>OY776677.1:80950506-82257136 GCA_963675555.1 Leptura quadrifasciata | reverse complement strand
GGGTGAAGCGAGGGATGAAACGTATAATAAATCGTAACTTTCTAAGCGGTTATTGATGCGTCAAAATTCTAACGTAGACTTGTTACTAATAGAGCAGTGGATCGCTTCTAGTTGTTGAAATCATTTGTCAGCCCGTCTAAGGGGATGCAAGGGGATGAAATATTTAAAAAATCGTAGCTTTTCAAATAATTGTTGATGCTTCAAAATTTTAACCTAGACTTGTTACTAATAGAGCAGTGGATGGTTTCTAGTTGTTGAAATCATTCGTCAGCCCGTCTAAGGGGATGCAAGGGGGTGAAATATTTAAAAAATCGTATCTTTTCAAATAATTGTTGATGCATCAAAATTTTAACGTAGACTTGTTACTAATAGAGCAGTGGATTGTTTCTAGTTGTTGAAATCTTTTGTCAGCCCGTCTAAGGGAATGCAAGGGGGTGAAATATTTAAAAAATCGTAGCTTTTCAAATAATTGTTGATGCTTCAAAATTTTAACCTAGACTTGTTACTAATAGAGCAGTGGATGGTTTCTAGTTGTTGAAATCATTCGTCAGCCCGTCTAAGGGAATGCAAGGGGGTGAAATATTTAAAAAATCGTATCTTTTCAAATAATTGTTGATGCTTCAAAATTTTAACCTAGACTTGTTACTAATAGAGCAGTGGATGGTTTCTAGTTGTTGAAATCATTCGTCAGCCCGTCTAAGGGGATGCAAGGGGGTGAAATATTTAAAAAATCGTATCTTTTCAAATAATTGTTGATGCTTCAAAATTTTAACCTAGACTTGTTACTAATAGAGCAGTGGATGGTTTCTAGTTGTTGAAATCATTCGTCAGCCCGTCTAAGGGGATGCAAGGGGGTGAAATATTTAAAAAATCGTATCTTTTCAAATAATTGTTGATGTTTCAAAATTTTAACCTAGACTTGTTACTAATAGAGCAGTGGATGGTTTCTAGTTGTTGAAATCATTCGTCAGCCCGTCTAAGGGGATGCAAGGGGATGAAATATTTAAAAAATCGTATCTTTTCAAATAATTGTTGATGCATCAAAATGTTAACGTAGACTTGTTACTAATAGAGCAGTGGATTGTTTCTAGTTGTTGAAGTCATTCGTCAGCCCGTCTAAGGGGGTGAAGCGAGGGATGAAACGTATAATAAATCGTAACTTTCTAAGCGGTTATTGATGCGTCAAAATTCTAACGTAGACTTGTTACTAATAGAGCAGTGGATCGTTTCTAGTTGTTGAAATCATTTGTCAGCCCGTCTAAGGGGATGCAAGGGGATGAAATATTTAAAAAATCGTATCTTTTCAAATAATTGTTGATGCATCAAAATTTTAACGTAGACTTGTTACTAATAGAGCAGTGGATGGTTTCTAGTTGTTGAAATCATTCGTCAGCCCGTCTAAGGGGATGCAAGGGGATGAAATATTAAAATAATCGTAGCTTTTCAAATAATTGTTGATGCGTCAAAATTTTAACGTAGACTTGTTGCTAATAGAGCAGTGGATGGTTTCTAGTTGTTGAAATCATTCGTCAGCCCGTCTAAGGGGATGCAAGGGGATGAAATATTAAAATAATCGTAGCTTTTCAAATAATTGTTGATGCGTCAAAATGTTAACGTAGACTTGTTGCTAATAGAGCAGTGGATTGTTTCTAGTTGTTGAAATCATTCGTCAGCCCGTCTAAGGGGGTGAAGCGAGGGGATGAAACGTATAATAAATCGTAACTTTCTAAGCGGTTGTTGATGCTTCAAAATTTTAACGTGGACCTATTGCCAGTACAGTACCTGACAGTTTCTAGTTATCGAAATCATTTGTCAGGGGGTTTAAGAGGGTGAGAAGGGGTAAAAACGGTATATATCAATAGACAGTTTAAAAGATCATTAATCTGCAAAAATGTTTATGCAGTGACGTTGTAAATAATAAAATAAGCTATTGCAGCTAACAGAGTTATTCGTCAGGTAGTGTTAGAGGGCATAAAGGGGTGAATTTTGTTAATAATCGATAAATACTTCAACAGTCCTTGAATTGTAGAATCTTTAATTAGCAGGTCATAAATAATTTTATTAATTGTTTTTAACTGCTAAAATCATTCGTCAGCCTGTCTAATGGGGTGAAGCGAGGGGATGAAATATTTAAAAAACCGTAGCTTTTCAAATAATTGTTGATACGTCAAAATTTTAACGTAGACTTGTTACTAATAGAACAGTGGATCGTTTCTAGTTGTTGAAATCATTCGTCAGCCCGTCTAAGGGGGCGAAGCGATAGGGATGAAATATTTAATAAATCGTAACTTTATAAACGGTTGTTGATGCGTCAAAATTTTAAAGTGGATCTGTTACCAATACAGTACTTGACAGTTTGTAGGTACCGAAATCATTTGTCAGGGGGTTTAAGAGGGTGAGAAAGGGTAAAAACGGTATATATCAATAGACACATCAAAAGTTTATTAACCTGCGAAAATATTTGTGCAGTAACGTTGCAAATAATAAAATAAGCTATTGCAGCTGACAGAGTCGTTCGTCAAGTCGTGTTAGAGGGTGTGAAGAGGTGGAATTTGTTAATAATCGTTAAAAACTTTAATAGTCCTTGAATTGCAAAATATTTAAATCACACTTGTCATAAATAATTTTATTAATTGTTTCTAACTGCTAAAATTATTCATAAGTTTGTTTAAGCGTGTCAAGCGAGGGGATGAAATGTTTTAAAAATCTAAAAGGAGAAGCGAGGGATGAAATATTTAAGAAATCGTAGCTTTCAAAATAATTGTTGATGTGTTAAAATTTTAACGTGGACCTATTACCAATAGGGCGGTTGATTTTTTCTAACCACTGGAATAATTTCAGTGTATTTAAGGAGGTGAGAGTGCGTAAAAATAGCAAATACCAATAAACAAATTGACAGATTATTTATCTATGAAAATATTTATATAGTGAGAATACAAAAGTCGATTTCAACTAACGAATCCATTCGTCAGGTCGTCTTAGAGGCTGTGTAGGGGTCAAATATGTTAATAATTGATATCTACTTTGACAGTTCTTGACTAGATCAAGTTGGGTAACAGCTCAAAGTGTCGTGCTTCAAAAATGTTAAATATTGTTATACTTGATAATTTTCACAAAAATTAACGGGTTTCGAGAAAGATGTCAAAAATATGAATTGTTTTTCATGGTGTGAATTCGAGGGTGAATTTCCAAAGATACTCGCTAGAACTTTTTGCCGTTCATTGTCTAAAAATCTTTTTTTAAGCGCAAAATAAAGAACACGTCATTTTACTGGGGTACTAGAGGGCACTAGTGAATTTTCAGCTGCATTGTTTTACATACACTCGCATTTCAAATAAAATTGGTAAAAATTTCGCTTTACACTTTCTTGGAACTTTCATTTGTTTCGTAATAATCTTATTTTAAATTGATATATCATCAATTCTGGGGCCATCGCAGGTACGCCTTTACGATACTCGGAAAGAAATGCAATCGCGGCTAGTACTTGGATGGGTGACGCCCAGGGAAATACAACTATCTCGTTCCACCTTCTAGTGACGTGTGTATCAGTATAAACGCAGAAACTATGCAATCTTTTTCGAAAATTCCGTGGCGCATATACCATCTTTTGGATGGAATGTAAAACAATCGATTCTTTGTCTATTAGATGTTAAACAAATGAAAGATTCCTACTCTTCGACAGAGAAGATTTTTTCGGGATTGGGGTAACTCGTCTCATGTCGTCGGTGATTGGCCTTAATTGCACAAATAAGCCGACGTCAAATAAATGAATAAAAGGAATCAGCCAATCTATATAGAAGTTAACTTGAACATGAGAGAGTGTATTGTAGTTCGATATTTTGCACATATTCAGAATGTTGTGTGGTTAATGACAAAAACCCTTAGTAACATATTGCTCTAAAATTGTGATAAAACATGGCGACCACCCTGTATGTTAAATATTGCAGTGTATCCTACCATACTATTTCATATGTTTCACATTTGAAATAAAAATTTTAAGTGTAAAAGACGGTATTGCAGTCGGTAACGCCCGAATTGATATATTGCCTCATATAAGTAAAGTTTATAGGGGCGAGGGTAGGTGCGCGTCTTTACTATGTACATATTTCGACATGCAATATAAAGCAACGTCAGGCGCTTTTAGTACTTATATGGGTAACCTTTTCAAGGAAGACCGTGTCCTCGCCTCACATCTTCCAGCGGCTTGTATATCAGTGTATGCGCGGAAGCTATACAGTCTTAGGCGAGGATTGTGTAGTAGATGTACCATCCTTCGGAGGGGATGTAAAGCCGTCGGTTCCTTGTCTATTAAATATTAGGCAAGTAAAAGACCCTACCGCTTGAAATAGAAGAGGTTCGGCAAAATTTCTGGTTGAGGGTAGCTCGTCTACAGGTGTCGGTGTTAGGCCTCAGTAGCGGAAATAGGCCGATGTTAAATAAATATTTTTAAAAAATGTAAAGTTTATTCGAACCTGAGAAACATTGTATAATACAAATTACAATTAAAATGTACATATTACAATTTAGATATTTTGTAGATCTTTATAACAAAATTTTTAGTAATATTCTGCTATAAAATTATAATACAGTTTATACAAAACACTACGATTTACCGACTTCCTAAATCACCCTGTATGACGGATATTTGTCCAATTCTACCGTGCTATGTAGAAAACATGAAATAAAAATTTTAACTTAAAAATTATGCTGTTCTGTGATATGTTCACTAGCTATATTTTTCATCCAAATATTGCGGAATCCACTATTTCATAAATAATTAAAATAAATTAATGAACAAATCCATAAATTACTGGTCGCTAAACTATTGGGTTTGTAAGGTAGAAGTTAAGAAATCCGAGGCATTTTCTTATTTATTTAATAGTAATTATTGTAAATATAACAAATAATTGTTACAGAAAAAAATAAATAAATTACAAGCAATACTTTAAAAATCCGATATATCTAGCAAAAGAAATAAAAACATGTGTAAAGGTTTCTACGAAAGTTTGAATGTAATCATATGCTGAGATCGACCGTTAGCGCTTTAGGATCGCAGTGCTGCTTGTAAATAGTTAAAAGTTGATATACCTACCTACGTTATAGAACGATCAACCAGTAAATAGTCGGGCCTGTATTACGCACGAGATTATTTGCCTCTACAAATAAATACTTTTTACTTTGCCATATTTTGGATACAGATATATATCCTTGCTCTTTGTGTTAACTTTATGTTTTCGATAAAAATTATTATTTATTGCTCTTGTTTAACTACTTCATTACACGGAAATTTTTTCATTTTCGAATTGATATATGAGTAGTTTCTAGCAAATAAATAAGGATTTATTTCAAATTTTTTCTTTCTAACTTTATATATTCTTCGGTTCAGTGTATCTAGTAAATTTTAAGTTGTTTCAGGAGTTATTTTTTATTTTTGTTCTATAATATTACTTATTCATCATTATAGATTATATTTAGTTTTTAAGGTATATTTAAGAATTTGGCATTTTTCAGTTTCTTCTTATTTGGAGTTTAAGTAGTGTTATTTACCCTTACTTTTTTTATTTATTTTATAACACGGAAATCTTTTCGTTTTTAAGTTGATAAATAGATCATTTCCAGCTAATAAATAAGGACCTGCTTACTTCAGATTTTTTATTTTTTTACTTTATAAGTTCTTTGGTTCGGTGAATCTGATAAATTATAAGTTGTTTCAAGAGTTCTTTTTTTATTTTCTTGTATATTACTTGTATATGTTCATCATTATAAATTACATTTAGTTTTAAGAATTTGACTTTTTACTTTATTTTTATTGCAGTTGTTTTCTAACTTGGTAATTTTTTTACATTGTGTAATAATCTGTTATCTGCTTGTAAAATGCCTTCGTGCCTATAGAATTTTTAATTTGAGAAGTTTCGAAATTTGTCTTAATCGATTTGTATTTATTACAAAAAATTTAAATAACTTTTTACTTTCCTTTCAAACATGGGTAGAAAGTCATCTATTGATTTGGATCGTTTCATCCAATATTTTGGAAACAAAATATCAAATTCCTCTCTTCAAAATTTGACTCCTTCAAACGAAATAATAATTGAGGCAGCCATTTTCTTCTTTAATTCTACAGATTATAATAAGCGTCACCTTATTCTTCAAACAATTCGAAGAAATACAGAAAAACTATTTTCTGTAAAAACAAAGCATGTTAAGGACAAAAACTGTAAAAATATATGGTTTAAGCAGAAGATTTTGAGTTTCTTGAAGGAAAATGAAATTATAAGTTCACAATTAATCAAAACCTCTGAATATAAAAATGTATCCATGTTGTCCAGACTCTGTTCTTTTTTAAAAAGGAAAAATAATTTGAGAAACAGATTTAATATAAAGCAGCAATGGAAACGTTTAAATGTCACAAATAATACATTTTTATCTTCAACTCCATTAAAGCAAACCGAATCCGATGATATATTTTCAGTAGAGGATATTACGCCAATTCATGACAAAAACTCAATAAAAAAAATTAATGTCATTTCGGACTATGCCATTCCTGATCATTTAAAATTAGATGTGAATACATTGTTTCCTTCAGGGCAGCAAATTTTGATGAACTCCCATATTAGTAAAGAAGACGAAAAAATGAAATTAAAATTAACTGAAATAAATAGTAAATCGGTGAGTACTTCTTCAGCAGATGAAGAAATGGTACCAGAAACTATTTTAAAAGTAAGTGATGACAGAGATAGCGAAGGAATAATGTTAAAATTAAGTGAAACAAATAGTAAATCAGGAAGTGTTTCTACAGATAAAGAGACATTACCAGATACTATTTTGAAAATAAGTAAAGACAATATCAAGGTAAATACTATTTTGCCAGTAAAATCGAAAAATTTAAAATCGGCGGTTTGGGTTAGACCAAATTATAGATCATGCAAATATTTAGAGGGTTCATTTGTTATATCACATGCCGAACTTTTGGATATATCAGATAATAAAAAATTTATCCCTGGTAGGTGGACGTACTTCTTATCCGAGAAAATTAAGTCTGTTAACAATGTCTGCATATTTAATTTCAAACATAATAGGTATATACCTACCAAAGATAGTATTAAAATATATGCGTATTGTTCACATCTATGTAAAGTTTTCATTATATATGTGGATAATATTTCTCGATGTGATGAGCATAAAGTTACCGTTTTTGGCTCATCTTTAGATTATAACCATCGAACTAAACTAACGAGGTATTTAAATGGAGACGCTAGAACAGTATTCAGGAAAAATATAAAAGACGTAAAAGCCTCAAAATTACGAGAAATTTCTGTAAAGCAGTCCTCTAAAATTCTCATAAAGGAGGGTAATTTGCAAAATATAAAATCTGATGCAGTTTTACGAAAAGCACGATCTGAAAGACTAGCCTTACTTGATAGACACAAGGATGATTTGATTGACTTAATTCTCATGCAGCGAAAAAATTTCTCTTATATGAAATTTGTGGGTCAGCCATTACGAGTTTATATATATAGTGATGAACAGTTCGAAATTTTATTAAAGTCTCTTCTCTCTAACGAAGTAATATTATATATTGACGCGACGGGCAATGTGGTTAACAATCCCCATTTTTGCCCCAAAAAAATACTTTATTACGCAGCAGTTATCAATACAGGATTTAACAATAGAATATGTCCAATATTAGAGATGATAAGTTGCGATCATGATACTGCCACAATTGGATCATGGTTGGCAACATTTAAAGCTTATATAATAAAAAAAAAAAAATAAGTGGCCCGTTTTTAAATTCGCGGTGTCAGATTTTAGTTTTGCGATTATTAATGCCATTCTAATATTTTGGAACAGTATGGACGTACTTGCTTATTTAAAACTAACTTATGAGGCAGTAACTAATCCAGACAAAGACGTATTGCTTAAAAATGTCGTTGTCATACATATCTGCTGCTCACATTTCTTCAAAATTATTGCCACAGACATAAAGAAACATATATCAGATAATAAAATACAAATTTTTTACAAGGAAACAATGGCCGCTGCTTTTAATATTACAGATTTTTCAACAATGTGTTCATGGTTTTATCACTTGACAGTATTGTTAACATCCAAATTTTTCAATCCCAATGTACAACAATCGTTCAACAAACTTATTAAAATTTCAGTAAGCAAGAAGGATTTACTATTAGAATTAGAATTAGAACTAAAAGATTCTGAAAATCGTGATGATAATACTGATGAAAGATTATTGATTTTTTCTAGTAGTCCTTTTTATAAGAAATTTCAAGCAATATATGAAAAAATACAGCTTGACAGTAAGTTTCATGAACCTGGTATTGCTAATTTGTACTATAATTTGAGCTTTTTCAATACAATTTTAAAAAAATATATACCGTATTTGTCAATGTGGAGTGGTCTACTTTTAAATCAACCTGAGACAATGCGAGGAATAAATCGGCGAAGTAATGCCAATGTGGAAAATTGGTTTTGTACGGTTAAAAATTCGATACTGAACAAAATTAAAAAGCAAAAATGCAGCAGGGTAATTCGTGAAATCAGGAAACGTGTACTCTCAATACACAAGGAGATAACCTTAGAAATATCAAAAACTAGGTGTGCCAGATATGTGAAAAACGAAACTGCGGGTGAAAACTTCGTAGATGAAATGACGAATATGCTGACAATCGAGGAACCATGGAACAAAAAAACTGTATGTAATAACGATAATTTTAAAGGGAGTCAACTAAGAAAGACTTTACAAACGCTAAGTTTAAAAAAAAATGCAGCTTCAAATGATGATGTTAGTGAAGATGAAACAAATCACTACTTTGCAAGTAAATATTTACCCAAAGACACATTACAAATAAAATGTGAAAAACTGATTCGTTCCATATCTCTTGATAAACCTACTATTACGAACTTAACCGCATTGACTACAAATCAAAATTTGTCCCAATTATGGAAAGACGAGAGAAAAAAACGACTGACGGCATCTAACTTTGGATTGATTTGTAAGGCAAAGAATAATGATTCGTTGTGCAAATTTGCTTTACGACAATAATATCAAATGTGCTGCAATCGAATATGGAATTAAGCATGAAAAGAAAGCACTAAAAGAATATTGTAAATTGAACCCAAATAGAAGAATATCTAGCTGTGGGTTAATTGTAGATGAGTGTTTTCCATTTTTAGCGTGTTCTCCAGACGGACTAGTTGATGATGATGGAGTCATTGAAATTAAATGTCCATACAGTCTTAAAAACTTAAATCCTCAAGAAGCGATTACCAACGGTTTGCTAAATTATTACTCGATTGAAGGGAAACTAAAATTAACTCATAATTATTACTACCAGGTCCAGGGAATACTGATCATTGCAAAACGCGAGTGGTGTGATGTAGTAGTATATAGTTCCTTGGGATTGCATGTGGAAAGAATTTACAAAAATGCATGCTTTTGGGAAGAAAATATGCTGGCTAGATTAAAAGAATTTTACTTATATTATTTACTTCCTGAAATAGTGGATCCCGCATATCCCATACCAATTACAAAGCGTTACTGGAATTACACTGAAATCGTTAAAAGTAGTAATTCATGTTACGAAAGCAGGGGTTTATATTTGTCGTTAAAATTTTTTGGCAACGGATTGGTTAAAAACACAAACTTTTACACAAAATGCGACAAATATAAAAATTATGTTGTATGTAAATTTAATTCCTTAATTCACAAAGACTTGAATATAGATGATTTTGATACCCTTACTGGGACGCAATGGCTTACTGAAGCTATAATTAACGCTAGCCTACATACACTAGTGAAATATAAGGACCAGTGTACTGTGCTTACAAGTGACCAATCGTATGCGATTTTTAATTACGGAGATGAACTGGAAATATCATTCTTTGAAGAGGTAATAATAACAATGGAATTAGTAATACCAGTTCATATTAACAGAAACCACTGGTGTGTGATTTTTGTGAATTTTAAGGAAAGCACCTTTTTCTTTCTGGATCCAAGAGGCAGCACTATTTCAAAAACTTCGGAGCGTTACAAAAGCATTTTTTCGGAGTTTGTCGAAAAGTATAATAAAATTAAAAGTACCACATTGCCTTGTGGTTTGAAAAATACCATAAAAGATCATATTAAACAAAGGGATACACATAACTGTGGTGCTTATGTAATATATTTTGTCTATGTATATATTAAAGGCAAACCATTTACAACACATGAACACATGAACAATTTTAGAGATGATATAAAAAGCGAGTTATTAAAAAATTCCGAACATAACGTAAATATGTGTCTTATATGTGGCGACTTATCAAATGATTTACCCAATAAATGCAAATATTGTACGAGACAATTTCATACGATATGCACCAAACTTCCCGACAACATATGCGAATTGTGCAAACAATTTCACATTTGAATGCTTTGACTAGCAGCTAGTCGGGAGGGTATTGATAAGGTTGAAAACTCCCACATCTGATTACTTTCTCTGAAGTCAGCTGTCAAAGGCTACAGCCAGGTAATCATATGAAATCGGAATCAACTCGGAATTCGCTAATTTATTTTCTGAGTGTTGCTTATTGTATGAGTGTTGTCATATTCAAGTAATAGATCTAGAAATTGGCAGTTTTCGAAAAGACCTATTATACATCTTTCAAAAATATTTTCTTTCTAAAAAATGTTACCTTCGATCGGTTTCAAATTATGTTATAATGGAATGGATTCAAGGTAACGTTTCTTAGAAAATAATATTCTTAAGAAATTTAAAGAAAAAAATCAAAAAGTACCGAATTCTAGACGCTAGTAGTTGAGTACAATAACACATACAAAGAGTAACATTTAAAAAAAATAGTTACATCCGAGTTGAGGCCGATTTTACATGGATACCCTACTATAGCATATTTGCTTCATTCATATACATCTCAATAATAATTTATTGGAAAATCACGTAGACAAAATGGTCACCTGGTATAATAGCATCAGTGATTATGGCTATGTAACTTATCAATCCAATTATTCTTAATGATGGATTTGTTTTAAGACACACGAGATTAAAATCTAACTAATACCCTACTCTACCAGCTTAGTAAGAAGTCTATCCGAAATATTTATAGCGTAGAATGTTCTAATTTATATAACATACTCTGCCCATTACCTGGTGTAACAAATGATTTCAGTAACAATCAACAATATATTGGCCAGTACAAACATTATTTAGAAAGTTATTATTTAAACATCTTAATCCCTTGCTTCATTTTTTTGGACGGGCTGAACAATCTTTTCAGTGATTAGAAATAACTAATCCTCCTATCTATGACCAGCCTTTATTAAAATTAACAACTGATAAAATGATTATCGTTTAATAATATATTCTACCCCTTTATCCCCAAATTTTAATTATTTGAAAAGCTGAAATTTCTTAAATATTTCATACCCTTGCTTCACCTCCTTAGGCGGGGTGACAAATGACTTTAGCAATTAGAAAGATTTAATAAAATTATGACAAGTGTGAATTAAAAATTTTGCAGTTCATGAACTGTTGAAGTATTTATCGATTATTAACAAATTTTACCACTTCACACACTCTAAGACGACCCTGTCAACTGCAATAGACTTATTTAAATATTTGCAACGTCACTGCACAAATATTTTTACAGATTAATAATATTTTAACTTGATTATTGATATATTCCGCTTTTACCCCTTCTCACCCTCTAAAACCCCCTGACAAATGATTTCTATACCTAGCAACTGTCAAGTACTGTATTGGTAACAGATCCACTTTAAAACGCATCAACAACCGTTAAGAAAGTTACGATTTATTAAACATTTCATCCCCTTGCTTCATCCCCTTAGACGGGCTGACGAATGATTTCAACAACTAGAAACAATCCACTGCTCTGTTAGTAACAAGTCTACGTTAAAATTTTAACGCATCAACAATAATTTGAAAAGCTACGATTTTTTAAATATTTCATCCCCTTGCATCTCCTTAGACGGGCTGACGAATGATTTCAACAACTAGAAACCATCCACTGCTCTATTAGTAACAAGTCTACGTTAAAATTTTGACGCATCAACAATTATTTGAAAGGCTACAATTTTTTTAATATTTCATCCCCTCGCTTCACCCCCTTAGATGGGCTGAAGAATGATTTTAGCACTTAAAAATAATTGATAAAATTATTTATGACAAGTGCTAGTTAAAGACTTTAGAATTCAAGGACTATTAAAGTTTTTATCGATTATTAACAAATTTCACCCTTTCACACCCTCTAACACGACCTGACGAATGACTCTGTTAGCTGCAATAGCTTATTTTATTATTTGCAACGTCACTGCATAAATATTTTTACAGATTAATTATCTTTTAATTTGTTTATTGATATATACCGTTTTTACCCCTTCTCACCCTCTTAAACCCCCTGACAAATGATTTCGATACCTAGAAACTGTCAAGTACTGTACTGGCAATAGGTCCACGTTAAAATTTTGACGCATCAACAACCGCTTAGAAAGTTACGATTTATTATCCGTTTCATCCCCTCGCTTCACCCCCTTAGACGGGCTGACGAATGATTTCAACAACTAGAAACAAATCACTGCTCTATTAGTAACAAGTCTACGTTAAAATTTTGATGCATCAACAATTATTTAAAAAGATACGATTTTTTAAATATTTCACCCCCTTGCATCCCCTTAGATGGGCTGACGAATGGTTTCAACAACTAGAAACGATTCACTGCTCTATTAATAACAAGTCTACGTTAAAATTTTGACGCATCAACAATTATTTGAAAGGCTACAATTTTTTAAATATTTCATCCCCTTGCATCCCCTTAGACGGGCTGACGAATGATTTCAACAACTAGAAACAATCCACTTCTCTATTAGCAACAAGTCTACGTTAAAATTTTGATGCATCAACAATTATTTGAAAAACTACGATTTTTTAAATATTTCATCCCCTTGCATCCCCTTAGACGGGCTGACGAATGATTTCAACAACTAGAAACGATCCACTGCTCTATTAGTAACAAGTCTACGTTAAAATTTTGATGCATCAACAATTATTTGAAAAGATACGATTTTTTAAATATTTCACCCCCTTGCATCCCCTTAGATGGGCTGACGAATGGTTTCAACAACTAGAAACTATCCACTGCTCTATTAGTAACAAGTCTACGTTAAAATTTTGATGCATCAACAATTATTTGAAAAGATACCATTTTTTAAATATTTCACCCCCTTGCATCCCCTTAGACGGGCTGACGAATGATTTCAACAACTAGAAACGATCCACTGCTCTATTAGTAACAAGTCTACGTTAAAATTTTGATGCATCAACAATTATTTGAAAAGATACGATTTTTTTAATATTTCACCCCCTTGCATCCCCTTAGACGAGCTGACGAATGATTTCAACAACTAGAAACTATCCACTGCTCTATTAGTAACAAGTCTACGTTAAAATTTTGATGCATCAACAATTATTTGAAAAGATACCATTTTTTAAATATTTCACCCCCTTGCATCCCCTTAGACGGGCTGACGAATGATTTCAACAACTAGAAACGATCCACTGCTCTATTAGTAACAAGTCTAGGTTAAAATTTTGACGCATCAATTATTTGAAAGGCTACCATTTTTTAAATATTTCATCCCCTCGTTTCACCCCCTTAGACGGGCTGACGAATGATTTTAGCACATAATAACATTTAATAAAATTATTTATGACAAGTGTTAATTAAAGACTTTACAATTCAAGGACTATTAAAGTTTTTATCCATTATTAACAAATTTCACCCTTTCACACCCTCTAACACGACCTGACGAATGACTCTGTTAGCTGCAATAGCTTATTTTATTATTTGTAACGTCACTGCATAAATATTTTTACAGATTAATTATCTTTTAATTTGTTTATTGATATATACCGTTTTTACCCCTTCTCACCCTCTTAAACCCTCTGACAAATGATTTCGATACCTAGAAACTGTCTAGTACTGTATTGGTAATAGATCTACGTTAAAATTTTGACGCATCAATAACCGCTTAGAAAGTTACGATTTATTATACGTTTCATCCCTCGCTTCACCCCCTCAGACGGGCTGACGAATGATTTCATCAACTAGAAACAATCCTCTGCTCTATTAGTAACCAGTCTACGTTAAAATTTTGATGCACCAACAATTATTTGAAAAGCTACGATTTTTTAAATATTTCATCCCGTTGCATCCCCTTAGACGGGCTGACGAATGATTTCAACAACTAGAAACTATCCACTGCTCTATTAATAACAAGTCTACGTTAAAATTTTGATGCATCAACAATTATTTGAAAAGCTACGATTTTTTGAATATTTAATCCCCTTGCATCCCCTTAGACGGGCTGACGAATGATTTCAAGAACTAGAAACCATCCACTGCTCTATTAGTAACAAGTCTACGTTAAAATTTTGACGCATCAACAATTATTTGAAAGGCTACAATTTTTTAAATATTTCATCCCCTCGCTTCACCCCCTTAGATGGGCTGAAGAATGATTTTAGCACTTAAAAATAATTGATAAAATTATTTATGACAAGTGCTAGTTAAAGACTTTAGAATTCAAGGACTATTAAAGTTTTTATCGATTATTAACAAATTTCACCCTTTCACACCCTCTAACACGACCTGACGAATGACTCTGTTAGCTGCAATAGCTTATTTTATTATTTGCAACGTCACTGCATAAATATTTTTACAGATTAATTATCTTTTAATTTGTTTATTGATATATACCGTTTTTACCCCTTCTCACCCTCTTAAACCCCCTGACAAATGATTTCGATACCTAGAAACTGTCAAGTACTGTACTGGCAATAGGTCCACGTTAAAATTTTGACGCATCAACAACCGCTTAGAAAGTTACGATTTATTATCCGTTTCATCCCCTCGCTTCACCCCCTTAGACGGGCTGACGAATGATTTCAACAACTAGAAACAAATCACTGCTCTATTAGTAACAAGTCTACGTTAAAATTTTGATGCATCAACAATTATTTGAAAAGCTACGATTTTTTAAAAAATTCATCCCCTTGCATCCCCTTAGACGGACTGACGAATGATTTCAACAACTAGGAACCATCCACTGCTCCATTAGTAACAAGTCTACGTTAAAATTTTGGCGCATCAACAATTATTTGAAAGGCTACAATTTTTTTAATATTTCATCCCCTCGTTTCACCCCCTTAGACGGGCTGACGAATGATTTTAGCACTTAAAAACAATTAATAAAATTATTTATGACAAGTGCTAATTAAAGACTTTACAATTCAAGGACTGTTAAAGTTATTATCCATTATTAACAAATTTCACCCTTTCACACCCTCTAACACGACCTGACGAATGACTCTGTTAGCTGCAATAGCTTATTTCATTATTTGCAACATCACTGCACAAATATTTTTACAGATTAATTATCTTTTAATTTGTTTATTGATACATACCGTTTTTACCCCTTCTCACCCTCTTAAACCCTCTGACAAATGATTTCGATACCTAGAAACTGTCTAGTACTATATTGGTAACAGATCTACGTTAAAATTTTGACGCATCAATAACCGCTTAGAAAGTTACGATTTTTTATACGTTTCATCCCTCACTTCATCCCCTTAGACGGGCTGACAAATGATTTCAACAACTAGAAACAATCCACTGCTCTATTAGTAACAAGTCTACGTTAAAATTTTGATGCATCAACAATTACTTGAAAAGTTACGATTTTTTAAATATTTCATCCCCTTGCATCCCCTTAGGCGGGCTGACGAATGATTTCAACAACTAGAAACAAACCACTGCGCTATTAGTAACAAGTCTACGTTAAAATTTTGATGCATCAACAATTATTTGAAAAGCTATGATTTTTTAAATATTTCATCCCCTTGCATCCCCTTAGACGGGATGACGAAAGATTTCAACAACTAGAAACGATCCACTGCTCTATTAGTAACAAGTCTACGTTAAAATTTTGACGCATCAACAATTATTTGAAAGGTACAATTTTTTAAATGTTTCATCCCCTTGCATCCCCTTAGACGGGCTGACGAATGATTTCAATAACTAGAAACTATCCACTGCTCTATTAGTAACAAGTTTACGTTAAAATTTTGATGCATCAACAATTATTTGAAAAGATGCGATTTTTTAAATATTTTACCCCCTTGCATCCCCTTAGACGGGCTGACGAATGATTTCAACAACTAGAAACGATCCACTGCTCTATTAGTAACAAGTCTAAGTTAAAATTTTGACGCATCAATTATTTGAAAGGCTACCATTTTTTAAATATTTCATCCCCTCGTTTCACCCCCTTAGACGGGCTGACGAATGATTTTAGCACTTAAAAACAATTAATAAAATTATTTATGACAAGTGCTAATTAAAGACTTTACAATTCAAGGACTATTAAAGTTTTTATCCATTATTAACAAATTTCACCCTTTCACACCCTCTAACACGACCTGACGAATGACTCTGTTAGCTGCAATAGCTTATTTTATTATTTGTAACGTCACTGCATAAATATTTTTACAGATTAATTATCTTTTAATTTGTTTATTGATATATATCGTTTTTACCCCTTCTCACCCTCTTAAACCCTCTGACAAATGATTTCGATACCTAGAAACTGTCTAGTACTGTATTGGTAATAGATCCATGTTAAAATTTTGACGCATCAATAACCGCTTAGAAAGTTACGATTTATTATACGTTTCATCCCTCGCTTCACCCCCTCAGACGGGCTGACGAATGATTTCATCAACTAGAAACAATCCACTGCTCTATTAGTAACCAGTCTACGTTAGAATTTTGATGCATCAATAATTATTTGAAAAGCTACGATTTTTTAAATATTTCATCCCCTTGCATCCCCTTAGACGGGCTGACGAATGATTTCAACAACTAGAAACGATCCACTGCTCTATTAGTAACAAGTCTACGTTAAAATTTTGATGCATCAAGAATTATTTGAAAAGATACGATTTTTTAAATATTTCACCCCCTTGCATCCCCTTAGACGGGCTGACGAATGGTTTCAACAACTGGAAACGATCCACTGCTCTATTAATAACAAGTCTACCTTAAAATTTTGACGCATCAACAATTATTTGAAAGGCTACAATTTTTTAAATATTTCATCCCCTTGTATCCCCTTAGACGGGCTGACGAATGATTTCAACAACTAGAAACGATCCACTGCTCTATTAGTAACAAGTCTACGTTAAAATTTTGATGCATCAAGAATTATTTGAAAAGATACGATTTTTTAAATATTTCACCCCCTTGCATCCCCTTAGACGGGCTGACGAATGATTTCAACAACTAGAAACGATCCACTGCTCTATTAGTAACAAGTCTACGTTAAAATTTTGATGCATCAAGAATTATTTGAAAAGATACGATTTTTTAAATATTTCACCCCCTTGCATCCCCTTAGACGGGCTGACGAATGGCTTCAACAACTAGAAACGATCCACTGCTCTATTAGTAACAAGTCTACGTTAAAATTTTGACGCATCAACAATTATTTGAAAGGCTACAATTTTTTAAATATTTCATCCCCTTGCCATCCCCTTAGACAGGCTGACGAATGATTTTAACAACTAGAAACAATCCACTTCTCTATTAGCAACAAGTCTACGTTAAAATTTTGACGCATCAACAATTATTTGAAAGGCTACAATTTTTTAAATATTTCATCCCCTTGCATCCCCTTAGACAGGCTGACGAATGATTTTAACAACTAGAAACAATCCACTTCTCTATTAGCAACAAGTCTACGTTAAAATTTTGATGCATCAACAATTATTTGAAAAACTACGATTTTTTTAATATTTCATCCCCTTGCATCCCCTTAGATGGGCTGACGAATGGTTTCAACAACTAGAAACGATCCACTGCTCTATTAGTAACAAGTCTACGTTAAAATTTTGATGCATCAACAATTATTTGAAAAGATACGATTTTTTAAATATTTCACCCCCTTGCATCCCCTTAGATGGGCTGACGAATGGTTTCAACAACTAGAAACGATTCACTGCTCTATTAATAACAAGTCTACGTTAAAATTTTGACGCATCAACAATTATTTGAAAGGCTACAATTTTTTAAATATTTCATCCCCTTGCATCCCCTTAGACGGGCTGACGAATGATTTCAACAACTAGAAACGATCCACTGCTCTATTAGTAACAAGTCTACGTTAAAATTTTGATGCATCAACAATTATTTGAAAAGATACGATTTTTTTAATATTTCACCCCCTTGCATCCCCTTAGACGAGCTGACGAATGATTTCAACAACTAGAAACTATCCACTGCTCTATTAGTAACAAGTCTACGTTAAAATTTTGATGCATCAACAATTATTTGAAAAGATACCATTTTTTAAATATTTCACCCCCTTGCATCCCCTTAGACGGGCTGACGAATGATTTCAACAACTAGAAACAATCCACTTCTCTATTAGCAACAAGTCTACGTTAAAATTTTGATGCATCAACAATTATTTGAAAAACTACGATTTTTTAAATATTTCATCCCCTTGCATCCCCTTAGACGGGCTGACGAATGATTTCAACAACTAGAAACGATCCACTGCTCTATTAGTAACAAGTCTACGTTAAAATTTTGATGCATCAACAATTATTTGAAAAGATACGATTTTTTAAATATTTCACCCCCTTGCATCCCCTTAGATGGGCTGACGAATGGTTTCAACAACTAGAAACTATCCACTGCTCTATTAGTAACAAGTCTACGTTAAAATTTTGATGCATCAACAATTATTTGAAAAGATACCATTTTTTAAATATTTCACCCCCTTGCATCCCCTTAGACGGGCTGACGAATGATTTCAACAACTAGAAACGATCCACTGCTCTATTAGTAACAAGTCTACGTTAAAATTTTGATGCATCAACAATTATTTGAAAAGATACGATTTTTTTAATATTTCACCCCCTTGCATCCCCTTAGACGAGCTGACGAATGATTTCAACAACTAGAAACTATCCACTGCTCTATTAGTAACAAGTCTACGTTAAAATTTTGATGCATCAACAATTATTTGAAAAGATACCATTTTTTAAATATTTCACCCCCTTGCATCCCCTTAGACGGGCTGACGAATGATTTCAACAACTAGAAACGATCCACTGCTCTATTAGTAACAAGTCTAGGTTAAAATTTTGACGCATCAATTATTTGAAAGGCTACCATTTTTTAAATATTTCATCCCCTCGTTTCACCCCCTTAGACGGGCTGACGAATGATTTTAGCACATAATAACATTTAATAAAATTATTTATGACAAGTGTTAATTAAAGACTTTACAATTCAAGGACTATTAAAGTTTTTATCCATTATTAACAAATTTCACCCTTTCACACCCTCTAACACGACCTGACGAATGACTCTGTTAGCTGCAATAGCTTATTTTATTATTTGTAACGTCACTGCATAAATATTTTTACAGATTAATTATCTTTTAATTTGTTTATTGATATATACGGTTTTTACCCCTTCTCACCCTCTTAAACCCTCTGACAAATGATTTCGATACCTAGAAACTGTCTAGTACTGTATTGGTAATAGATCTACGTTAAAATTTTGACGCATCAATAACCGCTTAGAAAGTTACGATTTATTATACGTTTCATCCCTCGCTTCACCCCCTCAGACGGGCTGACGAATGATTTCATCAACTAGAAACAATCCTCTGCTCTATTAGTAACCAGTCTACGTTAAAATTTTGATGCACCAACAATTATTTGAAAAGCTACGATTTTTTAAATATTTCATCCCGTTGCATCCCCTTAGACGGGCTGACGAATGATTTCAACAACTAGAAACTATCCACTGCTCTATTAATAACAAGTCTACGTTAAAATTTTGATGCATCAACAATTATTTGAAAAGCTACGATTTTTTGAATATTTAATCCCCTTGCATCCCCTTAGACGGGCTGACGAATGATTTCAAGAACTAGAAACCATCCACTGCTCTATTAGTAACAAGTCTATGTTAAAATTTTGATGCATCAACAATTATTTAGAAAATTACGAATTTTTTAAATTTTAAAACCATTTAATGCAAGACTTTTATTTATCCCCTATAAAAAATGTTCATTTTTAAAACAAGCAAAAATTTTACATTTTTTTCATTAGTTAAGAGACAAGAAATTACTGAAGTAATTAAATTAAAACCAGGTAAAATAATTCATATTATTTCATTGCCATGACTTTATCGATTATAGTCCTACATCAGAATGTGGTTGTGGATGATTTCACACCGGTGTTTGATAATGGCTTTTGGCGCTCAGTATTCCTTCAGAAATTTACCGATCTCGTTTTTAATTAATCGTGCCGTGATAATTTTGCAAGTTTTTTGGACATTAATTGATTTTTCTTTCCCCGAAATTCAATAGAAAGGCCATTAAGCTCGTTTAAAAATGACTTTTGGGAGTCAGTTTTCCTTCACCCTAGTTACAATTGACGTTTTAAAATTTGCCGAGATGATCTACTAACATTTTTAAGACTATTTCTCGTTTTTCAAGTATCTATTCAAACATTTCTTTACTCTGCATGTTATTCAGTTTTGTCTCATTCAATCATTTGGTTCTGATTTCACGATGTTTCGCCTGTCTCATTAATGTTCTTCCTTTAAATTTTTTTTATTTAACCCTCGACTCTGTTGCGGATACTTTGATTATCATTTTTCTCTCGTGTTTATGTATTTTTTTTCGTAACTTTCAATTCTGAATTAGTTTGCTGATTCTAAAAAAATATTTTTTTGGTTTTATCGCCTTAATTTTTATTATTTTTAATTTCATTTGCACCATTGGTTTACGATTAATAAATAAACGGCAAATTCTGAGCTACTTACTTTTAATTAAAAACAAATTTGGTAGATGGAAGTTAGCAGAACATCCGAAATTTTTTAAAAAATTAACAACGGTAAAATTGTTACTTTCACGATTAATTAGCGGAAAATTTACGGCAAATAGTAGGCCTATGGGTTTTTAATTTCTGCTAAGTTTTTTCTGATTCTAAAAAATGATTTTTTTGGTTTTTCCGCCTTAATTTTTATTTTTTTTAAATTTCATTTTCACCATTCGTTTACGGTTAAAAACGGCAAATTCTGAGCCATCTGCTTTTAATTAAAAAAGTTTTTGGTAGATGTTCCGCTAACTTCCATGTGAAGTTAGCGGAACACTTGAAAACATTTAAAAAATTAACAACGGTAAAATTGTTCTTTCACGATTAATTAGCGGCTAATTAACGGCAAATAATAGGCCTATGGGTTTTTAATTTCTGCCAAGTTTTTTCTGTTTCTAAAAAATGATTTTTTTGGTTTTTCCGCCTTAATTTTTATTTTTTTTTAATTTCATTTTCACCATTCATTTACGATTAAAAAACGGCAAAATCTGAGCTACCTACTTTTAATGAAAATAAATTTTTGGTAGATGTTCTGCTAACTTCCATGTGTAGTTAACAAAACACCCGAAAATGTTTTCAAAATTAACAACAGTAAAATTGTTACTTTCACATTAATTAGCGGCAAATAATAGGCCTATAGTTTTTTTAATTCTGCAAAGTTGTTCACACAAATCAAATATTCAGGGATTGCACTATGAATTGCAAATTATCTACTTTCGGGAAATTTAACGTCACACTCATTAAAACCAGTGATTAAATTTTCGAACCATCTTTCGTCTCATTACCAGCTGTATGATTAATTGTGAGCCACATGAAGCGTAAGAGAATATTGATTCTCTATATTTTCTTAAATTGTGTAATATTAGAGAAAATCTTGGTGGCTGAATTTTTCGTTCCATTCTTATCTTATGAACATCTACCAACAACACTAACGAAAATCCAAAATCGTTGTCCCTGGCAAATTATTTAACAAATGAATCGCTGTATCAGTGATTAATTTCCCTTCTTAGGGTTTTTCAAAGCTACCAAGATTTTTTCTGTGCGGTTTTTAAAGTTGTCCATAAAGATAATTTGAGTAATATAAATCTTCTATTGAACTTAACGGAAATGTTAACAGCTCTAGGACAGTGCAATCTTTATCCGCTTTAAATGTATAGAATTATAAGCAACCCAGACTGTGGAATTAATATTCTAATTTTTAATATTTTTACTGTAAGTTGAATTTAATTATAAAATAAATGCATATAATTTAAGAATTCTTTAAATAAATTTTTTCCTATATAGAAAAATGTACTTTTTGCGATTTTATATGACGAAAATGTCTGGCTAACTCCGCCATGGATATCAGAAAACACAGTCCTTTTGAACTGAATTGAAGTAAAATATTTTTTACCGCTAAAGATACTAATTTGATGTTAATTGGGAGTTCGAGGTTTTCAACTTTTTCCATTAATTGAGAGTACGTTATAATAAATAAACTATTGCTCAATTAACTAAATATACAGAAACGGGAACATTAAACTTAGTTAAGGGTTATTTCAACAGATGTACAAAGTGGCTATTCTTCACTCCTGCTATACGTGCTGCTGTTCTAATTATTATACGTTGGAAAATTCCAAGAGTGTATCTTATTGTTGGGTAAGAATCTACTACACCCCTCCAGAGCGCTTGCTAATTTTTAGTGCAGCTAGTGTATAACATTGATTTGAAGTGCACCCAAAAAAAAATCCAACTGATGTATGTCAGGTGCTCTAGGTGGCCAGTATTGTAGTTCACTTCTACACAGCCACGGATGAAAGTATTTTGTGCCTATCAAATTTCTAGCTATAATACTAAAATATGACGGTGCATGATTCATAAATACTAGACCAACCGAAACGTCATCCACCGACAAATCCTGTTGCAAAAAATTTTACAAATATTTTCATTGAATTGCACAGGAAGAAATAGAGTGCTAATAAATAGTCTTTAATAATTGTTTCCAGGAATGTTGATCTTAAAAATGCTTTTGGATTATTGCACGCAGATTATTCTCAACTCACACATTATTCTGGAAATTCATTATATCGTCTCGTGACATTGGTTATGGTACGTATATGTCTAATTCATCGAAGATTCACTTGACCCTTATTTAGCTTTTTTTTTTGTCCTCATCTCTGTATGTTCATCAATTTCGTTTAGAATTCGTTCTTCTAATATTGGAGGTCTGAAAGTATGGGTATGTCCCATCATATCAGTATTTGTTGTAAAGGAATGACTGTAATGCTGATGAAAGTAGATGCGTAAATTGTGTCGATTCTAACAACAAATTTAAAACTAATTTTGCCGTGAGTCATAGTTTTCAGTCAGTTGTGAGTCTTAGAAAAAGCAGTTTGAGCTCATTAAATTAAGAACAGACTTTAGTTAATCAAATTAATATTTAAAATGGTAATACCTATATCAATCTACTATCAAAGCGTTAGTGGACTGAAGACTAAAACACACCAATTTTACTCCGACGTTGTAGTCGAAAGCTTCGATGTTATGTGATGGTTTTTCGAATAATGAACTTTTTTCTTCTAACTATGTGGTGTTCAGAGATGATAGACATTTAAGTACAATAGATAAGTGCCGTGGGGGAGGAGTTGCGTTGGCAGTAAAAAAATCGGTTTTAACCAATAAAAATGGCCATTAATTGTATTAACCTAAATTTAATTTATTATGTATTAAGTTGCAAACTATGCCTAAACCCACATATCTTATGGTAGCTTATTTTTTTAATTCTTCCTCAATGTTAGAATATGATATGATATTTTTTGATGCCTTGGAAACATTGCCTTTTCTTCAGACTGATAATTTTCTTCTTATTGATGACTTAAATATAAATGGTTCAAATCCTAATATATATAAGAGATTTAATCATTTCATGACTTTAGCAGGTTCTAAACAATATAATGACATTGTAAATTGTAATGATAGAAAACTTGATATAGCAGTTTCAAATATTGCACTGTTAATAGAGAAAACGCCATTGTTTTCCTTTTGTATAATTTATTCCTTACTATTATTATTCCTTAGTATTGACTGTAAATGTAAATGAAGCTTTTGATAAGTTTTATGAAATCTTATGTAGTGTATTTGACCAACGTGTATCTAAAGTTTCATCAGAAAAAAGAACATTTCCTGTGTGGTTTACGAGAGAAATTATTTTAGACATAAAATGAAAGCAACGTAATTTAGCAATTTATAAAAAAAAACTCACTTACGTCAATGTTTGCAGGATTATAAATTTCTGAGGGCTAAAATAAAAAGAGATACAAAGGCAGCTTATAAACAATATATTTTTATATGATACTTACAAATAAAGGTATTGATATTTTAGCGGTTCTGTCAGTTTTTAATAAACAATTACATATTTTTACTTAAACTTTATGTTTCCTTATTGCGAAATATTTTTAGTTTACGCCTATAACAATTAATATTTTTTAAGAGTAATGTAGCGCATATCTACTTAATGTTAATATGATCGGAACGCATGCTGCTGAGGATTCGCTTCTGCCACTTTCATTGCGTAAAAACGTATATCTGAAGGTCAATACTTTGAAATGCGAGGCCCTTATTGACACCAAATAACGTACCAAATTTCATCGTTGTGGCACAAAGGGTTTCAAAAATATCAAACAAAAGCCTACTCTAGTAGGCAACTTTCGGAAGAAACCTGATTCCCTGCATGTCTCATAAGAAGTTGACTCTGACCAACATGCGCAATCTTGCGCTCACTGCTTTACTAACAACGATTTTTTAACCTTTATTAGTACTTCAATAGTTTTACCTTATTATATGTCAATGAAGTTATGAATATTTAGGCACCACTATTTCAAATTTCAAGTCAAAAAGTTAAACTGTTTCTTCATAAAATACTAAACCGCAAAAGTTAAAATATTTCAACTAATAGACTTTAAAAATATGTTGGAATGCAAAAGAAATTTTTTTCAAAAATTATGTTATACTTAAATTGAGCTATCGATTACATCACTTGGTTTTGATGGGAGGATATTGCAAGGCTGCAAAGTTTTAGCAACCATTACGAATTCCAGTTGTTTCAATGTCCATTTTGTTTTGAAATTTTAAATGAAAATTGTGCTTTATAAGAGCTACGTTGTCTCTAAGCTTCTCTGAAATCTATCCATTTTTTTCGATACGACAATAACTCGTTTAATAATGCCTAATTTTACAATTTATCATAAAAGTTATAATAACAAAGCACTCGAGATATTTAAGAAAAACCGATATGACACGCTCTAAAAAAATTGTTTAAATAAACAATAAGCTGACCTCGCTGAAACTGGCAGAACTGAACTTGATCCCCTGAACGCGTTAGAACAAAGAACTGCAGTGACCAGACAATTCACATTTGAAACTTTTCAAGCCCCAATTTGGCTCCAACTAAAAATTTAGATTTCATCAAAATCGGATGAGAAATAACGAAAATATAACGGCGTAAAAATTGGAGACAAGATGCAGAGAGGCAGATTGATCACCTATATACTTACTCGTGAATGTAAAAATTTGTCCGAGTTGATTGTTTAGAACAAATTTTTCTTAAAACTATCTAAGGAATAGCTTCCTACAATATTTTAATGCACTTAAGTTACACTCTATATAATTAAGTACATGATGGCTTCGCTTTAGTATAAATATTATTGTACAGAAACGATATTATAGTATAACAATTAAAATTGAAATAAGTTAAAGATAAAGTTCTTTTGCACTTTTGGTAAATTTCTTACTAGTACAACTTTTTCGCGTTAATCAAAATGTATATGTTTGTGAACAGACCACGAGTTACCAAATTAAAATAAAATTTCCCTTTATATGCTAAATAAACTCATAATTGTCAAGTTTTCTCGAGTGAAACAAAAGATATCCCCTACTATCGCATATATAGGCTATTCTTTATAACGTTGTCACAAAAATTCTTCTCTTCTCAGTGTCTTTCCTCAAGTATCTCCGCAGTAGAAATTGTGCTCGTGACCTAATAAATCTCAATTGATTTTGTAATTATAACTTTCAACTCGAATTGGGGCCAAAGGAGCCGCAGTCTGTAACGAATGGTAATGGTAAAATAAAACTAACAATGGGGCAATTATCCACCACCGATCCAGTCATTATAAGGGAACAGCATGGCTGATTGCGGATTTCCCATTTGGAATCTGACTGTCGCTTCGTTTTCAATTAGCTAAGATTATTCAGGCATAGCCTTAAGGTGTTTTACACGTCGCTAGCATTATGTGATTTCTCCCTTTATGTACAATAATTATTCGTGCAAAAAAGGGAACCGAGGTACGGCTTTGGCGGTGGCTTACTTTATGCGGCTTTAGAGTAATTTAAGATAAGCGACTTTTATCTTGGATTATCCTTTGATAAAGCTTTGCCGAAATCAATTTTGTACAGAAGTTATGTCATGTTAAAATATCAACTTGTGACAAATATTGGTAGATTTTAATAAGAAGAGGTCTTGTACCATAATTGTTGTTTCGCAACTAACTCACTATTTCTGCTTTCTCCAATTGAAAATAACAATTCAATTTATCTCATACTTCGTAATGAGATATTAATTTATCAAGAGTTTTTTTTTTGTAAGCAGAATATCTTGTTTTTATCTTTTAGTAAATTACAGCAACGTATACAGGGACAGATTTCTTTCGTATGCATTTTTTGAGCACAATTTGTTACGTATGTACAAGTGCATTTACTCACAAATCATTCAACCGCACCTCTGTGTGGGTAAACAAAATCGTGGAAATAACAACTGGTAGAGATAAGTTTAGACGGTTGCAGAGCATCGGAAAAACGAGATGGTGGGTCAAGAACAAAGCTTTAACCACCGAACACAACCGAAAAAACACGATGAGTTACGCCAGGACGAAGTGGGACTACTGTCTGCGGACTCATAGATATTCTTTACCGCATACAAAGTCATCGTCAACACGGCTCTAGTTAAAATAGATGAAAAATTTAACTGCACCGAGCATTTAGTGAAGGATGCCGCTTGTTCCACGAACTTGACAAAAACGAAATTCCTATTGATGCATTAAAGTCTATCACGTCAATTGCCAATGTCAATCGAAAACTACTTTCAAAAGAACTCGAAAAGTTTTTCGAAAAGTTTTAATGAACGTTCTAAAGCTACCTGCGACTAACACGTTCCACCTAGGCAGCAACACACAAACTATTCTGATTCTCGAGTGAGGAAGAAGACGAGGAGCAGGAAGAAATCGGCGAAGCTGGTTTAGATCAGACAGAAAAGAACGCTATTTGTTTGTCTCGAAGAGGTTCGGATGCCTGCCGAACTTGTATACCATATGCATGTAAAGTTTTGTCCCAATATAATATGCATATCAGTACGTACTCCAACTTATACGTCACTTATTTTGTAATCCTCACAATCTAGTTCACGTAAGTAACTTGCGAGAGAAGATTTTTCACGCTGAAGTGCATTAAGACAAGGCTTTCTTCTTTACTGGGGCAAGAACTGCTGGACTTGTTGATTATCCTAAACACAGAATCGAATCTTATCAAGGACGACGAGGATAGCAGCTTTTACGAACGAGTTAGCTTGGCTAGCTTCATTTATAAATAATTGGTATTTTTTACATAAAAATGTATGTCTTGGGAAATAAAAACGTCCAAAAACTTTGCCTATTTGATTATTATTATCATTTGGTTTGTTGATTGACCTGATGGTATCATCTACGTTGATCATAGGCGGTCCATTAAAGTCTTTATGCCACCCGGGCCTTTTAGGCTCAGTCCGAAGCTCAGAGGTTCGTACCACAATAACTTCCACGTCCAGCGAAAGTACAGTAACGCAAAAAAAATTTTTCAGCCCCCCGCCCCACTTTCACCCCCAATACCATCCCCACACTATTATGAAAAGGAGTAAAAAAATTAAAATGTGATTTAATGTATATACAAAAGCGAAACGTCTAAAAAAATTTTTTAGCGTTAACTACCCCCCTATCACCCCCATTGCCACCCCTCCACTCTGTTATTAAAGGAGGTAAAAAAAATATAAAATATGATTTAGTGTGTATACAAAAACGAAACGTCTAAAAAAAAATTTTTGGCGTTAACTACCCCCTCTATCAACCCCCTTGCCACCCTCACCGTATTATTAAAGGAGGCAAAAAAAATTAAAATGTGATTTAGTGTGTATACAAAAATGAAACGTCTAAAAAAAATTTTTAGCGTTAACTACCCCCTCTATCACCCCCATTGCCACCCCTCCACTCTGTTATTAAAGGTAAAAAAATATAAAATATGATTTAGTGTGCATACAAGAACGAAACGTCTAAAAAAAAAATTTTTGGCGTTACCTACCCCCTCTACCACCCCCATTGCAACCCCCACCCTATTATTAAAGGGAGTAAAAAATTTAATTGGGATTTGAACCAAGGGCTTCTAAAATTTATTTTGGCATTAGTTACCCCCTCTACCTTCCCCACCCTATTGCTTAAGGGAATAAAAAATTAAATTGGGATTTGAACCAAGAACCTCTAAAAATTTTTTTTACATTAGTCACCCCCTCTACCACCCCCACTCTATTATTAAAGGGAATAAAATATTACATTGGGATTTAGTGTGCATAAAACTTGGATACAAAATCTGGATGTGGAAGTAGTGATTCCTTGGGCAGCGGTTTCTTTTTGTATTTTTCATTTCTTTTGAATAAACATATTGGTCCACGACTACTATATAATCTATCCATTATGTATGTGTTTTCTCAAGCATAATGCTATTCATTATTCACTGCAGTGAATGATGATTTTATTATTCACTACAGTGGATAATGATTTCTTTATTCACTGCAGTGAATAATGATTTCATTATTCCATTATTTTTAAAGTTTAACTACGTGCTTGTTATTTTGTCTGATTTTTTTAGTAAGCCATCTCAATCTGTCAAAGTATAATTTTGTCAACTATTTGAAACACCAAAATCACATTCATTATGTACTTTTGTTGGTTATTTCAATTAAAAACTAAAAATATGAATACTAATAGTGAAAATGAAATGTCTTAATCACCGCCAGAAATGATCTTTTTGAATTTATTGTCATAAAAGCCAAAAAAGTTGTATATGTCAATATATACAAACCTTTTATAGATTGGAGAATTTTCAAAAATGCTATCGTTCTAAAAACTAAATATTGATATTATTTAATAGTCGTGGACAAAGTATAGTATTCTATTTTCTTATAATGGCTAATATTCACTCAGGAGATTTATGACGGTCGCCTGCGGCTCGTGTCGTAAACTTCATCCTCGTGAATAATAGCCATCATTATATGCTCGTTGTATAATATACTGTTGTATAATATACTATTAATAGTACATTATGTCTTAATACAACAGATTCATGGTTACTAAATGATTTTTCCCTTTGTTGCAGGTAAACAACTATTTTGATAATGTAACTATTAATAAAGGAACGTACACTTCGAGCTAATAGTAAGTTGATATTTTCTTTACTTATTCCAAAGAATACTTCTTTACCTTTATTTTAAGAGATTTTTTGTATTCAATATTAACCTTTTTATTCAGAATTTGGGCAGAAATCCGACAAAAAATAACATTCACCGACTACTAACCAATAAACTAATGCTGTGGATTTCCTACGTCATAGCAAATTAATAAGTTGCCCAACTTATTTTGGATAGTAGGAAATCTACACTAAACCCAAGTAATTATGATTGAAGTAACACATATAATAATTTTTTTTATATTCCTCATATAAACTAAATGCGAATTTATCCGTAAACATGGCTCATGTAAATATGTGTTATCAGGACCTAAACGTGGATTGAATGCTAATACGCGTGATTTACATAATGCTGTATTCGTTTGTCACTATGATATCATACCATTCAGTGATTTCAACCTCATGTTTTAAATTCTGAAACGGTTATTCTGCTTTTAGTAATGACAGAAGTATCTTACCTAGTTAACAAGTAAGAGGCGGAGGTGACAAAACCATTAAATTGATTGAAATTAATTTAAATTTTATGCCTGATACTGTTTAGTGCATAAATATAGCGATAGCTAAATTGAAGTTGGGGTGAATTCTAATATTCTCGACTATAACGATAGACGTAATATGTTTCCTAATGTATCATTGCTATTAAATTTTCTTTTCTAGTTTATATTTAATATCAATAAGAGATGGTTTAGTTCTTACATAATAAAAATCGTAATGTACCGAAATCTGAGTATACTCACTATAAAGACATATTCTTTGTTAATAATAATAATTATGTATTTAAGTTATCTATAAATAGGTACAGATGTGGCAATTAAAAATATAAATGGGCTTAAATGTTAATTAATAGAATCTCATGTACCATATAATATTTAAAGTGTGTTAAAACACATTCAAAACATAATATTTTTAATCGCAAACTCCACTATAAAATCCTTATTTTACTATAAGGAACATAACCCGACTGCAACCAACAGCTACTCTCCGGGCTATGTGCCCCGCCGAGCGCTGAATTAAAAGTTATAAGCCTGGCGCGTTAAGTGTACTAATTGCATATTACCATCAAAACGCTAATGCTAATGCAACAAACACCAGCATTAGCGTTTTGATGGTAATATGCAATTATTACACTTAACGCGCCAGGCTTGTAACTTGTAATTCAGCGCTCGGCGGGGCACATAGCCCGGAGAGTAGCTGTTAGTTGCAGTCTGGTTACGCTCCTTATAGTAAAATAAGGATTTTACAGAGGAGCTTGTGACCAAAAATATTATGTTTTAATATTCCGCCCTCTAAAAGCACATTTAAACTAAAAGATATTTCCCTAGGTTATTTTTAATACAGATAGATTTTGTTGGGCTTTTATACCAGTGGAGAGTTTGTTAAATGTACTGACACAACAAACTTATGGACTTTTTCTAAATAGAGAAATGTAACATTCCGTCGAAATCTCATTTCCCCGGCTGGTACTATGTATATGTTTACTATTTATACATTTACTTAATGTCGGCCTATTTCCGCTACTGACCGACGCCTGTAAACGAGTTACCCCCAACAAGGAATTTTTCTAAACTTCTCTTTCGAAGAGTAGTCACCTTTTACTTTCCTAACATTTAATAAACAAGACACTGGCAGCTTTACATCCCCTCCAAAGGATGGTATATCCACTATGCAATCCTTGCCTAAGATTGCAGAGGTTCTGCGCATACACTGATATACAAGCCGCCAGAAGATGCGGTGCAAAAACATGTGTTTCCCTGAAACGGTCACCCATCCATGTACTAACGTACCTGACGTTATTCTTCTGTACATATCCACAGAACAGCTTCAAAGACATAAATTGAGGCTAATGTAGGGTATTGTCCTCAATCAATATTCGTTGACACGAGTCTAAAACTATAACTAAAGCATGGGACGGATGATTTTCTTATGTAAAATGAAGACTCTCTCGAATTCTGTACCTACACTACAAAAAAAAAATTAGATACCTGAGATGTGAGTCGACAAGGCAGTAATATATGTTCACTATAGTTGCGCCTTTGACAGTATTAGTCATAAATCAGGAATTGCGAAACATTCTGAATTTAGTTTTTCCCATACATTCTCTATTTGATAACTAAAGTGAGATTAACCTCTAATGTCAGACCTAATAATTATTTAGTTGAGGAATGTGTGACAATGTCTTGACTATATGTTAGGTTTAGGACTGATGATTCATTTCTTTTATAGAACTATGCATGAGATGTTTTGTTTAAGTTCAATATTAATTCCTTAGGTGCGCAACACGACTGAACTCAACTAACAACTTGGTTGCTTTTGTAGGTTTTAGGTTCTTCTAGCAAGTCAACTTGGAGTCCGGTTCATCATCTGCGTACAAAAATCAATTTGTTTTTTGAACTAAGGTAATTTCTAAGTCGTTGATAAAGATTATGAACATTAATGGAGAAAGTACGGTGTCTTGGGGTAAGCCAATATTCTTATGAGAGATTCATTTATTCAAATTTCCTCTAATTCCCAGTAAATCAATTTTCAATTGATTATGAGAAAGTAGTGATTAATACATTCGAATATCTATATTTATCTAATAGACCAAGAGCTACTGAAGTTCTCGCTGAGCGTCTGAGAAACTCCTTAGGGATATGTTTCCAGGCCCACTTTTTCTATTTTACGTAATTACTAATTCATTGTTAAATCAAGGCGGATAATATATTGGACTCGAAATTTCTCCTTCATTAATAATGAAGACAAAAATAATTATTATTGTTATATAACTTTTATCTTACAGACATGATATTAATGATAATGAGATCAGAGAATATAACACAGTTGCAAATGAGATGGAAAGGTCAGGCACACAGGTTTTCATTTAGAGCAATTAATGTACCTCCTCCTCTCTTAATTGTATGCATTGCTCGTTTTTGTACAGATACAACGCACATTTTGGTAGTGGCAGCAGGATATAGTGGGGGAGATAAACCTAGCAATACAATTAGACTTTTCGTTATATCGTTTATTATAATTCTGGTAATCAATACAGTGCAATATACTAGCTCTGAGACAATTTTTTAGTTTGCGCACACAGAGGACAGATGAAAATCTTTAATATACACTGTTAGTCTGGGGTCCCACGCCCCTTTTTTAAAGTGATTACTAACAGGCTGAATTTTCGTGAGTGGCTTCGTTTTAACGATTCTTCTAACTTTTCCTCTGTGAAAATTCTCGGCAGAGGTAGATAAAGTTTTACACAACCACTAAACATGTTGATTGTGGAACTGACATTTTCATGACGTAGGGCTGGAAAATCTGCCAGAAAATTTGTAGGCCAATTTGACCAATCAATTTCAAGACAATTAAACAATAGTGTAAGAATCAGCCTGTTAGTAATAAAATTTCAGATCTCGTTATTTTCACATAGTTACATATTTACAAATTTCTTACATATTTGCATCGCTTTTGTAAGATAAGCGCAGCTTCCTGTTTTTTTGCCTAGGAATTTCTTAACTACTGGTTTGTAGCAGTTAATTCAATCCTGAAAAATAAAGTCAGAGGGAAACGCTAAAATATATTCAGTTTATGTACAACTCAAAATTACATCCAGAATATTTCAAACATTTATGTACAGTTACGGTTTATGGAAGTTTAAGAAAAAACAAACTAGTTATTTAAGCATTGAGAGATGATATTGCAAAATTAATTTTACAGTGATAACGTTAATGTGGCTACTGTTACGAAAATTTACAATTTACAACTTTATCGATACTTGTGTGTGAGACATGAGACCATTGGGTTCCAGGGTTCGAATTCTGACTAGGGTATGAATGTTTAGTGGTGTTTTTAACGTGCTACTATGGCGGTAGAAGTGGACTATACCGCGATTGTGTGAAAGACATGGGTAATGAATACGAGGAATACTCCGGGAATAAAAAACAATAATAATTTGGAGCGTAATTTGAGACTCTTGGAGTACCTCGTGCAATTTCTGTAGTTGAAGAAGTCAAAAACCACTTTTTAATTTTTTTCTGAATTAGTCAGGGTCAAGTTTATCGCCAAAAATGTCTGCTAACTTTGAAAAAAGATATAAAAAAAATTTGTCGTCGGCGAAAAATCTCCCTTCAGGGACTTTATGGCGGGACTATTAATTACTTTCAAGTGGTTGGGAGATATTCAATGCTAATATAGAAATGAACAGAGCCTAGAAAGAGGCTTCAAAAAATATACTGATATACATAGCATACCATTTAAAAAAAAAGGCACTTGGTCCTGTAATTTGGTCTTGGCTCGCCCTGTATGTTCGAAAATAATTACTTGAAATTTTTTAAAACATTTCTAGCTATCGTAGAGCTCGAGATATCAAGGTCCGACGCACTATTGGCCCACCCTGTATAACATGTAAGTGATAGAGTTCCATCTATACTTATTCCTGGAAGAAACGTTATAATCAACACAAAGCAGAAGAGTTATGAACAATGTAAATATTAATCAAATTTTAATACAGAAAATATGGCAGTGTAATCCAAATAGTTAACTTCTCAACAATTACAACAGAAAATTAATTCAGGACTGTTGTAGAAGCACTTTGAAAATTGATATGTATATTTAGTGCCTAACTTCAACTTAAAACACTGTTCTCACAAAGATTATTATTGTGAAATGAAATTAAATTAATATACAATTAATAAAGTAGGTAACCCTTGAAATATAATGATGCCAGTTCTCTTCCGCAATCACTGACAAGGGACACATTTTAACGTAAATGAGCTGCTCCAACTTAAATTGCATGTACTTCTCTAGAAAGGAGGGAATATTTACTAAATTTGGTACAGTTCTATTGTACAAATTGCGGCATGTCTTGGGTTTAATGCAGTCTTTGTGGAACTTTCATTATTCATAAACTGTTTTTGAGAAAACGAACATAGAATAAATAAACTTGACTCACTGAACTGCTACTCTCATATTAAACTGCATTTACTTACCAGTTAAAACATTTTGGGATAATTAAATATTATTAAATGTTTATCATGCACATATACATATTCACTCATATTTAAAATTTGGTGCCGTCATTTGGAAAAAAGAAGATAAAGAGTAAGGGCTTATGACCACCGCTTATAACGTTGTATATTTTTGTTTATTTAACTTAAATCAATTTCAGTCCGAAGTACTCTTGAATTAAACGATTTAATAGTTATGAATGCATGAAAAGCCATTATTCTACAACGCTGGTTTCATTCAATAAGCGATTATACAAGGTGTCTACTTCTTGTATTGAACAGTATTGCTATCTTACAAACCGCAACAGTTACAATGTCGGTTAGATAGAAAAAATATATATTTTGAATACCAATGAAATTGGTTATAAAAATTCAAGATATACCGATTGGTTCCGGAGTTGTTCAGTAAAATTCGAAATAGCTCATTTTCTTTTCTTCTACCTAGCATAATTATTATTAAAAAAAATATAAAACTTTGACACATTTGAAATTGTGAATTCGATGGTATGTCATACTTGAAAATAGGTGTGCATAAAATTTGGTTTTTAATTGAAAATGATAGATGTATGTGTATTATAAACCCCTATAAAGTTTTAAGAAAAGTAGTCATTTACTGTCGGCGTTATTTATAATAGAAATTACCTCAACGCGTCGAGGCTAAGAAATGCTCCCTTGACGCGAGGCTAGACGGGTGACGTCACATGCCTGCTACGCGATATGTGCTTCGTACTCTATGTGTTATTATAGTGGTGTAGTTAGTTTTGCAATTGTTGTGAGCCAGGATGGGCCCGATATTTTGCCGATATCTGTCGTAGTCATATTCATACGTGCCTTGAACGAAATGGGGTGGCAAGAAAATGGTGTTTTGTGCCTGGATGCGCAAACATAATATACTCTCCTGTGGAACTAGAGAAAAAGACGAAACACGTAAAAGTACTGGGAACGCCGTTTTCGAGGGTGAGGAATATGATGGTGACAATAGTTATACCCCTGCTCTAGCGCAAACCACCCCTTTATGCGAAAAACCTCCCCCCTTTTTCGGTTTTTCAGCTGTGACTTTTCGGATGAGTTTTTGTGCTTAATTCCAGAAAATTAAACAATCTTCGGCCACAAGTCATCTTGCCCTACCCTCACCCCCAAAACCGCAATACCATCAGAAAGCTCGAATTTAAACAAAAATGTGTATACGCTTATTTTCATGGACGTGAAAAACGACGGTGACAATTTTCGATAAGTAACAAGGTATTCGTTTCAGGATGATTGGGAAGAAAATATTGCCACCATCGCGTTTCTCGCCCTCGAAAATGGCGGTATACCAATTTCTGTTCGATAGTGAAGCTTTTAGAAGGCATTTAGATTTTTGGGGGTGTTGTTTCAACTCTTGGGGTCGGTTGGTGTGTCATTTATTGAAATTGAGCAAAAAAATCTCTATCCGACAATGCCTCGTATGCCAAGACCCGATAAAACAGAAAAGGGGGTGGTTTCTTGAATAAGAGGAGGTTTGCGCTAAAACATCAAATTTGTACTGCTGCTAGAATCATATTATTATAAGTTATATCTAGACAAGTAGCAGGTATCCGTTATTGATCATAATTGTTGCATATAATGGTAGTTTTTTTTTAGCTTGAACAAGACATGGAAAATAATTTGGAATATAAACTTAGCAAAGTAAACGCACGTATGAAAAGTGATGCAGTGCCTCATATATTTGCCTGTCAAGCAAGTAAAGCAGTTCACTCGAACTCGATTAACTAAAAAGGACGATCCAAGAAATAAAAGTTGGAGAGTTATTGTGCTAATCTATCAAATGTTTGGAACATGTGCCGGAACCATCAACTTCTCATAATACAGAAGACACTGAGTCACAGAACAGTAGAACTGACTTAGCAGTAAGATATGATGTATCGATTAAAACCCGAATATTAACTTATTATAGAAGTAAGAATAGTCAAGTTTCATTTTCAACCTCAAGCAAGGATCAAGTTACGCCCCCCATAAAATCTGAATTACTTCTACAAAATGCAATTAAGAAACTTGTGATACAAAACTTACCCCAGTCATATTGTGATGATTCAAACACAGATACCGACTAGCTTTGACACCACTGGATTGAAACTAGTTAAAATCAGTATTTGAGGCTAGAAAATCGTATAGCATAATCACGTTTACGTTCGGCAAATTATGTGAATCTCATTTCTGAAAATCCTCCTCCACATCGGATAGCAATAAACAAACTCTATTTAACGTTCTGAATAATAAAGGCACTGTTACTGCCGTGAATCCAAACTTTGTTCAAACGAGATCGACACGAAATAAACCTAACGCAGTTTACAGATGATATGGCGTCTGCCCATCCAGCAAGCATGTGACGTCAAACCAATGAGAACGCGTTTATGTGACTGAAATAACGCATGCAATTTCTAGGGCCTCTGTTGTATTTCGGATTAACTTTTTTCAAGCACAGTTCCAACATTGTTGTTATTGGGTCAAAATGCTTATTTTTCAGTACTTTTAATGCATTTTATGTTTTTTGTGGACACACCTATTTTACTACATTTCGCCGGAAAAATAATCATCAATCGTTTGATTGCCTTCACTTTTCTCAAAAAATTGTTTGTTAAATGGTGAAAGGTGTAACTCATATATCTTATTTTATGAATAAACCAATACGTTAATCAAGTCCTATTAAAGCAAAACACATATCTCAGTTATGAATTTCAAAAAAAAATTACATCGAGGTCCGAGTTACGATTTTCTGTAAATTTGTCGCATGGGATAATTGGTAACATCACAATTGGGCCCAAGTTCATAGAGGGTAATTTAAACAATGAAAATTATGTAAATTTATTATACAAAGTATTCAACGAAACGCCGTCAGTACTGATTTGAAGAAAAATAAACTGGTTCAGGCAAATTGGTAGTGGGCCTCACAATGCTAATGTGATGAAACATGTTTTTGTGAACGATCTTTGCATTAGGTGTCTGAAGGATGTTTGGTTACTCTTCCTAAATGGATGATGAGGATCTTCACCTGAAGAATTCGATGTGACTTATTCAGGCGTAAAATGCAAAATTCATTAATTAATTGCATTGACTCTGCAATCTGCTTGATGAAACATATTCAATAGAATAATTATAAAATTTATACTTACTTTCGATTTTCGCTTAACTGCTTGCATCAGATGGTATCAATTGGAATGTCGTTGCAATATCTTATATTTAACACTTTAAATCTAATAGACCTTGGGATAGTCACAGATTTTTTTAAAGGTTTGGTTCCTATCTGGCCTTTTGGGAGGCTTTTGCGCCCGATTTGTACTAACCATTTTCGTGTTTATCAAACGGTTATCCAGAGCCCCTCAACGGAAAACAAAAAAAAGTTCATTCATGAAAATGAGCAATTTCAAACCTTTTGTTCCTATCTTGCGTCAAGTTAGACTTATGTTTTAAAGAAAAACATCCAACGGAAGCTTATCGCCAGACAAATTCCGTAGGCCCTAAGGCCCGAAATTTCAATCCGAAGTTGTAAGAAAAATGGTCCAGAATCAAACGATTTGGTTCTTATCCTCGAATTGTATATATAGGTAAATAGATTAAAATTATCGCGATATAACAAACGCCAGACAAATTCCGAGGGCCCAACAGTGAAAAAATTATTTTTCAAGTTGTGTACTTTTCTGCGAAAATCAAACGATTTATATTCGTCTGGCATTTGTTTTTTTGTTAATATTAGGCAATATGTAGTTTCAATTTAAGAGTCCCAGATGAATTGGCTGGGTCCTGTGATAGCCAGACAAAAAGAAAATCGCGAAAAATGCCAATTTTTCAAACTATTTATTCCTGTCTGGCATTTGGATTTTAAAAAGATATGTTCATAAATAAGCCATATTTCTAGTCCCAGATAAAAAGCTTGAGCCCAAACGTACATATGTTGAGCGAAAGTATTGAAAAATCAATAAACAGTAATGTAAAAATCGATGCACTTTCAAACGATTTACACTCACTTGAGATTTGTTTTTTTAAAAAGATATGTTAATAAATAAACCATATTTCTGGACCCAGACAAAAATCTGGGGCGCAGCTGTCCGAAATTATTGACAAATCGAAAAACAGTCGCGCAAAAATCGATGTATTTCCAAATGATTCACACTCGTATGGCATTTGGTTTGTTGAAAATGTATGTTCATAAAATGCAAATTATAAACAACATTTTTACATACACCAGTGCGTCCCAAAAATTTTAGGAAAATCGGAAACTGGCAATTCTTGTAAAAATCGCTCGGGCAGGTCAATTTTGTTTCCTTGGGGCATGAACTTTTTTGGTAAAGTTCAGTTCTCAAAAATGTCACAGTGGTGACAGAAGGGGGCGAAATTGTTTTTTCAAATAGCAACCACCTGTTTTTATTGCACCGTATGAAACCTTAGCTTTTTCTGATTCATTTAGTGTGTTGATTTGGTGTGGTAGTGGTGAGAAAAGTTTTCAAAGAGAATTTCTTAGTAAACGGGTTTTTCGATTTTTTTTTTTTTTCAAAATTTCCACCAGCAACCCACCACATGTTGGACATCATATTAATTAAAAAGACCTAAGCTGTTATACTATGCAATAAAAAAAGGTAGTTGCTATTTGAAAAAACAAACTTGCCTCCATCCTACGCCACTGGCCACAATAAAATTCATGCATTAAGGAAACAAAATTGACATGCCCAAAATATTTTCTCAAGATTTGCCCCGTTTTCTAATTGCCGCACAGTACATTTGGGTATTGTTATTAATATATTATGATATTATCATAGAATTAAGGGAGTTCACATAAAATAAAAAATAATATGTAGTAATACCACTGCATGACTTACTGTTTCTCAAAACTAAAAGTATTGAAAACTATTTCTTGTAGAATATCATTAGTATGTGAAATACAGTTTTCGTCGTGTAGTAGGTAAATATCGCTCATTTATTTGACATAGATTATTAAAATGCAAAACTTTATTTAAAAAAAAAAACATTATTCTGCGTCCTCGGTTTCCGAATTATCGTTTTCTATATCTATGTTGTAAAGGATGTTACTTAACGCAGAATCTTCATCCATATCAAATGAGAAAAAAACGGCATTTAAATAGTGACGCGAAACAAATTTGTTTAAATGTGTATAATACTATTTTACAACGACAAGCTAATGAAATGCCAGACGAGTGTAAATCGTTTGAAAATGTATCCATTTTTACACGACTGTTTCTTGATTTTTCGATACTTGCACTCAACATATCTACGGCTGGGCCCAAGTATATATTACCATATCTTTTTAAAATCCAAATGCCAGACAGGAATAATAATGTCTTTTTTTCGTGCACTTCTTTTAAGACTTAAAATATGTCTGGCCCGCGCTTTTTGTTTGGGACTTGAAATATGGTTTATTTATTACCATAACTTTTTAAAATCGAAATGCCAGACAGGAATAAATCGTTTGAAGAAATGGCTATTTTTCGTGCACTTCTTTTAATGTTTGCCCCACTAGAAATGTCTGTGAATGATACAATACGTTTTCGTTTTGGTTAATTTTTACAAAAAACATCATTTCACATGAGAACCAATCGTTTGATTTTCGCGGATTAGTTGACAACTTTATTTTTTCACTGTTGGGCCCTTGGAATTTATCTGGCGTTTGTTATATCACGATAATTATAATCTATTTACCTATATAAACAATTCCCAGATAAAAACCAAATCGTTTGATTCTGGACCATTTTTCTTACAACTTCGGATTGAAGTTCGAGCCTTAGGGCCCACGGAATTTGTCTGGCGATAAGCTTCTGTCGGATGTTTTTCTTTAAAACGTAAGTCTAACTTCACACCAGATAGGAACAAAACATTTGTTATTGCTCATTTTCATGAAATTTTCTTTTTTGTTTTCCGCTGAGGGGCTCTGGATAACCATTTGATAAACACGAAAATGGTGAACACCAAAAAAATTCATATGAAAATTTAATATTTGCGACTTTGTGGGGGCCTTTAGCTTGCCTATCTTTATATGTATTTGTAAATTATCATAGGTAATTTTAGCCACTCTCTTATCAAGTTTAAAGGTGCTTGAATCGCAACTGATTACAATATTATTTTATATACATACGTTCAGGCAAAGCAGTCCCACGCATCATGTACATGGTAATAGAGCAACATGGATTCCGAATCACTAAGGAATCATGTGTAGGCAAATATGATGGAAAACATATAAGTTCACCTCTAAAAACGATTACTAAATTTTAAAAATGAAGATCGAAAAATTTTTCGCCTGCGTTCACGCAAGATATTTTCTAAGTCGGTTTTCATGATAGTTCATCAAAATCCCGTTGACGGAGATTTTCCCTGACTTCAAGCATGGTGATATTTGGTGTATTTAAGTAGGTGTAGGTTAAGTAGGCATTTTTTTTACATTTATTTAACGTCAGTCTATTTCCGCTACTGAGGCCGAACCTCTTCCCTTAAGAAGAGTAGGGATCTTTTACTTGCCTAACATTTAATAGACAAGGGACCGACGGCTTTACATCCCCTCCGAAGGATGGTATATCGCCTATACAACCCTCGCCTAAAGTTGTATAGATTCCGCGCATACACTGATATACAAGCCGCTGGAAGATGTGTGAGGCGAGGACGCGGTCTTCGTTGGGACGGTCACCCATCCAACTACTAACTGCGCCTAACGTTGCTTTACATCGCATATCGAAATATGTACGTAGTAAAGACACACCTACGCTCGCCCCTAGTAGGCATTTTAAACAAATATTTTCAAAGAGAGTGATTGAGAACCAATGGAGCACTAAGGTAGTCCTCACTTAAATCCTTTAGATTATTTTGTGAGATTTTACATATTTTATTTAAAAAAATATGTATACTATACAGCGAGGTTCAATATTACAATGAAATACGCAATAGAATTATCGAAGCTTTCAACCAAATTACACTAAGTTTTATTGCTGAAATTACTAAGCCGATGATTTCATACTATTTTTGTTAAGATGAAAAATTCTTTGAATTTTGAAAATCTTGGCTTCTAAGTTATACAGGAATTTTTCTGAGAACGTAAATTCGTTGCTATTTTAGGAAATTTAATTTTAGTGAAACATACAAAATGAACGCCATTGAAATTGGAATTTGTAATTGGGAGGGTGGTCAAAGAAAAATATTGAACCACAGCACTTAGGCCTCATTGGGCCCCATGTACTTCCACCCTGTATGTGGATTCTCACCTAGGCCTCCGGCCAACCTAATCTTGCGAAGTAGGTGATGATGCTGCCTAGGGGCATCTCCGTTCGTCCAAAATAGGCCAACGTTCTTCCAAAATGGATTCTCTTATTGATGGGACAATAGAATAATCACAGAGTGCATGTTGGACCGTCTCATCTTCTTGTTCACAACCTCTGCAGAGAGGTGTATCACTTAATCTCATAACGTTTTCCTAACAGACAGTGTCCAATCTAAATTCCCGTTATAAAATGTAGTTTTCTTCTGGACATTGTCAGGTAGTCTATTGCTGTAATTTTGTTGGAATATTTTAGTAGTTCCCTAGCAAGCTGACAGCTACTTGTTTCATCCCACAGCTTCTTAAATTCGTTGTGGGTGTTCTCTTTAATTATTTTTGTTATCGCCGTGATCGGTAACAAACTGACCAGACCTGGTTCAAAGATATTTAGGCCTGCTGCCTTCTTGGACAGTTTGTCGGCGTCTTTGTTGTCTCTACACTGTGCATGTCCTTTCACCCAGCATAATGATACTTTATTCATGCAGGAGACAGCCACAAGTTCTTGGTGATATTCTCTTATTACTCCTGTGGTGATTTTGCAACTTCTCAGGGCTAATAGTGATTGTCTACAATCCGTGCAAATCCTGACTCCGTAGTTTGTCTACGGACAGTCTTTTTTGCAGCTATGGTTATGCCCGCCAGTTCCGTCTGTATTACGCTGGCTGGCTCGTCCATTCATAGTCCATTTATATTGAATTTGCAAACATCTGGAGTATATTCCACATACTGCCCCATCCTTCATTTATGATCCATCTGTGAGGATGTTGACCACGCCTTCACTAACAACCTCGTTTTCACCATTCGTCTGTGTTATGCTGAACACGAACCGGCGAGAAATACCATCTGTCCACGCCTGTAGAAGAGGCATCTTCCTCACAGTCTCATCCCACAGGCGACTTCTTCTCCACAGCCTAAATTTGATTGTATGTCAACGGATTTGAGGCGTCTCATTGTTGTCAGAGCCACTTCTCCTAAATGTATATCTATTCTATTTTCTGTGGTGTTTATTTATTATATTATTATTATATTGTATCAACACCATGTTATAAATTTTATTTTTGATCTTTAATGTTTTAACACCAAAATTTATTTTTACGTTGATTTGCTGAAACAGCAAAATTAACGGTTTTTTTAAAAAATTCTATATTACCTAGGAACCACATCTTTCAAAGCAAGTGTTTTAAACAGTCCAAAGAAATTTAGCCAATGCGTGACAATATATATCAACGAAAAACAGTATTTGATAGTTTTTTGTTTATAATTAGTTACCAAAATAGAGCAATTTACAAGAAAAATATGAAGTCGCATATCTCTTTGGCCGTAAATTTTTAGTTTCTTATCATATACATAGATACAGTTAAGAACTCATTTTAAATATTATTTCTTTAGGTCTCATTATTATAATTACCACTTTTGACGTAGATGTCATTAATTCGTCGCTTTTATCATGTCAACATTACACTTCATCGGCAAAATATTCGGGGATTATTTTTAAGCTATCATTTCTATGAAACTATAAACCTCACCGATATAAATAAAAACACAGATTCATCGTTGTGCTCTATTCTTCTTACAATTTTTTCGCTAAATGTGATGTTTTACGGCAAGTCATATCACCGGATCCTCCGCCATTTATTAGAAAACAACGACATTAGGTTACAAGATAAAATATTGATGAAACTTTCATTTAACGAATCTTCATACTTATTGGAAAGTTTTGGACATAGTTGAAGTTGAAAAAAAGTACCAAATGAAACGTCTTCAAACAAAAGTTGCAGATATTCTACAAATTTACGCAATATGAAAATATATATTGAAAAATTTCACTTTACCAAAAATCTATTTATGATAGACAAATTCTGTTTTCAAAATCAGTTTAAGTGTATTAAAATGCATTTGAAACGTCTAAAAATTGCCATATCACAAGTCGTGTATCTACGAGTGATTTAATGATTATAAAAGCATACTCGCGTTAAATTATTTTTTCTTCAAACGTCAGAAAATCATGACATTTCTTACTCCTTTCACGGCATTAAAGTTTGACATTTCAGACGGCTGTGTGTTTTCATTAAGCGATGGAAGTAAAAGTATTTTTTCCGCTCGAGCGGAGGAACTTCCGTTGCTAATGGCAACGCACAGCTACATTTTTTATGGTTATTTTTGTCTATACTTAGCTAATCGACATTTGAAGAAAAAATAACATGTTTCATTCGGAGTAAAAGCCATTTTTGTTATTAGTCTGTAATTGCCGGACAAACGAAGTGAACATACAGATTAGTCATAAAAGTGTCACTTTTACTCGTAATAAAACAATGTACTATGAAATGGAATTTATAAAGGCAAAACTGTATTTCGTGTCTGAGTATTTAATACTTTCTGGAAATTATACCTTTCTTGACTTTCTGGAATATAAATGTAGACGTTAGAATTATTTATTAGTTCATTGTATAACGGGAATAAAAAAATGCGTTTCTTATATGTGAATCTACACTATATAATATAATGTCAATTAAACTTCATTTACCATCAGATTCTAAAAAAGTTGATCTTGTAATAGTACAAAAAAGTTATCTTCATATAAAAAAAACATTGTAAAAGTTACTTTTTGAAGCCACACTGTACGATTAATCTTGATGTTCAACCAGTGTTATATTTTTCTGGCAGATATTTGAATTGCTTATTTTAATAATGAGAGATAACAATTTGTGGATTATTTTTATATTGAGTACTACTTATTTACAGCTAAAGCAGACGAATTAGTTATCATGTATAAATAATTGTTTAATTGTTTTATCTTCGAATTTGAATTCAAACCTTAGCAACTTCTATCAGTTCAAAATTTAAGTTAGCGGAAATAATTAATAATAAAGAAAAACCTAAAGAAGCTCCTTTTTTTGTTGAAGCAAAAAGCGGCTATGCTGGTGTTTTAAATCTGGTACAGAACAGCACGATATTTTCATTAATTGTTGAAGAAAAAGGGCCTAATAACAATTAAGGTGTGTGTTATTTAATGTTTCTTCCAATATAAATTTCATATCATTTAGATAAAATTATATTTCTAGGCTCATTCGGCGGGGCTTATAACAAGGCTAAATTATTTAATGGTTTACTATTTTACCTGCCTTCGTAATAATAATTTCTGTTAGATGTTTTATGCCACACTACGTATTCAAAGGTTTTGATCCCTGGCTACCGCAATCAAATTTCTAAAAAATACATTTGCTGGAGAGAAACAATATGTATTGGCTTTTGAGATGCCAATTGTTATTTATGATGTTTGGAGGTCTTTGGGGTACTGCCAGCTAAAATAATTGTTGTTGAGACGTTAGGATATCACAGTACTGCTATTGTGCGTTGTCCTATGCCGAGTCCACCTAAGAAGCAAGTATACCAGGTTCCTATTTACCACTCTATACAGCACTGCACATGTAAGTCGTTTATAACTTATTGTTGTCGTAACCCATGCAACGAAGGTAGATATCACCACATCTGCAAGTAAGATTTAAACGATATCCGTGCACGAAGAGATTTAATTAATTAAGCAGGTTAATATTATCTGCGCTGTCAAATATCGAATATATTCATCACCTTTGAAAATATTAACCTGTTATTGACGTCTGCCAGTCATAACTTTTATTCTAGTCAGTTTTATTATATATTGTTAATTTCTTGTATAACAGTTTGAGTTCTCTGTGAACTCGATAAACGGCCGTTCAACGAGTAAATCCATAGTGTCCATCATGTTACTAAAATACATTTTAATTAACTATAATATGTGGCTACAAGGAAATTCAAATTGAATATATAAATATATCTACTGTACACATGTGTTAGGTACTAGATGCTGACTTGCAGTAGTTAATTTAATTTAGTGTGTAAATTATAATATACATTTAGTATGTGTATATTTTCACTTCATATGTTTATTTGACGTTATTTCAATAACAGTGCATGACTGACATTCTATATATGATGACATTAGGTGATCTTGCTGATTTGGGTAACTAGATATAAGGGACAAGTGTCTCGATGGTCACTTGGCATAAGTTACCGCTGCCAGTAGTGTCCGATGAACCAATGTGTAATTTTTGATAAGTTTGTTCAAATTTCATGATACCCGCGTCATCAGTATCAGTATCTATCAGTATCTTCCTGTTATTTGTTTGTTTTCACAGTTCGTACACCATATATTCACACGTTCTCTTGTTATAATATATATATAATTTGCTAACTCTATTTTATTTACATTTAAATAGGTATAAGTATACTTTACTAATGTAGATTTAATGTCAACAATTTAATACTTTTTTCTTGTAAGTAAATTTATTATTTTTTTCAAAATTATTATTTATTTTGCCTATCCACTTTTGTCGATTTGAATAATCGGCTGGCGTCCACTAGTTTGCTTTTAATATAGAGTCCCCAAAAAAGCAATTACATCTCACAAATTTACCACATCCGCTCTCCGCTGAAGGTCTCAGGCACTCTTGCCCTCACCCTGACTTTGTGGTCAGATGTAGACTATAATGTATGGTTAAGATATTATTTTATTTTGAAAACACCTTCTCCTCCGTCAGTTCTAAAACGGAATTAAAGGTTCGATTTCAAACAAAAGAGAAAAATTGTATTTTTATACAGACACCTCTTAACTGTTTAGCTACATCTGCTTCAGGTTTCATAAAAAATGTTGATGAATCCATAAAAATGGAAATACCTATAACGTAGACAATGATAGATAATGTGCGTGGGATGTGATAGTCGATAGCACTGTGGCAAATAATGCTACGTAATATGAACACTTTTAACGAACAACGCTGACATCCATAATATGTTCGAATAAATAATAATAATAATAATAATAATAATATGTATTAACCATTCTAGCTACAAAATGTACATATGGCAAGTCAGTTTAAACATAAATCATAATTTCAATTTTAAATCGTTGTGCGCATTTTCCAAAATAATGTAGGTGTGGTAGGTACGTACTTCTACGAGAAGCGACCCATCGGTATTCCTAATCCACACATTTCTCTGACAATTATGATGTATCGTATGATATTGTATCACAAACTTACACACGGATTATACATTCAAAAAGGACTATCTCGTTTTTCTGTTGCCAAAAGGTAACAGATAACACACAATCTCTTGAGAGAAACATAAATAAGTGGTCGAGAAAACTCAGCCCACTAAATTAAATATATATGACATCAAGCACTCCATACACTTCTTTAATTTAAGTAATGCGTAAATATAAAGGCTGAAGGTTGTAAACCAATATGCTTAACAGCGATTTAAATCCAATTAGAGCCCAGTTATGCCTCTATTTAGTGTATAGGTACGGGAAGATTATCCGTTTCCATAAAACCGTTAAGTACGAAAGCTTCCAGGACATCTTTATTTAAAAGCGAGTTTCCATGATCCTCTTTATTTAATTACATTTTAGTTTAATACAAGATTTGTTTTCGAAATAACAAGCTTTACTAAAACTATATTAGGCTTTTACTATTGAAAGTTGTTCAGATTTGTCAAAAAGAAATACCGTAAATCCAAAATTTTACTAAAATAATTATTTTAAAATACTGAAATATTTTCTTTCGATAAATGTGCAAGTCCGAAAATATCATTTTAATGGGTTAATTAACAACTATCCGACAGCTTGAACAAAATTGTCACGGCATAATTTTCTAAACACAAAAATCCTCTAAAATAATATTTTTGAAGTTGACAAATCTTTATTAATTTTTGAAACTTTGGACTTAAAGTTTTTGACAGTTCTGAACTTTACTTAGTATAATTTCCGATTATAAAACGTATATAATTCTTTTTGGTTTTATTGCGTTTATTTTGTATGTGGGTGGATGTTTTTTGATCATATGTAAATGCTAATGTTCTATATTTGGGCAAAATTAGGTTAAAAAAATAAAAGAAAGTTATAAGGTATCACATGATTTTTTATCATTATCAGTCCCAACTCTAAGCTTATATTAAATATTATTAATGGTTGAATAATCTCAATAGAATTAGTATTTAAGTGCATCATGTTCGACAAGCCATACAAGAACTTTCAGTTTACTCTCCTGCAGAAAGAAGATTTACTAGTTGGACCTTCGGCATGCCTAATCGTTAATGAGAAAGAAATAATAATGCTATACATAAAATAAAAACAAGTAAATGATTACCAAAAGTGAGATTTTGTAATTTTATTTTTACCCTAATTTCAAGTTCCAACAATCACAATCAAAACGAAAATGGTATTTACACTTAATACACACCACACGGCAATTCGCAATTCTATGCAAATATCACTTTTCGGCACAAAAACGTTTTAAAAATTCACCACAAATGAAAAGCACAATAATTTGGATGGAGTATTATTTCAAAATTGCAAATCATACAATGACAAAAAATGTGCACATGCGGTAATTTTTTAATTATGATGCCACTAAGACTAAAATGAATAAAACCTTGGTAAAATATGAAATAACAGTAAAAAATAGATACCTGCTTTATTATTATTTTACTATAATGAACATAACCAGACTGCAACCAATAGCTACTCTCCGGGCTATGTGCCCCGCCGAGCGCTGAATTACAAGTTACAAGCCTGGCGCGATAAGTGTAATAATTGCATATTACCATCACACCGCTAATGCTTCGATTGCAACAAACACCAGCCGAAAGACTGGAGGAAAGAAGGAGCTCTCGTGCCAGTCGTCCCACACCACTTGCAGACTGCAGTTTCGAGCTGTTGGCTCTCGTCAGTGCAAGGTAGGCATGTGACGACAGTTATGAGGATCCCTTGACTACTTGGTACATTTCGGTATCTTTAGGATAGCGACATGTAAAATAGTCGGCAATAATTCAGCGCTCGGCGGGGCACGTAGCACGAAGAGTAGCTGTTGGTTGTAGTCTGGTAATGTTTCTTATCGTAAAATAAGAATTTTATAAAGAGTTTGCGACTAAAAATATTATGTTTTACTATTCCGCCCTCTAAAAGCACATTTGAACTATAGTTGCTTTTGTTCACATTTACTGAATCTCGGATTGGAATATATTTTAATTAGATCACTTTTCGAAGTCATACCAACATTGCAAAATATTCCAATTCAAAGTGGTATGTTTGAGAGAGAGGTTCAAGTAACGTTGCTTCGACGTTGACTGACTACTATGAATATTGAGTTACTATCCAACTACTATTTGCACTAATTCTGACGTAGGAATTAGCAAATACTCCGACCTGCATTGGATTACACCTGCAAATCCTGATGGATCGGTAGCCAACTATCATTTGTCAATTCCTAACCAGTCATAGACCGGTTTCGAACTTTCTATGTTCGCATCATTATGCTGTAGATCATAAAACAGACAAATGACAGTGACCAACTGCTAGTCTTAAGGTAGACTAAGGAAATTAAGTAGTGGTGAGAGGTAAGTGAAACCTCTTAGATAGTGAAATACAGTCCCGATCTAGCCGATTGCTGTGTTGGTTAAGGGGCGAGTGGTAATCGCGATTAATCGAATGGGTATTGCGCTACCGGATTCGAGCCCCGGCTCCGGTCGGAGGATATGGTTGTATGTCCGGGTTTTTCAATGTGCAACCCTTTCCTCACAAACCTCTGGCTTCTGAAATTGGGGGTTGTCTAATTTTTGTGATGTTTATTACAATGTAGGTTAGTGTGGCCATATATGTTTACTTTTCACACTTTTCAGCCTTACCCCTAAAATAGTACCTTTTTGTGAAAAAGTCCGTTAGACTAATTCAGATGAGGACAATTGGTACCGGCAGAACTTTGTTTTGAATTGAAATATTTTTGACGCGATTCGGTATTTACAACATCATGATGCTTTAAATGTAGTAGCATCTGGCATGCTGCTAATTTACTACTTAATCTATTGAAAATTACTTCGAAACCATGATAGATTTTTTTCAACTCGCCCTGTAACGTCTTCAGTTTGATGCATATTCTAAAAGTGCAAACTGTTGACATCATAATGTAATATCAACGACCCCAGGGGGTTACATCGGGTCAAGTCTCCTGGGTAGCGCTGAATATGCATGATATTCAATAAGCTTCTCAGTAATTAGGCCATAATATAATACTGCACTTAACACTTAATGTAGCGTGTTATAATTAGAACTTAACTAATTTTAATTACACTACATATTTAACTGCAATTTTCCTGATAATTACTGCATACATTTCTATATGAAATAGCTTTAACATTACGTCGTAATGGTCAGTGAAACCGAAAATACTTAGATTTATTTCAGTACAGTTAGGAAAATACCAATTATTTTAAATTATTGTTATTTTTGTCAAATATCTTTTACAAAGTATATTCAAAGATCATATTCAAGCAACTTTATAAATTTTATAGGTCTTATATATAATGCAATAAACAAAAGAACATTCCTTAAGGAAAACTTTGAACGGAGTATGACTATATGACGTTCTCCACCAACCACATTCCTACTCACTCACACATATACAATCTGTTTTAATATACTATAGTGCTAGATAAGAAGGATGTCCGAGTATGCTCAAAACCTAGTCAATGGAGAAGCGATTTTATAAGAAAAATAATAATAATAATAGCTTATAGTACTGCATCATGAACTAATGATAGGTATGATCACATACACATATATACATGCACAGACACATACATTTAAAAGCATATATTAAGTGTACAGTAATATATGGTTCTATAGGCACATATATTTCTCAGATATTTTATTTTTGTTTATTTACTTATTTATTTTATTTACATTCAATAATATCGTGGACTTCATGGCGGTGTATAATAGAGAGTATATAATTTTTTAAACGACTTTATCGATTTATGTTGCTTATTTCACTTGGTAATTCAATATACAGTTTTGGCACCAGGTAAGTAAAATATTGTTGTGCAATGACCTTGTTCATTAATGGTGTTAAATATGTTAAATTTCTTTTTCCCGTGTCATAAGCATGATCATTTTTTTCAGAGTCATCTCTTTTATATGTAGCCCAATGCTTGAGTGTTCAAAAAAGAGCTATCGTGGATCCATTATGGCCGTTTCTTTGTATAATGTATCTGATGGATAAGTATAATTTTTGTTAAAAATTACTTTCAAAATTCTTTTTTTGACAATTCAGTTTATTCAAATGGGTTTTTTCTGTCTCGCCTCATGCTAAAGTATCATAATTTATTAATTAATTAATTAAAATTCAATTAAAGAATAATATAGAATTTTCAGATGTTTTAGATTTAATATATTTCTTAATATTTTAAATTTAATTATTAACATGGTTGTCCAATTTTAAGTGTGCATCAAGCCAAACTCGTAAACTCTTAAAAGTAATGAATTTACATACATATTTCGATAAACTGATAAATGGGATATCATTGCACTCAGAAAACAATAAGAATAACAAGAAATTCAATTTTATTAAGAAAGAAGGGGTTACAGTTAAATATACTAATGTCACAGCCGAAAAACAAAGTCTGGAAAAAAATTATATCAGCCAGTGCTTTTCAAAAAAAAAAAAAAATGGTTGACGTGTTTCTGCGTTTTCCAAAAAATCATTTAATAATAATATTTTGAATATTGTACGGAACTAAATCACCACACGGCGTATTAAATCTGAAACTTGATCAGTTTTGCAGTGAGACCTTTACAAGAGAGAATGAATACACAGCGATAGACAGACATCGTTGAAAAAATAGTCAAAGTGAATTGAGGAAAGATCAGGATACGATTGAAATCTTATAACCGAAATGGTTACTTGACTTTTTATTAAACAAATATTTAAAAACCATTATAACTTCACATATTTCATCAAGATCAAGATATTACAAACAAATGTGATTTACGTGATGCCGTATTACATATAACCGGGTTGTTATTTGTAATTCAGAGTACCAAATTATGTTTTATATATCCTTTAGAATATGTGCACAATATAGTCTGTATACGTATGAAAGACAACTTTGTAAATTTACGACTTGCATTAATGTCTTCGCACACAGCTGTGTAGAACAGAATATGTGGATAAATTTCATCACAGCAGTGGTTGGGCAAAATAAATGGATGGATATTTACGTTATAACATTATGCCCCAATTTAATGTGTATAGTAGAGTAGGATATTTTGATTTAAATTAAAAATGTATCGGAAGAGCCGATACTTGATACCAATCTTGTTATTATCATTATCGTTTCTCTATTTAACATATATATTTGACATTGTTTTGCCTAGTATTGATAATGTGACAAATGTCGAATTACACAATAATCATTATCGTTTTGCATACTTTATTCGTGTTCGGTAATTTTAGATAGATAAAGAAAATTTTTAACGGTTGAGGGGAGGGGTCAAGTAGGCTCTTTTAATTATCGTTTACGCCGTCGACTTTGATACAAATTATTGTAAATTTGTGAAATATCTTGAATATTTTTACCGCCTTGGTAATTCTCTGCTATTCTCTGCTTGGCAGAACGAAAATACTATATTGTTATTATACATGATTTGCAGGAAACAACTACTCAACGGGTAAATACCCCGACCTGCATTGAATTACACCTTACAAATCATGAAAAATTGGTAGCCAATGTCATTTGTCAACTCACTGACCAGACATAGACCGGTTTCGAACTTATTAGTTCTCCTCAGTATGCCATAGGTCATGGAGCAAACAAATGACAGTGGCCAACCTGCTAGTCTTATACAGACTAATGTAAATGGTATAGTGGTAAGAGGTAATTGAATCCTCTCATGTGGTCTAATGCTGCTATACACCAGACATCATAGATGTCTCCGTGGTGCATAGCGACTTGCCATTTTGCAAGTACCGAGAGCAGCGACCTTCAGCCCTTGGTGGACTTAACCTATATACTGTTATTATACATGATTTGCAGGAAGCAACTACTCAGCGGGCAAATACCCCGGCCTGCATTGAATTACACCTTACAAATCAGGAAAAATTGGTAGCCAATATCATTTGTCAACTCCCTGACCAGACATAAACCGGTTCTCCTCAGTATGCCATAGGTCATGGAGCAGACAAATGACAGTGGCCAACCTGCTAGTCTTATACAGACTAATGTAAATGGTATAGTGGTGAGAGGTAATTGAATCCTCTCATGTGGTCTAATGCTACTATACACCAGACATCATAGATGCCTCCGTGGTGCATAGCGACTTGCCATTTTGCAAGTACCGAGAGCGGCGACCTTCAGCCCTTGGTGGACTTAACCTATATACTGTTATTATATTGGCCACTGTCATTTGTCTGCTCCATGACCTATGGCATACTGACTGAGGAGAACTAATAAGTTCGAAACCGGTCTATGTCTGGTCAGGGAGTTGACAAATGACATTGGCTACCAATTTTTCATGATTTGTAAGATGTAATTCAATGCAGGTCGGGGTATTTGCCCGCTGAGTAGTTGTTTCCTGCAAATCATGTATAATAACAGTATATAGGTTAAGTCCACCAAGGGCTGAAGGTCGCCGCTCTCGGTACTTGCAAAATGGCAAGTCGCTATGCACCACGGAGACATCTATGATGTCTGGTGTATAGTAGCATCAGACCACATGAGAGGATTCAATTACCTCTCACCACTATACCATATATATATATATATATATATATATATATATATATGTATTTAAGAATGAACTCACCCCTCTATTCAGTATTTTCGTTCTGCCAACTCCTAAATGTCTGCAGATATCGGATATATTTAAGGATATACTAAAAAAATCACATTACGCTATAGAAAACAGTTTGTTTCAATTCCCTCCACTAATGAGCTGCTTAGACAATTTAATACAATAACTGCAATTTGTACCATGTATTACTCTTCGGGGTGACTTTTCATTCCTGTTGTATCAAATTTTTGATAATTCGAATATTTATGATTGTTTGTTAAAGTTGAAAAGTTTCACCAACTGGAAAATTTTAGATCTCAACCCATCATCATAGTTTGAATTGATTTCTTGAAAGAACATTAATTTACCTAGGAATTAACCTAGGAGTTTTTTATTTTAGTAAGGCTAAAAATTGGCCAAAGATTTTCCATTTTTCTTAATATTCTGTAACGAGCTTATAAACTCATAGAACAATTTTCCCTGTGTAACGAAGCGTTTTTCGTTAACAAGATATGCACAGGATTTATATTTATTTGTACCCTCTAGATAAGTATTTTCTTGTTTTCTGTTAAAATAAAATCTTATTGTACCGCCTTAAGCGAGTTATAATATACTACCAGACAGTAATTACTATTTCAGTACCTGAACATTTATTTAAAGTAAGAATGTTTATAAACTAGGAATTATTGTTTATTCTTTGAAGTAATTAATTTAATAATTAGATATCTGCAGCCGATTAAATCTGCTTCTTTTTCGCAGTTGGTTAGAATAATTATTTGAAACCGATTCTGTGCATTACAAAATTCAGAATACTTTGTTTATACCAACTAACGCACCGGCACATTCAATAATTAAAAGCAGCCGTCCTCGCTATCTTGTAGCCAGTACACCATTCCATGCGCATCTCTAAGAAGTGGGGAATCCTCGCGATGCCATAGAAGGGAAGCGCTGCTATAAAATAGACCACACCAAACATTTTATTTAGTAGTTATCCCACAATCTGAAGCGAGCAGTCGACCACCAATCTAACAGTGCCCACCGAAGTTGGAAAGAGTAACATATTTTTATATACTTGTCTTTTACTGTTAGTGCAATTTTTATTTCGTGTGTTAATGAATATTATTCCAAGTTCAACTGATTGACATTTTCTGATTATTTTGCTGATTAATATTTTCTGATAATTTTACTTATTTTACTGCTTAAATATTTCTGATCAATTGCTTATTTCTGACATCCTCTTTCCTTCTTTTCCCAACCTGACTATGGTCCACGTGGTGGCATCAGGTTCCTTCTTTTCCACCCTGACTACGGCCCTCGTGGTGACAGCAGGTTCCTTCTTTTCCCAACATGACTACGGCCCTCGTGGTGACAGCAGGTTCCTTCTTTTCCCAACCTGACTACGGCCCTCGTGGTGACAGAAGGTTCCTTCTTTTCCACCCTAACTACGGCCCTCGTGGTGACAGCAGGTTCTTTTTTTCCCATCCTTATTCACCTCTAGTCGCGTTGATGTTTATTACGCGTTAGTACTGAGTAATTAACCGCATTCTGTCTTTGCATATTTTCTTGAGTCCGGGACTAGAACTTTCACGACAAAATAATTGCTCATTTTATCGATCCTTAGCTCACCGTACTGTTAACGTCATTAAGCACTAGCCAAGCTTCCGGTCTGTATCAAAACTTGTCTAGCCCTGTTTAAATTCTGTTTGCTTCTCGATTTCTGGCATCCCGTGCACTGCCCGCTTGTTAACTGCTTTAGCATTCATTTTACTGCTCATTATAACGTTATACTCGCTTATACTGTTTTTGTCATTAATCTTGTTTTACTGCTTGTTAACCGCTTTTATAAATTGTGCTTAGTTTCTTTTGATTATATATATATAAATATGTTTAACTTAGAGTTGTAAATTGCGGGGAGAAGAGCAATATATTTTGGAACTACTGTGTTTTAGTGTTGTATTTGTGAAAGTCAAGTTTCCCTTATTGACCCACTGGAAACGACCGTTTCTTCACTGAGCTGCTCAGTCCAGCTTACAGACTTTTGAGTAGTGTTGTTCAATCACTTTAAGCTTTAACTGGTGCCCGAGTAACCAAATAAGAAAGCTCGAGTGTCAAAGTCACAGTTCTCTCTCGCACTGAACGAGAAAAAGACGGCATACCTGCTTTTTCAATGTTAAATTCTAAGTCTCCCAATTGTACGTGTCAACTTGCTGGAATTCCAGGTGGCTAAATTCTCAAACTGTTGGATAAGTGCGGGACTGCACTAGAATTCACATTAGGAGCAATCATCTAGATTCATAATATATCAAGAAGAGCTACAATATGGCAACAATGTCCATCTCTTAATGACAATTACAGCTTTACCTGTTTTTTGCACAACGGTGCACATTAGAATCAGCAAACAACGTCAGCAAACTTTAAATCTTTTCTTTATTTGCCTATATATGGAACAAATACTTAATTCAAAACATTATTTTTATCTGCGCCATACCTGTAGTTCTCTTCGAGTGAGTGTTTATAGTGAACTGACCTGATTAATTTTGAATGTTTCGTTTTGACATCATCACGGCAAAAAGTGCGACCTCTGTTTATCATGTATGATAACCACAAAAATGTCAAATAGTGTGATAAAGGTTAGGAATGAGAAATCCTTTTCAGCCCATAACTTTGTAAGGCTCATCTCAAGAATGCAGGCTTACAGAACTAAATTATATTATGATGTATTGATACCATTTTGATCGTAAATATGCCCAAGGCTTTAGAAATGAACTTCTGAGAGACTTTGTATTATATGTTTTAAATTATTTAAATTTATACTATTTGCAGTTAATCGTTTTGTTTTACTTCATTTTCATTCTTAGAGGGGCATAAGAATCTGTTTGAAAAATTCGAATAAACTGCTATCTTCTTCAGGATAAAATCTCTTTTTATAACTACATTTTTTCGATTAATTATCCTATTAGGTTATTTTTTCCCTTAAACATTTTTCTAATCTCATGTTAAAAGAGATATACTCTTAGTTATAGCATAACAATTAATTTACCCAACAATAAATCCAAAAGACGGGTAATAAATTATAACTACGTTTAATTCCCTACTCACTGAAGGGAAGAGATAATTTCCTAATTTAATAATGTTTTTAGGAAGTTTACGTGATACTGTTTTCCAGCTTGTCTTTACGAGTTAATATCTGCGTAGAACATACCTTATCATCCAAGCGCCTCACATTCACCTTCGTTGGAAGTTCCTACATTTGCTAATGGCAAAGCCATAAACGTCATAATATAACTTATACTCGGATACTGGTTTGATTTGTAGTCAGTTTGAGTTTCAGTAAGAAATCAAATATTTAGAAACAAATTGAAATTTAAACACTAGTCGTAGGACATGGTTGTGTTCTGCCATCAATTCTATTTAACCCTCCTGTCCTTAGTAAGAACACGATGCGATATATGCCTAAGGACTGATACATTGCAGGTTCAAAATTTTCATCTATTCGCTTATCTATTCTTCTGTTTGTCGGCCCATCCTTCACATTTCCTATAGATATGGTAAATGAAGAAGTAACGCTCCTTTCACACTGGGCGCCTTAGCAGCGCGATTTAGTAGCGCGGCTGTGTTAAAGAATATGCGACTAAGTCGCTCGGTTTTAATATAAAGACGGGAGCCAGGTGAGTCGTCGCTGCTACCTGCTGCTGCACGCTCAATCGCGCTGCTAAATCGCCCAGTGTGAAAGAAGCATAAAAGTGTGATTGTACTGAAATTTGAATTATAACTTTGTGCTGGTTGGAGGAGAGGCCCTATATATATTTTAAAATTCAATAAATTATCAATTCAGTAATACAATCGGTAAATGTAAACTTTTAAATTTAAGAAAAAAATGTATATGAAAAATGTTACAACCTTTGATATAAGGTTATATAAACATACTATATAGTATACTGATAAGTATTTCGTCAATCACGCTAGCGTAATCGGGATACAATTATAGCAATATAGTGGGCAGTAGTAACGTTAAATTGCAGATAAAATAGAGCAGCGATAAATGATGTCAAAACCAGGATTAGCTTTAGGTGATGTTATAATTTCTAAAAATCATGCATCATGCATATAGATCGGACAATATCTTACATTGTAATTTTTTACCGTAATATCTAAAGTTAATTAACTGATTATAAAGACTCTCTCAAAGTGTTAAACTACAGACACATTTTCAATTTCATCGAGATTGGTTCATTTTATTAACATTTCAATATCTTCAAACCAAGATGGCGGGCGAAATTAAAATATTTATATATCTATAAATAAACGTTCCTCTAGAAATGCCAAATCGCCTAAAACCATATCTGAATCGATTGTTTCGTTACAAAGAGAGAAGGTAAGAAAAAACAAACTTAAAAAAGGTCTTTAAATAAATTAAGACTATAAAAACAAGCAAAAAGCGAGTAAAAGAAACAGATAAATCAAGATTTCCACAAAAATATTCAATTCGGTGTTTTCTGAAAATTAAAACACTTCAAATATCATAGTAGAGTAAAAACCCAATTCTATCGTTCAGTCCGTTCGCAATTCATTGTTAAAATTTGGGGATCCCTACAAGTTGTTACTTACCCCATAAGACAGTAATTCTAATAGGTTGTACAAACATTGTATGGTGCAGAAGGGATATAGAGGATAAAATAAAATACAAATTTATACAAAATTAACATGTCGCTAACAAAAAATTGAAATGACATTGCTAGTAGTTCTATTTTATAAAAAAATGTTTTACATGTGATAGAGAAGTTATTAACTTCGATTCCTGCTTAACTATGAAGATGTTCCAAACTTTTGTGTATAACACTTAATATCTCAAAAACCATTGCACTAATCAAAAAACTTCAGTAAATGTTGCTAGCAATTTTATTGTCTTTATTATACTACTTTTATTTTTTCGATAGCATAATTTATAACTGAGATATTTAAGAAAAAGTAAAACAATGTCAAGATGCGGTAAACTGCCAGGCATCTATAATATTCTAAAGTTCAAATCCCTTCTAGCCTCTAGAATAAACTGGAATGATTTACATTACATAAGCGTAACAAAGAAGGAGAATGGATACTATGCATACATTTTTACATTATTAGTAAGTAATATAGTAGTTAATGTCGTTAAATATAATTATTGTTGGTTAATCAAGAAAAAATTAAAATCGTTAAAATAGTAAAAGTACAAATTTATTAAAAAATTACTAAAATAGAACATGCATTTATTATATTTGAATATATTTATTAAAATAGAATATAAGACGTTTTATTGCGAGTCTAACTCGGAATCGCGAACTGTCATCGTATATATTATTTCCCTTCCCATTTCTTGTTCCACCAATATGAGCAAGCAAAATTTCATGACCTTCTTGGAATTCTTCTTTTGGTGCTTTTAATGTTTGGTTTCTGCCTGTTTCACCCATTGCCAAAATATTCGTTTTTTTAAAGGATTATAAAAGTCATAACAGTTCTACAAAATTATCTAAAGCAATATCACTATTAATTATATAATTGTCATTAGTAAAATATTAAATATTGACTATTAAAAAATGTATTCATTAAAAACTCTTCAAAGAGCTAAATAATATTATTAATATTTTAAACTCATAAAAACCAAATATAGAAAGGTAATATGTTTTGTCTTCTTTGACTGCGTCTTTGTGCAACACATGGCGAAACAATGTTCTGCCCCACTCGATCGTCATAGAGGGGATGCGTATGAGCCCTCATTGGTTCAAGTTCAGCGACATTATTACACTGTTCCAGTTTTTTAGAAAAATATATGAATACGATCCTAATAAAATGATGAATATCATTTATTTTAAACTTATTTTCGAAGAACAGAAATGTTTTAAAGATATTGGTTAGTTAAACGTAAGGACAGTTTGTTACAGAATTCGATGTCTCGAGAAAATCTATTTTTAATATTTAGTACTCCGCAAGGCGCAATATAAAATATGATTTTAATTAATTAATGTACTGTATCTATAATTAATACTTTAGTTTCCAACTTAAATGATCGGTAGATAATTTTACGTAGATTCTAATTATACAAATAATTCAAAAACAGCCTTTTCTTCCTAAATAGCCCCTTACAGCCCTCTTGCACCATAAAAATTTTATGCAATGGAATTATTTTCATAAAGGGTAAGTAATAATTTGCGGGGGTTCCCAAATTTTAACAATCGATTGCAGATGGAATTGTAAAAGAGAGCACTTTTGCTCGGTAGAAAACTCGACTATTACACTTTGACACATTTATGTGTAGTAAGACATAAATAGGGATACTGAAATACATGAATGTAATTAATTATATCATCAGATTCACATAAATATTTAATATTGAAGCGTCATCTTATTTGAGGTGACATCGGTCGCCACACCATACGATGATAGATGTTGGGATAAACAGAGAGTTAATCGGCGTTGACCAGTGTGCCTAATTATTCACTGAATGTTCAACCATCATGAAGATTGACTGATCACAATACAATTTATCTATTATCGCAATAACTAGATATGGTTGTCAGTATTTTTCTGTAACAGGTCCTATTCCGATTCTAAATACCTGTTACAGTTTCAACGGAGGAATCCCCGAAAATGGTCTGCTTTTCGAGTCAGCGCGAACAACAATATGATCTCAAATCAGAGATTTATATGTTATTGCTGATAAAGTACTCTCCCAATATCTGTTAGAACTGTTTTAATATCTACTCCGTTTGGCTTGTTGAATATAAATTTAAGAGTTATTTTTAAATTTAATTTTTATTATAGCTTGGACACAAAATATTGCCGTAGACAAATCAACACTAACATCTTAAGGTGGGTTTAATTGTATATACCCTTACAAACCAATACTATTTCCTTTGAAAATATAGTGGATGGTAGAGAAATCATCAATCAATCATCGTCATTTTCTGTTTTCTGGTTCAATTTTACATAAAACATTATTTTTATCCAGTTAGTTCTTGTTCACCAGTGAATAAGAACAAAATTAAATCGAATCGTATCTACTCACTTGTCAACGTTTTGTATTAAATTAGTTTACGCTTTCTAAGTAACCTTTTAATTTTATCAAACAGTCTAATAAGAGCATGGAAATATCAAATAACATACATACACTTCTAGTTTGCGAGAGAAAGAAGTAATTTCACTTTCTGAAATTGAAAAGCCAAGGGGCCGAGAAGAACAAGCAAATAATTTAAGAACTCCAGACTATCGATAACGGTCAGTTAACCAAGCTTTGAGAAATAGTTTACTTAAGAAGTAGACGTTGGATCATTGTGATCGTATTAAGTTAAGAAAATCCATTTTAGTTGATGCACGAATATTCCACGCTTTACTGATGTCTTTTGATTTAATTAGCATCTCAATTAGGTTCTGCTCAATTCACGTATCTTTTTGTGCATGGCCAATTAAAAAAAGTTAATAATAGGTTACGTTAATAATAATAATAATAATACCCTCTTTATGTAGACTGTAACATATTAAAACACATTAGAATAAGATACACCGATATACTAAATGGTGCAATATGAGGTACCGTAATATTTTAAATTATTTATCGTCTGAATTATATCCTATTTAAAAATCGGAGAGATTAATAAAAGCTCATTAAGCTCATTATAGATGCAAATTCTCTCTCTCTCTCTCTCTCAAAACAGTCCAAACGTAGCTGTTTTTTCCATCGCGTGGAACACCTAGTAGGGAACGTTCGAAGAATGAGATTTATTTATAACAAACATTTGCAAAATTCCACTTTATTTAACTTCATCAAATTCTTAGAGCTACAATTCATCTTGATCTTCCAAGTTTTTCATAACGTACTAAGGATAATTAATTGCTTTTTTTATTTTTTCCTCATTTTGCCGTCCCTAACGTGTCGCCCAGGGCGCTTGTTCTCTTTTGAGCTCCCCCGTAATAATAATTTACCAGTACTTTTAATAAGTTAATACAGCCATCCTCGCTGTCTTGTATGCAATACAGTGGGCCAGGTGCGATTCTAAAGCACGTGGGGTTCGTCGCGATACCCTGAGGGGGAATGTGGCTATAAAACTGACCGTAAAGACCTGTAAAATCAGAATTCGTTCCAATTCTCGAAGCTACCAGACGTCTACCATCTGCCCAGGGTCCACCGCTGCGATTGTAAAGAGCAAGAAAACTTAGATATATATTTGGCTAGTGCATTTATTATTCCGTATTTACTAATTGAAATTTTTATCCTGTCTGAATATTTTTGGTATTTATTTCATATTTACTGATTGATAATTTTATACTTATTTACCGAAATTTTACTGCCTATATTCTGATTGAAATTTTTATACTATTTGAATATTCTTGATATTTATTTTTTTACTTCATACTTACTGACTGAAATTTTTATACTTAGCTTGTAAATTTCATTGTTTATTTTCCGATACCAAGTAATAGCCAAATTTCCGGTCTGTTTTATAACCTGTTGTAATACTGTAAATAATTCTGTTTGCTTCGCATTTTCTGGTATCCGTACACTGTCTGCTTAATAACCGTTTTTTTATATAAACTCGCTAAATTCACCGCTTATACGCTTTTGCCGCTAATATTGCTTTATTGTTTGCTACTCCCTACTACCTAGGTATATAAATTTGTGTTAATTTTGATTTTCTGTTTTATTTAGGACTGTTAACCATAGGATTACTGTAATATACTTAAATATTATCAAAATTTATGCGTTTTACTCTTGTGTTTGTGAAAGTTTAATTTCCCTTATTGACCCACTGGAATCGACCGGTTCTTTACTTAGCTGCTCAGTCTCGCTTATCGACTTGTGGGTAGTGTTGTTCAACTACTTAAAACATGAACTGGCGCCCGAGTAACAAATAAGAAAGTTCGAGTGTCATAGTGACAGGCTTAGTTCTCGCACTGTACGAGAAAAAGAGCGTCACGGAATTTTCATATTAGATTTTGAATTTACAACAGTGATCTGCTAAATATCCAGACATGCATTTTTTAGTACTTGAAAATGACTCTTTAGATTGCTAATTACTTTGTCCCGGATAATTTTTTATGAGTTTAATATTTTTAGTACCTTGAAGTTGTTCTATAATTTAAGGCGATAGATTTATGAAAAAATATGTTAATATTTCCTATCGAATTTTCACTCACAATTTTATGTCTATATTTTTTTCTCTGCATTAATCAGTCCATTTTTTTATTTTCCGATCCATCTATACAGGGTGTTGCATCACGAGGGGGACATACCTTAATAGAAGGTAGAGAACATCAGTAGTAATTAGAGCCTCCCATAGAAATTTCTCATTGGACCTTCACTACGAAGTTGCCGGAAGTTTTAAAATTTTTGGCAAAAACTGCTTTTTGCATAACTTTGACAAGGAATGATATAGTGGATTCATATTTCGTACAGCTAATACAGTAACGATCTTTCAGAAGTGCATGTAAGACATGAAAACAAATCCAGGTCCAGGGTCACTAAAATTTATGTTCCTTCCTTCCTTTATGGAACTTTCTACTCTCTACTCTTTCTACTGTGCGTGGGCGTTCTAGCCCCGTCCGTGGAACTTTGTAACCTTTGTGTGCGTGTGTGTGTGTGTGTGTGTGTGTGTGTGTGCGCGCGCGCGTTCTAGCCTCGTCCGTGGACCCTAAAGATATACCGATTTAATTTGCATGGTCGGAAATGCACGTGAAGCGTGTCTCATGAGAGCAAAAAATCCACCCAAAACTCCTATAGAAAGCTACAAGCTTAATAAAGGGGGTCGAGCCCGTCTTTCAAACCAAAGAGATACTTCCAAAGAAAAGCCTGTACACTTAAATCCTACACTAGCAGTTAAAATTCGCTCCCAACAATAAATTATTCTACTCAAGAGAACAACAAAAAACGGAGAAAATTTTCTTGTTGTTGATAATTCCAAAATCCACAAAGATGCCTTGAATAAATGAAGTTTTTTGAGGAATTACCAACCATGTACACACCGCCAAACGTCTTTCTCTCTATTGACAATAGACGGAAGTCACGTGACCGCTCATCCTAGCTGGGAGACGCGCGACCACCCACTAGCGGCTGTTAATGATATAAAGCCCGCAAAACACACATGTGCATTGCGGGTCGCATATGCAACAGGGCCATAACAACCTCTAAAAACATGACCCTGCATATGCCATGTCTGACCGATAGCTGCGTTGCTTAAGGCGCGAGGTCCAGAAAACCCTCGTCCAATTCTCCTATATTCTCAACTCCATCCTCAAGACACAATATTACCCAAACACCTAGAAGATGGGTATTGTGATTCCAGTACTGAAGCCAAACAAACCGCCGCACAAAGTTAGCAGCTACCACCCGATCACACTACTGAATACCATGGGGAAAATACTAGAAAAAATAATTCTACAAATTTTAAATAAACTTTGTAATAAGAAATCTCTAATTCCGGTGAGGCAGTTTGGCTTTAGGGCTGGACACAATATCACTCTTTCCCTAGTACAGGTGGTGAGGGACATTGTTGACGGGTATAACCGGAAGCAGTACACCGTCCTATTGCTGCTAGATATACAGAGTGCCTTCGACCGTGTCTGGCACAATGGCCGGATATTTAAATTAAAAGAAACATGTAAGCTTCCACACTACATAGTCTCACTTATTAAAAACTTTCTATTTAGCAGGCAAATTAGGGTGAATGTAGGAGGGTCATTTTCTAGAATCACACACATGATGGCGGGAGTTCCACAAGGATCTATCCTGTCCCCCCTCCTCTACTCCCTCTATACCTCCGATATACCGACAAACCAGACCGCTAATTTATTATTTTACGCAGACGATACGCTACTCTACGCAACGTCATTTTACGCACAGACTGCCACATACAAAATACAATACCATTTACTGAAATTATTAGACTACTACAAGACGTGGAAGATTGTGGTGAATGAGGATAAGTCACAGACTTCCACATTTCACCGCAAATTCACCAACATACGCACAATAACTAGACTAAAACTCAATAACAGTGACATCTAGGAAAAGACCACGTCAATTACCTCGGTGTCACCCTAAACACTCGACTATCTTTTGGACCACACATAACTAAAACAATAAACAAAACATACGCGATTCTCAACAGGCTCTACCCGATTTGTAATCGGAAGAGCCTGCTGACGACGGACAATAAACTTATACTTTACAAAACAATTTTCAGGCCCATACTGACATATGCCTGTCCTATCTGGAACATGGTTTCAGACACACAGTGCGACAGACTCAACGTACCCAGAACAAACTGCTACGACTACTTACTAACTCGACGAGATATATTACTATAGATGAACTACACAGACAAACAAGACTGCTCAGAGTGCGAGATTACATCGATGAAGCCTCACAAAAATTTTATAAAACAAAAATAGCTTTCTCCACTCTGACAAGAGACATAACAGCGACAAGACGATTCCACAACACGGGACACACACATAAACTAATATACCAAAGACTACCGATATTTATTTTATTATTTATTAGCCGTTACTCGAGTCCGAGTATAAAAATGTTACAGTCGATAAATTGTGTACAATAAAAAACAAGTAAAAGGTGTAGTCTATTGTAATTCGACTATGGCTATAGAGGCCAATTCGGGAGAGCACATGCCGACCGCAGTCAGGACAAACATAGACCTGGTTAGGTCTTGGATTCGGCCTTCTTGCAGCAACATTTCCTTGATAGCTACCGTATCGTATACTACCGATATACGAAGAACAAATACCACAAGTACCAGACTGACCAGACAATCCTCCTTCTAACCCTCTTCTCCTCTCATAACACCTACCCTTTTATCTCATTCTTCTCATTCCTCTCTCCTAGCCGTTGTATGCACACTTGTCTGCATGCACGACTGGACATAATAAAACTTCACAACATAAAAAGAATTTAAAATCGCATAATTATCTGGAGTAGGTTTTTCTTAGTTTTCCTACACAATGAAATAGTAATCATATTGAACAGAAATATTTGTATTGTAATTAGTTTAAATTACGTTGGTAATGAAGTTGTTGAAATGAAATATACCGAATACGTCTGTGAGCGGTTATCATCTCCCCGAAATTTAATATTTGCCTAATGGCCTTTGCAATAACATCTTGCAGCTGCGGCGAGTCGGTGCTACTGGCATTTTTTCATGTCGCAGATAAATATATATGTGATATCTTAGGCGAAAATGACGTATATATTTTTTAATATTTGAATAAATTGGTTTAATTGGTAATTGGTAATCGTGATTAATCACACGGGTATCGCACCACCAGGTTCGAATCCCGGTTCCGGCATTGTCGGAGGAAATGGTTCCAGCGTTTTTTCAATGTGTAACCCCTTCCGCACAAGCCTCTGGTTTCTGGAATTGGCGGCTGTGTAATTTCTGTGATGTTTATTATAATTTCTTCTAAATTTCTATACGATATTCGAAAAGAACACAAAAAATAAACAAAAACGGCCTATTTCACTTTTTTGTTACACCTTTGTGGTTATTTAAATACGATGTTCAATATACAATAATATGGATTCCAGAACGATATTAAATGAATTTCACGTGAAATAAATAATTTTGTAACTAAAATTTGCAAAAATTGTAGCCTAAGTGGTCTGGGCGAATCCTAATTCCGACACTTTTTAAAGATCAATTTTGTTAAAAAATGTAGCCCTAAAAGTAATTGGGTACAAATTAACAAAATATTTATTCAATGATAGTAGGCTTATTCAAAGTGACAAATAATAAAAAGAAAGCTCCTAAATAGTTGAATAATGAATTGTTTGTAATTTAAAGTGTAAATAATCCGTATTTAGTTTGTGAAGTAGATTCATTTGTGGAAATTCGTGTAAAATATTTTAACTCTGCCACTAAAATTTACAAAGGTGGAATATGCTGACATAATATTTTTCTATGGTTTCTGTAATGGAAATGGTAGGTTGGAGGAAAGAGAAAATCTGCTGTGTTTTCCTGGTCGTCTACACCCTATTCACAAAACATTTAGTACGGTATTCCAGTATTCAAGAGACCATGGAAAGAAGTTTCCTACTTCTGAAGTTGTGGAGCGTATTTTACAATAAGACGTACAGGAACAAAACAATGTTTAAAACATAGTTCAACAAAACCCAAATATTCGCACTAGACGAATCAGTTCGGCAACTGGTACTCCTCATTGACGAGTATGGAGAACCCGAAAAAGAAAATGTTTATCATTCATGTCATATCCAGCAGGTACAGCGTCTTGAAAAAGGCGACAGCATCCTCCGCCTGTCTCGTTTTGTCGTTGGTTGTCTAACCATCGCGCATTACCCAGTTATTTACAGAACTTTAATGACGGATTAGGCACAATTTACGAAGTATGGAGTTAACAACTCAAGAAATAATCATAAGTGGGCACAGGAAAACTCACATGCAACACGCCAACGCCATTCGCAACACAGGTTTTCTGTAAATGTTTGGGTCGGGCTTGTGAATAAACATTTGTTAGGACCACATCCATTTGAAGGTAGATTAAATGGCGATATTTACTGTAATTTTACCGAATATTTTAGAAAATATCCATATAGGCATGTTGTTTCAGCAGAATGAAACCCCACCACATTTTAACATTCAGGTAAGAGAACACTTAAATAATGTATATCCTAATAGATTAATTGGTCGCGGGGGTTCATATGAATCTCCAACAAGGTCTCCTGATTGTAACCCTTGCGTTTACTTTTTATGGGGCCAGTTAAGAAACTAAGTTTATAGCATCGAAATAGATAGTAGACAACAATTCGTCCAGCGCACCATTACAACCTGCGACGAAATACGAAATAATCGAGCAATGATAGGTCGAGCAATTGGTGAACTAACTAAATGCACAATAAAAAGCACAGAAATTGGGGGAGGACACTTTGAAAATTTACTTTAATTATGTTTTATTTTTGAACACATTTAGTTATTGATTTGTTTTTTATTGTTACCTGGATGGAAATTATTTTATTTAGTTCGGTTTTAGTTTGTTCGGATTTCCAATTTTTACTAAGTGTGAAATATTGCTGATTGTCTTGATCAAAGTAACTTGTTTCTTAAGTCTAAATAGTTTTATTATCTGTCACTTTGAAAAAGCGTACTGATTAAATAATTATTTTGTTCATTTATACCCGATTACTTGAAGTTGATCTATAAAACGTGTCAGAATTAGGATTCGCCCAGACCACCTAGCCTCAATAGAATTTTTGCAACTTTTAATATCAAAATTATTTATTTCACGTGAATTTCATTTGATATCGTTCTGAAATCAATGTTGTTGTACATTTAACACCGTACTTAAATAATCACAAAGGTGTAACAACAGGCCGTTTTGCTTATTTTTGTGTTCTTTTTGAATAACGTATAGAAATTTTCAAAAAAAAAAATACAGGGTCATATTCTTTAAAGGTACAGAAGGAACATAAATTTTAGTGACTCTGGACCTAGATTTTTTTTCATGTCTTATATGTATGTATTAGCGGTACCAAATATGAATCCATTATTCCATTCCCTATCAAGTTATAACAAAAAGCAACGTTTGTCAAAAATTATAAAACATCCTGTAAATTCGTAATGAAGACCCAATGAGAAATTTCTATGGGTGACTCTGATTACCACTGATGTTCTCTACCTCCTATTAAGGTATGTCCCTCTCACGATGCAACACCCTGAACACTTTTTGTTAGCCTGCTTCTTAGCGGAAAGAAGGCTAGTTCTATATATGAGACGAATACTATTTATTTTCTAATTTTAATTCGAAAGAAGGATAACTGTTAGAAAATCTGGGGTATCCTTACTGTGTTTTAACCTCGGTTTTAACTCAGGGGTGAACCATTTTATTTTAATTATTTGCTAGTTTTTGTTTTCAAAGTAGGAAAAACCATATTTGCATTTGTTGTTGAAATATTGACAGTTGACATACTCTCGACTGAATTAGCTGGAGAATTGGCACAGATTTAAAATCTGCAATATCTATTAAGTTATAAAATCTTGGCAATCTTACCTCAAATATGGGTAAATGTAGTTTGGTTTATTTAATTCAGTTTTAAAAAAGTTTGTCTATAATTACTGTACCAAGATCGAGCACTTGCAGGCCAGTTACCATAATCACAAGCGCTGATCATTCACCAATGTATTGTCTAGGTAATTTGAAAATATTGTGTTGTTTGTTTCATATTACGAGAGCGAAATGTATCGCATATTGATTTATTTAAATTGAACATAAATCCTTAGATCTCACTTGAATTCAATTAATTCTTACACAAAGATAATCTTAAATGTAAAACCGATAGCATAAAAAATTATGCCACAAGAAAATATAAGTATATAAAATATCGGTTTGTCCACTTTTAACTCTTCACCTATCCTGTTTCGCATTTTTTTTTAGTTATACCTTAGATACACGAAGACAAAAACAAAGGTAAAAATACATTCTACCAATAATCGATTTCAGGCTCGACGGACACCTGAGACCTATTCCATATATTCGGTTCCATTAACTCTGCTTTGAAGCTCATTCTTGTCGGTGAGTTGTCTTTGGCTCCTTCCTAAATTTTAGACAATACAACGGATGATCGATGAATTAAAAAAATCCTAAACAGTGTGTTTAATTATATATTAGTCCTGGTCATTTTAATTATTTTTAATATACCAGAAAAGCATCTTTAAACATCATCTATCTTGGCAAATATCCCCTGAGCAGGCATATTTTATTAAGGGCTGCTCTACAAATATTGGATTTACGACAGCTCATCGAGAAGGCGCAGGCAGGAGAATATTGCGTGTCTTACAGCCGATTGCACCGTTTTTGTGTTCAGCTGAGAATCACATGGATCACATACATTTTAAGAGTGATTTAATATGAATTATGTATGCTGCATCTATTTAAGTAGGGATTTGACAACATTATAAGTTAAAACCTTAGCGTTATTCTTTAGCGTTCCAAAATATTCCAAATTTAAACAAAAGTAGTGCACTGTTATGAAACGTGACACTAAGAAAAACATCAAATTAACAGAGAAAACGTCTTTATGGTGTTGCGAGGATCACTTTAATATAAGTGTAAATATAATGCATAATAAATAGATATATTATGGTGACATATTACACGCCAATCATTCATGACAACTATAGTACTGTCCCTACTAGTCACCACATAACTTGTCTGTTAATACCAATACGCTAATGTTATAAATTGGATTGCTTAAAATACAATTTGCAAGATATTGTCTTTCATGTCAATATAATAACCATTGTTAATACCAACTTTGAGGCTATGTGAGAATATGCAATAACAATAATTATCCAAACGATTATTTCACATAAATTACACAAACTAAGGAAACATTGATTTTTATTAAATAAAAATTTTGTTTCCTGTAAAATTTGACATATTATGTTCCTTAAAATACGCGGAAATCAAAGAAATGAACCCGGCAAGGATTTATCTTATATACATTGGATTCACATACAACGAAAACTTACATTGGTGACAGTTGAGGCTTGTTCATATGTTCGTTAAGTAACGGGCTTTAAAATTTTACATAATGTAGTTACATAATAGCCACTAATATTATCCAAAACTAGTTAGTTGACAAACGTCAAATTCTATAAGGACACTTACTTAATATGAAAACTTCTTCGTTGCACAATAAGTAAAACAATATTGCATATAAACCTCATACATAGTCTTTGCCCTTTTAATTTCTGCACTTATGAAATCACGATTATTGCCAAAAAATGCTGTCAACATGACTGCATCTATTCTGGGTAAATTATCCGACTGGGTTTGCAAATATCCCATGTCCGTCTTCCACACAAGACAGTCAAAACACTGCAATTATCCCTTCTTGGATAACTGAAAACACGCTTTTACGCACTTTTATCATAAAAATTGTGCTTTTCCAACGCCGCTTCCATTGACATGCCTGTTATTTTGTGCCTTGGGACATAATAGCCACTAATATTATCCAAAACTAGTTAGTTGACAAACGTCAAATTCTATAAGGACACTTACTTAATATGAAAACTTCTTCGTTGCACAATAAGTAAAACAATATTGCATATAAACCTCATACATAGTCTTTGCCCTTTTAATTTCTGCACTTATGAAATCACGATTATTGCCAAAAAATGCTGTCAACATGACTGCATCTATTCTGGGTAAATTATCCGACTGGGTTTGCAAATATCCCATGTCCGTCTTCCACACAAGACAGTCAAAACACTGCAATTATCCCTTCTTGGATAACTGAAAACACGCTTTTACGCACTTTTATCATAAAAATTGTGCTTTTCCAACGCCGCTTCCATTGACATGCCTGTTATTTTGTGCCTTGGGACGTCACACCAATAAGGAACCCGTTTTCAGTTACGTGGTTTTGCTTACATACAAATTTTAATTTTAAAGTCGAATATTTATCGAGTAAAATTTTTTTATAAGTCATGAGTTATGCAATAAATTGTATAAACTAGAGTTCATGCCGAATATTATTACTATTGCAAAAAGATTAAACATTGCAAAATTAGGCATTTTTAAACAAATTATTATTTTGGGATAATTGTAATGACACTACTTAAGGAAAATATAGGTCTTGGATTTTCAATTAAAATGTCAAATCAGGATAGGCTGAAAACAGTAATTGTTCCGAACATTTATAGTATTTAGACCCACGTGAAATCCTGGTATAAAAACCTGGAAATCTGCGTGATAGCTCAACTTGCAGGATTTTAAGAGTACTTTAGGGTAACTGAGAGAGTTTTTTCTTTTATTTCAACTTTCGATCATTTTTTGCATTTCAAGAAAGTTGGTTTGAAAAAAATTGAATTTTGACATCCAAAGAGACTGTAAATATAAAATTATCTTATATGGTTTTAAAGTACTTTTGCGTCTTACTGTTTAATTAATAAACAAATCAACCTTCTGATTTAAAATTTGCCCTGGTTGTTTACAAATGTCAATATTTTCATTTTCTTAAGAGAAAACTATTAATATATTACTAGAAAAAAAAATAATTACTAATAAACAGCCGCGCGGAGAATTGTGCGACCTGAACGAAACATCTTCATATGAAATGTACAGAGCCTTAAGAAATTCTAATTCTAACGGAAAATGATAGTACTTGACAAAATATGAAAGAAAGTTTCTATAGACATAGTCCGAAAATACTTCCTAAGGGAACTAGGGGCCTCTGAAGTGGTGCGCTGGAATAGGTTTTTGTTTAATATTTCAGAAACCTCTTGTATTACACAATACCACATAAAATGCTTGAGAAGAATTGCATATAGTAAATAGGTGATAGAACTTCTATTTATTATATTTCTCAACCTCTACAAGGTGAAACACACAATACTCTAATATGAGTCTCAAATATGTGTACCGCTAGGAATTTTCTATGGCTGACTTGTTCTACAGATATTCCATGAATTTTTAGTAGGTAACTCATTATAATTAATTAGTCTAGGAGTGAAATCAATGAACATGGTTCTATCGCTATTTAGTATCAATTTTTCATGCTCAAATATAGGAACAAATAGGTTTTTGTTCTGTGTGTCGGCTGTAAAATATTCATATTTTCATTTACATCAAAAATGAAAAATCATCGGCAAATATAACTAGCAGATAAGTGTTTAAGTCGTTTATAAAAAGTATGAAAATTAGGGGTCTCGGGATCGAACGCGATACAGATAATTTTCCGAATTTTGACTTGCCCATTTCTATCAGCTGAGTACGATTAAAAAAGTAGGATTCAAGCCAATCACCAAGTATCCATATTTATTGAGTTTACCCAAAAGCTGACCATGATCCACTAGGTCAAATACTGTCCTAAAATCCGTAAAGATTCCAAAGCATTTTTTATTTCTATCTAAATTTTCGTACAGTTTGTTAAGGGAGTAAAGTAAGTAAGTAAATTGTTTATTGGTATTTTATACTAAAAGTATTTACACAGGTCAAGTGGTATATAAAAAATTATGGTACATGTAAATGTAGTTAAGTAATATATGCATAAAAATGTAAATATGGTACAAGAAAATATATATGCGTAGAGAAACTGCAAACGATAAAACATAAATACACACACAATAATTAAATAATAAAATGCAATATAAAATCACTTCCTTAGCTCTAATAATAAAAATATAAGATAGCAGTAATTATCAAGCATCAATATAAGAATGAAACATATACATATATGTATTATCCACGTTTTATGTAGAATTAAATCTGATTGCAAATGTCGCTGCTACCAAAGCCAAAACTTTATGTAAAAGCATATCCCTGGATGAGTGTTGTGGCACAAATATACATGTGACGCAAAGATATACCACTTAATGTTCTCAACATACAAGGTTGGATAGTATTTGGAATATCCCGTATATCAATTATTGTGCTATGTCTAATATAAATATAACAGTATTAACTTTTTTGAACTTTTTGTATTACAGTTTTGTATTACATTATTTAGACAAGGAACCTACCTCATCAAACCAATCAATCAACTTGTTACAATATTTCTTGTGTAAGGATGCTCCTTGAAGTATGAATAATACGATTTGATTAATCCGTATTCAAAATTTTAAATTAAATCAAGCTTTATTCCATTACGCAAGGCTCAGAGGAATTAAATTATCTGAATTTGCCTTGGCTAATTTATCAAAGTCAATTTGAAAAATTTCGTATATCCTGCAACGCATTTTATTATAATTAATGACTCACTTTTGAAAAAATGGGTCACGAACATATTTAATTTTGTTAATTAACTTAAAGTGTCTTAGAGGAATTAATTGGAAAATTGGATAAAGCCTGTCGCATAAAATCATTTGTTCTCGAGAGAAAAGTGAGGCAATATAATAATATATGTATTCAAATTAAATCAATATCTTTCAAAGTTTACATTTTGTTTACAAATTTTACTTAATGGCTCAATGCTGACGCGTTAGGCTTTAGGTCAAGGAGATCCGGGTTCGAATCCTGGCTAGGGTATGGGTGTTTAGTAGCGTTTTTAATATGTTGCCGAGTTGATAAAAGTAGAATAGACGATGTTGTGTGAGGGGCAACGTTCCTGAATTCGAGTCTCAGCTGCGGTAGATGGCAATGTTTTAGAGAGTGATCATTTTGTAATTATCTGTGTGTATGAGTCCTGTTTGAGTAGATGAATAGCTAATGCTAAATTCTGCCAGGACAGTAATCTAAATAAGTTGAGAAGAGAAAAGGAGAAAAGTAGGTATACACAATATATTAGTGATAGTCCGTGAGGTAACGTCAATATTTTATGCATCATTTCAACACTTCTTTGTTTTTTAAATGTTAGTTCTCGTTCGAAAAACGACAGAAATAAGTGTCAACTGACGCGACCATGGAGATGAAGAGCGTGGGAGGTTGCGCATTTGCTAAAATAATTTAGTTTTTTGCGGCAATCCAACAAAACTACAAAATTATTTATGTAATATAAATGAAAAAAGAGCAGCTGCATAGGGTAAGGAGCGAAGGTTGTCAGCTACCCTAGTCAATATGTATGAAAAACACGTGAGAATTCGTTATTTTGACAAAAGTGAAATTTATTTATATTATAGTTTACGATATAAAAAATCAATTAAAAAGTGTCAGCTGACAATATCATGGGACGTACATATTAAAGAATACTTAGAGATTGCAATCATGGATTGAGAATAGTGAGCATTAAAATAATGAGAATAAATATACTTATCTAATCTAATCTATTATTTTGGCACATTCAATACGAATAAAACAAATGAATTCTCATCTAAATCAGTGTCACTGCTGTATTCTAAATTATCATCCTCTTCGGAAGTGCTATCTGAATGGTCTTACAAATCTAGAGTTTTTCTCAGATTCTCGAGGGTCATCGTTCTCATTTTCGTCTTCACAAATATCTGACGAAAAGTATTGAAAGTCATTAAAGTGAATAAAAGAGAATTCATGTATAGAGTACCTGGAATTTTCTGGCTCTCATTTATGATATTTTCAATTTTCGGTAATTGATCGCCTTCAAACTACTTGAAAATATACTTCTGATCGTGTTCTTCCCATTCATAATCAGTTGGCAAAGACAAACTTGGCGTTTGAAGATATGCATAACTCCACAATTGAACAATGTAAGAGGTTCGCAAAAAATGCTGATTCAATTCTGTCTTACATGGAGGTAACATAGATCCTTCGAAATTCTGGTCAATCTTCGAAACATCTTCTTTCTGGTTAACATTATACGAATTCATGAAATTAGCTACTCGTACGAAATTAATATTCTTGATTCTTTAACTGTACGTATGACAAACAAATCTTTCTAGAATAGTAAAATTCTCTTCCAAGTTTTCAGGTGTATGTTGAAAAATGCCAATGAAAAGAGGCAAAAATAAGGTCATGATCTCCAACCTCATACAAATTGCCTTAAACATAATATCCAAATGGTACTCGTCAGAGGGGCTCAATATCAACCCGAGCAAATCAATTATTGTTCCGTTCACTAACAGGAGAAAACTCAATCTTAGAACTCCTATATTGAATGGAACGATATTAAACTTTTCCAGTGAAGTCAAGTATCTAGCAGTAATCCTGGATTAAAAACTTTTCTGGAACTCATACCTGAAAGGAACAGCGGCAATATGGACGTGCTGTAGGCTGTTTGGTAAGACTTGGGGTCTAAGACCGAAAATGACACATTGGTCTTATCTTTCGGTTGTCAGACCTATGGTGACCTACGCATCATGCATATGCTGGCCAAAAACAGAGGAAAAAACAGCACAGGGAAAGTTGCAGAAACTGCAACGCCTTGCCTGTTTAGGGACTACAGGAGTAATGCACTCGTGTCCCACAGCAGCTATAGAGGCTATATTTGACCTACTTTCCTTACACACGCATGTAAGGAAGGTGGAAGCACTCAGTACCTTACGACTACACCGGGTACATAAATTTAAACCAGGCGAACTGGTTGGCCACTTAAGAATTCTGGAGTTAATCCATTTGAAGTCTATGACCAAACCCACTGACTCAATGCCAATCAAACAAGACTTTGATTGCCCGTTTGATGTGCTAACTGAAAGTCATCAGACGAAGAAGATAGAGGCACTGCGATTGAAACGTGTCACAAATCTGGTATACAAATGGATCTAAGATGGCTGGTAGGAGTGGATGTAGCTGGGCCTAAATGTAGGCTATCCAAAGCCCTCGGTAACATCCTAACTATCTTCCAGGCGGAAATTTATGCTATAGATCTATATACATCAGATAGCCAGGCAGCACTAAAGGCTCTAAGGTCCTATACCTTTGAGTCTAAAATTGCCTGGGAATGTAGACAATCCCTGAAGCAACTGGATAATAACAACAAGGTTACCTTGATACGGGTGCCAGGGCATGAGGGACTACAAGTAAACGAACTTGCTGACAGCCTTGCAAAAAAAAGAGCTGAAGCACCATTCATTGGCCCCGAACCGTTTTGTGGCCTTGCCACATAGCGGATGAGATCCGAGAGTGGAAAAGGGACCAGAAAAAGTCCTACTGGAGGAATACTCCAGGCCAAAGACAAACCAAAAAGTTTATAACTTATTCGGCAAAGAATGCCACAAGGCTTCTTGAACTTGAAAACTCCGAATTAAGGCTAATTACAGGCTTTCTAACTGGCCACTGTCCCTTGAGATATCATCTCAAGAATATTGGCAAGACGGTAGACAACAAATGCAGATATTGCGATGCTGCAACTGAAACTGCGGAACACATACTTTGTGAATGCAAGATGTTAGTTCGCACTGGGCTAAAATTCCTAGAATAGGCGGAATTAGCCCCTGGAGATCTAGGGAAATTAGCCCCCAGGAAAATCACAAGCTTTGTAAGCTTGACTAAAAAGTCTTGGAATCCTGCATGCAGGGTAAATGACAAGATATCTCTTAGGGCGAAGTGAAGTAAGGCTGTTCGAAGCCAAATTACCCCGTAAAACAATCTACAAACTACGATGTCAATGAAAACTTGTATATACGACGGATATTTCCGTAATAATTCTAGCGGTTTCTTTTTTCCTTTCTTATAAAAAGCTGGATTGAAATCATAGCCGGTTTAGACGTGAAAACCTGGGAGTACTAGACACAACTGCTAACCGAATTTCTCATATATTTTATTAACTTCAACATACCGTTGATTGTTTCTAGTACCTGTGAGAATTCTTATATATAAATTTCTTCGAGGGGCAGGCATGTTCCCGAGCATGATTATTATTATATATGTGTCTGAACATCTTATTGTGACTCGAGCATCAAAATCTATTGTTACTATTTGTGCATAATATGATTATCTAATATTTCATATGACTTTCTTTCAAATTTTGTATGAGAAAAACGATATCATTCATTGAGAGAAACTTGAAATTGATCATCAGGTGGTTTAAAAAAAATGAAATAATACATTAGCTGACATTAGAGATATGGCGCACGGTGAGCGCCTAGACGCTGCAGTACACTTAAGAGGTCTAGCTGATAGGCTTTGTCCCATGGTATCGTCAGCTGACACTTTTTAATTGTTTTCTTACATTGTAAACTATCATATAAATAAATTTTAGCTTTGTTGAAATAACGAATTTTCACGTGTTTTAATACATATTGACTAGGGCAGCTGACAACCTTCGCTGCTTACCGTACGCAGCTGACATTTTTTTTTTTCATTTATATTACATAAATAAACTATTTATAGTTTTGTAACTGAATTGACGCAAAAAACAAAATTATTTTACCAAATGCGCAGCCTCCCTCGCTCGTCATCTCCACTGTCGCGTCAGCTGATACTATTTTAATTGTTTTACGAACGAAAACTAACATTAAAGAAGTCGTGTAGAGGCGAGCATAAGTGCGTCTTTACTAATGTACATACTTCGGTATGCGATGTAAAGCAACGACAGGCGCAGTTAGTACTTGGATGGGTGACCATTCCAACGGAAACCGCGTCCTCGCCTCACACATCTTCCAGCGGCTTGTATATCAGTGTATGCGCGGAAGCTATTCAACCTTAGGCGAGGGTTGTATAGGAGATATACCATCCTTCGGAGGGGATGTAAAGCCGTCGGTCCCTTGTCTATTAAATGTTAGGCAAGTAAAAGATCCCTACGCTTTTTAAGGGAAGAGGTTCGGCAAAATTCCTGGTTGGGTTTAGCTCGTCTACAGGCGTCGGTGTTAGGCCTCAGTAGCGGAAATAGGCCGACGTTAAATAAATGTATAAAAAAAAAGAAGTGTTGAAATGATGCATAAAATATTTACTCTGCCTCCCGGACTATGAATTTATGGGGTTTAAATTGGAAGAATTGAGAGAAAAGATTTCAGGTAAATCAGTTTTGGTAGAGGAGAGTGACGAGACAAACAAACACAAAAATTATTCCCCATAAGTGGTGATTTAAAGAATGAAAAAATCGTATAGAATTCTATTTGAGACGGACATCCTCATGAATCCAATATTAACAACCCTTTTTAGAGTTTAACTAGTACAAATAAATCTTAAAATATATTATTATAAACCATCATTTTCATCTACCCAATGGATATGTTATTACGTATAAAATCGTGTCTGTAATTTAAATCTTGCTGAGCAATATATTGATTCTGAAATCAGAACCAAATAAATTTCAAGGCAAATTTCACAAAAAAAGTTCCTTTGACTTTACGTCCCAGCGATTAAAGAAGCCATTTAATTTCTGAGTTGACACTTTGCCTGTTACATTAACCATTATTCTCTCAGTAGAGCAACAGCCAGTTTTTTCATATTTTTTAAAACAAACATCATTATGAAACTCAAACAAAATCGTTAAAAAATTCACAAAAGCTGTACGTGGGGTGAATATAATAAATATAAATTACAAATATATTTATCGCCTCGCTTATTTGTATAAAAAGTGACCCTCGTTAACATCAATACTTTCCCCCTTATATGAAAAATATGAAATAATGTTTGTTTTACGGTGCAGTTATATTTTTTAATATCCACTAAAGTTTCTATGCTAATATAAAAATAATTGAAAGTAAGGGGTTGGTGTAAATAATTGATTTCAATAAAACCTGAGTTTTCAGCGTATTCCATACATAATAAAGTAATTTAAACGAATGATAACATACAAAATAACAATTTTAGTTCAAAGAATACACGAACATACTTAAATGTCGACACTTGTGTCTAGATTACTCTGCAGTGTGTTCACATTGTGAAGCTAATTTTTACGTAGCGAGATGTCTAGACTAGTCTAAAGTAACTCAGTGCACTAGAATTCCAAGACTTCTCTACGATTGTATCCAAATGAAATTCATTTTGCAGTGTACATTGGACACTTTACATCACAGTTTTTAACTATGTCAAGAAGGAGACGTCATTTTGCTACGGCAGTGATTATTAACTGTATTATTAAAAAACGAAAAAGAAGAAAACCGCAAACGTACTGGCTTAAAGAGTGGGTTACAAAACGCAGAATATTATAAAAAATTTCTTCGAATGTGTGCTTCTAATTTAGAATTCTTCTAAGTAGTAGTAGTAAGTCGACTGGGCCATTTTATTTTTAATATTACTTCAACTTCTTTTATACTTAATAAAGTAGAATATACAAAAAAAGTTGACTTGTATACCACTGTAACTGTATTTTTCTACCGCTACTCTAGCAATAAATTTCCAGTCTGCCCGTACACCTAGATAGGGTCTCGTCACACCGAAATAAATGTGTTCAGACTACAGTCTATTAACTTGCTAGAGGATGTCGTGACAAAGAATGTCTGATCTAGCGACACTGCTCTAGATGGTGTATAGACGGCGACATTTGATCTAGACATCTTCTGATCTGAACACTTAAATGTCTGCGTGTATCCTTACCTTAAGAGAAGTACTTCCGGTCTTGCATTCATAAAAATGTATAATAAGCATTGATACGAATATTTTAATAAAAATACTAAATATCCCCATTTAAATTAATGAACTAAAAAATAAACGCGTGGCATAGCTTTAAATTTTAATTACCATTCAGTTCGTAGGAGTGTCACAAGTTTTTGCAGAAAAACTCGTCCTCGATTAATTAAAATTGATACCGGAGAATTAGCGTTCAACCATTTGACTGGTCTGCGTGTTCTGTGACTTTAAACTAATTATTGGTGTTATTTTCCTGCTCAAAACAGATACAAGTTCGTCACCCGAGAGACGTAAATCAATAGGGATTGATTATTGTTATTTACAAGTGAATTTACATCTTAAAACCTATAGTAACGGATTTTTTTTCTTTGGGACACGTTGAATTTAAAAACATCTCGGCAATAAGGTTTCTGTGCTAGAGGTTCGTATAAATATTATTTGTTCTTACTGTTTACATACTTGAAATAGTAAAATAGCTAATTTATTCCCTGTGAAAATGTATTTAATACCAGTCTAAAATATTCGGCGAGTTAATTCTTTTTTTCTTTTACTAGGCGTTTTTTTCTTGTATTTGAACCTCTGCTTCATCATTTGGTTCTCGTATGGACATGATTTACTGTTTGACCGCGCCGACAATTTGTCATCGATATAATTTAGAGTCCTAGTGGTCTCTTACTTGGATCCAATTTTAATTCGAGGAACAAATTTTTCACAAATTAGAAATGAATAAATAATGTACAATCTGAATAAAATACAACAAAAAATAAATAAATAAAATTTATACTACATAGCAAAAAAATTATCATAGTACATTTTTCTAAACAAAGAAACATATTTTCGAACTTTGACTTAATTTTAAACAAAATTTCAATATTTCTTAAAATTCCAATAAAATTTTGGCCTTAAGGTATTTGGACAATTAATTCTGAACAATTTCCATTATAAAAATTTCCGATAAAGAAATGCCTAATATAATTTTTCGTTTATTTTGCCATCGCAAGTGGTTTTGCATTTATAGGTAGCTAATGTCTTTTTGGCGATAAGTAGATACACTTCTACATTTGAGTAAAATTTGGATGTCAATTACACGTAGTCCGTTTATTGAGATCTTCGTGCGAACTGTTGAGTTTTAAGCCCAAGAATCAAATATTTATAGATACTTTTTTACATAATTTCTTTATTTACAACGTATATTTGTCGCATTTGACGTAATTTTTGATTTTTAATAACTATCATTATTGTTGTTGACAAACGTCTTTCGCGTCTTTCTTTACAGTCACTTTATAAAAATTGCGTGATTATCTCACACAATACGACATCAGTTTCACTGCCTCTAAATTCCAGACATATTTGTTGCAGGGATAAATCTAATGAGAGAAGATTTAATTTGACATAATATGATGCTTAATGTTTAACAGCTTTATGAGAAGGCTACAAAAGAAAATCTCAGTTAATCTTGTTTAAAGTTAATGTCTTTTGAGACGTTTCTATTTTAAAGTATTATTTAACATGAGAGATCGCATAATTTTATTATGAAATAAAACAGGAAGAGGTACTTTCCTAAGTCAATTTATTAAGTTTACCCTGTTCTGAGAAATATATGAGAGGGGAGTAATTGCTACCCATTTTTCAGTCAGACATTTTATACGTAAAATTTCAGGAAATTGTATTTTTTACTATTTTGAAAGTGAAAATATGGCGGGATTTGAAGTAAAACAATAGGCCCCCAACAAAAAAGTAAATTTCAAACGATTTATCCCGTCACAGACCAAATCGATTGTCTATGTTTCGATCGAAAAGTGTCAGTAAAACTGGAATGGACAAAAAATTTATTAGCCGATTTTATAGATTTATATAGGGGAAACATGTTTGTGGAAAATTAAATACAGTTCGTACGTAAATTAAAATATGAAAGCAGCAGGTAATGACGATTTGATTAATTTTTTGAAAACTTGACCTGGCATTCGTAAATAATTTTTCATCCACTTTGTTCCATTTTTCTTCTTTTCATTTTCACAAATTTGCCAGATGCATAGACCCATGCGTGTAATTTTTCTTCTTTTTTTCATCCTGCTCATCTTTACTGACACAATAAATTCTTTCTGGATTTTAAGCACGCCTAAAATATCTGAACGCTTGTTCAGTCCCCTCGGAGGCTTTGGAATTTAAAGAGGATTTACCGCTAACTGAACTGCCCATCCCTTCAACGACTTGACATACGACGAAAATAAACGATCCGATCTTTACGTATATGGAAATCAAAATATCTGTACCCTGAGAGTCAGCAGATGCGATCTGGCGGATCTGTACGACGCCGACGGGACAAATCATTTAAAATTCCCTTACGTGTATGGGGCCTATTAAAATATGGAAATGATTAATATTACAACATTAAATAATTATTTCAAATAAATTTTTCTATTCAAATTTTGTCACTGAGCCAAACACACCTGAGTGGATCAAGCCACCACATGTATTATCCTCTTCAAAAACAAATCAACGAGTCTACAAAACAATAGAATTATTGGAAAAAAGGCTCTGCGCCTGTGACGTTTACGTCAATAGAACAGTCAGAACATTTTTTAACAAATAATATAAATCAGAATAAACGCAGAAATAATGTATTTTGCTGATGTTTCGGAAAGTAGTCTCTTTCCGTTTTCAAAGCTTTTTTCGAAGAACCCCTATTAGTCCCGAACATCAAAAGTTTGTAGGAACTTTTGAAATACATTTCCCTCTCAGTTTTCGAGGATGAGAAGAACGATAGTGATGATTTCGAGTTCTGAAATCCTTGCGTACTACCCCTATCAAAGAAAACTACCCCTATTTCCGGTTTCTCGGTCTTGGGCTTGCGAGGGATCGTCGGATCGGGTTTTTTTGGTGGAATAATAATAAATTCAGTAAACTTGCATAAGATTATTCCGGACCGACCCCGAGGGCCCGTAATAGCAATATCTCCAAAGAATAATAAAATACGGACTAGACAAGGTTTTCTATGGGTTTTCGAGAGAGAGCAGGGATCATGATGAAGGTGCTATTTTTCACCCTACGCTTCCGCAACTACCCCCAACGTATAAGAACCGCTCTCTCCTCCATGCTGTCGGTTTTAGTCATGCGGGGATTAGTTGGATCGAGTTTTTTTATAAGAATATCAGTCATTACTAAACCACAGTTGACCTAAGCAGCCCCTGGGGATTGAAACTACCCTGCTCGCAAAAAAGAAATCACTCGAAAAACGGAAAAACACGGGTTTTCAAGGGTGGTAATTACGATGGTGGTATTCTTTTTCACTCTACCCTCTCGAAACTACACACTACATATAAAACCATCCCCTCTTCTATGCTGTCAGTCCTAGGCATGCGTGGATTTGTCGGACCGGAGTTTTTATGGGAATATGAGGGAAACTAACCATTACTTAACGACTGTTGACAAAGATCCCCGGGAGCCACATATATAGTTTACAGAAAAAGAGGTATTTTTATATATTGGGGGTAATTGCCTAAAGGTTAGGTGAAAAATAACCACCACCATTGTGATCCCCACCCTCGAAAATCCGTGAGTGATTTCGGTGTTACGAGCAGGGTAGTTTCAGCCCCGGGCCACTGTGGTTTAATAATGATTAGTTTCCCTGATATTCACATAAAAAACTTGATCCAACTAATCCTTACATGCCCAGGACCGACAGCCTGGAGGAGGAGGAGGTGGTTCTTATACGTTGGGGGTAGTTGCGGGAGTGTAGGGTGAAAAATAGCACGTTCATCATGATCCGTGCTCTCTCTGTTTTCAACATTTATGAAAACTCTATCAATACCCTGAAGCATTTGTTGATAGAGTTTTCATTAATGTTGAAAATAGGGACATCAGATACGACAAAAACCTAAACGCCATTATACAGCAACAATTCCTTATGTATACGGACTATCGGAGAAACTACGCCGTATAGGTGACAAATTTGATGTTAGGACGGTATTTCAAAGGGGGAACAATTTGAAATATATTTTAACAAAAACAAAACTGATAAACCGAGAGCAGAATTCAAAAAACTGTATTTACAATATCCTGCGGCGAATGTGATAAATGTTATGTGGGTGAGTCATTCAGACCTTTCAGTGTGAGGTTGGATGAGCACAAGAATTACATCAGAAAGAATTAAATTCAGAAATCAAAGATTTTTGAACATGCTTAGGAATACGGACATAAAATAAACTGGGACTCGGCACAAATTCTAACAAAAGATAACAAAAAAGAAAAATTAAAGAATCAGCAATAATCTTATTGAATGAAGATACATGCGATCGAATTGTTCTGTAGTTGCTTGTACAACCTGACTACCAATGTTAAAAGAAGAACTTTACAAACTCAACATTATCCAAAAGAAAATATCATCAGATCTGTGTAAGTAATAAGTATCTATGGAAATAACATAAACAGATTCTTAAAGTTGTGTATTTATCATACACAACAAATAAGAATTCTTCGAAGAAAGCTTTGAAAACGAAAAGAAACTGCTTTCCGAAACGTCAGCAAAATGCATTTTTTCTGTGTTTATTCCGATTTATATTATTTGTTAAAAAATAACTTCTGACTGTTCCTTTGACGTAAACATCACAGGCGCAGAGGCTTTTTTCCAATAATAATAGAATTATGTAGAGTCGGTGATTTGTTTTTAAAGAGGATAATACATGTGGTAGAAAATCCAAATAAAAGGAATGAATATTCGTAGAATGCCACAAATAACTTTCAGACAATATTTACAATGGCATTTGTCAAGATAATTTTGCTGAATATGGAGAAAACTTATAAATTCATAACTGTTGTAAGTTATAAATAATATCACTAGTATTAATTCACGTGATGAGACTTTAATAAAGGAAACCAATCGAGTAATGTTTCTATGGTTGATTAAATGAAGTATAAATCGTTATTTTAATTCTCTCAGCGACAAGTGGTTCAGAACTAAAATGGCGAACAAATTCCTAAAATATAATATATTGCTCAATAAGTCATAAATAAAAGAGATATGCGAAAATGATCGAAAGATATTGCTAAATAAACCAAGTGAATTGACTATATTGGTAATTTTGATTGTAGAATAATTACAATCCTTATTGACTATTTACTAGAGATTTACGCTTATAATTTTATGTTTACTTTGGCTCATCCAATTTTCTCTCTACTACCTGACTAGCTTTATAAGAACACCGCCCACTATTTTCTTTCTACTTCATCCTTCTTGAAATTCATTTTCAGTGTATGCAAACATCTCAGGAAATACAAACACGTTTAGTTTGTACTCTATTACAATTTAAAGGTCTGGGTCTTGTTTATTCAATGCGCGTATCTTTCTACAGACAAGGTGAAATAAGTGTACGTGAATGTTCTGTATCTAAATTTAAAATAATATAAGTTTTCAGATCACTTACTGAAAATAAAAACTAATCAATTTGAAAAGTTTGAGAAGCAGTCAGTAAAAATAAGAGTATTGGTATCATAAGTTATATAAAATGATGAAAACGACGAACTAGTTTAGCAAACATTTATTAATTATGGAGAACATTAGGAATATCAAATTAACAAAACATGTGATTTTATTACGCAGCCCTGTTTCTATTCCTTACGCTAATGAACTGAACTAGCTAAAGTGAACTGAACTAACTACTCTGGCATAACCTTTTCCTGAAATAACAAAACTTACTTATATTGATAATCAGCCAGGAATTTAGGCATCTTTGGAATTCCGATTTGAGTTCGGTTGACATACTATTCGGTATTCTATTTGCTGCTAAATTATAGTAGACATTATTTAAAACGGCCTCGACTGCAATAAAACGTGCAGAAAAGAAAGCTACAGGGTATTCCCCGTCTTCATGTAAATCAAAACCAACAATCTTATTAAAGATAACTTGCAGTGGACTCTCACAGATGAGTAAAATAATAAATCACATACGTCCTAGTGTTCTATATTTTACCATGTACCTGAGGAAGAGAGAGGCATAATGTAATATTAGGGTGTATTTTGGATCGTTTTACAAACTGCTTGATGTCGGTGGTGCGATTTGGCTCAGGTTCGGACTCGCATAGTTTCGGAATTTAAAAAAGACTAAATAGTGAAACGCACGGTTCCATTTAATGAGACCGCGCTCAACTTTTTTATATTTATAATTTTTTTAACTGCATAGTTTCAGTTAAAATGTACACATAAAATTTCGTAATTGTAAGAAATAAAAAATTACTTCGTGCGCACTTGTGATTCTAAGAATAACTTGGGTTGGTTCTCTCCCTTCAATTTCGTATACCTGACTAAGACATTCAATACAGGGTGGGTACTTGCAAATTTCTTGTCAATGATTTGTTTACACCTGTGAAAGATTATTCAAAGCTGAAGCTTTCTTTGTTGCACGTTTTATTGAGGTTGAATACTTTTTACTGAGCTACGGTTAATAGCTCAGTTAACAATATCACTTTTTATCATTTCAAAGTTTTATTAGGGGAGGCCCTGAAAATTATATATATCTATCAATCACATGATCGTATATCAATTTATCCGAGTAAGATTTTGGCTTTGACCCATGAGAAATTATACGAGCCGGTTCCATCTGATTATGATTGTCTCTAATATATACATTTTGTTACCAAATGAATTAATGTTTTATATGCTTTAAATCATGATAAAATTTGTAGTCATTTTGATTCTGCTCAAATTTTTGTTATACCTATATATTTGTACCTTCCATATTTGTTAGTCAGAAGTGTTTTTTTTTTTTTTTTGGTGGATAAAAATCCGTTTTCTTGTCTACCAAACATTAAATTCACTAGAGGGTTCAATTAAATCAACATGGGTATACTTTATTGTCGTATACAGCTTTATTAAGCATTTTTTTAATTGTCTGATGAGAGATACATTCTCTCCACCATATCATTCGATCTGGCATTGTACGGCATTAAGTGACATGAACAAAATTTCATAATATAGTAAATTGAGGCCCATTTTCACTGTATAACCTACTAGGAATTCCATATGTGGCAAAATTTGATTTTAGAATCACAATAACATTTTCAGTTGTTAAACTTGGCAATCCTTTAAATTCTACGTATTTACTGAAATAATCTATAATTTAAAAAATGTTTACCTTTGAAATAAAATAAATCTGTTCCTACTACCAGCCATGGGCCACCGGAAACATTTCTTAACATTAACGTTTAATGTGAATGTTTTCTTTGAAATTTTAAATATGTTTCACAATTTTCCAAAAGATCTGCGATTTCTTTACACATAAATCGCCAAAAATTTGCATCTTTTGCTCTCAATCTTCATTTCTCTGTTCTTAAACTATTATAATGAATTAGTTTCAATTTTTATTGCGAAGTGACTTACATAACTGCATCATTTTTGAAAAAAATGTAATTGTTACCTTCGTAATTTAGGAGGTGTGTCATATAATGATTTTTCAAAAATATTTTCTAATGGTTTGTGGTTTCCAAAAATAAATTAATGAAAATTATCACATAATCCTTACCCCCGCTTTTTTGGCCCTAGGGTATAATGGTCTTATTTATATATCTCGTATCCAAGCAATAAACAACAAGTTATAAGCAAGTGAAATATAATGGTACATTACACTACAAAAGAGGTAAGTAGGTTTTACCAGTCGCGGACGATTTTGCGCCCGAGCGTAGCGAAGGCTGGCAACATAGTACGAGACTGGTCAAAACTTACCTCCAGCGTGGTGTATAACGTTTTATCTGCTTCCCTACTGTTCATGAAATAAAAAATCAGATTTTACATTTCTTGATCAATTTAAAAGGTCATTTTAAATTCAGGAACGAGTGAGTACCATTCCGACCTGCGGCCATTACATGTAGGGGTACTTCAAGGCAGCACGTTGGGTCCTTTATTATTTTTATTATTCATTAATGACATTAATAAGGCTTTGAACTTTGGACACATTTCGCTATTTGCGGATGATACAGCAGCAGTTACAGCAGATGAGGACTTTAATACTTTAAGTAAAAAAGTCAGTATGTGTACCAAAAACATGCAAAATTACTGCAGTAATAATAGGTTTATACTAAACACAACAAAATCACAATTAATTTTATTTTCAACGCTTGATAATAACTGCAGTTTACTAGTTAGAACCTCGGACAAATTGTTATTTCAGTGCCCGACCGTCAAATTTCTGGGAATAGAAATCGATAGTAACTTTTCATGGTGTCCTCAAATCGATGTAGTTTTAAAAAAATTGTCAATGAGTTGTTTTTCAACATGGCAAATGAGAAAACTGGTGAATAAACAAACTTTACTAACATATTATTATGGGTACGTATATTCAGTCCTTAGCTATGGCATTATAAATTGGGGTAATTCAAGTAGAATATCTGAGGTCTTAATAATGCAGAAAAGGATAATAAGAACTATGTGTTGTAAACCCATATCTTACTCCTGCAGAACTCTTTTTAAGCAATTGAATATATTGATGGTTGTTTCTGTGTATATTCTCAATTATGTTATGTATGTAAAAAGAAATACTGAGGATTTTACACAAACCTCGGAAGCAACCACCGATAATTTAAGACACGGAGATCACATAAGATTACCCCCTCACAAGCTTTCTTTTTTGTCAAATAGCTCCTTTGTGGTGCCTGCAAGATTGTTGAATAAATTACCTTCCAGTATAAAAAAACATTATGTAAGTAAGTTTCAAAAATCTGTAAAATTATTGTCACTAGAACATAGTTTTTATACAGTACATGAATTTCTTTCCACTCCGCTGTAATAATTGTTATCACTCAGTATTTTTGTCTTTGCCTAGTACTTTTTGTCGCTATTATTGTTGTTTTTAATGGTCAACTTAGTAGGTATTATTGTATTGACTATAACATTTACATGTTTTTAATTATTTATATACATATACTGATAGTTTTGTACTCTTATACGCTCTCTTTTTTTCTTTTATATATTATATGTTTTTATTACTTTTATTTATTATATGTGTGTGTTTGACAGTTTCTAATACTTTTCATGTAAAAGTCATATAGAAATAAAGCTTATTATTATTATTGTTATTATTATTGTGGCAGTGATACTAAGTAATATTTATACATTAGTGGATGTCAAGTAGTCTGCTTTGATTTTGTTGTTACTAAGGCGTAGTTAATAAACGTAAGGGAAGTTATCCAAATTTTGTGAATAATATTACTAATTGTAATAATTTTACTATTACTATAAATATTACACGTGACTATAATTCGCACAAAATAATTTGCCCTTACTCACTTCAGCGGATTTCGCGTTTTTAGTGTCCTTCATTTAATAGCTTTTTAAAATATCCCCAAAGGAATTTTGACACTTCACTGTTCACTGACGTCTGAGGTATCAAAAACTTAGTTTAAATAAAGAGATGTATAAAGTTTTAAAATTGACCAAAATACAAAAGCATGTGCTTAAAAGAAAGAAAAGAAGGAGATCTCGCAGATGGTGGATAGACCAATATTTTTCATGTAACATTTTAAACCATAACCTACAAAACTGATAAGACAAAGACAGAAACACAAAATCCGCTAAAAAGTTAAAACAAGTTGAACTTTTCAGCGGCACCGCAGAATGTTAAAATATTTACCGGAATTTCATTGTTTGAATAATTTCCACCAATCACATTAATTCTGCAGAAATAAATTCACAATTCGCCGTTATGAGAACTAGGAATTGTACTTTTTAATTTTTTGTATTTTTAAATTCTGTATAACCTACATAAAACTAGTGTGAAAAGTGTCGTTCAGAAAATAATGACGAACATCTATATACCGAAAATACAAAACCAGAAAATTATGATCCACAGTTACGCAGCATATACCCATATAATTCCGTAACGGTTAGAAGTAAGAACTCCAAATGCAAGTTTAATAAAGGTAGGAATAGAAATTTAAATAAACCCCTGACGTCACGAGAATATAATCATCCTTTCTAAAGTGTTATACCTGTAGCTCAACAATATGCAATATCCTCAAGATTTTTTCCTTTTTGGGTATTTTGTTTTATCCATCAGTTCAGAGCAACCGGAGTATATTGGGCTAACCACTTTTCTTAAATGAATATGTAAAACGAAAATACATAATTTTTGGAAACATTGAAATAATTGCATATGCACACTTCACGTTTAAAGTGATTATAACAACCTAATAATGACAAACTGGATGGACATTATACAATACAATATATAAAAATTTTAACAGCAGTAATTGAACTATGAACGTTAAAACGTTTATATAAAATGTGTCTCATTTTTTACCACTACAGTCCTCGATATCTCATTGGCCATTTGTTGATCGATTTAAATTTGGTATACTTCTTGTCTTTGTGATTAAAAAGTTATTTAAAAAACCTTTTTTCCAAATTAAATACGCCTACTATGTTCAAAAGAAATTAGGAATTTATATTAGCGACTAATACAGGGTTTTTGTTTCTACAGAATCTTGTTCGGTATGACCTAAAACCCCTGTATAGCAAATTTTGTCAAAAATATTCATTCCTTTTCAAGAAAAATCATATCTAAGTTTTCAATAATAATCACCCTACTATTCGATTTATTTATTGTCGGACATTTACAAAACTTGGTAATCGTGTAATAATGAAGCTAATTAAAGCATTAGGACACATTTTTTATCCAAAACATTATTATCGAACAAATATTTGAAAATTGGTAGCTATTTTTTAAAATACTTAGAACTCGGCATACCAATATCTTTGTTAACATGGAGTGCTTTGGATTGGATTTTACAATGGAGTAGTAGTAGCAGCTGACGTCACAATCAAGCTGCAACTTCAGTTCAGTGGACTCGAAAGTTTTTGTGATACTTACAGTCAGTTAATTATACCAAGTTTTAAGGTGTTTTAGAGCTTTTTGAAAAGCTTTTTTTTGTGTAAAATTAATTATAAGTGTTCCCTTTTACTAATACGTTTGGTGATTTGTAGAACTGGCTTTAATTTTGTGTTTTATTTGCGTTTTTCAGCCGACGTGTTTTTAACGTACTGTCAAAAGGTGTTTATTTTCGTAATGGTGAGTTAATTTTAACAATTAGAAATGTTAAATTAGTTGAAATTTAATCTATACACTTCATTTTAGGAGTCACCGAATTATATTTCTAAGTTAGAGTACATTAACGGTTTTGATCCATATAGTTTAAAAGTAGGAGATTTAACTGCATCGCTAAATGATATCCCAAAAATTTCTAAAACTGTGGTGATGGATTATATGTTATTTCGAACGAGCAATATGACCATGATGACTAAGTTAGACGCCTTTGCACAGCTTGCCTGTAAATGGATAGAATTTCTGGATACAAAAAAAATTAGCAAGCGATATCTCGTTGGTGAAGTAAGTGTAGATTCTTTACGAATAATATGAAATTCAAAGTTTATTATCAATGTATACTGCTTATGTCTGTAATGTCTAATCACAAATTACTGCTTTTCAACATTTGTACATTATTAAAACAGATTAAGGATGAATGTAATTTTTGTTTTAGGTTAGGCATTCTCAAAGATTACCAGAAGTACCTTTAAGCCATGGATTGTTGTATGAGGATACGTCTGTGACGGATGTATTGGCTTATTGAATAGAACTCAGTAACAAGAACATTGACATGGATGTAGTATTAAAAAACAAGCCAGATGCTTAGAGTATGCAGTGCGCTTTGGCATTTCACAAAGATTTTTATGTAGTCTATACATTTGTAAATTATGCGGTTATGATATTTAAGAAGTTAATAACTTTATATAATGTATATACAGATGCGTTTCCTAAGTTTACATGTAGAATATGTTAATAAAAACAACAAAACCACTTATGTATTGCTATAAAATAAAGTATTTTGCTCTATGCTGTTCTATCTACATTTAATATATTCATCGTTCTTTCTTCCTGAATTTAAAAATGTTCAGGTACATAGAAAAGTCAACAAAGTTTTTCAAAAAGTTAAGGTTTTACTTTTCATTCTTGCATGTATTTTGCATTGTTTAGTATACTCAGTTTAAAATCTGATTTGATCTTAAAGCCTACCTTCCTTTATTAACCCAAAACTATGTCTATTCGCACGTTACTTGAGGAGGATGTAATTAATAACCATATAACTACATATTCAATCAGTTTTATTTGTGTATTAACAATACTTTTTTACCCAAGTCAATATAATAGTATACATGTTAAAATAATATGTAAAACGCGTACTAAAAAAAACGTTACATATCACCTTAAGAACAATATACACTTTAAGTGAAATTTTAAGAACATTTAAGCATCCTATTTTGATTAAATAGGCAAATTCACTGTCAACATTGCAGTATTATGTTATAAATCATGTAAAAACTATCATGTGGGTACCCATAACAAAATGTTTGGAACATATTCTTGCAATTTTAATTTTCGATTCGAGAAAATCATCTCTACAGAACGCTGCTGGGCTGAGCACGTATTTCTATTCTTGCAAGCTCTACTTGTCGTCTGGTTTGAGCAAATGGAAATCCCAAAAATCTGACTGTTCTTTTTCGATTCCATCGATTAGTGCACACAACAGCCGTCGTCGATATTCTGTTTCTAAAATGGTAACGAATTCAAACTCATTAGAAACTTTTGAGCTTGAAGTACAACCCTGCCAAAAAGTGCTCATAGAAACAGATAAAAATAAAGCTATGAGGTTCTATGAGACCGATATCAGTTTTTGAACGAAATTAGTCGATTCCACATACAGTCATATCAATAACCATAAAAATTGCAAGAGATATTCTTCCTCAATATGATGGGAAGTCGTTGTGCAATAGAATGGCATAGAAACTGTTTCATCATCTACACAGATCCTCTCCATGCTTATAGAAAAGTATATATTTTAAATTACTTTGGAGATATTTCTATATGTCATTTTTGGCAAGAAATTAATAATATTGTCAGAAAATATAAATTTCACAGGAATGGATATTAATCTTTTATAAAACCATCAATATTAGTAAATAGAAATTACTACTATCTAACCTATTATATTCTGTAAATATTGGCTTATACCAAATCTATGAATATATATATATATTAAATGAATATTTAAGTAAATAAGTCATACAATATACCTACTTAACAAAAAAAACCGAAAAACAAAATTATTAGCGCTAATAGTACTTATTTTTACAATTTACGAGTTAACAGGGATGTCAACAAACTTGTCATCAAATTTTTTTTCTCCAACAACAGCACTGATATGATATATATAGAAATTTCTCTCAAACTAGGCTTTTAAAAAAACGTTAATAAATGTCACCACACAAATTTGATATTAAAATTATGCGCCAGTAATATTTAAATCGATCACAAACTAAGACGTACTCTTATGTCAAATTCTTCAAAGTCCACTGAACCGTTTTCAGGCTGTCAAATGCTGATGTCACTGCTACTACTCCATTGTATTGAATGTCAAATTAAACTTAAGCATGGCTGCACAACAATTAAGTATTATTGATAGAATTGAAATAATAAAAATTGTTGGTGACAGTGTGCACTCTTATCGAGATACAGCTAGTATCTTCAATCTAAGACATCCAGAACGCCCACAGATTCACTACACTACAGTTGGTTCAATTAATAGAATATTTAATAGAACTGGACAGTATCCAAATTTAGTGCAAAAAAATACAACGTTGCCGATCGTCTATTGGATCAAGTAATATTAGATGCTGTTAATGCTGATCCATGGGTTAGTGTCAGAGATTTATCTCTAAACTTGAATGTAGACAGAAAAAAAATTTGGAGGTGCCTTAAACGTCATAATTTAAAACCATATAAGCCCAAATTTACCTTTAGCCGTACAACAATACCTCTATTTCCAACTAGATGGGGTTTCCATCATAAAGCAGTAATAGTTAAAAATTGACTGAATAATAACTTCCATATGCGTTGGATTGCAAGAAATAGTTCTTTAATTGCGTGGCCACCTAGTTCATCCATGGATTTTTATTTTTGGGATGCCATAAAAAATGAAGTTTATAAAAATAAGCCACGAAATAGAGCGGAACTATGTGACAGAACTAAAGAAGCATGTAACGAAGTAACAGTTGAAGAATTAAGAACATTTATTAAAAGTGTGACGCTCTTTTTCTCGTACAGTGCGAGAACTAAGGCTGTCACTTTGACACTCGAGCTTTCTTACTTTACTCGGGCGCCAGTTCAAGTTTCAAGTGGTTGAACAACACTACCCAAAAGTCGAATGAGCGAGACTAAGCAGCTCAGGGAAGACACAGTTAATTCCAGTGGGTCAATAAGGGAACTTAGACTTTCACAAACACAACAGTAAAACGCAGAAATTTGATAATATTTAAATATATTACAATAATCCTATGGTTAACAGTCCTAAATAAAACAGAAAATCAAAATTAACACAAATGTATATACATAGGTTTAAGCAGTAGAGGGAGAGTAGCAAGCAATATTAGCGGTAAATTTAGCGAGTTTAAAAAAAACGGTTTTTAAGCAGACAGTCAGTGTACGGATACCAGAAAATGCGAAGCAAACAGAATTATTTACAGTATTACAACAGGTTATAAAACAGACCGGAAATTTGGCTAGTGCTTGGTATCGGAAAATAAACAGTTAAATTTACAAGCTGAAAAGCAAGTGAAAAAATATTCAGTCAGACTTTAGTTGAGATAATTTTACTCCCAGGTTCAATAAAATTACTAGCCCTTAACGAACAGTGTTGTGACTAAAGGTAATTTGGGTTGAGAAGGGTACACCAGACGAACCATTACAGTACTTGATCAGGTGTAAAGGAGTGACACCAGCCGACTTTTAAAGATCTTGATCAGGTATCGGAGCGGAAGGAAGCCACAAAATAAACAAATTATTATAAGTATCTAATTTAAGTTAAATATCAGAAAATTGGCAATCAGTTTAAGAGAAAATAAAATTTAATAAAAATAATCTATGATTGTACTAGCCAACTTACATAGTCTCAATTCAAACAGTTAAGTATAAAAATTTAAGTCAGAAAATATGAAATAATAGAAATAATCATGAAGAATATTCAAACAGTGTGAAAATTTTCAATCAGAATAAAGGCAGTAAAATTTCGGTAACTAAGTATAAAATTATCAGTCAATAAATATGAAATAAATACCAAAAATGTTCAAACGGGATAAAAATTTCAATCAGAATAAATACGGAATAATAAATGCACTAGCCAAATATATATAAGTTTTCTTACTCTTTACAATCGCAGCGCTGGACCCTGGGCAGATGGTAGACGTCTGGTTGCTTCGAGAATTGGAACAAATTCTGATTTTACAGGTCTTTTCAGTCAGTTTTATAGCCAGATTCCCACTCAGGGTATCACGAGGAATCCCACGTGCTATAGAATTGCGCATGGCCCAATGTATTGAATACAAGACAGCGAGGACGGCTGTATTAACTTATTAAACTACTGGTAAATTATTATTACGTGCGCTAGTTAATATAAATAAAGTATTCTGACTTTTTTAATGTATAGAATCGGTTTCAAATAATTATTCTAACCAACTACGAAAAAGAAACTTAATTTAATCGGCCACAGATAACTAATTATTGAATTAATTACTTCAAATAATAAACAATAATTCCGTTTACAAATATCTGCTGCTTTAAATAAATACTCAGGTATTCAAATAGTGAATATTTTCGGATAATATACAGTAAGTCGTTTAAGGCGGTACCGAAAACAAGAAACATAATTATATAAAGTACAATTAACTATAAATTTTATGCAGATTTCCGTAACGAAAAATGCTTCGTTACAAAAGTAATAAGAAAAGAATTGAAAAATGTATCAGAATTGATGGAGGACTAGTAGAGAAAGATTATATTTAATATTTACTTTTTAAAATTATATTTTTGTTTCAGTAATAAATCTAAATGTTATTTAAGTTACAATGACTTTACAAAAATAAAAATGTAGTTATTTGATATTTTCTTTATAGAAAAAAATGTGTCCTTAGCGTCATTATTACACGACTACCAAGTTATGTAAGTATCCGACAATAAATAACTCGAATAGTAGGTTGATTATTATTTAAATCTTAGATATAATTTGTTTTGTAAAGGAATGAATATTTTTTAACAAAATTTGATATACAGGTCATGCCAAACAAGATTCTGTAAAAACAAAAACCCTATCTCAGTAGCTCATATAAATTCCTAATCTTTGCCAATTTCTTTTGGTCATAGTAGTATTTAATTTAGAAAAAAATATTTTTAAATAACTTTTTAATCACAATCTGAAACACAAGAAGTATACCAAATTTGATCTAAATCGATCAACAAATGGCCGAGATATTCGGATGTAGTGGTGAAAAGTGAGACTTTTTTAATCCGCTCGATGTTCTAATTTATACCTGTGTAGTCTTTGTAATCATCTTACCCGCTGTTTCATCGAAGTAACAGTCGCACAAGTAAAATATACAAAACAGTGACATTCATAGTGATTGTGAACCAGCAAAAGGAATTCCTTATTTCAAATAAAACCTCCGTCAGGCGAAACCAATTGTGTTATTTACATACAGTCTTCCGGTAAACGAGATTCATCAATATTCAATTGGCGACCTAGCTACAAACTCTCATATAACTTATAGGAGTTAAGGAAGTAAAGTTCAGTATTTAGTTCTACAACAAAGCAAACTGCTCGTCTAACTTGTTCATTTTATGTACTAATATTTGGCCCAATAAAATTGTTAATTGCGATATTTTTCTATCGAACTGAATTATTTGGTTTTGCAAGGCTGCTATTATTACGAACCAACGAATTTATTAGCCGTTACTCGAGTCCGAGTATAAAAATGTTACAGTCGATAAATTGTGTACAATAAAAAACAAGTAAAAGGTGTAGTCTATTGTAATACCCATTCATCTACGGTGCACACGACTATGGCTATAGAGGCCAATTCGGGAGAGCACATGTCTACCGCAGTCAGGACAAACATAGACCTGGTTAGGTCTTGGATTCGGCCTTCTTGCAGCAACATTTCCTTGATAGCTGACCACAACCCCTCGCCATTCGGTTCTGTCCGCTGCAAGTTGTTCCCATTGCTCGTCTGCAATACCGCAGGATTTTAGATTTTCATGGAGAGCGTCTTTGAACCCCTTTCGTTGACCGCCACGCCTTCTTCTACCGCTTAGCAATTCACCATAAAGTGTACATTTAGGAAGGCGGTTATCATGCATACGATGAAAGTGACCTGCCCATCTTAGGCGTGCTCTTGAAATAAGCACCTCAATTGGAAGGCTGTTTGCTCTCCTGAGTACTTCCATGTTTGATATGTGATGGAACCAACAGATTTTCATCATACTTCTGAGGTGTCTTTGCTGAAAACGTTCTAATTCTTTCACATGACGACGGTAAGTGAGCCAGGTTTCACATCCATATAGCAGTGTTGGAATGACAACTGCTCTGTAGACAGCCATTTTCGTTGACAAAGCAAGGTCGTGGTTGTCAAATACTCTCTAAATCCCCAGAGTGCTCTAGATGCAGCGTTAATTCTATTGCGAATCTCGCTGTCCATGTTTGCTTTGTCATTAACAACGTTGCCTAAGTAATTGAACTGATCCACCACTTCAAGAGAATTTCCGTTAAGTGTAATGTCTATTTGGTTCACTTGATGAGGAGTTGACATAATCTTAGTCTTTCCAATGTTGATTTTAAGTCCCAAGGAATCATAGCTCTAGGCATACACATCTAAAAGTTCTTGAAGCTCTTCCGGCGTAGAGGCTAAAAGTGCACAGTCATCCGCATACTGGAGATCACAAATGAATCGTGTGCGTGTCTTCGTGAAAGCTCTAAAGCGCCCTATGTTAAAGAGACCGCCATCAAAACGGTATCTGAGACCTATTCCTCTGACTGTCAGTTTGTTGTCAACAATAATTGTTAGAGCAGTGGTAAACAAATTAAAGAGTAGGGGTGCCAGGACACATCCCTGCCTAACTCCAGTGAGGGTTTGGAAAGGTTCGGTTGCCTCATTATTATACATAACCTGGGCGTTGTTGTTTGTATGTAGACTGCGACATACTTCCACAAATTTTCTAGGGATACCTAAGCGGAACATAATTTTCCAGAGCACTTCTCTGTCCACCGAGTCAAACGCCTTGGTTAAATCAATGAAGGCCATGTGAATTTCTCCTTGATGTTCGAGTGCTTTTTCTTGAAGCTGTTTAAGTGTGAAGATTAAATCCGATGTGCCTCGGTTTGGTCTAAAGCCACTCTGTATTTCAGGAAGTAACTTTTCCATAACAGGTGCTAGCCTATTTGCCATCGCTTTAGTGAGTATCTTCCCTCCAACAGCCAGGAGAGCAATACCCCTGTAATTTCCACAGTCCGCAGCGCTCCCTTTGTTTTTGAAGAGGTTGATTAAAAGTGCATCACGAAACTCCTGCGGAGCTTGACCACTTTCCCACACGACATCAAACAGTTTTTTGAGGTAGGGTATGAGGTCTGACGGCACAGCTTTAAAGATCTCAGCTGGGAGTGAGTCAGCGCCGGGAGATTTGTTATTTTCTAGCTGCCCAATGGCGGTTAAGATCTCTTCCGTTGTTAGTGGTTTATCTAAGTCTTCGAAGGTGTCATATTGAGGGATAAGATTTAAAATATCGTGATCGGCTTGACTTTGCTGGTTAAGAATGTTAGAGTAGTGTTCTTTCCATCGGGATCTTATTTCCTGGTCTTCTTTGAGGAGATTTCCATTTAAAGCTTTAATAGGGCACATATTTTTCCGACTGGGGCCGTACACTGCTTTTACTCCTTGAAAGAAATTCCTGTAGTCGTGTGAATCGGCGTACCTTTGAATTTCTCTGGCCTTGCTTGCCCACCACTCGTTCTTTATTCTTCTGATTTCGCGTTGCGTTTCATACTTAGATTGGGTAAAAGCTTCTGCTTTTGATGAGTCGTTGGGGTGGTTGATGGCGTTTTGGAAGCCAGTATCCAACGAATTATATTTAGCAGTAGGTCTCTAAATTTTCATACATTATGAAAGGTCCAATTAAATAACCCTAAAATATACGTGGTATTGTCAACTAACATCATTTATTTTGAATCTAGAAAAGGTTCACTAATCACCGATAATTCTCAAATAACCCAAATCCATCAATAACATCACTCAAACATTCAAACCAATCATTCTACAGCTCAAACGTTATCAAATAACGTCCTAAGAATACCGTCCCTTCATGAGCTTAAAATACATTAAAAGTACTTTCCATGCACGCAGTCAAAATATTTTATTTCACTCACACAATTTTTTTATAAATTATCTTTTCTATTCCACCTTTCATTCTATTTCGCGTCTTAGATATCAAGATACAATCAATTTCCATTCATAATGTTCCAATAGAGTACCGGTACTTTCGTTCCCCATTCTCATTTTGTTCACCGCGGACCTATCGGAACATTCTCAAATCATATCAAGTTTACGTGCAGAACCTTCGGGACGACTTTACGGGGTCGTTTCAAAATTAATTAATTTATTCGAACAATGATCGTCATTAAATTCAAAAATTAAGTCAATTCAAATTTCGTTCATGCATCAAATAATTCCTTATTTTAAGATCAAAAAACCATATAATTTTCATTTCCAAATTTTCACATTTTCATATTTTCTGATGCCATATAGCGCAATCGAGCCGAGATTAATGTCGGGGGACCTTTTCCAGAGCTTAAGTTTCCGACGAAACATATAAAAGACCTCGCTCGGCGCGCTCAAAGTAGTTCAAATAAAGAAGTTCAGTTCGATACGTGCACGGCAAATATTGTCTGTATAACTGTGCCACTGCAGCTGCTTCCTTGGCTGTACCAAATAAAAAAGCTCTAAACCATTTTTGCCATCGCACATTTAACAAAAAGTGAAATTCGAACACTCTACTGCGCTCGTTCAACATAACCTGTCCTGTCCCTAGCGACTTAACCTGTCATTACTCAGTCCGCCGCGACCATTTAACCACGACTAACTAACTAGTAACACATCTTAGCTAAAAAAAGTGCTTGCTAAAATCCAACAAATAAACAAAATAAATCGTTTTTCCGTTTTGTAAATATTTTAAATATTGTTAATATACTAGCTTTTGGAAGAAGTCAGTGACTTTCATTCCATTGGTACTCGCCTCCTACATCTACGGATACCTACCCTAGCAGAGAGTCCTTCTCTGAATATCTCATAAAGAATTCGCATTATCAACCTAGGGACACCTTCCCCAGCAGAGCTAACTGCCCTGAATATTGTTACCTACTTTCCCTTATTGTTTATTTTTGGGAAATAATTGAGGCAACATATGCGACGGCTAGCTAGCTTAAGCCGGAGCAAAGAATCGAGGATTCAGAGAACTTGTGAGACATGTGAAACTAACCCTTTTTGAATATGTGATATAAAAGACAAATGTTGTTTTATATGGGAAAAGGAGACAATGAAAAATTGATGTTGTTTAAATACATTTTATAACATGAAATTATATATGAAATTGTAAAATTGGATTCCGATAGTAAATCCTTAAGAAAATATGTATAATTATTAAAATATAATGTTAGGTGAAATTTTTTAATTGGCAATTTATTGTTGCAAGACGGCATTTGATTCAAACGAAGTTTATGTGTGTAGATTGTAGAATAGTTTCTAATCTATATGATTCGTGTAATTAATACAAAATTGAAGGTTTAAGCGCCTTAACAAAAGCAGAGAAATATTATCAAACCATGCGGTTTGGATTCGATTTTAATTTTGACTTTAAATCGATAAAAATCGTCTTCAAAATGTAGTAATAATCGCAAACGTAAATACAAAATTACGTGAAAGTAAACGTAAATGCTGCCAAAAAAACTGTTAGTAAGACTGCTTAATGATTGCTAAATAAGACTTGACTTAAAAACTGTTAAATATGTAAGTCAGCTTAATACATAAAAGTAAATGCTGATTTGCAAACTGGTAGTGTTAAGCAGAAGGAAAATGAATGTAATATAAATTACTAAGGATCTCACAGTTGAACGTTTGTAGTGTAAATCAGATCAAATTAGGCAGGCAAATCATCACTTCGGGATTTTAGCTAATAAGGCAATCTTTTTATATTACAATCTAAAATATGGTACCAATATACAAACTTGAAAAATATATTTTACTAATAAAATTGAAAGCTGCAAAATTGTATGAGTATTGCCATCTATTAATGGACGACTTAAGCGCACAACCTAGTTTCTTTTCTAGTTATGACAGTAAAGGAATAATTAACTCTATCTAACGTTTCAGAAACTGGCCATTACTCAAGTAAATTACAGTGCTGATTAATAAAATCGATAAAGGGAATCTATAATATCTACATAAAAGCATAATAGTGAATAAGTGGCATTTATTGCATATAACCTAACAGCGAACAACCCTAATAAATATTAAATTGTTTACAACTGTTTTGTGAGGATCCAGTAAATACATTAATTATATAGGATATACTATGTAACAGGTGAATGAAAAAGTTTCAGAGGTAAAGAAATTAACTACATGTACATAGTAAACAGAGTATAAAAATGAAATATAAATGAATGTAAATGTTTTGCAAGCTTGGCATAGACAATTGGATCTGAAGTGCTGTAACAGAGATACTATTAATTAATTAATTAATACTATTAAAAAACATGACTGAGTTCCTCGAAAGAAAAATAGAAAAATGTTTCTAATAATATCGACCTTTTGGCGACCTTCCTTCTTTTTAGGGAAAAAAAACAAGCTGATGTCGCCACATGTACAAAATCTTAATCGTTAGTTATTTCTCAAAGTTATATATCATTATTATTCTTGAATTAACAAGAAAGGAACATAGTGATCTTTCCGTCAGTATAAACTGTCAATAATTCGTAGCCGATATGAAATCACTATTTTTTTTTTTTTTTTGTATTCAAACACCTTCAGTCTACCTATTGGAATGAATTGGTTGGGAAAATTACTGTCACTAACATTTTTTCTTTGAATGGACAGTTTAAATTGTGTCAAAGAAGTCAAACACAATTAAATAAACCAACAAGTAAACAGTCAATCAAATCAAACTACAAATTAGACACTACCAATTAATCAAGCAAACAACGAATCCGAGGATCAAACGAGCATGCAATCATACAATTTTAATGTTTGCGGAGTGTTATTCTAACATTACAATGCAAGCGAATTTATTCATCCAACTAACAATATTTGGTACTTAGAAACTAAAAACTTCAGAAACAAATATAAAACTAAAGACGAGACGAGCTAGTAGCTACCTTACTTTTCTCAGTCAATTCATGGCTAACCGCACTCTTATTTTTATTTGCGCTATTTAGGGAGATGGAACTACAGGATGTCCCAATAGCGCATCAAAGTCCAATATCGGCCTTATTAGAGGACTTTGGAAAATATTTTTTTTATGAAAGTGGTATAGTGTCAAAAGGCGCATATTTTAAAAATATTTTGAAATATACAGGGTGACTTGCTACAGAGAAGCGTCTTGGTCATTTTTTTTAATGGAATATCCTATATATTTTTACATTTATGAATTTAGCGTAAAATTACCTTTCCAGTGACCTCGAGATTTTTGTTTTTGACATGGCGTTGCCGAGTTATTCCAAAAAATATGTAATTTTGGTCGGAACAAGGTTTAACAAATTAATTCGCTGTGTGTATATTATTATTAATTAGGAAGATTTATTTTGCAATTATGTAGACAAGGGATTTACTACCACGACACAACCACCAAATATTGATTATAATTATACAGGATGTATGTATTTTATATTAGCGTTAATTTAGGACATTTCAAAGTGAATTTTCTCATTTTTTTCAAATGGAACACTCTGTATATTATCGTATTTTTGAATTGGCACATTAATTCTGTACGATTTTTGTGAATAATTTTCTATACTCTAATTTCTGTGGTGTTTATTTATTTATTTATTAATACCTAAAATCGATATTTCCAGAGATATTTTTACTTTTTAATTAAAAACCGTTAAATTATAATACTTTTCGTTTCGAACTGATCTAGTAGCCATGATTTTGACATATAGTGGGAATAATTGAAAGTAGTATTAATTTTTTTTTCTGGTTGCGTCTTGGTTGCTTCAGTATTATTTTTTCACAGTTTAATTAAATCACATTTGAGTTTATCTTAAAAATTTATAAATAATCTTTTAATATTGCAAAAAAGTTGACATAAATAATAGGAACAGAAAATACGGTATTAGGTAATACAAAAATTGGCACTATTTTAAAAATTCAAAGTTATTTTGAACCTAATTTAATAAAATAAATAATACCTAGTATTTATAGTAACTGTTCAAAGTGGCCTCCCAGTACGACTATGCACTTCTGTGGACGATTTTTTAATGATCTACCGACATTTCTTAAAATATCTACAGTAATTTCTTGAAAAAACTTCCCTTATTCTTTCTTTCATATTTTCTTTTATAGTTATAGGAGCTTTATAAACTTGCTCCTTAACATAGCCCCACAAAAAGAAGTCTATTTTAGTTAAATCAGGGCTTCTGGCAGGCCAACTATGGGGTCCTCCTCTTCCTATCCAACCATTTGGAAAAGCATCGTTTAAATGTTCGTGAATAGCTGCAGTGTGGTGCACAGGTGCTCCATCATGGAGATACCACATTCTCTCCCTGATATCCCTGGAGACATCCTCCAGTAATTCTTCCAAGCTGTCTTGCACAAATTTCAAATAAACTTGACCATTCAAACGTCCATCAAAAAACTGTGGTCCTATCACATAATCCCCTACAATTCTTCCCCAAACATTTTGTTTGGCTATTTGCTGTGAGATGTAAGGATTGGTTGTGTCGTAATAATGAAAATTATGACGATCAACATGTCCTATTTTTTGTTTTGCCCATTGACAAAATTGTATTCGGTTTTCATAATCCCTATCAATCAGTTCATGCATTAGTTGAACGTGGTAGGGATAAATTTTTTTTTATTTTCTTTTGGAAAATTCAATGGACTGAAGATCGGCTTATATCGTTTCCTCTTGCCAATTCTCTTATACTGCGATGAGAATCTTCAGTCACGCTCAAAAGTATGACTTTTTCATTTTCGACTGCATAGTCGTGCTCAGCGACCCCCAAAGCCCCCGAGTAAGTATTTTGGCTCCGTGTTTTATAAACTGGAGGCAAAACTCCAGGGCCCCAGGTGCATCGGACGCCGTCGCCGACTGCATAATTGTGCTCAGCGACCCCCAAAATCCCCGAGTAACAAAATTGGACTTATTTCTATAATAATTGACCGAGTTGTAAAATTGTTATTTAATGCTTCTTGGCGTTGCTTTTCTAAAATCAGTATTTTTATTGCAATAATTTATTTATTCAAAATGCACTCAATAACTATCTTCACAAAGTTTCGGGACGGCATTACGAATCGAATGCAAAAAATCCCATCGCGATCCATCTTACTGCGCCAATTTGAGCTTGCTCAGTGCTTCATTTCTTCGACTATTTCCAAAGTCTTCTAATAATTGGACTTCGACGCGCTACAGGGTCACCCTGTATATAAAGACAACTTTTGTCATATTTTTACATCAACATTTTTTGGTTATCAATTTTTTGGAACATGTAACCGTTCTTCGTTTTATAAGTTCTATCGAATTCTGGAGTTCATTTTAAATTACAATAGATGAACTTTTTCTCTTTCAGATTTTTGGTTAAAAATTACTAATTCACTTCTAATTGATAAATACTGTATATCTCTGCCTTTACCAAATAAAGTATGTCGTTTAATAAAATATGATTCAAATTCATAAAGAGAGTAGATATAATTTAGGTGCAAAAGGGCCCACTAAGAACGGTTTTACATCTATTCAAATTTTCTGAATAAAATTTTTCTTGATTTAACATATTTAAAAAATCATAAAACTCTGATTAATTCATTTCTTATTTTCATAAATCTGCTGCCAATTTACAACTTCCATTTTATGAATAAAATCTGTATACTGCTGCTATTGTCATCACTATATATAAATTGATAAATATATAAAAAATAAATATACTTATTCTCTCTTTTCAGTAAAAGCATTAAATCCACGAAGCGTTTTAGAACATCCATATATTATTCAATTTAAATCCAATTTCCTTCAATAGCCTTCAGGCAAAATCACTTAAAAAGACATGTGTACAAAAGTAGACCTAAAGGTGTTTAATGCTTAACTCTAACAAGCTGAGATCTGAAAAAACCAATTTTTCTTTTCTACATTTTAAAAGTGACACATGTTAAAGGGCTTTCTCAATAAAAATGTAAATTTTGTAAAGAAATCGTGGATTATACGAATTTCTGCAAAATTTAGGAAATGGAATACTACTCAAATTATTCATTCTATTCCTTCTTAATCAGTGTAATTTATTCATTTTCTTAATGGCACAACTTTTAAAAGACAGTCTGCTGAATCAGAAAATCTCGCATAGAAGGAAATGCTGAATTTTTAAGGTATTTTTTTGTGCTCAATAAAACGTTTTTCATAAAGTTTTATAAATACCCTAATTTTCATCGCTTAAGAACTGTAATTTAACTTTTAAATAACCCCTAACCTAGCTTAAATCATAAAATTCTAATTAAACAGGGTAATGAAAGAAATACGTAATAATATATAAGGTCTTGAAAATATAATAATAGTAATGAATGAGAAAAGCAGCTATCGTCCCAGAGATTATTGGACAAAAAAACAAGAGAGATTTTTAAGTTTATTCCAGTATAGCACACAAGGTGTCTCTAAAAGCTGCGTATAAAAAGATACGGCATATTCCTTAGATCAACCAGACGATATAAGTCTACAAGTCTAGGTCGCTTAATAATCCTGAAGAAATAATACAAATAGCGATTTCTTACTTACTAACTATTCCTCAAAGATAAAACAGAAAAATAACTTGTGACCAGCTTAACAATAAAAACCTCAGGTACATAATGGAACTCTGCATTTTTCTAAAAACTGCAATTTTACACAAAAGAAGGTTGTTGACCGACGCAACACGACGTAAATTTTAATATCAATGATATTCAATATGCAAAGAATTATTCTTAATAAAATAGGTTTCATAAGATACCCCTGTACATACTAAAGCTATTATTTGTATAGAAAATCTAGAAAAAAAGGATCTGAAAATTATTACTTACCAAGTAAATTTTGTTAATAATTCGATGGCTCATCGGAATAATTTATAAATACTTTGGAGTAGTGTTCAACCTCTTTCTAAGAGATGGCATTGCAGAATGCTAGAACTTTTTACTGACATAATAAGCAGAGATCCGGAGGAAGTGACGGCTTCTCTATATAATGTTATATTGTAAACAATTAATGACACATTCAAGATCAATACAAAATGATGAAATAATCAAAAACTAATATTTTATCACATTGTATGCATATTGCATATATCTATATATTAAGATATATACACATGTGTAAAATATGTAGAATATTAAATTTGTAATGGGACGGCCAAAGCTGGGTACTTTTTTGTGAAAATCTTTATTCATTGCCTTTATGTACAACTTGTTTGCTTTTTACAATCGTAATCTGCTCAGACCCTTTCGATTCTCTCCTCTATTTGTAATAATAATAAATGACTTTATAATAATAATAAATAATAATAATAAATAACACCACAGGTAATTACGACCCCCTTTATCCCGGAAGGCTCTAGAAGAGCCTTGTGTGGGAGGGGGCTACACATTTAGAGACAAGGGACACACACCCAATATCCGTGTATAGTGAAAAAATCCCTCTCACAGTATTTTCCACTGCCACGGCCGGGGATCGAACCCGGAACTTTTAGGTGAGAGGCAAGTGCCAATTTGTGCCAATTTAGATATCTTTATTCAAAATTATATATAATTCATTTCTTAACCATAGCATTTCATTTATTGCATGTGTACATTGTATAATATATATTCAGAAAGCGAATACAATACCAATTTATTAATTTATATCACCAAGAACAAAGCGAAGTGTAAGGAGCATATAAACCCGTCGTTGGAAGACAGTTGTATTGAAATATTTGAAGTTAAGTTAATTTCTGTTTTTCTTTGCTGCTCTCCTAATAATAGTTTAAGCTAATTCTCCTTATATTTCTGCAATGCAGTTATGATGTGTTAGTTAACGATACATTTTGTTTATTAGTGAATTGCGTGTGATTTAATACTGTAGGAAATAATTTTTAAAAAACCTACTTAAGGGTGCGAGAATAAAAATTTAAAATAAAAAATATTCTAGAATAACGTGTCTATGTACAATAAAATATTTACAGGTATAATTAATTAGAATTTATTCTGGCGCACCGAAGTGCAAGGGTAGGAAGGTATAGGAAGAGGGGATGAAGGAAGGGGGAGGAAAGAAAAGTAGTTTGTCTGTATGTGAGAGTTATGTGTAGGAAGTTATTGTCAGTCTATTGTATCATAAATAGGTAAATTTTGGTGTATAAGTCGATGAGCATGGGGGGGGTCGTTGTGTCGGCGTCTGTCTGTTATGTCTCGTGTAATCTCCGATAGCTGAATTTTGGTGGAGAAAAATTTTTGCGCCGTATCTGTAATATACTTTCTCATAAGAGGAGTCTTTGTATTCTCGTGTAGTTCAGCTATCGGAGTGCACCTGTCCGCGTTCGTAATGAGTCGTAACAATTTATTTTGCATAACCTGCAACCGTTTGCACTGCGCGTCTGAAATGGTATTCCATGACGCGCAGGCATACGTTAGTATTGGTCGGAAAATCACTTTAAAGAGAGTAAGTTTATTGTCCGTCGTTAGCTTACTGCGGCGATTGATCAAGCAATAAAGCTTACTCATTGCCGCATAAGTTTTTTGTAAGATGTTAGTTACGTGAGGTCCAAATCTGAGTCGAGTATCTAAGGTTACCCCCAGATACTTGACTCTAGTTTTTTTCCTGTATAACGTTATTGTCGATTTTTATCTTGTCAAAAGTCGTCGTGTTAGTAAATTTCCGGTGAAGGGTAATAGTCTCTGTTTTATCCGTGTTAATGTTGATCTTCCAGTCTACATAGTACTTGTCCAGCTTTACGAGGTGCTGCCGGATCTTTTGGACGGCCGTCTGAGCATAAAACGACCGCCCGCAAATCACAGCATCATCCGCGTAAAGCAGAGAGGTGGTATGAGGGTGGGAAGGTATATCGGATAGGTAAAGGTTATATAGGAGAGGGGAAAGGATTGCCCCTTGCGGGACCCCTGCCGAGATGAGTTTTGTAATAGAGAATGAATTATTTATGCGTACGATGATTTTTCTGGCAAATAAAAAATTCCTAATAAGGGCGACGAGGTACATGGGGAGCCTGCATATTTCTTCAAGTTTATATGTTAAACCATTGTGCCATACCGAGTCATATGCTTTCTCTATGTCTAACATCAAAAGGGCCGTACACTGCTTTTTAGTAAAGCCTAACAGTGCCTCTTGCACCACCTTAGCGAGTGCATGTGTAGTGCTGTGTCCAGCCCTAAATCCAAGTTGTTGTTTAGGCAAAACGTTCTTTTTATTTATATAATTTTGAAGTCTAATAAGTATTAGTTTTTCAGTTAGTTTGGAGAGAGTATTCAATAAAGCAATTGGTCTATAATTATAGGGGTTGTGAGGGGGCTTATTCGGTTTTAGGACTGGAATAATGATGGAAGTTTTCCATTTTTCTGGAAAATGTTGCAGTTTTAAGATGGCATTAATAATATAAGATATTTGCACCAGACCTTTACGGGGGAGGTTTTTTAGGAGGAGGTTAGGTATATCGTCGGTTCCGGGGGCTTTGAGATTGGGAAGGGTTTTGAGAACGTTTTTTATTTCAGTAGGATTGGTGAGGATTTTGGGTAATTTATTTGGGGGGATGGGATAATGGGAGGGGTAGTTATTAACTGTTTGCGTAATTTGATCGTGAAAAGGACTATTATTAGGATATGCTGTATTATTGCATTTTAGGAAGTCAGCGAAAACCTCTGCTTTATCTTTATCCGTAAAATATGTGACATTATTATGGACAATTGTAGGTGTTACAATGTACGGTTTTTTTAATAGTTTAGTTATTCTCCACAGGGAGTTGTCCTGTCTCGACAACGCTGCTATTTTGTCGTTCCAGGACTCCTCCCTGTATATGGTTAACTTGATATTAATTAATTTTTGCATATTCCTGAGGTTCGCGCCGTCGATATCTCGACGATGTTTGTTCCACAACTTTTTAATTTTATTTTTAGTTTTTATCAGTTCTAATATTTCTGAAGGAATTTCTTCGGTTTTTTGTTTATAGGTGGATTTTTTCGTTGTTGCGTCCCTAGCTTTTTTAATAATTGAAGTAAATTTGTCTACTTCCGCTTCCAAAATATTAATATCTACTATGTTATTGTTTAATTCTAGGCTATTGTTTATAATTTGTTTATAGTGTAACCAGTTGGTAGTTTTGTAATTATATATGATACGCTCTGGAGGTTTAATTAGAGGGTTATGTAATAAGAAGTGGATAGGATTGTGATCGCTAGGGAGCATGGGAAGGGATAGCGGAACCAACGGGTGGGGGTAATTCTTGGTAAGGACTAAGTCGAGGGTTGAGGGGGAGGATTTATTAGATGGGAAGTGGGTGGGAGTGTCTGGTGCAATAATAGCTACTTGTTGAGATTCTGCGAAATCGTACAATGTGTTACCGTTAAAGTTATTACTATTGTTGTTCCAGCTGGTGTGTCTCGCGTTGAGATCGCCAGCCAGAACAACAACATTATGATTGAAAAAACTAATAAGGTCTGTGTTAGACATTTTGTTACAGGGAGAATTATACAGACCCCCAAGTACCACGCCATCGGATAGTTTTATAAAGATATTATCGATTAAGGATTGAATATCTGGAAGACGGAGGTATGGTATGTTCTTTTTAAGGAACATAGCCACCCCCCCGCCTTTATTATAGGTTCTGTCGTTACGTATGACATTGTAATTAGGAGCTTTTATTCGATCGTCGTTATTAAGTTTTGTTTCTGTTACAATACAGATGTCTATATTTTCTTGTATTAAGTAGGTGTAAAATTCTTGCGTTTTATTTCTAAGGCTATTACTGTTCCATAAACTTACTTTATACATCAACTAAAATATTATAATTAGGGAGTATGTTTTCGGCGAAATTTTGGAGTGCTAAAATAACGGACATAGGGTCCTTTACATTTTCAAGTAATTTATTTAATTGTTGGAGAGCAGCAATAGTCTCTCTCAAATTAATTTTATTGTTTAGTTTGTTTAGCTCCAGTAGGAGTGTATTAAAATCGGTTGCCGTGGCAACGTTTCCAACGACAGGCCCTGTGGGAGTGGTATCTTGTGTGGGCTGGACTTCTATTGCTTGATTGGACTGGCGTTTTCTATCCTCTTGTGTGAGATTGTTGCTTACTACCTCCTTGCGCTCTCCTAATATCCTGGTATTGCGGCGCTGTTCCCAGACGCTTACACTTGGCGTCGGAGCAGGTACGAATGCATTTATTGCATTTAATTTTTCTCTAGCATCTTCTTGACTGTTTAAAATTTGCTGTGCTCTAAACATGTATACCGGGCGGTCTATATTGCAGGCAGTGTGCGGACCATTGCAGTTGGCGCACTTAGCCGGATCTTCCGGGCTTTTTGAACATGAATAAGTCCAGTGTGGGCCTGCGCATTTAACACATTTTGGGTTTCTGTGGCAATTGGATGCAGAGTGCCCCCACAACTGACATCGCCTGCATTGTGTTATCGCTCTCTCGTTTTTTCTGCGTTCCCATTCAATTTTAGTGAATAATAAAAATTTTACTTTATTTTGTAAAATTTTAAGGGTTATATCACTCCCAGTGACCACCAGATAAAGTGGTAGAAATTTTGTCTTCATTTTGTATACGTTTTTTACTTGGATATTGTGTGTTTCTGTCAACTCGTCCTGAATTTCCCCGCATGTAGGGTTGCCGTTAAGACCCCTAAGAACAAAAGCATGCGTCTTAGACTGAGGAGTGGCATACGTATGGAATTCGAGGTCTTCCTTATTTATAAGGTACTCTTTAAATTTTTTATATTCGTCGTCATCCGTTATGTAAACGAGTATGCTTTTCGAGGCATATTTAATATAAAAACCTTTTGCTATATGACTTCTGAGTTCCCTAGTAAGGGCTTCATGTGACTTAGCATTCCCTTTTAATACGATTGGGGGGTTCTTATAGTGTTTTTTACTAGTGTTTTGGTTGTTACTAGGGGTGGCCTTTTGATTGTTATTTTTATTTTGGTGATCCAACTGTGAGATTTTATTTCTTATTTCGGTTTCTACAGGAATGCTCAAAGCTTCATATCTATTCGAGGTAGGGGTGGTAGGCGTTTTTTGTTGAATTATCTTAGATAATTTGTTCGTTTTGCGTGGTTTGAGGAACTCAGGTGTAGGAACTCTTGGTACCACTTCCATCGGGCTAGGGGTTCTTTGATTCGAGGTAGAAGTGTCCGGGAAACGTTGAAGTGTAAAATCCTTATATAAAATAGGGTTGTTGCGCTTGGTTTCTTGACGTAGAGCTACTATGCGTTTGACTTCTTCTTCTATGTCGATATCTTGTAATATATTGATTTTCGGTGCATTTTTGACTGTATTATTATCTTCGGACGTCGATATGTGCTTTATTACTCCATCTGTTATTGCATTCATGGCACACTCAGATGATGTATCCTGGGGTAGTGCGCTCACCTCTCGACCACCAGTCATATATTGAGGCAATCTTTTATTATTACATTTAACCATTACATTTATCTATTCTTACACTTAACTTTACATATTTTCAAAACATGTGTTCCCATTTTAAAAAACGGGAACTGCTTAAATTGAATATTTTTGTATAAATCTTGAATCATCGGCTTTATGTACTGTCGTGAGCAGAAAAAAATAGGACAACTTTTTTTGCTAATGTAAATCTGTCTCTATTTGAATGTGTAATAAGTAGCCGAAATACAACAGATATCACTTTTAATTTATTTTTTATTTTAGTGCTGTAGTAATTGCTATAGTAAATGATGGATGGTTAATGAGACAAATTGCACTGCGTTATAACATTAACAAAAATTTGGTGTGTAACATTTTAAGAGGAGAATAAACGGTACGATTAGTAGAAATCCCGGATAAAAGGGCAAAGGATATCCTACTTAACAAGAAACTAACTATTAATATTTCGTTATTGCACCATTTCTATTTATAACTTCTATAAGTCTGTTTGGCATAGAATTAAATAACCTTATACAATAATCATTAATAATAATATTTTCCCATGCATTATTTACTATTTCCAGTAATTCTTCGGCATTCCGTGGTCTCACATTTTGTTTTTGGATACTTCTTGCGAGTAGTCCCCATACTTCTTCCACGGGGTTAAGATCTGGACTATGACTGGGCCAGTTAAGAACATTGATGTTGTTACGAGTGTTGTTATCTTGAAACCAGTTATTTACGGTATGAGCAGCATGAACGGAACAATTGTCTTGTTGAAATATGAACTCATTATTAGAAAATAATTGAGACACAGAAGGAAGCATAATATTGTTTAAAATCCTAAATCGTTCCTCAATATGCCACAAAACACCAGAACCACCTGCCGATATCCACGCCCACATATTGATGGAAAATCTACCACTTTTATCATTGTTAGATATATATTTCTCATCGAATCGAGTATTCGGAGGGCGGTAAACACGAATACGACCGGTGTGTGTTGACTGAAAAGTTTTTTCGTCTGTAAAGATTACATTGTTCCAAAAATTTACATCATGCGCTAAAAATTCAAACGCAAATCCTACTCGAGCCTCTTTATGTTCAGCTTTAAGTAAGTATTTCTGTGCTGCTGCATGACAGCGTAGCTCCGAATCTCTTATTCGCCGGCGACCAGTACTATCCGATCCAGGAAATTCGTTTCTTCAGCAGCCTGAATAACTAAGTAGTATAGATTTTCTACTAAAGCAGGGACAGGGACACGAATCACCCTGTATCAATATGTGCTCCGACATTAACAAGAAGGAAGATCTTATAATAGAACAGAATTCTCTAAACTACAACAATTACTCCTTTTTGGATTAAGTGAAATGCATCCCAAACTTAGTAATAATACTTTTGTAGCGAGGCCATTTTTTACTGAAATTGTAAATTGGATTTGATGACCTAGAAAATGTAATTCTGGTTAGGCGCGTCATCTTGTACTTATATAGCGTCATTTGTTATCAGGAAATGGTTTGACGTAATAACATACATTACGGTCCCTTTCCATCTTCTTGGTCTAACGCCTTGTAAAACATAAAATTTATTTAAGGAGTAGTGAGTATATACTAATATTTAGACTTACTTTGTATTCCACGCGGTAAAGTCGGAAACTCTGCAAAGTATACGAGCTTCCTCCCCGTTTCCAGGAAAATGAATAATTATTAGACATTTTATTACTCTAACCCGACAAAGTAGTGGATTATTTTGGCCAAATTGTAGAGAAGAGAAACAAAACAACGTGCTGAGTTTAGTGAAACTGTGTTCTTTTATTATTTTCTACACATTTTTCATTTATTATTATATTAGAGTCAGTATCTATACAAATTTTAATATTAAAAAAAAATTGTAACTATTATCCAACATAGTTCTGTTTGCAAGTGTTTTTGTTCATTGCAGGGTTGGAAGTAAATTGAGTTTTATATATCACAATGCGATAAATTTTGTAAAATACAATCTGAAATTATATGGTGAATTTTTTATTTCTGTTTTCATTTTGTACTTCTTTTAGAGTGTAACTATTTCGTTGAAATAGTTTTATTGCTTAAAAATTTTATATTTTATGTGCTGTATAATTCGGATTGTGAATTTTATTCACTTGGCTGTGTTTTTTTAACCTTTTGTCAAGAGCTATTTCTTAGGCCTTTATCAAGAACATTATACAAGTATCTTTTGTCTATTATACAGGTATATAACAATAAAGTGTATAATTTTAATTACTCTATGAATAAACATTATTATTTAATTTTATTATACATGCTCTTTAAAGCTTTAGTTTTTTATAATAATTTTTAGAAATATGAAAAAAAAAATTAAAAAGTTACGAGGATAATACTAACAGTCACCCCCTAAAATCACCCCTTAAGCAGAAGAGTGGGTTTGAGTGATACCACGTAAACTAGTGTCCGGATGGCCTATGACTAAGTTTAAAATGTGAATTTGATATTTTAAATGAGTCAGAAGATATTGCAGAAAAACTGAAATTTATTATCCCCCTTTTAAGGGGTGTACCTCCCTTATTATTCATTTTCGGAAATAAGTTTATATATAAGACTCTCTTCATTTTTGGATATACTTTCAGCCGCTGAAATATAGGGAGACAATTTTGAACCACCAGATATTTGCTATTAAAATACATTTGATTGATAGTGCAAATAATATTGAACAACTGTGGGTAAAGATCAAAATAAATGAGCAGTACTACGCAGTGGGAGTCGTGTACAGACAACCAGATCTCTCATATAGTGAATTTTTAAATATATTAGAACAACAATTTTCAATTTTACTGCCGCAATATGACGAAATATTCTGTCTCGGCGATTTTAATATAGATATGCTAAAACCTGACACACCAGCTTTTCTTAAACTAAATCAGATACTGGAAGCATTTAATTTGGATCAAATTGTCCATTCTCCGACTCGCCTTACTCTTAATTCTACAACGCTTATTGATCTCATAATAACTACCAATAATGAGGATATTGTAGAAAGTGTAAATGTAATTCCTCTTGACCATTTATCTGATCATGAATTAACCTGTTGTGCATTAAACATTAAAAGTATATCCAATATACCTATTTTTAAAACAATTAGAAACTTTAGAAATTTTAATCAAGAACAATTTTACGCTGATCTTATTTTAATTAATTTTGAAATTATCTATGATATGAATAACGTAAATGACAAATTAGAGTTCTTAAATGAAAATATTTTAAACCTTTTAAATTTCCATGCGCCTTTTAAAACTATAAAAATTACTAAGAAATTTTCCCCATGGATGACTGATAATATACGTTTACTTATATCTCTTAGAAACAAAGCACGCAACAGGTGGCGCCGAACTAAAAATGAGGCTCATTATAATTACTACAGAGAACTAAAAAATTATACAACACTTTCATGTAGAAGGGAACAAAAAGCTTATTTTAATGACAGGTTGAGAGTAAATGGTACTAATAAGGTATGGAGGGACTTAGAATTGCTAAATATTAACAAAAGGGGAAAGAATTCAATACCTAATCATTTAAAAAATGCCGATAACCTTAACGACTACTATGCTAATAGTATCCCGCGCACTTCTACAGATCAAAATACTATTAATTATTATAATACCAATGTAAATCCAAATTTAGAGTCGTTTAAACTCCGACCTGTTTCCGAATTTAAGGTGCAAAAAATTCTATATGGAATCAAAACCAATGCTCAAGGTCACGATGGACTTAATATAAATTTTTTACTAATGTGTTGCCCTCATATTCTGCCATTCATAACTCATATAATAAACTTTTGTTTAGAAAATAATATATTCCCAGATGCCCGGAAGCAAGCCCCTTATATTACCAATTCTCAAAAATAATAATCCCATTGAATATAAGGACCTGCGTCCTATAAGTATTTTACCAACATTATCAAAAGTGTTAGAAAGAGAGGTAGAGTCGCAGCTCCGTGAGCATGTGACAAAATTTAATTTGTTACCTGATATACAATCAGGATTTCGCCCATCACACAGTTGTGAAATGGCCCTGCTGAATATTACAGACGATATATTAAGAGGGATAGATGAGAAAAAAGCTACAGTATTGGTTCTCCTTGACTTTTCAAAGGCCTTTGACACTATAGATCATAAAATACTCTTAGCTATTCTCAAATTTATTGGTGTAAGTAGCGAAGCTCTTAAATTTTTTCATAGTTATTATTTGACAGGGAGAACCCAAAGAGTGAAAATTAAAGATATTGTGTCTGAACCTCTTGATGTGTTATCTGGTGTCCCGCAGGGATCAATATTGGGTCCTTTGTTATATACATTATATACAGCAGATTTCCAAAAAACTGTTGCACACTGCCGAATGCACTTGTATGCTGATGACACTTAACTGTACCTCTCCTTTGACGCAAGTCAGTGTATAAACGCAACGAATCAAATTAATCAAGATATTGGATCTTTGCTTAAAATATCTAAGACACAGTCATTAAATTTTAATGCCACCAAGACTTCAGTTCTTGTATTCGGACAGTCAAATATTAGATCCGAGGTATTACAAAGAATACAAATAAATGTAGAAGGACACAATATAATACCTACTGAGAAGGCAAAAAATTTAGGATTAATTTTTGATAGCTCTCTAAGATTTAAGGCTCATGTAAATAACTGTATTAGACTAGCTTATATGAATTTAAAAATGATTTACAACAATAGACATTACCTTAACCAAAAAACAAAAACAATTTTATGTGAGTCATTGGTTTTATCTAGATTTAATTTTGCAGACATAGTGTATGGTCCGTGTATAGATGTGGAAGACGATCGTAGAATACAAATTGTACAAAATTCTTGCTTGAGATTAATCTTTGGTATAAGACGTAGATAGAATATATCACATAAACTGCCAGAGATAGGATGGCTTAATATGTCTAGGAGACGCCTACTGCACTCTGCTTGTTTGTTTCACAAAATTGTAATTAACAAAATTCCCAAATATCTAAATAAAAAGATTTCTTACCGAACAGATGTACATAATATCAATATTCGTTTTAAAGGTACACTTACTCCTCCCCTTCACCGTACTGAATTGTTTAAACGTTCGTACTCATACCAAATCACTAAAATTTATAATTCTGTATCATCTTCAATGAAAAGTTTGCCAGCATCTATATTCAAAAATAAATTTAAAAATCATCTCTTAAATCTTTAAAACGCGTCATCTGAGTCAAGGTAATTGTATTTATCTACTGCACCATCTACTGCACCTAAATTAAATCAAATTGAATACTATTATTTATTTATTATTATTTTATTATAGTAATGTAGCTTGTGCTATTAATAATGTTTCTTGTTTTACGCTTAAGATTAAAAACAGGGGCTGTCTGTGGACAGCCATCTGATCTTCGGCGTTTTCCCAACCTATTTAAAAATTATATATATTTTTCTTGTATTCTAAATATGAACTGTAAATTGGGAAATAAAGACCTTTTATTATTATTATTATTATTATTATTTAATAGAATTGATTGAAACTACTATGGACAGAGAATGTCATGTCTAAATAGCCGAATAGCATGTATTTTTAGAGGAGAAGTTGAAACTAGCTAAATTATGTAGATGATAATGCCCTTTCAAACTGAAATACGCCATTTAAACGAAGCATTAATCGATTGTGATGGCAAGGCAATTATACAAACATTAAGTTCATTAGTAAAATATAAATAATTGCTTAAGGGAAATATGAGGGAGTTTGTCCAAATATATTTGACAATTTATTAGACAGTATACCAAGTAATATCTAAATGGTACGAAAGCGCCTAAGTGTCACAAAATTATAATAAAATTATTTTATTCAATATATTGGAAAGAAATTAAGAAAAATAATTAGTATATGGAAAAAAAATTGAATATATTTGAGAAATAATTTAACATTTTGGAAAACAATTCAAAATATTGGGAAAGTAATTAATATATTGGGAAAAAATTGAATATATTAAAAATAAATTCAATATGTAGAATATTTTGCGCACCGATGATATCCGAACTCGGTCAACTAGCCACGACATGAGTTTCGTACATTGATCAGAATTATGATAGCACAAACCAGTATAAGTGATTTGTGAGTTGTAGGTTGTTTTGGTGTTCGATAAGTTTTGAAAATTTGGTCTTATAGATTTCAATTACCCAGTTGCCAGAATCGAAGAAAATGGAGTAGTTACACTGAGCCTTCAATCTGAATTTTTACAACAACTGGATACACCCAATTCATCAGTTAACTTACCTACCGATGCTAATAATTAGAGAGAAAAACACTGTTGAAGAAATTACGCTGATAGATACAAAAATAGGAGAGAAGTAAAGTGTGGAGTCGCTAAGTGCTCCATCCACACCCAATCCGCAAAGTCGGCAAAAACGTCTCATCCACGAATTTGGTGCAGAAGAAACAGAAAACCAAGAACAAAAAAAGGCAAAACAGGCAGCAAAAATCCAAAAAAAATGTAATACACAACAGACTGTAAAGACCCGTTCAAATTCGGTGTCTACCAAGCAAACAATAAACTAAATTTTAAATCTGCACATGATTTTATATATTCTCAGTGTCGTAAAAAAAGCTGTTTTTTTTTGTCAGTTTTAATATCTGTAGTAGTATTTATAAGTAGAGTCGGCAGAGTAGATTATAATATTAATTAAGTATAGTTTAAGATATAATTTGTAGTAAAAATTATGCCAATAATTTGTTATAATGTCATATGATTGTTAATCAAAAAAAAATAAAATGAATCGATACATTAGAGATTTCAACATAGAAGGCATTGACTCATTCACCCTTGATAATGTACATGAGACAAACGAAGTTATTAATGTAAACAACAGTTTTGAAAACTTGAAAATATTGCACAGTAACATCAGAAGTATTTCTAAAAATCTGGACGAGTTTAAAATCTACCTACATCAGTTTGATTTCAATTTTGATTGCATAGTTTTTAGCGAAACATGGAGAATATACTGTTACACATTATTTTCCTCATAGGATAATTTTCCTTTGTTTAATGGTATAATATACGAAATTTTGAATAAATATTGCAGAATAGAACTGATCTCTCCATCTGGTGGACAATGGCCGAGCTATCATTGACGAAAATTTCGGGCGATGTAGGAATTTCAAGGATCATCTATTAATTCAATTTTTTTTTAAATAGGATTTTTAATTGGTGTTAAAATCGGTTTTTTTTCTCTCAATTTCCGGCGATTAGGGGGCCATATTTCATAGTTAATTGCTGACTTTTGTTACATGAGGACGTTTTGATCTTTGATCATACGCTGAGGGATTATACTTTGTGTGACAAATTATTGTGATTTCCAAGTGTGCTAATTGGTATTTTTGGTTTGTGGTAGTATTTTGGCGGAATCACACCTATTTAGGGATTAATATCAGCAATTACTGTAAGTACCCCACATCCATGTGACTTTATAATTTAGTAATTGATTTTTCTTTCTTCACATATAGTCATCGTTCCATGTTCTCTAATCATCTTTATTTTACCATCATCAATTCATTTTCGTGGAACACTACAACACCCTTCTTTGAAGGTAGGTTTAAAATAATTTTCTGTTTAGTTACGTAATTAATTTGTTGTTTTATTTTATAAAGGGTGTTATTGGAGGGCAATCAATTTGTTATTGAAAAGCATTTTATTGGGTTGCTTCATTTTGTGAGAAAACTGAGCGTTATTTCAACCAAGAGTAATAGTTCGGGAGCTTATTTTCTTTGGGACTTTTCATTATCTGCTTGGACGGACACTGTACCTAGGCTACAACTACGACATCGAACGACGATCTACGTGGGACCGGAGAACACGCAAGTTAAATAAAAAAAAATATTCGTGTTTTTTTTTTATAAGGAAGACGTTTATTATAGTGTCCCACAAGACACCAATGCCTTGGGGGTAGCAATAAAGTAATAATTGCCAGTTGACAAAAGAGTATTCGCCGGCCAAACTCAGTGAAGACGGGCGGAGTTCAAAATAAGTTGGTTCAAATAAAGGGCGCCAAGTAAATTATACTCTGCAAATACCCAAAAGTTGTCAAAAATCTCCCAATTTACTAAACAAAGATTTTTTTATACACAAAAAAAATGACTACTTTTTTAAAAGAAATAGTAATGATTTATTACAAAATATTAGATAGAAACCATTTTTCAACAGATATCTTACAAAATCAAATAAAAAGAAAACCTAAATTTACAGTTCGCCAAGTCCTATAACGACTTATAGAATCTTAGCAATATATACACACATATATACAAGGAAATATTTCATATATATTTCACCCTAAAAAGAGAGTACTAGAAAAATTATCATACGCAAAAAATAAAAAAAAATAAGTTCTATGGATGTTTGAATATAAAAAAAACTATGTATTATATACTTTACTGTTATAGAGTTCTGACATTAATCCAGGCTATGATCAAAATAATATTGTAAAAGAAAGAAAATAAAAATCACTAAAAATGATTATTATTTTTCTTATTTAATAAAAAAAACAAACTAAAGCTGAAAAGCGTGACCAGCTTAATGATTGTAATTTAATAGAGAGAAAAAAAAAAGTGTTCTAAATCAAAAAAATAGAAAAATTAAATGTAACTGGGTATTCCCAGGGGACATCTGGTATATATATATTTCAACAATATATTTTAATCATCTGGTCAGAACCAAAGCAGTTTCTATAACAAAAGTATGCAAAGTATTTGCTTTTTATGTTGGGAAGTTCCGCAAAAAGTTATCAAAGGACACAAAAAAATATATATATAATTTCAATTAGCTACAAATAGCAGAAATTAGGTAAAAGTCGATGTTATGCAGATTAGTTTTATAGTGTTGCTCAAGCTTAAGCACTTCCGTATAAAACAGAACCTAGACCAAAAACACTAGTAATAAATGTATCTATTTTTTTTTTTAAATAAAATATCAAACAAAAAAACTAATTTCCGCTGTACATAAGGCACCTTTCAAAAATAGAAAATATGGTTTATTTTGCTTATACCTAATTCTACCAAAATATAGGAATAAAGATGTTTTATTGATTTTCAAAAAAAAAGAATCTTAAAAACAAAATTACGTTTTATGAGCAAAACTATACCTTGGGTTATAAATACATATATACATATATATATAGGGTTCATGTATCAATCAATTTAATTTTTGGTTAAATAGTAGGAAAACGTGACCTATTTTTTTTTCAGAAATAATAATTAACGTCTTCCTTATAAAAAAAAAACACGAATATTTTTTTTTATTTAACTTGCGTGTTCTCCGGTCCCACGTAGATCGTCGTTCGATGTCGTAGTTGTAGCCTAGGTACAGTGTCCGTCCAAGCAGATAATGAAAAGTCCCAAAGAAAATAAGCTCCCGAACTATTACTCTTGGTTGAAATAACGCTCAGTTTTCTCACAAAATGAAGCAACCCAATAAAATGCTTTTCAATAACAAATTGATTGCCCTCCAATAACACCCTTTATAAAATAAAACAACAAATTAATTACGTAACTAAACAGAAAATTATTTTAAACCTATCTTCAAAGAAGGGTGTTGTAGTGTTCCACGAAAATGAATTGATGATGGTAAAATAAAGATGATTAGAGAACATGGAACGATGACTATATGTGAAGAAAGAAAAATCAATTACTAAATTATAAAGTCACATGGATGTGGGGTACTTACAGTAATTGCTGATATTAATCCCTAAATAGGTGTGATTCCGCCAAAATACTACTACAAACCAAAAATACCAATTAGCACACTTGGAAATCACAATAATTTGTCACACAAAGTATAATCCCTCAGCGGATGATCAAAGATCAAAACGTCCTCATGTAACAAAAGTCAGCAATTAACTATGAAATATGGCCCCCTAATCGCCGGAAATTGAGAGAAAAAAAACCGATTTTAACACCAATTAAAAATCCTATTTAAAAAAAAATTGAATGAATAGATGATCCTTGAAATTCCTACATCGCCCGAAATTTTCGTCAATGATAGCTCGGCCATTATCCACCAGATGGAGAGATCAGTTCTATTCTGCAATATTTATTCAAAATTTCGTATATTATACCATTAAACAAAGGAAAATTATCCTATGAGGAAAATAATGTGTAACAGTTCCCCCCCTTCGTGAAGAAAATTTACCCCTGTAAATTTTCACCAGCGCTAGCTGATTTCAAATCTTTCGCATTCCAGATACCTGCAGACACACCATCCTTGTCCTTAAGCTCATAGGTCCATGGAGACACGCATTCCTTTACATAAAATGGACCTACAAATTTTGGAGCTAATTTTTTTGTAAAATAATCGGCGGCACTGGACTTGACGAAATTTTTTCTCCAAACCAGTTGATTGACAGTAAACTTCTCGTTTCTACGTCTTAAATTGTATGTCTTTTCACTTCTCTTCGTGGCTAAATCTAGCTTCTTTCTGACTTCTCCAAATAACTTTCTAAATCCTTCTTGTCTTACTTTTTCCTCTGGTTTATAGTCATTATCTACTCCGAGTCCATTACTATGAGTAAAATCTTCACCACACAATATCATACGCCGTCCAAAATTAATAAAATATGGAGACTCTCCCGTCGATTCATGTTTTGCCGTGCGGGTCGCACATGCTACTTTCGCCAGATTAACGTCCCATTTTCTATGGTTATCTTTCACGTACATGGCTAACATAGTTTTTAATGTCCTATTGACCCTCTCTGTTGGGTTGGCTTGTGGGTGATAATATGCATTAAACTTTATTTTTACCCGATATTCATCAGCTAACTTCCCAAACTCCTTAGATCTATACTGAGGACCGTTGTCGCAGATCAATAACCTAGGCACACCATACACTAAGAAGACTTCTTCCTCTATTTTTCGAGTCATCATCGCCGCGGATGCTGATCTCAAAGGAAAAACCAGCGAAAATTTGCTGAAATTGTCTGTCACAACTAAAATATACTGATGGCCACGAGATGATTTAGGTAAGGGTCCCATCAGGTCAGTGGAAATCATTTCACACGAAAATTTTTAAAATCCCAGGCTATGAATTAATATATAATGAAGGCGATTATAACCAAAATGATGGTGTAATAATTTACATAAAATCCGATATAATACATAGCTATGAAATAATTTCCTTTGATCGTATAAAAGCATTCAAACATAATATCAGATATAATACAAAAAGTATCACTCTGACGGCCATTTATAGGTCTCCTCAATCCTGCCCACACGAGTACAATAGGCAACTTCGAAATTATTTAGAGACGCAAACAAATCACGATGTGGACTATCACATAGTAATGGGAGATATAAATATAGACATTTTCCAGAGGCACCTGGAGTTTGTCGCTGAATATCTAAATATTTTGAACGAATACGGCTTCATTTCAGCTATAAATGATTACACAAGAATACAGGGCAAATCTAAGTCATGTATTGACCACATTTTTGTTAAAAGTAAATTTGTAGTGAATGAGTCCGTATTGCCTATAATTTTAAAAAATGATATAACAGACCATTTTACTCAAATCATACAAATCGTACTGCAGCAACAGTATAGTAATAAAGATAAACATAAGACTTTTAATAATAAAAAATATAGAACTGTTGTAGATTATAATAAAGTAAAAGATCTACTGCAAAACACGTCTTGGAATTTCTTCTGGACGGCAGACCTTGAAAATGACGCAAATAACTTTGTCAAACTGATATCAGATGCTGTTCAAAAAAGTACTAAATATATAAAAATTAAGCACAATAAAATAAAAAGGAAAAATTGGATAACTAGTGGTCTAGTCACATCGATAAACAAAAAAAATGAAATGTACAATAAATTACTTCAAGATAAAAATAATACTCAATTAGAAAGGGAATATAAAATTTACAAGAGTAAATTGGAGTCCTTAATAAAAAAAACCAAGATTGATTATTACAAAAAGAAAGTAGATGAAGCTGGAAACGATCAAGGGAATTTATGGCGTACTATAACGGATATAACACAAAATTACAAAAATAAAGTAAGCAAAATTACAATTAAAAATCAGGATGGCAGTATTCTAGAAGATGAGCGAAAAGTTGCCAACTACTTCAATAAGACATTCTCCGAAGTAGGTAAAAACTTGGCTGAATAAATTATACGCAACGACAATTACCAAGAAAGGCGGCACATTCAACAAAACACATTTTTTCTAGCTCCTACAAATATCCCAGAAGTGAAACAACTTAAAAATAAAAAATCTCCCGGTTATGATGGGTTACAAGCTGAAACAATCAAGTACATTTTAGACCAATTAACAGAACCCCTTGTCAGGATAATTAATAGAATATTTGAAACAGGCTACTTTCCTTCTGTATTTAAAACATCAGTAATTATACCTATCTTTAAAAGTGGCGATCGGCAAGAAATTCTAAATTATAGACCAATATCCCTAATAACGAACGAGCTATGCGAAAATAATAGAGAAAATATTAAAAACTAGAGTTACAAACTACATTAAAGAGTACGAATTAATATCAAATATGCAATTCGGTTTTCAGCAGGGCAAATCCACTCAAGATGCTATACTAAGCTTGACTGAACGTATCTACTGTGCTCTGAATGATGACAAGCCCTCTCTATGCGTGTTTGTTGACTTGGCAAAGGCTTTTGATACGGTGAGTATTCTTATAAGTACGCTTGAAGATATGGGATTCAGAGATAACACATTAACTCTATTCAAAAGCTATTTGTCAGGTCGAAAACAGTGCGTGAGGATAAATGATGTATGCAGTACATTTACAAATGTTCATTACGGGCTTCCTCAAGGAACTGTACTAGGACCCATCTTGTTTATCATGTATATAAATGGCTTGTATTCAATTAGTAGCGAGGCTGATATTGTCAGTTTTGCGGATGATACAGCATTCTTCTATAAGGGTGATAATTGGGATGAATTAAAAACTACTGTAGAAAGGGATATGGTTAAAATTGTAGACTGGTTTAACTATAAACTGCTTACAATTAATCTCACTAAAACGAAATATATACCTTTTAGTCCAACTGTAACGTGCTTACCACAGTTCAAACAAATCGGCATAAAAATTGATAGGGTTTCACATGTATTAAAGTCATCCAATGAGATAAAATATTTAGGTATCATGATAGACAAACATCTAAAATGGGATACTTATGTAAATTATATCATACAAAAATTGCGCTGTATATTATATAGGTTTAGATATCTAAAGACATTTCTCGATCAGCGGTACCTAAAAATAATTTATTACTCACTAGTAGAGTCCCATTTATCGTATGGTATCTTGGGTTGGGGTGGTATCCTAAATGTCCATGTTTCAAATTTAGAACTCATACAAAAAAGATTTTTGAAATTGATACTTGATGTGAAACCTACTTACTCGACAGAACAACTGTTTAGGGAGGTTGGAGCATTGGATCTGCGACAGCTATTTTTTCTAAAAGCAAACATAGCCCAGAACCTAAATAAAAATAAATTACAATTAGCCAAACATTCTTACAATACCCGAAAACAAAAAACTGTCTATATAACACCTAAAGCTAACAAAACTATAGGCCAGAGATGCTACAACTATTTAGGTCCAAGATTGTATAATAGCCTTCCTCAAAATCTGAGATGCGAAAATTCACACAAAACATTTAAAAAAAACTAAAAGAATATATACTAAAAACCCCCAGACTTGGCATACATAGGACAATAGATATAAAGAATAATTAAAATACTTTTCATTGGTTGCCTGGATTAGTGTCATAGCAATGAAAGTTGAAATCTGCTTTACTACTTACAAGTTTTTTTTCTTCTTCTGAAAAATGTCGTCACTAAATTGAATTCAATTCCTTCTATGAATGTAAAAATCTAGCGATATCCACACAAATCATCGCAATCGTTTTATTAATGTATAGTTATAAGTATTAGTTAGGTGTGCTTATTATTTATAATATGTTGTTAGTTATTTCCCTAAAAAGGGGATTCACTGCATCAGAAACTATACCGGCCTTCTCCGCCGGGGTAATGCTGACCCAGGGAGGTTAGTGAGCCTCGGTGGGGGTGGCCGGGTGGTTCTAAGTGTGGTGGATCCTATAATTATGCAAGTTCCATCTTCTCATGCACAAATACTTAGGTATTTCAATGAGTAATTTGTTTATTTACGTGAATATTATTATTATTATTATTATTTTAATTGTATGTGCTTTCTGTAAATAAACATATTCTATTCTATTCTTCTAATTCATCAGTTGCCAGTTTATCTGAAACTTTGTTAACTATTATTGCAAGGAAGGACATGAAATTCTTTAGGAAAATACTCTCCGCTAAGTCACAAGGTACAGTGCGAAAAGGCAATTGGCTGGGAAAAATAAACTACAAACAAACCACATATATTTGTAAATCATTTGTCGAGCTGTGTCAAATAACGTTTTTAAATTATATCTGTGATCGTATGCCATCAGACAAAATGTTTGCAAAATTAGCAAGACATATGGGCTGTAGTGGAAGATTTGAGAAAAAAGAAACGTTTTTAACTCCAGAACCTAACGAGATGAATATACAGTTATAGTTTTAGCCCATGTTTTTGTAGAGCCGCATATCTCTATTCGACAGCAACAGAAACACAATAGTGGAACATCATCCTGATACTACTACGTACTATGCGCGGAAGCTTTGCAATCTTAAGCGAGGATTGTGTAGTGAATATACCATCGTTGGTTCCTTGTCTATTAAATATTAGGCAAGTAAAACATCCCTTCTCTTCGAAAGAGAAGAGGTTAGGCCTCAGTAGCGGAAATAGGCCGGCGTTAAATAAATGTTAAAAAAACATCTTAGACATAACATGCTATTAAGATGAGGCACCGCCACATAATGCTATAATTGCAACAAATTATTTATATACAGCTCATCGAGGTATATGGATCGGAAATCTTAGTGAGAGAATTAAGTGGCCTGCCAGATCTGCGGATCTTACACCGTTAAATCTTTTCCTTTGGCCGTATCTAAAAGATAGATATTACTATACAGATCTAAATGACTTCGAAGATCTGAAGAGTAGAATACAAGTTGAATGTCGCAGATTAAATGTTGAAGTAAAAGAGATACAGGGACACGAATCACCCTGTATCAATATGAGCTCCGATATTAACAAGAATGAAGATCTAATCTAATAGAACAGAATTCTCTAAACTACAACAATTACTCCTTTTTAGATTAAGTGAAATGCATCCCAAACTTAATAATATTACTTTTGTAGCGAGACCATTTTTTAATGAAATTGTAAATTGGATTTGATGACCTATAAAATGTAATTCTGGTTAGACGCGTCATCTTGTACTTATATAGCGTCATTTGTTGTCAGGAAATGGTTTGACGTAATAACATACATTACGATCCCTTTCCACCTTCTTGGTCTGACGCCTTGTAAAACATAAAATTTATTTAAGGAGTAACGAGTATATACTAATATTTAACTAACTTACTTTGTATATACTTTGTTAAGTATACGAGCTTCCTCCCCGTTTCCAGGAAAATGAATAATTATTAGACATTTTATTACTCTAACCCGACAAAGTAGTGGATTATTTTGCCCAAATTGGAGAGAAGAGAAATAAAACAACGTAGCTGAGTTTAGTGAAACTGTGTTCTTTTATTATTTTTACACATTTTTCACTTAATATTATATTAGAGTCAGTATCTATACAAATTTTAATATTATAAAAAAATTGTAACTATTATCCAACATAGTTATGTTTGCAAGTGTTTTTGTTCATTGCAGGGTTGGAAGTAAATTGAGTTTTATATATCACAATGCGATAAATTTTGTAAAATACAATCTGAAATCACATGGTGAATTTTTTATTTCTGTTTTCATTTTGTACTTCTTTTAGAGTGTAACTATTTAAAATGAAATAGTTTTATTGCTTAAAAATTTTATATTTTATGTGCTGTATAATTCGGGTTGTGAATTTTATTCACTTGGCTGTGTTTTTTTAACCTTTTGTCAAGAGCTATTTCTTAGGCCTTTATCAAGAACATTATACAAGTATTTTTTGTCTATTGTATATAATAATAAAATGTATAATTTTAATTGCTCTATGGATAAACATTATTTTTTAATTTTATTATATATGCTCTTTAAAGCTTTAGTTTTTATAATTTTTAGAAATATGAAAAAAATTTAAAGTTATGAGGATAATACTGACAGTCACCCCCTAAATCCACCCCTTAAACAGAAGAGCGGGTTTGAGTGATACCTCGTAAACTAGTGTCCGGATTTCCTATGACTAAGTTTAAAATGTGAATTTGATATTTTAAATGAGTCAGAAGATATTGCAGAAAAACTGAAATTTATTATCCCTCATTTAAGGGGTGTGCCTCCCTTATCATTCATTTTCGGAAATAAGTTTATATACAAGACTATCTTCATTTTTGGATGTACTATCAGCCGCTAAAATATAGGGAGATAATTTTGGACCACCAGGTATTTGCTATACATTTAATAGAATTGATTGAAGCTACTATGGACAGAGAATATCATTCTAAATAGCCGAGTAGCATGTATTTTCAGAGGAGAAGTTGAAACTAGCTAAATTATGTAGATGATAATGCCCTGTCAAACTGAAATAAGACATTTAAACGAAGAATTAATCTATTGTGATGGCAAGGCAATTATACAAACATTAAGCTCATTAGTAAAATATAAATAATTGCTTAAGGAAAATATGAGGCAGTTTGTCCAAATATGTTTGACAATTTATTAGATAGTATACCAAGTAATATCTAAATGGTACGAAAGCGCCTACGTGTCACAAAATTATAATAAAATTATTTTATTCAATATATTGGAAATAAATAAGAAAAATAATTAATATATGGAAAAAAATTGAATATATTTGAGAAATAATTTAACATTTTGGAAAACTATTTAAAATATTGGAAAAGTAATTAATATATTGGGAAAAAATTGAATATATTGAAAATGAATTCAATATGTAGAATATTTTGCGCACCGATGATATCCGAACTCGGCCAACTAGCCACGACATGAGTTTTGCACATTGATCAGAGTTATGATAGCACAAACCAGTGATTTGTGAGTTATAGGTTGTTTCGGTGTTCGGTCAATTTTGAACATTTTGGTTTTATAGATTTCAATTACCCAGTTGCCAGAATCGAAGAAAATGGGATAGTTACACTGAGCCTTGAATCTGAATTTTTACAACAACTGGATACACCCAATTCATCAGTTAACTTACCTGCCATGCTAATTCATCGGGAACGGAAGTTGCAATAAAAAGTTTTAAGACAGGAAGGCTGACGGAAATAGAATTAAGAGAAGTTAACTCCTCGCAAGAATCAGAAACCTGTATTTCATACAAATAATGAGCATTTGTCTGGAAAACAGACAAACTCATCTAATTTTCGAACTAGTGAAAGGTGACATTCTCTTCAACGAAGAAAAGAGGGAGAAATATCTTGGTAACCAAAAATTTCGTTGTAAAATTATGTGACCTAGGACTAGCAAAGCTGAAGAATATAGCAACATAGTTCAGACGGTTATCGGTTCAATAAAGGGAACTGTGCGTCGCCTACATCGCTCCGGAAATTCTGTTGTGTAAGGAGACTGCCACGATATTATCAGATATATGGTCGTTAGGATGTACGATCTTAGAGATGTATTCTGAGGAAGATGTATTACCAGATGTATCAGTAGATTTCATTGAAGCTGTGAAAAAAAAAATAGAAATTTTTTTAAAACTCTAAATATTAGTGTTCTCCCACTATTTTGTCAGCCCATTGTGCAGCGATGTTTTAATCACAATCCAACAGAAAGACCTGGCATAGAGGAATTCATTGGATATTTTAGCGCATGATAATTGATGATAATACCTACTGAGTCGTTGACAATGTTTTATTGTGCTTTTTTGTTATGTTATACGTTGTCATGTTTAGAATGTTATCTTGTTTCCTTTCCGTTGTAGTATTTGTTTGTTTTTCTATGTTGTTTTTTTATTAATATTTTTATAAGATAGTCATGTAATAAAATTCTGAAAAGTATATTATATATCGCTTTAGTTTTGAGTGCCTGGAATGATTATTGATAAGTTTGAGGTTTGCTAAAGAAGTGCATAAATTTGTGTTAGTAAATATTACATTTTAAGTTAAAAGACATTCTTAACTGAATATACAGTTCTATTGCAGAGTATGGACCTTGTGGCATTTCCATCTTTTTTCATTTCGCACAATTGTACACAGTTCATAGATATTGGTTTAACATGGTACTTTGAAAAAAAAAAAAACATTGACTCTCACATGCTTCTACTAGATAATCATCACTATTACACTGATTGCAATTGATAGTATTATATATTTTTGTAATTTGAATATTATTTCAGGACCCCTCGTAGTGATACTGCGTTTCCTGATCCACTAATGTTATGAGTATTCCATTCATAAACAACTTGCTCTAGATCATCTTAAATTCATGTTTAATAAAAATAATCAAATTACCTGTAAAGCAAAACTGTATTAAGGACTTGTCTAGTTCTGAACCCGAAAAGTGATAATTTTCTTTAATTCTTCTAGAACTGAGTAGAAAGTTTTATAGAATATAGACCGTTATGCTTCAGTCCGCTGACTGTTTTGATTTGTTCCAACATAAAACTTTTATGTCCAAAAATGTTATCGAAGTTATCAACTGGTCCTTCCTTGAATATTTGTTGGATTTTTTTCTACGAACACATAGTCAGTACCACAATCAAAGCGTACTCGTCTTGAGCATCCACCAATTTCTTTAACAGCATCGACGTAGTATCCTCCAATACCTTTTGAATTACTTGCTGTGCTGCCTGCTCTCAGCTATATCATTCGTCTCGAAAAACCATCAATACATCTAGTAAAAGCTATTCCGTAAGGTTTTAGTTTATCATATGCATTCATATGCCATACATAATTGGGGTCTTCTAACGGATATGTATTATTTACGTCGACGTAGTCTTATACGTTTTCTATATTCTATGCCTTCTGGATCCAATTCTTGTAACATCACTGTAACTGTAACCTGCGTCGCAACAAGTCCACTATGAATATATCTTTGATGCATCTAGCAATATTCACATAATTGACCAGATGTCTTCAACTTATATTAGATAAAATCGATAACTGTACTTACGTTTAAGTGTTGGTAAACTTGTCTCTCAAAACCAAGTATTTCATCATAGTGCATGTCACTTATAAATATATAATAAATAACACCACAGGTAATTACGAACCCTTTTATCCTGGAAGGCTCTAGAAGAGCATTGTGTGGGAGGGGGCTACACATTTAGAGACAAGGGACACACACCCAATATCCGTGTATAGTGGAAAAATTCCAGTATTTTCCACTGCCACGACCGGGGATCGAACGCGGAACTTTTGGGTGAGAGGCAAATGCGCTCACCTCTCGAAAACCAGTCAAACTTATGAAGTAGCACTTTATTTACTCATGAGTTGCTTGATGCATCTAATAAGTCTCCATGATCCATGTCGTTGGTTACCTAAAACGTGTACATACCTAATCTAATGCAAGTGATCACAATAATGACTATTTATGAAGTCGAGCAGATATTTATCAATATTAGTTTGAGTTTGCGTAGTAAATATTAAGTACTTTTTGTAAACGCAGCACTGTTAATAGTTCACTTACTCGAGATCTAGTGGTTGGTTATTTGACCAAAAGTAATACGTTAAATTTTTTTCAATATACTAAATTATTGTTCCAATATATTCAATTTTTCCCTAATATATTAAATTATTTTTCCAATATTTTGATTTGTTTTCCAAAATGTTAAATTTCTTTTCGTATATATTCAATTTTTTTCAATATATTAATTATTTTCCATTAAATAAAATAATTTTATTATAATTTTGTGACCCTTAAGCGCTTTCGTATAATGGGAAAATAGTAAAAATTAAATCATTATAATTAACTGAAAATTTTGTCATGTTATTTTAATTTTATTAATTTATTTTTTTATACTAAAATATGCCTACTAAATTTTACAAACAAGATATTTGTTTCTATTTATGTAAAGGATATATAAATATAAACAGTTAAAAATGTATTGTAAATTAACAAGGTCTAACTGTAGAATGTATATAGTACTCTCATTAGCAGTCCTCTATATTTCATGTTTTTATTACAGGTAACGTTTTTGTGATAGCAGCAATACTTTTGGAAAGGAATCTTCAAAACGTTGCAAACTACCTCATCTTATCGCTAGCCGTTGCAGACCTCCTAGTGGCTTGTCTTGTAATGCCTTTGGGTGCAGTTTACGAAGTTAGTCAAGAATGGACCCTGGGGCCCGAACTTTGCGATATGTGGACTTCCAGCGATGTATTATGTTGCACCGCATCTATACTGCATCTTGTTGCGATAGCCCTTGACAGGTACGTAATATTACTTGATCAAAGTAAATCGATAATATCTTAACAATACAATAGAGATTGCCAGTTTTATCAAAATGTTTCTGTAAAATTAATGAAATATATAATATAATAAATGTCGATAATATTTTACTATCCAATGTTAGAATTAAAATTAAGTTAATTGCTAGCTATTCTTTGAAGGCATCTGTGATGTTATATCTACTTAGATCGACAACAGCGAGTATAATTATTATCAATTCAATTCAGTTTAAAGCAAATTTGCTTAAATTAACTAATACATAAGTAATATTCCCCTAAGATCCGGTCTGGAGCCAGCCAGACTACATTCAACGTCACAGTCAAAAGGCTGGACGGATCGAGGTCAGATTAATTTAAAAAATAATCGAATCTTCTTTCATCGAGGGATGAATTGAAAAGTATATTACATTTAATATTTTTAAAAGGAATTATAGAAATTGTATAGGTACTATTAAAAGTTTCGTTCACTAATAATAAATTTAGATCTGCTGGACCGGGAAAATACCCAGTTCAGTTAATTGGCACGTAACACAGTAGATATCAGGCACAATTAATTATTTTAAATTTCTGGATTCTACGTGATTATGATTCTATACATTTGACAGTTGGTAATAAATAATTTAAAAAACAAACGTAAATGCACAAAAATAAACGAAGAATAGTTGAAATGGATTATCTGTTGACAGATATTAGTGAAAATAGAAATGGTGATTAGAGAAAGAATATTTAAACTTCATAATAATTTTTAAAAACTTAAACTGTTGGATGAAAATAATTGCTCTCGCAAAACGGTCAATATTATTCTGATTGTATCAATACATTAAATACTGACTAGCATCAATTTGAAAATCTAATTAAAAATCAAATAGCTTAGTAAAATAAATTAATACAATGTTTACCAGATCATGATTACATAATATTTGGAGGTAACGTTAACATTGATATTTTAACACTAATACTAATGCCTATCGGTCAGCTTAATGCTTTATTTAATAAATGTTTATTGCATCAGGTGATTAATAGTGCTACGCGCATAACTAACACTTCGCCAATGTTAATAGATTTAATAATTACAAACTGTGGGCTCGAGGGGTTAAGATCTGTTTTTAACACACACCTCCCACCTTTAGCGTTGAATAAAATAATAAGAATGTTGTTCAGTGTTATATTAGTCCCTTAAGTCGTGAGTACAAACAAGATTGTTACATTAAAATACAGAAATGAATAATTGCACATAAAAACAACTGTCTTTGATCATATATGGCCCAGCGTAATTTACGCCACAAATAGAAAACGGTGGGGACGGTGTAACCCTCTGTTTAGACAAATGTGCCATTTTTTGTGACATATCTGGGAGTTTGGCGCGAAAACACATTTCCTTAGAACACTTCGAACGACCTGTCTACCGTGCAAAGGCCAATAACGTGTGCGAATGTTCGATAGAACAGTCTGTGGACCGGCGTGTAAATTTTTTAGATGCTCGTGTCTTACAACCAGAGTTGTGAAATGATGTTTAGCGGAAATAATTATGGGATGTTTGTGATCATGATCTAACTGGGAATTCTTGAGGCGTCCCCCTACGCGGATAATACCCAATTCGTCTAAATAAGGATCAAGAGCAAGCAATTTGCTACCTTTTGCCACACTCCTCGATTTTTTCAGACTAGCAAGTTCGTGAGGAAAGGTTTGAGTCTTTAGTGGACCTGAAATGCGAGATTCAGGTTTGTTCATCGTATTTCTTATGAACCTTAGTATGTAAGCAACCACTCGAAATAACCGAGTTAAAGTTGAGAAGCGACAAATCAAATCGTCTTCCATAATAGTACAAGTTAGCGTTGCTATTTCTGATTGATTCGATTTTAGTTCGGGAATATCAATACTTACTTCGATAGCGCGACTTGCCCAAAATTGGTACTCTTGGGAGAGCCAGGAGGACCATTGAACCATAATGTTGAATTTTGAATTTCGTCAGGATTTAGGCCACAAGATATTAAATCCGCGGGATTAGTTTTAGTAGGAACATGTCTCCAATTTGTAGGTTTAGAACATTTTTGAATTTGAGAAACTCTATTAGACACGAATGTTTTTAACCTGCTAGTTTCTGTAGCAGTCCACGCTAAACAATAGTGGAATCGCACCAGAAATAAATATCGTCAATTTTTATCTTAAGCGCGTACAGTTTGACATAATGTTGTAGAAAGCAAGGCGCCGCATAACTCAAGACGCGGCAGGGTTTCGGTTTTTAATGGGGCTACGCGGGATTTCGCGCATATAAGTCTTACTAGAACATGACCCTGCTTATCGATGGATCTCAAATAGAGACTTGTGCCAAACGCTGATTGGCTGGCATCGCTGAAACAATGAATTTCGATTCTAAAAGCATTTTTGCATAAAATTTGACGTGGAATTTTCACATCATTGAGCGAATCAATTTTGTGGAAAAATCTTAACCAGTTATTGTATAAATCTTCCGGTATGGGATCATCCCAATCTAACTTTAGAAGCCATAACCTTTGCAGAAATATCTTGGCAGTTATAATAACAGGGCCAATAAGCCCAAGCGGGTCGAATATTTGACTAATAATAGAAAGAATAATTCGTTTTGTCACGATTTCATATGTATTTGGATTTGTTCGGTACTGAAATGTATCTTCCGATGGATGCCAAAAAATTCCCAAGGTCTTAGAATTATTACTGTCCTTAACAGTGTACTGAGTGTCTTGTTCGATATTTTGTGATTGTTCGCTACCTAAAAGCTTCTCCAAAATTTGTTTGCTATTTGAGACCACTGTCTTAGATTAAACCCGGCTGAACTCAAAATAGAGCTAACTTCCTTTGTCAACGCCAGGGCCGACTGGACGTCCTTTGCACCATCTAACCAATCGTCCATATAGAAATTGTTAGCTATAGACTTCGACCCGTTTGGAAATGTGGTAGTATTATCAAGCGCTAATTGTTTGAGACACCTATTAGCTAAGAATGACGCTGGGGAAGTACCATAAGTAACAGTGTTTAGCTTGTAATGAATAAGCGGTTCGGTAGGATTAGAACACCAAACAATTCGTTGATATTCACGATCTTCATCGTAGACTTGAATGCACCTATACATTTTTGCTATGTCTGCAGTAAGAACTATAGAGTGACATCGAAAACGTAGCAAAATATTAAAAATTGGATCCTGTATACAAGGTCCTACCTTTAAAACATCGTTTAAGGATAAATTGGATGTTGACCTTGCACTGGCATCAAAAATGACACGTAATTTCGTTGTTAGAGAAGAATCTTTTAGCACACAATGGTGTGGAAGGTAGCAATCGGTAGTGTTTGTTTGCTCGATCTCATTAATAGGAGACATGTGACCTAGTTTGATATAATCGTCCATGAATTGACAATATTTTTCTTGAATTTCAACATTTTTAGCTAGTTTGCATTCTAAAGTCTGAAAACGCCAAATTGCCATTAGTTGTGTTCCCCCTAGTTGTTCATAATTATCTCGAAATGGTAATTTCATCAAAAACTCGCCCGAATCTTGACGCTTGAAAGTATTTTGAAAGTGTAATTCGCATTCTTGCTCTTCCTTAGAAAATATCGTTTGTTTAGTGGGGCACTCTTCGATGCCCCAAAATAACTCTAACTGTTTCTCTATGCCAATATTTTGTGCTATATTGCACCAAGATTTTTGATTATTTTTCTGCCAATTGTTAATTTGCAATGGACCGGAAATGACCCATCCTAATTTCGTATGTTGTATAATAGATTTATTTAAACCAAATTTCCACTGATCTTTCAGTAGTAAGTGATAGAAAATGTTAGCACCTAATAGCATTTGAATTTCAGAAGCTTGATTAAAGTTTGGGCCTGCCAAAGTTATGTCTTGGGGAATTTGCAACATAGCGGTATCAAACGTTATTTGAGGTATATTTTCTGTGATAATAATAATAATAATAATAATAATAATATTTATTTGATTCAATTCTGCTTTATAGTACAATGAAATATACCTACATAATTAAATGAAACATATACAAAACAATAATATACGATGCGATGTTATATTAAACTGGAAGTACATATAACAAATTCTAATTTTACCTGGTTAATGAATACAAATAAACAGAAAATAAACCGCAAAGGAAAGTATTATCCCTTGAACGCGGTATCACTGCTTACTAGTGATGGCAGCTAGTGCTTCCAAAACTAACCGTAAATAAATAATAAGTTTAGGATGCTTCCTGCATTTTGGATTAATACATATTAATAGATGCTCATGTAAGTTTTTATAAAAGTTAATAATTGCTTGGACATATTTCAGCCATTTATTGATTGATAATTATTCTTTATATCTATAAGTTGATGAATTAAATACCGTGGTTGATCATCCATCCATTTTTTCATTTTCTTTTTAAAAAGAGAAATTGAATTTAATCTTTTTATTTCCTTGGGAAGTTCATTATAAATTTTTGGTCCCAGATAGTAAAAACTTCTTTGCCCAATTGTTTTTTGGGCTCTGGGAATGGTAGTGGAATCAACTTTATACCTTGTATTATAAAGATGTTCGATAAGGTGACTACTAGATTTTATTTTATATTGATATAATAGCAGACATTTACAGAATAGTTGTCTAATATCGTATATTTTTGTAATATTATATAAACTATTCCCTGGGTACATGCGACTTTTGTTAAATATTATGCGAATTATCCATTTTTGTACAACTTCCAAGTTCTTTAAACATGATTTTGTTGCCCCTCCCCATGCGATAATGCCATATATAAGGTGTGATTCAACTAATGCAGTGTACATTAATTTTAGATGGTTTACACCAAAAAATTGTTTAAAATACTTGAATTTTGTCAACAAGGTACGCAATTTTTTTACCAAACTATTTATGTGATCATTCCATCTGAGATGCGAGTCAATTATGATGCCCAAGTACTTAACACACTTTGCAGATATAATTTCTACATCATGATCATCGCCTCTTATCTGGAGTTTACTAAATGTTGGCATGTTGTTTAAATAGGAAGTGAAGGGGAGAAAATTCGTTTTCTTTACGTTAATTGTGAGAAGTTTTGATTTAAAGAATTCAATTATAGTCCCAAAATCCCGTTCCACTTTTTCTTTTAAATTTAGCCAAGTTGTGTCTTTATAAAATACCGCCGTGTCATCTGCGAAACTTATAATATCACCAGCAACGTTAAGTTTAAAAATGTCATTTACATATATTGAGAATAGAATGGGTCCTAATACGGTGCCTTGTGGGACTCCATACGTAATAGTTCTTTCATCGCTCATAAAGTCGTCTATCTTTACACGTTGCGTTCTTCCTGTAAGGTAGCTTTTCATTAGTGTGTATGCAATTCCGCGAATTCCGATGTTTTCAAGCGTAACTAGCAAATCTTGGTGACTGACCGTGTCAAAAGCTTTGGCTAGATCGACGAAGATGCAAAGCGAAGGTTCACCAGCATCAACAGCTTTATACATATTCGTTACGAGATCCGCTATTGCATCTTGCGTCGATCGACCCTCCCTAAACCCATATTGTTTCTCTGACATTATATTGTATTTTTTCATAAATTTCGTTAACCTATCTTTAAGAACTTTTTCAAATATTTTAGATAAATTGGATAATAGTGAAATCGGTCTATAATTCGATATTTGAAGTTTGTCACCAGATTTATGCAAGGGCTTTATAATTGCAATTTTGAAAGCTGAGGGAAAGATACCAGCATCTAACGATTTATTTATTATATAAGTAATGGGCTTTACGATATGCGCAGCAATATTTTTCAAAGTTTCAGCTTTAAATGTATCTAACCCTGGAGCCTTCTTTAATTTAAGGTTTTCTATAATTGACCTAATTTCTCGTTCATTTGTATGTTCCAGGTAGATAGAATTTTGAATAGTAGTCCTTGGAAAATTTACTTTTTGCTTTGTTGCAATATTACTTGCTAATTTTTGCCCAATTTCGGTGAAATAATTACAAAACTTATTAGAAATATCTTTTTTATTTGAAATAATGATACCGTCATCATCTGCAATATTTTTTATGTCAGTAGTATTGTCCATATGTGGATTCTTAATGGTTTTCACACAGTTCCACAAATTTCTTGGACAATTTAAATTTTTAGCTATTTCAGATTTGTAATATTTAATTTTTGTTTTCTTAATTAATTCATTTAATTTGTTTCTATAAATTTTGTATTTACTTAACATGTCTAAGTTACCAGGATTCTTTTTTACTTTATTAAACAGTTCATCTCTTATCATAATGGATTTTAAAATTCCATTTGTAATCCACACACTTCTTTTTACCTCTCCTTTTTTTATTTTATATTTTTTTGTACATTTCTCTATATATAATTTTAGCTTATCAATAAAAATATCAACCGCTCTGTCAATATTCATTTCTGCGTACACATCTAACCAATTTTCAACACCCAACTCCTCGTTTAATTTTTTATAGTCGATATGTTGTTTATATCTATTCTTGCATACTATATTTTGAGAGTCTGTACAAGAGCAAAATTCAATCAGAACCGGATAATGGTCCGTAATCTCAATTTGCAAGACTACTGGAACAAAATTGCTATGGGGAATACTTGTTCTTAAAAATATATGATCTAAACAAGTTTTACTATTCGCATGTACTCTGGTATAGGTATTAATTGCTGATATATATCCTTGTGCTGCTAATATATTTAAATACTCCTGACAAAACTCGTTATTATCAAGAATATCCAAATTCATATCGCCCACAATTAACTCGACGTCGCTATGGCTTTTTATTGAATTTAGATATCTTTCCAAATGTAAATTAAAATCAAGGGGACACAGTGTCGGACTTCTATATATGCCTATAATCTGAATTGTACCAATGTCACAGAAAATGTTTAATTTTATTGCTTTTATCATTCCTATTTGGATAATTTCATGACTATAATTGAACTCTTTTTTTATATAAATGAGAACCCCATCATTTTTATTTAAGTCTCCATGGTTGTATATCAAATCGTACCCAGGAATATTATATATATCTGTACATTTTAACTTAAAAGTCTCAGTCAGAACTATACAATCAAAGGGGTTATCAAATTCTGTTAAAATTACGTTTAATTCATCGATGTTTTTTGCTAAACTACGAATATTATTATGGAACAATTTAAAATTCTTACCTTTCGATTTATTTAACAAATTTTTGCATTCTATTATGTCCTCAGCGATATGATTGTCTATTTTTTCAATTACAAAATCTCTTACATAGGCATCCATTATATTTATTTATATACATATATCTCTAGCTCCTAAAATATAATATATATGAAAGAAAAATACACAATAGTACAACAATAAAAAACACAATATATAATTACGAATTGTACAACTTATAAGTAGATTTATTAAAATTATTTATTACAAAAAATTAGTTTACATAATTACAAACATATATATGTTATTTGCGATTTCTGCTAGAAGATCTTATGTTAGATATGAGTGTCTTCTGTATTGCCCCAGTTGACTTCTTTACCATTTCAGCTTTAGTATTTTTTTCCTCTTCAGTCTCTTTATTATTTTCAGCCCCGCATTTTTCTATTATCTCTTCTTCTGTAAGTTCCGTTGTTATAGGGGTGCTAGGTTCGCTTATTGTTCTTCGGGGGGTTGGTGGCGAATAATATCCATCAATGTCAGTGCGTATTAGATCTTCGTATTTATAAATCTTTTCTTCTATAAATAGGGTATTTCCCTTTATTTTAGCGTCTTTGTTTTTTTCCTTGGCTGCTTTTAGGTTTTGGATCAAACATCTCCTCTCTTCTCTATCTTCTTCAGTTAAATCTTCACTAATGAAAATATTTGTACCCTTCAATTTGCTGCAATTCGATAGTATCCTTTTTTTAGTAAAATAATATAAAAATTCTACTAAAACAGGTCTTGTTTTTTCAGAGTTTTTCCCAAGTCTAAAAGCATTTGCAATTTCTAAGGGTTTTAACTCTACACTGAGATTTTCTCTTAGCAGATCTAATATTTTAGTTACTAGAGAATTTTCATTTTCTTTCGCGTCTTCTTTTAAGCCATAGAATACTAAGTTATTTTTCCTTAATTTCCTTTCTGTGAATAATAACCGTCTTTTTAGATTTCTATTCTCATCCTCGAGTGAAACAACTTTATCAGTTATTTCCTGTAGTTCCTTTTCAAATGCATTTGAGAGTTTTTTTATATCTTTATTACAGTTCTCAATTTTACTTGTTAAATTTTCATTCACTTGTTTTATCAAGACATATACATCCTCAATAGAATATGTTTTTTTTTATCAGTCATATCTTGTATTGCAGTTGCTCGGAATGCTTATTATTTTTATTTTTATTATTCACAAATAGAACGCCACTGTGTATAACGATGTATAAATATGTAGGTAGGAAAGAAATATGATCAGTTTTTGTTGAAGAACTTTTTCTTATTAACTGTAGCTGATATTTATACTGCGTTATATGAATTATGTTGTTATATCTACCAATTATCTTACTTTAAACAAATTAATAAACCTAGTTTGGATATCTTGACGCTTACTGAAGGCCTTCGTACAAAATCCAATATTTTTCCGTGCCTATTTACCCTGTTAATTTCCACTTTAATTACCAGCGATTTACAAATACATCACTCTACTACTGCTACACTTTATCACGATCCTATCTATTACCAACAATTGTAAATGAAATTCATTATCATATACACTAGATTTTATTTTTGTCTTTACTACTTCTGAAATATTGGTAACTGCTAAGTTAATACCAACGACAGGCATAGTTAATTGTAATTTGTTTAGCAAATCTTTGTTTAGGAAATTATTTTGTGAGCCCGAATCGAGCAATGCTCTGCATAATATGGGTTGATTATTTCCGTCATAAACGTACACCATGGCAGTTGACAGAATGGTAAAGGTGCCATTAGAACAATGTGTAACTGTAGAAGATCCCGGACCTTCTAAATTTCTCATTTGATTCGAATCATTTCGATTCGTTCGATTTAATGAATTCTCAGAGTGAAATTTCGTAACAACTGGTAGGTTAACATCATTAACGTGCGAATTACAGTTAGAATTTAGATTAGGGTAGACCTTTAGATTAGAATTAGAATTTTCTTGGGAATTATCACCTTTTGTTAGATTGTGTGAATTAGAATCTTTTCTGTTTTCTTGCGTAGTAAAATGTAGAAGCGAATTGTGTTTTTTCTTACAATGACGACATGAGCATTCGTTAGAAGAATGGCTTCCACGTAAACAGTTAGTACAAAGTTTTAATTTTCGAATTTCTGACAGTCTAGAAGGTATTGATAATTTTAAAAAATCCTTGCAATAATACACCGAGTGTTGACCTTTGCAAAAACTACATGCCGGCTTATTTGTTGCGACATGAGCGTGTGTTTTTATGTTAAATTTGTCATTTGGCCTTGAACTAGGTGCGTTTCCTCTACTATCAATTGCTGACAGCAAGTTGCAAGGATCTTTAAGAAATTGAATAAATTCTTGGATACTAGGACACACCTTGTCTTTACTTTTAATTTCCCATTCCCTCTTGCTGGAAATATCTAATTTAGAAAACAACAAATATATTAAAATTGTGCTCCATTCATCCACGAGTTCTTCCAAATTTTGTAACGCTATGAGATGTTTGTTAAAATCGTCTAAAAAAGTTCTTAGAAAGTTATATGAATCTTTGATAACGTTAGGAAGTTCAAGGATATGTTTGATATGACTTTTAATGATTAGCTTTTTGTTTTCGAAACGTTCATTCAGTATATTGTACGCAATTATATAGTTCGCATCGTTTATAACCAAGGAATCTATCGCTTGTGCCGCAGGGCCTACTAAATGTGTTTTTAGACAGTAAAATTTCTCTACATTAGAAAGATTTTCGTTTTCGTGTATAACTGACTCAAAAACATCGTGAAAACTAGTATATTTGTCAAAGGAACCGTCAAATTTAGGAATGCTTATGGGTGGCAATTTTAAGGAATTTTTTATGACTGGTACACTTGGACTTGGAGCCACGAGCGGAGCTACTGGAACTTGTGAAGTAGCATTGGTATTGTTGAGTTGTTCATGTTGATACATGATTTGATTTGCTTTAGCTAAAATATCAAAATACTTGTCTTCGAATTCAATCCGTTCATTTATTTGAGCGTCAGTGCTCTCAATTATTTCTATTTCATCTTGTACGGAGTTAAATTCGTCCAACAACAACTTTGATTTGTCTAAACGGGGAGATATTTCCCAAATTTTACTTTCATTTTCGGGTTTATTAATATAGGTAGTGAATCTGGTTAACTGTGATTTAGTGATACCTCTTCGGGTTATTAGTGTTTTTAAATTGTCTTCTGGATTCTTTTTTGATAACAAATATTAGTACTTAGATGCACAAATGACAATTAATATTTAAATTATAATTTCGTTAGAATTTAAATGTTAGCCGAACGCCACTGTCATCAGCGATGTGAACGAAACGGCCGTTAGATTTACGTGGTTTGGCGGGTTTGTAGCCCGCGATGATGCAATCTAGATGATGCAATTTTGTACCCTTTTACTTCGTAATTTCGTATTGTACTGACAACTTAAATGTCTAATTGAATTTGTAAATAATCAAGTAGAGCCTATTTATAGTTAGAGTGATTTGAAAGAGAATATTTAGGAACGGACTCACGGGTTTTCCTCGTGTCTTCTGCTACTTGTTGGAACTTGAAAGTTACTTGACACCACACTGCATGCACAACACTTTTGTCTTTAGTTAGTATAGTCCCCGTATTTGCACTTAGTTTTTAATTTGTAAACTTTGCCTCCATCCGGTAAGAAGAACCAACATGTGGGCTCGAGGGGTTAAGATCTGTTTTTAACACACACCTCCCACCTTTAGCGTTGAATAAAATAATAAGAATGGTGTTCAGTATTATATTAGTCCCTTAAGTTGTGAGTACAAACAAGATTGTTACATTAAAATACAGAAATGAATAATTGCACATAAAAACAACTGTCTTTAATACTGTCTAGCATCTACTCAATGTCTAACTGTCTCACTCTCACTGTCCTACGCGCGTTAGCTACCCTTAAGATCCGCACTACCTTTCACTATCGTTTCTCCACATGCCAGGATGACAACATGATGTACAAAATATGGAACAGGGGCGTAGTACCCGACACAAAGTGAGATTGTTGCTGAAACAGGGGTGTATAATATGGATAACATTTCTAATCAAAGTGTGGTTAAATGTGATTTAAGAATTGCAAAAATTAAGCAGGCTACCTTTATATTGTCTGAAAGTTATTTGTGGAATTCTACGAATATTCTTCCCTTTTATTTGGGTTTTCTACCACATCTATTATCCTCTTGAAAAACAAATCACCGAGTCTACAAAATAATAGAATCATTGGAAAAAGCCTCTACGCCTGTGACGTTTACGTCAAAGGAACAGTCAGAGTTTATTTTTAACAAATAATATAAATCGGATAAACACAGAAATGATGTATTTTGCTGACGTTTCGGAAATTAGGTTCTTTCCGTTTTCAACGCTTTTTTCGAAGAACTCTTATTTGTTGTGTATGATAAATACATAGCTTTAAGATTCTGTTTGTGTTACTTTCATAGATACTTACTACTTACATAGAACTAATGATATTTTCTTTTAGATAATGGTGAATTTGTTAAGTTCTTCTTTTAACATTGGTAGCCATGTTGTACAAATATCCTCAGAACAATCCGATACGCATTTATCTTCATTTAATAAGATTATTGCTGATTCTTGAATTTTTCTTTTTTTGTTGTCTGCTTCTTTTGTTAAAATTTTTGCCGAGTCCCAGTTTATTCTATGTCCGTTTTCCCAAGCATGTTCACAAATCTTTGATTTCTGAATTTCATTCTTTCTAATGTAGTTCTTGTGCTCATCCAACCTCACACTGAAAGGTCTGGATGACTCACCCACATAACATTTATCACATTCGCACGGGATATTGTAAATACAGTTTTTTGAATTCTGCTCCCTGTTTATCGGTTTTGTTTTTGTTAAAATAGATCTTAAAGTGTTCCCCGTTTGAAATATCGTCCTAACATCAAATTTGTCACCTATACGGCGTAGCTGTATGTTTTGTATGTATGTATGTATGCTGTATGTTGCTATGTGTATGTTTTTACCTCCATTATCTTGCATTCTATCACTCATTATTTTATTTTTATTTTATTTTTAAAAATTCCTGTTTAACATCAACTTCTCCATTAAGAGGGGAGGTATTGTATAGTATTTGAGATACTGTATATAAAGTTATACGTATCTTTATACTATTTCAAACTATCCCAGAGTATCATATTTCAAATACGTGCTGATAACAAATGCGGTCATTATTTATCGTTTTTAAAAATCTTATATTACATTTTAGCATGTCGGACTTTAAATGGAAGACATCGAGTTAAAGTAGATTCTCACGTGGGATGTATAGCATTTTTTAAATTAAACCTTTGCATATTTTTAGCTTCATTATCTTGTATCTCGTTTAGTCATTATTTTATTAATATTTTTTTATTTTTAAAAATTACTGCATAACATCAACTTCTCTATTATGAAAAGAGGTGTTGTATAGTGTTTGAAACCCCGTATCTAAAGTTATACGTGGCTTTTACACCATTTCAAATTATCCCAGAGTATCATATTCCAGATACGTGCTAATAACAAATTCACTTATTATTTATCGTTTGTGAAAATATCAAATTAGCTTTTCATAATTTACGCTGAATCGTAAGCATGCATTTCTTTGTTCGACATTTACTTAGTAGCGTAGTTTTTAAATGTTATGATATGACTGACTGCAAGATGCTCGTACCACCAGTTCATGTACTCATGTCAAATTATACGTTTCAATTTATTATAACATCTTAAAAAGTGGATATGTTATTAATTTTTGGAGAATGCCAGAAACACTGCAGAATTGTACGCCCAAAAGTTCCGAACAGACATCATCCATGTTTTCAATGTTTTTAAATTGTGGAGAAACAAATCAGGAAAGGAATTGATAACAATCGTGAAGCTTTTATCGTTGATGAAGCGAGAGAAATTAACGTACCTACTGGCTTTTATAGAAGTGATTCCTACTGCTTCTACTAGAGAAATTGGCCACGAAGCGCAAATTAATCATCAAATTCTGAAAAAATATGGTCACCGCTCGTTTAAATATCAATTGCTCCAGCATTTGTACGAAGATGTTGGTAACCGAAGTTTAGCTTATTGTGACTTGTTATTTCAGAACGATACCGCTAACCCGAATTTTTTTCTCTCATATTGTTTTCTGACGAGTCGAGATTCACCAACAATGAAATGTTCAAAACTAAAACAATAGATATTGGGCGCAGGAAAATGAGGGACATTTCATGAGACAAGTTAATTTTTAGGTGGGGCGATTGGAACAATAATTGTTGGACCTATCTTCTTTCGAGAACCTTTGACAGGGGAGAAATATTTGGAATTTCTACAAAATTATTTCACAGAAATGTCAATGGACTTCCCACTTGTAGTTTCAGAACAAATGTATTCACCAACAAGATGTTGCTCGAGTTATGGCCCATTTGGTGAACCGGTATAATTGCAACAAATGGACCTGCACCTTGGCCTGTCTGCTTACCAGATCCAAGCATTTTAGATTTTTTGGTGTCTGGTTATGTGAAAGAATAAGTTTTTTATACACCCCATCAAACACTTACACTCAAATTTTACAAAAACTTATCCGCAAAGTTGACTTAATTACAAATTAGTGATTTCGGAAATTTTTATTAGTCGCGGTCGTAGGTACCAAACCAATTCGAAAAATCTCACGTTTACATTTTTTCTTACCGTTTGATCCATTTGATTAATTTGAGTGCATTCACTGCACTCTAGATGCAAAAATAAAAATAACCCTAAAAATTATGTAGTCGCAGAAACGTTTTGAAACTATGCAGTTGTACTTAAAATCATCTCCGGAATCCAAAAATGTAAAAACATACGTTCCATTTATAATTTCAAAGTTGGAGTTATTTCCGGGGAGACAAGAAGTGATGAAGAAGTGCCAAATAATGAAAAATTTGCAGTTTTTGGTATATATTACCCCTATCAAATTTAAGACTTAGTTCCAGGGCCGGATAGACGGCGGGGCAACCGGGGCGGGAGCCCCAGGGGCCTCACACATTAAGAGCCTCCACAAACCTTGAATCCAAAAATTTTATAACAATAATGGTTTTTATTTTTAAGAAAGTAATGAGTAATGAACCTATCTAAAGAAGGGATATTTTCATCCTATGTCAAATCTATTAAGTGCAGAAACTTCAATATACAGGGTGATTTATGTAAACATGCGGAAAATAAAATGGTATACAAGTATGTTATGCGGGAAATCCTCTGTAAAATTTTAAAGCGATCCGAGGTAATTTATTATATTTTTCTGCATTAAAACCTGCAAAGATACGCTTCTGAACGGGTGAGTTATGCTATCTCGACGCGTTCACACACCTGTCGCTTGTCTGTTTAGCAGGTAATATCAGCTGGCTTAGTTGTCTAAGGTCAGTGCTCCACGCGTTCACTGTTCAGTTCAGTGACTCTTCGACTTCCGTTTAGAGCATTTCCCATTTTTATTAAATTTTAAACTGTATTCGCAAATATTGATTACGCCAGAGTTCACGTCCCAAAAGTACTGCGACATGATATTAACCTATGGTGCAATGAATGAAAGTCTTGCAGGCGCTGTACGAAGATACGGGAGTAAATTTCCCCATAAGTGCAAAGGGAGAAAAAATTTAAGTGCAGTGCAACTAGTTCGTGACGCCGGGTTTTGTATACCAGGCGACAGAGAAAATGTAATAAATCGTCCTGTTGAAGTAAACGAAGAAGTTCTAGAATTACTAGAACAAGACCCTTCAATATGTACTCTATACGCGAGAATCGTTTTTACCCTTACCACATAAGAAAGGAAGTGATTTCGTTGCACCGTATTATATCAGATTGGTTAGTCATAGGCGACGCACTTCTATAACAAAAATAAGGTAATTTTTTTCCAAATTTTTTTATTTCTTACTTTTTTTAATTCCTTTTGGCGGGGACAACCCACTAAATATTTTTCCGCATGTTTAGGTAAATCACTCTGTATAGATCTCTTGCAAAATTCAATAGTGGGAAAATTCAATATTCATTTATCGCATACGGGGTAGAATGTACGCTGGTTAAAGGGCAAAGTGACAGCTAAATACAAGGTAAAATGAAACCTGGACACGGGACGAAATCTCAGCAAGACACAGGGCAAAATGTGCAAAACTCGATTCAGCTAATATTTTGTCCAGTGACTAACTTACGTTTTACCCCGTGTCGCTCTCGCATTTTATCTCGTGTCAAAAAAAAAAAATAAAAAAAAAATTACTCGTGAGAAAGTAATAAGATTTTTTTTAAATACACAAAATAGTATGTATTTTAATAGTGGAAATTTGTTTTTTAAATGTAAAAATTATTCGAAAGATATTTATTGATTGAAAGGGCCTCCACTTTCTTCATTTCCCCGAGCCCCCACAACTCTGGAACTATGGCTTGTCTAATGATTCCGTTGACACTCGGCACATCGAGATATATTGTCGGGAAATTGGTTTTTTAGACAGATACATGTTTGAACTCATTTGTGATAAGTTTTTGTAAAAGTTGAGATATTTACTGATATATTCCGGTATATATTATTTCATGTTACGTTTATATGTAACTGTCTTAATATCTGTGAATACAATATAATTTTTTTTTAAACTAAACAAAATTAAAATTGTAAACAATGACAGTATGATTTACGCAGGCACTTAATGAATCCTATGCTTAATTAATATTTTAAGAACTAAAGGTAGATTAAGGATATCAGCTTGCTTAGATATGTACATTTATATTACAAATATCGCTACGTAACAGCTGTATGATAATTCGCCATAGCTTAATATTTACATCTAATATTAACCTCATAAACGAGCTAAATGAACTATACACGTTAATGACGTATTTGCATTTATAATGGGGAAGCCTGCACAGTATGCACAGGTAATGGAATATTGACTTTATCGTTTTCTTTATTTTATGATCGTTGATTTAACTTTTGTTTGATTAAGTGTAATAAATAGAGCGGAACCATTTTGTACAATGTATTACATTTCCTCGTATATGTTCTGAATTATAGAGCATTCTTTAAAGTTTACGTTTAATTTTCATTTTATGGCAGAATAAAATCGTTTAATAGAGATATTTTTTCTATGGATGTTTAGATGCTGAAAGTTAGGGATAAAAATCGTGAAGTTTGCTCGTATATAAACGAATATAATTTTTGCTGCTGCACGGAATTTACAATCCATAAAATGCAGTGACCTGTAATAGCGTATATGGCTACATAATCTATATATGTATAGAGCAGCCTTCCAATACCATAACTTTTCAACCAACCCGTTCGCAAACTTCAGTTAACTTTAAACGAGCGAATCTTTAACATCGTTTAAAATATGTGATCGACTTTCCCGTTACCCATCTCCTCGGACGTCAAGAAAAAGTTAACGAATTCTAACCGAATGCGCATTATTTTCAATAATTTAAACTGTTGCAATTTTCATCATTCTTGCTTTATCTAGAGATGGTCATTATACAGCATTATCAAAATAGATTGTCAATATCAAAATTGCACTCCCTTCCTTTCAAGTTTTATTGGTTGTCAATTACTATTTACAGTGTCTATGTATAGTATTGCAATTTTAAAATTATATAATTTCTATGCAAATGTCAAGGTTTGCAGGATGATCCATCGCTAGTATAAATTTAAGATTCCGACCCCTGTATGCAACTGATTGATTTGTGTCACATCTGTGTACAAATTATCTTATCTAATAAGTCTACAGAAATAAAAAAAAAACTTAAAACATATACATCGTTTTCAAACAAATTCTCATTGTTAAGTCATATACAAATACCTCAAGAAGTGCTTATTAATATAAGGAATTCCTTATTTGTTTACTCAAACTACAACACACTCCTTATCAGTATTAACTTTTTTTGTTAACCAGTTGTTGATTAAGCTAACCATAGACGTTAAACCTGAACATTATGTTAAAACCACCAATTATACTGGAATTTGTCTCGCGGACATACCCCTTACTGATGATATCCCAATGGCTATATTTGCCGATGACACAGCAATAACCTCATCAGATCCAAATCCTGAGAGAGCTTCCAGAAAACTTCAGAACTACCTGAACTTACTGCAAAACTGGCTAGAACGTTGGAAAATCAAGGTCAACACTGAGAAGTCAACTCAGGTCACATTTACCACGAGACAGACTATATGCCCGCAAGTTTATTTAAATAATGTTCCAATCCTAGTGAAATCGGAAGTCAAATATAAAGAATTCCACTTGGACCCGAAGCTTACTTGGAAAAGCCACATCAAGACTAAAAGGGCACAGCTGAACTTAAAAATCAAACAAATGTATTGGTTGGTAGGTAAAAAACCGCAGTTGTCATTGGAAAACAAAATACTTATTTATAAGATTATTCTAAAACCAATCTGGACTAACGGGATCGAACTCTTGGGCTGCAGCAAACCTTCCAAACAAAAACACTCCGCATTTTAGCAGACGTGTCCAACGCAACTCTTCACAACTACCTTGGAATTCCCTACATAAAGGATGTTATTACCCTCCACGCTAATAAAGCAAAAGAGCGGGATACTGCCCACAGTTAGTAGTCTAAACATAAATCAACTGTATCAGCTACCGTTAAATAATAGAAGATTAAAAAGAACGTGGCTAGAAGACCTAATGGACTAGGTGAAAATGGAGAACCATCAGTGGATGGTACCCAACTCAAGCGAAGTACAAATCAAAATATTATTTGCTAAATGCTCTGTATATAGATTAGAATAAATTGTAAATTTGCTATGAAATAAATAAATTTAAAATAATTCCTTAAGAAAGCATCATGATTAAAGAACTTATTCTAACTGGAAAATACAGCAATTCCTGTAGCAAACGACCGTTGCCCTAAAGATCTCACGAATCATAAGATTCTTGTTAACCAATTAAAATTAGCTAAGCAGAAATATATTTCCGCCCATTTAAAGGGACACTCCTTAATAATAAAATGTGAACCTTGTAACGCATCAGACATCCAATAACCAACAATAAATAACATCCAGTTTGAAAAACTTGAAGGTAATTCCATCATAGATGAAGTAGATGTTGGATATATCTTAAACCAAGCATTTTTGGTCACTGATCATGATCCAAAAGTTTCGCTCGGTGGAAATTCCGGAAACACCCCTTTTGGGGCAAAAACACCCCTTTTTAGGGGTTTTTCACAATATTCTTAGTGTAATTTTTAAATTATCTTATAAAATGCATTTTTCTGGTACCCTATATGTTTTTTGGGTGGCTGATCACGAATTTCGAAGTCCCATACCCATAAAATGGGTCAAACATCCTTAAATGGGCAAAAACACCCTTTACAAGGAAATTGTTACGCAGTATTCTCAGAACAAATATGAAATTATCAAAAAAAATGTTTTTTTTGTACTTGTTATAATTAAAAAAAAATTAATATTAAGATTAATTAAAGGGTGTTCAAACTATCCGAAAATAAAAAAATAAAGATAATACGATAAAAAAAAATTTAATTATGATTTTGTTTTCCAACTTGATGATATTTACAATGAACAAATCCATTCCAATCCCGAATAGGGGTGTCAACTACCCTTGAATAAGAATAAACCAAAAAAATAATTTTAGAACGTTATGTTATAATTATAGAGGAGACGGTATAAATTGTAAACTAACTTTTATATCAAATTTTCACTCAAGGAAGAGTCGAAGCGACACTTATATTAAGGAAACAAAATGTCTGCACAAAACTTACTTTTTTTTTAAATATTGTCCTGTAAAATAAATAATATATGGATAAATATGTATATAAATTATTAAATAAATTGAATACGATTTTTTTGTAACTATTTTTATTCAGAATTATAATGGAAGCTTGTTACAATATATACAAAAATAATTTTCATATTACAAAAATAATACTTTTTTATTTATAGTTTATGATAATTTCTACACTGAAGGTCATTAGTCTCCTTCTATATTTACAGAAATATAGAAGAGGACTAACGACTAATGAAAGGGGTGTTTTTTGGGGTGTATCCGGAATAAATACAACACCCCCCCCGCAATTCAATTGGATTAGAAGATCAACATTTTCATTAGCTAGTGAAAATAAGTCCACAAAATTAAATAAATGTCGTACTAAAAAGTAAAAAATAAAAAAATAACAATGTACGGCTGCAGGAAAAGCAAGGCGTGCGCACTTTGTATATAAGGTATCATCTTCTTGTACGCATGATTGAAGACAATATGTGTACAACGATTGCACCCCTTTCATACAATCATGCGCATAATCATACAAAGTGCGCACGCCTTGCTTTTCCTGCAGTCGTACACTATTATTTTTTATTTTCTACTATTTAGTACGACTTTTACAAAAAGCAAATTTAGAAAAAATATTTTTTTCTACTTGTTAATTATATTTTCAGGGGGGTTTAATCCGAAATGGGGCATTATGGTATAATTTGCGTTATGTATATTGTTAGCGGACTATCGTCCAGCTTGAACGAGTAGAAGTTTTGAGAGATATGCTGGACGTAGTCTGCTATCGGGGTTATGTCGTTGCGTGCGTATAGGTCTCTGAGGGAGGTGTACTTTCCTGAATTTGATATGAGGCGCATGAATTTGTGCTCAAGCACCTTTAGTTTTTTCATTGTCGTGGCCGGTATGCTGCACCACACCGGCGCCGAGTATGTGATGGACGGCCTGACCACCGCCGTGTACAACAGTTTATTTAGTCTGTTAAGTCTGCTACCCCTGACCATGCGCGGATACAGACTCCTGGACAGGAAGTAAACCGTCTGTGTTTTCTCATTGATGCGTGTTGAACGTCAGTCGTTGGTCCAGTCTGGCCCTCCAAGTACTTCACGCATCTTTTGGTTGGAATTTGGCTTCTCCAAATCGAAATTGGAGTGATAATTTTATTGTTGGTAAAGCGACGCGTGAAGACAATCGCTTCCGACTTCTCAGCGTTCACCCGAATCTTCCACCGACCGTAATACACAATTTTCACCCCCGCGCTCCCTAGGTGAGGATATTTGCAGAGATAACGGTGGAATGCTGTATTGTTATTCAATTTTAGTAACTGTGCAAAATTTCATGAATTGATTATGTTAGAAAGTGTGTTAAATAATTTGAAGATTTGAACACAAACATTAAAATAAAACATTTTGAGAAAAGCAAGTAAAAATAAATATGATATTTTCTGGTTGCATTTTATTTAAGCGAATTACATTTTGTTTAGTTTCTGGACAAAATTATCTTTTATTGTTAATATAATGTTGTTTATAAATGTCTCGTTTGAAAATTTCTCATATTAATATAAGATCATTGATACCTAGTTAAATGAGGTCAAAGTAATTCTAAATAAATAATACATTTAATATAATGGCTATAACTGAAACATGGCTATCGGATAATGAGAATGTTAATGTATAATTTTTATGGAGTAAATAGATTTACACGCGATGGAGGTGTTTTAGTATTTATTAACAAAAAAATTAAAGTTTTAATTTTGTCCGATACTTATGATCCATCTATGGAACACTTATTATTTATTTTAAAACTACTTCATATATTATTTAGTTGTGGTGTATTTTATAGACCTCTAACGCAACAAATTGCTGGTCGTTTGGAATTATTTCACGATTGTATCTCTAATTTGTTATCAGTTTATCAGGCGATTTCAATATTAACTTAAATAGCCTAAATTTTGTAAATGCAAATCCTTTGGAGCTTCTGCATAGTTATGAACTAGAACAAACTGTAAATAACGGTACCAGAACTAATAAAAACTATAGTTCTTTAATTGATTTAGTAATTGTTAGTAACCCAGAGCTTTTTTATTCCGTTTTACAAGAACCTATGCACGAAATATCAGACCACGATCTATGTTATATGTAAACGTCAATGATAAAGTACCTAAATTACCACCTAAATTAGTTCAATTTAGAAACTTTAAATTTTCAGTTAGAAGAATTCCAGCAGACATTGGAGTCTTGGAACTGGTAAATGTTATATAACGTCGATGAGGTAAAATTTAAAGTTAGCATTTTAACACAAAATATTGTAAATTCCTTTGATATACATGCATCAATCACGATAGTTAAAATAAATAAACCATAATGTCTGTGGATAACTGATGTCATTAAGATTATGATTCGAGAGCGTAATTAATTACTAACTAAATATAAGAAGACCAAAAAATAGCCAGATGATTGGGAAACTTATAAAACTATGAGGAACTATGTTGTTAATACCATTAGATAAGAAAAGCAGGCTTACTTAGATAATTGTAGAACAGGAGATTCAAAACAAATATAGAGAGAGCGCTCTTAGTCGGCTTAATATCCACTCAAAAGCTAAACCAACGAAAACTTTTTACTTTTGGTATGACTTTTAATCTACCAGTTATTAGAAACTATTAATAAATATAATGACGGTATGATCGAACATAATTTTTTTACATTTCATGAGGTAACTGAAAATGATATTTTAAAGTTTAAAATCAAACTGTTCTTTACACGAAGGATTAACTCGTCAACTGATAAATATTTGCCGTCCTTATTCAATTCTTGCATTGCCAGTGGATATTTTCCAAAATCATGGAAAAAAGCTATAGTACTTACCTTGCTGGCTGGCTGTAATACCAAAGGGGAAATACTGGAAAAACGCTCTTCCCATAACAGCACAAACAGTCTGATACACTGACGGCTTCAAGACAGAACAAGGGGTCGAAGAAGGAATTTACGGGACAAGGTGAAAAATCAGTATTCCGATAAGTCTAGGGAAATACACACCGTTGTTTCAGGCTGAAGTGATCGTCATACATTGTTGCGCAAGGGAGATAATAGGTCAAATTTTATTGTACAGCGCAATAATAAAAACATATTAGTTATTTTTTGAGAAACTTGACACTTTTTTACTGAAATAGTAATTTTTTACACAAATGAATGAATAGGGTTCATTAAAAAAACTGGATAAAGTTGCCTCCAGGTGTTGTCAGCTTAGTTGGAGAGACACACTTTGTTTACAACTCTAACACCCCTATTTACCATCGTTAGTTAAATAGGTGACAAGTAGTTAAAGCATTAACAACCTGTTAAATATTCACCAATCACAGTTAGGAGAAAACACCCTGTCAAAGTTAACAAGAGAATTTTGGGCAGTTAAGCTCTTAGACTATTGTGTTGAGATTATTGTTCACTGGTATGCTACATACATAAACAATATAGAGAACATCCAGCGTCGTCTGGTTAAGTATTTATGTTTTGTTGAAGATGGCAACTATCCTACAATCGGTTACCCACAAAGCATTATGTTAGAAAGGTTTCACATATCGAGTCTACAAAACAGAAGAATGGCACACTCCGTGGTATCCTTATATAAAATTATTCACAATATCTTTGATTGCTCGTCTATTTTGGAACAACTATGTTTTAGGGTACCTCGTATAGAAAGTAGGAATCGTGAAACTTTTTATCTCGTTAATCCTCGGACTAATCTATTAAAAATTTCACCCATATATGTAAAAATTATAATTCGCTGCAAAATAAGCTTGACATATTTAATTGTAGCCTGTAATCTATTATCTGTGTAATATGAATATTAGTGTATAATAAGCTTAATACTAATTGTATCTTTTCTCTTTTCTCTGTCTTTTTCGCCTATTCTGTTTTCTATAACTCTACATTCTGTTTATTGTATTATATTCTACTGATCTGTAGTATATTTTTACCTTATATACATTATTATTGTAATTGTTCCCACCCTGTAACTGGTTACCTGTTGGGTGATTGTATCTAATAAATAAATAAATAAATTATATGATGTGTCTCGTGCATACAAATTTGCGTGTACATGTTAAATACAGTATATTACATATTATTGAAAGTGCTATTTTAGAATAAAATTTGAAGTGGATAGATTCGATTTTCGTTCATTGATGACGACGCATTATGAAATCTCATCAATATACCCAGAACAAAGGGACATATAAGAAGACAGTATGTATTTTTATCAGAAAAGCATTAAAAATACAACTCTTAATTTAAATGTACAACATTACATTCATACATGCATGTTGCTAATAAAAAAATTAAAAATTTAATAAGTCTTTTATTAACTAGACAATTCTATACAGCATAAACCATGCTCTACAAAAAAAAAAAATATTCTACAAAATAATGCATTTACAAATTATTAATACAATTTATATTAAATTCTTTTTATTTTCAATTCTAATAACTCTCTTTTATAACACATTTTACTTTATTTTCATTTTTTTCTTTTAGATTTTCTAGTTTTGGCTTCTCAACTATAGTATTATTTTTTAAATACATCACTTTGGTTAATTAGTTTTTCATTTTTTGATATTTGCCATTTGTTTATTTTCTTTTTCTTTCATATAACCACTTCCGTGATTAAAGCTTCTGTCATTTGTTAGTTCTGTAACCAATGGTTTAGTACTTTATTTTTGTTTATTAGAAGAACTTTTGAACAGTAATATAGTCATGGTCAACTTCTATTTCTTCAGGAGATAATATATCTGTGTAAGGTCTAGATGTGCATTAGAGTAATTTTCACGTAGGACAGTATGGTAGTCACCTCAGCCGAGCCCTATCGCCGTAAGTATTTATGGCACTGGTGTTTTAATAATAATAATAAAGTATTTATTATTCTCCCAAACTCACAACAATTGACAAAATATTATATAAGCAAGAACACAAGCGATAGTCAAATAAAAGACAGAATAGTTCAATTTAATAACAATCAGCAACTGTTCTTTCACTACAGCCTAAACTACATGAAAAAAAAAAATATATAATATGGCTTACAATTCATATCTAGACAATAGTAAAGTGCATAACACAATTAAATTAGAGAAGTGCATCAAAGCATAGAGGAGAAAAAAGAGAAAAATAGATAACTAGAGTAGAGAAAAAGAAAGAGGAAAGCAGAAGAATAGAGGAGATAGAATAAAAAAAACGATTTATTGGTTTCGCATTGAATATTTTTTATGTCTTTTTAAAACTTTCACATGTAAGGATTAGTCCATCAAAAGGTAATTTATTTATGCAGGTTATAATGTTATAAGAGAAAGACCTTTTGAAAATTTCCTTACTATGTTGAGGTACAGTAAGAATGTCGCCTAATATTAATGTTATGAACATCAGCGCCAAAGGACAACTTGATGAGGAGATAAGGTGGTGACTTAAATTTTAAAATTTTATGAAAAAAACAAGCCATGTGAAGCTTACCATGATTGTACATATTCAGCCAACCAGCAGTTTGCAGTTTGTGAGATATTCTTTGGCGTCGTTGAATTCCAAAAATTAAACGAAGGCAAGAATTCTGTACTTTTTGTATACGCCGGACCTCGATGTTGTCAATGCATGGACCATAAACCGTATGGTTAAAATGGGAAAAAACTAAAGAAACACATAACATTTTTTTCATAGCAAGTTGATACCAAATTCTTTAAATCAATGTTAATTAAATTTCCATATTCATGTAGATCTTCAATGTGAAATGAAAAATAAAGTTGTGTATCATCCGCATATAAGTGGTAATTACAGAATTGCAAGGATTTATGAAAATTTGATGTAAAGATGGTAAATAATAATGGGCCAAGTATACTTCCCTGCGGAACTCCTGAAAGTACCGTCAGCGGTTGTGAAATATTGTTGTTGAGTACCGTTTGTTGAACTCTGTCCGATAAAAATGACAAAATTAAATGGGAAGAATTTTGTTCAAAGTCACAAAAATGCAAAATTGAAAAAGTAATTGGTAATTAACCATGTCAAAAGCTTTAGTATAATCTAGTAATACTGAAACACTGATTTTATTACTATCAATAGCTCCAATGATACCATCGGTTACGAGCAAGGGCCGTAGCGCAACTGAAACTAGAACTAAATCCAGATCAATTGCAACATACAGTATTTTACAATTGAAAATACCACACACACACACACACACACACACACACACACACACCATCACACACACGCACACACAGTGCACACAGTGTACATACACAATAGGTTTCAAGGATTTTCATTACTGCTCGTAACTTTTGGCTAAAGCGTTGCTTCGCCAGTTTTTATGGTTCCCTAAAAGTAAAATTAAATTATCTGGTTTTAACCATGTTTTATTATACTATTTCTTTATATTAGCATAATATGACATATTTGTGTACTTACATTATAGAAATATATTTTGTTCCACTCTTTTTTCAGTAAAATAATGGTTGCTAAAATATTAATATTATTAATCAGAGGTTATAATAGAATATAAATAACATTGTAAATTCTGTGAAGATAGGTTTTGCTAACTGCTGCACAAAAATACTTTTTGTTAGCAACTTAACTTCCGCTCAATTTTCATTGGTGAATATCATATTGTTTTACCTACCTCATAAATTTTAATAGTCAGTTTAATATCGGTGAGTTTGTGAACGATCCATTTTTTGCGTCTGAATGACTTCTACTATATTTTTCAAAAATGAATATTAACGTTCACAAAGAAGGGTTCAAAACGACTGTTTCAGATGGAGAATAATACAAAATTTATACTTACTGTTCGTTTATGCTTAACTGCTTCACTGATGGTACCAATTGGACGTCGTAATACTATAAATCACAGTAAGTACTAACACTTTCTTAAAATTAAACCTGAAAGGGAATTTTGAAAACAAAAGAAAAAGACAATATATAGTTCAAAAATATATATTAAATCTCTTTAAAAAATCATGTTTTACAACAACTTCAAGAAAAATGTTTTTGATAAACTGTAGTCTGGCCCGTGTACAACACATGGTGAGGAACGGACGATTTATAATGTACCAACTACCATCCAATATGCGGTTTTTGAGCTAACGATTACACAAAAAGATTCAAGAAAGTTCAATGTTTATACATTTTTGGTGGGCTTTTGCTTGCCCGTCTATTGACGTATTTTCAGTTCAATATCAATTTTGATCGCTCCTCGGAGCTTAAAAATGTTTGAATCGCAACGACTTTGAATTATATTTTGCAATTACAATTTCATACGTTCAGTCAAGGCGGTGCCATGCACATATGAGTACATGGTAACTATACTTTTCTGACACCGAATCACTGAGGAACCGGTTTAGGGCAAATCCCGTTAAAACCCATCATTTTCTGGTCAAAATCGACTGCTAGGAAATGATAGGGGTCCCTTGTCGCTAAAGGCCATTTTTGCTAAAACTCTCGATATACTTTGAATAGAGACTGGATTAACTTGTCCTCATATTTAACACAACGCATGAGTTGCAGTGCTTAACAACGCGGATTCGTAAAAGGGTTTTTAATTTTGAAATTTCCGATTTTTGTTACACTTTCTAAATTTTGGTGGTCAGGGCGACATTACGTCCCCGTGCAGCGACATTTACTACACTTTCTAAAATTACACTTCTTGATGAGTTATTGAAATTTTTGCATAAAAAACGCTCCGTAGAGCGAAAATATGATTAAAAATATAAAAACCTCTTCCAACGGTATTTTTACGTGAAGCACGCTTTTCATGCGAAATGTTTCGGATTTTGTTACAGTTTCGAAAAATGTATCGAGGGTTTTGGCGTATTCTTTAACAAGTTCAGCGAATGTTGTTGAATACGGATGTAAATGTTGTTAAATTTAAAAACTGAAATTAGTATCGTATTAAGCCAACCTTCCTCGGCGACTTATATTTATTTCAAGGAAATACTCTAATACCTCCTAGACGAAAAACGTGTGTTCCTGTCAGCTTCACTTTAATTGTAACAACGTATTCCTTAAGCAATGGACAGTTAAATATAGGTTGCCCTTCTACCTTGTGGGTTATGGGCTCATAAATTCAATGAACAAATAGGCATTCAAATAAATACTAATTAATTTTAAGTATAATCTATTGACCTCAACATCAGTATTTTGTTTCTGGCTAATCGGATTAGATCCCCAGTATGACAAAAATCTTATTTGTACGGTATACTTTAAGACTCTCGTAGTGTATTATAAAAACACTAACATTTAATGCGTAAGGGAAGAGAAATGAAGGAGAATTGTTATCACACAGCGCACGGGTACACGTAATAGCGTTCATTATTTGTAGGAAAGAAGAGTTATCGGGGAAATCTAACAGGCAACACAATTTCCTCTTTCGCTTTATCTTAGGCCTCTTTGTGAAAGCGCCAAATATAAATTTTGCTCCCTAGAGAAAAACGACTACGCCACATGTGCCTGTTGCAGAACGTTCTGTTAATAAAGCAATGTAAATGTATAGATATTTAGATATTAATTTACATATACGGCCGTTTATATGAAAGGATAAATAATTACCTACCACAGTTAGTTACTAACTGTTTATTGTACATTTACTGATATTGATATTTGAGCATAATGGTTATGCATGGGATTTTATCCTATTTTCTGTAGTTGGCGTAAGTTAGGAAAAATAGTAGAGAAAATTTATAAAAAATTGTGTTTTCAGGATCGATTGTTTAAATATCTGAAAAGTTCCCACAATCCAGGTGTGTGTTTCACCCGATTTTCATCCCCAATACTGACACTGTGCTGGTTTTCTGTTAATAATATCTGTTAAACGCGTTATTCTGCGACAAATTTGTAAATGTTCCTTATATTTTTTTAAAGAAATTACAAATGGGTGTAAACAAATTCCTTTTAGCTTTTGAGTTATCAAGTAAAGTAAAAAGGTAGTAAATACCTTCATAAATATGCGGGTTCACAACAATGTATGTGCAGGATAGGCAACGAAGATGGAGGTCGACCATATCTCAGAAACCAATCATCGCACAAATTTAAGGAAAAATTGCCTTGACCTTGAAAAATTGCTGGAAAATATTTTCGAGTTTCTAAAATGGCCACTCGGGCCCTTTTCTAGGGGTGGACGAGACAGGCAACCGCCCGGGGCTTACAGTTATGGGGGCGCAAATTCCGTCTACCGCGTAAAAAATTTTAGAGTAATATTTTTATTTTCATATTCAATATTCATTTAGTACTAATAATTGTGGAATTGTACATGTGACATATCTAGAGAGGATCAGCGACCAGGCAGGTCTTATTTGGAAATCCCCGCAATATTATTTATTACAGATTTATGACCTTTTCTTCATAGGACAGTACTATTATAATTGTAAATTTAGTTTTGTATTAGCCTGCAACCCAAACAATTTTTAAGTTTTATTTAATAAAGATATACAGATACAGTGTCAGTGTTAAACAAAGATTTGCTGTAGATTACTCTATTAACGCTACATGCAATTAGGAAATTATTGCGGTGACTGGTGAGTAGAAAACTGTAGGTTACCATATAGTTTTCTAACTACAACTACTACAAGAAGAAGGTGTGGTGTGTGTATATATAAACAATTATTATTATACTAATATAATAAAATGAATAGAACATATATTAAAATCACCTTGTGAAATCGGCTCCCCTCTTTGGAGCACTCCAGAGACTATTTGCGGCCTCTACAAAACGCTGGTGCATTCTTAGTGACTACGTTAAAAGTTTAACATTGAAAAAGGTCTGCGAAACAAGGTCGAAGTGTAGAGTTGGCGGTCTTAAAACTATAAGATACCAATTTGTTGAGATACACCAAGTTCTCCTTAGTGTTGAAGATAATGTTTATGATCCAGTATTCTCCTCAGAGGCAAAGTCTTTCGCTACTTATTTGGAAGATTTTGTTTTCATTGTGTTAGTTGGTATGATCTACTATTCCAAGTGAACCTAGTCAGCAAGTCAATGCAATCAAGAAGTATGGATCTCACTGAATGTAACCGTCTTTTAAACAACTGCACAACATTTGTAAAGTAATATCGAACCTCTGGCTATGTTTCTGCGGTTATAACAGCAAAAGAAATAGCGTCAAGTTTAATAGGAGTTGACAGTATATTCATAGCGTCCAGTCGACACAAGATGAAGAAGCGAATGTTTGTTATGAGTCAGCTGATGAAAGTCTGCAAAATACAGAAGAAATCTGCAAGGCAACAGTGTTTATCCTCTTATAGATAACATGTTAAAATCACTAGAAAGACGATTTAATCAGCTGTCGATTCACAACGAAACTTGGGGATTCCTGTACAACATAAGGGTATTACCAGAGAAAAAACAACGTCTCAAGTTCTGTAAAAACTTAAAACTTACGCTTTACAAATACAAAATTAACAACTCGGATTCAGACATCGATGGAGCCCAGTTGTCAGTTGAATTATAGGAAATTCAGCCCAACATTGCACACAAAACATCCGCCTCACCACTGGTAGTGTTACAGCACATCAATAAAACATAAACGCATACTACAATACTAGTTTTTCGCGCTTCTTAATTTTTTCTAGAAACGGGCCTGTGGCCACTAGAAGGTGAAACAGTCATGACCGAATATAAAAGTAGATTTTTCTCCGTATTTTGCTCAATTAAGTGGTTTGAAAATATATGCATCGCAATTCTGAGGCAATTTCGGATCTTGTTAGTTTTCCAATTTTTTATATCTTCAAAAATAATGTGGTGGGGAGATGTCAAAAAAATTATCTTTTATATGTCAATTACTGCGATTAGCCTTAACGGAATTTAACAAACTTGATCTCGTTACAAAAGGCTTTTCTTAGTCTATTGAGTGCGCTTTACGTTGTCCTCATTTGACTATTATCATCATCGCCGTTAGAGGGCGTTATCTGACATGTCAACAAATATCGCGCTTTTACTAAAAAAAATTAAATGGAATGGTATGTTCATTTTTACACGGTAAAATAAAGAATTAAAAGCTTCAGATGGCAGTTAAACCCGCAGCTCCATTGCTTTTTTCTAACAGTAGATATTAGCAAACAAATTTGAAATTATGAATTATTATCAGATCTTGGCGAAATTTGCAAAGTAGCTATTGAAAATAAGTAAGCTGTGAAAGTGACACAACGGAGAAACAATATATGTCAAAATATTCAGTAGAATATATATTACATAATACAAAAAATAGTAATTAATAACAATGACAACAAATCTAATAGTAATAACAATAAACAATGTAACAAATCAAACGTTCATGGAAGAGTCTGGGGATCTGGCTGGCCAATGAAATAGACTTGCACATCCAATCCATCTGTCAGGATATATCTGGTCTAAGAAATTCTGAAAGTTCAAAGAGAAATGCGCCGGGCACCCATCATGTTGGAAACACGAATTGTTAGAGGTACGTCTCTAAAAGAACTTGCAATTCGTTTCTTAAGAAATTTAGATAACGTTCTCCATTAAGAGTTTCGCTGAAAATAAAAGACCCAACTATTTGTCCACCTAGAATTCCGCACCACACTTTTATAGAACAACGACTCTGAGATTGAAGTTCTCGCATCCAGCGCGGATTCGTGTCAGACCAATAATGCATATTATGCCGATTTACAGTACCATCACTCTTAAATTAAGCCTCATCTGATTACAAAATATGTGAAAGTAATTCAGGATCTTCCTCTATCATTTGCAATAGTCAGTTACAATAATCCAGTCTTTGATCGAAATCGCGGGCGTTTAAACTTTGATGGAGGACTATGTGATATGGATGCAATCTAAAAAAATTATAAATCAAACAAATCTATCTTATCTTTATAAAAGCTCTTAAGCGATATATGAAAAATTTTTGTTTTTACATGTCATATGTTCTATACTTGCTCTAAATTGTTGACAACTCCAAAATAAAATAGCATTACATAGCCGTAAAACAAAAAACTTTATACCATACATACCATTACCTTTAATATGTATATTTTATAAACAAGATTTTTTGCATAAACCAACTATGTTTATAATTATAATGAACTGACTCCATATAAATAAATAACTTACTTATGTTCCCTCAGAATATTTCGAAGGGAGGTTCGACATATTCCCAAATACTTTGCTATTATTGCTCTAGTACTTAAATGAGGATCAAATTGCGCATATGCACATTTATTTCCTCGGTGCAACCTCTACGGTGTCTCTGATACACAAGAAATTGCACACCTCCTGTCGTGTGTAAACGATGTACCAGTCGAATAAGAACTCATTCACCGTGATTACATCTTTCAGGATACTGCTCCGCTTAGACTCTGGCAGCAAGAGTTGCATGTCTCATGCATTCGAATTAAATCGCTAACATGTCAATTGCTTCTTCATTTCTACGAATCATTATAATTATAAGAATTAATTCCAAAACGAAAACAAATTCAAGTAGAAAAGTAAAATACTACACAAAATAGCAACTATGACAAGATGAATATTTTTGACATATGTTTTTCTCCATTGTCATTTTCATAGCTTACTTGTTTTCAACAACTACTATGCAAATTCCGTCACCAAAATCTGATAATAATCCCTAATTTCAAGTTTCTTTACTGATATCTACTGTTAGCAAAAAGCAATGGAGTTGCTGTTTTCACTGACATCTGAAGCTTTTAATTCTCTATTTCACCGTGTAAAAATAAACATACCATGGCATTTAAATTTTGTTAGAAAAAGCGCGATTTTGTTGACATGTCAAAAAATGCCCTCTAGCGGCGACGATAATCATCAAATAAAAAGAACATAAAGCGCACTTGATAGACTAAGAAAAGTCCTTTGTAACGAGACCAAGTTTGTTAAATTCCATTAAGGCTAATCGCAGTAATCGACATATAAGAAAAAAAAATTGGCATCTCCCCACCACTTTATTTTTGAAGATACAAAAAAAATTAAACACTAGCAAGATTCGGAATTGTCTCAGAATTACGATGCATATATTTTCAATACCACTTAGTTGTGCAAAATACAGAGAAAAATCTAATTTTCTATTCGGTCATGGCTGTTACGCCCCCTAGCAGCCATTTTAGAAACTCGAAAATACTTTCCAGCATTTTTTAGGGTCACTTTACTTAAGGCAATTTTTCCCTAAACTTGTGCGATGATTGGTTTCTGACATATGGCCGACTCCATTCTTAGTTTCCCCACCCTGTATATCTGGCGCAGTTTTTTCAAATAAGATTGTCCAACCGCCAGATGGAATAGAGCCTTAGTCTACTGGCCCAATGGTCACAATATTTATGCACCACAACGAAATACATAAATGTCTACTTCCTGATATATAAATCTTTTATTAACAAAACATTGCACCTAATTGGCAAGTAAAAATGACTCTCTCGTATGGCTCGATATACAGTTAAACTGCATTAACACAACATATTATAAATCCTAATTGGAAAGTAAGGGTAAATCTCTCGTATGTTTCGATGTATAATAAAAATAAATTACAAGTAAAAAAAGGAGGGGACGTATGCACACGCTTACATAAGCAATGCGAAAAACTAACAATTACATGGTATGGCGTGAAAGAGAAGGTCCTCACCTATAAGAATATGGAGTTATTAAAAACCTATTTATAAATTACATCTCCTCGAAAATTGACTTTATACACTAGACTATTTTAGGTATAATGTGATAGCCCAATATCGTTGTTTATAGTTCATTTTAAACTATAGATTCCTATGAGCAATGAGACTGACTCTGACCTAGTTGCCTGGCATAAGAGTATGCATCATCTGACAGTACATATTTCAACTTCTCAAAATCGTCTGCATAAACTCTGATATGTCATTTATTAACAAAGTTATTGTTAAACCTTAACAACGAAGAGTGAAGTTGAATTTTCAAAAAAATTATATTTGTATTCCTGCATATTATTAAATACATTTTTGTATTTTTTCCACCCCAAATATCTTATGACATAAGGCTTAGAGAAATTAGAAAAATAAATGTGAAACCATGACAAAGCCTGCTTAATTCGTTAAAGTTAATATTTTTTATCACAGTGGAAATAATTTAGAAAAAAATAATTTTCTATGAAACTATAAGAGACAGTAGAAATATTGAAGAGACAACTTTTATCTACAATTGAATGACTTGCCTTGAGAGGTAACCTCTTTTAATGTTCTAATGTTACTACTTTTTTAACCAAATTCATGGTACTCAATACGCATACATCCGTGACTAGTTAATTGTAGAGCAAGGTATAATCACCTATTAAGACATTCTATTTAAGTATAGTGCATACCAAATTTGGTTTAAGTAATTACAATAACAATGATAATATGAATAAAAATCGAAATATTTTTTTTGAAACTTTAACAACCCATATCTCTAAAACGACGCGTTTTTTGACATCAGTTTATTTAAACTTAGCTGAGAAAGACCCTCCTAAAATATTTCAACGTACATAAAGTTACATTCTGTACATCAATCTACTAAAACGATTACTTGCACGGAATCACGATTTCGCGCCTGATTTATCAAATAAACATATACTACTAATCTAATCGCAGATAACTTTTCAGATTATTATTTCTAAATCTTTCAAGAATATTTTCTAAATTTACAAAGAACAGAAGAATGTACCCGAAATAAATCCTAATAGTAGAGGAAATGAATGCAAAAAAGGGTATAAGTTCTTAATCGTTACTACTTTAATGTAAAGACTTGAAACCTTTTGCATTATGTAAAGTTTCGGCAACATATGAGTCGCTGATTACGAGTCCAAAGTGAAAATTGGAAAGTTCAAAATGGCGGACCTAAAATGACGGACTTTAATAATTAATTCCTGATTTACGCCGTTTCTATTGATTGTACTGAAAAATATGTAGATTTTGCATAACAATACACCATTTTGGTAACCACATTATTTAACCCTTTCGCTTCTCCCTCGTGGAAAACCTCCTATGCCTGACCCTTTCTATTGCAAAAATTGTGATAAAAACTTTTTTTTAAATTCTTTCTTATAGTTTGATAATATTAGACTAATAAAGTTGAAATAACCAAGTGAAATTAACCCTAATCTAACTACTAACCCTACTTACTGGGGGTGAACATAGAGTGACCTCCCAAAAAATACGATTTTTCCTAAATTTTTACTACAAACTGATGGGGGAAAATATGAAAATATTACTAATGTTGTCTATTTTTATCAAATTATCATCAAAAAAGGATATTCACCCTTAAAAGATAGTTTAAATCGTGTTTAAAGGGCGGAAAAGCGGACCACAGTGGTGAAAATCATTTTTTAGGTCCGTAGAATTTATATGTAATTTCTGTATTGTTGTTGAATATGTCGGAGAATTTTCTTCCATTTTTGGTCAATTTTGTGGAAGGGTTAAATGTGTCCTCATAAACGTTTCTTAGAACAAAAGATATTTACGCTGTGTCTATTACTTTTTAAGAAAAATATGATCATTAAAAAAAATTTTAGAATACGTGTTTCCATAAGAATACCTAATTTAAAAAATATAAGTAATTAACCCTTTCATTCTAGTCCTAGTAGGTAATCATGGTAATCAAAAAATTACATTTTCAAAGTGCGAGTATCTCCATTAGTTTGATCTTTATCCCATACACAAAAGGAAAAGAAATTAATAAAATACCATTTTCTATCAGGATACAAATTTTAGAACTACGATCAGTTAACTCTTCTGTTTTATTATCTTCAATCAATTTCTTCGTTTCTAAGGATTCATATAAAAACGCGATTTGCGCCATTTGAATGGAAAATGCCTAAAGAAAACGAGCGTTTAGAATGCAATTTTGCATAAGCGAAAAGGTTTTCCCCCATCAGTTTGTAGTAAAAATTTAGGAAAGAATCATATTGTTTGGGAGATCCCTCTATGTTCACCCCTAGTAAACTGTTGAAACGATTAGGTTTAGTTTTTTTTTAGTTATTTCAACTTTATTAATCCATCAAATTATAACAAAAAAATTTTAAAAAGTTTTTATAGCAATTTTTACAAAAGAAAGGGTCAGGCGTAGGAGGTTTTCCATGGGGGAGAAGCAAAAGGGTTAAATAATGCAAAATGGAATTCTAAACACTTTTTTACTCCACATATTTTTCAGTAAAATCAATAGAAACGGCGTAAATCAGGAATTAATTCTTAAAATCTGCCATTTTAAGTCCGCTATTTTGAATTACAATTTTCACTTATAATATCACAAGAACTTAAATTATTTCCGGAAATTTTCTTGAGGGCACAAATATTTTGAAAATTATAATTGATAATGATAATTTCCTTAAAATATTCGTGCCCGAAAGAAAATTTCCAGAAATAATTTAAGCTTGTGTGGTATTCGGTAAGAAAATTTCACACCACTTAACACCATAATTTGGAAAAAAATTATTAATCCCACCTGACATATTAAATTAATTTCACTGCTTGTCAAGTTGGCCAGGGTATTGTTGTTTTTGACATGTTGATTTGTCATTTTTGTTTAACCGGTTCTGTCACGAAGCTTAATAATTACTAGTTCAAAAGGTCTGTGCGTTGAGTTTAATAAGTGTATAGCGAAATGTCGCGATTTGGTAAAGAAAATCAACAAGTAATTAGACAAGAAATTCAAAATATAACACCAGATAACACCCGAAAATCAAAATCAAGTGTATGGAAACGGTTTGTTGAATTTTGTGACGAAAAGTTGTATAATATTCATGAGTGTATGAGTGTAGTACAGGTGGCTACTATATTGGAAGACTACGCATTTAATATGAAAAAGAAAAATTTTGAAGATTATAAGGAAAGTGTGGTCAAAGTGATGTGGAACTCTGCTGCTAAGCAGTTACAAGAAATTTATTACGAAAAATATAAAATAAAATTTAATCCGTTTTCTGATGTGGAATTTGCTACCGCCAGAGCTGCACGCGATGCTAAGCGCAAAAAATTACAGAGAGACCCATTAAAAAGAAAAGTGAGTGCTTCAGCCTTAACCAGTGACGAATACAAGTAGATAAGTAAAGAGAGTTCTACAGCAATTTCCCATGTATTTTCTTATGGAGGTTCATTTTGCAGAATTTTTGTTCGGGGGGGCAATGAGAACAGGTGGATTCGAGACAATGAGAACGAGTGGGTTAGGGGCAATACGCTCTCTTTATCGGCACATGTCAAAGGAAGCCGTCGTCATCTTTGTCAACATATATCAAACGGAGACGTCGCGTAGCTGTTAATTAGAGAAGGTGTCTCAGTCGGTGTTATTTCAATGAAAGCGGGTGGTGTTAATTAAACGTATACTTATACAAGCTTCTGACTGGTTAGCCCGAGATTCGTGAAATTAGGTATGGTCATTTTAGCTTTATAATGAATAAAAAACCAAGCACGGTGATTTGATTGTAAGACAAACATCATATCGTTGAGACGTCACGATACTTCTTTGACATTGTTTTATACAAGCATACTAGACAGGGGGTTACATAGGTATAAGGATACCCTTGCTCGTATACACTTTTCGCTGCATATAATATAGTAAACTGTTGGTAAATTATACTTTATATAATGAATTATATTCGAGGATATGATACTAGAGAATATATATTAGATTAATATGTTTAGTGTGTGGTTATAACATATAATTTGATATAATGGGATTAGGGATGTTGGGAACGATGGTTAATATGAAATAAAATACAATGTTTCAGTCGCACACAATTTTATTTTATTTAGTAATAATATAGGAACACAAATCATGGGGAATAGATAGATATCTAAATATATAATTTTAAAACATAGGGCTATACGTGTTATACATTAACAAATATCATATATTTATTATTTTTGAAAATTAAGTACAGCAATTACCAACCATAATATATAGTAATAATACTTTATTTACAAATAAACGTTCATTAAGTAATTGCTTAAATATAGCTAAATACAGTAATAATATACAATTTTACATAATTTATAGAAAAGTTTAACAAACAAATATATACAGAGTACAAGAGCAACCCAAGATGAAATTGCAAAGAAAATAGAATTAAACCATATTTTATATTAACTAAAATAATTAATGGTATACAATAGAACTTAGAAACTATATAAATAATTTAGAAAAAATTCATACAATAATATAAATTTTTATTAGGCTAATTAATATATTGATTAACATATTACATATATAATAGAATATTTTATTACATGTCCATTATAGTATAATGACCCCATGGTAAAGTTTCAAACGAATCCTTAAGTAAATATCTTTTGTCATCGTGAGGGCTTAAAGCAATTTTGGTTTGCGTGATAGTATTAACTGAGTACTTTTCAGATTTAATTAAATTTTGATTTACTGTTTTTTCAGTTGAGTTATGTAAACATTCTGTGTAATCATCAAAAGTAATTTTATTTTTAACTATTGATTTTTTTTATACCTTTTATTTTTTTGGTTTTGTCTATTCCTTGAACTCTAACTGCATACATTTTAGATCTAAGTCCTACAAATTCCGTCATTATAGATCCATTTTGTTCGTCTTTCATTAAACCAATGACCTTTTTATTAACACGAGGTATACCATAAACATTATCTTCAGGATAGTCACTGGTGTCAAAATATTTAAGTGCGTCGCGTTTGATTGACGGGTATATATGATCGATATTTATTTCATATATCAAACTATCAGTGTCTGTATATAAAATACTACAGTTCTCACCAAACTCTTTTCTCATATAATCATAGTGGAAACTATAAATAGTTGTTTTAGCCAAATCTAATATACACATACCAACATATACGGGCTTATTAAAATAAATTTCTGTTTTGTTTAATTCTATGGCGACGAGATTCTCATTAAATATACATGCAGACTTAAATTCTGGTTTAGAAATCAATGCTTCCGCAGCATATCGTCCATCCCATTTAGTAACTAATTTAACATTACTATGCTTGCGTATATTCTCCATAGTTTTTCCGAAAACAGCATTGTTCATAAGTTTAAATAAATTTTTTTCAAACTCGTTTTTTGCGTTTGCGCGTAATTTTGTATTTAAATCTATATATTTTTTTAACCAAGGTGACTGTTTGAATTTTAAAATTCTATGAATCCTTGTAAGCGTCACACCCAGTGCTAAAGCCTGCTTCAAATTCCTATAATGAATTATATATCGTGTTTTATTACATAACGTGGCCATCAGTTTTTGTTCTCTTGACCCCGGTGGTGACTTATGTTCAGCACATAGTGGTAAATCTTTATGGGCATCGTGTAACATCTCAGGATATTCCAAATCTACTTCAAGAATATAACCTTCTGTCCAATCATCAGTAATAGATGTTACATTAAAATTTTCCAAATATTCAACCCACTCGAAACAGCCATAAGGCAGATTCTGTTCCATTGACCAGCCATATTGGTTATTTATGTCGTAATACATCAAATAATTACTAAATTTAGAAGGATTATAATCAGGCATATATTTATTATTAGCCCTCGCATAGCGCTTTGAGCATTGGCTTAGTCCACCGCGAATACCTCGTTCTATGAATAAAATCTTATCTATGTCCGTAAGAAGCTCTAAATCAACTTTAGTATATTTAAGCATACATTCCCACGCATATCCAGGTAATGTATAGAAATTCGCGGGGTCTAGTTGATATGTCTTGCGACAGCTTTGTCTGAATTGTTCAAAAATTTCCGCTAGTAATAAAATATCGGTTTTTAGATATAAATCACCATAGTCTCCTAAATTATTGCATTTAAATGTATTCCATATGTTCTGCGCATGTCTATAATCCTCATCGCTAATATTTCTATCGTCTAATTTATTATAAAAATCTGATTTAGCAGGTAATTCTGAATAATTTAACTTTTCAAAGGAGTCTATAAAGGCATACGGAAAGACACCTTTTCGGGTTAGTAAATTAAGTTGATCACAAGATAAATAATGGAATTCGCGTTTTAATATATGAAAATTTTCCAAATAAGAAGCTAACACATCTAATGGAGAAGCCATAAATCTAAAGGAGTCTATAAATCTAAATTTAATAAGTCTTTCAGATACATGCTTAGTAAATGATATATATCTTTCTTTGTTTATAGGTAGTAATTCTATTCTCCCCTCAATCGCTGTAGCAATCTGTTCAATTATAAAAAAAGCATCATATGTGCTTAAATTGTGGAAAACAACTGGTACCGCGTGACTATCTTGAAAATTTAGGTTACAGGCTTCGTGGGCGGGGCCTCGGTATTTCCCAGTGAAATGACAATGATCTCGCACTTTCATATCGTTATGTTTAAAGATTGCTTCACAAACATGACAGTGAGTAGCATTATTAAACATAAAATTTTGAACGAGGGATAATGTTTCCATAGGTAGAGGACACAGAAACACAGTTTCCAAATCCTCAGATAATTGGTAAAGCTCATCAGCAAACCATTGCACGCAGTTCTCACCTCGATAAGATTTATAAAATGATAAAGTGTCATCATACGAACATTTCATATAATATCCTATACTATAAGGAACATGTTTTTGATACTTTTTTCGTTTGATTTTTTATTTTCCTCACTTATCGGTTGTAATACACATTCTAAGTCCGCATAAATCACGAATGGGGTAGCTTCCCTGTGTTTATAATTTTTAAAATGTACAATTTTGTTATCTTCATTAGGCAATCGAATTTTACAAAAGTTTTGGTTTTTACAGTCTTCAATATGCTTTTCCAATATTGTTTCAGTGTGGAAGTAAAGCAAACATCGATCACAAAAATATTTCTTGCCATTATGTTTAGACATCTGAGTTGACAGAAGGCGAGATAAATTCTTTATCCAAACAAAATGATACCACACTTGGTCAATTTGTTCATCTACTCCACTATCATCTTCGTCGTAATATATATTCTGAATCATAAGTAAATTGACGTGTGTATTTTTCTTCTCGCTAGTTAGATATCCGGGTAACACTTTAAACTGCTTCTTTGTTTTATTTAATATGTATACATTAATCGATATATTGTTTTGTTTTTCAAATCTCGGTATTTGTCTAAAACCGATTGGAAACTGTATTCCAGTTAAATTGAGTACTTTTGAATAGTGTGGATATGATGAGATACGATGCGCAAATCCGTCACGAGCTGGATATAACGCAGAAACAACACTCCATATGAAGCATGCATCATCATCATTCTGAATATTCACGCATGCATGTTTATTCTTAATCACTTTCGGTAGCTCAATATATGACGATCCAAGTTGGGGTGTAAATTTGTTTATATTGACAGCCAGATTAACAATTTTTAACAATGTCCATCCACTATTTTTGCACTGGAAGTCCTCTAGATCAGCTAAAATTAGGTGTTGCACGTTTTCTAAGAATCATTTATTCAAATCGGTATCTTTATATATATGCACATTCCTAGTATTCATATACTTGGATTCGTGTATTACATCTTCAGCTTTATTAATTGTGAATTCACCACAAAACACCGTGTTGACCTTAATAAACCCATTCTTTTTGAGAGCATTTATAATACGTCTTCGAAAGATGGTTTTACAATCCTCTAAAAACAATTTAGGATCCATATGTTTCAAATTTGCAATAACACCAGTCCTAATACGGCCACCAAATGCAGAATTCACGTCGACTTGAACATTTCACGAAAGCTTTTAATTTGTCCAATAGAAGTTGTTAAATGTTGTCTTTCACCCAAACTTTTAGCAGATTTGAGCAAAGAATTTAAACGTCTACTTGATCTATTACACTCCTTAATACCCAATTGAATGTCTAATATGTTTCCAGATTCGGATTTTGCAAGCATAGTGGTAATATTTTTAACCATTACTAAAGCTGTACTACTAGACATGTTGATGAGATTTCAACAATTTCAGGTGTTTACAAGGCAAACAGTTAGGACACACTAATATGATGCAACTACAACTACTTATTATATATAGTTCAATATAAGTCGCCTGACAATAATTTTTCAGCAGCGGTGTAGAGCGTGCAAGATAATGGTATTGTGATATTTTGCCTCTATTTCAATATAAGCGAGTCGAAATAAATTCTCACGTCTTAAAGCTACTAATGTTCGACTAACAATGATGACCTTTCAGGGGAGGATTATGTATATAAATATGTTCAGAAGAAGTCTGCTTTGGTGACTTCGGTGACATATAGCCTAATCACAAACACACCTGTAACAAAAAAAATATCTTTAAAAATATCGTTCTCATGTTGCATAATATTTAATAAAGTTTGATTAGAGGAGCGCGTCAATGACGTAAATTAATTTTAAAAACTAAACTGTTGATGTTGTTTATCTAATCGGATTGTCGACAATTGGGACACTAATGCGGATATACCTGACTCTTATTATGGTGACTGCCTCTTTTGTAAGGAGGACTAAAGGACACCAAGAGTCGATACTGACTCCATGTAGAAGTGCGTTGCATAGCCGTATTATCGACTTTTTAAATCAATCTCAGCGAGATAATAACCAATTAGAAAAACTTTCTAGAATCTGAATAATAAATATCTTCAATAGACAACGTTACTATATTTTTACGCTGTCAGACGTTCTTAAATATCTTTGATCAATGTTATTATTCTTACCACAAACTTTGTTCCAATAGACCACCTGCCGTGGTATATAGCATCGAATCGGAACTATGCCATCAGAGTGCTAAGAATAAAGTTTATGCCAAGAAAAATACCATTCACTAAAGAAAAAAATAATTTTGTTGATAGCATGGACGCTTGAAACTATTCAATATTATCTATGATGACGGCGACAGATTAGCGTCTTTTAATCATTTATGGGTTACACACAGTCTTATACTTACTTTACTTGATACTTACCTCAATGAATACAGCCTTCCTTGTAAATCGGTTAGACTAACACATAGGCTCTTCTCCCTGCGAGCTATTGACGACTTATAAGGGACCAATAAACATTCAAGTGCTTGATTCCTCTCATTAAAACACATACATATAGAGTTTCTTCTTACTACATACATATATCGTTGTCTATCTGAAAAACAAGAAGGTAATATTATCAAATTTAAATAGTCATTAAAAATAGTGTGCTTTGGTATAATGTGTCATTACGTTCTCTTATCTTCTATTTATAATTTGTGCTATTATTAATACATGTACACGATAACCTTCACATCTCCACGCTTAGACTGTTCAAGAAGTTAGAGCAGTTTCAGAACACAAATATATTATGAAAAGGTAAAAGAAGGTAAAATGATTGAATTTATTATATTTTCGGAAATATATAACATATATATTATGAGCTATGCAATCATTAATTACGTATCAAATTGCCTGCGGATAATCCCAAAGCTTAAATATAGTAAAATTTCTTGAAGGTGCGATGCTTAAGTGATTTTTCTATAAGCGACAATATATTAAAAAATAAATCTATTAAATAGAATAACGCAATACACTTCAGAAATCATTAACAACTGTTGTATATGTATTGACTCGCATTTTGTTCTATATGAGGATCTAGACCAGAAAAATGGATACTTTTAGGCTAAAATCGGTATTTTTCAGGTTAAGTTCTGACAGAAAATAAATCAGACTGAAAACGTCTACCTCCCAGTCTATCAAAGGATAACATATTTATTATATCAGGTATATCACGCGTTATAATAAATAAGACGTATATTAAAAGCATCATATATATTATATAAAACAAAACAAAAAACTCAAAAGATAGCTAGCTGTAAAACTAGAAATTTTTTAATTCAATAAGTTATTATCATGCAAAGAACAAAATAAACATCATTTCTCTTCACACTTTTTCGGTATAAAATATATCAGAAGAAAAAATTTTCTCAAACACTGCATTATTTTTACATTAGAATTGATTATAATAAAAGATTATCTAAGCGTTATAAAATATTCAAAATCAAATCATTTGAAGTTAGCAATTCTAAACAAATATAAATCGATAACTAATAATAGGGATTTATTATAATATCGTGGTATCAACAACATATTTTTAGGTACCTAATAAGATTCCTAATAGTATATAAAATATATAACATTACATTATGCAATTGATAAATAATTATTTTAAATTAAAAGTAATATTTTTTTTTTCAATGAGTGTATTTAATTTTAATATCTAAGACGTATCTATAATTGTGAAAACTCACGTGTATGCAACAAATCAATCAGCGAGCGAATGAATTGTCTGCTCTTATTATAGGAGTAAACTATTAAATAGCTAGGTATGAGTAGAAAACAAACTGCATGGGCTTAAACGAAAACACAAACTAAAATAATCGAGCTCTGTCCGCTTATTTTTATAGTAATAATATCACCCCAGGCAAGGGGAACACCTGCATGTCAATTAATACGGCGCTATACTACAATGCAGCGACTTGTGCCAGCATGTCGGGAGCAATAGAGAGGGGTTTTTATTACTAGATTCATATAATCACTAAAACATATTTTTTAATGTAATGCGGTTCCAGAATTATGCATTCGCCATAATATATCATCAAAGTTTACATATTAATGAACAATTAACATCATTTCCTCTAAAAGAAACAATAAATTCTTTATGTTTGAAACATTATAATTATAAATAGCTACTTTTCTATTAAAATAAGACTAAGAAATGAGATATATACTATCAAAACCATTTATTCGAACGATCTGACAATATAAATATGGCTATGTGCAAAAATATAATAATAATAATACATATATTTACATATTATCAAATAATAATTTAAATATTTTTATTATCAATGATGCTAATGAAATTTATGTATAATAGTAAAATGTTATTACCTTGCGTAACTTTAATGGTCACTTCGATAAGAAAGATCAAGAAGTTCGTACCATTTGTATTTGTGTTGGGGTTTGCGCCATTTGGTTTTTTTTTCTACCATTCACGATAAAACACTTGTCAATAATCGTATAAGCAATAAATATATCTACAATTTTCTTGACTTTTCAACAACAAATGCGATGAGATACGTTTACACTGTAAGACATCAAATAAATGATTATTAAATGTTGAAATAGTCTTATTTATTGCGGCTAATTACTATTAATTACCCGTATTTTATACAATTTACCATCAGTTGCCAATAATATACTTTTAACTACCCCGAAAATTCAGCCTTGAAGGACTTGAGAAACATATTGTATATCGTGGTTTAGATATTCCGGTTGATCTAACCTAACCTCAGGTTTCGCGAAACCTGATCTAACCTAACTGTCCGTCTGTCCACCTGCTTCTGTCCGTCTGTTCATATATACCTGTCTGTCTGTCCATCTATGAGCGGAGTCGTGGTTCACAGGCTAGGTTAGGTTAGATCAACCGGAATATCTAAACCACGATATACAATATGTTTCTCAAGTCCTTCAAGGCTGAATTTTCGGGGTAGTTAAAAGTATATTATTGGCAACTGATGGTAAATTGTATAAAATACGGGTAATTAATAGTAATTAGCCGCAATAAATAAGACTATTTCAACATTTAATAATCATTTATTTGATGTCTTACAGTGTAAACGTATCTCATCGCATTTGTTGTTGAAAAGTCAAGAAAATTGTAGATATATTTATTGCTTATACGATTATTGACAAGTGTTTTATCGTGAATGGTAGAAAAAAAAACCAAATGGCGCAAACCCCAACACAAATACAAATGGTACGAACTTCTTGATCTTTCTTATCGAAGTGACCATTAAAGTTACGCAAGGTAATAACATTTTACTATTATACATAAATTTCATTAGCATCATTGATAATAAAAATATTTAAATTATTATTTGATAATATGTAAATATATGTATTATTATTATAATATTTTTGCACATAGCCATATTTATATTGTCAGATCGTTCGAATAAATGGTTTTGATAGTATATATCTCATTTCTTAGTCTTATTTTAATAGAAAAGTAGCTATTTATAATTATAATGTTTCAAACATAAAGAATTTATTGTTTCTTTTAGAGGAAATGATGTTAATTGTTCATTAATATGTAAACTTTGATGATATATTATGGCGAATGCATAATTCTGGAACCGCATTACATTAAAAAATATGTTTTAGTGATTATATGAATCTAGTAATAAAAACCCCTCTCTATTGCTCCCGACATGCTGGCACAAGTCGCTGCATTGTAGTATAGCGCCGTATTAATTGACATGCAGGTGTTCCCCTTGCCTGGGGTGATATTATTACTATAAAAATAAGCGGACAGAGCTCGATTATTTTAGTTTGTGTTTTCGTTTAAGCCCATGCAGTTTGTTTTCTACTCATACCTAGCTATTTAATAGTTTACTTCCTATAATAAGAGCAGACAATTCATTCGCTCGCTGATTGATTTGTTGCATACACGTGAGTTTTCACAATTATAGATACGTCTTAGATATTAAAATTAAATACACTCATTGAAAAAAAAAATATTACTTTTAATTTAAAATAATTATTTATCAATTGCATAATGTAATGTTATATATTTTATATACTATTAGGAATCTTATTAGGTACCTAAAAATATGTTGTTGATACCACGATATTATAATAAATCCCTATTATTAGTTATCGATTTATATTTGTTTAGAATTGCTAACTTCAAATGATTTGATTTTGAATATTTTATAACGCTTAGATAATCTTTTATTATAATCAATTCTAATGTAAAAATAATGCAGTGTTTGAGAAAATTTTTTCTTCTGATATATTTTATACCGAAAAAGTGTGAAGAGAAATGATGTTTATTTTGTTCTTTGCATGATAATAACTTATTGAATTAAAAAATTTCTAGTTTTACAGCTAGCTATCTTTTGAGTTTTTTGTTTTGTTTTATATAATATATATGATGCTTTTAATATACGTCTTATTTATTATAACGCGTGATATACCTGATATAATAAATATGTTATCCTTTGATAGACTGGGAGGTAGACGTTTTCAGTCTGATTTATTTTCTGTCAGAACTTAACCTGAAAAATACCGATTTTAGCCTAAAAGTATCCATTTTTCTGGTCTAGATCCTCATATAGAACAAAATGCGAGTCAATACATATACAACAGTTGTTAATGATTTCTGAAGTGTATTGCGTTATTCTATTTAATAGATTTATTTTTTAATATATTGTCGCTTATAGAAAAATCACTTAAGCATCGCACCTTCAAGAAATTTTACTATATTTAAGCTTTGGGGTTATCCGCAGGCAATTTGATACGTAATTAATGATTGCATAGCTCATAATATATATGTTATATATTTCCGAAAATATAATAAATTCAATCATTTTACCTTCTTTTACCTTTTCATAATATATTTGTGTTTTGAAACTGCTCTAACTTCTTGAACAGTCTAAGCGTGGAGATGTGAAGGTTATCGTGTACATGTATTAATAATAGCACAAATTATAAATAGAAGATAAGAGAACGTAATGACACATTATACCAAAGCACACTATTTTTAATGACTATTTAAATTTGATAATATTACCTTCTTGTTTTTCAGATAGACAAAGATATATGTATGTAGTAAGAAGAAACTCTATATGTATGTGTTTTAATGAGAGGAATCAAGCACTTGAATGTTTATTGGTCCCTTATAAGTCGTCAATAGCTCGCAGGGAGAAGAGCCTATGTGTTAGTCTAACCGATTTACAAGGAAGGCTGTATTCATTGAGGTAAGTATCAAGTAAAGTAAGTATAAGACTGTGTGTAACCCATAAATGATTAAAAGACGCTAATCTGTCGCCGTCATCATAGATAATATTGAATAGTTTCAAGCGTCCATGCTATCAACAAAATTATTTTTTTCTTTAGTGAATGGTTTTTTTCTTGGCATAAACTTTACTCATAGCACTCTGATGGCATAGTTCCGATTCGATGCTATATACCACGGCAGGTGGTCTATTGGAACAAAGTTTGTGGTAAGAATAATAACATTGATCAAAGATATTTAAGAACGTCTGACAGCGTAAAAATATAGTAATGTTGTCTATTGAAGATATTTATTATTCAGATTCTAGAAAGTTTTTCTAATTGGTTATTATCTCGCTGAGATTGATTTAAAAAGTCGATAATACGGCTATGCAACGCACTTCTACATGGAGTCAGTATCGACTCTTGGTGTCCTTTAGTCCTCCTTACAAAAGAGGCAGTCACCGTAATAAGAGTCAGGTATATCCGCATTAGTGTCCCAATTGTCGACAATCCGATTAGATAAACAACATCAACAGTTTAGTTTTTAAAATTAATTTACGTCATTGACGCGCTCCTCTAATCAAACTTTATTAAATATTATGCAACATGAGAACGATATTTTTAAAGATATTTTTTTTGTTACAGGTGTGTTTGTGATTAGGCTATATGTCACCGAAGTCACCAAAGCAGACTTCTTCTGAACATATTTATATACATAATCCTCCCCTGAAAGGTCATCATTGTTAGTCGAACATTAGTAGCTTTAAGACATGAGAATTTATTTCGACTCGCTTATATTGAAACAGAGGCAAAATATCACAATACCATTATCTTGCACGCTCTAAACCGCTGCTGAAAAATTATTGTCAGGCGACTTATATTGAACTATATATAATAAGTAGTTGTAGTTGCATCATATTAGTGTGTCCTAACTGTTTGCCTTGTAAACACCTGAAATTGTTGAAATCTCATCAACATGTCTAGTAGTACAGCTTTAGTAATGGTTAAAAATATTACCACTATGCTTGCAAAATCCGAATCTGGAAACATATTAGACATTCAATTGGGTATTAAGGAGTGTAATAGATCAAGTAGACGTTTAAATTCTTTGCTCAAATCTGCTAAAAGTTTGGGTGAAAGACAACATTTAACAACTTCTATTGGACAAATTAAAAGCTTTCGTGAAATGTTCAAGTCGACGTGAATTCTGCATTTGGTGGCCGTATTAGGACTGGTGTTATTGCAAATTTGAAACATATGGATCCTAAATTGTTTTTAGAGGATTGTAAAACCATCTTTCGAAGACGTATTATAAATGCTCTCAAAAAGAATGGGTTTATTAAGATCAACACGGTGTTTTGTGGTGAATTCACAATTAATAAAGCTGAAGATGTAATACACGAATCCAAGTATATGAATACTAGGAATGTGCATATATATAAAGATACCGATTTGAATAAATGGTTCTTAGAAAACGTGCAACACCTAATTTTAGCTGATCTAGAGGACTTCCAGTGCAAAAATAGTGGATGGACATTGTTAAAAATTGTTAATCTGGCTGTCAATATAAACAAATTTACACCCCAACTTGGATCGTCATATATTGAGCTACCGAAAGTGATTAAGAATAAACATGCATGCGTGAATATTCAGAATGATGATGATGCATGCTTCATATGGAGTGTTGTTTCTGCGTTATATCCAGCTCGTGACGGATTTGCGCATCGTATCTCATCATATCCACACTATTCAAAAGTACTCAATTTAACTGGAATACAGTTTCCAATCGGTTTTAGACAAATACCGCGATTTGAAAAACAAAACAATATATCGATTAATGTATACATATTAAATAAAACAAAGAAGCAGTTTAAAGTGTTACCCGGATATCTAACTAGCGAGAAGAAAATTACACACGTCAATTTACTTATGATTCAGAATATATATTACGACGAAGATGATAGTGGAGTAGATGAACAAATTGACCAAGTGTGGTATCATTTTGTTTGGATAAAGAATTTATCTCGCCTTCTGTCAACTCAGATGTCTAAACATAATGGCAAGAAATATTTTTGTGATCGATGTTTGCTTTACTTCCACACTGAAACAATATTGGAAAAGCATATTGAAGACTGTAAAAACCAAAACTTTTGTAAAATTCGATTGCCTAATGAAGATAACAAAATTGTACATTTTAAAAATTATAAACACAGGGAAGCTACCCCATTCGTGATTTATGCGGACTTAGAATGTGTATTACAACCGATAAGTGAGGAAAATAAAAAATCAAACGAAAAAAAGTATCAAAAACATGTTCCTTATAGTATAGGATATTATATGAAATGTTCGTATGATGACACTTTATCATTTTATAAATCTTATCGAGGTGAGAACTGCGTGCAATGGTTTGCTGATGAGCTTTACCAATTATCTGAGGATTTGGAAACTGTGTTTCTGTGTCCTCTACCTATGGAAACATTATCCCTCGTTCAAAATTTTATGTTTAATAATGCTACTCACTGTCATATTTGTGAAGCAATCTTTAAACATAACGATATGAAAGTGCGAGATCATTGTCGTTTTACTGGGAAATACCGAGGCCCCGCCCACGAAGCCTGTAACCTAAATTTTCAAGATAGTCACGCGGTACCAGTTGTTTTCCACAATTTAAACACATATGATGCTTTTTTTATAATTGAACAGATTGCTACAGCGATTGAGGGGAGAATAGAATTACTACCTATAAACAAAGAAAGATATATATCATTTACTAAGCATGTATCTGAAAGACTTATTAAATTTAGATTTATAGACTCCTTTAGATTTATGGCTTCTCCATTAGATGTGTTAGCTTCTTATTTGGAAAATTTTCATATATTAAAACGCGAATTCCATTATTTATCTTGTGATCAACTTAATTCACTAACCCGAAAAGGTGTCTTTCCGTATGACTTTATAGACTCCTTTGAAAAGTTAAATTATTCAGAATTACCTGCTAAATCAGATTTTTATAATAAATTAGACGATAGAAATATTAGCGATAAGGATTATAGACATGCGCAGAACATATGGAATACATTTAAATGCAATAATTTAGGAGACTATGGTGATTTATATCTAAAAACCGATATTTTATTACTAGCGGAAATTTTTGAATAATTCAGACAAAGCTGTCGCAAAACATATCAACTAGACCCCGCGAATTTCTATACATTACCTGGATATGCGTGGGAATGTATGCTTAAATATACTAAAGTTGATTTAGAGCTTCTTACGGACATAGATAAGATTTTATTCATAGAACGAGGTATTCGCGGTGGACTAAGCCAATGCTCAAAGCGCTATGCGAGGGCTAATAATAAATATATGCCTGATTATAATCCTCCTAAATTTAGTAATTATTTGATGTATTACGACATAAATAACCAATATGGCTGGTCAATGGAACAGAATCTGCCTTATGGCTGTTTCGAGTGGGTTGAATATTTGGAAAATTTTAATGTAACATCTATTACTGATGATTCGACAGAAGGTTATATTCTTGAAGTAGATTTGGAATATCCTGAGATGTTACACGATGCCCATAAAGATTTACCACTATGTGCTGAACATAAGTCACCACCGGGGTCAAGAGAACAAAAACTGATGGCCACGTTATGTAATAAAACACGATATATAATTCATTATAGGAATTTGAAGCAGGCTTTAGCACTGGGTGTGACGCTTACAAGGATTCATAGAATTTTAAAATTCAAACAGTCACCTTGGTTAAAAAAATATATAGATTTAAATGCAAAATTACGCGCAAACGCAAAAAACGAGTTTGAAAAAAAATTTATTTAAACTTATGAACAATGCTGTTTTCGGAAAAACTATGGAGAATATACGCAAGCATAGTAATGTTAAATTAGTTACTAAATGGGATGGACGATATGCTGCTGAAGCATTGATTTCTAAACCAGAATTTAAGTCTGCATGTATATTTAATGAGAATCTCGTCGCCATAGAATTAAACAAAACAGAAATTTATTTTAATAAGCCCGTATATGTTGGTATGTGTATATTAGATTTGGCTAAAACAACTATTTATAGTTTCCACTATGATTATATGAGAAAAGAGTTTGGTGAGAACTGTAGTATTTTATATACAGACACTGATAGTTTGATATATGAAATAAATATCGATGATATATACCCGTCAATCAAACGCGACGCACTTAAATATTTTGACACCAGTGACTATCCTGAAGATAATGTTTATGGTATACCTCGTGTTAATAAAAAGGTCATTGGTTTAATGAAAGACGAACAAAATGGATCTATAATGACGGAATTTGTAGGACTTAGATCTAAAATGTATATAGTTAGAGTTCAAGGAATAGACAAAACCAAAAAAATAAAAGGTATAAAAAAATCAATAGTTAAAAATAAAATTACTTTTGATGATTACACAGAATGTTTACATAACTCAACTGAAAAAACAGTAAATCAAAATTTAATTAAATCTGAAAAGTACTCAGTTAATACTATCACGCAAACCAAAATTGCTTTAAGCCCTCACGATGACAAAAGATATTTACTTAAGGATTCGTTTGAAACTTTACCATGGGGTCATTATACTATAATGGACATGTAATAAAATATTCTATTATATATGTAATATGTTAATCAATATATTAATTAGCCTAATAAAAATTTATATTATTGTATGAATTTTTTCTAAATTATTTATATAGTTTCTAAGTTCTATTGTATACCATTAATTATTTTAGTTAATATAAAATATGGTTTAATTCTATTTTCTTTGCAATTTCATCTTGGGTTGCTCTTGTACTCTGTATATATTTGTTTGTTAAACTTTTCTATAAATTATGTAAAATTGTATATTATTACTGTATTTAGCTATATTTAGGCAATTACTTAATGAACGTTTATTTGTAAATAAAGTATTATTACTATATATTATGGTTGGTAATTGCTGTACTTAATTTTCAAAAATAATAAATATATGATATTTGTTAATGTATAACACGTATAGCCCTATGTTTTAAAATTATATATTTAAATATCTATCTATTCCCCATGATTTGTGTTCCTATATTATTACTAAATAAAATAAAATTGTGTGCGACTGAAACATTGTATTTTATTTCATATTAACCATCGTTCCCAACATCCCTAATCCCATTATATCAAATTATATGTTATAACCACACACTAAACATATTAATCTAATATATATTCTCTAGTATCATATCCTCGAATATAATTCATTATATAAAGTATAATTTACCAACAGTTTACTATATTATATGCAGTGAAAAGTGTATACGTGCAAGGGTATCCTTATACCTATGTAACCCCCTGTCTAGTATGCTTGTATAAAATAATGTCAAAGAAGTATCGTGACGTCTCAACGATATGACGTTTGTCTTATAATCAAATCACCCTGCTTCGTTTTTTATTCATTATAAAGCTAAAATGACCATACCTAATTTCACGAATCTCGGGCTAACCAGTCAGAAGCTTGTATAAGTATACGTTTAATTAACACCACCCGCTTTCATTGAAATAACACCGACTGAGACACCTTCTCTAATTAACAGCTACGCGACGTCTCCGTTTGATATATGTTGACAAAGATGACGACGGCTTCCTTTGACATGTGCCGATAAAGAGAGCGTATTGCCCCTAACCCACTCGTTCTCATTGTCTCGAATCCACCTGTTCTCATTGCCCCCCGAACAAAAATTCTGCAAAATGAACCTCCATAAGAAAATACATGGGAAATTGCTGTAGAACTGTCTTTACTTATCTACTAATACAAAAAAATTATTGAAATGTGGGATGAAAATACTCCAGATGGATTGCAGCGTAAATTTTTTCACATAGTTTCACATGAGCTGGCATGGAGAGGAGGGGAAGGATATTCTGCGTGTATCCAATACTTCAAAGAAGAAACTGATAATTTCGGAAACCCAAAAGGTCGGATAGAATATAATCCAATATTCTCCAAAACCACAGGTGGTTCTAAAAAACTGTCGGATAGTAAATGGTTGATTACAAATTTCGACAATCCACAAATGTGTCCGGTTCATTTGTTTAAGAAGTTGATGGAAAAAAGGGGAAATCTTATTCAGACCAACAGATTATTCTTAACCAAACCCATACTGGAGTCAACCCAATTCGAAAGGATGGTACAAGAATAGCCCAGTTAGTAAGAACATTGTATCTTCATGCTTTAAATCAGCAGCCTCTGATATAGGAATTGACACTAAAAAAGTAAAAATAACTAATCATTCTGCAAGAGCAACAGCTGTTTCGAAATTGGCCAAGGAAGGAGTTGGTGAACAACAGCTCATTAAAATTACTGGACACAGTAATAGTCAGTCAATCAAATCTTACTTACAATTGGACGTTGAACATCACCATCAGATGATTGAATCCATGAGGAGAATTTCATCAAGTACTAGCAAGTTTAATCATGATCAGAGCACAATGCAAAATAAAACAGAAAGTACCCAGATTCAACCCACCAATTCAAGCCAGCCCACAAACATTTATAATAATTGTGTTTTTAATATTAATAAAACCTATAATAATTAAATTTATTTCGTTATTATTTTGCTTATTAGTCGATATCATTAGAGATTTACCAATGAAGATATTAGTTCAACATGAAATAAATTCTAAAAAAATCATATAGGTGTATCCACCATATTTCGTTAAGTAAAAAAAAATTACCAACTTTAGTTACACCAAATACTAAATCTCAGATGGGTATTAGTTCAGTCCATCGCCCTTTCATAATTTTGGGTTACTAAAGGTGGTAGAAATGTATTTTTTTTTTAAAGTAATCCATAACACTTCTAATTTAAAAAAATCGGCAGCTACTGGAAGCGACTGGAACCTCCCCACTCGGTGGATCTTTGAAGCCGAAAAGAGCATTAAATTGTGTGACAAAACGGCACTACATGTAATCCGATCTCATTCAAAACCTTTTCAGATCTTCTGGGGCACTAAAAAACCCTCAACTTAATGAATTTACAATCATCTATGCGAGTTATTACCTACATTATCGCTCGTTGAATAATATACTATTAGGATATTAACAACTTTAACATCACTTGAACGACTAAGAAAGTCTAGTTATCCTAAATACTACAGGTTTGTAAAGCAACAATTTGAAAATTGGTAAAGTGATAATCTATAATAAATTCACAAACGAAGGTACAGAAAGCATATGATATTGTTATATCTACCTTTAAAGTTTGTGACAATCCACTAAAAGTTACAAATATGCCGAAATTTTATTAACATGACATGACACCAACGTTATCGGATGACAAACGATGACAATGACAATCGTCAAAATTTGCTCATTGCAATCAGATCGCTCGCGGCTGTCTTTGTTAAATGAAACATTAGCATTTCAGTAATTTTACTAGTATCATGCGAAATGCGATCTATGCCATGTTTGCTTTGTTTTTAATTTTTTTCACGGAAACCAAATCGAAAGGGTGGAAGTGTGATATATCGTTGAAATCAGAATTTTAGCTGCTTTTCAATGGCTCCATTGCAAATTGAAGGTAATTATAAAATAAATAACTTGTTGCGTCAAAATGGCACTAAACGTAATCCGATCTTAACCAAAACCTTTTCAGATCTTCTGGGGCACTAAAGAAACGCACACGCAAAGTATGATTCAAATCCGTTCAGTAGTTTCGGCGCTATCGTGCTAACACACATACACACACACAGATATTTTTCAAAAATCACTTTTTTGGGTTCCTAGGACCTCAAAACGTAAAGATTTGATGTTACCTCAATTTTCGTTTTTGAACCAATTTTAGTAACCTCTCACAATTTTATTGTGGAGAGGTTAAAATATAATATTAACATGGTTTGGTGTAGTAGGTGGCCGTGATATAGGCGGCCATGCTTTTGACAGATGAGGTTTATATTGGTAAATTACATTAAGTTACTGTATAGTAAACCAGCAAACAAAGATATTTTTATGTAAAACATTTCTTGTAAGTATTTGCGTTAAACAATTTGAGAAAAATGGAATGCTTTGAAAAGTACAATTTATGTAAATACTGCAAAGAGTTGAGTCAAGCGCAAATATGTCATCCAAGATTAATATATTTAACGAATTTAATGGAAGATTGCGACCAGGAAGCGTTAGAGTCGAATGGTTTGTTTACGAAAATCCAAGAAAGTCTGCTGCAGATGTCAAGTAAATATGGCCTTTTGCGTAAAAGAGATTTGAACAAAATTGTTTCAAAATATTACATATATGTCTTAAAACACAGACATCTAATTAATTCGTCACCTTCCTATTCACCATTAAGAAGAGATGATGGGTTAGAATTCAAGCAACATTTAAATCTTACTATGTTTGTACATCCTACGTTTTTTGAATTATAAATTGTTAATGCATAATAATTTAACAAATTTGTGTTTTCTGTTTAATGAAACTTTATAGCGAATAATAAATAATAATGTTAATTCAGAAATTTTGCATTTTTCACAGGTACATCTACATTATTTAATGGTTGTAGATCATATGTTTACCTTTTCAACTGTCAAAAAATTTTCACTTAAATATCGTGGCGTCTCGAAAAAGTTTCCGGAAATTAAGGTATCTTATTGGTTAAAAAGTAGAGGTGTGAAATTTTCACTGTAATCGGCGACCCCAAAAACCTCCATGATATGAATTGTATCCGATTTCGTTGAAAATTTTGCGAGTTGAATGGGGGTGAAAATGGAGGCTGCAGCCCACCCCTCCCCCCCCCCCACCCCCCGGATCAGTGCACTAATTGTCACAGGTATACATTTTATATGTTGCAGAAACTTAACATAATGCAAAAGGTTTCAAGTAGTAACGATTAAGACCTACATGCATGCATTTCCTCTACTACTTTTATTATATGCTATAACTGGCTCCTCCGGCATTTTATACAATATATTAAAAATATGGTATCGATAATTTTCTGAAAGAATTTTAACGACCCTTGTACATTCTTAATTATACAGTGAAATGGAGAATGTAAGATTGTAATGTAATTGATGTAATTTGTACTTTTCCTACAACATTTAAGTGCCTCGATTTCGCTACAATTTTACAGATATTTTGAAAACTCACCAAGCTATATGCATCCTCGAAAGTTATTTGTGAAAGTAGCTAAATTAGATTATAGATTGGAGATTGTTTCAGGAATTGCGAAGGTCGAAGTAAGGCTACTCAGAAGTAGCCTTACTTCGACCTAAAAGATCTTTTGTGATTTATCCTACAGCTAGTTGTTGCCCAGAATTACAAGACTTTTACAAAGCTTGTGATTTTTCTGAGGCTAATTTCCCTATGCCTTCAGGCGTTCATTCCGCCTACCCTAGGAACTTTAGGCTAGTGCAGATTAATACCTTGCATTCGCAAAGTTTATGTTCCGCAGTTTGAGTTGCAGTATCGCAATATCTGCATTTGTCGTCTACTGCCTTACCCATATTCTTGTGATAATATCTCAAGGTTCAATGGTCAGTTAGAAGGCCTGTTATCAGCCTTAATTCGAACTTTTCTAGTTCGAGAAGCCTTGTGGCATTCTTCGTCGAATATGTTATAAACTTTTCCGCTTGTCTTTGGCCTGGGGTATTCCTCCAGTAGAACTTTTTCTGATCCTTTTCCCATTTCTGGATATTCTCCGTTATGTATCCCTTGGCCAGGCTACAATGGCCAGGCCACAAAACGATTCAGGTCCAGTGAATTGTGCTTTAGCTTCTTTTTTCACAAGGCTCTCAGCAAGTTCATTACCTTTATTCCTTCATGCCCTGACACCCACATCAAGGTAACCTTGTTGTTGTTGGCTAGTTGCTTCAGGGTTTGTCTACATTCCCAGTCAATTTCAGACTCGAAGGTATAGAGCTTTTAATGCCGCCTAGCTATCTGATAGTATATAGATCTTTGCCCTTCGAATGCCTTATTTGGGCATTTCTGGGCACGCAGATCTATAGAATGAATTTCTGCCTGTTACTGAGGGCTTTGGATAGCCTACATTTAGGCCCTACTGCGTCCACTTCTGCCCCTTCAGCCATCTTAGATCCATCTGTATACCAGATGAGTGACCTTTGTCCCAATCGCACTGCCTCAATCTTGCTCTTCTGACGACTTTCGATCAGCACGTCAAACGGACAATCAAAGTCCTGCTTGACTGGCATAGAGTCAGTGGGTTTGGTCATGGACTCCAACTGGAGTAACTCCAGATTCATTAAATGACCAACCAGATCATCTGGTCTAAATTTATGTGCCTGATGCAGTCGTAGGGCACGAAGTGCTGTCTCCTTCCTCAAGTGCAAGTGTAAAGGAAATAGGTCAAGCATTACCTCCATAGCTGCTGTGGGACACGAGTACATTGCTTCTGGAGTCTCTAAACAGTCAAGGCGTTGCAGTTTCTGCAACTTTTCTTGTGCTATTTTTTTCTGTCTTTGGCCACCATACACATGATGCGTAGATCACCGTAGGTTTGACAACCTAAATGTAAGACCAATGTGTCAGTTTCGGCATCAAGCCCCAAGTCTTACCAAACAGCCTACGGACCATGAATGTTTTTTCAATGCCTTGGACCAGGTAATGTAAAGCATTTATTGTTGACTTGTCAGGTTGGTAGGCAAATTGTTTAGAATGAAATTCTGCAATGATCGCTTCTGATATACTGATCGAATAATTTCTCCATTGTTTTTAGAAGAAATGAGGTTAAGCTGATGGGGCGACAAGATTTAGGCTCGTTTGGTAGACGTCTGCCTATTTTTGGAATAAACGCCACCTTAACTTCTCTCCAAGCTTGGGGTATATACCCAAGTATATAGCTTGCCATAAATATACTTCTCAGTCATGTGATAAGCTCCTTAATTCCGTATTGATATAGGGCAGGAAAAATGCCATTTCTGCCCAGTGATTTAAAGTGCTTGAAGATAGATACCGCCCATTTAATTTTGTTGATGGTGAATATTTTTCTAGTCAGGCTAAATTAACAATACAACCATAATATTTTATCTAAAATGTAATGCCCCTACTAAGTTTTCCCGTCCTACTTACAATTTGGAATAAAAATACAATATTTACTTCTCACATGTTAGCTTTTAGTTATTATTATTATTATTATTATTAGCCGTTACTCGAGTCCGAGTATAAAAATGTTACAGTCGATAAATTGTGTACAATAAAAAACAAGTAACAGGTGTAGTTTATTGTAATTCCCATTCATCTACGGTGCACACGACTATGGCTATAGAGGCCAATTCGGGAGAGCACATGTCGACCGCAGTCAGGACAAACATAGACCTGGTTAGGTCTTGGATTCGGCCTTCTTGCAGCAACATTTCCTTGATAGCTGGCCACAACCCCTCGCCATTCGGTTCTGTCCGCTGCAAGTTGTTCCCATTGCTCGTCTGCAATACCGCAGGATTTTAGATTTTCATGGAGAGCGTCTTTGAACCTCTTTCGTTGACCGCCACGCCTTCTTCTACCGCTTAGCAATTCACCATAAAGTGTACATTTAGGAAGGCGGTTATCATGCATACGATGAACGTGACCTGCCCATCTTAGGCGTGCTCTTGAAATAAGCACCTCAATTGGAAGGCTGTTTGCTCTCCCGAGTACTTCCACGTTTGATATGTGATGAAACCAACGGATTTTCATCATACTTCTGAGGTGTCTTTGCTGAAAACGTTCTAATTCTTTCACATGACGACGGTAAGTGACCCAGCTTTCACATCCATATAGCAGTGTTGGAATGACAACTGCTCTGTAGACAGCCATTTTCGTTGACAAAGCAAGGTCGTGGTTGTCAAATACTCTCTTTCTAAGACCCCAGAGTGCTCTAGATGCAGCGTTAATTCTATTGCGAATCTCGCTGTCCATGTTTGCTTTGTCATTAACAACGTTGCCTAAGTAATTGAACTGATCCACCACTTCAAGAGAATTTCCGTTAAGTGTAATGTCTATTTGGTTCACTTGATGAGGAGTTGACATAATCTTAGTCTTTCCAATGTTGATTTTAAGTCCCAAGGAATCATAGCTCTGGGCATACACATCTAAAAGTTCTTGAAGCTCTTCCGGCGTAGAGGCTAAAAGTGCACAGTCATCCGCGTACTGGAGATCACAAATGAATCGTGTGCGTGTCTTCGTGAAAGCTCTAAAGCGCCCTATGTTAAAGAGACCGCCATCAAAACGGTATCTGAGACCTATTCCTCTGACTGTCAGTTTGTTGTCAACAATAATTGTTAGAGCAGTGGTAAACAAATTAAAGAGTAGGGGTGCCAGGACACATCCCTGCCTAACTCCAGTGAGGGTTTGGAAAGGTTCGGTTGCCTCATTATTATACATAACCTGGGCGTTGTTGTTTGTATGTAGACTGCGACATACTTCCACAAATTTTCTAGGGATACCTAAGCGGAACATAATTTTCCAGAGCACTTCCCTGTCCACCGAGTCAAACGCCTTGGTTAAATCAATGAAGGCCGTGTGAATTTCTCCTTGATGTTCGAGTGCTTTTTCTTGAAGCTGTTTAAGTGTGAAGATTAAATCCGATGTGCCTCGGTTTGGTCTAAAGCCACTCTGTGTTTCAGGAAGTAACTTTTCCATAACAGGTGTTAGCCTATTTGCCATCGCTTTAGTGAGTATCTTCCCTCCAACAGCCAGGAGAGCTATACCCCTGTAATTTCCACAGTCCGCAGCGCTGCCTTTGTTTTTGAAGAGGTTGATTAAAAGTGTATCACGAAACTCCTGCGGAGCTTGACCACTTTCCCACACGACATCAAACAGTGTTTTGAGGTAGGGTATGAGCTCTGACGACACAGCTTTAAAGATCTCAGCTGGGAGTGAGTCGGCGCCGGGAGATTTGTTATTTTTTAGCTGCCCAATGGCGGTTAAGATCTCTTCCGTTGTTAGTGGCTTATCTAAGTCTTCGAAGGTGTCGTATTGAGGGATAAGATTTATAATATCGTGATCGGCTTGACTTTGCTGGTTAAGAATGTTAGAGTAGTGTTCTTTCCATCGGGCTCTTATTTTCTGGTCTTCTTTGAGGAGATTTCCATTTAAATCTTTAATAGGGCACATATTTTTCCGACTGGGGCCGTACACTGCTTTTACTCCTTGAAAGAAATTCCTGTAGTCGTGTGAATCGGCGTACCTTTGAATTTCTCTGGCCTTGCTTGCCCACCACTCGTTCTTTATTCTTCTGATTTCGCGTTGCGTTTCATACTTAGATTGGGTAAAAGCTTCTGCTTTTGATGAGTCGTTGGGGTGGTTGATAGCGTTTTGGAAGGCAATATGTTTGCGGTCAAGAAGTTCTTGTATAAAAGCTTCATTATCCTTGAACCAGTCCTCCTGTTTTTTACTTGCTACAGTGCCAAGAATTTCCTCACTCGCACTTTTTAAACTGTCTTTAATTTGTGTCCAGGTAACAGCGACATCTACAGAATTGGTTTCTTCTAGTGCACTCAAATTCTCTTGAACTTTTTGCTTTAGCTGTTCGACGGTTTGTTGGTCACGCAATTTACTAATACAGAGACGGGGTCTACGTTTTACTTGAGTTCTTCGGTGTTTGGGTCTCATAACAATTTTCATTTTAGAGACAATAGGACGATGATCGGTCCAACATTCGCTATCAATGCGCGCCTTTGTAATTTGGACGTCCTTGAGATGCTTCCTACGTACGATAACATAGTCCAGTAGATGCCAGTGACCTGATCTGGGGTGACGCCAGGTGCCTTTAAATTTATCCTTTTGTCGGAAAATGGTGTTTGTTATAACTAGATCATGTTCGGCGCATTTAGTTAGGAGTAGTTGACCGTTAGCGTTCATGTTGCCCAAACCGTTCTCGCCTATGATGCCTGGCCAGGTGTCTGCATCTCTCCCTACTCTAGCGTTAAAATCGCCAAGAATAACGAGTCGTTCCGTTTTAGGTATTCTACAGAGGGTTTCTTCCAGCTGTTGATAAAAGCTTTCCTTGGTTTCGTGACTTGCATCCAGAGTGGGAGCGTAGGCGCTTATTAGATTTACCGCGTTGCCATCTGATAGCTCATAGCGTAGCAGCATTAGACGCTCGGATAGGCCTTGTGGTACTTGTGTTAAGTTGGATACAAGTTGATTCCGAACGGCAAATCCTACTCCATGTTGTCTTCTTGAATTGGTGGGAAGACCTTTCCAATAGAAGGTGTAGTACTTTTCTGTGAGAGAGCCTTCCTCCAAAAATCGAGTTTCGCTGAGAGCTGCAACGTCAACATTGAGTCGGTGAAGTTCTCTATCTATTAGAGCAGTTCTTCTTTCAGGCCGATCGGTGCGAGTGCTGTCGTTCAAAGTACGAACATTCCAAGCGCCGTAGATGAAAGAATTCGTTTTGTTGGATTTAACTTGTCGGTGTTTTTTCGACATTCGATGAGGTGTCCCTGTGGGCACCCTCCCCCGGAGATCCGATCGGGAGGGTATTTTACCTCCGGATGATTTTGTCCCACTTGAACGCTCCATCATTTCTAAAAGCCTTAATCGACTGAAAACGAAGCTGCATTTGAAGTTTTAGCTGGAGCAGGTATGCAACTGACCAGCTCGGTTGCGGAAGGCGAGTGGTGTGGTCCCATGGCACAGAAGGAGACTGCGACGATGGGGTAACCAAACGATTCCAAAAGCAACCTTTGCGTGCGGTGGGTTATTTTTACCGCACTCTTCGTGAGAAGGTGGATGTGCTCACGGCAAAAGAGAAGGGTTATTCCGCCCTTACTCGGTCGTTAGAGCCTCGTTAGTGAAAACAGGGTGCACCAAGTTCAAATTGAACTCATCGCGAAGGTGAGGTTAACAATTGAGTAGGAGAGGCTATAACTTGCGCTTCACTACCCCATTCACCCCAGCTTTTAGTTAGCTTCGCTGTATGTTGCATTTATTTATCCGGCCTTATTTTTCAGATAAACTCAAAGAAAAATTAATCTATCGAGCCGTAAACTTCTCGATTAGAATTTCTATTAAATATTGAAGATTCGATTAGAATATTCTAACTGAAAATATTATAATTGAAATCTAACTTGAGCAACTCTGACGTAATTTGAACAAACGCCAAAACGCTTGAACACTACACTAGAATACACTACTACACATGCACTTCGCTAATCATATGAGCATCATTGGGGATAATTAAAACTAGTGTAAAGCTTTAAAGTTTTAATCATGTCCCTATATCCTATACCATACCATGGCTAGCGAAAGTGGTATACTTGAGTGTAATGTCAAAGTGTTTTGTTGTTTATAAAAACTAAGCCATTGTTAGTGTCACGCCAAATGTTCTATCCAGGATCCTAGGGGTAAGGAATTCAGGACCCTAGGATCTCATATTAGATTCAAATTTAGGACATCAAAATCCATAAGAGTGTGGTGATTTATTCAGCCGGACATACCCCTTTTTTTGTGCCTGTAAAATTAATATTTATAAGAGAAAGTTCGTCATTTATACGTTTGTAAAAGAAAACTCTGATTACAATAACGCTTAAATATAAATTGTTGTACTAAATGAAAAAATAAGGTTCCATCTCTTACAATTAACTGAATTTAAATGTTAGTTATCAACAGAAAATTAATACAATTGTGATAGAAGTTTGTGTATACAGATGTTGTATCAATTTCTTATATGAGTAACATCCAACAAGATTTACGGCGTAGCACATGGAATAAGTTATATGATATATACACGTCATCTTCGAATAATTTATATGCGTAACATTCTATCTCGCTAAAGTGGAAACAATTTGGTTTAATAAATGATTATCCTTTAAAATGAAAATCGCACACGATTTAAATGCTTTGGTAATTCATCGTTCAAACTAAAATGGTTTTTATTCCTTCTTGAAACTAATGTTTCTTTCTCTCAATAATTCCTTTTAGCCCTATATGATGTTATATTTAATGTTATAACCGGAAGAATATACTGTTTATTACATGACAATACTAATTATGAGAACATATATAACATCGTGAAATAACAGTCGCTGAATTATAACAATTTTCTATCATATATTTAGGAATCTAATAAAATTAACTTTGTAATTTGTTTTGATATGAAATGTAAGAATTATCAACTAAAAATTTCGAATAAAATAATAATTTATATTAAGTAGGTGTCTATTTAAAATTAATCTATCCAGTAGGTACTTGTTACTTGTTATCAATATCATAATGTGGTAGAAAAGTGTGACGGACCCTCTTCATATAATCCTTTAGTACTTCTATTTCATTTCGCAATATCTGTGGATACAATATATTGCTGGTGATTTGCCTTTTCTAATGGTTCCTGGGTGAAAGCTAATATCCATCTGAAAATCCAGTGCGCAAAATTGTATGTTCTATCGTAGTAAATTTTCTTATTTTGTATACACTATAATATTGTTTATATCATAACGCTAATTGTTCTCAAATAACCTTTTCGCAGTTTATTATTGTTCACATATCTATCAGACTTGCAGAATTACTTTTTTTTTATTATTTACTTTTTGAAAAAAAGGCAATGATCAAATTTCTTACTACAGGCAAAATGACAATCATATGTGGAGATTAAATATTATGGGAAATGTTGATGATATCCAATATTGCCATCGGGTCAGATCCATATATTCCGAGAAAAGAAGACCTCATTAGTGGCACAGGGATTGTAGCATTTCCAAATATTACACGTGTGATTTGTGAATTATTTTATTTCTAACAAAGTGCTCACACAGAAGAATTGGCTTGAGGAATTCACATCTCTTGAAGCTCACAACTAATAGAATAATATCTTCTATTCGTTGAATGCTGAGGACTCCCGATTGTAAACATTTTGGATGTGATATTGTGAATGTTACATGCTATAACTGTCTAAAGGACGTTTTATTACAGTTCCTAATGGTACTGCTAGGGCGTTCGCCTAATGGGTTCGAACAGATGTAAAATACAAAATTTATACTTACTTCGATTTTGTTCAACGGTACTTCACCGATAGTATCAACTTGAATATAGGATGCACTGTCTTATAGCTAACACTTTATTTTCTAACACTTCTTACAATTAACCTTAAAAGGAATCAATGTTGCTACTCAGTAACACACAATGAAAGAGGACGGGATTCAGGTAAAGTTATATATTGGGTTTCTGTATATGAAAGATGTATAAGGCTAACAAGGATATCAGTCCATACCACACATGATGAGTATTAGGACGACTCGGAAAATACCATCCAATGGCTTACGTTAGAGCAATCTACTGGCACCAAAAAGAATCAATTTGAAAATTTAGAATTTTGGTAAAAGAATATCTGTTCCGAATCACTGAGAAACCACATGTAGCAAATACGGCGGTAAACCTATTAGTTTACAGCCAAAAACGACTGCTAAGTTTGTAAAATAAGACTGGAAAATTTTGGCATCCGAGAAAAATCTCCTATCTGGGATTTTTTTGAGGAACCACTAATCCGTCCTTATAAGCCATACCTTGCATGAGGGGCAATTCTATATAACGTCGGATCGTAAAAGAAGATCCTTTTTCGAGACAGTTTCTAAAATGACACCTTGTGCATTACGCCTCGGGCATCACGTCTCGTCATGTGAAATTTTATTGCAGTTACAAAAATTACGCCTCGTGGGCGTTAGGTCCCGTCGTGGGAATTTTTGATGAAATGACGTTGAGTGGGGCTCCACGTTCCGTCTTGTGAATTTCACTGCAGTTACAAAAATGTCGCTTTTCAATCATGTCTCGAGAACGTTCATTGTACTTCCAAAATATCTTCCCGACAGCATTTCTACGTGTCGCATTCGGATTTGATGGCAGTTTCACAAAATTCCGTCGAAGGAGATTTTCCCTAACTTAAAGCAGGATGATATTTGATGCATTTAGATAGGTTCTTTGACAATATCACAGGCCGTTGAAATATTCAAAAATAGGAGTAAGATGTAGATATTGTGTCATGATACCTACAATAATGATTGAATGTAAAGGACAATATACATATCGTCACTGCCACAGTAAAACTTGAAATGAGTAAGCTGGTGTCTTCACGTGTAACTGTGGTGCTTGTATTTTCTGATGAAAAGACTTCAGCATGGATGATGTTGACATCGGCATTCCCATCTGCGATGCGCACAATACATCCGTACTTCATCAACATCTTGCACATAAGGAAAATAATTATCTGTTTGTTATTTTTATTAGCCAATAAGTGTTTATTCTTACCAACTGCTGTTGTTGATGTAGTGTCTTCTGTGGGCTATGATCTGGTTCGTAGGAAGACTTACTGTTACTGCCATCAAAAACAATGACAACCTTTCCAGACATTTTCAGAATGAAATGTACATCAGAGTTTGCATTGTTCTCATATGTTTCATTGTTATGCCACGAAGTACGATGTAGTGGAGATCCATCATACAAAATATACTGATTTGTAAGGTGAATTACTACAGTTTTTTCCATTTATAAATTGTTAATATATTTTGGAATTGTGTGAACTAGTTAAGACTTGTCGGTATTCCTCAACATATTTTGTAATTCTAATAATATAAGAAACTACGATGAAGTTCGTAACACACGACTCCTTCAAGGTTCATATCACCGCCAATTGCATCAGTCAGCATTATCTGAAAGAAGAATACTTCCTCCGCTTATATATCGACGTCGTCGTTCTAGGGGTGTTTAGTTTGACCTTTGGAAGACTATTTAAATAACTCTTTCCCTATCATTTGGAGACGATATTCCTACTAATGAACTGCAAGTCGTCAACATTAACTCGAGGATCAGCAGTTACTTTTATAATAATGTTGTAGAGATTTAACTCAGACTGGAATTACGTTATAAATTCTAGTCGTTCGACAACTTTTAGGTAGATTTCTCATCTACCTATTGCAGAGTGCAGCATGTCACGATTTCGGGAAAATGTCACAATAGTTTCTTCGATTATGGTCTGTAGACCCCAAATATATATATATATATATATATATATATATATATATATATATATATATATATATATATATATATATATAGGGTGTCCAGAAACTCCCGCCTTCCCCTTTAAGTGCTAATTCTCCATGCAATAATAGTAAGAAAAGTTCCTATAAACATGTGTCCGGAAATCCTTCCTAAGGGAGCTACGGCCCTCTAAGGATGGCGATTTTTCAAAGTAGGCGTTTATAATTTAAAAAACAACCTGAATTAAGATTATTATTATTGTTACAAAATGTGTTCAAAATGCCTTCCTTCCTGCTCGATGCAGGTCTCAGCACGGCGAACAATATTATTTGTGGCTCTTTGCGCTATTTTCCTGGTTATAGTGTCAAATGCCGCAACTATGTCAGCTCGCATGTCGTCTTCACTAATTGTCGCATTAAAATGAACCAAATTTCTTATTTGACCCCATATAAAATAATCCATGGGATTTAAATCCGGCGATTGAGGAGACCAACTTATCGGGCCACTTCTTTCTATCGAGCGCCCTCGAAAAACTCGGTTCAAATGACGCCTTGCTACCCAACTAAAGTGCGCCGGAGCTCCATCGTGCATAAAAATCAGATTCAAGCGAGAAAGCAGCGGGATTTCATTCAGTAAACCGGGTAGTTGCCTCCGGTCCATTAAGTCGTGCGGGAAGAAATATGGGACCAATCTGCAAAATTGGTGGTAAATATTATTTTCAAGTTTTACTTAACCTATAGTAGTAGTCTAGCAGCTCGCCTAGTAGTCAACCTTGGCTAATCAGCAAATGCATCAAGAATCATCTCTTCTTCAGCTACTGTAATCTCTCTTGGGTGACCGTTACCTCGTCTATTAGGTAGGACATTTCCATTGTCCCGTACACGATTGAGGCAGCGCGTGATAACTTTTGCGTCGGGAAAATGTGCTGGTTGCGGGAATCGTAATGCGTACAGTTGTGCGGCTGGTACAGCCATACCCTAACAGATAATCATATCGAGATACTCCTGTGAGGTGTACTCAGCCATTTCTGTTACTGAATGATATAAGCCTACTTTCAAAATAAATAATGCGCATTTAGCAAACGAATACGCAATATTTCGTTTAGACCGCTTTTACTTGAAAACAGCTTGCCATATAGCTAATTGCAAAGAGGACCTTTTTTGCAGAATTGACCAGGGAATCATAATCAGGGATTAAAATACTAAAAATGTCAAATGGACAAATAAATATGTAGAAACAAAAAACACCGACCCCTCGCTTCTCCGCCCCTGGATAAAATTAATTTTGGCTAATACTGTAAAACAATAACCTTCAATAATCGAAAATAGTTAACCAAGTTTCATAAAGTTGTCCCAAATCATTTCCGTGACAATTAGTAAAAACACCTATTTTTGCGCTATCGTTAGATGGCCGTAGCACCCTTAGGAAGTATTTTCGGACACATATTTATAGGAACTTTTCTTACTATTTTTGCATGGAGAATTAGCACCTAAAGAGGAAGGCGGGAGTATATAGACACCCTGTATATATACAGGGTGTCCCCTGTATATATACAGGGTGTCTCACCGGGAACTGAATCGATCGATATAGAGAAAAGTACGCATCAGAAAATTTTGAAAATTTAGATAATTACTAATGTCGGTGTGGCCAATCCAACTAATATAAATACAAGCAGCTGACACTTCCGCTTATACCGGAAGTCGATACCAACTTGCTTATTTCAAATGGAACATCCTATATATTTTAGGGTTTTCAAAAAGAGCATAAAATTCTGAGTCGAAAATATACCTAGCCGTTTCAGAGATATTTGACATTTTATAGGAAATTTGACAGATGCAACGGTTTGCAAGAAACGTTATAACTTTCTTCGTGTAAAAGATCCTCACTTGATTCTTGTCACACAAAAAAACATAAAGAGAATTACGTTCTACAACTGAAATAAATTCAATAATATCATACCAAGTGTTCCGTTTTTCGCGTTACATTTTGTCAACTTCAAACCGCGAAAACTTGTTTGGGTCAAATGCTCCCCCACCTAACGCATATTTAATTAATAATTATTTACAAGAAACTTTTTATGATCAATAGATTGCCAATAATGGACCTTCCTTATGGCCTCCTCGCTCGCCCGATTTATCAGTTCTGGATTGTTTCATTTGGGGAACTATTAAAAATAAAGTTTATGAGAGCATTTGAATTTCTTCATTTTCTTTCATTTTTGAATTTTCTCATTTGATTTTGAGAAATGCATTTCAAAATATATCACTGGATTCAATTAGAAGAGCTACCCATGAGGAACTAATCCGAAGGTACGAAAAATGTGTCGAGGTTCGAGGGCGGAATTTTGAGCAATTATTAAATTAAAATGAAATCATATTTTAAATTGATCTTATCTTTGCTATTTTAGTTCATGCCATATCTTCAATTCGATTAATACGCATGTTACAGTGTTAGTGTTATTTTGCGTTTTTGTGAATATCGAGTAGCAAATGTGCTGCAAGTTCTTGATATTACTTTATCACATTCTCCATAAATAATAAACAAATTTAAAAAGTTTTCGTTGGTATAATTTAAACGTGCTGGCATTTTTTGATATAAGATAATGACTGATTGTTTCTAATCATGGCTATTTTGATGAAATGATTTTTCAACAATTCATGAATTTCTAATAAAATCGCAAATATTTCAAAAAGTTGTAACTTTAAAATCACAAAAAAGGGAATTTACTTTTACACAACTTGACGTAAAAAAATGCAGGGTGTTCCATTTGACCTAAACAAGTTTTCGCGGTTTGAAGTTGACAAAATGTAACGCGAAAAGCGGAACACTTGGTATGATATTATTGAATTTATTTCAGTTGTAGAACGTAGTTCTCCTTGTGTTCTTTTTACGTGACAAGAAGCAAATGAAGATCTTTTACACGAAGAAAGTTATAACGGTTCTTGCAAACCGTTGCACCTGTCAAATTTTCTATAAAATATCAAATATCTCTGAAACGGCTAGGTTTATGGCTAGGATATGCTACATATTTTCGACTCATAATTTTATACTCTTTTCGAAAACCCTAAAATATATAGGGCATCCATTTGACATAAGCAAGTTGGTATCGACTTCCGGTATAAGCGGAAGTGCCAGCTGATTGTTATTATTTTAGTTGGATTGGCCACACCGACATTAGTAATTATCTAAATTTTCTGATGCGTACTTTTCTCTATATCGATCGATTCAGTTCCCGTCTCGGTGAGACACCCTGTATATATATATATATATATATATATATATATATATATATATATAATATATGATTTGCAGGAAACAACTACTCAGCGGGAAAATACCCCGACCTGCATTGAATTACACCTTACAAATCATGAAAGAATGGTAACCAATATCATTTGTCAATTCCCCGACCAGACATAGACCGGTTTCGAACTTATTAGTTCTCATCAGTATGCCATAGGTCGTGGAACAGACAAATGACAGTGGCCAACCTGCTAGTTTTATACAAACTATAGTAAATTGAGTAATGGTGAGAGGTAAGTGAAATCTCTCAAATGGTAAATTGCTACTATACACCATAGATGTCTCCATGGGCGCAGTGGCGGTTCCTCAGTTTTTAAACTGGGGAGGCAGGGGATAGATAGGCCTGGATGGTTCCGAGGGGCGGGAGGTATACACATGTGCGCCGCGATGAAAATTTTGCGAATATCAAGGTCAACTTTTAAACTTTACCATTACACAAATATTAGTAATTTTCTCTTCATGTTAGTCAGTATAATTTGTTTTATGATAAGTATCAAAGTATAAAGTAAAAAACAAATTCTACCGTCCAGCAAGAACCAACGTGGAGGTCTGAATTATATCTTGCCAGGAAGGGATTGTGGGGTAGGGGTGCTTTTAATAGGTGAGGGAGTTAATTATTAATATAATAATAGTAATAATAATATGGCACAAATGCTACCACAATCAAAACAATTATATAGTAATATGAAATAAATAATAAACTCTGAAACGATAACATAAATAAAAATATTCTCAAATTAAAAATAGTTAAATAATAACAAACTGAAAAACAACACAAATAAAAATATACTTGGTAGTATACTTACAATCTACAGAAGTAGAATAATTGCTGTGGTGGTTTTTTAAATTTTAAACAAAAAAGAAATTGAACAAAAAAACTACATGTCTAAATGTTCTTGTAAATTAATGAAATCTGTCTATCTTTTTGTTTGGCAAAAATATCTATTACTCATAAAATGTATTATTCTGTGTTAGTTCCTTAACAAGCCGTTTTTCGATAGAAATGATAGAAATATTTTTTAATCTTTCTTGCTCAATAGTATTTCTAGTAAATGATTTGATTCGTTTGAGGGCGGAAAAACTCCTTTCTACTGAAGCAGAGGTAACAGGAATTGTGACAGCTAAAGTAAGTAATCTATAAAATTCTGTTAGACAAGAAATTAAGTCATTATTATAAATAAATGAAATCATTTCGGTAGGGGTTTGACAATTTTGAAACAATTCTTTGTCAGCGTATACAGTTGTTAATTCATTTTTTAGTGCTATTGAATCAAAAAGGTTATATTGTTTTAATAATGATTCAAATTTATCATTTGGAAATTCTTTTGAATATGAGAGAAAATTATCCTTTCTTATTAAATCGAAAAATTCTAATTTATCTAAATCGGAAAATCTTATCTGTAGTTGATTAATTATTGTATCCAAAATTTCATTGAAAATCTGTTTATAATTCAGTCTTAAATCTTGAAGATTTAATGTTGTCTTTCTTTTCTTTGGCGCCGGTTCACCACTTTGGAAATCTTCAGACAGTTATTGTCTGAAAGTTATTTGTGGCATTCTACGAATATTCTTTCCTATTATTTGGGTTTTCTACCACATGTGCTATTATCCTCTTCAAAACAAATCACCGAATCTACAAAATAATAGAATTATTGGAAAAAAAGCCTCTGCGCCCGTGACGTTTACGCCAAAGGAAAAGTCAGAGGTTATGTTTTGCAAATAATATAAATCGGAATAAACACAAAAATAATGTATTTTGCTGACGTTTCGGAAAGTAATCTCTTTCCGTTTTCAAAGCTATTTTTTGAAGAACTCTTATTTTGCTGTGTATGTCAAATACACAGCTTTAAGATTCTGTTTATGTTATTTCTATAGATACTTACTAGTTACACAGAACATAGAACTGATGATATTTTTTAGATAATGTTGAGTTTGTTAAGTTCTTCTTTTAACATTGGTAGCCAGGTTGTACAAATATCTACAGAACAATTCGATACGCACTTATCTTCATTTAATAAGATTATTGCTGATTCTTTAATTTTTCTTTTTTTGGTATCTGTTTCTTTTGTTAAAATTTTTGCCGAGTCCCAGTTTATTCTATGTCCGTTTTCCCAAGCATGTTCACAAATCTTTGATTTCTGAATTTCATTCTTTCTAATGTAATTCTTGTGCTCATCCAACCTCACACTGAAAGGTCTGGATGACTCACCCACATAACATTTATCACATTCGCACGGGATATTGTAAATTGTAAAGACAGTTGGTTGTAAAGATCATTAAAATGAATTTCATTATTTCTAAAATTTTGCAACGTAATAGTTAATGCATTCAAACTTTTCCTGGCGTATGAAATGTCTGTGCTTTTATTTTGTAAAATTGAAAATACAACATCGGTGTGTTTAAAGATAAATTTAAAAGTATGTAAAAGAAAGAGAAAATGAGGATCTTTAAGATGTCTTTTTAAGCCAACAGCTTCTCTTAAAGTTGGCTGATCTTGTTTGAAATCATCATATGTCAAAATATAATCAAAAACTTCTATTAACTTATCCCTGTTTTTGAATACTGTAAAAACTGCTCTAGATGTAAAATTCCACCTTGTTGCCACATTTGACGGTAAACGGTCAGATCCTATGGTATTAAGTACCTCTGTTCTTTTAGTTGATTTTGAAAAATATGATGAAAATCCAGACAAGTTGGCAAAAAAAATTTTACATTCTTTGATGCTATCTGTGCAGGCTTTACTCAATACTAAATTCAACGTATGCGCATAGCAATGTGTAAAAAGTGCCTGAGGGGCCATTGTTTTAATTTTTGCCTGTAAGCCATTTAAGTGACCAGCCATAACTGATGCCCCATCATATGTCTGAGCAACAAGTTTATTTTTAAGTCATATTTTCCAAATTTTTCTGTTAAAAAATTAAATAAATCACGACCTGAACTAACATTGTAAAAACCTGCAAATCGTTCAACCACTTGCCCTTTAATAACATATCTGAAAACAACCGATAACTGTGAACAGCAGCTGATGTCTGTGGTGTCATCAGCTTGCCAAGAAAAGAAAGGTACTTCATTTAATTCGCTTTCAATTTTTTGTACTACAACACAACTAATTGATTCAATTAAATCGTTTTGAATAGCTTTAGAAGTTCCCGAAAAAACTGTAGCTTCGTTTAAAAATTGTTCCATTTTGCCATCGTATCTGCTCAGAAAAGAAATAAGCTCTTGAAAATTTCCTCTATTATCTGAATGCACATTCTCATCATGTCCCCTAAAAGCCCATTCTTGACAACATAAAAAAATTACCGTATCAATTAGTCTATTTAAGATATCTCTATTTTCTTTAACCTTTACATTATGATCTACAATTGACTGTTTGTGCCCTTGATCAATAGAATTTAAAATATTCTGTTTGCCAAATAACTTGAATTTTATTGAAGCAGTTAAATGTCCTTTTGACCTAGCATGCCTTTCAATTGATCTGGGTAAGTTTTTTAAATCATTATATCCTAATTTTGACCAAACAGTGTTCTCTGGGTCATTAGAAAAAAGTAAACAATACCAGCAATATAATTTATTTTGTACTGGACATCCAGTTAACCACTCACATTTATCATACCATTGTACACAAAAAGAACGATTATGTTTTGAAGTTACTATGAGATTTTGCATGGTAGGTTGGGGCCTTTTTAAAGTTTTTATTATAAATATCTTGTCATCATATGTTAATTGACTAAAATGAACATTCTTCAAAAGGAAATTTACAATATCATCTACAGATTTAAACACTTCACCGATACTGACATTACCATTGTTATTGCTTGTACTTACGTTTAATTCCATTTTTGACGTTTTATCAATATTTAAACAAAAATTTTAAATGAATTTATTGCACTTAATAAAATATAACCACCACAGACACTTTTACTTTCAATTAACCTAAACGGTAAACGATATGACTGTCTGGACTCAGGAAGTGGGAAAATAAAAGTCAGATGTTTATTAATCTTTGTTCCTATTGGTCCGGAGCTTGGCCTCCGGCACGTGGTTTTGAGAGCAGATTTTAATGGGTAGCTTCAAACGTTTCAAATTGAACCATTCTAAACGCGAAAGCTATGTTAGAAGCGTTTGGAGGCCTGCCTCACCAGTCACCATGGATAGAATGTTACAGTTGTGCAGCGTTGCCGGTTATAATAATAATAGTTTAAATTCGCAGATTTAGGGAATATTTCTGTTAATTTAAATTTGTCGTTTCATAAAGTATATTTATATTTATAATAATGTAAATATGTAAAGTAACTGTAAAGGCAAATCAGAAGTAGGGAGGCCCGGCCTCCTCTGCCTCCTCAGAGAAACCGCCACTGCATGGGCGTATAACGACTTGCGATTTTGCAAGTACCTGAGAGCGGCGACCTTTCAGTCCTAGGTGGACCTAACCTACTGTTATAATATATGACTTGCAACTACTCAGCGGGCAAATACCCCGACCTGCATTGAATTACACCTTACAAATCATGAAAGAATGGTAACCAATATCATTTGTCAATTCCCCGACCAGACATAGACCGGTTTCGAACTTATTAGTTCTCATCAGTATGCCATTGAAAACCTACGCGTTAATAGTTCATAAATCGATGACAATAAATTGAAGTTGGGCAGTTACTTAATCATTTATTTACTAAAATAATAGAAACCTGAAGCAGTGCAAAACAATATAGGATGAAATCTACCTTTCAGATTGGCTCCTGCCATCGGGATTTTTTTACTCATTTCCTCGTTTTGTGAGTTATTCTACCACATATCTTCTGATCACAAATTCTACGAAAATAACAAAATTAATCAGTATATTGAAAAAATAACCTCTGCGCCTGTGACTTTTATATAAAATGATCAGTCAGAGGCTATTTTTTGCCAACTGATACAGATTATGACAAAAACAAGTATATAGTATTTATTTGACGTTTCGGAAACTAAATGTGTTTCCTTTTTCAAGATTATGAATGCAAATTCTTCTATGTTGTATATATTAAGCGCTTAGCTTTACGATTGTGTTTATGGCATATCCATAGTTATAAGCAAGTAGTAAGTAAAATTATTTGTATACATCAAGAATGATGTATGCTTGCTTTTTCAATCCGACAACAGTGTATCTCTAATGAAAACAAAGAAACAAGAAGAAAAGGCGTAATATTTCCCATAAATTTAATTTTCGCAAAAAAATTGAAAAAATAACAATTATAAAATATATTGGTAATTTGATCAAAAATAAGATGTTCACTAAAATCGATCTCTGTAGTAAAATAGAAGAAAACATAAATAGCAATGTACGTAAAAGAAAACGATATATTAATATTGATGCCGGCAGTTCATTAAGTTATTAAGTATGTGAAAATTTCGTCCGCTAAAGAGAAAAACAACGTAGGTTATTATTTGACCATTTCTCTTCTCTTCTATCTTACATAGTTTTTCATTTGTACAAATTTTAAGAATCGGCGAATTATCTATAACACAAACATTACAACATATGAATATTCATATTTTCCAAACCTATCAAAATAATTCCACATAAATACATTTATATATTTTTCTAGGTACTGGGCTGTTACAAATATTGACTACATCCACCAGAGGACATCGAGAAGAATAGGCATAATGATTTTCATAATATGGCTTGTATCATTCCTGGTTTGCATAGCTCCCCTGTTAGGCTGGAAAGACCCCAACTGGGAGCTCCGAATACGAGACAAGAAATGTCTCGTAAGCCAAGACCTTTATTATCAGATCTTTGCCACGGCTTCGTCGTTTTATCTGCCCTTGTTGGTCATTCTTATACTATATTGGCGGATATTTCAGACGGCAAGAAAGCGTATCAGGAGAAGGCAGATTATCACAGCAGGGACGCAGCAGGCCGCTAAAAATCCTGCTGCTGGAGGAATTGCTGGAGGGTTGGCTGCTGCTAGCGGTACAGGTATTTTTATATTTTCTCTAATCTTCCCGGGAATAGACTTTTTTACAATTCTCACCCTGTCTGAAACATTAAGAAATAAGTGATTCTATTTCGTTAGCGACAACAATAAAGAAGCAGATAGAGTTTTTGTTATATCAGTTTCCCATTATTTCTCGTACAGCTTCATTTTTTTAGATCTACTTAAGGTGTTTTTTTTAGTTGGTGATTTTACACCCTGAATCGAATATAACGGAATAAAGTTGAATTTCTGCAAAAGTGCGTAAATGAGCAATATAGTTTAACATATTAAAAATCATCACTGCTACGTAGCTTCCTTTCATTGACATGACTATAAAATGACCTCGAAAATTTATTATTCGGTTATATCTTCTAAACCTTGATAGTTATACGAGAATGTTTTAAATATAAAATACAGGATGATTCATAAGTAACTGTACATCACTTAAATGTGAATAGTAGAAGTCATAATATTTAGACGGAATCAATCACGCCTTAATGAAATGTTGATAGATAAAGAAATACAGGGTGTCAGAGTTAAAATTTAATATTTTATCTTCCTTTAAAATTTTATGGGTTTTTAAAATTCCCTTGTGAATATTCATAGGTGGTAGTTATTTAAGGTAAGAAATCATAACACCTATTCAACTTTGGTCTAGTTCTTAGAGCTCGCTTGTGCGCTATATTTAATGCGTTAAAAAAGCTATGTAATATTTTTACCTGAACCTTCAGCATATTTTGCATAAAAATCAAGTTCGCCTGTGATTTATTAATGAAAAGGATATATTTGAGAAAAGTCAAAGTTCAATGCAACTTGTAAAATTATTTGGAGACCAGTTGCGACAATTACTTCCACGTCGTGGAAGTATAGTAACGCAAAAAAAAATTTTTTTTGTTGAAATAGGCTTAAAATGTCATGAAACGTCGAGATTTTAAATTTGAACGAAAAAAAATTTTCTTGCTGTCGGTCGGTCTGTGCGCACGTTTACTCTGGAACCGTTTATGATATTGATTTGAAATTTGGTACACTTTAACGGGATCTATACCTAGACTATATTTTGATCTAATTCCGTTGAAGGGTTCGGGATAAAGGGGGTAAATAAGCGTAAATAGGCAAAGCAAGCAAGTAAGAGTCCATAAAATTGCAATTTAGGGCACGTACGAAAAGTCAAGGTCTCAAAATTTTTTTTGCATTAGCCATGAAAAGGAGATTTTCGCTCAAATTTAAAATCTCGACGCTTCATGACACTTTAAGCCTATTTCAAAAATAATTTTTTTTTATTTGCGTTACTATATTTCCACTGGACGTGGAAGTAATTAAAGACAACATACTAATTAATACTACTCAATAAAGCGGCAGAATTACTCAGTCGACTACAGAGAACATACGAACACGCTTGACCAGACTATCTACCATGTTTTGGTTTCGATCTCGGCATTCACCAATGACTTTCCACACTGGCAATGTCGGTGCGTAATGGATGTAGCCACGATCACCATCAACCTCAATACATTGTTGTAAACATTTATTTAAAGAATGTCTAACTTTAAATAACGATTCTCTCATCCCTAATAGTTTCCACACTTCACAAATTTTCCCCCATAATTCCTCACGGGTCTTTGTGGTATTTTTGTATACTAAGTATTTACGGTAGCTCTAAAAGTAAAAATCCAAGGGATTGAGATCCGGACTACGAGGTGGCCAAGGAAATTCATTTCCTCGAGCGATTCACAGATACGAACAGTGTGTATATAAATGATTACGTACTGCTTCCGAATAATGTGCTGGGGCTCCGTCCTGCATATACCACGTGTTGTTTTTTAAATTTAAAATTTAAATATAAAATTTATACTTACTGTTCTTTTGCCTAACTGCTCTCACTGAATGGTATCAATTGGACGTCGTAGCACTGCACTGACACTGTAAACTCTCTTAATTAACCTGCAAGAGAATTTTGAAACACAAAAAAAGACTATTTAAAGTTCAAAAATATATTATTGTTTTAAAAAACGTTTTTTACAAAATTTCAAGAAATGTGTAAAAGGTTAACAAACTTTGATCCGGATACCACACATAGTGGGGAACTGGACAACTCAGACAATGTCTCCAACTACCATCCAATGGGTTAGTTTTTAGCAAACGATTGACACAAAGACATTCAATGTAAAAATTTAATATTTACGAATATGTAGGCTTTTGCCTCCTTTATATTAGCTTCACCTGTATGTATGTTTGTTTGTTTGTTTGTTTGTTTGTATGTAACGGAATCTTTGAACGTGATTCTCACCCACTTCAAAAGGTCAGATTAAACTGAAACTTTGCACACTTATCAAAGACCGATAACAATACAATAATTTGACAACTTTGTCTTAATGTCCTCACCAGGATTATCAGGATAAAATAAAAATTTTAAAAATGACTAATCTATTGTCGATATTTTGCCGCAGGGCGCCGCTGTTATTAATATATCTTTTATTATTTTATATGAAAAAACTTATAGTTTAAAAAACTTTTAAAAAACACGCTTTAATACCAAACCGAACTAAAAAGTAAAAAATAGTGTTTATAAAATTCATTTTATTTTGATGTCAATTATTATAAATATTTTATTGGTAGCTATTGATAAAGGTAGAAGTATAAAAATATAGTAAAAAGTACCCCACGCTTTTTACAATAAAATGAATTTTTTAAACATTATTTTTTACTTTTTAGTTCGGTTTGCTATTAAAACGTGTTTTTAAAGTTTTTTTTATACTATAATACGTATTTAAAATTTCACAGTAATAATTTTGGGCGCTCATTCTTGAGCTTAAAAATGCTTGAAACGCAACAATTCAGAATAATAGTATTACTTATTTATTCACGTTCAGGCAAGACGGTCGCATGTACATGTAAGTATATGGTAATAATACTTTTTTGCCACCGAATCACTGAGGAACCGGTTAAGGGCAGACACGCGGAAAACATATAGTTTCCGCCAAAATTGATTGCAAGAAATGGAAATGTACCCTTAAAAATGTTGTCTTTCACGCCAAATCTCCCTTTAAAACTTTGAATTGGAAATTTTAACTTATCCTAGTTAGTTTCTAAAATTACACTCCGTGGAGCAATATTTTTATTTTTACATAAAAAACGCTCCGTGGAGCGATCTTTCTAATACTTCCAAAAACCATCCTCCGACGGCGTTTTTACGTGGAGCACGCATTTCATGCTAAATCGAATCAGATTTCATTGCAGTTACGAATAATTTCTCGAGGGTCTCGGTGTTCTTTGACATAGCACACCACTCCTTTTCTTCAAATTCGTGTTGGAAGTGGTTTTCTTTGGATGAATGTGAATTCTCAAGTTCCCACGAATGACTAAACGTTGGGTTATCATTTTGTTGGTTATGGAAAAATAATTCTCTTTGTGAAAGGGCACGAGGTAACAAATTTTGCACTGGAGTAAAGCGATATGATTTAAGTTTTTCTTTCTTTAATAACATACTTCATCCAGTTGCTGCCAAAAAACCACGCGTGTTTGTTGCAGGTTTTCTGTCAAACGAACTAAAATGTCTTCTTATTGGTCCACTGATATTCTTTTTGGAGCACCAGGAAGGTTTTTCAATGACTTATGCTCACGCTGCGTACCGTTTCGATACCGTTGTAAGTTCCTTCGAGCCGAATCATGGCCAAATTTACTTGCGAGTATACACATTACATCCACATCTCTCATTTCAGAATTCGAAAAAGAGTATGGCGAGGCATTTTTATAAGAAAACATTAGAAAGAAATAAAAAACAAACATAGTTAATTAAATGAAACGTCTTGTAACTGCTAATTATTATCTGAAAAATTGGTCTTTTGATAGATACTTTTTGTTTTAACTCATACTTGATAAATATATCGCTCTGCTAATGCCATGTCTAATATTATTGTATTTAGAGACTTGAAACAAGTATATCTTTTTTATTGAGAGATTGAGAATTCAATCTCTATGCGAAATCGGACATAAGGCTGTGAGTTAAAAAATGTGTTATTCTTTTCCACCCCAAACATCATCCATCCATTCTGTTTCGAACACATCGGTTGATTTTAAAGTAGCATATTTCTGTGGGTGTGGAATTATTCTTTGGTTTAATATCGCCATATCCGCATAAGATATCGATGACTGATTGTCACTGATTAAGTTAGGTGACTGTTCCGAGCGATTACGTGGATCCTAATGAGTCTATTTTTTATATCTTATCATGCTAGTGTAATAAATATGCGAGAACTTGCGTTTTAATAATATGAATAATTAAGTATAATTAAATATATTTATAATGTAACAAATTAATTTATCGACAGGAGTTACAATATTAATTACATAACTGTTGTAATAAATCGCCTAAAATAGAACTTATTGGTGCAGGATTGTATGAAAAATAAATTAGCTCTAAACCGGAGGATTAATAATTCAAGAATTTTTGTGAAATAAAGAACTAACAAAAGTAAATGTAACTGTAGAAAAAACCCTGTTCCAATATATTTCATTTAAAACTTGACAAGTATTATGGACTAGCAAAATCAATTTAAAAACTAGAGACCGACAATTCCATGTTGTCGGATTTTCCGTACCTATGAACCTCTAAATCGATTGGCACAACTGTTCTAATTCCATGTGCATATCTTAAGCTGTTAATAACCATCCGTTTATTAATATCTTATATTGTTCTCTACATGCTTCTACTGCCTGGTATTTAAACTCTATACTGGGGATTAAAATAAAATCACCACTTCTGCATTCAGATCAAATATTTAGTACGTTGTATCAATTCTGTCGATTAAATATCATTTTCGAGTTAATACTACAATTATAATAATTTAAAATAACCACTTTTGGAGACATTAACGATGGTAAACGTGCAACATAATAATAATAAGTATAATGGAACTACAATTTCACTTTTAAACTAATCACAAAAAATAAGTGCAATGGCTATCAGAAATAGTTCTACTGTGTGACATCACCACGAATGGTAGCGCGCTTTCAGTCACTTCAGTCATTTTTGGTGGGAAAAAGAATCAGATCTCACAAAATTATTTTTTTTGTATTACCGGTTTCGTGAACAAAAACTTACTTCACATCCTCAGACACAAGACTACAAGGAAACAATTTTATAAAAAAAAAGAATTAGTGACTGCATGTTGTCAATAAATAGTTAAAAATATGTTAATAGAAACTTAATAGAAAATATAAGATAACAGTACTAAAATCTTATCAATAAACATTAATTTATCTAAAAAAGGGAACGTTATAACAAAATACTAATATATAAATTAAAATAGAGTGGGGGTGGTAGAGGGGGTGGCTAATGTAAAAAAAAATTTAGAAGTCATTGATTCTCGTATACACACTAAATCCCAATTTATTTTTTTATTCCCTTAAACAATACTGTGGGGGTGGAAGTGGGGTCGTAGAGGGGTAACTAATGCCAAAATAAATTTTAGGGGCCCTTGGTTTAAATCCTAATTTAATTTTTTACTCCCTTTCATAGTAGGGTGGGGTTGGCAATGGGGATGGTAGAGGGGGTAGCTAACGCCAAAAAAATTTGTTTAGACGTTTCGTTCTTGGATACACACTAAATCACATTTTAATTTTTTTTCCCCCTTCAATAATAGGGTGGGGATGGCAATGGCGGTGGTAGAGGCCAAAAAATTTTTTTAGACGTTTCGTTCTTGTATACACTAAATCACATTTTAATTTTTTTACCCCTTTAATAATAAGGCAGGGGTGGCAATGGAGTGGTAGAGGGGATAGCTAATGCCAAAAAATGTTTTAGACGTTTCGTTCTTGTATACACACTAAATCACATTTTAATTTTTTTTACCTCCTTTAATAATAGAGTGGGGGTGGCAATGGGGGTGGTAGAGGGGGTAGCTAAATTATAGACTCTTACTTGCTTGTTTTGCCTATTTACCCTTATTTACCCCCGAACCCTTCAACGGAATTAGATCAAAATATAATCTCGTTACAATACATAAGTGTACAAAATTTCAAGTCAATATCTTTTTTTTTATACATTTATTTCACGTCAGCCTATTTCCGCTACTGAGGCCTAACACCGACGCCTGTAGACGAGCTACCCCCAACTAGGAATTTTGCCGAACCTCTTCCCTTAAGAAGAGTAGGGATCTTTTACTTGCCTAACATTTAATAGACAAGGGACCGACGGCTTTACATCCCCTCCGAAGGATGGTATATCTCCTATACAACCCTCGCCTAAGGTTGTATAGCTTCCGCGTATACATTGATATACAAGCCGCTGGAAGATGTGTGAGGCGAGAACGCGGTTTCCGTTGGAATGGTCACCATCCAAGTACTAACTGCGCCTGTCGTTGCTTTACATCGCATACCGAAGTCAATATCATAAACGGTTCCAGAGTAAACGAGCGCACAAAAAAGTTACAGACAGACAGACAAGAATTTTTGTTTCGCTCAAATTTAAAGTCTCGACGTTTCAAGACATTTCAAGCCTATTTCAACAAAAAAAAAATATTTTTTTTTGCGTTAGGTACTATACTTCCACTGGACGTGAAAGTAAAAGTAAAATGTTATTGGCATTGAAGTTTTGAAAAATGTATATATAATTCAAACTAGTATAGAAAATTATTGGTAAGGTACGAATAGGTATAGTTTAAATATAAAATAAAATAGGTTACTTACATTTGCTGTAGTCATTTAGTACGATCTTCTTTATCTTAGCCATATTATATCTATTGATATTTAGACAGGATAATTATTGTTGATATGTTTTTTGACATAGTCGACTTTCTCTTAGTAATTTCAATTTTATTAAGTTTTCTCACACTACTTGTCTTCAAACTTCGGTCATATAGCGCCACCTACAGTTCCTTAATTATACTCCATATAAATCGATTCTTCGATACTTTGTTATCTGTACAACTCTGGAATTTCAAGAGTACACCGTTAGAGGGTACCACCCCTCTGTTTCTCACCTTTAACATTTTAAATTTCCTAGAACATTTCTTGTCATTTTATTCTATTTATTGGTCGTCCATATATTTTAACGATAAAATTTTTATTAATTTTTTATTTATTAGATTATTTTACAAATTTTACTTTTCCTACAAATAAATTACGTGACTATGTTGAAAAACATTAAATACCTCACCAATTCTTGTTTATTTAAAAAAAATAAATATATATATATATATATATATATATGGTATAGTGATGAGAGGTAATTGAATCCTCTCATGTGGTCTAATGCTACTATACACCAGACATCATAGATGTCTCCGTGGTGCATAGCGACTTGCCATTTTGCAAGTACCGAGAGCGGCGACCTTTAGAACTTGGTGGACTTAACCTATATACTGTTATTATACATGATTTGCAGGAAACAACTACTCAGCGGGCAAATACCCCGACCTGCATTGAATTACACCTTACAAATCATGAAAAATTGGTAGCCAATGTCATTTGTCAACTCCCTGACCAGACATAGACCGGTTTCGAACTTATTAGTTCTCCTCAGTATGCCATAGGTCATGGAGCAGACAAATGACAGTGGCCAACCTGCTAGTCTTATACAGACTAATGTAAATGGTATAGTGATGAGAGGTAATTGAATCCTCTCATGTGGTCTAATGCTACTATACACCAGACATCATAGATGTCTCCGTGGTGCATAGCGACTTGCCATTTTGCAAGTACCGAGAGCGGCGACCTTTAGCCCTTGGTGGACTTAACCTATGTACTGTTATTATACATGATTTGCTGGAAACAACTACTCAGCGGGCAAATACCCCGACCTGCATTGAATTACACCTTACAAATCATGAAAAATTTACTAAACCTGTATTAGACCATAAGTGATCATGGATAGAAAATGTCTTGTCACACTTTATTATGAAGATTTCTAAATACAAAGAAATATAATGGTTACTCCTTGTGTAACAGCCTAAAGCATTTTAACTTTTAATTTATGAAAACATTTGTTAGTAATCGATAGGTCTTGTAGTTATTTGCGTAGTTCTATGTAAAAGTTTATCTTAGCTCCCTCAGCGTTCCTATGTTGTAACTATCTGTATATATTAGACAAATAAGACCAGATTCTCTTTAACTATTTCCCTACTTCGATGCCTCAGCAGTCGAATAATCCAAGAACACCCATAACCATAATCCCCTAAGACTATGTTCTTAGGTTTTCAGCTCGATTTAATTCCAGGAAAAAATCCTTAAACCAATACTGACACAGAGTTACATCTAACAGTCGAAACCGGCGTTCTATCACGTATTGTTTGAAACATTATTTCTGAATCGTGCTATATTGCGTCTCCTTTGTGATATTTGTTTCTTGCCATTTCGAACCCTTCGCTACACAGTAATACTTATTTTTCTCTTTCACGTATAATTTTATTGCAATAAAGGATATAATAGGAGATTCAATTTCAGACAAAAAAATTGATTTCTGTAAGTTACTCCAAGAATCAGTCTTCTTTTTGTACCATAAAGCACTATACTCGAAAAGCATATATCACGGTTTAATAATATTTATTATTTTTCCTCCAGATATAAGCTTTATAGTATATTAAGAAGGTCTTAAAAGTATTTTAGCGTTTTTTAAATTCGTTAATAATCGTTGTATTGCAATATAAAATAGTTATAGTTGAATAATAGCTATTTATTTATCAAGTCCATAATACAATGCTTTATTGAACGAGCTTTTTCTAAAATTTACGAAAAATCTTTTCTCGCTAGACTTACGTCATATTTAGAAAATGAAAATATTCTAACTGGAAGGCAGTTTGGTTTTAGGAAAGGCCTTTCTACCCAACATGCCATTCTATCACTATACAATTTTATGTTAAACAGCCTTGACGCAAAAAAAATTTCTACATGTATATTTTTTGATCTGAAGCGCGCGTTTGACACAGTTAATTTGAACTTACTCTTGAATAAGTTAGACAAATACGGAATAAAATTCACTGCCCTCAACTGGCTGAAGTCGTATTTATTAGGTAGAATGCAGGAAGTGGTTTTAAGAAACAGTGGTGTTGTGTATAAGTCGTATACGAGTATGGTTACCATGGGCGTCCCTCAGGGGAGCGTACTGGGGTCATTGTTTTCTATAATATTTATTAATGACATTGTTGATCATTTTGACAATTCATGTGTCTTTATTTGCTGATGACACATCAGCTGCTGTCTCTGCACAGTATATTAGTGAGCTCAGTTTGTATGCAAACTCAGCTGTAAATAGTATGGTAAATTTTTGTTCCAACAATGGCTTAACTTTAAACAATACTAAAACTGAATTTTTGAATTTTTCTACTACAGAAATGAATCAAAGTGTTTTAGTAAAAATTGAGAACAAGAGTATACAGCAAAATAACTCCATTAAGTTTTTAGGGCTTCATCTTGATGCTCATTTAACTTGGGGCAATCAAGTTAACTTTTTATTGAAGAAATTAACGACTCATTGTTTCGTACTATGGCAACTAAGAAACAGAGTTAACCTAGATATATTAAAGTCTTATTATTTTGCATACATACACTCGAGCATTAACTATGGCATCCTGTGTTGGGGAAATTGTAGTAGAGAATGATATTCTAACAATACAAAAGACAATTATTCGAACAATGCTTTTTAAACCTATGAATACTTCTTATAGAGAACTATTTAAAAAATTGAATATTTTAACTGTCCCCTTATTATATATTTTTAATTCAGTGGTTTTTATGAATTCAAACCCATAAAACTTTATCCAGGCTCGAGATGGGAGTACTCGCTATGGTCTCAGGGTGAATAATAATATAAGTTTACCTCATCACCGGTTGTCACTGGTTGCAAACGGTCCCGTTGTAATGGGTATTAAACTTCTTAATAAGCTACCGGCTAATATAAAAATCTGGAAAACTTGAATGAATTCAAAGCCACTGTAAGAAACTTATTGATAAGATTTAGTTTCTATTCTGTAACAGAATATTTTAATGCAAATTTTAATAATTAATACCTTTATCTTTTATTACTTGTTTATTATGTAGTATGTTGTTTGCATGTTATGTCACACCGTATATTGACCGATATTTATAAATGTTTTTATCATTATATTTAACAGTGCACATATGTTTATCTATTGTAAATCTATATACATTACACCTATTTCTATCACTGACATTATTCTTACTTGTGTAAGCGAGTCTAATGAAAATAAAGTTTATTCTATTCTATTCTATTCTATTCTAAGGCCATAAAGAGGGCGAGTTCAATGAAGCCTTATTATGGACGAGTTGCATACAATGCTTTATGTCTGCTAAATTTGGCTTATTAACGTCAAAATCTGACATCGGCTCATTATTGGAAAGAATTCATTTAATAAATTTTATATTTATAGGTTTAGTTGCAATGTTAATTTAAATAAACTTATGTTGCCATTGACAGATGTACATATTAATTTGAAAACGTCTAAATCCGACATAATAGTAAAATAAAGTAACTTTATTTTACTAGTACAATAAAGAGATATTTTATAGCCGCAAAACTATATCATAAACAATCCTTTATAACATGGTCGGACATAAAATATGTTTAGGCTAGCCAATAAATTCAAAAATAGTTCCAAATCAAGAAAAAATTAAATACTAATATTTTAATATCGTAATAGTAGGTATATTATTTTATAGGGGGTGACATATTTTGTGTCGAGGATGGACGAGCGTAACGAGACAAAGAATTAATTTTACTCCATGTAGAACAAGCTATTGTATTTCTTCAAGTACTTTTGGTACCGCACATACAGCATTAAAAGGGTTTTAGTGCCGGTTACGGCTCATGAGAGACAATAAAAGACTTTTACTGCTGCTCAGGTGAAGTGTCAGAGAACTGACGACTTAAGTTCACGAAACTTATCATAATAGTCATGTTTTTTGACGTTTGATGAAATAGTATATTGTTTACTTGTCAAAAACAGCCAAAACACAAGAAATTACTTTTTTTTCAAACGTCAGAAGATTATGACATTTCTGTGCATTGCCATTAGTAACGGAAGTAAAAGTATTTCTTCCGCTGCAGCGGATTTTTACTTCCATTGCTAATGGCAACGCACAGCTACATTTTTTATGTTTATCTTTTTATAGCTAATCGATGTTTGCAGAAAAATAATTGTTTTAATTGGAGTAAAAGCCACTTTTGCGCCTCGTCTGTAATTTTCGGACTCACTTCGTTCGTTTGGCAAACCTACAGACACGTCACAAAAATATCACTTTTACTTCTAATAGAACAATATACTATTACTCCACATATAACATGCAATAGCATGTTAATATTAGTACTGCTCCAGAGCAGCAGAAAAAGCTTTTAGTATCGCCCAGAGCTCGTGAGCAGTAGTAAAAGTCATTTTACTGCATTTCAGAAGTGGCAGAGAAATGATAGTTTAAATCCACGAAATTTGTCATAAAAGTAATGTTTTTTGGCATTTGAAGAAAAAAATAGTATATTTTACTTATACTATGAAATAAATGATTTTGCCAATATCATTTTTACTTCTTCTGATAGTAGGACCTAAAATACGTCAAATGTACAAATTAAGGATGCAATAAATATTACAATCAACAAGCACTATACACGCTATAATAAAAGAATTATCTAAAATAGATAGGTATCTGTATTACACGAAAAACACATCTAGAGCATAACAAATTTTGTTTTATTAAGGGATGTTTGGGTTTTATCCTAAAAATGTCAATATTTGCAAACGATTTAATTTTATCTGTTAAATAGTTGAAACATTTGCAACGATTATATTTAAAACTTTTTTGATACATTGCTATTCTAAAAGAACTACTTTGAATTTGTACATATGTCGTATTCCATACCCGTGGCTAATATATAAGTACTCCTAGTCCAAATTTTAAAGTTCTTGAAAGTATTTTTGTAGGTATCTAAAACTTCTAATCCTGCAATTATGTGTACTGCCTTCTTTAATAAATTATTTATGTTGTATTATAATTTTCAGTATTACTAATAATAACGCTACTACTAATAATACTAATATTAATCCAATTTATAGTTCAAGTAATAAGTTCTCGATACATAAAAAACGCAATAAAAACTTTACGACTTCATTAAAATACCATTGCTCTTTGTGCTACCTCGGCCGCAAATCATCTCGCTTACCTTTATAGGTTTTTAATGTGCGCAAATTCGTTTGATGCAGGCATGCTGCCATGGCCCGCGGCGATAATAATTATGTCGTAAAGTTTTTGTTGCGTTTTTTTATGTCTCGTTGAACTATACATCAATATCCAGAACAAATTCCGAATGAAGGTATTTTTTATTATTATGTCCGGAGAGCGCAATTTTTCCACCTTGAACACTTCTCACCTGCACTACGTCTGACGTCATAAAGGTTATTTAGAATACCCCACCATTATAAATTATTAAATTCTTTTCGCCACACCACTAACAGCCAGCTCACAGTCGTTGGTTATCATCTTGGTAAAGTAACCTGAACTTGAGAGTTAACTATTAGTAAATACATACAGAGTGTGCCTAGTTAGATCGCAACGCCCCACTAATTTGTAATGTTGTAAATGTTACAGAGAATATAGGCGATATTTTGGCAAATACGATGCAAATTATCAAAAAACAATTAAAAAAACTTTTCAAAAACTTGCTCTTCTATAAAAAGTCGTACTAAAAAAGTAAAAAATACTAAGTACGAATGCAAGAAAAGCAAGGCGTGCGCACTTTGTATGATTGTACGCATGATTGTATGAAAGGGGTGGAATCGGAATCATCAAGATGATACATATACTTATACACAAAGTGCGCACCCCTTACTTTTCTTGCATACGCACATTAGCATTTTTGTTATCTTTTACTTTTTAGTACGACTTTTTACAGAAAAGCAAGTTTAAAAAAAATGTTTTAAATTTTTTATTTTCTACTTTTTAGTCATACTTTTTGGGGGGTTTACTCCCAAAGATCGCTCAATAAAAATTCGTCACTTAACGATTTGTTTTGATTTCTCTCTCCTTCGTTTTGCAGATTTTTCAATTTTCACCCCCGCGCCACCTATGGGCAGATATTTGCAAAAGTAACGGGGGAATAGAATAATGTATTGTTATCCAATCTTAGTAACTGTGCAAAATTTCATCAGTTGATTATGTCAGGAAGTGTATTAAATAAAGGATGCAAGATTTGAACAGAAACATTATGCAGGACATTATGAGTCAAGTCATAAAAATTGGTTCTATTACGTCGCCTATGGATACTTATTTATAATAATAAATAGCACCACCGGTAATTACGACTCCCTTTATCCCGGAAGGCTCTAGAAGTGACTTGTGTGGAAAAATCCCTCTCACAGTATTTTCCACTGCCACGACCGAGGATCGAACCCGGAACTCTTGGGTGAAAATATCGTCAAGTGTTATTCATTATTAGTGACAATGAATGAAAATAGTCTTGTGATTGCAGAAAAAGTAGAAATAGTGATATTAGTAGGTGACAATGTGCGCTCTTTTCGTGAAGCAGCCGGAGAATTTAATATAAGGCATCCAGATCGTCTCTCAATATCTAACACGACAGTACTTAAAATAAATCGAACGTTTAATCCACTGAAGGAGTAAATAAGAAAGGAACAAACCGAAACCGAAATCATGTTTCTGATGAAAGTAGTGTTAAATTTTTTGAGAAATAATGAAAATAATGCAAAGTTAAGACAGATCTCTCAAATTTTAGGTAAAAGTCGTGACTGCTTCAAAAGAATTAAAATAAAGCCATTTAAACCAAACTTTCTCCATACCTTGGAGGAGAGACGTCTGGTGAGGAAGTTGTCTGCTCAAAATAGTAAATATTGATCATTTGACAATCCTTAGTAGATAATTAATTGCAAAAGACAATTTTCTCAGAAAGTGAACGTGTTTTATGGGATTATTGGTGATAATTTGATCGGTTCATTTCTTTTATGGAAAATTTGACAGCAGCTAGACTTGCAATTCTTTAGCATCACTTTTATAGAGGCGCTGGTTTTCCTCAATTTATACTTCGACAAGTTTCTTCGCTCTCATTGTACGGGAGTGGATTAACGATCATTTTTACAAAATATGGATAGGTTGCTAGCCTCCTCATTGAGTGGGCTTCCAGTTCTCCGGACGTCACATCAAACCTTTAGATTTTTTTTTTGGTGGGGAACACTTAAAGAAAAATTCTACAAGACAAGACCAACAAACAGGGAAGAATTGTGCGAGATAATAAGAGAGGCCTGTGAAGAAGTAACTCCACAACAACTTAGAAACGTAAGACGGATTGTACGGATTGAAAAATGTATTTTGTCTGAGAGTGATTTGGTTGAAAATGATGCAATTTAAGTTGAATGTTATGGTAATAAACTGATTTTCCAATTTTCAATTTTTGATTATTGTTATTTGCATTTAAATTTAAATTTTCTCAGATTTTGATGAAACTTTTGATTTGGGGGTTGTAAGCGATTCTGAATAATTTTTTCTTATAAAATTTTTCGATAAAAAATGCTTAATATGTCTTATATGACTTATATATTTACATATCGAATCATGGTAGGCCTTAGAAATTCACCAGGAAGTTGTTAATGCTCAAAATAAGTAACATCAGTCAGCCTAGCATTTGCCAAAAAATCGTCTATATTCTCTGCAACGCCAATGGGGCAAAATTAGTGGGTGCTATGATCTTATTAGGCATATTCTGTATATGCATCTCATAACATTTATTTTACAATTAGTAATGTAACCAATGATTACGCTTAAATTTGGAATGGTTGGTATGAGAGATGAGTATGAGACTTTGAGTAATCTTCCACAAATTAATTTTAGAAAAGGAGGAGGGACTAATCTAAAAATCATAATATAGTCTAGTATACTTTAACTTGGCGTGTGTATGTATGAGTTAATATTTCCGTACGATTTCATTTTCTCCCATATTGTACACAAAGTTAAAGCAATAGTCCAGAAACATTGTCTACGTGGACAATATTTCTGGATCTTTGTGTAGAAGAGAAAATGAAATCGTACGGAAATATTAACTCATACATACACACACCAAGTTAAAGTATACTAGACTATATGCGATTTGCTATTATGTTATTCTGTTGTTCAGATTATATATCTGGAATTAATAAAAAGTGGAGGGAAAAATATACAATTTTATTTACAATACAATACACAATTTTATATACACTTTTACATTTTTAATTAATACATTGTTGTTAGAATCTATTTATTGTTTTATTTTCAGTGCAATATACTGTGGTATATTATTGCTGTATGTATGCTAGTCATTTTCTGCGTTTATTATTTTTAGAATTTTGTGTTACTTATTTATAAATAAATACGTGATATTATTATTACAGTTATATATTTAAATTTCTGTAGATATCTCTGTTCTTTATCAAATTCCCACTAACCTTCCCACTATTAATATATTGTTAAATATTCTTTATCTCCTAACTTCTTCAATGCTTCTGTAAGCATTCACATAATAATCGCGAACTGTACATTATTACGTGTTTACAATCTTCAGTAAACGCCTTGTACGTAGGTTCAATAAATTGCAACAAGATCTTTCATAAACCATTGATTTAATAATCACTTAATTACAGTAAGCAGTCCTTACAATTACACATTAGTACACACTAATTACAAGTTTATTCTACTATAGTCTCATCACTATAATTACTGTTCTCCATCTTATCTTATCACTTGCTCATCTCATACATAACTGTCCCCGTCAATCAGTGTATATATTAGTAGAAAAATAGAAAAAACTTAGTCTGTTAAAATGAATAAGGGTAAAAATCAGCTCTACACGAATTCATAAATTTCTAATCTGTATTTTGTTATGGTAACAGTAATGCGATTTTTGTTATATTTTATTCTCTACCATCAATGCCCATTAATAAGAGAAATTTTAGTCTGTTAAAATAAAACAAATTAGGGTAAAAATGAGCTTTACACGATTTCATGAACTTTTAATCTGGATCAGAAGGTAAATGTCATCAGAAGGTGCAGGGGACTACGATAACGGTAAAGCGCTTTTTGTTGTTGTACTTATGTTGCTCATCATGAAATATATGGTCAAAGAGATAAACATGATCATAGTTAGGGGGTGCGAGGAAGACACATAGAAATTTGCTTGTAATATATATTGGCAGTGTTGTGGAGTGGAGGGAGGGTATGATTTCATTTATTCTTTCATTATGAAACAGTATATGGTTTCACAATTAGCAATTAAGATAGGTTATGTAAAAGAAACGTGAAATTTGAATATAGACATACTTACAAATTTATTTCCAACAGGCGTAGAAGAAAAGCTCTGCAAGTAGTAGTAAAGTACAATACCATAGGATACTTCTACCGTTTGCTTCAAGCAGTGCTCTTCGTCTTCACTATTTCATATACAACAATTTCAGGGCGAATACCAAATGCTAAAGAAACAGCAAAAGCTATTGCAAATATTCCATAATCAGAACCATTTGTCTGCTGTTGTACAAGTGGAAATAGAACAGTAGTTTCACTAACCTCCAAATAAGGATATAATTTCTGCAGAAGAAGTTTTTGTTTCGGATGTAAAAGATTAGCTTTATTATGTAAGGAATCATAAATATAAACACTGCGACCATCATAATAACTGCATGTCCATTTTCCACATAATTTGTAATTCATATTTCTTAATGAGCATTTACACGTTAAATATACGAAAGAAAATGAAAGTGAAAATCTTCCAGACAGTGACTTTCTTTCATAATTTTGACATCTGTTTTCATTAATTCTCTGCACACAAATTCTTTAACGATATTGACAATAAAAAAGAACTACGAATTTTAAAAGAACTAAACCTTTACACTCACACACTTACGTAAGTTTCCGGTGCAAACGGAAATTATATAAACGGTCCCCTAAAAGTCTGTAAAATAATATGTGTAATACTTAGAAAACATCTATTTCACAACCTATCCGGCACGTAATCCGATACGACACTCAATGTTTTTTGCGATTAAACATTTCCATTTTTTACATCAGATAATTACAAATTTGTTATTTTGGATATTTTTAAAGTTAACACAATTTCTATTTCGATGTTTGATTGACCCAAAATTCGAAATGAAAACTGCAAAATGTGATTAACACTTCGAATTATTTTGACAGATCTCAAAATTCAAAAATCAATAGCAATGCCGTAATAATATGACAAGTTAAAGACAGGTATTTATTTGAAATATGAAATGATAAACAACTTATTTCGCACGTAATTACCATCGTTAAATTATTATGTTTTTTTATAAAAGAAAGGAAATACCCAGATGGCGCAGAAAGCAACATCTTGCTGTATATGAACACCTGTCTCGTTTCACTTTCGCATGGGAGAGAGAGAAAATTAGCTGTGAAACCCGACCGGGTTTCTTGATGTATTTACTTCTTAAAAAATATGTCTTTTCAGTTATTAGTCTGAATGTTTGTCAGTATGAGTAAAATGAAAATAACTATTTGGCAAAATTTTGTTAAAAAATAATAGCGTTTGAAAAGTTATTAATAGATATTTATTGAAAATATATGATTCGGAAACTTCTTAAATAATCAATTCTTTATTTTCTAGGTGGAATAGCAGCAGCTGTTGTGACAGTAATTGGTCGGCCACTACCAACAATATCGGAGACGACTACAGCTTTTACCAACGTATCCTCGAATAACTCGAGTCCTGAAAAAACCTCTTTTGCTAACGGCTTAGAGGCCGATCTACCCACAACAACAGACTGCAGCGTCAGCTACCAGCCTCAACACTACCCCATTAAAAGAAAAACGCGCGATGGTATGGACTCAAAAAGAGAAAGAAAAGCAGCAAAAACTCTGGCTATAATAACTGGCGCTTTTGTGTTGTGTTGGTTACCGTTTTTTATAATGGCAGTGATTTTGCCCATCGATGCGAACTTATTTGAAAAATACTTAGTGTCTATATGTTTGTGGTTAGGGTATTTTAATTCTACGTTGAATCCTATTATTTACACTATTTTTAGTCCTGAGTTCCGACACGCCTTCAAGAAAATTTTGTGTGGTAGGAATTATGCTAGGAGGAATAGACATTTTGGCGTTAAGCATTTTCAATGATGGCGGCAGAGTGGTCGCTTACCTTCGGATAATGAACCTCCAGTAGCAGCGAGGTATGTATTTTTTATGTGAACCTATAATTTTTAGTGAAGTTGAAGACAAACAGGGCCAATATCATAGTATTACCGCTCACACTTTACATCATTTACATTTCATGTATATATTAGATCACAAAACATTGAAAAATGGTATCGTGGAGTCAATTGCCGTTTTTAGTGACATGGCATCTAATATAGTTTCCACAAACAGAAAATGCATTAACCTTACACTCGCATATTCTATTCGGAGTACGTTTTGCCACATATGATGGAAATATCTGAAGATGATCAACTCGTGATAAATTTGTACGTGTACACACTTGGGGCTGCCGCTATCTGTATATAGAAATAATCTAATTGTGCTATAAATAGTAGATAGATAGATAGTTTATTCCAAAATACCATATTACAATAGCACATGAAAAGCCAGGGGAAATTACTCTGAAATAAATAGATACATTTCAAGTACATAGATTATAGTACAATAATAAATATAAGCAATAAATAAATGTAAAATAACAAAAATAGGTACAAAAGTTTCTGACACTTTGACAGTTTTAAAACAAAAAAATAAAATTACTTAAAATTGATGCTGATGTATAAAGAAGTACAAAATTTGATAATTAATTTAATAAAATAATTCAAGCAAGATGGTACAAATAACAAGGCACAAATTTATTGACTAATTAATACATGCTAAAACGGTAAAAACCTTTTTTAGATTTTTTTTATTATAAACAAAAATTCAATTACAATAAATACAACTTAAAGCAAAACAAAATCGAGGTTTTGCAAATTTATTAATTTACTGGGATATTTGCAAATACCGGATGTCAACGGATCATGGTAGACCCCCCCCTGTTTTCCTTTATTTTTAAGAATCGGAATAAAACTTGGTAGATGTATTATATAATAATAATAATAATACTGTCTTTATTTACCAGAATTTACAATTTACATATAAATTTAATATGATTTATGGTATAGGCGAAGTTCACCTGTAGCAAGCGCTAGGTGAACTTCGCCTATATGACCAAGAAGACACTTCGTGGCATAACTGTCATTTTTTTCCACTTCCGGTTTCACCGGAGATGATGTGAAAGATTCATCTTTTGGAGTATGAAGGACTTTTAATATATTTCAAAAGTGAATGTTAACGTTCACAAAATTAGGGTTCAAGATGACTGTTTCAGACGGAGAATAATATGAAAGTTTATACTTACTGTTCGTTTTTGCTTAACTGCTGCTCTAATGGTATCTATTGGACGTCGTAACACGATAAACCTAACACTCGATGTACCACACTTTCTTAAAATTATACCTGGAAGGGAATTTTGTTAGAAAACACAATTAAAAGACAATATAAAGTTCAAAAATATATATTGGATCTTCAAAAAATTTTATGTTTTTTACAACAACTTTTAAGAAATATGTTTAACAAACGCTAGTCTGGCCCGTGTGCAACACATGGTGAGGAACGGAACGATTCATAATGTACCAACTACCATCCAAAATTCAGTTTTGTGAGCTAACGATTACACAAAAAGATTCAAGAAAAGTTCAATGTTTCTGAAATTTGGTGGGCTTTTGCTTGCCTGTCTCATACACATATTTTTATTTCAATATCAATTTTGGTCGCTCCTCAGAGCTTGAAAATGCTTGAAGCGCTACTACTTCGAATTGTATTCTGCAATTACAATTTTATACGTTCAGGCAAGGCGGTCCCATGCACATATGAGTACATGGTAAAGATACTTTTCTGACACCGAATCACTGAGGAACCGGTTTAGGGCAAATCCCATTAAAACGCATCATTTCCCCGTCAAAATCGGCTGCTAGGAAATGATGGGGGTCCCATGTCGCTAAGGGCTATTTTCGCTAAAACTCACGATATACTTTGGATAGAAGTTGGATTAACTTGTCCTCATATTTAAGACATCGTATGAGTTGCAGTGCTTAACAACGTGGATTCGTAAAAGGGTTTTTAATTCTGAAATTTCCGAAATTCAAATTTTGTTATAGTTTCTAAATTTAGGTGGTCGGGGCGACATTACGTCCCTGTGCAGCGACATTTACTACACCTTCTAAAATGACGCTCCTTGAGGAGTTATGGAAATGTTTACATAAAAATCGCTCCGTAGAGCGAAAATATGATTAAGAATATTAAAAACCTCTTCCACAATATTTTTACGTGAAGCACGCTTTTCATACGAAATATTTCCTAAGTCGGATTTTGTTACAACGTCGAAAAGTATACCGAGGGTTTTACCGTGTTCTTTAGCAATGACCCCAACTTTTGATTTTTAAATGTAACACCCTGTATATTATTATATTTTTGGAATCTTTGAAAAATTCTGAGTATGGTAATACCCCATAAGTGACATTTCGACTCCAAGAATAAAAATTGACTTAATATTTTTAAAAAACAAAAACTTAAAATAAAGGCCAAATTTGATGACCCACAAAATACACATTCTCAAATTTTTATGCTGGATTTGATTTTTCCGATATCACACCGGTCCATTACAAGCATTTTTTTCTGGTCATGACACTTTAGATGTACCAACAAATTTCGAATATATCACCGTACTCAGAATTTCCATTTCCAAAAATATAATAATAAACAGGGTATTCCATTTAAAAATCAAAAGCTGGGGTCATTTCCGGTGAAACCGGAAATGGAAAAAAAATGTTTTGCTACAAAGTGTCTTCTCGGTCATATAATACATCTACTAAGTTTCATTCTGATATTCCTAAAAATAAGGAAAAAAACATTTTGAACACCCCAACCCCTGTTTAAGGGTACTTTACTCTTGTAATTTTTCAGAAAAAACCATTGCCCGGGGTATAGAATTGGTCTAGAGAGCCCAGCCTAAAGAACCTTAATTGCCTATAAAGGATTCATTTGTCTATAAAATTTAACCGTTTCATCCCCCGTTTTATGAGTACTTTACTCTTGTAATTTTTCAGAAAGAGCCATTGGCCGGGGTATAAATTCGATCTAGTGAGTTCATACTAGAGAATTTTAATTGACTATAAAGAATTCATCTTTTTGTAAAAATTGACACTTGTAATTTTTCAGAGAAAATCATTGATCGGGGATATATAATCTATCCTTAGGGCTTATATTAGAGACTCTTAATTATCTACATAAAGGACTCATCTTCCTATAAAATTTGATCACCCTATCCTTTATTTTGGGGGTTCTTTACTCTTATAATTTTGCAAAAAAAAAACCATTGACCGAGGGTTTGGGTTTAGAATAGATCTAGAGCGTTCATAGTAGAGACTCTTAACTCCACGAACCTATTCATTTAATAAGTTCAAATTAAAAATCCCTAAAAAAATCATTAAAATAAATAGGGTACCTAGTAGGCACAACCACGGATAAAAAAAGCACGATTAGTTATTTAAAAAATTTGGTAGACACTTACTGGGATGAAAATATCCTTTCACAATGTTTTCTTGCAGAGAAATGCAAACATTTGTTAGATAAAATGATTCTTTATGAAAACTGCAATCACTGTTATTATAAAAAAAGGGAATTTTATTCAAAAAATTTATTATTAAATTTATTTTTACTAGTTTGAGGTAAATAAAGCGATACTGACTTCTGTCTCAATGTTTTATTTGTTTTGTTACTTTATATAAAACTGTATATATCAACAATAATTTTAATGTAAAGATGAATTTTTTTATAATTAATTGATATTAATAGTGTCTACTATGAACGTTCTAGATCGATTCTATACCCCTCCCCCCCCCCGATCAATGTTTTTTTCTGAGAAATTACAAAAGTAATGTATCCTTGAAATGGGGGATGGGGAGCTCAATCTTTATAGGAAGATGAATCCTTTACAGGTAAGCTCTCGGGCTAGATTCTATACCCCCGGTCAAGCCTTTTCTAAAAAATGACAAGAGTAAAGTACTCCTAAAATGGGGGATGGGTAGCTCAACCTTTATAGGAAGATGAATTCTTTATAGGTAATTAAGCGTCTCTAATATTAGCCCTCTGGATAGATTCTATACCCCTGGTCAATGCCTTTTTCTGAACAATTACAAGAGTAACGTACCCCTAAAACGGGGGATAAAGCGTTAAAATTTTATGGAAAGATGAATCCTTTATAGGCAATTAAGATTCTCCAGTATGAGCTCTCTGGCTAGATTCTATACCCACGGTCAATGGCTTTTTTGAAAAACCACAAGAGTAAAGTATCCCTAAAACAAGGGATGAAGCGTTTAAATTTTATAGACAGATGAATCCTTTATAGGCAATTAAGCTTCACTAGTATGGGCTCTCTAGATCGGTTCGATACCCCTGGTCAATGGTTTTTTCTGAAAAATTACAAGAGTAAATAAAATACCCGTAAAATGGGGGTTGGGGTGTTCAAATTTTATATGAAGATGAATCCTTCATAATTAATCAAGAGTCTTTAGTACTAGTGCTCTAAATGGATTCTATATCCCCGGTCAATGAGTTTTCTTTTGGTCAATAAATTAACAAAGATAACAAATAAGTTATACATTCAGCGTGATTTGCCATAACACATCATCATCATTACAACACAACTTTTATTTGGTTGTGTTTCCAGGAACTCTTTAAGAATATGCTAAACTCTATTTGTCGTAATAAACGTATACCAATTTTTTCTATTATAGGTTAGCCGCAATCGTTGCCGCTCCCGCTGTAGCTTCAGGTTCCAGGAACGTTACCTTCAAATGCGACTGATCCGAAGATAAGAGATCACGCAATGTGATTTCACCGACTGTAGACTTCGATAGCAGTAGTAGTAGTGATAACCCTAGAAGGGTTATTTTGGAATTGCAACATATTTCTTAAAACGGGTAAATCGGGTATATAATAATATGATAAGTATTTTGAAAAACAAGTCAATTTTCAAAAAAATAATTCTAAATATTTCGAGCAGTCCTTAGTTTCTCACTTAGTATTTTATTCTTATTCATAGTGTGATGAAATTTTCACTATATTCTGAACCTAATTAAAACTATTCTTTCAAAGGTATTATAAAATATTGTTTAAACACTAACTTCATAAACTTGGTGTTAACTTTCACAGTTTCTACAGATGACATTATCCTGTTTAAACGTTATCCGTTCCGTTTTTTCTTCTCATTTCACTATGCATAATTTTATTTATTCATAATATGTTTTAGTTTAACTAATGATATTCTTATTGCTGCTAATGATTTATAGATTATACCTTATTTTATGAAATAAACATTACTTATGATCATTTCTGTATACCTACCTTTCTGAAGTTGCTTATGCTATGAAAATAACAGTATATCTAATGTGTTTTATTTCACCAATTTTCAAAATACTTATTTGATCTTTAATGACTGAAAATAACTATTGTTACTGACCACTAAACTTTAATTATAGTAAGGTGTAATTAATGTCTTATGAATTAAATGAAATATAAACTACAATTTATATTTATTTCGTAAAATTAAGGTAAAAGTATAAACAAAACTATTTTTTTATTATAAAAATTAAATATATAAATACATAAATGTAATTGTAAGTAATGTATAAATAAGTAGAGTATATCCTAATCATAGATAAAACTAAAGAATAATCAATATTTTATAAATACAAAGAAATGATTATTATATTATAGGTAATAGGTTAACGTATGTATATATTGTAATAAAGTACACATAAGATATTAGCGTCTAATGAACAATATTTTAACTATAACACAATGACATGTGTACTATTGTGTACATAGTATATGCAATAAAAGTTGTGTAATATAAAATTTTATTTGTAATGTTATAGATTTAAAATAGATAAATTTTGTGATGTACAATCATTATCGGGAGGACATTAGGTCATAATCTACTTAGTTTCAATCTCTGATCAAGAATAATAATGTATTTTTTATCACTTAACTCTACGTCTTTTTCCAGTTGACGTTTTTTATTACAATTTTAATTTGCAACCTACCCACCCAAACTACTCAAAATTGTGCATAAAATACCAATGATTCGCATCAAATGAAAGAATAATATTTAATTACATTTATTTCCTATATATTTCATTTTATACAAGGTGTTAGAAGAAGGTACGAGTAAATTAATTTTTCTGAGAAATCCAAAGAAACCAATGCAGATTTACAGCAAAATTTTATTTTTTAACATATTAATTTATTTACAACACTGCTTTACAGGCAAATAAACTCAACTACAAAACGGAAGCTTAAGCAAAGATATATGTGAACGACTAATGAAATAAAAGGTATTTTTTTAAAAATCTCAATGTACCGCAGCCATAAAGAAGGTAAGACCAACATTTTAAGAAAAAACAAATTATTGTTTATAGCATAAAGCATTTCTAAGTCATTAGGCTTTATGTGAAAATTCTAAGTCATCGCTAGATATGTTCCAATTTTTACAAGCTAAGTTTACTGGTACGAGATGTCGCGTCAGTAGGTAGGAAACTAAATTATTAGTCAAAGTTGTTCTGGGAGCCATGGAAATTTGTTTAGATAACAATTCTTGACAGTTTGTTTTATTATGAATTAGTTTAAATAGTGAAAACTAGTGAAAAATATTTGCGCCTATTTTACTTCCACGTCCAGTAACGCAAAAAAGTAGGCTTAAAATGTCATGAAACGTCGAGATTTTAAATTTGAACGAAAAAATTTCCTATCTGTCGGTCTGTCTGTCTGTCTGTCTGTAACTTTTTTGTGCGTACGTTTACTCTAGAACCGTTTGTGATATTGACTTGAAATTTGGTACACTTATGTATTGTAACGAAATCTGGAACTAGATTATATTTTGATCTAATTTCGTCGAAGGGTTCGGGGGTAAATAAGGGTAAATAGGCAAAACAAACAAGTAAGAGTCCATAAAATTGCAATTTAGGGCATGTACGAAAAGTTAAGGTCTCAAAATTTTTTTTGGCATCAGCCATCCCCACCCACTATAACCCCCAATACCACCTCCACACTATTATGAAAGGGAGTAAAAAAAAATTAAATGTGATCTAGTGTATATACAAAAATGAAACGTCTAAAAAAATTTTCTTTGCGTTAGTTACCCCCTGTACCAGCCCCATTGCCATCTCCACTCTATTATTGAAGGAGGTTAAAAAAATTAAAATGTGATTTAGTGTATACAAGAACGAAATATCTAAAAAAAAAAAATTTGGCGTTAGCTACCCCCTTTACCACCCCCACTCTATTATTAAAGGAAATAAAATATTACATTGAGATTTAGTGTGCATAAGACTTGGATACAAGATCTGGATGTGGAAGTAGTGATTCCTTGGGCAGCGCGCGCCAATATCCATTGGCTGGATGTCGGTCTCGATAACTAGGGCCGAGTAGGACTACTACTCTTTGCTCCTAGATTATCTCTGTAGACCTGGACCGGCCTTCGTGATAGGTGGGCCCGCTTACTTCTACCAGACCCAGCTCGCAAATGCGAGATGTGTCGTGGTATTTTCTGCAGACCTCCCCTGGTCCTGGCTGTTGAACCTCGCTGGCTGAGGTCTCTTCAGGCGCTCTTCTTGTCTTGATATTTTTCTTTCTTCGCCAGCTTGTCACCCCCGGGGGTAGTCATCGGTCGAGTTGGGTTTAGGAAGTTTTGGCTGGGATTGACTACCGGTATGTAGGACGTCAATTGATATCCTACCCCGGATCATCGGAAAAGTAAGGATATGAGCTGTGTAGCTCGGGAGTGTGGAGACCCTAAGTGCTTATTTTAGCACTTTCGGACTCCACGGAGCAGGTGGGACAACGGGCGTTGGACGGTATGTTGTCCGACGCCCGCAAGGAGGTTGGGTTAGGGTAGAAAAATATCATGTCTCTGGTAGTAGTGGTCCGTCCTGGGATATCTGAAACAGATCGGTTAGCGGGAAATATAAGTTATACTCACCCGTTGTCCAGTAGCTGTACCCTCGGCCGTTTATGCCTCGGGGCATCGGCAGGGTCATAATCAGTGGCCTGTCTGATCAGCGGGTTCCCATGCTCCTCGGCTTGGGCGTACAGCTTCTCCTTGGGCAGCGGTTTTTAAGGTAGGTAAGCAATTCCTAGTTGCTGAAAAGCACTAGATGGATGCGCACCGTCCAACTTAAAACTGAAGTTGAACCGATTCTAAGCTATTGATGTGTTTACTATACTGAGGTGACAATACAGGAGAAGCATACTCGAGTTTAGATTAGTTTAGGAAAATAAGGTATAATAAGATATAAGTATTTTACAGAAATCATTTTTCTGTAGACAAAAATTAAATGTATACTTATTTATTAAAATTTATAAATCAATTTTCTAATTCCGTTACCCGTGGGCCTTTTAACTCAGATATTTGTTAACAAGTTTATAGAATTATTTTCAGTTCATTCCAAAACTGATAGCTTAGGTAAACTGAATTTATCCTGGAACACTCCGGTGCGTCTGGATAAGTTTGTATATAAGCGAAATGGCCTATAGAAAAATATTTCAATTACCGCATCTTTTGCCAATGAGATCTCTAAATTTTCGTAAACACACAGCCTGATAGCCTCGGCGAAACTGCGAAGTTATCCTGAAGCCCTCCGTTACGTCTGGATAATTTTGAAGACATGCGGAGCGACCGACGGAAAATATTCTAATCAGCGAAACATAAATAGGCTAAATTTTATATTCATTAATTTTCTATTTTTGCTCTGTACCCATTTATAACTTGCTTGTACCGCTTTCCTATTAGAACACTGCCTAGTTGCGTTTATTGTTATCTAGCTGTCATCTAGATTTTCTGGTTTATTAACGAATATCATTTATTCTCGTGAATAAGTTATATTGTAAAATACGCGTATCGTGGCCGTATCGATCTTATTCCAGTCTTAAAAGTGTTTGAATTTGAGTCTTATCGATTAGTTTTTTTGTTGTTGTTGTTGACAAGTTATTTCTTCACTCGTTCATTTTTCAATTTTTTTCTGTACATACAGGTTTATAGTAACAATATTAAATTAGTGAATCATTTTAAAATATAACCTTGACGTTATAAATATAATTTATCTTTAACAAAATATGTTTATTGTTGTTTAGGGATAAAATATTTATAGAGTAATTGCACATGACCCACTTTACAAATACCTTTTTCTCCACTCTAAGCTACCTTGAGTCCTGTTTTTTGACTCTTGGGGTAACGTGTTGTTCCTACATATTAAACCAGATACCCGAGACTGCCACTTACCAGAAAATCAGAAACTGCCACGCCGTCTCGAATGCCAAAGACGTACCAGGTTTACCCCGCTTTGCCTAAGAGCGGAGGAAAGCGCGACGCAATAGCTAATTTCAATATTCCTATAGTCCAAATAAAGACTTCCCTACAGTCAAAAAATGCAACAAAAACTTTACGACATAATTATATCGCCGCGGGCCATGGCGCCCTGCCTGTCCTCAAACGATCCGACGTACATTAAAAACCTATAAAGGTAAGCAAGTCAATTTACGAACAGCAGTACAAAAAGTACTGGTAATTTAATGAAGTTTTTGTTGTGTTTTTCCGGGAACTTATTACTTCAACTATACATGCTCTATAGATCTGTTGGTTTCGTAATTTTGCTAACAAGTTTCCCAGTGTATATTTTTAAATGAAAATTACTTAATAATTATGTATTATTGAACGAACGCGCTAGCCCGAAAATATTCTGTAAGTAAATAATGTGAAATTTCTATACATTTGAGAGCGAATTAAAAAAAAGCAATATTAAAACATTTAATATATAGTATAATGTAATATTTATAGCCCGGTCTGTAGAGGGTTATACCTTGCAAGGGATCCGGAGTTGTAATTGTTTTAAGGATTGTGAGGGATGTTTAGACAAGTCTAAATTTAAGTTTACGGGGCTCTGCGACCTCGGCATTGTCCGCCATCTTGTAAAAAAAGTGATATTTTGGCTTTTAATTATCTCGCTTTCCGTTTAAACTAGGACAATTTTTTTTTAAAGATTTGACTCGAAATTCTTCTTTAACTTGTTCGTAAATCAACTTTTTTTTGAGTTATCGAGGAAATAAATAAAAAATTAGGGATCGAAAATTTTTATTTGCTTTTGGGTGACTCTTGGACAAAAATTTTTAGTATAAAAGGTGTAGAGCATGAAAAAACTACAAATTCATATATTCGTTACTTTCTTCCATATCAATAAAAAAATCACACAAATAATTCATTGGAACCCTTTCAGCGATCATGTCAATTCTTGAAAATTGAATACCCTAACTTTTTCAAGTTTTCCATGACTGTTTCAAATTGTTTCCCGGTCTAATAAAATGACACTTTGTAGTGCTCAAAGCTAAGTGTCTTTTTTAGTTCAGAAAAGTTGATTTCATGTCGTGAATGATCAGCACGAAATTTTGAAAATACATAAATATTCGGACATACATGATGGAACTTATAATTCGTAGTTTTATATTTCGAACGTTAAAAAATTTCGCATTAACTTTTACAAAATTTATTAAAATTCCTTAATTTTCAAAAAATTATTTAAATTCCCTGGTTTTCCCTTGACTTTTTTAAATAAATTCATATTCCCAGACATTTCCAGGCTTCTCAGGATTTCCAGGTTGCTACAAATCCGGCCTTTTCCATACCACCCTTGTGGTAGAGTTCTATAGGCACTATTTTTAACGTGGTTTTCCATGTGGGTCTATATTTTGCAACCGAATATGTTTCCACATTTGGTCTTGCATTTGCACGATATACCTAAGTGGAGCAAATCAAGTTCCTGGGGCAAGTTCCTGATCAATCGTAACTAGTTGAAGTCCATATTCTGTTCAATACCATCCACATTTTTTCGAATTGAAACTATTTCCAAGCCAAGACTGCATTTGATAATAAGTTCTTTTGAGATGTGCTATGTGCTATGCTACAGATGTTGACGGTAACAAAGAAAGATTCGCTTTGCTTTTCGTTAACGATTTTTTGGAAATATTGTAACATAGGGCATTACCACAGACATCCTAGTTTCATCTCCTCAGTATGTAGTAATTAATAAACCAATTAAAGTACGTAGAGAACAAGTTAAATTCACTTCTTTTTTCATCGTTACCAAAAGCATCTGCAACTTTGAAATAATACGCCAAAAGAACTTATCATCAAATACCGTCTTGGCTTGAAAATGACTTGGATATGATGGAAAAATAACGATGATGTCGAACGGAACATGAATTCAGCCAATTATGACTAATCAGAAACTTGCCCTCATTGATCTACTATAACTTATTTCGTGCACATGTAAGACCTAATGTGAAAAAATGTGCTGATGCCAAATAGCAGGAATGAAGTTTTCGGGTATTTACAAACATTATATTGGAAGAATTGCGATAACGTCCCCGGCATCAATATGTTTGAAAATGACGAATTAAGCATCGATAAGTAACGCAAATGAAAGAAACTTGTCCCAAATTGACTGATATTTTTGTGTAAGAATAAAATGTTTATTGTAAGAAAATTATCAATTACCGCAGACACTTTAATGTTCTTCTCGAATTCTTAATAAATTATAATATGTAGTCTGGTCGATAGCCGAGTGGGTTAAGGCGTGAGGTGATAATCGCGATTAATCACATGGGCTCGCACCACCGGGTTCGAATCCTGGCTCCGACTTTGGCACTGTCGGAGGAAATGATCGTATATCCGCGTTTTTTCAATGTGTAACCCCCCATTTCTGTGGTGTTTATTTATTATCATTTATTTATTAAGTAAGACACAAAATGTTAAATGCATTCATATTAATAATTATATCATCAGATTTAAATGAATAACTCCATAAATAAAATTAGTTATAAAAATTGGAATTATCGAGGGATTTTCACAACGGTAATGACGTCAGAGCTTGTTTACATGTAACATAACCCAATCTTTGTTGATATTATTATTTCAGCTAAGATGGACGATTTCAAGTGTTGTCATCCTGTCTTTCCGACAGCCAATGGAATAGTTACGCAAATATTGTCCCTCAATCATCAAAATGGATCTTGCATACATATATTCTATATGTATAAAAAAGTTAAAATGAATTATTTGCACCTGCTGTAACTCAAATGAAGTAACTAAGTGAGCTGTGACGTCACTTATCTTTTCTGGCAGCAAATATTTAATTTCAAAGTAGATCTGTTTTAAAATTATTATAAATCATTTGCTGACAAAAGAACAATACCGGACATAAAATTTACATTTACATTAAGAACATTAAGGTAGTTTTACTGTCGCTGTTTTTACCTAAATATGTTTTTAATACGATTGTATGAATTTTCAAGTTTATGTACATCACTAATTCAGCTCCTTATAGGACGTCAGTTTCAATACACTGTCATTTAGGATAGACTATATATTATTATACTGTTTCATCGAAATCCAGATTTTAGTTGATGCCGTAATATGTGCTTAGGATTAAATAAACAAGGCTGATTGTTCCACAGTTTCTGCAATTTCTTCTTGCGTTAGGAATTTTTAGTACATCAATTTTTTTTTAAATAAATGCACTGTTATAGATTTATGCCTGTATTATTGCTCTTATATTTTAAAGGCCGTTTAATTGTCTATTATTACCCTGAAGGAACTAACTTATTTTTTAACCAATTTTCAAATAATTCTTCCGTTGCATGTAAGTAATAATCAACAAGATCAAGATTCTTTTATATGTTTCGCTCATAACACAATATTTTATCTATCCAGCATCGATCCACATTTAGAGCAGTCATGTAATGTATTTTTTTTTTCCTCACTTTTACGTACTTTCTGTCTTAAAATTAAAAACCACTGCACTGAAAATATTTTCACAAAGTTCTAATGGTTAATTTAGGATTTAGCTGTTTATGTGTAACATGTCTTCAATAAATTACAAGTTGACAAATATTGCATTTCACGTTTTTTATAAATTTTCAATTAAATTACATGCTCGTGACTGCGATCCAACTTTATCGAATTACCGGCATCACTTCTCTTTTTCTTCCTAAAATAGGAATGTTTGGAAGTGTACTTAGTTGACATAGGAATTTTTATTGAATTAACTGTTTCTTATACCGTTCTTTGTTTGTCAATACTTTTACGTACAAGAGTTAAATAAACAACGTTTATAATTTATATGGATAAATGACCTATGTGATTATTTGAAGATCATCACTGCGACACTTAATTCTTTACACGAAAACTATTCTTTTTTTATATAACTAACTCTTCGTATTATCGCAAATGTAATCCAAAAGTTTAATTTGTTACCAAGTCAATTTATTCTAAATTATATTCTGATTTGCCCGAATACTCATTAGTCTTAAAATTCCTGATCCCGATTTTCAGAATGAAAAATACATTACCAGCATTTAGTATACTCTACTGTACACGCATTAATCACTTGTGGCTCGTTTTGCAAACTTTACTTGCATGTGGTAAAGACGTAATTAGTGTGGACGATCCGCCCACATTCCATCTGATGGACTTGACTTTGAATTTTTATTTCTGATACATTTGTCTTACCTTCAAAGACAAAGATGTGAGGTTTCCACTCTCAAAGGGATCCTTTCAAGAGACGCAAGAGACGTTAATTGTCGAGAATACAAAACTTATGCTTACTATCAATTTCCACAAGTTCGGCGTTTGCTGTTCTTAGACTTCACTAAGAAATGTATAGAGAAGGAAGTAGTATCCCATGTTTTACACGGATCAATACCTCGTATAACTCGTACAACTCAGTTTCCAACTACCATTCAAGGAATAGCTGACTTAGAGCGCAGGATGATTTAGTATGAGAATTTTTGTTGCAGTTCCTAATTAGGTTCATGCACATACGCGTACGCTTTGAACATATTATTGGCTTCTGAAAACTTCCTAGGAGGAAAAAAATTCAAATTTCAAACTGATCTCAGGCAAACGTGACCTACGTAGTACCTTTGCCTTTTTCGTAAAATTTTGATTGTAGAAATTTTTTTCACCCTACCGGAGGTCTTAATGTCGTCGGCAAATTCTCTCAAAAAACTGATTCCATTGTTCAAACTCGGTACAGCACGCCATTCCACTGGATGAATCGTTTGTTTATGTAAACGCCATTTGATTGTCAGTGTTCACTACAGTTGCTAATTTTGTTGCATTCAGGCGGAAAACGTACGACGAATTTTTGCATTTCAATCTAAGCCAATATGTCCATCGACTTGGCAGAGTATTAACCACTTGGATGTGAAATTTCGTCAGAAAAAGAAAACGTCAAATTTTCTCGAAATAACAAGTTAGATTTCATTGTAGTTTCTAAAAGTATTTCCTAAGAAATATTTCGACGTCGTTGTGACATATTTCTCCTGCAAAATCAACTTTCGTTGTGGTTCTATTTTTAAAACATCAGAATGCCGTTTTTACGTCCTGCTGTATAATTCCATCCTGCAACTGCTTACTTAACTTTCGTTGCAGCGCCTAATCCCGCCATGTCGAACATTTCCAATGAACTCCTTGCATTCGAATTAAAACCCCTAGATCCATCAACCCGGCAAATACTCAACATTCATCGCTTCGATATGAAACTTCTTCAGAAAACGGCAACGTTCAGTTTTATCGAAATAACAAAAGTTTGATTTCGTTGCAATTTCGTAAAATATTTTTCACAACTTTTTAACGTGATCGCGAAAATTTCTGTTAGTTAATTTTTTATGCAGTTTCGATTAAATACGTCCGAGAAGCATCTTTGCGTCTCGTAATTAAATTTCGTGGTAGTTCCGAAAGGAATCACCTTTGGTGTTTTTCTGGGGCCTTTGTCTCTAACTTATTTAAAAGCCAAATATAGGTTCAACAACATTATCACCCTTGTGATGTACTGTTATATATCTAGCAAATAAAATCTTGATAATAATATGCATACAATATTTTGTTAAAGTACTGAGTATTTTCATGCTGCTCAATGTAACACTATACACGAAATTATATACAGACTGATGACTTACTTTATTTACGTATAAAATGAAAGTAATACTCTTTCCACTAAAGAATATATTATGTTACATTATGTTAGTAAAATTGATGTTATTCTTTCTTGAAATACATTAAATTAGTTGATATCGGTTGTTATTTGTGTTATAAAGAAAATATAACTCATTAATAGAATAACCAGCAATTAAAAGTAGATTGTGGCCTAAATTGCTTACAAATCTAACAATAATAATATTCTAGTTTTCCCTTCCCCTGACTCGAAATTGTGATGAAATTTTATGTATGATGTATATGTATAGACATAAACCGAGCTTCCCTATTTAGTACGTATGTGTCATTTGTGATATTGTTTATAAATATTACATATTAAAAGCTATTATCCTACCTACGAGCCCATGGTATGATAATGGCGACATATATAATATTGCATTTTTCTTTCGCAGTGTATTATTGTATAATAAATTTAATTAAACTATTAATGTACATATTTAATAAAAAATATCTATGTTTAGTATTGTGTTTTATTTTTATGTTTTTTTTGTCAGATTTTAACATTTTCTACTTGTTCAAATAAAACACAAATTGCCAATTATGTCTTATATGTTTTCAGTCAAGTCCTATTTTTTATAGTATTTTGGATTATCTAAGCTGAATAAATAATTAGATAATATGTTAAAATTCTCGAAAATAATGAGGATAAAAATGCGTATGTTAGACATTGAATGTCTTGAAATTCCCTTTGAGATTTTTTTAACTTCTTATTGTTTTTAAAAATTTTAAGGAAAAGTATAAAGTTTTCCTAATGCCATTGGCCGTAGAAAAAGAAAATTTTGCAAATCCGTATTGGTGGTAAGATGTGCTATAATTGACTTTCTCAGATTTTTTGGGTTCTTTAGGGAACTATGTTATAAAATATTAAACTTTGAATCAAAGCGAAATTTCGCGATATTGCAGAAAAAAATCCTCTTTTGCAAATAACTTAAGAATTATTACATTAAACGAAAAAATGGCAAAATATTAAAATGAAGCTTAGGCAGCGATAAATAATTTTAATTTCTTCACTTTTTTGTTTAGTTATTAGTTTGAATTATTTGAAAAAAGAGTACTTTTTGCAAAATGACGAAAGATTACTTTGACTCAAAGTCCAATATTTTGTAAAATAAGTGCTCCAACCAATAAATTTTAGAATGTATTTTTTTAAATTACAAATCACTAATTCAAATGTGCTTTTGGAAAGCGGAATATTAAAACATAATATTTTTAATCGCAAACTCCTCTATAAAGCCCTTATTTTACTATAAGGAACGTAACCAGACTGCAACCAACAGCTACTCTCCGGGCTATGTGCCCCGCCGAGCGCTGAATTACAAGTTACAAGCCTAGCGCGTTAAGTGTAATAATTGCATATTACCATCAAAACGCTAATGCTTCGATTGCAACAAACACCAGCCGAAAGACTGATCCCACTTAAAGGAGCTCTCGTGTCAGTCGCCACACACCACTTGGAGACTGCAGTTTCGAGCTATTGGCTCTCGTCAGTGCAAGGTAGGCATGTGACGACCGACACGAGGATCACTTGACCATTTAGTATACTTCGGTATCTTTGGGATAGCGACATGTAAAATAGTCATAGTCCCTTCGAAGTAAGTTTTGTACAGGAGTGAGATGATATGGGTAGAAGCGTTCTTTACGTAAGACTCTTAGAACAGATTGTTTACTCACCCCTGTTGCCGTTGCTAAAGGACTTGAGCTGACTTGATCTTCATCCACACGAACTAAAATTTCTAGTTCTTGATCTGGAGTAATTCGTTTCGGTCGTCCTACATATTTTTTATGGCTAAATAGTAACACCACCACAGGTAATTACGACCCCCTTTATCCCGGAAGGCTCTAGAAGAGCCTTGTGTGGGAGAGGGCTACACATTTAGAGACAAGGAACACACACTCAATATCCGTGTATAGTGGAAAAATCCCTCTCACAGTATTTTCCACCGCCACGAACGGAGATCGAACCCGGGCAAATGTGCTTACCTCTCGACCATCAGTCATACAAATAAACCCGTTTCTCCCAAACGACGAAACGGATTTTTGAAAACCTTATGGTCTGACTGTATTCTATTTGGATATTGCAATGAGTATCTCCTCGCTGCAGCACGTCCGCTAAAAGTATTTTGTGCGTAAACACATATCATATCCCTCATTTTCTATTTAAAAAATTATTATGTCTAGGCATTGTAAATAAAGAAGTTAAAGAAATTAGCTCGAGGAACACAAGAACAAAATAAAATGATTAAATGACGTAAATGGCAGAACTAAAACGTAACCAAAGCACACTTTTCAATAAATACACTTTGTATCATTAAATTTGAATTTGTGTTTCAAAAAATGATTGAAATGTTTAACGGCACTTTCCTCGAAAACGGCTGGAGTTATGAAGTTCTGCCAAGTATACATTTTATACGTGAAAATGACGCCCTCATCAGATTTTCTGGTTAGAACTACCACAACGTTTCGTCAAAAAAAATATGAAAAATTTCATCATCAGATACAGATTCTGCGGCGCCTCTATAATCTAACGTGATGTAATACATAAATTATTGTTTCTTTGAATAAAAAAAAGTTCCTCTAGCAAATTTGGCGAAGATCAGTAAAGAGGCTGTTGAGTTATTGCAAAAAAACGAAAAAATAATTTGAACTTTGACAGCTTTGTATCTTTTTCCACAGCAACATTTTACTTTAATATTTGGTTATATCCTCATCTTTTGGTCCAAGGAATATACCCCTGAACTGTCACTTATTATTAATGGTCCACCCTGTATATGGGTAAATACGGCGTAAAACGTGTTCGTTTTTTTTTCTGTCAAAAGCGATTTCTGTCTTTGAAAATTGATTTTGAAAAATTTTGACGTCCTTAAAACTCTCCCTTCTCGGACTTCCTTGAGGGACTACCAATCCATCCTCATCAACGATAATGTGAGTTGCAGTGCACCATCGGATAGAAAAAATAAGGTTAATTTTGGAAGTACTTCAAGTCCTTTTGCGATGCAGGTCCTAAAATGAGGCTTTATGAATCATTTTCCGTCCTGTAAAATTTTGACGCATGTCGAAAATAACGCCTATGAATCACGTCTCGTGAATCACGTCACGTCTTGTGAACATTCGATGCAGCTCCGAAAACCACGTTTTGTGAAATTTCGATACAGTTTTGGATAGGGGTAACTATTATTGGAAAAGGTAATGATGAAACAATGTACATCTACTTTTTATGGTAGTTTCAAAGGATTTTGTAGTAAGAAAAATTGCTATGTGGATTTTTGTTGCACTTCCAAAATATCCGATGGCATCTTTACGTGTCGCATGCGGTTCCTGCAAGACATTTTCTAAGTCGAATTTCATTTCAATTCTGCAAAATTCCGTCGAAGATGTTTTTCACTGGCTTCGTACGGGTCAATATTTGGTGCATATAGGTAGGTTCCTTAACAGTACCGCTTCAAAATTGTCTCGCACTAGTTATTTTGCTAGCTATTTGTCAATAGGTGTAGAGGGAGAGGGAAGTAGGGGTCATAGCTCGGGGCGATCGGAGCAGTTATGTTTCTTGTTAAATTGAAATTGAAATTAGACATCAGCTTTTTAGAGGAATTTTTTGCAGTTCTTGTGATATATGTTTTTTGACTTATTGCAGCGGTCAGTGATACCGCTGCAAAAATGCATTAGCTTTGTTACTGGCTATTTGTCAACAGGTGTAGGGGGAGGGGGAAGTAGGAGTCATAGCTCGGGGCGATCGGAGCGGTCATGTTTCTTGTTAAATTCAAATTGAAGTTTGACATCGAATTTTTAAAGGTATTTTTTGCTGTCCATGTGATACATGATTTCAGATGTCCTGAAAAATCCAATAATGCCCTTTACAGCAATTTTGGCTATCAGGTCTGACGCCCAGGTCCAACTTCGAGATATTCTTAATCGTGGTTTTCTATGATGCTATTGACAGCAATTTTTTGTGTTGCCGCAAGGGTTAATATGTAAAAATGTGTCTTGCAAGGTCGTCAAAAGCAAGATCTTTTTTGCAGAGGGTGTAATATCAGAACCAATGTTTTAAATTGTTACAGTTCAATTTAACATTTATACATTGTTTAAAAAAATCTCTAAAATCTCTTACATTTAATGTCTAACGAATTCGTGTTATCCGTCGTCACGCGTAATATTTATTATTTAGTTGTCTATATGAATTCGCAATTGTAAGGAATCTGTTGCAGGTATAGGCATGGCGTTATACATTTTGTTGTGTAGCGTGTTGCATATACTTAAGCTCTCTATTTCTGTAATTCTTAAGCTAGGAAACCAATAACTTTTAATTAGTTTATAGGTAGATTCCTATAACCGACTGACGATCGGTAACACAGATTTATTTCTTCACAATAGTTTTTGGCTTGGATTTTGTCTTCCGGTAATCTGTCACTTTTCACGTGTAATTCGCTCGAACGCTTGGCAATTTATTAAGTGGTATTTTTACGTGCTCGTTGCGATTTTTGAAACAAGCAATTTCACCATTTTGGGATATATTCGCAACGTTTTATTTTTCGGTTATCCATTTATGTTTGGACGAGTGCATATTTTTATGGTATTGGAAATCGATTGTCTTCATTGGAAGGATCTATACGTAAAAGCCATTTTTGCCAAATTTACACGAGGCCAAGGACATCCAAGGTCAACAACATTTCTCAGAAAACCCTCCGAAACGAGGTAATTATTTTATTTTTATATTCAAACTAGCAAAATATCACTTGTAGTACATTGTTCAATGGTAAAAATTTATTTTTAGGGTTTTATTTTCACCTACGGTTTCGTCTAGGAATTCGTAGTTTTTTCATACGATTTTTTTTGTCTCCCCTGATACGAACGAATAACTTCTTTTCCATTGGTCTACACGTACTTATGTTACTTCTCCTTACTGGACTGGAATTTCTTTTTTGTGGAGAGCCTTCCATTTTTTTTGGGTTAATTGATAGGCTGGAAGTTGCCCATTCCTGAAAATTGAGTCGAAGCTGAAGCCCTGCTGCCTGCAAGTTGTATCCTTCTTGTACCATATATATATATATATATTGATTTTTTTTTTAAATATATTGTATATTTTGCTTTTAAAAAAATTTCACCACTGCTAATTTTGCTAAACATTTTATGAAAATATTCTGTCAACTAATTATAACATCTATGATATTTGTTGGGGGTTTAAGCACTTCCGTAAGATGCGTATACCCAGTTAGATATATTTTTTTTGTGTGAATTTGTCTACCATACCCTACGTTATTGTACTGTTGAATGTTTTAAAGTTAACCTATTTCGTTTATTGTTATTAAAAGATAAAACTGAATTTGAATTTTTCATTATCGTCTCGCTAAGTAATTTATTTAGTAAATTTGAGGTTACATTGTACTTGAGCTGGTATTTGGAGTGAAAAAAAATTTACTTGGCGCCCTGATACATTATAGTAATTTAGAACCCCGACAATCTCCACTGTTAGTCGGCCGGCAAATACCGTTAGCCAACAGACGACGACCAACTAGTTACGTCAGACTGTAATTTTAAAATTTGACGTAGCAAAATCCTAGTCTTTCAGCTGGTGTTTTTTGCAGTCGAAGCTTTAGCGTTCTGTTGGTAATAAGCAATTATTACACTTAACACGCCAGACTTGTAACTTATAATTCAGCGCTCGGCGGGCCACATAGCCCGGGGAGTAGCTGTTGGTTGCAGTCTGGTTACGCTCCTTATAGTAAAATAAGGATTTAATGATTTTATAGAGGAGTTTCTAACTGAAAATATTATGTTTTAACAATAAATATAGGACGTTGAATGTTCAGGAGTTTGACTTTTACTAGTCAAGTAATAAAACGAGCCTCTCTTTTTAATTATTTATTTAATAATGTGTTTACAAGCGTTGGTCCATTTTATTTCAATTTCTCCACTCTTAAATAAATTTGATGGCTCCCAAACCTGTCATGAAAAATTCATATTAAATGTTTTCACACATACACTCACACGCATATTTTCTTTCTAAGTTACAAAATATCTGTCCTTTACCTAGTGCAATAGTGCCTGAAGATTGTTGTCCGCTCGTTTTATATCCATCGCTAGATGAATGACTTTCTTGGTTCCCTTGTACAGATAAACCACTGCCATCAGAGTAATCCTATACAATTATAATTTTATTTTAACGCTTACTTTTCAAGAAATTAATTCAATATGAATTAAATGTTTCTAATTTTATTGTACTCTCTTGGTATAAAGTTATGAAACAGGTTATATTGTATTGCGTTATACTTTTGTGATATTTGTAATATTTTTTAATAACAGCTGGAAAATTTTTAGCACGGCATATTATATCTTCTAAATTTCTAGCTATTTTCATTCGGCAAAGTGCTCTGTGATCGTAACGAATATACTTCGTTCCTGTAAGGTCACTCAGTATGTTAATTTCATACTAGTCCGGACGGTAACCTGCATGAATGAATCCCACTTTGCATTTTATGTTCAAGCGTTGAAATTTGGTACACTACCCTTTGATATAAGAAATGTTGTCACGGTCCTCCCGCGGGGGCCCTGTTATAGCATGGTTGCTTGCCTTCAGGGACAAATCACCATATTCGCTTGTTTTCGGGCTGAAAAGTAAGAGGGCTGAAATTTGGTACACATGCGGTATTTGGAATGTTTAAAGCCACAAGGGGATGAAAGGCCCCTTTTTTTTAAATGGCGGCGCAGAAAATGCATTTTCCGAAAAAGATTACTCTACCGCATTTTTTCCAGTGAAGTCTCGTTTCATATGTTTTCGTGCGGTCACTGATTTCGAAAAAATCATGTTTTGAGCACGTGTGGTCGATGAATACTGCGCTGTCGCTGTTCAACCGTGTAATTCAATAAGCGCGATTCGAATTTCCGCACGCGCAAATCGTCTTTTCGCGAACCTGAGATCCGCCCTCCCTGTGAAAGCGTTTCAAGCGAATACCGTGGTAAGTATTGTGTGGTTTGTGTTTGAAGTGAAGTGTAGTGATGTGTGGTCTAGTTTGCAATATCAGTTATAACCGTATATTAGTGAAACTGTTTAGGTGAACGAAACTGCAATTGTTACTTACACCTTTTTATAGGTGTCTTTTGCGAATGTTGAACAAATTTAAACTGTGTGACGTTAGTTTGGAGGAGAATGATAATTCGAAGGAGATTAATTGGGAACTGTACATACTATGTCAGAACTGACATGTCCAGGAAGGAGTTGCAAAGCTGACAAGTTTGTTGAATGCTCGAAATTGGATGAAAATGTAGATACATTTGAGAGGCTTGGGCGAGTGCCGCTGGGCGTAAATATTTCAGCTCTGGATGACGGTGTCGGACTTAAGGAAACTTTTGTAGCTAGAGGAGCAAAATAGTATAAAACCTGCAACTTGGGGTTCGGCAGCAGCAGTAGACTTGAACGGACAAAGAAAAGGCCAAGCACAGAAGCTATTGACCCAACGACTATTCTGCACTAGAAAAGGATCCTTCTTACCCGACGACTGTTACTTATTCTGTGGCTTGCCTGGTACCCGCACCTAGAAAAACATGTTTTGCCACATTGGAAGAGAATGCCATTAAAAGTCCGCACCATGCTGATTGTTCCTCTCTGGCACCATGCATCCACGAGGAGGCGGATACACGCTTATTCGTTCATCTAGCAGACGCTGCTGAAACTAGTGGCCGTGAAAAAATGATGATAAAGACATGTGATTCGGATGTACTAGTGCTTGCAGTTTTTTGAATGCAACTCTTGCCTAACCTCAAGAAGCTTTGGGTGCACTTTGGCATGGGAAAGTACGCCAAATTTTTAGCTGCCTATGAACTTACAAGGGTGCTTGTTAAGTCACCACATATAGTCTATATTTTACTCATTTTAGAACACGGTTGGCAAGATGTATTAATTTTGTTCCCAGGTTCTGAAAAAATCTCAGTCCATAATAGGATTTCATGCAGTTACCGGATGCGATACTGTATCTTTCTTCATGGAATTGGAAAGCTCACGGCTATTAATGCCTGGCTACAGTATCCTGGAGCTACAGCAACATTCACAGCGCTGCAGACTAGAGATATTGAAAAAGTAGTGGAAACTCTGAAAATATTTGTCGTTTTAACGTATAGCAGGTAAGTGAAATGTACCAATAAGGAGCAATTTTAAAAACTACATATTATAAACCACATCAAATGAAAAACTATTTTATTTTTCCAGAACCGTACCTTATGAAACTGTGAACGAATGCCAGAGAGTGCTATTTACCAATAACGATCGTCAGCTGGAATTGATTCCACTAACAATGGATGCTCTAGAACAATATGCCAGGCGCGCTTTCCTTCAAAGTCAAATATGGAGACGGTCGCTTTAGCGGGCACAGTACCTTCCAGATCTATCAGATTTTGGATGGAAAAAATGTGCCACTATTTGGGAACCCGTGTGGCGCACAAAGCCTATAGCCTTAGAAGCGCGCGAAGCCTTAGTTAAGTGTAGCTGTAAAAAGGGCTGCGTTGAAAATCGTTGTAAATGTCTCAAAAATAATCTGAAATGCTATGATCTATGTAAATGTAGTTGCGACACATTTGAAAGTGTATAGTAGTTCTATATGTGCCACTCGGATTAATACCCAATGCACAGTTACTATATATCGGCACTGGTATGAAATAAAAGTGTTATTTCACCATTATTATAAGAAAACTGGCATATTAATATTCGCTCTGTCATTATTATCGACCTCACGTACTAAAAACAGTGCCCCGAAAACATGCCATACTCGAAAAAATGCAATACAGTAAACTTTTTCGTAAAATAACGTTATTGTGTGCATTTCCCCGCCACCATTTTGAAAGAAAGGACTGTGTTCCTAAGACACTTGCTTGTAATCTTAAGCATCCAAAATGCTGCATATGTACCAAATTTTAGCCCTCCACGACACTTTTTAGCTCCAAAACAAGCGAATATGCGGATTTATCACTGAAGGTAGGCAACCATGCTATAACAGGGCCCCCGCGGGGTCTCCGACCGTGACAACATTTCTCATATCAAAGGGTAGGGTTTAGTTAGCTAACAAGTATACCAAATTTCAACGCTTGAGCATAAAATGCAAGATGGATTCTCTTATCCTCCGGACTATAACCACCACGTAATTGTGAATCATGGTCAGTAATCCCATAATAAATATAAAAATTTTCTGATCATATATAAGAAGTCTGATACCACAATACGGGACATACACATAAATTAATATAGCAACGACTACCGATCTACGAAGAACAATTACCGGACTGACTATACAATCCTCCTCCTATCCCTCATTCCCCTCTACCTAACCTTTCCTTCTATCCCATTCCCCTCATTCCTTTTTTCCAGCCGCTGTGTGCACACTTGTGTGCATTCACGGCTGGACACAATAAAATTTTATCCATATAAATAATTTTCAAAAAAATCATATCATTATTTGGAGTAGGTTTTTTTCTTTTTTCATTGTTTTCCTACGCAATTTAATATTACTCAAATCAAACAGAAATTTTTGTATAGTAATTTGTTTAAATTACATTGGTAATGAAGCCATTGAAAGATAGCATACCGAATACGTTTGTGAGCGGTTATCATCTCCCTGAAATTTAACATGTGCCTAATGCCTCTAAGCAATAACATCTTGCAGCTGCGGCGAGTCGGTGCTACTGGCATTTTGTCACGCCGCAGACAAATATTTGTTGTTAAATACAATAAACAAAATTATTGAGATATCTTAGGCAAAAATAACTTGTATATAATTTTAATATTTGAATAAAGCTTTTTAATTGGTAATTGGTAAAATTGGTTACTAGTAAAGTTTCAGCCGAACAATTTTTTTTCTATCTCTCTCTATCATGTACCTGTATCAAACTTGGAAATTTTGTCGAACCTCTTCTTTGTTGTAATATAAAAGTCTTTACCGTCCTCTTATTGCAGGCACATCGACCAATAGTTTTACAATCCTTTCAAAATATGGCGACATAGATATTGTCTATAATTATTAATCATTAACTTGGCCCAACCCAAATTGAAAATGAGTTTACTTGCTAAAATGATACGCCACTGTACGTTATAGAGAAAATTTTGAAATTGTGACTAATGTTGTCAAATCATATACCATTTTAGCTCGGTGCAAAAATGCTCATTGCTTGCAGATGAATATTGACTCGTATCTTGAAAACAATTGGACCAAACGAAATAATTTATTTTGAAATCTCGATAGGTATTCTTAAAATAAAAGTTAGTCGAATTTACTCATATTATTTTGTTGATTCTTTTTGTTCCATGCAATTGTCTACAAGCAGCAACGTTTTGGTTGGAGCCATCCCTATAAAAAGTGTATTTAATGTCCGATCTACATATATATTTTTTTAATATAGATCTTTGAAAACGCGTCTTTGTGTTATATTAAATTTTACAAAACATAATAGCGTGGCCTACTATGATATTTTTTTCGGGTCAGAAAGTGGTGAAATATTATCAGTGATTTTGTTGGAAAAGTGTATTTTTGGATTTTTCCTGAGGAATAAAAATTCTGAAATTGATGAAGAAATTTAACTGTTGCGTGGGATTATGTATTTATGAAATGAGTACCTTAGACTGAAATAACTGTCAAATGAATGATTCATTGTTGATGAGCTTATTTATGCTTATTATCATAATTAGGCCTGGGCAAAGGTTAACTTTTCAAGAAAAAATAGGGGTTATTAAAATTGTCAGTGATAATGTGAAATCGTCAAGAGAACCTACCCCAGAATTTAATAGGAGAAATCTAAATCGACGGCCGCCACTTGACGACAACACCGTTCGAAAAATAATAAAATGCTTTAATGATACCGGTAGTGTTTCAGAAACATATTTTAGAGGATCTGGCCACCATGGGCAGCTTAATGATCTCGCTATTTTAACATATTTTGAGAATACCCTCGTTCAAGCTTGAGGAATGCAGCTATAAATTTAAACAAGTCTCCCTTAAAAATCATACCCGAAACCACACAAACCTAAATTTTTCATACGTTACAAGTAGGTGACGGAGAAAAAAGGTTTGAGTATTGCTTATAGGCTGATTTGAATGACCCAGGTTTAAAAAAAATCATGTATAGCGATGAGGCTACATTCACCAGAAACAGTGAGGTTTTCTCACAGAAAAATCCCAATTGGGTAATTAATTGCAGAAGTCAATATTCACAAAAATAAATGTTTGGTGTGGTATTTTAAGTGATCCCTTAATTGGTCCCTATATTTTTCTTATGAGAATTTAAACAGTTTAAATTTTCTGGTGTTCTTGAGAAATCAGTTTTGTAACGGGATCTAAAACCCGCAGGGAATACAACAGTTATATTTCTAACTAGATGGATGTACCCCACACAATGCAGTAATTGTCAGAACGTGGCTCAACCAAAATTTTCCCGGTAGGTGAATTGCACGTAGTAGTCCATTGATAGCCTGGCCGCCAAGATCACCGGATTTAACACTCCTGTCAGATACTCTTAAAAGTAAAGTTTATAAATCTCGACTACAAAATAGGTAGGAACTGTGTGAGAATTACACTAGCTTGTGAAGAAATCTCGAGGAAAGAACTTAGAAATGTCATTCGTAATAATCATGAGAGGATAGATACATGTATAGAAGTTGAAGGTGGCTTAGTAGAGAGAACCTACATTTAATTGTTCTATTTATTTATTTGTTTTGCAATATTTTTAGGTAAATTTTTTCACTTCTTTTTAATTATTTGTTTGTTAGCCATTATAGTGTGAAAGGATAATAAGTGTTTGATAATTAAAAATTTTTAGATTGAGCATTACTGTTTTTTCAACAATGAATCATTCAATTGACGCAGACTCTTTTCATACATACACAATCCCATGCAACAGTTAAATTTCTTCGGCAATTTCTGAACTTTTATTTCTGTCACCAAAAATCCAATAATACGACTTTTTCAAAGAAATTTGGTACAAACACATTTGGGGGTTGCTGAATCCAGTGGCGCTCTCAGATTTGAAATTATAAAATGGCAAATAAGATTTCACCATTTTCTAACCCGAAAAAAATCATAGTAGGCCGCGCTATTATGTTTTGTAAAATTTAATATAACACAAAGATGCGCTTTTCAAAGGTCTATATTAAAAAATATATACCTAAACCGGACATTAAATAAACTTTTTATAGGGATGGTTCCAAGCAAAATGAAACGTTTTTATTTCTCTCAGGAAATTTAAAAAATACTTTTTCAATGAAATTTGGTACAAACACATTTGGGGGTTCCTGAATCCAGTGGCGCACTCAGATTTGAAATTTAAAAATCGCCAATAAGATTTCACCATTTTCTAACCCGAAAAAAAATCATAGTAGGCCACGCTATTATGTTTTGTAAAATTTAATATAACACAAAGATGCGCTTTTCAAAGATCTATATTTAAAAAAATATATCTAAACCGGACATTAAATAAACTTTTTATAGGGATGGTTCCAAGCAAAATGGAACGTTTTTATTTCTCTCAGGAAATTTAAAAAATACGACTTTTCAATGGTGGTACAAACACATTTGGGAGTTTCTGAATCCAGTGGCGCACTCAGATTTGAAATTTAAAAATCGCCAATAAGATTTCACCATTTTCTGATCCGAAAAAGAATCATAGTGGGCCACTCTATTATGTTTTGTAAAATTTAATATAACACAAAGATGCGCTTTTTAAATATATATTTAAAAGAATTATCTAAATCTGACATTAAATAAACTTTTTATAGGGATGGTTCCAAGCAAAATGGAACGTTTTAATTTCTCTCAGGAAATTTAAAAAATACGACTTTTTCAATGAAATTTGGTACAAACACATTTGGGGGTTGTTGAATCCAGTGGCGCACTCAGATTTGAAATTATAAAATCGCAAATAAGATTTCACCATTTTCTAACCCGAAAAAAATCATAGTAGGCCACGCTATTATGTTTTGTAAAATTTAATATAACACAAAGATGCGCTTTTCAAAGATCTATATTTAAAAAAATATATCTAAACCGGACATTAAATAAACTTTTTATAGGGATGGTTCCAAGCAAAATGGAACGTTTTTATTTCTCTCAGGAAATTTAAAAAATACGACTTTTCAATGGTGGTACAAACACATTTGGGAGTTTCTGAATCCAGTGGCGCACTCAGATTTGAAATTTAAAAATCGCCAATAAGATTTCACCATTTTCTGATCCGAAAAAGAATCATAGTGGGCCACTCTATTATGTTTTGTAAAATTTAATATAACACAAAGATGCGCTTTTTAAATATATATTTAAAAGAATTATCTAAATCTTAAACTTTTTATAGGGGTGGTTCCAGGCAAAATGGGACACACTGTATGTAATATTTATTTACTTTCATTGATTCCACATGTCTTCCGGCACTGTACGCATTATTTAAACAAATATCTTTAACTTTATATATATTTCTCTATAGAAAAAGTTATTAGTTTTAATTCTATACTTATGATAATTTTTTTGTTTAAGACCGTTCAGGTTAAACTGCAAGTTTCTCTTACTCTTTTTGAGAATAAACGTTGTTTATTAAGGTCGGCGGCGCTTGAAGCGATTCAAAGAAATGTTTGACAGGTTTTAGAGAAAACTCAATAGAATTGTACTGGACTTTTCTCTTGTGAGAAACAAAAATTTTTTTTTCAGTTTTCAATAGTCCAGTACCATTATATCTAGTATTCTCTAAGCGCCTATCAATTTTTTTTTTAATCGGTTCAAGGATGTAGGAGAAATTATCGAATTACGAAATCATATATTAAATACGGAGCCGCCAGCCTTAAACACTGAGTTGCAATTCTACCAAATACAAATGTACTCGTACGGCACTGTAAGTATTATTTTTAAAAAATCATTCACCCTATATACATATCAATCGATAGAAAAGTTATGAGCTACTCTTGGTAAATTATGATTTATAAAACCGTTTAGAAGTAATAAGTAATAATGTGACATTACAAAGTAGTACCCCCCATATTTTTTATAGTAGAGAAAATTACGATTTTTTATCAATTGTAAAATATGCGTGGTATATAAAATGTTCTTCTTTTAAACTAGCGGAAACCGCTACCTCTTACGGTTTTCGGGAAAAAAATCTGCTTGCCATCCCCTTAAGTAGGGGGTAGCGTTGTCTCCGCGGATTTTCGAGGTGGGTGTCTCTAAATGTCTCTAAATCTATCCATTTTGACTTATTTTATGAGTCCTTAAAAAGACCTACATTTCGTAGAAGGGGAAGAACAAATCATCGTAGTCTCTACGGTCTCCGGTTAATATCGTACATCTGTCGATAGGTACGGGAGATCCTTGTACTTCGGCACACTTTTTAAGAAACTTTTTTTTCGGGTTAATTTTGCGTTTTATTTTGAAATATAATATATGTGGACAAATTGTATATATCTAAAGAGCATTCATAAAATATATTATACAAAATTAAATATAAGAACTTATAAAAAAAATAAAAACTACTCTTGTCAAACATAATATTTTTAGTCGCAAACTCCTCTATAAATCCTTATTTTACTATAAGGAAAGTAACCAGACTGCAACCAAAGTTACAAATCTGGCGCGTTAAGTGTAATAATTGCAATTATTACACCAGATTTGTAACTTTGGTTGCAGTCTGGTTACTTTCCTTATAGTAAAATAAGGATTTATAGATTAACTCCTCTATAAATCCTTATTTTACTATAAGGAAAGTAACCAGACTGCAACCAAAGTTACAAATCTGGCGCGTTAAGTGTAATAATTGCAATTATTACACTTAACGCGCCAGATTTGTAACTTTGGTTGCAGTCTGGTTACTTTCCTTATAATAAAATAAGGACTTATAGAGGAGTTTGCGACTAAAAATATTATGTTTAATATTCCGCCCTCTAAAAGCACATTTGAACTATGCTAAGCCAAGTCAGGCTATTTATTTTTCGATTGCAACAGACACTGGACCGCTAGATGGCGCCTGCTGGCTGTTTTACATGTCGCTATTGTAAAAATACCGGGATGCACTATAGTCAAAGGATTCTCATGTCGGTCGTCGCATACCTACCTTGCACTGACGAGAGCCAACAGCTCGAAACTGCAGTCTGCAAGTGGTGCGTGACGACTGGCAAGGGAGCTCCTTTAAGTAGGATCAGTCTTTCGGCTGGTGTTTGTTGCAATCGAAGCATTAGCGTTTTGATGGCAATATGCAATTATTACACTTAACGCGCCAGATTTGTAACTTTGGTTGCAGTCTGGTTACTTTCCTTATAGTAAAATAAGGATTTATAGAGGAGTTTGCGACTAAAAATATTATGTTTAATATTCCGCCCTCTAAAAGCACATTTGAACTACTCTTGTCAAGCTTCCCAAAGTACAACACCTGCTTGTTCTATGGAACATTTGGGTTTGTACTTTGACATTGCCATTTATTCAATATTAAACGACGACAAAATTTTATTTCCGCGCATTTTCTAGCTGTGCCTCTCACTAACACAGGTTTCCCAAGTTTCAATATTGCATCTTCTTGAGGTAATTCATATATTGTGTCGCTGTAGAAGTAAAAATTTGCACCACCCTGGCTCCATTTCAGATATTTAACAGCGAGACTGTCATTAATTTTAAGGTATTTGAGCGACATAGTTTTTTTTCAATTTTTTCGTTGCAGTTTGAGCTAGTACATAATCTTCCATATTGGGATCACCTTGACATTCCGAAAAACTGTTCTCTTCTAGTTCTGCAGCTCCAAATACTACGTCAACTAAAGAATCATCGGATGTTGTCTCAAAATTCTCCATTGTGTGTTCATCAGATTCACTTTCAAAAACTTGTTCAATAATTTTCTGTCTTATGACTACTAAACTACTCTTTTTTGTTTTTTAATTTTGCTATCGCCACAATTTCGTTTTTTTTTCTGAAGTGTCGATAATATTATACATCTTCCTAGTTTTCTACCTCCTTTCTTCTTATAATTTCTCTCGTGTGCTTTAGAAAAAGGTCGTACCTGCTCCGAACTTAAAAAACTCTTTAGGCTTGCGTGTTTGATTTACAACTTCTGGAGTCACAGATATTGAGGAAGTGCTCGGTTGATTTAGAATATCCACAGTTGCTGAGGATGAACTGGTTTGATCTTCAGTACGTATTAGTAGTGCAGTCAGTAGGAAGTTTTGCCCTGCAAAAGGTGGAGTAGTAACAATTTTTTAATATGTTTTTAAGGACTGGGCCATGATAAAAATCCAAGTTTTCGACCTTGGGGGAACCGCTTGCGGCGCCATCTTGATTAAAAGATACAAAAAATTCGTTTTTTGAAAATAACTCCAAAGCGGTTGATCTAACGACGAAAATGTCTTAAACAAAGTTAAAGAAGTCACAATTCTTCACATTTTTTTTGCATACATTTTTTTTTGTCAGTCTAATATGTAACGAGTTACAGCGGCGGGAAGATCATTTTTCCCCAAAAATTGTAAAACACCATTTTTGTGATTTTTAAATTATTTCTCTCTATTCACTACATTAGTTATATTAATTTTGTAAGTTCAAAGTCTACTTATGTCCACAACACCTTGAGGTAGAGTAAGTGGCGCGGTTTTTTTATTGTGGTATCCCCGATAGGCCTAATCCTCAGCTTCGCAATCTTAGACGTAAATGACGCTTCAGTCACGCAATTATATGATTAGTGTTTTAACTTTTTTGATGGTCCTGACCGGTTGATGTCCTCAATGTCATCATCATCGGCGCTTCTGAGAATCCATTGTTCTTCTATTGATAAATCTTCACCACTTTCGTCCTCACTGTCGATATGAACCTTCGGTACATTTTCTCATAACTGACCACGGCAGAAGCCACATACAACAGAGCACTTCAACCCCGCTTTCCTGCAACCACATGCTCCGCCGTATTTCGACAAGTGCATGAAATAAATTTTAATATGTTCTCGAGTTCTGGTTGCTCTGTCATTGTGAATGGAGCGAGCCCATTGCTGCCACGTTTCCAGCCCCAGTCTTTTGGATTTTTTCGGACCACATACCATTTTTGGACTTGGTAGTACGTCCTGAACGCATGATACCGCGCAGTGTCCTTCGTTGGTTGCAAAGAAGCAAGATTGAATTTGCTTTATTGTTGTAGATTTAACGAAATATTCATAGCGGACTTCTTCCAAGGTTTCCTCTTCCATGTTGCTACCATACAAAGCAACAAGAAAGCGTGCTCCAGCCTCTGCGATGTGTTCTACTTGGATACTGATCTTGAAGTATGCTAATGTTGGCACTGAGTCCTGCGGTTTTCTTGTCAAGCGAACAAAATTCACTGTAAAGAAGTACGCGGTACCCTACCGTACCCCTCGCTCTTTGGAGAGGAGAGAGGGCTGTCCTTTTTAAAAGAAGCGAAAACCCGCACGAGGAAAGCTCTATACCTACTACACCTGCTGTGGCGCGTTTTTATCCATCTCGCACGATGACGAGGAGAAAAGGGCGCGACCACTCTGTGACACACGAGCTCCAGAAACAAGTTTTCGGTTTGTTCGGGCGCCAGTCCTAGTTTAAGTGATAGGACGCACTGCCCTCAAGCCGAGTACGCGAGGCTGAGTAGCTCAAGTGGAGAAAGTTTACTCCAGAGGGTCAATGTATGGGAAATTAGACGTTCACACAGAAACAGTCAAACTCAGACTTTTTCAATAAAATCAGTGTATTACAATAACCTAAAATTACAACTCTATGTACTTATTATGAAAAATCTATATATATATATATATATATATATATATATATATATATAACTATAAGTTGTTAAGGACCGGGAGGGAGGCAAGTGTAGCAACGGAAATACCAGATGACTCAGGCGACCGGGACAGCAGGTTCTTCTCAGGCACGTCCGCTTGCTGCAGGAACGGTTAGATTGGACTGACCCCTCTCTCAGGTCAACAGGAACTTTTCTAAGTAGCAAACAACTTACAGCGGGAGTGGGTTGGAGTTAACAGAAATTCCGCGGCTCGGAACTTAATATATTACAATTCCTTAGGTTCAAATCTCGGAGGGTACACGTCTGCTTACTTCGAGTCGCTCTCGCTGACTGCCAGCACAGTATGAATTCAATTACTTCCTTCAAATATGAAGGAGTGGGAGAAACAGCGGAAAACAGATGCGCGATGAGTCACTGTGACAAATATTTTGGGATTTAGCAAATAATTCAGAAACAGATTTGTGGAAATTCATATATCTTAATTTGTGGCACCGGAGCAAGCAGCAGACACGTGTACCTCATAGGACGGCAATCAGAAGACTAACTACGGAATAGTTAAATTATTTCCATATACTGAAAGAATGACGTCGCACGGGTAACGTCAAATGGACTTGTAAAATATTTTCGGACTTAGAAAAATAATGCCACTGCAGATTTGTGGACTTAGCAAATTTACCTTACTCTGGTACCACAGAACGGAGAGCTCTGCACATCTAACGTGGTCGGTCGCTGGGAACGCACTGCTCCCCGCGTGGTTTGGCTTGCCTGAAATATAGACACTCTTCGCGTCGCTTCCCCACCCGAGTTCATCTATACTTTACAATCTGTTATACCTACGCGGTGTTTCTAGAAATTAATTCATTTTAAACTAATTCGCCTACTGCGGTACAGTATATTTACAAATATAAATATACAGTTACAGTTAAATATTTTCAAGAAAATAATGATATTTTATACATATTTCGGTAACGAAAAATGCTTCGTTACACTGCTCTAGGAAACTTCTCTAGCAACTACGCCACTGCGGCGCTAAGAAAATTTATATGTAATAAGAAAAATCACTATAATTTGAACTAGATATCAATGTATAATCTTTTTGTAGTGTGGGAAACACATTAGAAATAACTGTAATTCGTTATTACTAAATTTATCGTCAAAAATGGGGTTTTACTATCTTTCTGGGAAACATGTTCATCTTTCCACCTCTGTAACTCGTTACATATTAGACTTACAAAAAATACATATATATATATATATATATATATATAATAACTTACAGTTATTGAGGTGTATATTTGAAAATGTAAAAATAGGTATGATACCTGCTAACAAATATTAATGGGAAATTTTAAATGTCCCAAAGTACAGACAGTCTCAAAGTTCCAAGGATCTCCCCTATCAATAATTTTTTATGATAAAAACTAATGAATAACTTATGTTGTTCTATGTATATTCAAGCAAAATGTTTTTGTTTGCTCCTGATAGTCGTACATCAAATGTTGTCCTTTAAGCCTGTCACAGAGAGCCTAAGATGGCACCGAGAGAAGTCGATATAGGTTGATAGAAAACTTAAAAAAGAGTTAGAGAATTGCTAAATACGCAAACTTCAACTTTTTTGACAGTAGAAGAAGTATTATATGTATAGCATCCAAAAATATTTTTTGGCACTCAACATATTGAAAATTGTCACGACACATGATAAAAATAGTAACTTATTGCGCTTGTTGAGTAAATATCCAAAAAATTAACGAAACTTCGCAATAGTTTAATAGAAAGTGTAACACGTATTACATTTAAAACTTCTTAATCCCCATGTGATGCTTCACGACCAACAGGAATATCAATATCCGAAATATATAATTTATATAAATTGGTACATCCCTGTTCCAATATTTATTTGCAAGCAGTGAGCATTGCTAACTTACACTTGACCATCCTTTACCATCTTCCCTGCTTCCTTGTCCACTGTCACCATGTGATTTACTATCACCACCCGATTTTTTAGACGATTCACTCGAACTTGATGAATCCTGTAAAATTATAACTTTAATTAATATAGTTTAGTTTTTAGTAAATTCACTTAAATATTTTCAATTTAACTATTTTTCCCAATTATGGAATTGTAAATTAAGCTTTATTACAATATAGTTCATGAATTGTATGATATTACTTCGTAACTAGAACTTTTTTGGTATAGGCTCCCTTCTGTGGATCTTCACATCATACTCGATAGGAAGATAAATACCAACGATAGCCTAGCCTAGCTGGCAGTAAAGTCATCTTACCTGGCAGGTTGAATAAAGTTCCTAATACACACACATACATAAATTTACAAACACACTGTGTATCATGTATAAGCATAGTTCATCATAAGTTCAGCTGAACTTAGTGTAAACTCTAAAGAAACTGTTATAACAATTTGTAACTTTTGATTTTGAACTAAGTTAGCTGTACTTATTTTTAACCGAACTACGGTGGCAGACAGGTAAACAGATTGTAAATTCTCAAGGGGATTGGGGATGGCGTTCTTCTAATTTCTTTAAATTGTTTCCGGGGCGGGGCACTGAATGGAAATCGTATTTGTAAAGATAGCAGTTAAAGCAATTAAGGATGGAATACCTCGGATGACATTACTAACAGCTGCCAATTTTTTTCGCCGCAATTGGCTAGTCATGAGATATTGTTTCGAGGTGGGGTCCCGAAGAAGGGATCGGATTTGGAAAATTCGTAACGAAATTAACTAGAAGTAGAATAATAGGAATAGAAGTGAAAAGGATTGCCCAAAAAATACCCCTTTTCGAATACTCAAGGTTAGAATATAGTTATCAACCAAAAGATTAGTTATAAAAAGACAATAATCACAAAAACTTTACGTTCAGCATACATTTGATTTCAGAAATATAGGGGATCAAACTAGTCGCTCACCATTAAGAAAATGACACTGTTGGATTTTTATTGAACCAATGTTGAATATTGAAAAAGCCTCTGTAATAATATTTAAAGGTTTTTCAGGTAGCTGATAATGATTTGTTTTTGTCAAAATTTGATAATTCAAAACCGCAAATCCAATATGGTGCCATAATATATATATATATATAGGGGATGACCCAAATTTAAACGGACATAGTTGTTGTTTGCTAACTTACACTTGACTCTTCTTTACTATCTTTACTACCTCCTTTGCCAGATAATCCACTCGAGCCAGAGGAACCCTGTAAAATTATAATTTCAATTAATATAATCCAGTTTTTAAAATATTGATTTAAAACAGGCTGAATATTTTCGATATCATCATTCTCCTCACATTACGGAATTATGAAATAAGCGTTATTATAGTATATTTTATTTTATGAATTATATGATATTATTTAGTAACAACTAAAACTTTTTCGGTAGATATTCGCCGCTGTGGATCTCCTCATCATACTCGATGCGAAGAGCCATACCAGCGGTAGAATAGCTGCAAGTATAGTCATCTTGCCTGGCAGGCCGAATAAAGGAATCAGTCTAAGATATTGTTGTATGTGATACTGGATGGCCAACAACATTACCAATGCGAAATAAATAATTTATATAAATTAACACATTCTTATTCCAGTATAATGAAACACAGTTGTTACCAGTGGCAGAGAGAGAACAAAAAGGAATCTTGATTATTTGTATGTTAAAAATAACCATCAGTTAATGATTACGATTGTTACCTAAGCCCTTTATACATTAATATAAAAACTCACTCGTTCGCAACTAATTATAATATAAAAACTATATCAGTATAAAGTTCATAAATCGTTTTACAACATTTATTCGAAATTTTTTTCTGAATTTTGAATATAAAAAGTTTTATAGCTAAAGAAAATGTGCAAGGAAAAAGTTTTGTAACGAAAAAAGTAGAAACATCGAAGATACTGTTGGTTATAGTAGGAGAAAGGTTGACTAAATCAATCAATCAATCAAGGAATCTGTTGATTGTAGAAGATAACATGACTAGATTTCATTTTAAGAACGCAAAAAATCAAGTAATTTTAAAAATTATGTGCTATGTTTTCACAGTAAGAGAAGATATTCATTTGCAAGCATTGAGCACTTCCATACTTTCTTTCTCCTTCCCTGAATATTTTTTTTCAGGCATCTAGGTTTCTTGTGTTTCTTGCGCACATTACTGATACGGGGAAATTAGAGCTGATTGAATTTTCTTAAATTAATTTTTCAAAAAATTTCGCTACTCTATTAAAACCTACAATGCTATTTTTATTTGCGAACTTACACTTGACCCTCCTTTATCATCTTCACTGCCTCCTTGTCCACTGTCACCATGTGATTTACTATCGCCACCCGATTTTTTAGATGAACCACCCGAACTTGATGAACCCTATAAAATTATAATTCTAATTAGTGTAGTTCAGTTTTTAATAAATTCATTTGAATATTTTCGATTTCACTATTTTCCTCACATTATGGAATTGTAAAGTAAGCTTCATTATAATATAGTTTATGATTTATATGATGTTATTTAGTAACAACTAGAATTTCTTTGGTATATGTTCCCCTCTCTTATCATAATTGATACGAAGAGCTATACCGTCGGCAGCAGAGCTGTTAGTAAAGTCATCTTACCTGGCAGGTTGAATAAAAGAATCAGTCTCAGATTGTTCCAAATACGAACACATACATAAATTTACATACACACTGTGTATCATGTATAAACCGAGGGTCAACGCCGAGAAATCGGAGGCGATATGCTTCACGCGTCGATTCACCGAGAATCGTATTCTCACACCAATTTCGATCAGGGGCAACCAAATTCTTATCAAGGGATGCGTGAACTGGACAGAAGACTGACGTTCAACACACACATTAACGAAACCATACGGACAGTCTACTCCCTGTCTGTATCCACTCATGGTCAGGGGTAGCAGACTAAACAGACAAAGTAAGAAATTGTTGTACACGATGGTGGTCAGGCCGTCTATCGCATACGCGGCGCCGGCGTGGTGCAGCATACCGGCCACGACAATGAGAAAACTGAAAGTGTTGGAACACCAATATATGCGCTTCATATCAAATTCCGGAAGGTACACCTCCCTCAGAGACCTCTACGAACGCTGCAACGACATAACCCCAATAGCCGACTACGTCCAGCATATCTCTCAAAACTTCTATTCGTTCAAGCTGGGCGATAGTCCGCTAACAAGACACATTACACAAATTAGACAGCATAGTGCCCCATTTCGGATTAAACACCCCTTACCTTACCAGACGTTGCCAATCTTCCGGCAGCCACTCTAGCCAAACTTTCACCTACTATACCTTCTCCAATACTATCCACCTTTCACTGATATTTCATACCTTTCATCGACTTTAATTCTTTCCTGTCCCCCTCTTCTTTTGTTTCTGTGTATTTTTGTGTCGCGTTTGTTGTTTCTTCGTTTCTGTCTGTACATTTTTGTCTGTAAATTCATTTTTCCTTCATTAATCTTGTAACAGAATCGAAATTTTATCTTAGAACAATCAAAATTTTTAGAATCACAGTTTAGGCCAGACCAGCGCAGCCCGTCGTTGGAGTAATTCGCGGATGGCGCCTTGTTCAAGTTGTGGTGCCAGCGTCAGAATCAAAATTTAAAATAAAGTGAAGTACGCGCAAACGGCGAAAGCCAAAGTTTTAGTGTTCTATTCATGTTAATGTTAAGCTTTCTTTTTAAGCATTTTTGTATCAAATCACCTACTTTTATTTACAATGTTAAAAGGAGTTTAGGTTTAGTTTTTTGTTCGTTTTATACAATTGTTGCTCACGCCGAGCCGGCCCCGTCTCGGCCCGGCCTTGCGATGCGCCGCTGCGTCAACGCGGCTGTCGCAGGGTCGGTCCTGGGATGGGTGCCGGGGAGGCAGCTTATACATGTTATACTCATTAATTTTAATAAAGTTCTGTTGAATTGAATTGAATAAGTTCAGCTGATCTTAGTGTAAACTCTAAAGATACTGTTGTTATAACAATTTGCAACTTTTGATTTTGAACTAAGTTAGCTGTACTTACTAACTTTTAGCCGAACTATGGTGGCAGACAGGTAAACATATTGTAAATTCTTAAGGGGATTCGGGATGGCGTCCTTCTAATTTCTTTAAATTGTTTCCGGGGCGGGGCACGGAATGGGAATCGTATTTGTAAAGGTAGCAGTTAAAGTAACTAAGGATGGAATACCTCGGATGACATTACTAACAGCTGTCAATTTCTTTCGCTGCAACTGGCTAGTCATGAGAGAGGTGGAATTCCCAAGAAGGGATCGTATTTGGAAACTTTGTAACGCAATTGACTAGAAGTTGAATAATATGAATAGAAGTGGAAAGGATTGCCCAAGAAATGCCTGTTTTCGGATCCTCATCCTTTGAAGAAGCCTCTGTAATAATATCTAAAGGATTTTCAGGTAGCTGATAATGAATTTTTTACAAAAATATAAAATATGGGAATTATTCAAATCGCTTATTCAGTGATTAATTTTTTTATCAAAATTTTATAATTCAAAACCGCAGATCCAATATGGCGCATACAAGTACCCAATAATCAATTTTTGTGGTAATTAATATGCAGCAATTTAGTTCTATCACTGATTGCTGATTCCTTGCCAGATATTTGTTACTTATAGAACACAATATATATAGAGGGTGTCTCAAATTTAAACTGACATAGTTGCCATTTGCTAACTTACACTTGATTCTTCTTTACTATCTTTACGACCTCCTTTGCCAGATAATCCACTCGAACCAGAAGAACCTTGTAAAATTATAATTTGAATTATTATATTCCAGCTTTTAACATATTGATTTGAAACGGGCTGAATATTTTCGATTTCGTTATTCTCCTCACATTACGGAATTATAAAATAAGCATTATTATAATATATTTTATGAATTATATAATATTTTTTAGTAACAACTAAAACTTTTACAGTAGATATTCGCCGCTGCGGATCTCCACAACTCGATGCGAAAAGCTATACCAGCGGTAGCATAGCTGCCGGTATAGTTACCATGCCTGGCAGGTCGAATAAAGGAATCAGTCTAAGATATTATTATATGTGATACTGGATAGCCAACAACATTGCCAATACGAAATAAATAATTTATATAAATTAACACATTTCTATTCCACTATAATGAAATGCAGTTGTTACCAGTGGCAGAGGGAGAACAAAAAGGAATCTTGATTATTTGTAGATTAAAAATAACTATCAGTTAATGATATCAGTTAATGACGCCCTTTACACATTAATATAAAAACTCACTCTTTCACAACTAATTATAATATAAAAACTATATCAATATAAAAACTATATCAATATAAAGCTCATAAAGTGTCCTACAACATTTGTTTGGACTTTTTCCTGAATTTTTAATATAAAAAGTTTTATAGCTAAAGAAGATGTGCAAGAAAAACTTTTCTAACGAAAAAAGTAGAAATATCGAAGATACTGTTGGTTATAGTAGAAGAAAGATTGACTAAATCAATCAATCAGTCAAGGAATCTGTTGATTGTAGAAGATAACATGACTCAATTTCATTTTAAGAACGCAAGAGATCAAGTATTTTTAAAAATCATGTGCTATATTTTCACAGTAAGAGAAAATATTCATTTGCAAGCATTGAGCACTTCCATACTTTCTTTTTCCTTCCCTGAATTTTTTTTCAGGCATCTGAGTTTCTTGTGCACATTAATGACACAGGGAAATTAGAGCTGATTGATTTTTCTTAAATTAATTTTTCATAAAATTTCGCTACTATATTAAAACCTACAGTACCATTTTTATTTGCTAACTTACACTTGGCCCTCCTTTACCATCTTCACTGCCTTCTTTTCCACTGTCACCATGTGATTTATTATCACCACCCCATTTTTTAGATGATCCACCCGAACTTGATGAACCCTGTAAAATTATAATTCTAATTAGTATAGTTCAGTTTTTAATAAATTCATTTGAATATTTTCGATTTCACTATTTTCCTCACATTATGGAATTGAAAAGTAATGTTCATTATAATACAGTTTATAATTTATATGATGCTATTTAATAACCACTAGAATTTCTTTGGTATAAGTTCCCCTCTCCGGATGTTCACATCATACTTGATACGAAGAGCTATACCAGCGGCAGCAGAGCTTTCAGTAAAGTCATCTTACCTGGCAGGTTGAATAAAAGAATCAGTCTCAGATTGTTCCAAATACGAACACATACATAAATTTACCTACACACTGTGTATCATGTATAAACATAGCGCATCATAAGTTCAGCTGATCTTAGTGTAAACTCTAAAGATACTGTTGTTATAACAATTTGCAACTTTTGATTTTGAACTAAGTTAGCTGTACTTACTTTTAACCGAACTATGCTGACAGACAGGTAAACAGATTGTAAATTCTTAAGGGGATTGGGGATGGCGTCCTTTTGATTTCTTTAAATTTTTGCAGGGCGGGGCATGGAATAGGAATCGTATTTGTAAAGGTAGCAGTTAAAGTAACTGAGAATGGAATACCTCGAATGACATTACTAACAGCTGCCAATTTCTTTCGCCGCAACTGGCTAGTCATAAGAGAGGTGGAATTCCGAAGAAGGGATCGTATTTGGAAACTTTGTAACGCAATTAACTAGAAGTAGAATAATAGGAATATAATAAGAATAGAAGTGGAAAGAATTGCCCAAAAAATGCCCGTTTTCGGATCCTCATTCTTTGAAGAAGCCTCTGTAATGATATCTAAAGGATTTTCAGGTAGCTGATAATGATATAAAGTATAGGAATTATTCAAATCGCTTATTCAGTGATGAATTTTTTTATCAAAATTTAATAATCCAAAACCGCAGATCCAATATGGCGCATACAAGTAGCCAATAATCAATTTTTGTGGTAATTAATATGCAGCGATTTAGTTCTATCACTGATTGCTGATTCTTTGCCAGATATTTGTTACTTATAGAACACATATATATATAGAGGGTGTCTCAAATTTAAACTGACATAATTGCCATTTACTAACTTACACTTGATTCTTCTTTACTATCTTTACGGCCTCCTTTGCCAGATAATCCACTCGAACCAGAGGAACCCTGTAAAATTATAATTTGAATTATTATAGTCCAGTTTTTAACATTTTGATTTGAAACGGGCTGGCTATTTTCGATTTCGTTATTCTCCTCACATTACATTGTTGACAGTGGCATAGCGAGGACAAAAAGAAATCTTAATTATTTGCATATTAAAAATAATTATCAGTTAATAATAACCATTGTTACCTACGCCCTTTATATATTAATATAAAAACTCACTCTTTCACAACTAATTATAATATAAAAACTATATAAAGCTCATAAAGTATTCTACAACATTTGTTTGAACTTTTTCCTGAACTTTGAATATAAAAAGTTTTATAGCTAAAGAAGACGTGCAAGGAAAAATTTTGTAACGTAAAAAGTAGAAACATAAAACAGTAGAAAATAAATTAAATTAAAATTAAAATTTTTGCCGAGTCCCAATTTATTCCTCATCCAACCCTTATAAATGTTATGTGGGCGAGTCATCCAGACCTTCCAGTGTGAGGTTGGATGAGCACAAGAATTACATTAGAAAGAATGAAATTCAGAAATCAAAGATTCGTGAACATGCTTGGGAAAACGAATATAAAATAAACTGGGAATTTTAACAAAAGAGGCAGATAACAAAAAAAGAAAAATTAAGGAATCAGCAATAATCTTATTAAAATAAGATAAATGCGCATCGGATTATTCTGTAGATTTTTACACAGCCTGGTTACCAATGTTAAAAGAAGAACTTAACAAGCTCAACATTATCTAAAAGAAAATATCATCAGTTCTGTGTAAGTAGTAAGTATCTATGGAAATAACATAAACAGAATCTTAAAGCTGTGTATTTGACTTACACAAATAAGAGTTCTTCTAAAAAAGTTTTGAAAACGGAAAGAGACTACTTTCCGAAACGTCAGCAAAATACGTTATTTCTGTATTTATTCCGATTTATATTATTTTAAAAAAAATAACCTCTGACTGTTCCTTTGACGTAAACGTCACAGGCGCAGAGGCCTTTTTCCAATAATTCTATTATTTTGTAAGATTCGGTGATTTGTTTCTGAAGAGGATAATACATGTAGTAGAGAAAGAAAATAAAAGGAAAGAATATTCATTCTTGTATTTTGAATATAGAAAGTTTTATAACTCAAGAAAATGCATAATAAAAAAGTCTTCCAACGAAAAAAGTAGAAATATCAAGGAAACTGTTGATTGTAGGGGAAAAGTTGGCTAAACTTCATTTTAAATAAAATAAAAAATAATTTAGTTTGATATGATATCAAGCCATGAGTCAGTATTTATCTACAAGCAGTCAGCAATTTCATCCCTTCTTTCTCCTCCTCTGAAATATATATACAATATATATACAATATATATATTTCAGGCATCTGATTTTATTGTGTTCCTTAAGGTGTGTACATAGTTCTGTTTTTAAAGTATTCACTTGAACTGGGTTGAATATGTTCGATTTAATTATTCTCGTCAAATTACGGGAATTATAAAATACGCTTTATTATAATATATTTCATGAATTATATGATATTATTCAGTAACAAATAAAACTTTTTCAGTAGTTATTATCTGCTGCGGATCTTCACATCATGCTCGATACGAAGAGTTATACCAGCGGAAGCCTAGCTGCCGGTATAGCCACCTTACCTGGCAGGTCGAATTAAGGAATCAGTTTTACATATATTATATTATTATATGTGATATTGAATGACTATTAGCATTGCCATAGAAGTAGAAACATCAAGGAGACTGTTGATTATAGGTGAAAAGTTGACTAAACTTCATTTTAAATAAAATTAAAAAAATTAAAAATTATTTAGTTTGATATGATTGCAAGGCATGAGTCAGTATTCATCTGCAAGCAGTCAGCAATTCCATATCTACTTTCTCCTCCCCTGAAATATATATTTTTTCAGGCATCTGATTTTCTTGGGTTCCCTAAGGTGTGTATATTGACAAAATTTAATGCATGTTAAAGTGTTATAAGATTCGCCGACACTTTGAATAAGGAACATTTTTGAAGAAATTCGCCATCACAGTATTTACACAGAGCCAGAAAAAATTAACGCAGATTGAATTTTCTTAATAGAATTTTTTATAAAATTTCCCTACTGTATTAAAACTTATATCATTTTTTTTTCTAACTTACGCTTGACTTTTCTTTACTATCTTTAGACCAATCACCACTATCCCATTCATCTAATCCACTCGAACCAGAGGAACCCTGTGAAATTATAATTTCAATTAATATAGTTCAGTTCTTAAAATATTCACTTGAACAGGCTGAATATTTACGATTTAATTATTCACCTCACATTACGAAATTATAAAATAAGCTTTAGTATAATATATTTTATGACTTATATGATATTATCTAGTAACAACTAAAACTTTTTCAGTAGATATTCGCCGCTGTGAATCTCCAGATCATAGTCGATGTGAAGAGACCAGCGGTAGCATAGCTGCCGTTATAGTCACCTTGTCTGGCAGGTCTAATGAAGGAATCAGTCTAAGATATTGTTATATGTAATATTGGATAGCTAACAACATTTTCAAATTTCGCTACTACACTAAAACCTACAGTACTATTTGTATTTGCTAACTTACACTTGCCGCGCCTTTACCATCTTCACTGCCTCCTTGTCCACTATCACCGTGTGATTTACTATCACCACCCGACTTTTTAGATGATCCACCCGAACTTGATGGACCCTGTAAAATTATATCTCTAATATAGTTCAGTTTTTAATAAATTCATTTGAATATTTTCGATTTCGCTATTTTCCTCATATTATGGAATTGTAAAGTAAACTTTATTATTACATAATTTATGAAGTATGTATATAATGTTATTTAGTAACAACTAGAATTTTTTGGTATAGATTCCCTTCTCTGGATCTTCACATCATACTCGATATAAAGCGGCAGTCCAGTTGTGAGGAAAGTCATCTTACTGGCGGGTTGAATAAAAGAATCAGTCTCAGATTGTTCCAAATACGAACACATGCATAAATTTACATACACACTGTATATCATGTATAAACATAGTACATCATAAGCTCAGCTGAACTTAGTTGTAAACTCTAAAGATACTGTTGTTATAACAATTTGTAACAATTGATTTTTAACTTTTAACTTTTAGCTGTACTTACTTTTAGCCGAACTATGGTGGCAAACAGATTGCAAATTCTCAAGGGGATTGAAGCGGGGCGCGGAATGGGAATCGTATTTGTAACGGTAGCAGTTAAGATAACTACTAACAGCTGCCAATTAATTTTTTTCGCCGCAACTGGCTAGTCATAAGACATTGTTTCAAGGTGATATCCCGAAGAACGGATCGTATTTGGAAAGTTTGTAACGAAATTCACTAGAAGTAGAATAATAGGAATAGAAGTGGAAAGGCTTGCCCAAAAAGTGCCCCCTTTCGGATTCTCAAGGTTAAAATATAGTTGTCAATCAAATGATTAGTTATAAGGAGACAATAATCACAAAAAACTTTACGCCCAGCATACATTTGGTTTCAGAAATATAGGGGGGACAAGCTAGTCGCTTACCATTATGAAAATGGCACTATTAGATTTTTGTTGAACTAACGCTGAATGTTGTAGAAGCCTCTGTAATAATATCTAAAAGATTTTCAGGTAGCTGATAATGAATTCTTTTATGAAAATTTACATACAAGTAGCAAATAATCAATTTTTGTTGTAATTAATATGCAGCGATTTAATTCTATCATTGATTGCTGATTATTTGCCAGATATTCGTTACTTATAGAACATAATACATGTAGGGGGTGTCCCAAACTTAAACGGATATAGTTGTTGTTTGCTAACTTACACTTGACTCTTCTTTACTATCTTTACTATCTCCTTTGTTAGATAATCCACTCCAACCAGAGAAACCCTGTAAAATTATAATTTTAATTAATATAGTTCAGTTTTTAAAATATTAACTTGAATTGTGCTGAATATTTTCGATTTAATTATTCTCCTCACATTACGGAATTATAGAATAGGCTTTATTATAATATATTTTATAAATTACATGATACTATTTAGTAGCAAGTAAAACTTTTTCAGTAGATATTCCCTGCTGTCGATCTTCGCATCATACTCGATGCGAAGAGCTATACCAGCTTCGGTACAGTCACCTTACCTGGCAGGCCGAATAAAGGCATCAGTCAAGATATTGTTATGCGGGGTGTCCCAATAGTGAGTCAAATTTCAATATCGACCATATTAGAACATTTTGGAGAATTATTTTTTTATGGGAAATATTTTGAAATATACAAGGTGACTCGCTACAGCGGAGCATCTTCGAAATCATTTTCTTTTCTTTAATGGAACACCCTATATATTTTTACATTAATGAATTTAGTGTAAAATTATCTTTCCAACGACCTACAGATTTTTGGTTTTTTCCCGAGTTATTCGAAAAAATATGAAAATTTTGTTCGGAACAAGGTTTAACAAATTAATTAATTGTTTGTGTATTACTATTAATTAAGAAGATTTATTTTGCAATTATGTAGACAAGGGATGTACTACAACGACACAACCGCCAAATATTGGTTATAATTATACAGGGTGTATTTTATACTAGCGCTAATTCAGGACATTTCAAAGTGAATTTTCTCATTTTTTTCAAATAGAACATTCTGTACATTTTTGTATTGCACGTTAATTCCCTACGATTTTTGTGACTAATATCCTATATCTTAAATTGATATTTCCAGAGATATTTTTACTTTTTCATTAAAAATCTTTAAAATTTTAATACTTTTCATTTCGAACTGATCTAGTAGCCATTATTTTGACATAAAGTGAGAACAATTTAAAGTTCTCTTATTGACGTTTAATTTTTAACTATTGAGACAAAGTATTTACACTTATTTTAAATTATAAATTAGTTTAAAATTCGCACTTTCCAATAATAAATTTTTCGAGAGAAGAAATAATGGTTGATATGATTTATGTTCTGGATGCGAGTGATAAAAATTGTTTGCTATCAACTCGAATTTATAAGGAGCGATATCCGGAAAGAAGACAGCCCTCTAAAAAATCATTTGAAAGGTTGATGGAACGATTTAACGATATGGGGAAAGTGTAATATGAGAAAAAGGAATGAACAAAAAAATGTAGTAAATGAAGAAAACGAAACAGTCATACTTTTGAGCGTGATTGAAAATCCTCATCGCAGTATAAGAGAATTGGCAAGAGAAAATGATATAATCCGATCTTCAGTCTATTACGACATAACCAATCCTTAAATCTCACGAACAAATAGTCAAACAAGATGGTCATTGAATATTTGAGAAGGAATTATTGGAGATTATGTGATAGGACCACATTTTTTTGATGGACGTGTGAATGGTCAAATTTATTTAGTGTTTTTGCAAGACAGCTTGGGAGAATTACTGGAGGTTGTCCCCAGGATATTAGGAAGAGAATGTGGTACCTCCATGATGGAGCACCTGTTCACCGCACTGCAGCTATTCACGGACATTTAAACGACGCTTTTCCAAATGGTTGAATAGGAAGAGGAGGACCCTATAGTTGGCCTGCCAGAAGCTACAAAAGAAAATATGAAAGAAAGAATAAGGGATGTTTTTCAGAACATTGCTGTAGATATTTTAAGAAATGTCGGTAGATCATTCGAAAATCGTCTATAGAAATGCATAGACGTACTATAACGCCACTTTGAATAGTTCCTATAAACACTAGGTATTATTTATTTCATTAAATTAGGTACAATATAACTTTGAATTTTTAAAATAGTGCCAATTTTTATATTACATAATACCGTATTTTCTGCTCCTATTATATATGCCAACTTTTTTGTAATATTAAACGATTTTTTATAAATTTTTAAGGTAGACTCAAATGTGATTATAAATTAACGGTTTTTAATGAAAAGGTAAAAATATCTCTTTAAATATCGATTTTACGTATAGGATATTATTCACAAAAATCGTAAAGAATTAACGTGCCATTTCAAAAATATAATAATATACAGAGTGTTCCATTTGAAAAAATTGAAAAAATTCACTTTAAAATATCCTGAAACGAAATGTTTGAAACTTTTTCCTGAATTTTGAATATAGAAAGTTCTATAGCTAAATAAAAAGGGAAAAAGTTTTGTAACGAAAAAAGTAGAAATATCGAAGAAACTGTTGATTGTAGCAGGAGAAATGTGGACTAAACTTCATTTTACCAACGCAAAAAATTTAGCATTTAAAAAAATGATTTTGTTTGCCATGTTTTCAAGGCACGAGTCAGTATTCATTTGTAAGTAGTGAGCTTCCGTCCCTTCTTTCTCCTCCGCTGAAATATTTCCTCAGACATATGACTTTCTTGTATTCCCGAAGGTGTGTGTATAGACAAAATTTAATTTATGCTAAAATGTTATAAGATTCACCGACACTTAATAAGGAACCTTTTTTGAACAAATTCGCCAGCACTTTATTCACATAGAACCAGAAGGGTGTAATGGGGTAGTGAAGCGCAAGTTATAGCCTCTCCTACTCAATTGTTAACCTCACCTTCGCGATGAGTTCAATTTGAACTTGGTGCACCCTGTTTTCACTAACGAGGCTCTAACGACCGAGTAAGGGCGGAATAACCCTTACCTTTTGCCGTGAGCCCATCCACCTTCTCACGAAGAGTGCGGTAAAAATAACCCGCCGCACACAAAGGTTGCTTTTGGAATCGTTTGGTTACCCCATCGTCGCAGTCTCCTTCTGTGCCATGGGACCACACCACTCGCCTTCCGCAACCGAGCTGGTCAGTTGCATACCTGCTCCAGCTAAAACTTCAAATGCAGCTTCGTTTTCAGTCGATTAAGGCTTTAAAAAAATGATGGAGCGTTCAAGTGGGACAAAATCATCCGGAGGTAAAATACCCTCCCGATCGGATCTCCGGGGGAGGGTGCCCACAGGGACACCTCATCGAATGTCGAAAAAACACCACTTGTTTTTTATTGTACGCAATTTATCGACTGTAACATTTCTATACTCGGATTCGAGTAACGGCTAATAATAATAATAATAATAGAACCAGAAAAGTATTAAAGCAGATTATTTCATCTTCAAAGAATTTTTCATAAAATTTTGCTAGTATATTAAAACTTATAATATCGTTTTTATAGTAATGGTAGTAAATGTTCTAGATCAATTTGTACTGTCGCGAGCAGAAAAAAATAGGACAACTTTATTTTCTAATGTAAATCTGTCTCTCTTTGAATATGTAATGAGTAGCCGAAATAAAACAGATATCACTTTTAATTTATTTGGTTATTGCTTAGTAAATGATGCATGGTTAGTGGGACAAATTGCACTGCGTTATGACATTAACAAAAATTTGGTGTGTTGCATTTTAAGAAAGTGACGAATAAACGGTACGATTAGTAGAAATCTTGGATCAAAGGATATCCTACTTAACAAGAAACCAACTATTGATATTTCGTTATTGCACCATTTCTATTTATAACTTCTATAAGTCTGTTTGGCATAGAATTAAACAATCTTATACAATAATCATTAATATAGTGTATACGACCAGAATTGAAACCGTATAAAAACTAAAAGCCGGCAAAAACAGCCGCCATCTCTTTATTGTTTTTCTTATGACAAGCATTTCTGTTTACCTCCGCAAGAGATGCCGGCTGTTTTTGCCGGCTTTTAGTTTTTATATGGTTTCTATTCTGGTCATATACACTATAATAATATTTTCCCATGCATTATTTACTATTCTCACAATTCGTTTTTGGATACTTCTTACGAGTAGTCCCCATATTTCTTCCGCAGGGTTAAGATCTGGAGTATGACTGGGCCTGTTAAGAACATTGATGTTGTTAACCTGAAACCAGTTAGTCACGGTATGAGCAGTATGAAGGAAACAATTGTCTTGTTGAAATATGAATTCATTATTAGGAAATAATTGTGACACACAAGGGAGCATAATATTGTCTAAATTTCTTGGGTGTAATGGGGGTAGTGAAGCGCAAGTTATAGCCCCTCCTACTCAATTGTTAACCTCACCTTCGCGATGAGTTCAATTTGAACTTGGTGCACCCTGTTTTTACCAACGAGGCTCTAACGACCGAGTAAGGGCGGAATAACCCTTACCTTTTGCCGTGAGCACATCCGCCTTCTCACGAAGAGTGCGGTAAAAATAACCCACCGCACACAAGGGTTGCTTTTGGAATCGTTTGGTTACCCCATCGTCGCAGTCTCCTTCTATGCCATGGGACCACACCACTCGCCTTCCGCAACCGAGCTGGTCAGTTGCATACCTGCTAAAACTTCAAATGCAGCTTCGTTTTCAGTCGATTAAGGCTTTAAAAAAATGATGGAGCGTTCAAGTGGGACAAAATCATCCGGAGGTAAAATACCCTCCCAATCGGATCTCCGGGGGAGGGTGCCCACAGGGACACCTCATCGAATGTCGAAAAAACACCGACAAGTTAAATCCAACAAAACTAATTCTTTCATCTACGGCGCTTGGAATGTTCGTACTTTGAACGACAGCACTCGCACCGATCGGCCTGAAAGAAGAACTGCTCTAATAGATAGAGAACTTCACCGACTCAATGTTGACGTTGCAGCTCTCAGCGAAACTCGATTTTTGGAGGAAGGCTCTCTCACAGAAAAGTACTACACCTTATATTGGAAAGGTCTTCCCAACAATTCAAGAAGTCAACATGGAGTAGGATTTTCCGTTCGGAATCAACTTGCATCCAACTTAACGCAAGTACCACAAGGCCTATCCGAGCGTCTAATGCTGCTACGCTATGAGCTATCAGATGGCAACGCGGTAAATCTAATAAGCGCCTACGCTCCCACTCTGGATGCAAGTCACGAAACCAAGGAAAGCTTCTATCAACAGCTGGAAGAAACCCTCTGTAGAATACCTAAAACGGAACGACTCGTTATGCTTGGCGATTTTAACGCTAGAGTAGGGAGAGATGCAGACACCTGGCCAGGCATCATAGGCAAGAACGGTTTGGGCAACATGAACGCTAACGGTCAACTACTCCTAACTAAATGCACCGAACATGATCTAGTTATAACAAACACCATTTTCCGACAAAAGGATAAATTTAAAGGCACCTGGCGTCACCCCAGATCAGGTCACTGGCATCTACTGGACTATGTTATCGTACGTAGGAAGCATCTCAAGGACGTCCAAATTACAAAGGCGCGCATTGATAGCGAATGTTGGACCGATCATCGTCCTGTTGTCTCTAAAATGAAAATTGTTATGAGACCCAAACACCGAAGAACTCAAATAAAACGTAGACCCCGTCTCTGTATTAGTAAATTGCGTGACCAACAAACCGTCCAACAGCTAAAGCAAAAAGTTCAAGAGAATTTGAGTGCACTAGAAGAAACCAATTCTGTAGATGTCGCTACTACCTGGACACAAATTAAAGACAGTTTAAAAAGTGCGAGTGAGGAAATTCTTGGCACTGCAGCAAGTAAAAAACGGGAGGACTGGTTCAATGATAATGAAGCTTTTATACAAGAACTTCTTGACCGCAAACATATTGCCTTCCAAAACGCTATCAACCATCCCAACGACTCATCAAAAGCAGAAGGTTTTACCCAATCTAAGTATGAAACGCAACGCGAAATCAGAAGAATAAAGAACGAGTGGTGGGCAAGCAAGGCCAAAGAAATTCAAAGGTACGCCGATTCATACGACTACAGGAATTTCTTTCAAGGAGTAAAAGCAGTGTACGGCCCCAGTCGGAAAAATATGTGCCCTATTAAAGATTTAAATGGAAATCTCCTCAAAGAAGACCAGGAAATAGGGAGAGATGCAGACACCTGGCCAGGCATCATAGGCAAGAACGGTTTGGGCAACATGAACGCTAACGGTCAACTACTCCTAACTAAATGCACCGAACATGATCTAGTTATAACAAACACCATTTTCCGACAAAAGGATAAATTTAAAGGCACCTGGCGTCACCCCAGATCAGGTCACTGGCATCTACTGGACTATGTTATCGTACGTAGGAAGCATCTCAAGGACGTCCAAATTACAAAGGCGCGCATTGATAGCGAATGTTGGACCGATCATCGTCCTGTTGTCTCTAAAATGAAAATTGTTATGAGACCCAAACACCGAAGAACTCAAGTAAAACGTAGACCCCGTCTCTGTATTAGTAAATTGCGTGACCAACAAACCGTCCAACAGCTAAAGCAAAAAGTTCAAGAGAATTTGAGTGCACTAGAAGAAACCAATTCTGTAGATGTCGCTACTACCTGGACACAAATTAAAGACAGTTTAAAAAGTGCGAGTGAGGAAATTCTTGGCACTGCAGCAAGTAAAAAACGGGAGGACTGGTTCAATGATAATGAAGCTTTTATACAAGAACTTCTTGACCGCAAACATATTGCCTTCCAAAACGCTATCAACCATCCCAACGACTCATCAAAAGCAGAAGGTTTTACCCAATCTAAGTATGAAACGCAACGCGAAATCAGAAGAATAAAGAACGAGTGGTGGGCAAGCAAGGCCAAAGAAATTCAAAGGTACGCCGATTCATACGACTACAGGAATTTCTTTCAAGGAGTAAAAGCAGTGTACGGCCCCAGTCGGAAAAATATGTGCCCTATTAAAGATTTAAATGGAAATCTCCTCAAAGAAGACCAGGAAATAAGAGCCCGATGGAAAGAACACTACTCTAACATTCTTAACCAGCAAAGTCAAGCCGATCATGATATAATAAATCTTATCCCTCAATATGACACCTTCGAAGACTTAGATAAACCACTAACAACGGAAGAGATCTTAACCGCCATTGGGCAGCTAAAAAATAACAAATCTCCCGGCGCCGACTCACTCCCAGCTGAGATCTTTAAAACTGTGTCGTCAGAGCTCATACCCTACCTCAAAAAACTGTTTGATGTCGTGTGGGAAAGTGGTCAAGCTCCGCAGGAGTTTCGTGATACACTTTTAATCAACCTCTTCAAAAACAAAGGGAGCGCTGCGGACTGTGGAAATTACAGGGGTATAGCTCTCCTGGCTGTTGGAGGGAAGATACTCACTAAAGCGATGGCAAATAGGCTAACACCTGTTATGGAAAAGCTACTTCCTGCAACACAGAGTGGCTTTAGACCAAACCGAGGCACATCGGATTTAATCTTCACACTTAAACAGCTTCAAGAAAAAGCACTCGAACATCAAGGAGAAATTCACATGGTCTTCATTGATTTAACCAAGGCGTTTGACTCGGTGGACAGGGAAGTGCTCTGGAAAATTATGTTCCGCTTAGGTATCCCTAGAAAATTTGTGGAAGTATGTCGCAGTCTACATACAAACAACAACGCCCAGGTTATGTATAATAATGAGGCAACCGAACCTTTCCAAACCCTCACTGGAGTTAGGCAGGGATGTGTCCTGGCACCCCTACTCTTTAATTTGTTTACCACTGCTCTAACAATTATTGTTGACAACAAACTGACAGTCAGAGGAATAGGTCTCAGATACCGTTTTGATGGCGGTCTCTTTAACATAGGGCGCTTTAGAGCTTTCACGAAGACACGCACACGATTCATTTGTGATCTCCAGTATGCGGATGACTGTGCACTTTTAGCCTCTACGCCGGAAGAGCTTCAAGAACTTTTAGATGTGTATGCCCAGAGCTATGATTCCTTAGGACTTAAAATCAACATTGGAAAGACTAAGATTATGTCAACCCCTCATCAAGTGAACCAAATAGACATTACACTTAACGGAAATTCTCTTGAAGTGGTGGATCAGTTCAATTACTTAGGCAACGTTGTTAATGACAAAGCAAACGTGGACAGCGAGATTCGCAATAGAATTAACGCTGCATCTAGAGCACTCTGGGGACTTAGAGAGAGAGTATTTGACAACCACGACCTTGCTTTGTCAACGAAAATGGCTGTCTACAGAGCAGTTGTCATTCCAACACTGCTATATGGATGTGAAAGCTGGGTCACTTACCGTCGTCATGTGAAAGAATTAGAATGTTTTCAGCAAAGACACCTCAGAAGTATGATGAAAATCCGTTGGTTCCATCACATATCAAACGTGGAAGTACTCACGAGAGAAAACAGCCTTCCAATCGAGGTGCTTATTTCAAGAGCACGCCTAAGATGGGCAGGTCACGTTCATCGTATGCATGATAACCGCCTTCCTAAATGTACACTTTATGGTGAATTGCTAAGCGGTAGAAGAAGGCGTGGCGGTCAACGAAAGAGATTCAAAGACGCTTTCCATGAAAATCTAAAATCCTGCGGTATTGCAGACGAGCAATGGGAATAACTTGCAGCGGACAGAACCGAATGGCGAGGGGTTGTGGCCAGCTATCAAGGAAATGTTGCTGCAAGAAGGCCGAATCCAAGACCTAACCAGGTCTATGTTTGTCCTGACTGCGGTCGACATGTGCTCTCCCGAATTGTCCTCTATAGCCATAGTCGTGTGCACCGTAGATGAATGGGAATTACAATAGACTACACCTTTTACTTGTTTTTTATTGTACACAATTTATCGACTGTAACATTTTTATACTCGGACTCGAGTAACGGCTAATAATAATAATGTTGTCTAAAATCCTAATATACGTTTCACTATTAAATCGTTCCTCAATATGCCACAAAACACCAGGACCACGTGCCGATATCCAAGCCCACATATTGACGTAAAATCTACCACTTTTCTCATTGTTAGATATATATTTCTCATCGAATCGAGTATTCGGAGGGCGGTAAACATAAATACGACCGCTGTGTGTTGGCTGGAAAGTTTTTTCGTCTGTAAAGATTACATAGTTCCAAAAATTTACATCATGCGCTAAAAATTCAAGCGCAAATCCTACTCGAGCTTCTTTATGTTCAGCTTTAGATAAGTATTTCTGTGCTGCTTGATGACAGCGTAGCCTGCGATTCTCTTACTCGCCGGCGACCAGTACTACTCGATCCAGGAAAATTCGTTTCTTCAGCAGCCTGAATAACTAAGTAAAATGGATTTTCTACTAAAGCATTTGCGTATGACTGGTGGTCGAGAGGTGAGCACACTTGCCTTTCACCCAAAAGTTCCGGGTTCGATCCCCGGTCGTGGCAGTGGAAAATACTGTGAGAGGGATTTTTCCACTATAAACGGATATTGGGTGTGTGTCCCTTGTCTCTAAATGTGTAGCCCCCTCCCACACAAGGCTCTTCTAGAGCCTTCCGGGATAAAGGGGGTCGTAATTACTTGTGGTGTTATTTATTTATTTATTTATTATTATTTACCAATTGCAAATCTTGTTGTTGAGTTGTTGAGTTGATATCTTTCGTCGCCCTGATCCAGGATTTCTACTAATCGTACCGTTTATTCTCTACTTTCTTAAAATGTTACACACCGAATTTTTATCAATATTATAACGCAGTGCAATTTGTCTCATTGACCATTTATCTTCTGCTTTAGCAATAACTCCAGATTTAACTAAATCGCTTGTATGAGGCATATTAGTTTTTTACACACTTGCGATAAATTATGACAACTAACTGACAATATCACAAAAATTAAAGTTAGATGTACACAACTAGATTTTAGCAAAATACCGTTATAAGACTTGTCCTATTTTTTTTGCTCACGACCGTACATATCTATGGATTTTGCTAATTTACAAGATTCCTTTTTTATCATACTCAGGTATGCTAATTGATGAATTTTTTCTTTAACTACTGTAATATTTAATTTATTTTTTTCAACTTGATTCGAAAGGTACATCAACATTCTTAGAATCTTACATGAAGAAGGCTTCCACACAATTCACTTCACTCCTGTATAATATTTACTTCAAAGAATTTTGCACTAAAGTTTGAATTTTGCCAATTTATTCCCAATGAATAAAACACCGATCGACATATTGTTAAGAATATTCTATTTACCAAGAAAGCAACTGTTAGTCATCGATGCGCTTTTAACTGAGAAAGAGCCATTACTGAGAAATAGAAAATGAGGGCCTTGTCATTTCTCCCTTTCAGTTAGAAATCATCTTCATGTGATTTTCTTTCACAAATGGATTAGTTGAAGAAGAGAAGAAGTACCAACAAACAGTAGTGATTATAATGCTCTGGGTTATTATGTGTAAGAACGTATCAAGATCATAACTGAATATGCAAATACCATGAATTCGTGACATGAACAGTGGGACCAAATACAAAATGCGGCCAATTACTAAATACTAAGCGCTAAATACTCAGGACAACTCTCTGTGGAAGCTGGCGAGGGCCCTGAAAAGCACGCGGGAGGCTATACCCGCGTTGACAAGCGCGAACGGACAGACAGCGATGACAGACGCTCAGAAAGCGAGCAACTTAGCTACACATTTTGAAAACATACACAATAACAACATACCAAATAATTTAGAGCACGACCGCATCGAAAACGACATTAACGAAATCATTGGTCATGACGTACAACTGACAAGACGCGAATTTCTGAAGGTCATGACCAAGCCCTCGGAAATAGCAGGAATTGTCAAAGACCTACCAAACAATAAAGCTCCTGGAAAAGACGGCGTCGAGTACAAGCTGCTCAAATATCTTCCGAGGAAAGGTATTGTACAGTTGACGTACATCGTTAACGCGATCCTACGACTACAACATTGGCCTAGTCAGTGGAAATGTGCCGTGGTCGTGCCAATCCTTAAGCCAAGCAAGAACGCGAAATTCGCCGACAGCTATAGACCCATCTCATTACTGTCGACGATTTCCAAGTTAGTGGAGAAGCTCGTTCTGACCAGATTAGACGCTATTCAGGAGGAGCTCCACATCGACGATGAGTCCCAGTTTGGCTTCAGGAGGGGCAGGAGCACAGTGCAGCAAGTCGTTAGGATAGTTAACGACGTCAAAGTGCAATACAACCTCGGGAAGAACACTGCCATGGTGCTCCTAGATATTGAGAAGGCGTTCGACACCGTCTGGATCCCGGGGTTACTATACAAACTACATGACTACAACTTCCCGACTTATTTCATCAAACTCATTCACTCGTTCTTGACGAGCAGATCCCTGCAGGTTCGAGTGAATAACAAACTATCAACACGGCGGGACATTTGCGCGGGAGTCCCGCAAGGATCGTGCCTGTCACCAAAGTTGTACAACCTGTACGTCTCCGACTTCCCAGAGTTCCCAAATACAAAGCTGGCTAAGTACGCCGATGACACAGCCATGTATGCGCATTCACACAATGCTCAAGCAGCGAATATGCTGCTCAAGGCGCACATGGCTCGTGCCACGGCTTATTACGACCAGTGGAAGATTCGGGTAAACGCTGAGAAGTCGGAGGCGATAGTTTTCACGCGCCGATTCACTGAAAATAGAATCATAACACCAATCTCGATCCGGGGCAACAAAATTCCAACCAAGAGGTGCGTGAAGTACTTGGGGGTCAGACTGGACCAGCGACTGACGTTTAACACGCACATAAATGAGACAGTACGGACGGTCTACTCCCTTTCCAGGAGTCTGTATCCGCTCATGGTCAGGGGTAGCAGACTTAACCGACAAAATAAAAAATTGTTGTACACAATGGTGGTCAGGCCGTCTATCACATACGCGGCGCCGGTGTGGTGCAGCATTTCGGCCACGACAATGAGGAAACTAAAAGTGCTCGAACACAAATTTATGCGCCTCATCTCTAATTCTGGAAGATACACCTCCCTCAGAGACCTATACGCACTTTGCCACGACATAACCCCAATAGCGGACTACGTCCAGGACATCTCTCAAAAATTCTATTCTTTGAAACTGGGCGATAGCCCGCTAACAAGAAATATAACACAAATTAGACAGCATAATGCCCCATTTCGGATAAAACACACCCTACCATACCAGACGTTACCGATCTTCCGGCAACCTCTGTAGCCAAACTTCACCAACTATAACTTCCGCTTACTCTATCCACCTTTGCTGACATTTCATACCTGTTATATCTTTAAATCTTTCCTGTCTCTTCCTTTTTGTTTGTAATCTTTTTGTCGCGTTTGTTTCTTGTTTTATTTTTGTACATTTTTGTCCCTAAATTCATTTTCATTCAAATTTTTCAAAAATCAAAATTTTTCGAAATCAAAATTTTTAAAACCACAGTTTAGGCTAACCGATGCGCAGCCCGGCGTTTTCACACCTCGCGGAAGGCTCCTCGTTTATGCTGAGGTGTCTGCGTCAGTACCAACATTTTAAAAAAAGTGCAAAAGTTTCTTAACAGTGTGTAGTTTGTAAGTTTAGTTAAGTCTATTTTTTAGATATGTCCCATTTTATGACCTAATTTTATCCATCTGCGATGGAAGGTGTTTAGGTTTAAGCTGTTTTTTAATTGCCTTTAGCTGAACCAGGCCCGTTCCGCCCGACATTGCAATCCGCCATCACGAGCAACGTGTTGGTTGCACGGTCGGTCCCGGGGTGGGTTCTGGGGAGGCAGGTGTAAATTTTAATTTTTAATAAAGTTGTATTGATTGATTGATTGGGTAATTTCAGATGAAATGTCAAGCTGTGATTGGTGTTCGAGAACATGTGGTTGAGAAAATAAACAACAAACCGTTTTTTTAGGTTATTCCTTATTCAGCGTCACGTCGTTTCGCCGTTAATACGAGATTTTTCCTGTTCAATGCTTATAGAGCAAACCCTTTGTAATTTTGCGGATTATCCTCAAAATCTTAAATTTAGAAGTGCCTTTTTGAATTGTGAATTGTTTGAAGCCGATTATATTTGTTATCGAACTTCTAGAAAGGCCTAGAAACGAAGCTACTGAATGCTTGTTGTTTTTTTTTGTGTGCCCAGGCCATTTTGTTGGGCAAATTTTGTATGGTTGTTAAGACTATACCCAAGTCTTACTGTAACTTCAGGTCTTGGGAGTTAAGATTTTTAGTTCCTAACGTTTTTTTTTTTGTTGGATGACCGCGTGCCGATTTTTGCTGGAAATGTCGTTTTGGTTGAGGACGCTACAAGCATATATTGTTTTGAGACTGAAGAGGAGGGTCTATCACTCCTTTCCAGTCTTAAAACAATATATGCTTCCGCAGTTATACAAGATTTCATTCGAATAGCCTGAAGTACCTTTATCTTTCACCACTCTTGGCGATATTGTAGGTCGGGATAATTATCACTGAATTTCACTATTGTATTCATAATAAAGTTGAAAGTACGTTTTATTTTCCATATAAAATTTTTATAGATATAGACGGCCATTTTGTGTGGTATGGTAGTAGATGGTATGGGCATTAGCTCTGATGATTTTTCTTATTAAATATACCTGTAAGTAACTGCGCAGTTATAAATGTATGTGTTGCTATTATTTATTTTTTTAACCTAGGCGCACCTGTGACTGACTTTTCTTATTATAATGATTGTTGTTCCCCTCACATGGCTCATATAGCTTTTATTTTAAATATTTCCATTAATCATTAAGTTAACACTGTTATTTGCCCAGTCACATCATAACTTTTCAGTTAGTATATAGGGATATTAACCGTAAATCAAAATCAAAATTAAAACTAAAATTTAATAGCTCAATCAAAACTCAATTTTTAAATGTAAATGTATTTTTTATATAGGGAAGGCAACTTACGTTAATTTTTGTAAATAAATGCCATATTTTCGACTCGTTTTTTCTTTTTCCTCTACTTTGACTTAAGGTTTTTAAATAAGTAACACTGAGTTTGGTAACTTTTTGCAATCGCTATGTCGATCAAGTGGCTTGAGGTTGGTGAAATTTTATTTAAAAATTACCTGGCAAAATACATAAATCGTTAAAAATAAACTAATCTCACCTCTGGAGTCTCCCGCTGGAGCTAGCCAACCTTAGGGTTTTTATTAAGTAGTTTTTTTGTCAAAAATTCAAAATCAAGTCTTAAACATTATTAACGCGTAATACATACACAGAAGTAGCTGGTAACTATATCGAACATTTAGGTACTCTAAGTTGCAGAAGTTAGATCATAAGATAGCAAGGAAGAGTTTGAGTAGTTTTCGTTGTAGTTTTTCCTTTCGGTAAATATTTTTTTTAATAAATCCAATTTTTCTTTTTCAGATTGAATTTCTTTTCAAATAATTGTGGAAATTTTTTTCGCCAGATTTCTCAAAAACGGTTAGAACTATCAAGTTTTATCTTTTTTACGTAGAAATGACGCCCGCATAAGATTTTCTACTCAAAAGTATCAACGATTCTTAAAAAGAATGGAAAAATATTCATCAAGTATATTTCATGTGGCGCCCTCTGCGGTATACATAAATAATTGTTTGTTAGCTAAAAAATGTTTCTTTAACAAATTTCTAAATAATCAGTCAAGGGTTTGTCGAGTTGTTGCAAGAGAAATAATAGTTCAAATCTAATGTACGTTTTCCACAGTAACAATTTAGTAAACCATTTTTGGTTACGTCCTCATATTTTGGTCCAAGGAATCTACCGTTGAACTTTGACTCATTATTAATAGTATACCCTGTAGAAATTAATCTTTTCCAAAATTACACTAAGTTTCTTTACCCTAACTATAACTATACAGTATTTTTTGTTGCTACTTACACTTGACCCTGCGTTACCATCTCCATAACCCAGTTGGAAAGATCCACCCCATTCTCCAGATGAATCACCCGAATCAGAAGAACCCTGTACAATTAACAAATTACTGATATCAGTCTATATCATGGCGTTTTTAGTCATGTGGTTTTGTTTGCGTAGTATCTTGAATTTTAAAGTCGAATACTTAGGAAATAACATTTTTTAATGGTTTTCTTTTATTATATTCTCAACCTATACAATTAGCCAGTAACTTAAGGGTTTCATTTCTCAAAAATTCTCAGCAAGCTGAATTTTTGCATACACCTTCATTTAAGCGTTATAAATAACGTATAAAAAGTCCTCATCGATATCGTGTACGCTTCAAAAGTTATACGGGGGTCAAAGTTAAAAAAAAAATTGGTTTCACATTAATATCTCGCTTGCTGTTGGTCGGATGATAATTTTTGCAGTTACAAAAGTTGTCGATAAGGAAATGCTCTATAATAAAGGTTCTTTACATTTTCCACGTAGGAGCTACCATTTTTCACGTTATACGCCACACAAAGAGTTAACATGTTGAAATAGTTCTGCAATAGTGATGCATTCGTTTCCACACCACCTTCGAAGTAGAATGCAAGGCGCATTTTTTTACATCGTTTCCCCAATAGGCATAATCCATATCTTAGTCAAAATAGGTGGAAAATCAGCACTCCTCTTCTTCTTCCTCTTCTATCGGGAGCAATGGTTCCTCTTCTGCATTTGTTTTAGTGTCGTTACCATTAATTTCCCCAAAAAAGATTTGTTCCCTCTTATTCAAAATCTTGTGGGTTGATATCTTCAGACGTATCTGCCGAATCATCACTGGGAGGTGTATTGAGACAGGATTGACCATGGCAGTGTCCACAAACAGCAAACCATAGCAAACTAATTTTTCTGCAACCACAGTTCATCCCACAACCTTTTGTGGATTTGCAGAAGATCATATGGAGGAGTTCGTCGGGCGCAGGTGGCAGTAACGTCATGACAGCCTCTAAAACATGATCTTTTATGACCCATTCCCACTATTCAGGATTTATTTCATTACCCAATCAAGTTTGTACTTGATAATAAACCCGAAATAGATGTTGTTGGGCCACTCTAGTTGTAGGTGGAAGTGATTGTAATTTTACAGGTTTATTGAACCTAGTGGATATCAAGTGAAACTTCTTTAAGCGGAGCTCCATATATCGCCAATAAGAAATATACTCCATTATTAGCAATAATTTCTGGAGAACAAGTCTCCTACTGAAACATTTCCGCTGAACGCTGCAAATCTTGACGATTTTCAAGTAACTGTAGAGGTTTCTTTTTATCTCGATTAAAAAGTTGTATCACATCCAGTTATAGCGTGTGAAAATAAAAGATGTTCTGGCATAATGACCGATGCTATTAGAAGAATATTGTCTGAACATTTTCTTTGCCTGATTTAAAAAAAAAATGCTGGATGTGAAGAAGCATGGGCAATGAGAAGAACTAGCAAATCTACATCTTCTTCCAGAATTTGCATGTGATATTTCAAGTGCTGTCTCTATTATCAGAACGTCAGCATCGTCCCGAGCTTGCTTAGCAGCTATGTTCGCAGTAACTAATTTTTGCAACAGTATCGAAATGAACCTATGTTTATTGCGACGATTGGCTAAGAATTTTTCTTGACTCATTAGTAGATGCATCGTTTCATCGAAGAGAACATCAGAAGAGCCAGAAAGTACATTGCATCGTCGAAGCTGTTCCATTACTTTGATATTCTTACTAGAATCGTTATATCCATCGAATACAACTATTATATTGGAACCGATACAAGTATCGGTTCCAATATAAGAGTTGTAATGGCTCAAGAGCTTTGCTAAATGCGTTAGATTCAATAAACCTGTAAAACTACAATCAATTCCACCGACAACTGGAGTTGCCTGACAGCATCTATTTCTGGTTTATTATCAAGTACAAACTTGGTTGGGTAATGAACTAAATCGTATACAGTGGGGATGGGTCATGAACGATCATGTTTGAGAACCTGTCATGACGTTACTGCCACCTGCGTCCGATGAACTCCTCCATATGATCTTCTGAAATTGCACAAAAAAAGTTGTGGGACAAATTGCGGTTGCAGAAAAATTGGTTTGCCACGGTCTGCTATTTGTGGACACTTCCATGGTCAATCCTGTCTCAATGCACCTCCCAATGATGATTCGGCAGATACGTCTGAAGATATCAACCCGCAAGATTTTGAATGCGAAGGAACGAACCTTTTTCTCTGGGTAGAAGAGTATGAATAAAAGGAGTGTTGATTTTCCACCTATTTTGACTATGACATGGATTAGGCCTATTGGGGAAACCATGTAAAAAAATGCACTTTGCATTCTACCTCGAAGGTGGTGGGGAAACGAATGCATCACTATTTAATCATCTTGACTCTTTGTGTGGCATATAACGTGAAAACGGTAGCTCCTACGTGGAAAATGTAAAGAATCTTTTTTATAGAGCATTTCATTATCAAGCGAGATATTAACGAGAAACCAATTTTTTTGGGGCGAGCGTAGGTGCGTCTTTACTATGTACATACTTCGGTATGCGATGTAAAGCAACGACAGGCGCAGTTAGTACTTGGATGGGTGACCATTCCAACGGAAACCGCGTCCTCGCCTCACACACCTTCCAGCGGCTTGTATATCAGTGTATGCACGGAAGCTATACAACCTTAGGCGAGGGTTGTATAGGTGATATACCATCCTTCGGAGGGGATGTAAAGCCGTCGGTCCCTTGTATATTAAATGTTACGCAAGTAAAAGATCCCTACTCTTCTTAAGGGAAGAGGTTCGGCAAGATTCCTGGTTGGGGGTAGCTCGTCTACAGGCTTCGGTGTTAGGCCTCAGTAGCGGAAATAGGCCGACGTTAAATAAATGTATATAAAAAAAAAACAATTTTTTTACCTTTGACCCCCATATAACTTTTGAAGCGTACACGATATCAATGGGAACTTCTTGCACATTATTTATAACGGTTAAATAAAGGTGTATGCAAAAATTCAGCTTGCTGCGAATTTTTTAAAACAACCACTTGTTTCCTCAAGTTACTGGGCTAAATATAGTAATACGAATAACAAGTATTTCAGCTACATCTATTGATTACATGTGCATTAGCTTTAATTTCCTTGAAAACCATGTCATGTAATGAACAATGTATTATCAGATCACACAGCACAAATATTGTCATTTTAGGAAGAGAGCAGACAACTTAATAAAAAGTTTAGGTCATAGTAATTTTGAAACAATTGTTTCTTATACAAGAAACAAATCCTGGCAAGACGTATATATTTGCATTGATGTCAATAAAGCATTTGAGTTATTTCTAAATATTCTTGAATACTAAATTGATATTGCTTTTCCTGTGAAAAGAATTAATGTTAACAAATCAACTAAGAAACCTTGGGTAATTAAAGGAATACGGATTTCATCGGAAAAGCTAAAAGACCTTTATAATAATACGAAGTTAACAGGTAACCAAAATGATAATTAATTATTATCGCTACAAGCAAGTATGTAGGAAAGTAATAAAAGTTGCAAAAAACTTTTATGATGAACAAATATATTTTAAAATTGATAACAAATCAAAGGCTGTTTGGAATATAATTAATAATGCAATGAAAAACAAAAATGACACCAGGATAGAGATTAACGAAATTCGATCAGATAATGGACTAATTGTAAATATTAAAGATATTAGAAACCACTTCATTAATTTTTTTGTCGATGCACCAAACAGTTTAAGTAATAATTTAAGAAATAAGGACAGAATACAAGAATGTACAATTGATCATAGAAATAAAGTATACACAAGAATGTTTCTAACTCCTGGGGATGAAAGGATTGTTTTTATTATCATATCCAATTTAGAAAATTCAGATGCCTCTTTCTACGCTCTATTCGTTCCTATATTAGCATTGACCATCTCCCAACCACTTGGATGTAATTAATTTTTTTGTTGAAATAATGCAATCTGCAGATGGATATTTAAAAAATCACCACAGTCACAATTATTTGTTTTAAGGAAAACTTATGTGAATAACAGTTACGAGACATTTAATTAATGTTTTTGAATCATATTCATTTCCTTAAAATGTACAGGGTGGCCAAAAATTATTTTTCAATTAAGAACATTTTAAATTGAATTTTCTCAATTTTCTCAAATGGAACACCCTGTATATTTTTCGACGATGTGATGTAGAAATGAAAAATGAACATTTTTTGTAAGTACTTCCCTAGGGCAACCAATTTCGTTTTATTGAGCAATAATTACAAAATTCAAAAATAAACTTAAAAAAAGAGGTTTCTTCAAATAACTAAATAATAAATGTTCCACATGTTGCCCATTTTGATTGACACACATCTCTATGCGCTTTTGAAATGAGGTTTCCACTGTTCCTAAAACTGCCGGTGTGGTAGATGTAAAGGCAGTTATTATTCTTTCCTTCATATTTTGCACTGTTGTTGGTGTGTCTCTATAAACAATTTCCTTCACGTATCCCCATAAGAAAAAATCCATTCTAAAGATCTGAGGATTTAGCAGGCCATTTAGTGGGTCCACTTCTTCCAATCCATTGATTAGGGTAGGATTATTTAAGTGGTCTCTAACAGCATTTAAATAATGTGGTACTGAGACCACATCCTATTTTGAATTCTTTCAGGAAGGTTTACCAATACTTGTGGCAGATGGTTTTCCAAAAAATGAAGATAAATAGCTCTAGTCAATGTACCATCAAAGAAATGTGGCCCTATTACATGTTCTCCGATGATTCCTCCCCAAACGTTTATAGACCATCTGTGTTGGTTATCAACTTGCATAAAAAAGTGAGGATTTTCCGAAACATATTAATGAAAACTGTGCCTATTAACAAATCCATTTTTATGAAAAGTTGCCTCGTCACTGAATAAAACAATATTGAAGAAGTTGACATCATGTTGCATTTCACCTCTGGCCCAATTACAAAGTTGTAGGCTCTATAAAAAGTCGTCATCAGATAATTCCTGGTGCATTTGAATATGATTTGCATGCAATTTATTTATTTTTAAGATTCGACCCACAGACCGTTTACTACTTCCTACTAATGAGCTCACTTCTCTTTGACTAACGTGGGGACTCTCAACCGTTGCCAGCACCACAGAAAACTCATTTTCTTCGTTCACAACATGTTTTATTCTTTCACTTTTTTTATATTCGACATTTCCAGTTTCCAGAAATCTATCGAGAAAGTTTTGGAAGCTGCTAACATCAGGAATCCATCTTTCAGGATAACGTTGGTGATAAATTCTATTGGCAAGTAAACAATTTCTGTCTGACTCGCCCAAAACAAAAGTCATGTCTACAACTGTTTTATTAAAATTCATATTGTAAAATTCCTAATATTTTAAATTCAATACAAATTGTGACGATCGATAAGTGTGATAAATGTTCCTTTGTACACGACAATTTATACCAAACTGAGGTTTTATTGCTTGTAGAATAACGAAAGCAGCAAAAAAATGTACAAAAAAACATTAAAGTAAAGACCGGTTAAATATTATTTACTCATTTCAATGGATTGGAAGAAATGGTGGGACCATTTCTTCAAATCCACCCAATGGCCTCATTTCAAAATTGCATAAAAATGTGTGTGAATCAAAATGGGCAACACGTCGAACACCTATTATAAATTTTTCTAATGAATTATTTGAGGGGACCTCTTTTTTTAAGTTTATTCTTGAATTTGACACTTATTTGTTTATAAAACGAAAATGGTGACAATTAGCCATAGGGAAGTAAAATATACAGGGTGTTCCATTTGAAATAATTGAGAAAATTCAGTTTAAAATGTTCTTAATTGAAAAATAATTTTTGGCCACCCTGTACATTTTTAGAAAATTAAAGTGATTCAAAAACATTAATTAAATATCTCGTAACTGGTATTCACATAAGTTTTTATTAAAACCCAAAATTGTGACTGTGGTAATTTTTTAATATTCATCTGCAGATTGCATTATTTCAACAAAAAATTCATTACATCCAATGCCAATATAGGAATGAATAGAGCCTAGAAAGAGGCTTCAAAAAATGTACTGATATATATAGCATTTCATTTCATTTAATTTCGTCTTGACTCGACCTGTATGTTCGAAAATAATTTCCAGTTATAGATTTTTTATCTAGTTTACTTGCAATTTTTTTAAAAGTTTCTAGCTACCATAGAACTCGAGATATTGAGGTCCGACGCACTATTGCCCCACCCTATATATTGAAACCTTTAGTATATATAATTAATTTGTCATTTTTAAACGGTGTATTTCCAGAAGTTTTAAAAATAATCAAGGTTATACCGATATATAAAAAAGGTGATAAAGACCACGCAGACCAGTTGCAATATTGTTAACGATTTCAAAAATATTGGAAAAGGCAATTTATATGAAAATTGATTACTTTCTCGACCAACATAATATTTTAAATTGTAAACAACATGATTTCAGAAAAGGCGAATCGAGAACTTCGGCTATTTATGATTTCTTGGATGTGCTTTATAATAATTTAGATCAGAATAAAAAAAAACATTGGAATATTTATGAATTAAGTAAGGCCTTTGACCTTGTTGATCAGTCCTTACTCATAAAAAAAATTAAAAATATGGTCTTAAAATTAATGAGCTTTTGAGTTTATATTTATCAGGACGAAAACAACTTGTTGAAATTCAAAGAGTTAAATCAGAGACGCGTGAAATTTCATATGGAGTACCGCAAGGGTCAGTTTTGGGACCTTTGTTGTTTCTTTTATTTATTAATGACTTATATAGTATAGATGAACTCAATTACTTGGTTATGTTTGCTGACAATAATAGTTACCTATTTTGTGAAAATACAATTGAAGAAGTCATAAGTCAATAGAGCCCGAATTATGCTTAGTGAATTTGTTACGTGGTTTCATTCTAATTTGTTATTCTTAAATTTCAAAAAAACAGTATTTATTAATTTCACTCCCAGAACGAAAGTAATAAGTAAAAGTTATTTAATTCAAAATGATGGCAAAAGTATTGAGCAAGTAACTGACACAAAATTATTGGGATTATTTGTTGATAATGACCTTAATTGGGAAGCACATGTTGACAACTTGTGTATAAAATTACCCTCCGTATGCGCATTTTGCGCTTTATAGATTAAATCAAATTAGTACCATGAATGTTATGCTATCATGTACTCGAGAATAAAATATGATATTTTATTTTGGGGATGTTCATATCATACACTTCGAATTTTTCGCTTACAGAAAAAGGCCCATGTATTTACATATTGGAAGTTTTACTATTTGCCAAGCAAAATATAGATAAATTTGTTACTAATAATAACTACCATGACTATAACACTAGGAAAGGGGTAAATTTGTGTTTACCTAATCAATTTATGAAAATAATCCAACTTATAGTCCAAGTCAGCACTTCCCGACACTCAAAAAAACGCAACAAAAACTTTACGACATAATAATTATCTATGCGGCATGCCTGTCATCAAACAACCCGACGCACATTAAAAACTTATAACGTATTTTAATGAGGTCGTAAAGTTTTTGTTGCGTTTTTATGTGCCGGGAAGCTTTAATCCCAAGTATACTCAGGTATTAAATTATTAATAAATTGCCGAACAACATTAAGATGCACAACAATATTAGAAAATTTAAAAATATTGTTAAACATTTTCTTATTATTAACTGCTTCTATAGTATTGATGAATATTTAGAAATAAGATGAAACATTTAGCCTCATGGTTTCGTAGGAAGAACATGTATATTACGTACTTGATTTAATATTATTAGTATGTTGTTTCTAACTTACACTGGCACCGCCTGATCCATGATCAGATGATCCTCCACTTTCCGAAGAACTTGAACCACTCCCACCTGAAGACGATCCATGACCACCAGATGAATCCTATGTAAATACAGTTTTATTTTATTCAGTGCATAGTTAACTTACTTTTCAAAAAAATCATTGAGTTATAAACTGGTTAAGGTTTAACGTATATCGAAATTATACTGTTTCCATGTTGCTATTTTGCAAGGTTATTTAAATAATTTGAATCTCAATACATTTAAATGACGTATTCCATCTCTTTCAACAAATTCTTTATATTCTTGAGATAATAATGCGCACCATGGTCCAAGAGAACATTAAGATAACCGTTATAATTAAATAAATCATAATTCGCAATACACAATGAATAAATGCATCACTATAAATATGTGGTAGGTTTTAAATTTCTGTCGCTAAGCAACATGTATTCTTTTGTATTTAATACTATTATGTACGGCAGCCAAAATCAACTGTTGTCACCTAATGCTAACTTCGGTCACCAGGCTATAGTTTATTACAATACAAAACCGATTTTCCTCTAACAAAAACCCCCATAACACTGCAGTAGCCGGTAAGACGATTTTCCGTCCGTTAAAAAGGACGTTATTTTTTTATCCCCTAATGTCCGTTCTCGATGAATTCTTGTTATAGATGTCGAATAAAGCAAGAATCAATACAGAACGGAAATTTTATATGTTGCATAATTTCAATAATACATAATAAATATCAAAATTGTATTAAAGAATGGTATAAAAAAGTTTCTCCCTTATAGCTGAAACCTTTGTTTAAATTATACAATGTGGTTTAAAAAGTGAACGGACATTTTCTATGCTGCACAGCTACACGGAATGCAGTGCGCTCATTAAAGAACACGATAAAACCCTCGATGTATTTTTCGAAACTGTAACAAAATCCCAAACATTTCGCATGAAAAGCGTGCTTCATGTAAAAATATCGTTGGAAGAGGTTTTTATATTCTTAATCATATTTTCGCTCTTCGGAACGTTTTTTGTGCCAAAATTTCAATAACTCATCAAGGAGTGTAATTTTAGAAAGTGTAGTAAATGTCGCTGCACGGGGACGTAATGTCGCCCCGACCACCAAAATTTATAAAGTGTAACAAAAATCGACTTTAATTTCGGAAATTTGAAAATTAAGAACCCTTTTACGAATCCGCGTTGTTAAGCACTGCAACTCATGCGTTGTGTTAAATATGGGGACAAGTTAATCCAGTCTCTATTCAAAATATATCGAGAGTTTTAGCGAAAATAGCCTTTAACGACAAGGGACCCCTATCATTTCCTAGCAGTCGGTTTTGACGGGAAAATGATGGGTTTTAACGGGATTTGCCCTAAACCGGTTCCTCAGTGATTCGGTGTCAGAAAAGTATAGTTACCATGTACTCATATGTGCATGGGACCGCCTTGCCTGAACGTATGAAATTGTAATTGCAAAATATAATTCAAAGTCGTTGCGATTCAAGCATTTTTAAGCTCCGAGGAGCGATCAAAATTGATATTGAACTAGAAATACGTCAATAGACAGGCAAGCAAAAGCCCACCAAAAATGTATAAACATTGAATCTTGAATCTTTTTGTGTAATCGTTAGCGCAAAAACCGCATATTGGATGGTAGTTGGTACATTATAAGTCGTTCCGTTCCTCACCATGTGTTGTACACGGGCCAGACTATAGTTTGTCAAAAACATTTTTCTTGAAGTTGTTGTAAAACATGAATGATTTAATATATATTTTTGAACTTTATATTGTCTTTTTCTTGTATTTTCAAAATTCCCTTTCAGGTTTAATTTTAAGAAAGTATTAGTACTTACTGTTTTAGATTTATAGTGTTACGACGTCCAATTGATACCATCAGTGAAGCAGTTAAGCATAAACGAACAGTAAGTATAAATTTTGTATTATTCTCCGTCTGAAACAGTCGTTTTGAACCCTTATTTGTAAACGTTAATATTCATTTTTGAAAAATATATAAGAAGTCCTTCAGACGCAATAGATGAATCGTTCACACGCTCACACCTTGACGCGGTGGCGCGTACTTCATAGAGATTAAAGACTCTATCCACTAGAGTCTGGCTACTCAAGTGCGAGGCAATCAGTCCGTATGAAAAGTGGATGGATAATGGCGACGCCAATAGGAGTTGCTTTTGTTTTGACAAGCAGCGTCATTAGACTCAATGTAATAGATAAAATTAAAATAATATTATGTTATAACCGATTTGGTCACGAAACAATTAATGGCAACGTTATTACTTACATATATTTTTCCACTTTGTCAAAACAAATACTGAAACCTCCCTTTTGACACACACAAACCATCGCCGATGGTATCCATCCACTTGGGTGGAGTGGGGGCTAAGTGGCCAGATTCTAGTTTATAGGGTCTCTAATAGAAATGCTGTATATGTACAGAATAGAAAATTGTAGTTCGTTATATGTAAACGTGTAACAGCGCGGGTAAACCACGCCTTGTCGTGAATCAACGCAGGGCATGGGGTCCGAGACAAACAAGCACTCTGCTTTAGCAGAGGGAGCTTAAGAGACGTGTAGGAATAAAACGCCACGAGGTTACGCGAATGCATGCATAAAAAATAAAACCTAATACATGAAAATCCTGAGAGTCGGACTTCTGTCTAGTCTGTGCCTGCGTTCAAGAATTATGGGGGACTAGGGGCGTGGCCGATATTTCCTATATCACCAACTTCATTTTTCGAGTCTGTATGTAATGCCAAAGATTGTTAACTGCAAAGTGTAGCTTATCTACATAGATTTATTCCCCCAAGGTTACACGCGATTAGCCAGTTGTGATGTCGACAACGGTCCCCATCTGCTAGCGGCTTACACAAGCGGTCCTTTTTAAAATAATAAATTTTGTGGATGCTGTTTTTTTTTAACAATTTTTGTTTATGTTTAAAAACTAATTTTTGAGACTAGTAACCAACCGATGTCGCCCCTATTGGCAAAAAAGTCTCATAAACCGGGATTTTTATGAATATCAAAGCGCAAATCGATTTCTTTTTAGTTGAAAAAATGTTATCGCAGGGCTGCTTTTTTACCCGTAGGGCTGCGTCTGGTGGGTGGGGAGTACTGAGACTACTCGCGTTCGATTAAGCGACCCAAGAAACATAGAGAGAAGTTTTACTAAGCTGTATTGCCATATGAAATTTTGCGCTGAATTGCGACGGAAAATGATTCTTTCAACATATCAAGTTGAAAAATTGTCCGTTCATATTTTTCATACATGTTTTTTGATATAAAACATCATTTCCATTAAAGAACGGACATTAAAGAGTAACAAAATTAACCTAAAAAAATACGCACAATTGAAGTGCAAGTACTGGGATATGCTCCGATCAAAACGTCCGTTTTTATTTTCTTGTCATAGAAAAACTTTATGAAATAGACGAGAATTGTCAGAACGGATATTAGACAGGAATTTCCACCTATTCCCAGTTTCAGTATTTAACCCTTTACATCTTTCCGTTTTAATTTTTTCCTCAAACTATGCATATTTATCAACACCAAGAAATAGTAAACGGACATTAGGTGATTACTCAGATAACCCGTTGCTTTTTACATGTTGAAGGATCCATTTCAACACTTTCGCGACGCTAAAAATTTCTTTTCTCTTTTTTTATCCTTGTTAGAAGAAATGAGCATTGGCGCGGGAATTTTCCATTAGGAGATAATTCGAAAATTTTGGTTTCGTGCTGCCGTACATATTTCGTAACGTTCAAATTAACTTTGACGACTTTCCATTAAAAGTTTGGTTTCACAGTTTAAAATGGACGTAAAGAATGAACAATATTAACACTATAATTATATAATTAAGCTGTAAAGTTTATCAAATTAATAAGAATTATTACTAAAATTTTTATAAACTATATTACTATTATTATTGTTGCTAACATGAATTTTGAGAGAAAGTACATTGTGGTATACTTTCTAATGACTCATTACGAGATTTCGATCTTGCATAACATATAGTATAATAGTTTAAAATATTATGATTTTTAAATAATAATAATTTTAAAAATAAATGCAGAATCCCTCTTGTTTGATTCTTGCCTTGCCTTTTTTTTTTTAGATTGCGATTACCATTACTCAAAGTACACAATAACGTAACACATCACATAAATAGGAAATTACATAAACTTGACTATTTAGTACTATTAGTATTTTGCTTCTAACTTACACTGTCACCACCTGATCCATGATCATTTCCTCTAACAGATAATCCTCCGCTACCTGAAGAACTTGAACTACCACTCCCACCTGAGGACGTTCCATGACCACCAGATGAATCCTACGTAAATGCAGTTTTATTTTATTCAGTGTATAATTTACTTTTCAAAAAATTCATCGAGTTAGAAGCTGATTAAGGTTTAACATATATCGAAATTATTCATTTCCCATTGCCTCATCATTGCTGTTTTGCAAGGATTTTTTAAATAATTCTTCTTCTTCTTCTTCTTAAGTTAAATGAAGTATTCTATTTTTTCAACAAACTCTTTATATTCTTGAGATAATAATACACACCATGGTCCCAAGAGAACATTAAGATATCCATTATAATTAAAGAAATCAATAATTGACAATGCACCATTAATAAATGCATCATTATAAATATGTGGTAGGTTTTGCATTTCTGTTGCTAAGTAATATGTATTTTTGGATTTAATATTATTATGTTGGTTGTTTCATAACGTTCAAATTAATTTTGACAAGTTTCATTAAACTTTGGCTTCAGAGTTTAAAATGGTTGAAAAGAAAAAATAATAACCACTGTAACATAACCATTAAATCTTAAAGTTTAACAAATCGATAAAATTTATTACTAAAATTGTTAGATGCCAAATATTTATAATTTTATTTCTATGGCAGCATTTAAAGTACTATTTTACGCACCCCTACCAGGCGCATAAAATGAACCTCATAACACGGTTCCGTAAAAAATCAACTGTGAGTGAAGTAAACATAGTTTATATGTTCCATTATTGTACAAGAGTACAATACACAAGTATAAAATTTCCTTTCCCCTAGGTACGTGCAATGCTTTTTGTCATGAGTAACTCCCGACAAGCCCCTGCGAAAAAGCGGCGATTTCACTTTCGTCTTTGGGGGCGCGAAAATACTTTCGCGCCCGCTCAGCTTCTGCGCATGCGCTCTCCTCTACAGAGAAAAAGTACCTCTTTTGTCCCCAAAAACAGTTACGAAAAGAGGCGCTTTCGGTGCACGTGTGACAAAAAATTAAAAATAGCTACGGGCCTAGCGTGACTGGCGTTTTCATATTCAAAGATAATTTTTGTTTGTTATCATATACGTTCCCAATCGGGCCATGGGCTTGTGAGAGACAGGAATATAAGTAAAATTGTCATACAATTCAACAGATTAAATTCTTAGTGATCTACCAACGTCGATTAAACGTTGACGACTGCCTAAATATGTCTCTAATTTTTCTGTAACCTACCAACGCCGCCATATTTATTGATTTTATTGAAATCAAGAATAGGCGGTCATGTTGGATAAACGTTTGCAAAGATTTTAGAAACATTCAACTTATGCTTTAAAAATAAAATACGCTCATTAAATTATATATTATATTTCAAAGTATTTTTTTACAAATTTTTTTAGTAGTTTTTTTTAAGAAAATAAAAGTGTTATTTTAGTACTTTTAAGATAAACGTAATTCTTAAAAGGTAACTATTTTTTAGACCTAGCCGACATACATTTATCAATAAAATTAGTTTTCTTTGAATTTTGGTCTTTCTTTCACACTAAATTTCAAGTTAAAATTAACGTATTATTCTAAATGGTAAACATATTTTATGGCATATCCTTGTTCTAAACAAATGATGGTAGGTTAGGTAAACACAGTTGTTTGATATTACTAAAGTCCGCCACTCTTGCTAGATTGGGGCCCGAATATTACCGACGTACAACGTAACAAAAGCCAACGCAACCGCAAAATCGGATTTAGGTAAGTATTTTCAACTTATTCTGATGTAAAATTTGGTGCGGATTAGGTCGGTGATTGTGTTAAAGAACGCTATAACCCCGATATACTTTTCGACGTTGTAACAAAATCCGACTTAGGAAATATTTCGCAAGAAAAGCGTGTTTCACGTAAAAACGCCGTGGAGGAGGTTTTTAATTCTTGGAAATATATTTTTGCTCTTCGGAGCGTTTTTTATGCCAAATTTTCGCTAACTCTTCGAGGAGCGTTAATTTGGTAAGTGTAGTAAATGTCGCTGCACAGGGACGTAATGTCGCCCCGACCACCCAATTTTAGAAAGTATCATAAAATTGGACTTGAACTTCCAAATTTCCAAGATTAAAAACCCTTTTACGAATCCACGTTGTCAAGCACTGCAACTCTTACGAAGTGTTAAATATGAGGACAAGTTAGTCCAACGACTATCCAAAGTATATCGGAAGTTATAGCGAAAATAGCCCTTAGCGACATGGGACCCCCATCATTTCCTAGCAGTCGGTTTTGACGGGGAAATGATGCGTTTTGACGGGGTTTGCCCTAAACCGGTTCCTCAGTGATTCGGAGTCAAAAAAGTATCTATACCATGTACTCACACGTGCATGGGATTTGCCTTGCCTGAACGTAAAATTTGTTATTGCATAATACAAACGAAGTAGATACGCTTCAAGCAATTTTAAGCTCCGAGGAGCGACCAAAATTTATGTGAATTAATAAATACGTTTATAAAGACAGGCAAGCATAAGCCCACCAAAATTTCAGTTACATGAACTATTCCTTGAATCTTTTTGTGCATCGTTAGCTTTTCAAACTGCATATTGGATGGTAGTTGGTACCGTATGAATCGTCCCGTTCCTCACCATGTGTTGTACACGGGTCAGACCATTGTTTGTTAACATTTTCACTGAAGAAGTTGTGTAAAAACATAAATTTTTTAAAGATTTAATATACATTTTTTGAACTTTATATTGTCTTTTACTTGTGTTTTCTAACAAAATTTCCCTTTCAGATTTAATTTTAAGAGAGTGTTAAACAGACAGTGTTAGATTTATAGTGTTACGACGTCTTCCAATTGATACCATCAGAGCCGCAGTTAAGCATAAACGACAGTAAGTATGATTTATTCATTAATCTCCGTCTGAAACAGTCACTTTGAACCCTAAAAAATTTTTGTGAACGAAATATTTTATTTAGTATTTAGAAAAGGTTGAGGAAAAAGAAAATTAATTTTTTCTTTTTCCTATTTTTTTTTAATTTTTCTAAGTTTTTCGAGCAGAAAACACGTCCTTCAGACTTCCATCAAAAGCATGGATCGTTCACATGGCGCCCGAACAGGGACCATGCCGTCCCCAAACCCAACAAATCCTTTCTCATTCATGGCGGAAGACTCCGAGGGGTCGACCCCAAGAGAATTTTATGAGCGAGTCACCGCACCGCTCGTCGACGACGGTTCTAGAGGGATAGAACCACAGCGACTGTTTCCGGAGGGAGATAATGTTAATTTATCAGCTTCACAGCCACAAACTGCTTCGATGGAGAGTATGTTTCTGAAAATGGCAGAGGGCTTCGTGCAGGCGATACAGAACGTGTCGACCTGTACGCCCCATGAGAGACAAAGATGTCCGAACGTGACGTTCCATGGGCTTGATCATGAAGATCCAGAAGCATTTCTGAAAATTATGGAGGAATATTTCGACAGAGCTCGCATAAGCCACGACTATGATCGCCTCCATAACGTAACCGGCCAACTCAAGGGCGAAGCTCAACGATGGTCCGAACAATTTAGGACGTTGACTACTTCGTATGCCTTATTCAAGGAAAGATTCCTTACGAGATTTAATTCTCCCGACATACAGTCACGAGCTATTGCTCAACTGTATGCCGTCAAGCAAACGTCTTTAGACGACACGGCAGTGTTTATCACAAGGAAAACCTGTCTTTTCGATCGTATTGATCCCTTTAAATCCGAAGCCATCAGAGCTCGGGTCATCATGGACCAACTGCGTCCAGAAATTAGGTCACGCTTGAGAAGCAACCTAATTTCAAACACCGAAATGTTAATAGCAGCGGCTACTAACGTCGAGCGGGATTCAGCTGACGAACAGACGTCGCTAATCCAGCTTATTGATCAACGTCTGTCCCGCGCGTCTTACTATCGAGAGCCGGGACACATCAGTCCACAAAATTCAAGTATAAGGAGCAATGGAAGCCCAACTCCGACAGCACCGAGGGTGCATTTCCGAGAGGACGTATCTCGACAGGACGGTCCAGGCAGAGCGCCTGGTCGTCCTATTTTTATGCCTAATTTATCAAGCGGATCAGTGAATCCTGACCGCAGGCAAAACAATTTTAATGGCGGATCGGGGAAATTCCGAGTACCCGACCGACCGGCTACCCCGTGCCGATACTGCACAGACACAGTGCAGTGGCACTTCCATAGTCAGTGTCCGAATAACCCTCATCTCAACAGGAGACCGGGAAACTTTCGAGGGGCCAGAGACCCAGGCCAGGGTCCATCTGCAAGATCCCCGGCACAACGGCCGAACCAAGGCGGCAGCAATGTCCAGTAATTTTTTCCGATACTCATGACCACTACGACGCTCCTCTGCACAAGACAAGAGAGTCAATAAATTATATGAGCGAAGCGTTCCCTTTGCCTCGTATAAAAGTTCAAATAAATGAACATGCGGTCGACGCACTGATAGATTCAGGCTCGACGCGAAACGTTATCCATCCGAGGATGTTGGATAATTTTAAAAATCTCACGACACGTCGATCATTTGCTATGGCGTGCGGAGATCGAATGGTGGACTCTCTTGGCACGACAAAATTACAAGTAATAATTTCAGGCACTTCTTTTGAAATTGATTTTCAAGTAATCGAAAATTTGAACGAAACAATAATCTTAGGATCACCATTCTTGTACATGAATAATGTCGCATATGATTATGGCCGAAAATGCCTATATGCCGGCACGGAAGAGCGTATTACCGTCTTCTGGAATCAAGCTTCTCAGAGGGAGAGACAGCAGGCAAAGCTTCCTGAAGAGCTTGTTATAAATGACAAATTTCTACGGCCGCTGTTCGAGGAATTTGTCGATCTGTTCACTGCGGAACCGACTCAAGCGACCACAGTGACTGTGAAACACAAAATTACAGTGAAAGACACGAAACCATTTAATATCAGACCATATCCGATGTCTCCGAGTACTAAGAAAATTATGTACGACCAAATCGAAGAGATGTTAAAAGCTGGCGTCATCGAACCTAGCACTGCCCAATATAGTTCACCACCAGTGATAATAAAACGCTCAGACAAGAAACCACGATTTTGCATCGACTATCGCCATTTGAATGAAATGACTGAAGACGAGGCTTCCGTCTTACCAAAAATACACGAGAGTATTAAAGATTTAGGCAATTCGAAGATTTTTTCTGTGTTGGATTTAAAAAGTGGATATTGGCAAATACCACTAGATGAAGCATCAAAAGATTTTTCGACTTTTACCACTCCTGATGGGGCAGCTTACAGATTTAATGTCATGCCTTTCGGACTCAAGACAGCTCCCTGTACCTTTCAGAAATTCATGGCAAAGGACGTTTTAACGGGTTACCTGCACCATTTCTGTAAAGTGTATTTAGATGATATAATCGTTTACAGTGTAAACGTGAAGGAGCATATGTCCCACTTGAGATTAGTCTTTGAAAGACTACGTCTGCACAATCTGAAAGTGTCACCGGAAAAGTGTGTAATAGCGACGAATGAAATTCAATATTTAGGCCATACAATTAGAACCGATACTTCCCAACCATTAGAAAAACATGTCTTACAAATTCAAAATTATCCCGTTCCAGCTACGAAAAAGCAGCTACAAAGTTTCCTAGGGCTTTGCAACTGGGTACGAGAATATCTACCAAATGTGGCGATGATCACGAAGCCACTAACGAAACTTCTTTCGAAGGAAAATCGTTTTCACTGGAACCATACATGCGATGAAGCGTTTAGAAAATTAAAAGAATTATTATCCGGACCGCTGGAACTCCATCGGCCGGATTTTTCACGTCAATTCATTTTGCAAACAGATGCATCACTACAAGGCCTTTCGGCCGTGTTATATCAATTAGGCGACAACGGCGAAAAATACATAATCTCGTATGCAAGCAACACGTTATCTCCAGCAGAGAGACGTTACCACATAAACGAGCTAGAATGCTTGGCGGTGGTGAACTATATTAAAAAGTACAAGATGTACTTAGCAGACAAACCGTTCTTGGTGAAGACGGACAACAGGGCGTTACTTTGGTTAAACAAACATAAGGACGACAAAACAAAATTTACTCGATGGTCATTACTATTGCAAGAATATGCATTCAAAATTGAACACTGTCCAGGAAAGGAAAATTTATTAGCAGATTTTCTAAGTCGTAACCCACAAAATCATTATGTCGAGACAGACGATGAAGAGGAAAGAATGTTCCTACCAAATTATAAGTGTCCAGAACGTATTTCTGTATTAACGCACTCAGAAATATACGAAGATATCGTACAGGCTCAATTGAGTTCAAGAGATATTCAAGACAAGATCCGCCGTTGGAATGATCTATTTCAACAGGAACAACGTTCCGATGCGGATCTTATTTTTATGCAAAATTTTCACGTCCAAGACGATGTACTTTTTAAAGATTGTGATAGAAATTTTAAATTAATAGTTCCAAAGAGGAAAATAAAAGAATTGATTTACCATTATCATGACCGAGATGAAGCATGTCATCCAGGAAGAGACGAGACTCTCAGGAAAATAGCGAAACGCTACTATTTCAATAATATGGCCAGGATCGTAGGCAGATACATAAACGACTGTCTGATATGCCAGTCTGTCAAGACAAGACAAGCCCAACCCAATGCTCCACTTAGAAGTCATGCACCCCAAAATGCATTTGAAACCTTGAGCGTCGACGTAATTGGCCCGCTGCAGAGGACTAAAGACGCCGAAAACAGATACATGATTATCGTCGAAGACGTTTTCAGTAAATGGATAGAGGCAAAGGCATACATTCAGGTCGACGGCAGAATGATAGCCAAATATATCGACGAAGAAATAGTAGCAAGATTCGGAGTCCCTCGAGTCATAATATCAGACAACGGTGGTCATTTCAATTCCGAATGGTACATCACATTTTGCGAAAGGAATGGTATCGAACGATACTTAATTCCAGCATATCACCAACAGTCCAACCCCGTGGAACGACGGGTGCAGGAATGCAAGAAAATTTTAAAGACTCTTTTATTCAAAAAGCCAAACGACACTTGGGATCGCTACGTGCATCAAATGACATATATATTAAGAAATCGTAGGAACGCCGCTACAAATCAAACACCTAGCATGGTTGTGTTAGGATATGATCCAGCCGAAAGAGGCGAATGGGATTTGTATGCCTGGAGGCAAGAAAGAGCCAAGCAACAAACGCTTCCACGATACGAGCGAATCAAGGAAGCCCGTCAGGCCCAACAAGATTATAAACAGAAATATGCGCCGAAAGAGGCCGTCACTCCGATCGTCTACAAAGTAGGAGACAGAGTCATGAGTAAGAGAAAAAAGAAGGTACATACCTTCACGCCGTCTTGGTCAGGCCCAACCAGAATTCTGAAGAAGTTTTCAGACGAGGTGTATCTCGTGCAAAAGGGAAATGCAACGACAAGAGTACATGTCGATGATTTGAGACCAGCCCCGCCAGAGGAGCACAACTTGGAAATCGAATCTTCCGATGAAGAAAATGCTAGTCCAGGCGGAACATCACTCGATGGAAATGATTCCCCGTTCTCAGACGATTCCACAGAACCTCTACTGCCGGAGCAAACGGTTGTACAAATCCATGCACCGCCACGAGATGCTTCCACTTCTGATTCAGAATCCAGTTCTGGAGATTCAATCATCTTTTTATAACATTTTTCAACCTAGGCTAAGTTTTAACTTAGTGCTAGGTTTATTTTATATCAAAATTTCCATACCAACTTCTTGTCGTGTCAGGCAAAAGTTGGTATTTTTTATGCATTTTTTACAAGTTATTTTCATCTGAGGATATTGTATCCAAATACAAATCTTCCAAATTCACTGCAGCAACTCTGACCGTGTCCGGCAGAGTTGGTATTTTTTATGATTTTTTCAAAGTCCTCAAATGTTATTAAACATTCATCTGTAAGCAGAGTCCGACCCAAAGGGTCCAAACAAATGTTCCATTGGCACGGCATGGAAAGACGACGACTCTGACGCAAGGGCGCGATTCAGATGAGTCTAGCAACTCAAGGGCGAGATGCCGCCACGTCTGCTGGAGGGGCAGATGCAACGATCCGACGGATGCAGATTCTGTCGCAGATTTCTCCCAAGAAGAGAATTTTTAACTACTCGGAAACCATTTCAACCAATATAAGTCAACAAAATTCAGTGTTCCTATTCTCAAAGACGACGATGTGATATCGGTCGCAGATTTCTCCCAAGAAGAGAATTTTTAACTACTCGGAAACCATTTCAACCAATATAAGTCAACAAAATTCAGTGTTCCTATTCTCAAAGACGACGATATGTTATCGGTCGCAGATCCCCAGACGGGATGTAAACAAACATTTTACTAAAATTTTGTTTTATTGTTTCATATAAACCGAGCAGAACCAATGTATAGCTGGAGCAAGCAGTCCGAGGACCACCTAAGCTGTTCCAGAAGGCAGTTCGACACCGAAGGTGATCGACGAGGCATAGACACGAGGAGGAGCAGACGCAAGCCCGCATTAGTGGAAGAACACTAAGAAAGATAAGTGCGTCGATAGTGTTTGTGTTGTGTCATCGAGAATCTGAGGATTTTCGATTTTTTCTTTTTTTTTTTTTTATGCCATTTTTGAAACACAATGTTCAATAATTCAATCGAATGCTATGCATCGATATATGTTCAAGTTTATCACCATTTTTTAGATTTGCATCTATGTTTTGTTCAGATAGGCCGGTCTGAACGATAACCGAATACAACACATGGGAGACTACATCCAATGATCCATTTTATTTTCAATCAAACAATTTACCAAACGTTACACAAAAAGATTCACGGAAAGGAGGGGAGTGTTAAAGAACGCTATAACCCCGATATACTTTTCGACGTTGTAACAAAATCCGACTTAGGAAATATTTCGCAAGAAAAGCGTGTTTCACGTAAAAACGCCGTGGAGGAGGTTTTTAATTCTTGGAAATATATTTTTGCTCTTCGGAGCGTTTTTTATGCCAAATTTTCGCTAACTCTTCGAGGAGCGTTAATTTGGTAAGTGTAGTAAATGTCGCTGCACAGGGACGTAATGTCGCCCCGACCACCCAATTTTAGAAAGTATCATAAAATTGGACTTGAACTTCCAAATTTCCAAGATTAAAAACCCTTTTACGAATCCACGTTGTCAAGCACTGCAACTCTTACGAAGTGTTAAATATGAGGACAAGTTAGTCCAACGACTATCCAAAGTATATCGGAAGTTATAGCGAAAATAGCCCTTAGCGACATGGGACCCCCATCATTTCCTAGCAGTCGGTTTTGACGGGGAAATGATGCGTTTTGACGGGGTTTGCCCTAAACCGGTTCCTCAGTGATTCGGAGTCAAAAAAGTATCTATACCATGTACTCACACGTGCATGGGATTTGCCTTGCCTGAACGTAAAATTTGTTATTGCATAATACAAACGAAGTAGATACGCTTCAAGCAATTTTAAGCTCCGAGGAGCGACCAAAATTTATGTGAATTAATAAATACGTTTATAAAGACAGGCAAGCATAAGCCCACCAAAATTTCAGTTACATGAACTATTCCTTGAATCTTTTTGTGCATCGTTAGCTTTTCAAACTGCATATTGGATGGTAGTTGGTACCGTATGAATCGTCCCGTTCCTCACCATGTGTTGTACACGGGTCAGACCATTGTTTGTTAACATTTTCACTGAAGAAGTTGTGTAAAAACATAAATTTTTTAAAGATTTAATATACATTTTTTGAACTTTATATTGTCTTTTACTTGTGTTTTCTAACAAAATTTCCCTTTCAGATTTAATTTTAAGAGAGTGTTAAACAGACAGTGTTAGATTTATAGTGTTACGACGTCTTCCAATTGATACCATCAGAGCCGCAGTTAAGCATAAACGACAGTAAGTATGATTTATTCATTAATCTCCGTCTGAAACAGTCACTTTGAACCCTAAAAAATTTTTGTGAACGAAATATTTTATTTAGTATTTAGAAAAGGTTGAGGAAAAAGAAAATTAATTTTTTCTTTTTCCTATTTTTTTTTAATTTTTCTAAGTTTTTCGAGCAGAAAACACGTCCTTCAGACTTCCATCAAAAGCATGGATCGTTCACAATTGCAACGATGATAAGTCAGTATCCGATGTTTTAGCAACCCATGTTTTATTGACCAGATTGGTATAGATATGAGTTGGCACGTTTTGCATACGTCGCACACTGACTTCTAGTTGGAAACCCCAACGTTGACTTGACGCTAGAATGTTGTTTGGGATAATTACTAACCTCTGTACATAATGTAGAGCTGCCAAATAGGGTGTACAATATTATTAATGCAAACATGGTTTTTGAGAGAAAACAGTATAATATTTTCCTTATATGGAGTACAAGTAACATTTCTTGTGTCCGGGATGTAGTTGTCAAGAGCAGCCGAAACACAAAAAATCACTTTACCCGGCATGTAATATATATGTTATTTTGTCCTCAAACATCGAATATAAATTAAATAAATAATATTGCTTCCTCAAATACTTTTCGTGGCGCTAGGGAGTGGCACCAAAAAGCCTTTACTGTAGCTCAGATGAAGAGAATGGCAATTTAAGTTCATTAAACTTGTAATAAAAGTCATGTTTTTTAAGATTTAAAGTAGCAAATATTTTATGTATAACTTGTTATAATTCATCGATCTTGTGTAACTTGTAGTGTATTATATACTATAACTTAAACTTTAAAATTTTAAAGATAGATGTGGAATCGCTCACATGATCCGCTTCTTTCTTACCTTTTTTTACTCACTCGTATTGCGATTACCACTACTAATAGTACGGCATAACATAACACATTCGCATAGAAAGAGGGATCGGATCATTCCTCCTTCTTTCAGAGATTAGGTATATTTAATTATTTAGATAAATCTGATTATTTAGTATTACTAGTCTATTATTTCTAACTTACACTATCACCACCTGCCTCATGGTCACTTCCTCCTGCAGATGATCCTCCGCTACCTGAAGAACTGGAACCAGTCCCTCCTGAAGGTGATCCTTGATCACGAGAGGAGTCCTATGCAAATGCAATTTTATTTTATAGAGTTTATAATTTATTTTTCAAAAAATTCATTTGTCACTATGAAATTATGAAATGGGCTTTATTTTAGAAGAAAATTTGAAAACTCTGCTGTCTGATGAAAGAAGTAAATAATACATAATGGGCAGTAGAATTTAATATAATATATAATAGTTATTGGTACCTCAAATACTAGTAGTCATCGTTACCGTAACTACTACCTCTACAGATAGTGTAAAGCTGTTGTGTAAGATACATTATTATTATTGCAAGCAGTTTTTGAGTGAAAAAATTATTTTGTGTATAATTTGTCATGACCTATTATAGTATTTCTTCTATCTTGCATAACTTGTTGTATAAAAGTTTTATATATTATGACTGACTATATGAACTTTATAATTTTGAAGATAAATGAGGAATCGCTGAAATGCTCTTACAATTTTTTCTCGCCTTACCGTTATTTTTCGATTGCGATTACCATTAATCAGAGTATGGACTAAGGTAACACAATCACATAAAAAGGAATATCGGATAATTTCTCTTCCCTTCAGAAATTACGTATACTTAATTATTTACACAAACTTGATTATTTAGTATCATTAGTATATTGTTTTTAACTTACACTAGCACCATCTGACTCATGATCACTCCCTCCTGCAGATGATCCTCCGCTACTTGAAGAACTAGAACCACTACCCCCTGAAGATGATCCATAACTACTAGATGAGTCCTATGCAAATACAGTTTTATTTTATACAGTTTGTAGTTTACTTTTCAAAAAATTCAGTGAATTAGAATTAAATATGTATGACTTCATGACACTTATCTGTGAAGTTATGAAATAAACTTTATTTTAATATGTATTTATGAGAAATGATGTCTGTGATAGTTTTTTTAAAGAATTAATTTTGAGAAAACTGAAATTTTACGGTATTAAGGAAAATGTGGTAACTGTAATCTCTAGTATCACCAGTAAACAATACAAAAAAGATCGATCCGACACAATAATAATTATAAATATTTTGCTGTTATAAATAGCAATTCCAATCCGTGTGCCAAACTAGATCAAAATTGTTAGAACCGATTTAGAAAAAATAATTTAATTTTTTATACCTTAATCCCACAGCCTCCGTCCGGAAGTATTTATATGTTAAATTGATCAAAATTGGTATAGCCGTATTCGGAAAAACACTATTTCGTATTTTTTTAACGGTTTTTAGGGATTAACTCCCCCCATATTTGAGCGACTTTGTCTCGAGGTGTGACCGTACAAAATTTGAGCATAATCCATTCAGTAGTTTAGACTCTAGATGCGACCACAAGTGGTAGATAACAGACTACAGACGGCAGACAGACATTTTTTAAAAACTACTTTTTGGATTCAGGGTATATGAAAACATGTAAATTCATCAAAAACTCAAAATCGATTTTCTACATGATCACCATACTTTCCTATATACTACGTATATAGGCAAGTAAAACCAGTAGAATTCAAGTAATGTCAAAAAATAATAAATACCATTTATGCCCAAAATTGTTGCAAACATCAAGAACGGGTGATTTTCTAGTTTCTATCAATATATTTTTCAATACTAAGTCGAAATTAGTAAGACTATTATGTGTCTACATAATAACATATAGTGTTACTAAATTAATTTAATTAGTTGTTATAATAACTTACATTTTAACTTCAACAATAGACTATGCGCGCCCTTAAATTTACAATTTTTTAGAACGGAGAACATCTACTTCTTCTTCTTCATAGCGGCGCAGTAATAAATCGCGGCACTCAGGCCTTGTGGCCCATTGTGCATCCGCTAGCTGGTCAATGAATGTTCCCATCCAGACCGGACTCCAAATCAAAGGCCAGAATCCTTCCCAGTGGGGCATTCCTAATTTCCTCCGGTATAGGGAAGCCAATACCGAAGTGTTTGTGCCTCAAGTTCATGAGACTGGGGCAGGAAGTTAAGAGGTGGATGGAAGTTTCCTCTAGTACCCCACAGAACCTGCAATCGGGGTTGTTAACTACTCCGGTGTATTCAGGTGTTTCCTGAAACGGCCATGTCCAGTGATGAGACTTTACCACGACTGTAACTTGTTTTCTGCTTAAACAATAATTGTTCTGCCCTCTTCGGCGAGGGTTCTGAAATGAGGAGCTTCACTTACCGAAGTCCTCGGTGGTAGATCCAAAGGTCAACGAACTGGAAGTGAGCCCAATCCTCTGTTGATTTTCTGGCATTTGCTTTAGGGTAGGCCAGAGCTGGCTCCGGACCCCTTGAGGGCTGCTGAGAATCCTCCCTGGCAAGGGCATCTCCCTGCTCGTTACCCTCAATGTTACTGTGCCCAGGCACTCAGAGAAGTTCGACCCAGTTAGACGGGCCAGGTTTGCAGAGTACCTGTTTACAGTCCTTGACGAAAGAAGATTTGGTTTTAACTGATGCCAGGGCCTTAAGGGTCGCTTGGCTGTCACTACATATATATGTGTTTGTTAGAATATCTCCTACGGATATTCTCGTGTACGCAGACCAAAATAGCGATTATCTCGGTCTGGAATACCATTGCGAATTTACCCAGGGCGTAGGAAAATTTTGCCCTTTTCAAGATGATGACCTTAAAAGGTACTGAGAAAGAGAACATTGGCATTATACTGACACTCCTGGCGCCCAGAAGTGAGGGAATCCTCACCGCATGGGTTTGCCCTAGCCGTTCTCCTTCTTCTTTCCACTGACCACCGCACTTCAACCTGTAGGCTGCTTTCCAAGCCTCAGCCTCGATCAACACGTGAAGAGGCACAAGATTGTGACATCCAAATAATCTAATTAAATTTACGACAAAACATGGCAAATGCATATCAATTAATTGGCGAATATAAGTAACAATCCTTTATAAAAGTTGAACTCTGAGACAGATGTCTGTGGAACTTCAAACTACCACAACTAAGAGAAGAATGCTTTAATATCACACACCTGAGAAATAAAGCCGTATATTCTTCAATACAGAATTCAACGTAACCTGTTATGGTAAATATCTTATGATGAAACAGAACAGAATCAAAAAGTACTAGCAAGTAAGGTAATATCAATAGCATATGCGTCGGTCATAAGCGACTAAACTCAAGATTTTTAACAGACCTACATTTATATACTGCATACTGGGGGCTCTGAGTATTGTGATCTATAACCCTGTAAAAATAATATGGCCACTACAGGAAAGGCCATTAAGTACAGGTTTGTGAGGAGATTATGAAAAAAAAAGGGTCTATCAAAAAGACTCTCTGGCGTAGACAGAAGTAAGCTCCGATAGTTAAATCGAAAGGAACCTGAAAGAAAGTGACCAATGCTTTCACAAAGAGGGGGTGTCAGCGTTCTTAGAAAACCGCACATGAAAAATCAAGAAGCTTCGGGGCCGACCTAAAGCGGGGCTCTAAATACAGCTCTTGTGTAAACAAATAACTGATAAACTCAGTTGAATAGAAACATATGCAGGAAAGCTATCACAGTTTCATCACCACTGGTTGACAACCTGAAACGATGTCTACAAACTTTAGGTTGCTAATATTTAATATAAATAAAATATCTAGAGTGTAATGATACACGATAGTAGCTGATCAAAGAGAGACAGTCAGAATGATATCCTCGCCGACATAATGGTAGTCATCCGCAGGCGGTAAAGGCCACACTGCAGCAATTCATACCGTAATACAATATGGATCTAACTTCATTAAACATTGAGTTTACAGTTGGAGATTAGGAGACTAAGGTCGGTTAAGGCTGGGGAGTAATTAGGCGAAACAGCAATCACATTATTATTGCAAAGAAGAATATCGGCTGATTACTAACATGGTTATTATACACAAAAGACCTTACGGTGACCCTAACTGGTGCAGGTGTCTAAATGAAAGGGTCAAGTAAAGGGGTGTTAATAGAATCTACCGATATTTGTTACGATTAGTTGGATGATCTCAAGAGGTCAGAACTAGCACAACTCATCTTGTGTCCACTCCAATACACATCACATTCTTGAGAGGAACGCAAACAACGCAAGAAATTAGTGACTCCTAGAATTTACCATTAGTAATAAATTAGGGGTAGCTAATTGTAGAATCGAACCGACTTTTTCCACGACGACAAGGTGAGAAGATATCATTATTATCTAAACACAATACGCAGGACGAGTGATTAGTGAACAGCAGGACTTAGGATCAATTACTTTTTGGCCACAGATACAGTTCAAATCATGAATGTTGTCGTATACGTCAGCATCCTCTAATTTCCGAATCAAATCATCTCAAGGTCACACAGAATGACACGCATGGGTTTATCAATGCATGCAAAAGACAAGTATTTTGTGATGAAAATATCTGGACAATAATAGCATGCGATACAATGAATTTTAACATCCGTTGCCGCATTTCATTTTACAATTCACCTTATGGATTTCTTGCAAAGGTAAAAGGGAATATTCGTTACGTTTTTCCTGATTAAAGGACTCATTCATTTTCACTACCATGTCTCGGGCTACTGTATTCAGTCATTTATCCACCGCACGCTACTGAATTGACAGAGAACTGACAGAAAGCTCAACATTGGTTGTGGCTACAACTAAAACTTGTAGTATTCATTTGTAAAACGAATCATTATGCTCGGAACTTGTGTCGTAGCCTCAGCAGGCGTGACTTTCTGTTATTCACATCCTATGCGCTTTGTATTTGCAAAGATAGAAAAATCGCACGTCGTTGATAAATACATAAATTGATTATGTGAAAGACAACATTCGTGACTTCAACTCTAAGATTCAAACTACAAGCATTACGAGAAGAATGTGAGATGAGAAGGAATCAAACAGTATGCCACTAGAATATTTTTAATAAAAGCCTGAAACAAAGATCGAAGTATTGCTCATCAAAATCCCAAACATCGACGAAAGTAAAATTGCTAACGAACTTCATAACATCAGCAGTAATAACATATGTCCTCCAAAACAGAAGAGGGCGAAACGGAAGACACCTTGATGTAATTACGAGTATCCCCCCCAAGAGAAAGAAAGTTCGGAGATTAGGACTAGCAGAGAAAAGGAACACAAATCCACTGATTTGAAATATGTTTACGCTGTTGGATATACAAGAACTAAATCATGAAGGAAGCAATGTGAGAGAGTGGAAAACAGTCCTGAGGTTGCTAGAATTGAAAATTTTTACAGAAATTCAATCAAGGAAGGACGTATTAAAGTATGTATTTAGGTCACCTAAAAAAACATTTCAGTATTTGTGATAAAAAACTAATAATAATTCGGCAAGAAGAAAGTCTACGTTTTATTTATATTCTATTAATTTTAAATAGCAAGTTCACTGTTAAATACTTTACGGTCTAAAATTTATACTAAGAGACATTTTATGCATTTTTTAAATAATATTTAACCAACGTGTTTTAAGTAACAGCCTCCTCAATCCTTATAGCTAAAATTTAACAATTTTAGGAGCCGAAACTAGTTATAAATACATTTTAAATCTATAACATATTGTTTGATATAGCAGAAAAATTTAGAACAAATTTAAAGCTACCAACATGCAGTTAAATATATCTTTTGAATTTATAACAGAAATGTATGAATTTTTAATTCATTTTGATTATGTTATAATTTTGTTTCTCAATAAAGCGTATTTTAAACAATACCTACTAAATTCCAATTGCAATTTTCTCCTCTGAGATAACTGGTAGACATGATAACATTATGTTTCTGAATATAGCCGTAAGATGTGGTACATACACCAATTAGCATTATTGATGTATTTTGCAGGAGGTATGCTGTTATGTTGAGCCAGATACAGGGCCAGAATTTTCTCCTTGATTTATATAACTTAATTTAGTAACAGTAGATTATAGAAGCAACAACTTATAGTATGTTTTATTTAAATGAGAACAAAATTATATTTCTAGGTATACTCAAAAATGTACCATACCTTCCGGCCATATCCAAAAAAGATTTTCCATTTTTTCGTAACTGCAATGAACACTAAAATTTCAAACTACATCAAAAGTTAATGTACATGTTAAAGAACACGGTAAAACCCTCGGTATACTTTTCGACGTTGTAACAAAATCCGACTTAGGAAATATTTCGTATGAAAAGCGTGCTGCACGTAAAAATATCGTGGAAGAGGTTTATAATATTTGTAATCATATTTTCGCTCTACGGAGCGATTTTTATGCAAAATTTTCATAAGTCCTCAAGGAGCGTACTTTTAGAAGGTGTAGTAAATGTCGCTGTACAGGGACGTAATGTCGCCTCGACACCAAAATTTTATAAACTATAACAAAATTTTACTTCGGAATTTTCAAAATTAAAAATCCTTTTACAAATCCACGTTGTCAAGCACTGCAACTCATACGAGGTCTTGAATATGAGGACAAGTTAATCCAGCGTCTATCCAAAGTATATCGTGAGTTTTAGCGAAAATAGCCCTTAGCGACATGGGACCCCCATCGTTTCCTAACAGTCGATTTTGACGGGGAAATGATGAGTTTTAACGGGGTTTGCCCTAAACCGGTTCCTCAGTGATTCGGTGTCAGAAAAGTATTTTACCATGTACTCATATGTGCATGAGAACCGCCTTGCCTGAACGTATAAAATTGTAATTGCAGAATACAATTCGAAGTAGTAGCGCTTCAAGCATTTTTAAGCTCTGAGGAGCGACCAAAATTAATATTGAAATACAAATACGTGAATAAGACAGGCAAGCAAAAGCCCACCAAATTTCAGAAACATTGAACTTTTCTTGAATCTTTTTGTGTAATCGTTAGCTCACAAAACTGCATTTTGGATGGTAGTTGGTACATTATGAATCGTTCCGTTCCTCACCATGTGTTGCACATGGGCCAGACTAGTGTTTGTTAAACATATTTCTTAAAAGTTGTTGTAAAACCATAAATTTTTGAAGAATCAATATATATTTTTGAACTTTATATTGCCTTTTAATTGTGTTTTCTAACAAAATTCCCTTTCAGGTATAATTTTAAGAAAGTGTGGTACATCCAGTGTTAGGTTTATAGTGTTACGACGTCCAATAGATACCATTAGAGCAGCAGTTAAGCAAAAACGAACAGTAAGTATAAATTTTCATATTATTCTCCGTCTGAAACAGTCATCTTGAACCCTAATTTTGTGAACGAGTACTCTATCAATTAGGTGACAACGGCGAAAAGCATATTATCTCATATGCAAGCAACACGTTATCTCCAGCAGAGAGACGTTACCACATTAACGAGCTGGAATGCTTGGAAGTGGTGAATTACATATAAAAGTACAAGATGTACTTAGCAGACAAACCGTTCTTGCTGAAGACGGACAACAGAGCGTTGCTTTGGTTGAATAAACACAAAGACGATAAAACCAAATTCACCCGATGGTCACTGCTATTGCAAGAATATGCATTTAAAATCGAACACTGTCCAGGCAAAGAAAATTTGTTAGCCGATTTCCTCAGCCGTAATCCACAAAATCAATATGTCGAGACCGACGATGAAGAGGAAAGAATGTTCCTACCAAATTATAAGTGTCCAGTACGTATTTCTGTTTTAACACATTCAGAAATATACGAAGATATCGTACAGACTCAATCGAGGTCGAGAGATATTCAAGACAAGATCCGCCGTTGGAATGATCTATTTCAACAGGAACAACGTTCCGAAGCGGATCTTATTTTTATGAAAAATTTTCATGTACAAGACGATGTACTAATGAGAGACACCGATCGAAATTTAAAGTTGGTAGTTCCAAAGAGGAAAATCGAAGAATTGATTTACCATTATCACGATCGAGATGAAGCATGTCATCCAGGGAGAGGCGAGACTCTTAGAAAAATTGCACAAAGATACTATTTCCATAATATGGCCAGGGTCGTAGGCAAATACATAAATGCCAATCAATAAAAACACGACAAGCTCAACCCAATGCCCCACTTAGAAGTCATGCACCGCAGAATGCATTTGTAACTTTGAGCGTCGACGTAATTGGCCCACTGCAGAGGACCAAAGACGCCGAAAACCGATATATGATTATCGTCGAAGACGTATTTAGCAAGTGGATAGAGGCAAAGGCATATATTCAGGTCGATGGCAGAACGATAGCCAAATTTATTGACGAAGAGATAGTTGCAAGATTCGGAGTCCCTCGAGTCATAATTTCCGACAACGGAGGTCATTTCAACTCCGAATGGTATATCACATTTTGCGAAAGGAATGGAATTGAACGATACCTCATTCCTGCTTATCATCAACAATCCAACCCCGTGGAACGACGGGTTCAGGAGTGTAAGAAAATTTTAAATACTTTATTATACAAAAAGCCAAACGACACGTGGAATTGCTACGTGCATCAGATGGCATATATTTTGAGAAACCGTAGAAATGTAGCTACAAATCAAACACCTAGCATGATAGTGTTAGGCTATGAACCAGCCGAAAAGCGAATGGGATTTATATGCATGGAGACAAGAAAGAGCTAAGCAACAAACGCTTCCACGATATGAGCGAGTTAAGGAAGCCCGCCAAGCTCAACAAAATTATAAACAAAAGTACGCGCCCAAAGAGGCCGTCACGCCAGTCGTTTTTAAAGTTGGAGATAAAGTCATGAGTAAAAGAAAAAGGAAGGTACATACCTTCACGCCGTCTTGGTCAGGCCCAACCAGAATCTTGAAGAAGTTTTCAGACGAAGTATATCTCGTTCAAAAAGGAAACGTAACCACAAGAGTACATGTAAATGATTTGAGACCAGCCCCGCCAGAGGAGCACAAGTTGGAAATTGAATCTTCAGATGAAGAAAATGCTAGGCGGAACATCACTCGATGGAAATGATTCCCCGTTCTCAGACGATTCCACAGAACCTCCACAGCCGGAGCAGACTGTAGTCCAAATCCATGCACCGCCACGCGATGCTTCTACTTCTGATTCCGATTCAAATTCTGGAGATTCAATAATATTTTTATAATATTTTTCAACCTAAGCTAAGTTTTAACTTAGTGCTAGGTTTATTTCATCATCAAAATTTCCATACCAACTTCTTGTCGCGTCAGGCAAAAGTTGGTATTTTTTATGCATTTTTTACAAGTTACTTCCATATTGAGGATATTGTATCGACCATACAAATCTTCAAAATTCATTGCAGCAACTCTGACCGTGTCCGGCAGAGTTGGTATTTTTATAATTTTTTCAAAGTCCTCATATGTTAACAAACATACATCTGTAAGCAGAGTCCGACCCAAAGGGTCTTAACAAATGTTCCATTGGCACGGCATGGAAAGACGACAACTCTGACGCAAGAGCGCGATTCAGACGAGTCTAGCAACTCAAGGGCGAGATGCCGCCACGTCTGCTGAATGGGCAAATGCAACGATCCGACGGATGCAGATTCCATCGCAGATTTCTCCCAAGAAGAGATGTTAATTAAAACGAAAACCATTTCAATCAACATAAGTCAACAAAATTCTATGTTCCTATTCTCAAAGACGACGATGTGATATCGGTCGCAGATTCCACTTTATGCCCAGACGGGATAAAGCCATAAATATTTAGCCAATATAATTTACTAAAAAATCTGTTTTATATTGTTTCATATTAATGAGCAGTGCCATTGTTAAGCTGGAGCCAAAGCAGTCCAAGGATCACCTAAGCTGATCCAGAAGGCAGTTCGACACCGAAGATGATCGACAAAAAGCAATAGACACGAGGAGGAGCAGACGCAAGCCAGAATTAGTGGAAGAACACTAAGAAAGTTAAGTGCGTCGAAAGTGTTTGTGTTGCGTCAACAAAAATCTAATGATTTTTGATTTTTTCTTTTTTTATCCCATTTTGAGATACAATGTTCAAATATTCAATCGAATGCTATGCATCGATATATGTACAAACATATCACCATTTTTTAGATTTGCATCTATGTTATGTTTCAGATAGGCCGGTCTGAAAATAACCGAATGCAACACATGGGAGACTCCATCCAAAGATCCATTTTTTATCATACCAATTTAACAAACATTGCACAAAAGATTCACCGAACGAAGGGGGGTGTTAAAGAACACGGTAAAACCCTCGGTATACTTTTCGACGTTGTAACAAAATCCGACTTAGGAAATATTTTGCATGAAAAGCGTGCTTTACCATGTACTCATATGTGCATGGGAACCGCCTTGCCTGAACGTATAAAATTGTAATTGCAGAATACAATTCGAAGTAGTAGCGCTTCAAGCATTTTTAAGCTCTGAGGAGCGACCAAAATTAATATTGAAATACAAATACGTGAATAAGACAGGCAAGCAAAAGCCCACCAAATTTCAGAAACATTGAACTTTTCTTGAATCTTTTTGTGTAATCGTTAGCTCACAAAACTGCATTTTGGATAGTAGTTGGTACATTATGAATCGTTCCGTTCCTCACCATGTGTTGCACACGGTCCAGACTAGTGTTTGTTAAACATATTTCTTAAAAGTTGTTGTAAAACTATAAATTTTTGAAGAATCAATATATATTTTTGAACTTTATATTGCCTTTTAATTGTGTTTTCTAACAAAATTCCCTTTCAGGTATAATTTTAAGAAAGTGTGGTACATCCAGTGTTAGGTTTATAGTGTTACGACGTCCAATAGATACCATTAGAGCAGCAGTTAAGCAAAAACGAACAGTAAGTATAAATTTTCATATTATTCTCCGTCTAAAACAGTCATCTTGAACCCTAATTTTGTGAACGTTAACATTCACTTTTGAAATATATTAAAAGTCCTTCAGACTCCAAAAGATGAATTGTTCACATGGCGCCCGAGCAGGGACAATGCCGTCCTCAAACCCAACAAATCCATTTTCTTTTATGATGGAAGACTCCGAGGAGTCGACCCCAAGGGATTTCTACGAGCGGGCCACAGTGCCTCTCGTCGACGACAGTTCTAGAGAGTTAGAACCACAAGGACTGTTTCCAGAGGTCAATAATCGAAATTTATCTGCTTCACAGCCACAAAATCCAAATTCAATGGAAAGTATGTTCATGAAAATGGCAGAGGGCTTCGTGCAGGCGATACAGAACGTGTCGACCTGTACGCCCCATGAGAGACAAAGATGTCCGAACGAGACGTTCCATGGGCTCGATCATGAAGATCCCGCAGCTTTTATAAAAATTATGGAGGAATATTTCGACAGAGCTCGCATAAGCCACGACTATGATCGCCTCCATAATGTGACTGGCCAACTCAAGGGCGACGCCCAACGATGGTCCGAATAGTTTCGGACGTTGATGACATCGTACACCTTATTTAAGGAAAGATTTTTTACAAGGTTCAATTCACCCGACATACAGTCACGAGCTATTGCTCAACTGTATGCCACAAAACAAACGTCTTTAGACGACACGGCAGTGTTTATCACGAAGAAAACCTGCCTTTTCAATCGTATAGATCCCTTCAAATCCGAAGCCATCAGAGCTCGGATAATCATGGACCAACTGCGTCCAGAGATTAGGTCACGCTTGAGAAGCAACCTAATTTCGTCCACAGAGATGTTAGTAGCCGCGGCCACTAACGTCGAACGGGATTCAGCCGACGAACAGACGTCGCTGATCCAACTCATCGACCAACACATGTCCCGCGCGTCTTACTATCAAGAGCCGAGACCCTCGAGTCGACAAAATTTAAGAATAAGGAGCAATGGAAGCCCAACTCCGACAGCACCGAGGGTGCATTTCCGAGAGGATGTCTCTCGTCAGGACGGTCCAGGTAGAGCACCTGGTCGTCCTTTTTTTATGAATAATTTTTCGAGCGGATCAGCGAATCCTGACCGCAGGCAGAACAATTTTAATGGCGGATCGGGGAAATTCCGAGTACTCGACCGACCGGCAACCCCGTGCCGATACTGCACAGACACAGTGCACTGGCACTTCCATAGTCAATGTCCCAACAATCCTCATCGTAACAGGGGAACGGGAAACTTTCAAGGGGCCAGAGACCCAGGCCAGGGTCAATCTGTAAGATCCCCGGCACAACGGCCGAACCAAGGCGGCAGCAATGCACGTTAAACTTTTATTCTGATACTCGTGACCATTACGACACTCCTATGCATAAGACACGGGAATCCATAAATTATATGAGCGAAGCGTTCCCTTTGCCTCGTATAAAAGTTCTAATAAATGAACATGCGGTCGATGCTCTGATTGATTCAGGCTACACGAAACGTTATCCATCCCAAGCTGTTGGATAATTTTTAAAATCTCACGACACGTCGATCATTTGCTATGGTGTGCGGAGATAAAATGGTGGACTCTCTTGGCACGATGAAATTGAACGTAAATATTTCAGGCACCTCTTTTGAAATTGATTTTCAAGTAATCGAAAATTTAAATGAAACAGTAATATTGGGATCACCATTTTTATACATGAATAATGTCGCATATGATTATGGCCGAAAATGCCTATATGCCGGCATGGAAGAGCGTATTACCGTCTTCTGGAATCAAGCTTCTCAAAGGGAGAGACAGCAGGCAAAACTTCCTGAAGAGCTTGTTATTTAAGACAAATTTCTACGGCCGCTGTTTGAAGAATTTGTCGATTTGTTCACTGCGGAACCGACTCAAGCAACCACAGTGACTGTTAAACACAAAATTGTCGTGAAAGACTCAAAACCCTTCAATATCAGACCATATCCAATGTCTCCATGTACTAAGAAAATTATGTACGATCAAATTGAAGAGGTGCTGAAAGCTGGCGTCATTGAACCAAGTACTGCATAATACAGTTCACCTCCAATGATAATAAAAAGACCCGATAAGAAACCACGTTTTTGCATTGACTATCGTCATCTAAATGAAATGCCTGAAGACGAAGCTTCCGTATTACCAAAAATACATGAAAGCATCAAAGACTTGGGAAATTCTAAAGTTTTTACTATGTTGGACCTCAAGAGCGGATATTGGCAAACACCACTCGATGAAGCATCAAAAGATTTTTCGACTTTTACTACTCCTGATGGGGCAGCTTATAGATTTAATGTCATGCCTTTCGGCCTCAAGACAGCTCCCTGTACCTTTCAGAAATTCATGGCAAGGGACGTTTTAACGGGTTACCTGCACCATTTCTGTAAAGTCTACTTAGATGATATAATCGTTTACAGCGTAAACGTGAAGGAGCATATGTCCCACCTGAGGTTGGTCTTTGAAAGACTACGTTTACATAATCTACAAGTGTCACCGGAAAAGTGTGTAATAGCGACAAATGAAATATAATATTTAGGCCACACAATTAGAATTGATACTTCTCGTCCATTAGAAAAACATGTATTGCAAATTCAAAATTATCCTGTACCAAATACGAAAAAGCAGCTTCAGAGTTTCATAGGACTTTGCAACTGGGTAAGAGAATATCTACCAAATATTGCGATGATTACAAAGCCGTTAACGAAACTTCTATCGAAGGAATATCGCTTTCATTGGACTCAAGCATGCGATGCAGCTTTTCAAAAACTTCATCGTCCGGATTTTTCACGTCAGTTCATTTTGCGAACAGATGCATCATTACAAGGGCTTTCAGCAGTACTCTATCAATTAGGTGACAACGGCGAAAAGCATATTATCTCATATGCAAGCAACACGTTATCTCCAGCAGAGAGACGTTACCACATTAACGAGCTGGAATGCTTGGAAGTGGTGAATTACATATAAAAGTACAAGATGTACTTAGCAGACAAACCGTTCTTGGTGAAGACGGACAACAGAGCGTTGCTTTGGTTGAATAAACACAAAGACGATAAAACCAAATTCACCCGATGGTCACTGCTATTGCAAGAATATGCATTTAAAATCGAACACTGTCCAGGCAAAGAAAATTTGTTAGCCGATTTCCTCAGCCGTAATCCACAAAATCAATATGTCGAGACCGACGATGAAGAGGAAAGAATGTTCCTACCAAATTATAAGTGTCCAGTACGTATTTCTGTTTTAACACATTCAGAAATATACGAAGATATCGTACAGACTCAATCGAGGTCGAGAGATATTCAAGACAAGATCCGCCGTTGGAATGATCTATTTCAACAGGAACAACGTTCCGAAGCGGATCTTATTTTTATGAAAAATTTTCATGTACAAGACGATGTACTAATGAGAGACACCGATCGAAATTTAAAGTTGGTAGTTCCAAAGAGGAAAATCGAAGAATTGATTTACGATTATCACGATCGAGATGAAGCATGTCATCCAGGGAGAGGCGAGACTCTTAGAAAAATTGCACAAAGATACTATTTCCATAATATGGCCAGGGTCGTAGGCAAATACATAAATGCCAATCAATAAAAACACGACAAGCTCAACCCAATGCCCCACTTAGAAGTCATGCACCGCAGAATGCATTTGTAACTTTGAGCGTCGACGTAATTGGCCCACTGCAGAGGACCAAAGACGCCGAAAACCGATATATGATTATCGTCGAAGACGTATTTAGCAAGTGGATAGAGGCAAAGGCATATATTCAGGTCGATGGCAGAACGATAGCCAAATTTATTGACGAAGAGATAGTTGCAAGATTCGGAGTCCCTCGAGTCATAATTTCCGACAACGGAGGTCATTTCAACTCCGAATGGTATATCACATTTTGCGAAAGGAATGGAATTGAACGATACCTCATTCCTGCTTATCATCAACAATCCAACCCCGTGGAACGACGGGTTCAGGAGTGTAAGAAAATTTTAAATACTTTATTATACAAAAAGCCAAACGACACGTGGAATTGCTACGTGCATCAGATGGCATATATTTTGAGAAACCGTAGAAATGTAGCTACAAATCAAACACCTAGCATGATAGTGTTAGGCTATGAACCAGCCGAAAAGCGAATGGGATTTATATGCATGGAGACAAGAAAGAGCTAAGCAACAAACGCTTCCACGATATGAGCGAGTTAAGGAAGCCCGCCAAGCTCAACAAAATTATAAACAAAAGTACGCGCCCAAAGAGGCCGTCACGCCAGTCGTTTTTAAAGTTGGAGATAAAGTCATGAGTAAAAGAAAAAGGAAGGTACATACCTTCACGCCGTCTTGGTCAGGCCCAACCAGAATCTTGAAGAAGTTTTCAGACGAAGTATATCTCGTTCAAAAAGGAAACGTAACCACAAGAGTACATGTAAATGATTTGAGACCAGCCTCGCCAGAGGAGCACAAGTTGGAAATTGAATCTTCAGATGAAGAAAATGCTAGGCGGAACATCACTCGATGGAAATGATTCCCCGTTCTCAGACGATTCCACAGAACCTCCACAGCCGGAGCAGACTGTAGTCCAAATCCATGCACCGCCACGCGATGCTTCTACTTCTGATTCCGATTCAAATTCTGGAGATTCAATAATATTTTTATAATATTTTTCAACCTAAGCTAAGTTTTAACTTAGTGCTAGGTTTATTTCATCATCAAAATTTCCATACCAACTTCTTGTCGCGTCAGGCAAAAGTTGGTATTTTTTATGCATTTTTTACAAGTTACTTCCATATTGAGGATATTGTATCGACCATACAAATCTTCAAAATTCATTGCAGCAACTCTGACCGTGTCCGGCAGAGTTGGTATTTTTATAATTTTTTCAAAGTCCTCATATGTTAACAAACATACATCTGTAAGCAGAGTCCGACCCAAAGGGTCTTAACAAATGTTCCATTGGCACGGCATGGAAAGACGACAACTCTGACGCAAGAGCGCGATTCAGACGAGTCTAGCAACTCAAGGGCGAGATGCCGCCACGTCTGCTGAATGGGCAAATGCAACGATCCGACGGATGCAGATTCCATCGCAGATTTCTCCCAAGAAGAGATGTTAATTAAAACGAAAACCATTTCAATCAACATAAGTCAACAAAATTCTATGTTCCTATTCTCAAAGACGACGATGTGATATCGGTCGCAGATTCCACTTTATGCCCAGACGGGATAAAGCCATAAATATTTAGCCAATATAATTTACTAAAAAATCTGTTTTATATTGTTTCATATTAATGAGCAGTGCCATTGTTAAGCTGGAGCCAAAGCAGTCCAAGGATCACCTAAGCTGATCCAGAAGGCAGTTCGACACCGAAGATGATCGACAAAAAGCAATAGACACGAGGAGGAGCAGACGCAAGCCAGAATTAGTGGAAGAACACTAAGAAAGTTAAGTGCGTCGAAAGTGTTTGTGTTGCGTCAACAAAAATCTAATGATTTTTGATTTTTTCTTTTTTTATCCCATTTTGAGATACAATGTTCAAATATTCAATCGAATGCTATGCATCGATATATGTACAAACATATCACCATTTTTTAGATTTGCATCTATGTTATGTTTCAGATAGGCCGGTCTGAAAATAACCGAATGCAACACATGGGAGACTCCATCCAAAGATCCATTTTTTATCATACCAATTTAACAAACATTGCACAAAAGATTCACCGAACGAAGGGGGGTGTTAAAGAACACGGTAAAACCCTCGGTATACTTTTCGACGTTGTAACAAAATCCGACTTAGGAAATATTTTGCATGAAAAGCGTGCTTTACCATGTACTCATATGTGCATGGGAACCGCCTTGCCTGAACGTATAAAATTGTAATTGCAGAATACAATTCGAAGTAGTAGCGCTTCAAGCATTTTTAAGCTCTGAGGAGCGACCAAAATTAATATTGAAATACAAATACGTGAATAAGACAGGCAAGCAAAAGCCCACCAAATTTCAGAAACATTGAACTTTTCTTGAATCTTTTTGTGTAATCGTTAGCTCACAAAACTGCATTTTGGATAGTAGTTGGTACATTATGAATCGTTCCGTTCCTCACCATGTGTTGCACACGGTCCAGACTAGTGTTTGTTAAACATATTTCTTAAAAGTTGTTGTAAAACCATAAATTTTTGAAGAATCAATATATATTTTTGAACTTTATATTGCCTTTTAATTGTGTTTTCTAACAAAATTCCCTTTCAGGTATAATTTTAAGAAAGTGTGGTACATCCAGTGTTAGGTTTATAGTGTTACGACGTCCAATAGATACCATTAGAGCAGCAGTTAAGCAAAAACGAACAGTAAGTATAAATTTTCATATTATTCTCCGTCTAAAACAGTCATCTTGAACCCTAATTTTGTGAACGTTAACATTCACTTTTGAAATATATTAAAAGTCCTTCAGACTCCAAAAGATGAATTGTTCACATGGCGCCCGAGCAGGGACAATGCCGTCCTCAAACCCAACAAATCCATTTTCTTTTATGATGGAAGACTCCGAGGAGTCGACCCCAAGGGATTTCTACGAGCGGGCCACAGTGCCTCTCGTCGACGACAGTTCTAGAGAGTTAGAACCACAAGGACTGTTTCCAGAGGTCAATAATCGAAATTTATCTGCTTCACAGCCACAAAATCCAAATTCAATGGAAAGTATGTTCATGAAAATGGCAGAGGGCTTCGTGCAGGCGATACAGAACGTGTCGACCTGTACGCCCCATGAGAGACAAAGATGTCCGAACGAGACGTTCCATGGGCTCGATCATGAAGATCCCGCAGCTTTTATAAAAATTATGGAGGAATATTTCGACAGAGCTCGCATAAGCCACGACTATGATCGCCTCCATAATGTGACTGGCCAACTCAAGGGCGACGCCCAACGATGGTCCGAATAGTTTCGGACGTTGATGACATCGTACACCTTATTTAAGGAAAGATTTTTTACAAGGTTCAATTCACCCGACATACAGTCACGAGCTATTGCTCAACTGTATGCCACAAAACAAACGTCTTTAGACGACACGGCAGTGTTTATCACGAAGAAAACCTGCCTTTTCAATCGTATAGATCCCTTCAAATCCGAAGCCATCAGAGCTCGGATAATCATGGACCAACTGCGTCCAGAGATTAGGTCACGCTTGAGAAGCAACCTAATTTCGTCCACAGAGATGTTAGTAGCCGCGGCCACTAACGTCGAACGGGATTCAGCCGACGAACAGACGTCGCTGATCCAACTCATCGACCAACACATGTCCCGCGCGTCTTACTATCAAGAGCCGAGACCCTCGAGTCGACAAAATTTAAGAATAAGGAGCAATGGAAGCCCAACTCCGACAGCACCGAGGGTGCATTTCCGAGAGGATGTCTCTCGTCAGGACGGTCCAGGTAGAGCACCTGGTCGTCCTTTTTTTATGAATAATTTTTCGAGCGGATCAGCGAATCCTGACCGCAGGCAGAACAATTTTAATGGCGGATCGGGGAAATTCCGAGTACTCGACCGACCGGCAACCCCGTGCCGATACTGCACAGACACAGTGCACTGGCACTTCCATAGTCAATGTCCCAACAATCCTCATCGTAACAGGGGAACGGGAAACTTTCAAGGGGCCAGAGACCCAGGCCAGGGTCAATCTGTAAGATCCCCGGCACAACGGCCGAACCAAGGCGGCAGCAATGCACGTTAAACTTTTATTCTGATACTCGTGACCATTACGACACTCCTATGCATAAGACACGGGAATCCATAAATTATATGAGCGAAGCGTTCCCTTTGCCTCGTATAAAAGTTCTAATAAATGAACATGCGGTCGATGCTCTGATTGATTCAGGCTACACGAAACGTTATCCATCCCAAGCTGTTGGATAATTTTTAAAATCTCACGACACGTCGATCATTTGCTATGGTGTGCGGAGATAAAATGGTGGACTCTCTTGGCACGATGAAATTGAACGTAAATATTTCAGGCACCTCTTTTGAAATTGATTTTCAAGTAATCGAAAATTTAAATGAAACAGTAATATTGGGATCACCATTTTTATACATGAATAATGTCGCATATGATTATGGCCGAAAATGCCTATATGCCGGCATGGAAGAGCGTATTACCGTCTTCTGGAATCAAGCTTCTCAAAGGGAGAGACAGCAGGCAAAACTTCCTGAAGAGCTTGTTATTTAAGACAAATTTCTACGGCCGCTGTTTGAAGAATTTGTCGATTTGTTCACTGCGGAACCGACTCAAGCAACCACAGTGACTGTTAAACACAAAATTGTCGTGAAAGACTCAAAACCCTTCAATATTCTGATATTGAAGGGTTTTGAGTCTTTCACGACAATATGGTCTGCCATATCCAATGTCTCCATGTACTAAGAAAATTATGTACGATCAAATTGAAGAGGTGCTGAAAGCTGGCGTCATTGAACCAAGTACTGCATAATACAGTTCACCTCCAATGATAATAAAAAGACCCGATAAGAAACCACGTTTTTGCATTGACTATCGTCATCTAAATGAAATGCCTGAAGACGAAGCTTCCGTATTACCAAAAATACATGAAAGCATCAAAGACTTGGGAAATTCTAAAGTTTTTACTATGTTGGACCTCAAGAGCGGATATTGGCAAACACCACTCGATGAAGCATCAAAAGATTTTTCGACTTTTACTACTCCTGATGGGGCAGCTTATAGATTTAATGTCATGCCTTTCGGCCTCAAGACAGCTCCCTGTACCTTTCAGAAATTCATGGCAAGGGACGTTTTAACGGGTTACCTGCACCATTTCTGTAAAGTCTACTTAGATGATATAATCGTTTACAGCGTAAACGTGAAGGAGCATATGTCCCACCTGAGGTTGGTCTTTGAAAGACTACGTTTACATAATCTACAAGTGTCACCGGAAAAGTGTGTAATAGCGACAAATGAAATATAATATTTAGGCCACACAATTAGAATTGATACTTCTCGTCCATTAGAAAAACATGTATTGCAAATTCAAAATTATCCTGTACCAAACACGAAAAAGCAGCTTCAGAGTTTCATAGGACTTTGCAACTGGGTAAGAGAATATCTACCAAATATTGCGATGATTACAAAGCCGTTAACGAAACTTCTATCGAAGGAATATCGCTTTCATTGGACTCAAGCATGCGATGCAGCTTTTCAAAAACTTCATCGTCCGGATTTTTCACGTCAGTTCATTTTGCGAACAGATGCATCATTACAAGGGCTTTCAGCAGTACTCTATCAATTAGGTGACAACGGCGAAAAGCATATTATCTCATATGCAAGCAACACGTTATCTCCAGCAGAGAGACGTTACCACATTAACGAGCTGGAATGCTTGGAAGTGGTGAATTACATATAAAAGTACAAGATGTACTTAGCAGACAAACCGTTCTTGGTGAAGACGGACAACAGAGCGTTGCTTTGGTTGAATAAACACAAAGACGATAAAACCAAATTCACCCGATGGTCACTGCTATTGCAAGAATATGCATTTAAAATCGAACACTGTCCAGGCAAAGAAAATTTGTTAGCCGATTTCCTCAGCCGTAATCCACAAAATCAATATGTCGAGACCGACGATGAAGAGGAAAGAATGTTCCTACCAAATTATAAGTGTCCAGTACGTATTTCTGTTTTAACACATTCAGAAATATACGAAGATATCGTACAGACTCAATCGAGGTCGAGAGATATTCAAGACAAGATCCGCCGTTGGAATGATCTATTTCAACAGGAACAACGTTCCGAAGCGGATCTTATTTTTATGAAAAATTTTCATGTACAAGACGATGTACTAATGAGAGACACCGATCGAAATTTAAAGTTGGTAGTTCCAAAGAGGAAAATCGAAGAATTGATTTACCATTATCACGATCGAGATGAAGCATGTCATCCAGGGAGAGGCGAGACTCTTAGAAAAATTGCACAAAGATACTATTTCCATAATATGGCCAGGGTCGTAGGCAAATACATAAATGCCAATCAATAAAAACACGACAAGCTCAACCCAATGCCCCACTTAGAAGTCATGCACCGCAGAATGCATTTGTAACTTTGAGCGTCGACGTAATTGGCCCACTGCAGAGGACCAAAGACGCCGAAAACCGATATATGATTATCGTCGAAGACGTATTTAGCAAGTGGATAGAGGCAAAGGCATATATTCAGGTCGATGGCAGAACGATAGCCAAATTTATTGACGAAGAGATAGTTGCAAGATTCGGAGTCCCTCGAGTCATAATTTCCGACAACGGAGGTCATTTCAACTCCGAATGGTATATCACATTTTGCGAAAGGAATGGAATTGAACGATACCTCATTCCTGCTTATCATCAACAATCCAACCCCGTGGAACGACGGGTTCAGGAGTGTAAGAAAATTTTAAATACTTTATTATACAAAAAGCCAAACGACACGTGGAATTGCTACGTGCATCAGATGGCATATATTTTGAGAAACCGTAGAAATGTAGCTACAAATCAAACACCTAGCATGATAGTGTTAGGCTATGAACCAGCCGAAAAGCGAATGGGATTTATATGCATGGAGACAAGAAAGAGCTAAGCAACAAACGCTTCCACGATATGAGCGAGTTAAGGAAGCCCGCCAAGCTCAACAAAATTATAAACAAAAGTACGCGCCCAAAGAGGCCGTCACGCCAGTCGTTTTTAAAGTTGGAGATAAAGTCATGAGTAAAAGAAAAAGGAAGGTACATACCTTCACGCCGTCTTGGTCAGGCCCAACCAGAATCTTGAAGAAGTTTTCAGACGAAGTATATCTCGTTCAAAAAGGAAACGTAACCACAAGAGTACATGTAAATGATTTGAGACCAGCCCCGCCAGAGGAGCACAAGTTGGAAATTGAATCTTCAGATGAAGAAAATGCTAGGCGGAACATCACTCGATGGAAATGATTCCCCGTTCTCAGACGATTCCACAGAACCTCCACAGCCGGAGCAGACTGTAGTCCAAATCCATGCACCGCCACGCGATGCTTCTACTTCTGATTCCGATTCAAATTCTGGAGATTCAATAATATTTTTATAATATTTTTCAACCTAAGCTAAGTTTTAACTTAGTGCTAGGTTTATTTCATCATCAAAATTTCCATACCAACTTCTTGTCGCGTCAGGCAAAAGTTGGTATTTTTTATGCATTTTTTACAAGTTACTTCCATATTGAGGATATTGTATCGACCATACAAATCTTCAAAATTCATTGCAGCAACTCTGACCGTGTCCGGCAGAGTTGGTATTTTTATAATTTTTTCAAAGTCCTCATATGTTAACAAACATACATCTGTAAGCAGAGTCCGACCCAAAGGGTCTTAACAAATGTTCCATTGGCACGGCATGGAAAGACGACAACTCTGACGCAAGAGCGCGATTCAGACGAGTCTAGCAACTCAAGGGCGAGATGCCGCCACGTCTGCTGAATGGGCAAATGCAACGATCCGACGGATGCAGATTCCATCGCAGATTTCTCCCAAGAAGAGATGTTAATTAAAACGAAAACCATTTCAATCAACATAAGTCAACAAAATTCTATGTTCCTATTCTCAAAGACGACGATGTGATATCGGTCGCAGATTCCACTTTATGCCCAGACGGGATAAAGCCATAAATATTTAGCCAATATAATTTACTAAAAAATCTGTTTTATATTGTTTCATATTAATGAGCAGTGCCATTGTTAAGCTGGAGCCAAAGCAGTCCAAGGATCACCTAAGCTGATCCAGAAGGCAGTTCGACACCGAAGATGATCGACAAAAAGCAATAGACACGAGGAGGAGCAGACGCAAGCCAGAATTAGTGGAAGAACACTAAGAAAGTTAAGTGCGTCGAAAGTGTTTGTGCTGCGTCAACAAAAATCTAATGATTTTTGATTTTTTCTTTTTTTATCCCATTGTGAGATACAATGTTCAAATATTCAATCGAATGCTATGCATCGATATATGTACAAACATATCACCATTTTTTAGATTTGCATCTATGTTATGTTTCAGATAGGCCGGTCTGAAAATAACCGAATGCAACACATGGGAGACTCCATCCAAAGATCCATTTTTTATCATACCAATTTAACAAACATTGCACAAAAGATTCACCGAACGAAGGGGGGTGTTAAAGAACACGGTAAAACCCTCGGTATACTTTTCGACGTTGTAACAAAATCCGACTTAGGAAATATTTTGCATGAAAAGCGTGCTTTACCATGTACTCATATGTGCATGGGAACCGCCTTGCCTGAACGTATAAAATTGTAATTGCAGAATACAATTCGAAGTAGTAGCGCTTCAAGCATTTTTAAGCTCTGAGGAGCGACCAAAATTAATATTGAAATACAAATACGTGAATAAGACAGGCAAGCAAAAGCCCACCAAATTTCAGAAACATTGAACTTTTCTTGAATCTTTTTGTGTAATCGTTAGCTCACAAAACTGCATTTTGGATAGTAGTTGGTACATTATGAATCGTTCCGTTCCTCACCATGTGTTGCACACGGTCCAGACTAGTGTTTGTTAAACATATTTCTTAAAAGTTGTTGTAAAACCATAAATTTTTGAAGAATCAATATATATTTTTGAACTTTATATTGCCTTTTAATTGTGTTTTCTAACAAAATTCCCTTTCAGGTATAATTTTAAGAAAGTGTGGTACATCCAGTGTTAGGTTTATAGTGTTACGACGTCCAATAGATACCATTAGAGCAGCAGTTAAGCAAAAACGAACAGTAAGTATAAATTTTCATATTATTCTCCGTCTAAAACAGTCATCTTGAACCCTAATTTTGTGAACGTTAACATTCACTTTTGAAATATATTAAAAGTCCTTCAGACTCCAAAAGATGAATCGTTCACATACACACTATAAAGTAAATATGTTGCCAATACTGATTATGAATTATGAAAATGAATATTTTTAAGTTAAATTTAGGTCATTTCTAGGTTTATGAGTAAATTTTTTAGGGACTTCAACTAAAATGGAAAGTATAACTAGAAATTAATTTAGAAACGGCAATAAGAATGATTAAAATAAAATGTTGTTTTAAAAATGGTATTGAACTGTAAATTTAGAAAGGGTTGTAAAATAATAATTTCGGAAATGAATTTTATGATTTCTTATATTTACTGTAATATTTGTAAAACGTAATTTTCATTAGATTTTGGTTAAAATTATTATTGTCTGTACTGTACAGTAAAAATAATTATATTTGAAAAAGTAATGTTCGTAAATATACTAAAAGTAAGTTTAGGTAACGGCAATGAAAACATGTGGCCGAGAGCGTGATTGTTGGGAAACACTCTTGAGTTTTGAAAATTGTTATGAAATTTAATTATGCGTCTTAGAGCTCAAAGTAAAATGTATAATGTCTTTTTATTATATTTTTATTATTGCTTTATGATTAATTAATTAGCTACAGTTGTGGGGGAATTAATACAGCTAGTCGCTTTCCTCTCCTACGTTCAAGCCTCAGTTACCGCAAACAATGACGCAAGAAATATGTCTTGATTGAATAATGGAATAGCTGTGGCTGAACTCCTCTAGGAGGTTCATATAAATAAGACGATAAAAAGATGTTCATTGATAAGCTTGTTATAATTTTCGAGTATACTTACCCCTGCGTCTCCACTACCACCCTCATTGCCCATTGATCCTCCTTTCATTGTATTGCCACCGGAGCCCATTATATCCCAAATACCCGATATTATTGGACCGATACTTTGTTCCAATTCTCCAAGTTGTGCGGTAAGACCTGCAATATTTATATTTATATTTATAGAAAATAGTAAACCTGAACAATAATAATTGCAATATTTCGATAGTATTACGTGTTTACACCATTTAGTAAACACCTCAAGCGTGGACTCAATAATTACAACACAAAGACGCTAACCACTGGTTTATTTAACAATTAATTGACACATTAATTAGTTATTAGAATTAAAACTTTATAATTATTACTTTGAACCACTATTGCTCACTACTTATCATCGTTATAATCTGATCAGTTTGCAATCTCAACTAGAACTGCCACAAGAGTACCCACATGATCACTTTCTTTATAGATATGCATTAGTTTTCTGAACGTTCCCGATTCAAAGACTCGCTCTTTCTTAACACATCAACGGTTGGCATTTATGGGTCGGCTGGCGAACTACCATTTTATTTTATTGCCTCAATAATTTTTCTCAATTCTTCCCGGCATATTCTTTCTGCTTTTCCTCACAAAGCCTTATTTCCAAGTCTTCCCTCATTTTTGTAAATTTATCGTGACGTTGTCGCTCCTGCTCTTCTTTTCATCTTGATTTTTTGCTATTCTTCTTTTTCTTCTTGACGTCTCTTTTCTGGTGTATTGTCATTTTTATATGATCTTCCATCGTTCTGGCAAATATGCCCTGCGTTTGCTTTTCAACAGTCATACTTCTCATCAGAAAGTTGTTTTAAGGTAAAAATGAGGCTTTATACAATAAATAGTAAATCAATTAACGATCATATTTCGCCATCATAGCATTAATATTATAATCCGAGCCATCAGATTCCTCATCTGTAGTGATGGAATTAGAATCGCTATCATCATCGTCAGATTCGTCCTCGTCGTCAGCGTCTTCATTGTCGGAAGAGTTTGTGTTTATTTTTTCTTCCTCCTCGTCAGGATTATCTTCTGAACCTACAGAAATTGAACAAATATGTACGATTGGACAAACATGTACAATAATATTTGCCTTTTAACACGGGAGAATAAATTCAACGGGTAGAAAAATAATTACTAGTTTTCCAAGTCAATTCACTATCTATCGGCAACGTTTTGCCAACTGTTATGTTGTTTTCTTCAGGACACCTATTTTTATTGTAACATTTAAATTAATTATACACAATTTCAATAATACAAACATAAACTTAAAATATCTTACAATTTCAATATAATTTCAACTACTGTTTTAGAATACCATAAAATTGTGTATTGATATTAATAACAATCTCTTGTCCATTATTAATAACAGCACATCACTAGTGCATCTCTCCATATGGACAATAAATTGGTATTATTATATCTATACACCATTTTTCGACAGTGTGCATCGAGAGGTGACCGAGTGCAGACGTACCGAGCCAAGAAAGTGCACAGTGAAGTGGCAGCCCCACAGTTAGTGTCGTCGTCGACAGTTCTAAGAAGAGGAAGTACACACGTCTTTTTCAAGACGGTGTACTAAAAAGATAAATAAAGTCTCCCTCCCTTGGGGACACCATTTTTACTGTTACTAACCATAACTTTTCCCAATAATATTATAGGTATTCCCTTGCAGGACACCCACAGCGACGTTACCGTGGAGGACGGTAGCATGGATTACAGTGAAGACGAAATGTCCCAGAGCGGTAGCTCCCGAGGGGATGCCCCAACCCCAAGGGATGACAGAAAGGACGATAAAGAGACGATAAAACGTCTCACAGAGGAAAACAAAACCCTCAGAAAGAAAATAGAGGAGCTCACCGAGAGGTTGGAGCTAATGCAGAGGGAGCAAAAGTCCCAGCACGAAGAACTTCTGCGTGTGATTGGAGGAGAATCGCAAACGCGGAAGCGGAAAAACCCACCCGCCACTAATACGGACTCCGACGAAGAGGCCCCTAAGGCGGCAAAGAAGGTGGCTGAAGAGCCCCTCAATTGCCCCCCAGAGCCATCCAGACGAAGCAGATCGGGATCTAGAGCTCCCCAGCAGGAGGCTAACGTCCCCAGACAAAACGCCAGGACAGAGGAGACTGAGGCCCCTCAAGCAAAAACAAGAAGCCAGCGCATACCGCCGGTAGTGCTGAGAAACAAGGAGACATGGACAACGGTGAGCCGTCGTCTAACCGAAACCGGCATTAACTTTAGCAAGGCTAAAGTTACCGCGGAGGGAATCTCCATCGAGCCCGCGACATCCGAAGATTATCGCAAGATGACTAGGATGTTCACAAACGAGAAAAGGGAGTACCACACGTACACCCTGCCAGAGGAACGGCTGCTACGTGTAGTCATCAGGGGGATCCCGAGCGGCGTTACTTGTACAGAGGTGGCAGAAGACCTCCAAGACCAAGGTTTCGCACCTACCGCAGTGCAACGGATGACGTCCAGACGGACGAAACAGGAGGTGCCACTCGTACTTGTCCTAGTCCCACAGGACCAGGACAAGATACTCCAAGCCACGAGGTGCTGCTCTCTAGTCGTAAGGACAGAGAGACAGAGAGCCAGGTAGCGGCATTCCAACGCCACCGCTGCCAGCGTTTCGGCCACGGACAATCCAGGTGTACCGCGCAGCCGAAATGCGTGAAGTGCGGCGAGGCACACCGGACGACTGACTGCAAGAAGAAGGCAGACGAACCGGCCAAGTGTGCGAACTGCCAAGGGGCCCACCCGGCCAGCTACAAGGGGTGTCCAAAATACCCCAAGCAATCAGCCAGCGCCACTCAAAGGCCGGTACAGAGGCCGACGACGACCTCAACAAAGAAGGGCGGCGTAGCGCCAGGCACTAGCTACGCAAAAGTAGCCCAGAGCAAGGCAGGACAGAACACCGTCCCTGCCTCAAAATAACAAGCATCGCCAGAGGCCAAAAACCTCACAGCGGTGCTAGCACAGATGCAACAAATGTGCTCAGCGATGAGTGCATTTTTTGCTCAAATGCCAAACTTTACTAATCTGTAATGCCTTTACAGATTAAACCGGAATTCCTGCAGATGGCGGCCTGGAATGTAAACGGCCTGCAACAAAGGAGACTTGAAGTCGAAGAGCTCCTGACCAGGTATGATATAGACGTCATGGCACTGCAGGAAACCAAGATGACCCCGGCCAAGGAGATCAACTTCCCAGGATACCACACGTACAGGATGGACTGGGTAAACATACCTCGGCGACCCGCAAGAGGAGTGGCTCTACTCGTTAAAAAGACCATAGCCCACCATCCGACGGTACTACCTGAGCTAGAAAATATGAATGCCACCGCCGTAGTAGTGTCCACAGCACGAAACGGCGACGTCCAAGTGGTTTCATGTTACCAGCCACCCCACAGCACGCTAACCGAGGGGGATCTGGACGCAATTCTACCCGCTAGGACACAGGTCGTCGTAATTGGCGATTTTAACGCCAAATCCCAGCAATGGAACAGCGGCGTAACCAACACTCGAGGACGAGAACTGCTGCGGTTCCTGGGACAGCACGCCGGCGAACTGCTGGTGGTAGGACCAGTCCAGCCCACCTTTGACAACGGTAGAAACAGGCCAGACGTACTGGACATAGCCATCCTAAAGGAGATGACCCTCGAAGCGGAGATCTCCACCAGAACGGAGGGATCTACCGAGCACAACCCGATCTTCCTAACTCTAGGAGGACAGGCGGGTGACGACAACGCTACCTTCACGAAGCGACGAACGGACTGGGAATCGTACCGGCTGCACCTGCAGCAGTACATTGCACAAATTCCCAGGCTAGATACCGTGGGGGACGTTGAGAGGGCCGTCATTACCCTGGAGGAGCAGATCCTGGGAGCAATAAGGGCCAGCACGACAGAAGCAGAAGTAAGAAGACACCCAGCACCGATGGCGAACCTACCAGAGGTCACCAGGCAGCTGATAAGGGATAGAAGAAGCGCCAAGAGACGGGCTCAGAGGACGAGGCTCCCCGCCGACAGAAGGGAGTATAACGTCCTCAGCCGAAGAGTGAAAGCCGCCCTCCAAGAACACCGTCAGGAGGGGTGGCAACGCCACCTTGAGTCCTCGATCCACAGGACAGAAGTATGTGGAATACCCAACGTGCCCTGCGAAACCGGAGGAAACCTATACCCCCGATTCACGGAGAGCGAGGGATCGTCTACACTAACCAGGAAAAAGCCGAGGCGTTTGCCGACAGCTTAGAACTGCAGTGCAGAGAGAACGAGCTCGATGACGAGGACGAGGACTGGGTGGACGATGTCGAGCGCAGAGTACGTAGGATCCACCGCCTGCCTGATGACGACCACATCCGCCCGACTACCCCCGAGGAAGTCAAGGAAATCCTTAGGAGCCTAAAGCCGAGAAAGGCTCCGGGATGTGACAAGATAGGAAACATCGCTCTCAAAAAGCTACCCAGGAAAGGAGTAGCGGCGCTAGTCAACATCGTAAACGCGATGTTAAGGTTACGGCATTTTCCAGCCAGGTGGAAAAAGGCCGACGTCATTATGATCCCTAAACCAGGGAAAGAACTAATTTTCCCGTGTTCTTACAGGCCCATCAGCCTCCTCCCAGCCATGAGCAAGGTTGCAGAACGGGTCATCTTGAAGAGGCTCACAGAAAAGACAGAAGAGCTGAATATCATCCCGGATGAACAGTTCGCGTACCGAACAGGACATTCCACCGAACTCCAAGTACTTCGCCTCACCGAGGAGATTACTGAGGGGTTCAACCAGCGGCAAGTCACCGCGGCGCTGTTCCTAGATGTTGCCAAAGCGTTCGACAGGGTCTGGCACGACGGCCTCCTAGCTAAAATGATGAGTATGGGTTACCCCATCGAACTCGTCAAACTAGTGAGGTCCTACCTGCACCGCAGACAGCTAAGGGTCAAAATCTCGGACCAACTCTCCACTTACAGGACCGTGGAGGCGGGAGTCCCGCAAGGTTCGGTGCTGTCACCGCACCTGTTCGCTATCTACACCTCAGACCTCCCCAGGACCGACCACATAGCCCTGGCCCTGTATGCAGACGACACAGCAATAATTGCCAGATCCTGGAAAGCCAGGAACGCAACCAGAAAACTCCAGGAAATGGCCACACTCCTCGAAGAATGGTGCACGAAGTGGAAAGTCGCCGTCAACGCCGACAAAAGCCAAGCCATACTCTTCAGACGAGTGCGGAAAGAAATTCCCACAGGACACGTCTCCATGAACGGCGAGGACATCCAATGGCACGACACCGTCAAATACCTTGGCGTGGTCATGGACAAAAGCCTAACGTGGAGACAGAACACGGACGCTATTACAGCCAAGGCGCGGCGCACAAGAGCCCTCATCTACCCGATGATGGGAAACGGTAGCCGTCTCAACCTGAGGAATAAGCTCACGCTTATCAAAACCCTCATCAGGCCGCAGCTGACGTACGCCTCGGTAGCGTGGGGTTACCAGGCAAAGTCCTACATGAAGAAAATCCAGGCAGTGGAAAACATCGCCTCAGGACGGCGGTCGACGCACCATGGTACGTGAGAAACGCAGACATCGTCAGAGACCTGGAGTACACCACGGTCACTGAAGTCATCCGGGAACGAGCGAAGAAGCTGTACGCCCAAGCAGAGGAGCACGGGAACCCGCTAATCAGACAGGCCACTGATTACGACCCTGCCGACGCCCCGAGGCACAAACGGCCGAGGGTACAGCTTCTGGACAACGGGTGAGTATAACTTATATTTCCCGCTAACCGATCTGTTTCAGATACCCCAGGACGGACCACCACTACCAGAGACATGACGTTTTTCTACCCAAACCCAACCTCCTTGCGGGCGTCGGACAACATACCGTCCAACGCCCGTTGTCCTACCTGCTCCGTGGAGTCCGAAAGTGCTAAAAAAGCACTTAGGGTCTCCACACTCCCGAGCTACACAGCTCATATCCTTACCTTTCCGATGATCCGGGGTAGGACACACCTTTACTGTGTCCTACGTACCGGCAGTCAATCCCAGCCAAAACTTCCTAAAACCCAACTAGACCGATGACTACCCGCGGGGGTGACAAGCTGGCGAAGAAAGAAAATATCAAGACAAGAAGAGCGCCAGAAGAGACCTCTGCCAGCGAGGTTGAAGAGCCAGGACCAGGGGAGGTCCGCAGAAAATACCACGACACATCTCGCATTTGCGGGCTGGGTCTGGTAGAAGTAAGCGGGCCCACCTATCACGAAGGCCGGTCCAGGTCTACAGAGATAATCTAGGAGCAAAGAGTAGTAGTCCTACTCGGCCCTAGTTATCGAGACCGTCATCAAGCCAATGGATATTGGCGCATACACCATTTTATGAAATAAAATTATATTGAAATTGTAAGTTGTTTTAAGCTCATATTTGTATTGAAGTTGTATATAATTAATTTGAATTATTAGATATTGCAGTATATGCATTTTGTCACAAGTGTCTTGTGTAAGCGGTTCGAAGTAGATGCTGCTGCAGTTCACGCTTACAAGGTGGTTAGGATATATGCGTCGAAATCTAATAATTTTTGCTTAAATACATCTGTTGTCATGCTGGATGATACCACACAACCATTATTGTAAATTTTATACCGACTTAATTAATTTTTTTATACTTTTCCACATTTTTTTCAATGTTGGGCTCCAGAAATATGCATGCCATTTTTTATTTGAGCTTAAAACAACATTATATTGCGAAGTGTTAAAAGGCATGCAAAATAAATTCACAAAAATTTTACTTTTTTTGTAACTTTTATTATTTATGATGTGATGGACTTCTTCTGCATGCAAGCCATTTAAATTTTAAGGACACGCTTACACTATCAAATTTACACTGAACTTCATTTGCTGTTGTTTAAAATCACGTCAAATCATTTGAAATTTTCGCAGGACTTTTCATAAATTTTCCATTTTTGGGCCAACAAGGGCAGCATGCCAATTTTTTTATAAGGGTTTTACGACATAAAATTTAATTCTTTTCATCGACATGCAGCACGAGAACGCGGAAGTTTTTTGGGACCCTGCGAATCCCATGCCTATAATTACTAAGACATTAAATTAGTTTTTAACTTTTTTTTAATAAAAGGGCAAGTTTTTAATATTGGATAAAAATACTATAATTTCGTTTTAGTGGAAATGCAATTTTCCATATGACCAGAAATCGCGTAGCGGACTAGTACCCGTTTTTCTTTGTTGTCACAAAGTACACTTTCGCTCCTTCAAAAGGCATGCTGTAAGAAATCGGAGACAATCAACTGTCACCATCTCCCGGTCTACAACACTAAATAGTCTTATTTTATATTAGGTGCAGTTCAAATATTTATACAAATTCCGGAATAAAACTTTTCTAAAAATGTTCTCAAAATGTCACAAGGAGGTTACTTTGTTTTTTTCCAGTTGAAAGAACTTGTCTAACTATACTAATTTAAAAATTTCCTTTAACTGACACAGATAAGTTTTATATAAAGTCTGTAGTTTCAAACTTTTTCGAATACTCCAGAAATTCTCTGTTGCAATTCTAACATTACTTGTTGCGTATTTACACCTTTTAGTATACACCCTAGAGTAGATTCAATAATCGCAACATGAATAACACTAATCACTGATTAGTTTACCAATTAATTAACTTACAATTTCAATACTAAACATTACTTTTAATCAGTATAACTACTTGTCACTGTACTTTTTACCAGCCCGATTTCTTTGTCCTTTCTCTTGGTTTGATCACTTTGCTATGCCAGCTAGAACGTCTATGACTAGAGCTATCATGAGGCCACCTGTCTGATCCTTTTATACTTGTAGATAGGCACTATGGACTGTTCTACAGGTGTCCTGAAGTTCCCGATTGAAAGACTCGATCTTTCTTCACATATCAACGATTGCCATCTATGAGATGACTGGCGAACTACCATTTCAGTACTAGCATCTCTCCCTAAAGGGGACTATCTACAGAGACCAGATCTGCAAGGGAGTATACACATAGCAAAAAATAGATACAGCGAAGCGGAGAAATTTCCAGTACCTACAATATTTTCAATAAACTGATAAAATTTAAATAGTCCACAGAATAATTGATTATTTGTGTCTTGAGAGCGCAAATTACCTTAGTGTCTCACTGAGTACATAAGTTGATCAATTTGATGCTTTTGCTGAATGAATTGTGAGCATTACTGCGATATATTTTTTTAACATTTGTAGAAACAAAATATTCCACATATTTACGAGCATATTATTTACACCTTTATGTTCAATTTAATAAATTGAATTACATTTTCTATATCATTGCGGTTGTTTATTGCTTTGTTATATGTAATTAAAAGCGATTCATACATCGTTCTTCGGTGATAGTTTGATTCTATTTCTAAAATTTGTATAATGTGAAAGTCAAAGTTATAGTTATGTTCTAATGTATGTTTAGTCGGTACTGTCGAATTCTGGTTCAATGTATTTATATTATACAGTATAGAAACCACTTATGGATTAAAATTAATTTTGGCGATATTTTAGAATGTGAGAAACGCTCGAAGAGGTCAGTTCCTTCTAAATTGTACTATCGCGGTTAATGAGTACTAGTCGACTGATTTCACCGTTGTAAGTAGTAGTTCTATTCAATGACGGCGTATCAATTACGATAGTACTGTTTTACTATCAGTAAATAATGTAAAAAATGTCACTTTGCTTACGCTTCTGAATTGTGCAATTTGCGGTACTATCGACTAGAACTATCGCCAGAGGCCAAAAACCTCACAGCGGTGCTAGCACAGATGCAACAAATGTGCTCAGCGATGAGTGCATTTTTTGCTCAAATGCCAAACTTTACTAATCTGTAATGCCTTTACAGATTAAACCGGAATTCCTGCAGATGGCGGCCTGGAATGTAAACGGCCTGCAACAAAGGAGACTTGAAGTCGAAGAGCTCCTGACCAGGTACGATATAGACGTCATGGCACTGCAGGAAACCAAGATGACCCCGGCCAAGGAGATCAACTTCCCAGGATACCACACGTACAGGATGGACTGGGTAAACATACCTCGGCGACCCGCAAGAGGAGTGGCTCTACTCGTTAAAAAGACCATAGCCCACCATCCGACGGTACTACCTGAGCTAGAAAGTATGAATGCCACCGCCGTAGTAGTGTCCACAGCACGAAACGGCGACGTCCAAGTGGTTTCATGTTACCAGCCACCCCACAGCACGCTAACCGAGGGGGATCTGGACGCAATTCTACCCGCTAGGACACAGGTCGTCGCAATTGGCGATTTTAACGCCAAATCCCAGCAATGGAACAGCGGCGTAACCAACACTCGAGGACGAGAACTGCTGCGGTTCCTGGGACAGCACGCCGGCGAACTGCTGGTGGTAGGACCAGTCCAGCCCACCTTTGACAACGGTAGAAACAGGCCAGACGTACTGGACATAGCCATCCTAAAGGAGATGACCCTCGAAGAGGAGATCTCCACCAGAACGGAGGGATCTACCGAGCACAACCCGATCTTCCTAACTCTAGGAGGACAGGCGGGTGACGACACCGCTACCTTCACGAAGCGACGAACGGACTGGGAATCGTACCGGCTGCACCTGCAGCAGTACATTGCACAAATTCCCAGGCTAGATACCGTGAGGGACGTTGAGAGGGCCGTCATTACCCTAGAGGAGCAGATCCTGGGAGCAATAAGGGCCAGCACGACAGAAACATAAGTAAGAAGACACCCAGCACCGATGGCGAACCTACAAGAGGTCACCAGGCAGCTGATAAGGGATAGAAGAAGCGCCAAGAGACGGGCTCAGAGGACGAGGCTCCCCGCCGACAGAAGGGAGTATAACGTCCTCAGCCGAAGAGTGAAAGCCGCCCTCCAAGAACACCGTCAGGAGGGGTGGCAACGCCACCTTGAGTCACTCGATCCACAGGACAGAAGTATGTGGAATACCCAACGTGCCCTGCGAAACCGGAGGAAACCTATACCCCCGATTCACGGAGAGCGAGGGAGGATCGTCTACACTAACCAGGAAAAAGCCGAGGCGTTTGCCGACAGCTTAGAACTGCAGTGTAGAGAGAACGAGCTCGATGACGAGGACGAGGACTGGGTGGACGATGTCGAGCGCAGAGTACGTAGGATCCACCGCCTGCCTGATGACGACCACATCCGCCCGACTACCCCCGAGGAAGTCAAGGAAATCCTTAGGAGCCTAAAGCCGAGAAAGGCTCCGGGATGTGACAAGATAGGAAACATCGCTCTCAAAAAGCTACCCAGGAAAGGAGTAGCGGCGCTAGTCAACATCGTAAAGGCGATGTTAAGGTTACGGCATTTTCCAGCCAGGTGGAAAAAGGCCGACGTCATTATGATCCCTAAACCAGGGAAAGAACTAATTTTCCCGTCTTCTTACAGGCCCATCAGCCTCCTCCCAGCCATGAGCAAGGTTGCAGAACGGGTCATCTTGAAGAGGCTCACAGAAAAGACAGAAGAGCTGAATATCATCCCGGATGAACAGTTCGCGTACCGAACAGGACATTCCACCGAACTCCAAGTACTTCGCCTCACCGAGGAGATTACTAAGGGGTTCAACCAGCGGCAAGTCACCGCGGCGCTGTTCCTAGATGTTGCCAAAGCGTTCGACAGGGTCTGGCACGACGGCCTCCTAGCTAAAATGATGAGTATGTGTTACCCCATCGAACTCGTCAAACTAGTGAGGTCCTACCTGCACCGCAGACAGCTAAGGGTCAAAATCTCGGACCAACTCTCCACTTACAGGACTGTGGAGGCGGGAGTCCCGCAAGGTTCGGTGCTGTCACCGCACCTGTTCGCTATCTACACCTCAGACCTCCCCAGGACCGACCACACAGCCCTGGCCCTGTATGCAGACGACACAGCAATAATTGCCAGATCTTGGAAAGCCAGGAACGCAACCAGAAAACTCCAGGAAATGGCCACACTCCTGGAAGAATGGTGCACGAAGTGGAAAGTCGCCGTCAACGCCGACAAAAGCCAAGCCATACTCTTCAGACGAGTGCGGAAAGAAATTCCCACAGGACACGTCTCCATGAACGGTGAGGACATCCAATGGCACGACACCGTCAAATACCTTGGCGTGGTCATGGACAAAAGCCTAACGTGGAGACAGAACACGGACGCTATTACAGCCAAGGCGCGGCGCACAAGAGCCCTCATCTACCCGATGATGGGAAACGGTAGCCGTCTCAACCTGAGGAATAAGCTCACGCTTATCAAAACCCTCATCAGGCCGCAGCTGACGTACGCCTCGGTAGCGTGGGGTTACCAGGCAAAGTCCTACATGAAGAAAATCCAGGCAGTGGAAAACATCGCCCTCAGGACGGCGGTCGACGCACCATGGTACGTGAGAAACGCAGACATCGTCAGAGACCTGGAGTACACCACGGTCACTGAAGTCATCCGGGAACGAGCGAAGAAGCTGTACGCCCAAGCAGAGGAGCACGGGAACCCGCTAATCAGACAGGCCACTGATTACGACCCTGCCGACGCCCCGAGGCACAAACGGCCGAGGGTACAGCTTCTGGACAACGGGTGAGTATAACTTATATTTCCCGCTAACCGATCTGTTTCAGATACCCCAGGACGGACCACCACTACCAGAGACATGACGTTTTTCTACCCAAACCCAACCTCCTTGCGGGCGTCGGACAACATACCGTCCAACGCCCGTTGTCCTACCTGCTCCGTGGAGTCCGAAAGTGCTAAAAAAGCACTTAGGGTCTCCACACTCCCGAGCTACACAGCTCATATCCTTACCTTTCCGATGATCCGGGGTAGGACACACCTTTACTGTGTCCTACGTACCGGCAGTCAATCCCAGCCAAAACTTCCTAAAACCCAACTAGACCGATGACTACCCGCGGGGGTGACAAGCTGGCGAAGAAAGAAAATATCAAGACAAGAAGAGCGCCAGAAGAGACCTCTGCCAGCGAGGTTGAAGAGCCAGGACCAGGGGAGGTCCGCAGAAAATACCACGACACATCTCGCATTTGCGGGCTGGGTCTGGTAGAAGTAAGCGGGCCCACCTATCACGAAGGCCGGTCCAGGTCTACAGAGATAATCTAGGAGCAAAGAGTAGTAGTCCTACTCGGCCCTAGTTATCGAGACCGTCATCAAGCCAATGGATATTGGCGCGACTAGAACTGTTCCTCTTTCCGTCGCGGCACCGTAACGCCTTCCTGTCAGTGTACTTTGAGAAATATGAAGATAGACATGACAATTTTTTTTTACGACATCTCGGTAACGGTAAAAGAGCCAGCTTGAAAATAAGAACTTCCACCGGACAAGCTCGAAATCTTGCGGATTATTTGGTTCCATCGGAATTTCTACATTTTTTACCTAAACGTGTGCGGAGATGTACGACAAATATTGGATATTCTTCACTTAAAATTGAAATATCTCGCGAACTGTCGCTCATGGGACAAAAGATAAACAAACAAAAAGTCGTCTTCCTATTTTTGTCCTGCGCCAAAAATTATTGAGTTTGTGGGCGGCCAAAGTGGAGACTTTTTTTAATGAATTATTTGATAGTTTTTTTTTCTGTTAAATACGACCCCAGCAACGATTTCTTGTCAAAATAGTATAACTGACATTACTGACGTAGAAACTCCAATTTAAAATTTAAAAAAATCGAAGAACATACTATAGGCTGGCCGACAAGAGTAAATAGTAGAGCCAGGGGAGTGCAGATTTACGAATTTCGTAAATTCCATAATTCCATAATATTCCGAACAAATTAAAGCCTTCGGATTGTGTTAATTATGCATGAGCTACTATGTCTTAAATTAAAATATTATGGATGAATTTTTTGTCGTATCTTATAAAATAAGAACAATATTATTATTTTATATATTCCTATATAAGTATATGTGTGGTGCCACTGGATGATGAGCTACCCGAATATTTGACCTTCGTCTATAAAAGCTCCGCCTATTTCACAACAGTTAACAAATTATTAAGTACAAACAGTTCACACATCCATTTGCTCGACTATGGCAATTACACAAAATGTCCTAGTCGTTGATTTCATTAGGTGCCGCTTCAGTATTAAATAACAACTAAATCCTTTGACGAGAATGCCGCTGATTTTTTGCTCAACTATGTACTCATTTTGGCTCCGCTTTACTTGATAATTTTTTTTAAATTTCTTTCGATTTTTAAATAAAATTTGAATATATAGGGTGGCTCATGCAAGTGCAACACAAGAGAAGTGATTTTTTAAATGAAACACCCTGTATACTTTCATATTTTTTAATTCTCCTTGATGAGCTGACCTATAACATAAGATCTAATTATCTGATTAGTGATAGTGTATAACATAACGAACACGGAAAGTGAAACTCAACACACCAGGGGAACTGCTGACGCTCGAGGCAGCAGGCCGATTGCAGAATTTACATGATTGTGTAAGACACTTTCCAGCGAGTTGTGTACAGTATTTTTCCCACGAGAAAAAACTATTTTTCATTTGACAATTTAATAATTTGAAATATGACATGATGTTTATTATGACAGTTCACGTTTTCCTAACACACTTCCACATATTCGATACGTAGAAAATCTTTGCCTAGATATATGAACAATGATAATGATAATAAAATTATAGATTATTTTACGCATTACGGGTATCTATGAGTTTTTCATATTTTCTTAGAAAAGAAAATTTAACTTCAAATTATACCAATAATGTTGATTTTACAGTAGATGCAGGACTTTTGCGATGAAATGAACAAGATTCTGAATACATTCTACTACTCCTGACCTCTTCGAATAAAGAATACATGAAACTGTGCATACAAAGAGCAGTTTCAACACACACGTTACGTTTGTAACAAAAAAATCGATTTAACTATTGTTCGTCTAGAAACAGTAACGGAAACATATGTTAAACGCAAAATATGTATTTCCGTTGGAAATCGATGCTGTTTTCAAAGAACCTATCTAAACATATCCAAAGTTATCATGCTTGAAGTCAGCAAAATTCCCTTCTTAGGGATTTTGCGGAACTGTATCGAAATCCGATGAAATAAGGAAATATTTTGCACGAACCGCGTGCGACATATAAAAACGCCGTCGGAGGATATTTTGTGGAAGTACTATGAAAGTTTTTCGAATTTACAACAAAACATTTCATTTTGGAACTATAATAAAAAATTTATTTTTGAAAACTATCATAAAAATCTGTTCCACGGGCGTAATTATTGTAACTGTAATAAAAGACGTCCCACGGAGCGCGTTATGTGGAACTATATCAAATTACATTGCAAGGGGCGTAAATTTAGCAACTATCTCGAAAACCCAAATAAAATTCTTTATTACGAACCGACGCGACGTTGTGTAGTACTGCTTCTCATGCATGGTATAGACTATGAGAATGAGTTAAGAGTTTCGTATTAAAATTTCTGAAACTTGATTTTTCGCAGGCGACAAATTTTTCGATCATCATTTTTAGAGTTTAGCAATCGTTTTGGCGGCAAACTTATACGTTTTCCATTGTATTTGCCTACACATGGTTCCTCAGTCACTCGGAATCCATGTCGCTCTATTACCACGTACATAGTATATGGGACCGCCTTGCCTGAACGTATGAATATAAAATAATATTCTCATTAGAAGTGATCCAAGAATTTTCAAGCTTTATAACGATTGCCCGAAATTATTTACGATATATAACAAATATGTATACGTATATTCGTGACAGGTGAGCTAAAAGCCAACAAAGTCGTAAACATTAAATTTTTAATTGGATCTTTTTGGTGTCAATCGATTGCTTAAAGTAAATCATTAGATGGTAGTTGGAGACCGCATTGTCCGAATCTTCCTAATCATCACCATGTGTGGTATGGACTGACACACTTGTTAAACTTATACTTCTGTTAACCTTATACTTATATATTCGAAATTTGTAACTAACAAAAATTTTCTAAAAAGACCAATGCCTTCACCTAAAAATCCTATCGTTTTCATTGTGTCTAACTGAGTCTATGTTAACAAAGTTCCCTTTCAGATTAATTAGGAAAGTGTTAGAAATCTAAAGTTTTAGCTTTAAGACAGTGTAGCGAAGTCCGATTAATACTATTTAGTGAAAGCAGTTAAACAAAAATCGAAAGTAGGTATAAATTTTGTGTTTTACGTCTGAATAAGTCACATCGCACTCCAAACTCGAAATTCGAATAAAATGATTTCTTCTATGATATTTCTTGAAGGAGAACAAATTTTCTTAAATCATTCTGCATATGGAAAACAACTAGTAGCATTCAATTGTATTCATTGTTCTTTCGAAACCTTGTACTTTATTTAGAATTCACCCGCAACCACTACATTTCTGACTGGGATACACAAATGATATATATATGACTGTATAGGTCTTTATTTTAGTGAAATCAAATTAACTGCCTAATACGATTATTATTACTCATTAGCAAAACTGATACATTTGAATTCATCCGGGCTTTTATATCATGCACAAACAAGGACGTGATAGTAAGTCACACGCAAATTAAAACTTAATAAGTCGATAAATTTGGACGTCACAAGAATCACAGTAATAACGCACTGGAACCTGTCTGGATTAATGCGTTCACGTTAACTTCAAATAATGCGTAATAAAATAAAAGAAAACAATCTCGACTAATTCGAATAATATTTGTTTATTTATCATTTGTTATTTTCGTTAATTTATCGCTTTACTGAATTTCCGGTTTAACTTGCCTGCAACTCTAGCTTTCTCCTTGGTTATAGAGCTTGTTAAGACATAGTAAGTGTAGTCCTGGAAATCTTAAATTCTATACAGGGTGTTGCATCATGAGAGGGACATAGCTTAATAGGAGGTAGAGAACATCAGAGGTAACCGGAACCTCCCATAGAAATGTCTCATTGGGCCTTCATTACGAAGTTACAGGGTGTTAAATAATTTTTGGCCAAACCTGTTTTTTGTCATAACTTTGACAGGGAATGAAATAACGGATTCATATTTGGTACGGCTAATGTACTAACGAGCCCCAAGAGGTACATGTATAAAAAAAAATATATCCAGGCCCGGACTCACTATAATTTATGTTTCTTCTTTGCATCAATAAAACATCACCCTGTATATATTTTTTTGAAATTTCGATACGATATTCAAAAAGAGCAAGAAAAAACAAACAAAATGGCCTATTTCATTTTTTTGTTACACCTTCGTGGTTATTTAAATACGTTGTTAAATGTGCAAGAAAATGGATTACAGAACCCTATTAAATGAGAGGCACGTGAAATAAATAGTTTTATAACTAAAATTTGCAAAAATTCTATTGAGCCTAGGTGGTCTGGGTGAATCCTAATTCCGGCACGTTTTAAAGGTCCATTTTGGTAAAAAACTGTGGTCCTAATAAGTAATCGGGTATGAAATAACAAAATTTTTAATCAATCACAGTAGGCTTGTTCAAAGAATAAAAGTGACAGATAATTTAAACCATTTAGGCCTAAGCAACCAGTTACTTTGATCAAGAAAATCATCAACATTTTATACTTAATAAAAATTGGAAAAAATATTTTTTTTTTATAAATAAAATATTTTCCATTCAATTAACAATAAATAACAAAACAATAACTAAATGTGTTTAAAAATAAAATGTAATTGACACTAAAGTAAATTTTCAAAATGTCCTCCCCCACATTCTGTGCATTTTTTTGCGCTTTTAGAAAGGTCACCAATTGCTCGACGTATCATTTCTGGATTATTCCATATTTCGTCGCAGGTTGTAACGATGCGCTGGATTAAATGTTGTCTACTTTCAATTTCAATGCTATAAACCTCGTTTTTTAAGTGGCCCCATAAAAAGTAATCACAAGGGTTACAATCAGGAGATCTTGGTGGCCATTCATGTGGACCCCCGCGTCCAATCCATCTATTAGGATACACATTGTTTAAGTGTTCTCTTACTTGAAGGTTAAAATGTGGTGGGGCCCCATCATGCTGAAACAACATGCCTCTTATACCGATATTTTCTAACATATTCGGTAAAATGTTTTGAAGAAAATTAAAGTAAATTTCACCATTCAATCTTTCTTCAAAAAAATGTGGCCCTATCAAATGTCTATTCACAAGTCCGACCCAAACATTTACAGAAAACCTGTGTTGCGAACAGCGTTGGCGTACCGCATGTGGGTTTTCCTGTGCCCATTTATGATTATTTCGTGAATTGTTTACTCCATCCCTTGTAAATTGTGCCTCATCCGTAAATAAGGTTCTGTAAATGACTGGGCGATGGTTAGACAACCAATGACAAAATGCCAGGCGGGAGATATCGTCGCCTTGTTGAAGACGCTGTACCTGCTGGATATGATATGGATGGTAACGTTCTCTTTTTAGGGTTCTCCATACTCGCCAATGAGGAATACCAGTTGCCAAACTGATTCGTCTAGTGCTCATATTTGGATTTTCTTGAACTACGTTTATAATATTGTTTTGTTCCTGCACACCTTGTTGTTAAACACGCTCCACAACTGCAGAAGTAGAAAACTTTCCGTGTTGTCTTGCATACTGGAACACCGTACTAAAGGTTTTATGATTAGGGCATCGACGACCAGGAAAATGCAGCCGATATTCTCTTTCCGCCGACCTACCATTTCCATTACAGAAACCATAGATGAATATTATGCCAGCATATTCCACGTTTGTAAATTTTACTGGCATAGTTAAAATATTTTCACAAGTTTTCACTAACTAAATGCGGATTATTGACACATTAAATTACTAACAAACAATTATTCAACTGTTTAGGAGATTTCTTTTTATTATCTGTCACTTTGAACAAGCCTACTGTGATTGATTAAAAATTTTGTTATTTCATACCCGATTACTTATTAGGACCACAGTTTTTTACCAAAATGGACCTTTAAAACGTGCCGGAATTAGGATTCACCCAGACCACCTAGGCTCAATAGAATTTTTGCAAATTTTAGTTATAAAACTATTTATTTCACGTACCTCTCATTTAATAGGGTTCTGTAATCCATTTTCTTGCACATTTAACAACGTATTTAAATAACCACGAAGGTGTAACAAAAAAATGAAATAGGCCATTTTGTTTGTTTTTTCTTGCTCTTTTCGAATATCGTATCGAAATTTCAAAAAAATATATACAGGGTGATGTTTTATTGATGCAAAGAAGAAACATAAATTATAGCGAGTCCGGACCTGGATATATTTTTTTTATACATGTACCTCTTGGGGCTCGTTCGTACATTAGCCGTACCAAATATGAATCCGTTATTTCATTCCCTGTCAAAGTTATGACAAAAAACAGGTTTGGCCAAAAATTATTTAACACCCTGTAACTTCGTAATGAAGGCCCAATGAGACATTTCTATGGGAGGTTCCGGTTACCACTGATGTTCTCTACCTCCTATTAAGCTATGTCCCTCTCATGATGCAACACCCTGTATATTTGTAAATAGATAGATAGAAATATTTTATTTCCCAAAGTATATATCTTACAAAATACAATAATTGTTATAGTGTACATATGCATTAAGTTAAAAATAGATACATACTTCTGACTCTTTCCGAGCCTTAGAGTAAATATGTCGCCTAATTTGGCCTGTATTTTTTAAAAAGAATTTTCTATATTAAATTATACAATCCATTAAAATAACATGAGTAATAAATGGTACGAATATTAGATTAGCATGCAGAAACTTGCACAGGCAGATTTAATTTAGATTAGGTTTAGATTAGTATATTCAGATTAGTACATTTAATTTAGATAAATATTTTAATTTTGTAAACTGTGCTTTTATTGCTCTGTTTGTGAAGCTTCGTTTTTCCTTTGACTCACTGGACGTACCGTATCTCCACTATAGTTACTCAAGTCATGCTTAACCGGTTTGTAGACTAATGTTTCAACACTTAAAACAGGAATTGGCTACCGAGGCATTGTACCTCTACTGACCCTCGAGTGTCAAAGACACTGCTCACTTCTCAATCTACAGATACTGAGAAAACCCAGTTACAGTTATTTATATTTTTACACTTTAAAATTTGATTGATGTCACTCACCTGTTGATTTTCCACCACTTCGGATCTGTTCCAATGCATTTGTAACTGCTAAGAAGATATTTAATATGTTATGGAAAATAGGTTTAAAGAAATCTGAGTGTTGACGAATTATGGATTCTATAAACATGCCCAGTTCAACATAATTATTGAAAAATTGTTTTCTATTCCACTGGAGTATGTCTGTAACAGCACCAGCCATCTGTTTGACGACTGGTAATTTTAGTATTCCCCGAAGGATATCCCAAAGGTGCAGTATCTTGATAGTACTACCAGCGGCTGTACCAACTCCAGCCACAGAAGACGTCGTTAGCTTCATTGCCGTTTCTACAGCACCACTGAGTTTATCAATAAACCAGTCACCAGCATTAACACCTACTTTAATTCCAACTATATTTGTACTAACAACAGTTTTAATAATTTTTCCGGCAACAACTGAAAATAGGAATAAAGTATTTTCAACAAACCCATTCATCTCAAGGACTACAATATGTATATTATTAAAATAAAGCAAATCGAAATAATGTAAAATAATCACGATCATTGCAGGATGTAAACAATTGCATTTGTAGAATTTTTAAACATGCAGTTTTCAAACAGTTATAGCGTAAAAACAACAATTTCTTTAAGACAGTGCGCTACCTCATAGAAAGACGAAGGATGGTATTTTACGCATATTCTAAATTGCATCTCACAAATCAAAAATTGATAGCGCTACGATTGTACGATATTTCGCCAAATACTTTGCCACTCTCCATATCGAGAACTTAAGAAACCTCTAGGAGCTGTACAAAAATGTGAAAATCCTTCAGTTCTAGAAGTAAATATAAATGAAATATTAAAGAATAAAGAGTTGTAATCGAATGTGATAGTAAAACTGAAGTTAATAAATAATAAAGTCGAAACAGTGACCGAAAAAAAGCTAGTTTGAAATTGAAAAATCCTACTGTGAAAATTGTGAATATGGAGTAGGAGATAACCGAAGATGAACTGCTTACTTACTTAAACAGAATTTCTTACTTAATTAAGGATTGTTATTTTTAAAAGTTAAAATTCTTCAACAAAATGAAGGCCTTTCGGGAATGTGATCCAGAGTCCTATCTCAGAATTATAAAATAATAGTTTTTCACCCTAACTGGGAAAGATACCGTGTGTTCGAATATGTAAGTGTTCTGAGATGATTTACCTGTGGTGTATTTGGTTATGATCAATGGAGTAGTATTTCTAGACTCATAAAATATGCGGTATGTGACCATACATCTGATCAATGTGTCAGTCATATTGTCAAATGCATAAACTGCATAGAAGCTAATAAAGACATTAAAAAAGTTTAATCTATATCACTTCATATACATTGTTATTTGTCCAAGGTTGCAAAAGAAAATAGAGATTCAACAGCAAAAAATTAGATACATTTCCAATGATAAATAGCAATTATGTTTTAATAGTAATGGAATGAAACTGAAAATTTTACATCAAAACATACTTAAAGCATAAGGAACAAAATTGATCAGATAGAGATCGAATTAAATGAACACTGACCCTAACCGCATGATTTAAATGCAGTTCATATAAAAGGGTACAATGTAACAACAGCCTTTTGTAGGAGCCCTTTTAAAAATGAAGGAGTCATAATATTTCACAAGTATTCACTAAATCTAAGTATTAAGGAATTACCAGACATTAGTAAACAAGCTATTGAGAAGGATATGAAAATTATTACATTGTATAGGTCACACCAACAGGTGACTTAAATAAAGTACTGCTTAGAGCTAATTTTAAGTAATTCAACTAATATGTGCTTAATAGTACTAGGTGAAGATTGACACTTTGATTTTCTGTGTTATATCGCTTACTTTATTTATTTTATTCCTATAACATTGTGTCACATTTATGAGCCTACTAGATATACTTTTGGCCAGCAATATGGATAGTAATAATTATAATATTAAATGTAATGTTGCTATAAATGGGTTATCTGATCGCGCTGTCCAAATTTTCGTTAGCCACCTGACAAATGTAAATAACCATTTAAAAGAAAATGTTAGAATTAGGTTGTTGTCTTGAATTAATTGTGAATCATTTGAAGCATTAAGAAAGTTATCTTGGCACATATTAACATCTAACATTTATCGTGAGCCCTCTGTCGGCCGGTTGGTAAACCTAGTTAATCATACTCGTTGTATATGGTTATATGTAGCATTCACAATTTTTTGTAATTATTTTACAGTTACATTGCAAATATATATATAAAATGATTATGGATCATGCAAAATTTATGAACATAACCGTATATATCGCGCCACATACGGTAGTTTGCGTGTCGTTCACACGTCATATTTTTTGCGATTTTTTTTTAATTGAAAATAAAAATTCCTATTTTCCTGTCATTTTTACTTTAAAAATGCATACCTTCTAAATGTCACTATGAGTAACCGTTTTCAAGATATCTGGCTTTAAAGTATTCAATGGAATCAATTTAAATTATGATTGAGGGATGTACGATTTTTCAAAGTAGGCTTTGAATGAAACAAAAACAATATGGTAAATCGCTTTTGCCAGTGGCGTACAACATAAATGATAAACCCCTTAACCCCTCCTAAATTACATATTACGCCACTGTGCGAATATCAATTTCAACTAATTAATTCATATTTGCCAATGTCTTATACGTAACATATGCACTCTTGTTAAGAACCCATAAAGTGGATAATTGTCGAGATATTAACCATTAAGGAGGTAAAAACACAGTACTTGATTAATTAGAATAATCAGTCATTACAGAAACAAAATAAATTTTATTACGTAATTACTTTAATACATTTTCAAAATGCAGTCCACCAACATCGATACATTTCCTTATTCTTTTTGTTAAAGATTGTCTAACTTTAAAAAATATGGCAGGTTGATTTCTAATAAACTGAGCGGCATTTTGTATCTGTTGCCATAATTCCTGTCGATTATTAATTGTTTGGGAATACACCAATGTCTTCATATGTCCCCAAAAGTAAAAATCCATAGGATTGAAATCAGGGTCAATATCGAGATGGCCATCGAAATTCACTTCCCCTGCCAATCCACCTATGTGGAAACCGCAAATTTAAATAATTGCGGACTTCAAAGGAATAGTGAGGTGGAGCTCCATCCTGCATAAACCATAAATTCTGTCTTATGCTTCTGGGCCATGTATTAATTTCATAATAAAGTTCTGTTTGCAAGAAGTTCAGATATGAAGCATCATTTAAGTTTGGTGGTAATTCATATGACCCCTATAACTGATCTCCCCTAATTCCACACCAAACATTAATTTTGAATTCTTGTTGAAAATGTGATTCCCTAGGTGTATGTTGATTTTCCACATCCTAGTAATGGGAATTCTTCCAGTTAAATACTCCTCTTCAGGTGAAAGTTACTTCATTCGTAAATAAAACATTTTCGAGAAAATTACGATTTATTGTTTGTTTATTTTGAAGAAATTTTGAAAATTCTACACGCGCGGAAAGATCCCTAGGTAACAAATTCTGTACCGGGATAAAATGAAATGATCTCAAATTTTCTTTCTGAAGTATTCTAGATAGGGAAGATTTACTTGCTCCAGTAATTGCAGACTATCGCCGTGTGGAGAGTTCAGGATCTTCAGCAACTCGAACTAAAATTTCATCCTCCTAGTCGGCGGTAATTCTTTTTGGACGCCCTATGTGGCTCTTGGGACGAAACTCGCCACTTTCTCCTAATCTGTCATAGATGTTTTTAAATGCTTGATAGTTTGGTAGGGCCCTGTTGGGATATAATCGTAGATATGTACGGCGGGCACGTCTACCACAACAATTTTCTTGTGCGTAGATGCGTACTATATCTCACATTTCACTGTTTGAAAAGTTGTTGTGACGAGGCATGATTAATTCAAACAAGTTTAAAAATTCAGTGATCTAAATCAAGCCAACACAATACAATAATACCTAATTTACACAAGTCACCAAGATTTATGTACAACAATCTTTAAATTGCATTCATTAGCACAACCAAATTTTTAGGTATGACATTTAAAGAGTAATTGACACAAGCCACCTAGATTTGAGTACAATAATCGTACATCCTAAAAAATCATAATTTAAATTGGTTGCATTGAATGCTTTAAAACCAAATATCTCGAAAACGGCTAATCGTAGCGACATTTAGAAGGTATGCCTTTTTTACGTAAAAATGACAGGAAAATAGGAATTTTTAGTTTTAAAATTTTTTAAAAAATCGACAAAAAAATATGACGTATAAACGACACGCAAACTACTGTAGGTGACGCCCTCTACCGACAACAGCAAAACTATAAACAGATTTGAATCCCTCGCCTGAAAAAAAACCCAATCACCAAATTTTGTTAAAATATTTAACTTTTAAAGAAATTATTTAAAAAAAATATATATTAAATTTGACATCCTGTATTTTTGTTATTATTAACTTTTGGACTAGGGTAAGTTTGGTTAAATCGTAATATTTTGATGTATAACATTGACCATCTACCAGGTTCCACTTACCTCTCACCACTACTTCATTTGCTTAGTCTAGCTTAAGAGTTAGCAGGTTGGACACTATCATTTGTCTATTCCATGCCCTATGGCATACTGATGAGAACATAAAAGTTTGAAACCGGTCTATGTCTGGTTAGGAATTAACAAATGATAGTTGGGTACCGATCCATCAGAATTTGCAGGTGTAATCCAATGCAGGTTGGAGTATTTGCTCGCTAAGCAGTTGTTTCCTGCAAATCCTGCTTAGCATATGTATATAGAAAATAATGAAATTGATGTAGTGTTCCGGGGTAGATATTCTATTTTTTTATTAAAGAGTATCGGATATTATTAGATGTAATATAAGAAAGTGATTCATTTTTAATATATATTTTGTTATGTTTTTGGCTTAATTAAAAACATAACCCCACGAAATAGCAGTGTCTTCTACCATGCAGACATTCATGGCATTACAATTGGCAATTTTATGATGCATTTGCCATTTTTTTAAAGAAATGATTACGCATGTTAACCAAATATTACATTATTTATCTGACAAATTCAAACATAACTTAGAGATCCACCTTGATTTTATTTTGTCCTCATATGCGCATTCTCCTAAGCTAAACTAATTTTACCAAAATAGTTAATATAACATACCTTTTGCAACATTCATTATTGTAGAAACTGCTTCAGCATTCAAAGAACCTACTTTACTCAACACACTTATAACAAAGTTTATAACACGCTTTCCAATTGAAAACATCAAGGTAATAGTTGTTCTAGATATTCTTATTGGGATTTTAGCTATTTGTACAGGAAGATTTATTGGAAGAAATATGACATCTTTTAATATGGATCCCAAAGTGAAATGTGTTGACGCTGAACCTAAAAAGGAAAATATTTGTAGATATTAAGTCAATTAACATTATATACTTACTGGAAAATTAAAATTAGAATAGAATGCAACAAAGACAACGGAATTAAAATTAATGAGCAAACTACGATTTATTTGGCATAATCTTATTAACATCTTTAAAATGAGGACATGGCTTCATAGGTTGTTTCATTTCAATTCATTATCTTCGATGTCTTCGACCGTATATTAAGAGGGGGCTTTTTATAACGTGAATTTTCAAAACAACCAGCCAATTTATCCAGTAAACCGCATTGTTTGTAGGCTCGAGGTCCAACAAAATTTATTGTACTTTGTATTCTGTCTCTTGCCATTTGCTTTGAAGAAGTGTATATTGAAGCCACCCAAGATGAATATTTAAAACTGTAAACATTTTATCTAAAATATCCCCATAATGGGGACTCCATTAAGTGATCTATATGTTATCAGGAGTAACACCTTTCGTTTCAAAACCTGTTATCTCAGAATGCATCTCAACGGACAGTTTTTTTTCATCTTCAAGATTTATCCCTCTATATGTTTTTGTAGCAAATTTTGCGACTCTTCCATGTTTATGAATAGACCCGCTAAATTCAAGGACTAAATTATAATGTATCCTTATAACTTTTTCTCGTCTATTATACACCAATGCTCGTTGAAAAGTGGAAACTAATATTCACCTTTATTCTCATATAAAGAGGATTAGATTTACGGTGGCCAACACTTCATCCAAATACACCGGTCACGCACACAAAAAGCTGAAACCTTACAAGAATTTGCCGCTGCTGTTGAGCGACTGGCATACTTGGTTTACCCGGATGCACCAAAGGAGTTCCAGGAACAACTGGCAGTTGCGACTTTATTGAGGGCATAGGAGACGAGGAGGTCAGGCGAGTCCTTAGATATTAATAATAATATTGTCATATTACCAGAATTTTCAATTTACATACAGGGTGTCATTAGTTTCATGTCATGAAAAGAAAAACTGGTAATGGGGAACGACCAGACAAACAGATACATAGGGTCTAAAGTCCATGGTTTTGGAGAAAGTTTTTTTAAAATTAATTAATTGTTAATAAAATTGATTGAGAACTTCTGAAATATTGAGGTAGGCAAAGTATTCCAGAATAGAAGTGAAAGTTCAACCAAGTTCAAGTTCAATTCTATTGTATGCTTTGTCGGCTGTACATCTCCCTAATTGGCATAAAAAGATTAAAGGCCTGCCGCCCTTATGGAATGTTGAAGTATGCTTCAGACATTTACGTATGCTCCGATGTTCGTGAATATCTACTTGCATTGTTGCCAATCGTACCATTTTAAAAGTATTTATACAATTATTTTCTGCTTTATACCTGCACTTTCTTTAAGTAATAAATTATACTATTACTTAGAATTGTTTACCTTTGTATACCATTTTTATTAAACTAATAGTAAAAATTGACAAAAATGCCAAATTTAGGTTAGTCAGTCCCTTCACTCACTCCTATTAAATGAGCAAAACTAAATGAAATTTTGTAGTACTTTACAAATCGGTGCGCCGCATAACTCTGTTCAATCTGTATTCTGAATAGTATCATAAATCACAAAATATTTTTTTTCCTTAAAAAGTTTAGGTTAGGTTTCAATAGGAGTTTGTCCAACAAAAGTGGATATGATAGCCATATCGTACGAGGAAGAAGATTGAGCACGACACTACATTTTCTACGACCGGATTAAGAAAAAACTACAAATAAGTAGTTTTAATCAAATTTTAATATATAAACTTAGCGTCTGCTTAATCTTATGCTCTAAGTGAAAACATTTTATAAATGCGGCAGTAGCCTAACGGTTGCATTTATCTTTCGAAGAGTTTGTAGATTCAACCAAACCCCCCCCCCCCCCCCAATACCTAATTTCTTTTGTCATATATATCTAGAATCTTGTCTGTATAATTTTAGTAAAATTTTAGGTATTAAACCGTTTATCGATTCTTTTAAATTATTTTTTAGCTCAAACTGCACGAATACACACTGACAATTACTTTGACTTATTTGATTTTTAAAACGAATAGTTGCCTATGTACTTACTACATGCACTGTAATTGGTCGATTTCATATCCATCCTAGAACGTATATGAAATATATCCGTTCAGTTAACTGGAATGGCCCACTTATCTATTCCATAGACTGTACGGAAAACAGCAAATTTACAGAAGGGAGTAGAAAAAATATTTTTTCTTACCTATATTTAATGAATAAAGTTTAATTTGCATTAAATACTTAACTAATAAAAAGGAATTATTGCCCTTTCGAATTTATCAAATACACACAATAACGTATAAGTGCCAAAACTACCATGATTTGTTAAAAAATACCATGAAGTTTCGTCACTGTGCTATGTGAAAATCTCACACATCTGACAACACTGATTAAGCAGTGAGTATTAAATTAAGATGTAAACCGCCGAGTGTCACCGATAAAGTTGCGGCGGCTACCGTTGTGTTTTTTACTTTTGCGGTTTTACTTCCTAGTTAGCCGGAATACGTATAAAAAACTGCACCGATACACCTTCCAATTTAAATTATTTAGCCAATAGCATCAGTTAACGTGGATTAAGAACAGTAGAAGGGACAAAATGTTTCAAACTGTTATTAGAAAAATCTACTTTAGTTTAATACATGTCGGTTACTTGAATACATACAATCACACGGCTTTTTTGTATCGTTGCTTCTGTTCTTTTTCGATTTTGGGTCACGTTTTTCTGTATCCTTAGTTAGAAATTATTTTATTGACTTACTTTCGTTTAGTGCAGTATTTTAAAAGGCTGTATTTAAAAGTGAGTTTTGGACATTATGGCAGAAAATTACACTTATCCAGAGCTCGCGGATATGCACTCATTGTATGGAGAATGTCGTGGAAATGCAGCTGCTACAGAACATCTTTACGCTCAAAGATTCCCCAACCGACGTCATCTTTGTCCACGGATATTTGCCCGGCGCCTTCGGGAAACAGGTCGTCTCAATTGATATGCGGGCGAACGAGGTCCACAACACTAGAATAGGGTAATTAAAGCGCAGGTTCATGTTTTGGAACTTGTGTAGAAGAGAATCCAACTTTAAGGACCCGCGATATCGCAAACCGTGTGGGAGTGTCCCATTTTGTGGCATGGAGGACATTGCGAGATATGAATTTACACCCCTACCATTATCAATGTGTCCAAGCCCTAGAACCTCAGGATTATGCAGACCGAATTGAATTTTGTAAGTGGATTTTGAGAAAACACGCAACAAATTAGGATTTTTTAAACATCCTGTGATTCTCTGATGAGTCATGTTTTACCAGGAACGGGATTTTTAACTACAAAAATATGCATTATTGGTCAGATGACACCCGCACTCACTTTCGACGACGTTTCTCTGTTAACTTGTGGGCAGGAATTTGTGGTAATGAATTAATTTGACCAACAGAATTATCCAATAGATTTAAGGGTGAAATCTATTTAAATTTCTCGCAACAAACATTGCCAAATTTGTTGGAAGATGTACCTTTGGCGACGCGCAGACCTGTGTGGTATATGCACGATGGCGCACCAGTGCATTTTAGTCTAGCGGTTCGAAATTTTTTTAATACACAATTTCCTCAACGATGGATTGGAAGTGGTGGACCAGTTAGTTGGGCTGTTAGGTCACCCGACTCAAATCCAATGTATTTTTATTTTGGAGGCATCTTAAATCGCTTGTTTACCGTGATCCAATTCACACTTTGGAACAATTGCAGTAACGCGTTCTAATGTGTATAGAGACCATAGAAATGATCCTAATTTACCCAATGTGTCGAAAGGAGTGCATCTGTCTTTACTTCGTCGTGCCGAAAAGTGTATTAATGTAGATAGACCAACTAATGTAGGTAGAACAACACTGGTAAGTTATCATTTGTTACCTGTCAATGTGCATTTTTCGTGGGAAATTATTTTATTTCGCTCAGTTTTTAAGAACCAAGAAGTCGGTACTCTTTATCTCCTTTGTTAATTCAAGCCGCGAATGCCGGCACCGGCTCCTCAAGAACAAAAGTCTTTTTTCACTTTTATGAACTAAGTGATAAACATTGTTGATTGCCCCCTAAGGCAGAGGTTCTCAAATTTTTTTAAGAAACAATTGAAATGATTGACCTAGGTCTGTTTTTCCAAAGTACTCCTGGAGAAAAAAGTTATATAGGTTTTTTGTTTCTCTGGTCGTTTCCCATTACCAGTTTTTTAATGACTTGAGATTAATGGCACCCTGTATAAACTTAATGCAATTTATGGTATGGGCGAAGTTCACCTACAGTAAAATACTACGTGCTCTACCGCTCAACACAAGACTTAACCTAATAAATAAAATAATTTAATTCTAATATAATGATTGGCAAACTAACAATTATGTAATTGAATCAAAGTTCTAATAATGAAAATTAATGTGAAATTAGAATGAAAGTGTGAAAATCTGAAAAAACAAAATAGTAAATATGCAGTGATAAATGATTTATATCTAGCGATATGATAGATAAATAACAACAAGGTATTTATTACCTCAGCATAAGACTAGTAGCGAAACTTTGATCCATGCACCGCTTATGTGGATTTCCCCATGGCGGAGAGTACAACAGTCTCTCTAGAGACCCAGTCAAAGAAAAAGGATTGGACACCAAACTGAAGGACATAAAAAAGATGGTCACTCAATTAATGATCAGAACAAATGTTCAAGCAAGACAGGGAAACCGACAAGGAGGTATCCGATATTACAGATGCAGGAAATCAAGGTATATCATGAGAGATAATCGACAGCGAAACCCTAAGGTAAACGCTACAAGGAAAGAAGAAATCCACTGAAACAAGACGAAATTGAGGCGTCCTAAAAGGGTAAATACTGAGCGTATACAGAAACAGCAGGATGTGGCAACAGTGAAGATGGTTAGGGTAGAGCTTCCGTAAGATTGGACGAAAGAAGTTTTAAGGAAAGATCAACTGAACGACAGTGATATTGAACCTATATTGAGATCAAAATAAAATAACAACTCGGAATAGCAGGAAGTTTCAGACAAGAACATTTGACTGAAAGCTTTATAGGCGCAATGGGATTCACTTAGGCCTGAAGATAAGCTATTGAAGAGACCGTGGGAAAGCCCAAATGGGAAAGAGATTACTATGCTTCTAGTAATTCCTAGGTGCCGGGTACAAAGACTACTTTAAGAAGTGCACGATGGAATGTGTGAGGAAATTTTAGTGTAAATAAGACTTTAGCTAGAGTACGGGAACGATTTTACTGGATAATTCCATCATGAGGCAGAGACTTGTTGTCACGGAACTGTGAGACCTTGTCGATGGTGGAAGGGCTCAAGTAGCTTCGATGACCCTAAGAGTAATGTCGGTGGGAGTCTTGCAAATGGCTCCTGGTAGGGTCACCCAAGCTGGCAAGGTCGAAGGAGAGCAGTGAAAACTAAGGATAGTTCAACCTCAGAATTCGCACTGCAAAGTGGGGCTACGCGAACTGGCGCACCACGAGCGATGCCACTTACTCGTTAAATAGCGTAATTACAGCCCACACTTTAACGACATTTGTAGAAAAGAGAAAATGGCACCACGGTGGTATCGTGTGGCAACTGTGACCGGGGGGCTTGCCTTAACTGTCCGGATCACGAGGAGAAATACTCCGTAACAAACTGATAGCGAGGTCGGTAAAACCTGTGGATACCGGACAACCTCCATAGTTTGTAGCCTTGTACTTGGAACAGGCGTCATCTGAGGGCCGACCGAGAATACGTCCTAACTCGTGGGAATGGTTATGAGTAATAAATCGAAACCAAATACATTAGAGCAGGCTACTATGAACAATACGTTAAGGTTGGTGACTGGTCAGACAAGACAGAGTAACTCTGTAACAGAAAACACCCTCAGAAAGAGGAAGCAATTTGACTCCTCGATAGTGTTTATGGATGATGCTATAAATACGTACAAGAAAAATAAGAATTTGGTAGTGTTTGATTTGCTGAAGGCACTGGATAGCATAACGAAGAACCAAAATATCTTTGGGAAGCTAGTGGAAAGCAATCCTAACATCAAGAGGAAGATTAAAGATGCAATAAGTAGGCTAAAGATTAATGTAGAGGTAATTAATAAAAAAACCGTTAAAGAATGGTTAGAAGAAAATAAATGGGGGAAGGTAGAAAAATAGACGTACGACATCGATTGTTCAACGGATGAGGCGAACGCTGATAGACAGAGCATGTGGCAACAGAAGCAGATAGGGAATAGAATCTCTGTCTTGTTCCGCATCTCCGCCTGATTCCTTTGAAAAAGAGATCAGGGATGCTATCGGCAAAATTAATGACTACAGTGAGTACAGAAAGCTAGCTGAGTAAGAATAGGATGCAAGGAAGGGAGGGTGAAAACTTAGCTCTCCAAGACTACCTAGAAGCAAGGAACAGATTTAGAGACCAAAAGGACCAAATGGAGGGAAATGTGTGAGAATATTGATAGGAACTCGTGGGGTGACGGGTTAAAGATTGCCATCCGAAGTATGGGAGCCACCCTTCCCTCAATTCCAAAGGAAAGGATAGAGAAAATAGTTGGCGTCTTATTTCCCGACGAGAAGTCAGATGCGGAGCTGGGAAGTGCCGCTGTACAGAGGAACAGCTTAAGACAGCTTGTAGCTGGTTAAAAACGATAAAGCTTCGGGTCCGAATAAATAATAAATTATTTATTAGCCGTTACTCGAGTCCGAGTATAAAAATGTTACAGTCGATAAATTGTGTACAATAAAAAACAAGTAAAAGGTGTAGTCCATTGTAATTCCCATTCATCTACGGTGCACACGACTATGGCTATAGAGGCCAATTCGGGAGAGCACATGTCGACCGCAGTCAGGACAAACATAGACCTGATTAGGTCTTGGATTCGGCCTTCTTGCAGCAACATTTCCTTGATAGCTGGCCACAACCCCTCGCCAATCGGTTCTATCCGCTGCAAGTTGTTCCCATTGCTCGTCTGCAATACCGCAGGATTTTAGATTTTCATGGAGAGTGTCTTTGAACCTCTTTCGTTGACCGCCACGCCTTCTTCTACCGCTTAGCAATTCACCATAAAGTGTACATTTAGGAAGGCGGTTATCATGCATACGATGAACGTGACCTGCCCATCTTAGGCGTGCTCTTGAAATAAGCACCTCAATTGGAAGGCTGTTTGCTCTCCTGAGTACTTCCACGTTTGATATGTGATGGAACCAACGGATTTTCATCATACTTCTGAGGTGTCTTTGCTGAAAACGTTCTAATTCTTTCACATGACGACGGTAAGTAACCCAGCTTTCACATCCATATAGCAGTGTTGGAATGATAACTGCTCTGTAGACAGCCATTTTTGTTGACAAAGCAAGGTCGTGGTTGTCAAATACTCTCTCTCTAAGTCCCCAGAGTGCTCTAGATGCAGCGTTAATTCTATTGCGAATCTCGCTGTCCATGTTTGCTTTGTCATTAACAACGTTGCCTAAGTAATTGAACTGATCCACCACTTCAAGAGAATTTCCGTTAAGTGTAATGTCTATTTGGTTCACTTGATGAGGAGTTGACATAATCTTAGTCTTTCCAATGTTGATTTTAAGTCCTAAGGAATCGTAGCTCTGGGCATACACATCTAAAAGTTCTTGAAGCTCTTCCGGCGTAGAGGCTAAAAGTGCACAGTCATCCGCATACTGGAGATCACAAATGAATCGTGTGCGTGTCTTCGTGAAAGCTCTGAAGCGCCCTATGTTAAAAAGACCGCCATCAAAACGGTATCTGAGACCTATTCCTCTGACTGTCAGTTTGTTGTCAACAATAATTGTTAGAGCAGTGGTAAACAAATTAAAGAGTAGGGGTGCCAGGACACATCCCTGCCTAACTCCAGTGAGGGTTTGGAAAGGTTCGGTTGCCTCATTATTATACATAACCTGGGCGTTGTTGTTTGTATGTAGACTGCGACATACTTCCACAAATTTTCTGGGGATACCTAAGCGGAGCATAATTTTCCAGAGCACTTCCCTGTCCACCGAGTCAAACGCCTTGGTTAAATCAATGAAGGCCATGTGAATTTCTCCTTGATGTTCGAGTGCTTTTTCTTGAAGCTGTTTAAGTGTGAAGATTAGGTCCGATGTGCCTCGGTTTGGTCTAAAGCCACTCTGTGTTTCAGGAAGTAACTTTTCCATAACAGGTGTTAGCCTATTTGCCATCGCTTTAGTGAGTATCTTCCCTCCAACAGCCAGGAGAGCTATACCCCTGTAATTTCCACAGTCCGCAGCGCTCCCTTTGTTTTTGAAGAGGTTGATTAAAAGTGTATCACGAAACTCCTGCGGAGCTTGACCACTTTCCCACACGACATCAAACAGTTTTTTGAGGTAGGGTATGAGCTCTGACGACACAGCTTTAAAGATCTCAGCTGGGAGTGAGTCGGCGCCGGGAGATTTGTTATTTTTTAGCTGCCCAATGGCGGTTAAGATCTCTTCCGTTGTTAGTGGTTTATCTAAGTCTTCGAAGGTGTCATATTGAGGGATAAGATTTATAATATCGTGATCGGCTTGACTTTGCTGGTTAAGAATGTTAGAGTAGTGTTCTTTCCATCGGGCTCTTATTTCCTGGTCTTCTTTGAGGAGATTTCCATTTAAATCTTTAATAGGGCACATATTTTTCCGACTGGGGCCGTACACTGCTTTTACTCCTTGAAAAAAATTCCTGTAGTCGTGTGAATCGGCGTACCTTTGAATTTCTCTGGCCTTGCTTGCCCACCACTCGTTCTTTATTCTTCTGATTTCGCGTTGCGTTTCATACTTAGATTGGGTAAAAGCTTCTGCTTTTGATGAGTCGTTGGGGTGGTTGATAGCGTTTTGGAAGGCAATATGTTTGCGGTCAAGAAGTTCTTGTATAAAAGCTTCATTATCATTGAACCAGTCCTCCTGTTTTTTACTTGCTGCAGTGCCAAGAATTTCCTCACTCGCACTTTTTAAACTGTCTTTAATTTGTGTCCAGGTAGCAGCGACATCTACAGAATTGGTTTCTTCTAGTGCACTCAAATTCTCTTGAACTTTTTGCTTTAGCTGTTCGACGGTTTGTTGGTCACGCAATTTACTAATACAGAGACGGAGTCTACGTTTTACTTGAGTTCTTCGGTGTTTGGGTCTCATAACAATTTTCATTTTAGAGACAACAGGACGATGATCGGTCCAACATTCGCTATCAATGCGCGCCTTTGTAATTTGGACGTCCTTGAGATGCTTCCTACGTACGATAACATAGTCCAGTAGATGCCAGTGACCTGATCTGGGGTGACGCCAGGTGCCTTTAAATTTATCCTTTTGTCGGAAAATGGTGTTTGTTATAACTAGATCATGTTCGGCGCATTTAGTTAGGAGTAGTTGACCGTTAGCGTTCATGTTGCCCAAACCGTTCTTGCCTATGATGCCTGGCCAGGTGTCTGCATCTCTCCCTACTCTAGCGTTAAAATCGCCAAGAATAACGAGTCGTTCCGTTTTAGGTATTCTACAGAGGGTTTCTTCCAGCTGTTGATAGAAGCTTTCCTTGGTTTCGTGACTTGCATCCAGAGTGGGAGCGTAGGCGCTTATTAGATTTACCGCGTTGCCATCTGATAGCTCATAGCGTAGCAGCATTAGACGCTCGGATAAGCCTTGTGGTACTTGTGTTAAGTTGGATACAAGTTGATTCCGAACGGCAAATCCTACTCCATGTTGTCTTCTTGAATTGGTGGGAAGACCTTTCCAATAGAAGGTGTAGTACTTTTCTGTGAGAGAGCCTTCCTCCAAAAATCGAGTTTCGCTGAGAGCTGCAACGTCAACATTGAGTCGGTGAAGTTCTCTATCTATTAGAGCAGTTCTTCTTTCAGGCCGATCGGTGCGAGTGCTGTCGTTCAAAGTACGAACATTCCAAGCGCCGTAGATGAAAGAATTAGTTTTGTTGGATTTAACTTGTCGGTGTTTTTTCGACATTCGATGAGGTGTCCCTGTGGGCACCCTCCCCCGGAGATCCGATCGGGAGGGTATTTTACCTCCGGATGATTTTGTCCCACTTGAACGCTCCATCATTTTTTAAAAGCCTTAATCGACTGAAAACGAAGCTGCATTTGAAGTTTTAGCTGGAGCAGGTATGCAACTGACCAGCTCGGTTGCGGAAGGCGAGTGGTGTGGTCCCATGGCACAGAAGGAGACTGCGACGATGGGGTAACCAAACGATTCCAAAAGCAACCTTTGTGTGCGGTGGGTTATTTTTACCGCACGCTTCGTGAGAAGGTGGATGTGCTCACGGCAAAAGGTAAGGGTTATTCCGCCCTTACTCGGTCGTTAGAGCCTCGTTAGTGAAAACAGGGTGCACCAAGTTCAAATTGAACTCATCGCGAAGGTGAGGTTAACAATTGAGTAGGAGAGGCTATAACTTGCGCTTCACTACCCCATGACGACTTCCTTTATCCCGGAAAGTTCTAGAAATGCCTTGTGTGGAAGGGGGCTATACATTTAGAGACAAGGGACATACACCCAATATCCGTGTATAGTGGAAATATCCCTCTCACAGTGTCCACTGCCACGACCGGGAATCGAACCCGGGACTTTTGGGTGAGAGGCAAGTGCGCTTACCTCTCGAGCATCAGAATGATGCTCTACCCGAGATAGTGAAGATAGTTGCAGAGGAGTATCCCCGGGTTACTCTGAGAATTATCAATTAGGCTCTGGAGAGAAGAGTATTTACAGATAGGTGGAGGAAGACAAGGCTGATATTGATAGCAAAAAGAAATAAACCAGCAGATCCTAAGCGCCGGGCATCCATGAAAGATTTTTCCCCACCATCAAGAAAAATTAAGTATAAAAGAAGCGGAACCAACGTACTAGAGTGGCTTTAGTTGAGATTCCAAAGTTATCAGACCAAGAAAATAAATAATACTTTTGTTCTTCTCCGTTGGACTTTTAAAAGTAGAGTCACAGGCGGTACAGAACTATCATTTTCCGTTTGATATGTCTTTTCACGTTTATAATTTTCGTCAACTTTTACATCAACCTAAAAATATACGTGTACATTCTTATCTATGACGAGGCTGAATATGTAAATCCAACGTGCCCCTGTCGTAAAACCTACCTGTCTTGTACAAATGTGTGCGTTGACAAAAACTGCTCCGTATATGTTGCCTGTCGTGTGTATTTTGTACGTTTGGGGACAAGTGTTAAGTATTTTTGATTTTATAGACAAAGATACCTCGTGTTAAAGTCGCTTTGAATTTATTCACAGAAATGAGAGTCAGTGTTACCTTGAATTCCATCTTGAATTGCGAACTGCTCGATTAAGTCGCAAACAGCGTTTTTCACATTTTGAGATGCACATACTTTAGAATGTCTTGTTAGTACATTCTCGTGGAAATTCTTGTTGCGTTTCGCTGTATGTATGGCAGTTTATTTTAAGGACACCAATCAACCATTATATGGTTATAATAATTCTCAATAAATTCTTCAGTCTCTGACTTAAGTCCTGTTAACCTTGAAAAGGTTTAGGATAGCTTGTTAGATAAATACAGACATGCTACATTGTTGTACAATATTTGTGTAGAATTTAAACGTAATGTCTGTCGTAACGCCTGTATAAATTTCTCAATTCGGTATTTTCCATTTAGTCAATCAGTCGATTTGAAGAAACTCACTCACTGTGAGCTCATACCATGAACTGCTAAATCGGCTGCATATTTTTATAAGAGGCGGTACCCTACAGTACCCTGCCCAGCAGAAGTTTGTGTTAATGATTTTTGCTCTAACAGTATCTTATTAGTTCAAATGTGCTTTTAGAGGGCGGAATATTAAAACATATCTTTAGACGCAAACTCCTCTATAAAATCCTTATTTTACTATAAGGAACGTAACCAGACTGCAACCAACAGCTACTCTCCGGGCTATGTGCCCCGCCGAGCGTTGAATTACAAGTTACAAGCCTGGCGTGTTCAGTGCAATAATTGTATATTACCATCAAAACGCTAATGCTTCGATTGCAACAAACACCAGCCGAAAGACTGATCCTGCTAAAAGGAGCTCTCCTGCCAGTCGTCACACATCACTTGCAGACTGCAGTTTCGAGCTGTTGGCTCTCGTCAGTGCAAGTAGCATATGACGACCGACACGAGGATCACTTGACCATTTAGTACATTTCGGTATCTTTGGGATAGCGACATGTAAAATAGTCAGGGCGCCATCTAGCGGTCCAGTGTCTATTGCAATCGAAAAATGAGTAGCCTGACCGGGCTACAATCGAAGCATTAGCGTTTTGATGGTAATATGCAATTATTGCACTTAACGCGTCAGGATTGTAACTTGTAATTCAGCACGCGGCGGGGCACATAGCCCGGAGTGTAGCTGTTGGTTGCAGTCTAGTTACGTCCATTATAGTAAAATAAGGATTTTATAGAGGAGTTTACGACTAAAAATATTATGTTTTAGTATCTTATTAACTTGTATTCGATCTAGTGGACGTCTTAATGTCACTCTAATTCAAATATATGTCTTCTTGCTGTAGATATGGTTTCAGAGCCTATGAGATCACATTGTTTGTATTCTTAGGTGACCTTCAGTATTTCTACCTATTCATTTAGATGTGAATATTAAACGGTCAATCAACATATTCGATTTTGAACAAGGACTGGATTATCCAAGTATTTTCGATATACCTATTTCACGCTGGTATGGACCTAGAATTGTTAATTTGTTAATAAACCTCAACAATCAGTGCACTTAGCACTTGGAAATGTTTCATGAGACTCTCCACTACTTCAACTTTCATTCAGTTGGGTGTGCACATGATCACAGGTCAATATCAAAAAGACTTCGAAAACTGCCTATTCTCTCGATTCAAATAATGATGATGATTTACTGTAAAATATAGAGACATTGGTTCGGAGTGGTTCGAAGTCCACAATAAACTGTAGGGCCTCGTCTCTTTTTACCTAGCACAAGATGTGTTGTATGAAAGGAGAGAAGTTTAGCACTCCCCTAGACAAGGATGGAATAACACATGTGGTTAGGGCACAAAACTAACCACAACTTTTTTTATATTCTCATGTTCTATGTAACAATTCTATGTTTCCTGTAATTGGGTATTTACCTGTTGGAAATAAATGCATGATTTATTTATTTATTTAAGATCGTTGAGACCTTCCAAGGGGTTACATCGGTTAACTTGGGAGGCGGTTAAGAAAGCATTTTAAGAAACCTTGTCGTGCTCTCTTTGGTAAATGACAAAGCCACATCTTTTCAAAAATAGAGTATTGTGCTAAATTGTGTATTAAACTAAATATGCAATCTCTCAAATCTCTATTAGGCAATAAAAATATATCTTTTTTTAGCTTACCTCCAGTATTTCCGCTAGATTCTTCAGTACTACCTCCACCGATTACTCCTTCAGATTTTCCATCGCCGCCTCCTCCAGATCTAAGTTCAAAATGGAAGCCACCCCCGGCAGGTTTAGATTCTGAATCAAGAAATATTTATTTAGTTATTTTCCATAATATGTATTCACTGTTTATATTAATATTCGTACTCCGTTGAACTATATTGGAAGCATACAGAAAACAAAGTTTATGCATTTGCACCACCAAAAAATGTACAAATTTTAGAACAACGTGTGAGAAATACTTTGGCTTGTGCTAAGATAAATGCATTAAGAAGAATATTATTCAATTTTAAAGCTATGCCAAAATCGTATTGATGAACAATGACAACATATTGACCAATTCAAAACAAACTTAAGTTTTCATGAATTTTTCTTAAAATACTAAGGTTATAAATGGAATAATTGAAAATAAATTCTGTTCATAGCCTAACTTACAATATCTACTGATTTTCTTCATATTTTACACTACCAACTAATTTTGTTCTAACATTGTGATATATCATGATATAAATTAATTTCTTATTCTGTCGATTGAGTCTGCTACCTCTAAGCAAGAGCCGTTACAGACTCCTGAATATGGTGTACTTAGATCATTCTGGTCCAGTGCCAGTGTTTTTCAAACTTTGGTACGCGTACCTTTTGGGAGTACGTGAAAATTTATAGGAGGTACGCGAATGAATAACAGTAAAAAAAATTTAAACTTCAATTCAATTAAAGTATTTTTATTAATTTCAAAATATAAACCCACACAAAAAATATATAACAGAATAAAACATATAAGATGACGGCAAAAGATATAACTGTACAATTAATATGCGTCCGAAGCTTAATCAAAACCCGAATCTACACTGCGAAGAGCAGTACAAACCTGTTCAAAATAATTCTTGCTCTGCCATCAAGAGGGCACAGAAAACTTTCTATCTTCTTTGACGTTACGCCAGAGATTATAGTCCAGTGGAATAGCTCCAGAAGTATCAAATCAGCACCTAAATCTGAATGGATAGTTGTGAAGTGATTCATGAACAGGGAGTATCAAAGATGATATGTACATACTTTCTGGATGAAAATTCGGTAGCATTTGTTTATAACAGTACCTTGAATGTTGTAATAAACCGTGTTTGATCGTAGCGCTCGGTGAGAAAAAAGTTTAATATAAAAGATGTAGGTATTGATAATACGAACATTTTAAGCCATATTTTATCAAAATCGGTCGAATAGTTTATTCGCAAATCGTAAAAAACCGTTGAAAATTAATGATGATGAGTAGAGTAGTCGTGATAATGATGATGATGAGTAGAAAACTGTGATCAACTGCTTCCGAAAAAGGAACAGTTGATTGAATTGTCATGTGATCCTTTGAAAGAAATCGATGCCAATAATGCTTTAATACATTTTTGGAATAGCATTGCAAAGGAATTAGTCTTTTCAAATTAGGAAAAATTAAAGAAAATTTTCCCACAGTTTTGAGATCCGTAAAAAGTTAAGTATTTGGCTTGTCTAAACATGATATTTTTCACCAAAATGCATGGTTTTTCCTGAAAATAGTGAAAAATGCGAAAAAACGCTAAAATTCCTATATATGTGTAAATTTCTCAAAAACAACCCTATTTTGGAACTAAGAGGGGGTGAAAATCATGTTTAGACAACCCAAATACTTAACTTCTTACGTGTTTCATAACTATGGGAACATTTTCCATAAAACAGTGATTTTTTGACTAATTTGAAGAGACTAAATATGCAGTGCTTTCGGTAATCGCTGTAAAACATATTCCCTTTACAACCACTTATTGCGAAAGTGGTTTTCTTATCACTAACTTATCTGAAAAATAAATATAGATGTAGACTTGACGTTGACGACAACTTAAAGCTTCGTTTGACAAAGATCGCCACAAATATTGACAAATCTTGTAGACGCAAACGAGCATACCCTTCTCACTGATTTTATCAAACTAATTTTCTTCTTTTAACTTAATTATTGAGTTTGTTATGGCCATGTCAATAAACGAAGCTTTTATAAAATATATTCCATATTATTTCTTTAAATACCTAGTCTGACCCTGTGCCTAGTATCTTATTTTGTCTTCTTCTTTAACCTATTTGCCCCTAGTATTGAGCATAAGCTTCCCATAACATACTCCATCTGTTCCTATCCTGTGTGACTCTTATCCATAGTAATCCTGCCACTCTCTTGATGTCATCATACTATCGAGTTGTTGGTCGCTCTCTATTTCTTCTTCCCCCCCATGGTCTCCACTGAAGCATCCTAGCGTTCCATCAGTTGTCCTTGATGCGAGCTATGGATCTGGCATAGTCCCATTTCAACTGTGTTATTCTTGTTGTATGTCAGTTACTTTAGTTCCTGATCCATTCATTTCTTTGTCTTAATTAGATACCGATCATAGTCCTTTCCATAGCACTTTTATCATTTCCAGTTTCGTTATTATTTGTTTTATGAGGGTTCAGGTTTGAGCTCCATAGGTTATGATGGGTAGAATACACTGGTCAAATACTTTGGATCGCAAGTGCTGGATATTTTTCTGTTTTTCAAAATAAAAACTAGTTTTCCGAAGGCCACCATCCCAATCGTCGCCTTCTCTCTATTTCCATATCTTTATTTTCCTTTTCCAGGGTCACACTTTGTCCCAGGTATATATATTCTCTGACGTTGTCTATCCGGTTCCATTTACGGTTATTTGTGGGTCTTGTCGACGCATTGTTTTTGTTTTATTTAAATTGATTTTCAATCCTATTTTCCTTGATGTTTGCACTAATTCTGATATCATATCCTTTAGATTCTTTAGACCTAATATGGTCACTTTTAAATTATATATGTATTTTTTAGACTCATGATTGCTGCACAACAAAAGGAGGTACGTGAAGTAAAAGAGTTTGAGAAATACTGGTCTAACATTTAGGTAATTCGCACACCTTTTGAAAGGAATTTGGTTACTCCCTATCATTATTGGCATGTAGCCTCTTTCGGACGCATCCCAGATGCGAATGTTTGTTGCGGAATTTCGGTAAAGGTGATTTGGAAATATTTGTGGCGGGAGACGTTATAACTTTATTTGCGTTTCTTAAAATGGTTACAAAAAGAATTTTAAGGTTATACTTACCATATTAATTGGATCTATTACGCGCTGCATAATATCCGTAGATGTAGTACCAGATTCATAAATAAAATTAGAGATTTCCCTCCTCGAATGCTTTTAAGTCTAATTTAGCAGAATTCCGGACGAAAAATCCCCACTTTCGGATGCGTTTGAAAGAAGCTTATTGCCCCCGACTTCTGTGCATTCACGCTTCAAGGGGCATATTCATCGTTTGCGCATTATGCAAGTGCATACATGGCCGTATCATTCTTTGAATATAGAGATAAGAAATGAAACCTCATAACATAAGCCTCCTAATTTTCAGGTGACGGAAGTAGCTATTTTGATCAACCAATTAATACTCATACTTGCTCTAGTTTGACAATAATAATTGCAAAAGTTTTTAAATTTTGAGATAATATTGGAGAAGGTAAAAAAAATAAAAAATCCAGTTTTCCACCCTTTTCCGCCCCCGGAACATTGTTAAAATAACAAAAAACGTAAATTTGTATTAATTTTTTGAAAAAATTCCGAAGTTTATGTAAACTATGGAGAACATTTTAATAATTATTAGACATCTTGTGTCTAGTTTGCTCTCTGCTACAATGACCGGAACATTGCAAAGTGTTGTTACATTCTTTGACGTATTTTGTCGAAAAAAAATTGCGACAGTTATGCAAATGATTGTTTATACGGCAGAATAGAATCACATACCCGCTTGTAGTTTTGCATAACTTTTTTATCCCGGATGATTTTTTTCACATAATTACTTCCACGTCCAGTTTTATCTGCCACGGCCGTGTCAGATAAAAATATTGTAAAAAATCTTCCGGGGTAAAAAAAATATGCAAAACTACAAGCAGGTATATGACCGTATTGTGCCGTATAAACAGCCATTTGCATAACTTTTGCAATTTTTTTTTTTTGACAAAATATATGAAAGTAAATAACTATTTGCAATGTTCCGGGCATCGTATCCGGATGCAAACTTTATAGAAGATGTCTAATAATTATTATTAAAATGTTCTCCAAGGTTTGCATGAACTTCGGAATTTTGTTCAAAAAGTTATTACAAATTCACTTTTTTTGTTAATTTAACAATATTCCGGGGGGCGGAAAAGGGTGCAAAACCGGATTTGTTATTTTTTTACCTTCTTCAATGTTGTCTCAAAATTTTAAAAACTTTAGCAATTTTTTATACCTTTTTTACTCTAATGACTGGCGTAATATTCGTCTCCGTTGCCACTGCCTTTGACATAGTGCAAAGTTAAAGTTGTGTTAGTGTATTACCATATTCTGAGTAACTCACATATTCACTTAGATGAAGCCATAATTTGGCAATGTATAGTTAATGTTTTGTCATAATCATTACTATTTAAATTGTTCAGGAATCATTCACAAAAATTAACCTGCAGAACAAACGCAAGTTGACATATTGTGATTTTAAGTTTGCAAATTTAAAACTTTGTCATTTCTAATTTACTGATAATAGATAATATATTAATTGGATCTAATCTAATCAGAAGGAACTTTAACTTTTCGTAGGGGTATTATATATGTCAATTTCCAATTATCGGAGAAATCTTCTTTCACTACAATAGTTAGAAGATCACAAGACAAGGGTAAAATCTTTTTTAAATTTATACCATCAGCTCTCATCAGCTCTAATAAAATAATTTTAACAATTTCATGTGTTGTTAGTGTAAAATTCACTTACTCGACTTCTCACATTGTTATTACAGTAATACTGATTTGCCTTTTTAGTGGAGTCAAATTAAGATGAAATACAAAAAGTCCATTGTCTAGTTAGGGCTATTTTTCATTATGATTATTATTAAAAGGTGTTATTAAACTTGCAATGTTTGCTAGTTTAGTTAGTTTGTTTAGGTCAAATTTTGCGATCCAAATTTCGATTAGTTCTAATTAAGATAGAGATTTAAAATTTTACACATGTGTATAAGTCCGGAGACAATAGACTTTAACATTTTCATATAAGAAAAAAGCAAGATGGCGGCTTCAAGATGGCGGACGACTTTATCGTTTATGATCCGATTCGACTCAAAATCGATATCTGGGGGGTTTTCGAGATCGCCAATTATGAATTCTTGGTCAAAATGGCGGCGTTAATATGGCGGACGACTTTTGTCATTTATGGTCCAAATCGATCAATATCGCTATCTGGAGATATTCGGATTCACCAATTACGAATTTCTAGTCAAAAATTTAGTTCAGTATGGCGACTTCAAGATGGCGGACGAACTTATCGTTCATAATCCGATTCAACTCAAAATCGATATCTGGGGATTTTCGAGATCGCCAATTATGAATTCTTGGTCAAAATTTAGATATTCAAAATGGCGGCGCCAATATGGCTGATGACTTTTGTTATTTAGATCAAAATCGATATCTGGGGGTTTTCGGGGTCGCGGATTACGAACTTCTAGTTCTAGAAATTTAGTTCAAGAAGGCATACGACTTTACCGTTTATGATCTGATTCGTCTCAAAATCGATATCTAGGGCAAAAGAGCTTCTGTTTAAATGCTCTAAAAAGTCGAAAATAAACTTTGAATTAAATCAAACTCATCATTTTGTTACATTATATATATTTTTTATGATATAAAAGCTTGTCGCAAAATTTTCTAGTGTAAAGGAGATTGCTTGCGACAAGCTTTTATATCATAAAAAAATTATATAATGTAACAAAATGATGGGTTTGATTTACTTCAAAATTTATTTTATACTTTTTAGAGCATTAAAAGCTTTATTTAATTTTTTTTTTAATTATTTTAACTTGTTGAGTTTCCAGTTCAGTTAGTTTTGTGGTTTCGGTGAGGTCCGCGCCTTGTTTATTTATGTAATTACATTTTTCAGTGCATGTTTTCCATCGATTTTTTAAAAATATCTCGAGATCTATAAGTTCTACGAGATAAACGGGGAAGATGAAATATGTCTATTATGAATTGTACAACAAATATATATAAACTAGAATTCGCTCTGATTATTATCATCATTAAAAAAAGAGGAATACCTACTGCAAAATTAGTTATTTTCAAACAAATTATTATTTCTCTGAAGAAGATGGGCAAATTCCAGTGAAACTTAGGGAAAATGTAGGACTTACAGAATGCTATTTTCAATTAAAATTTCTAATCAGAATAGGCATTGAAACAGCTGAAAATCGTAAACGTTGTTAAAAGTTTACACCTTTGTGAAATCCTGCCTTCAAAATCGAAAAATGTGTGTGATAGCTCAAACTATAGCATTTTAGGAATACTTACTGAGAGAAAAGAAAATAAATGTTTATTTGAATTTTGTTGCATTTAAGAGAAATTTGTTATAAACAAATTAAATTTTGAGATGCAAAAAGACTTCAAATATAAAATGCTCTTAGAAAAGTATGTGAAAAAGTGAACAATTTGAGAAAATAACATTTATTGTATGATGCATATCTGCCGAAATATTTTAAGTTTTGCGTTTTAACATTTTGCTTCACGTTCTGACTTTAAATCTACCTTTGTTGTTGACAAATGTCTATATTTTCATTTTTCTAAGATAAAACTATTAAAATATTACTAGAAGTTAAAGAAATAATTATAAATAAAGATGCGCGTGGAGGGTTGCACTACCCGGGCGAAGCCACTTCATATGAGATATACAGAGTGGTAGACAAATCCTATCTCTAACATTGAACAAAGATAGTACTTGTCAAAATATGAAAAAAATCCTAAGGGAGCTTTGAAGGTGGTGGCAGATATGCATCATAGAAAAAATTTTATTTTCTCAAATTGTACGCTTTTTCATATACTTTTATATCGTATAGAAATACTTTATACTTACGTTTTGCTTACAAGATTTGTAACAGTAGACCTTCCTTTCGTGAAACCATGTCAGTATTAAAAAGTAGGGGTGCAACTTGAGAAATAAAAGTTGGGGTCTTTTTGGGGTTAAAAACAGCAAGAAGATTTTTTCGACGCAATATAGAACAGTTTTTGGTTCAACTTTTTAACTTTTCAAATATCGCAATTGTTCAGTATACATGTATTAAATATAAATAAATAAATACACCACAGGTAATGACGACTCCCTTTATCCCGGAAGGGTCTAGAAGAGTCTTGTGTGGGAGGGGGCTACACATTTAGAGACAAGGGACACACACCCAATATCCGTGTATAGTGAAAAAATCCCTCTCACAGTATTTTCCACTGCCACGACCGGGGATCGAACCCGGAACTTTTGGGTGAGAGGCAAGTGCGCTTACCTCTCGACCATCAGTCATACAAAATATTATCATATTATTATTCAAAAACTGAAATATTGAAATAAAACATATTGTCTATACCTATAATATGTATCTTATATAGTAAAATGCTAAGCAAGTATGGGGAACAAAATAAGGAGCTACATCTTTCGATTTAAAATTTTTTTCGAAACCCTAGAGGTTTGCTTTGCAGAATATACGTACACCCTCTATTCGTTATTATTTTTTATATCTGAGTATAAAATAATAAAAAAATTCTGTTTAAAACCGACGATAAAGAAAAAATTGTTGAAAAATTGTCAAAAAAAAAATTAAATGATATAGTCCTTGGATATTGTCTGAAAGTTATTTCTAGTCTTTCCTTTTATTTGGGTTTTCTGCCACATGTATTATCCTCTTCAAAAACAAATCACCGTGTTTATAAAATAATAGAATTATTGGAAAAAACCTTTGCGCCTGTGACGTTTACAGTCCGAGATTATATTTTACAAATAATATAAATCAGAATAAACATAGAATAATGTATTTTGTTGATATTTCGGAAAGTAGTTTCTTTCCGTTTTAAAAGCTTTTTTCGAAAAACTCTTATTTGTTGTGTATGATAAATACACAGCAGTAGAGGAAGTTAGCCGTAGGTCGGTCTCCCCCCACCACTTCACCTTGGCCTTGACCGCACACCTGTGGTCGTTGTGTTCAAGGTTACGGCGTCCCCTTAGCCCGGCATAACAGTTGCCGTGACCTTGACTTTGACCGTGTCAGATGGGTTCCGACTTCACGGTCGGCGTGTTTCTCTTACTCAGAACGATCACTTGCGGTGACCTTGGGCTTGGCTTGCATAGGTTTCAAGGACGAAGCTTCCTCCTTGCCAAGCAACTTGACCTCTAAAACTATATTTGTTCAATACGTATACAATAAAATGTGGTGGGGTTTGATATTTTGTGACGTAGCATACCTTTTCTATAAAATAGTGAAAGGAGTTAATGTGTGGTCATTCCTAACGTCAATTTCCTTGAGTAAAGAAGCAAAGATGTATTCTAACTACAACTAACCAAATGAAGTCTCATAAAAGAACACTGCAACATAGAACAAATTCAAGTGTACGGTTGGCGGATGGTATAGAAATTGTCCGAAGTGCTTTCAAATATAGAATTATAACTTACCGAGTGCACAGTGATAATGAGAAACTTGACTATATTATATTTTTCAACGAAATTAGACATAAAATATTGAATGTACTAGAATAAATACTGTTACTTCATAAAACAATGAAAGTAAACATGGAAACGTTTGCCAGCTACATATTACAAGCACAAGAAATAGCTGAAATTAAATCGTTTAATACTTCTAATAAAATTTTAGATCAAGGTGTGGAACGCCCTCAATACTTTTATAGACGTGATGGTTACGCAAACTACGGAGTTTCAAGAACGTTATTTTATTTGGTCTATTTTTGTCATGGTTTTCCTTTAGAACAGTGCTGAATGTGTGGCTGGTTTTATGTTAACACCTGGGGGGGGGGGGGGGTATTCGTAAAGAGCTTAACCAATTCTATATTGCTTTCTTTAACGTCTGTTACCTCTCGTTTTAGCTGTCCCATTTCATTTTTAATGAGGTCTTTTACTATGTTGATGAAATTTATTCTAATTTCATCCTGCAGATCTTTATTTGTATCTTCCAACTGAACTATTTTTCCACTTAGCTCAGTATAATTATCTTTACTTAAGTACTTTATTGTAGAATTTAGTTTTGATAGTTCTTAATTTTGGTTTTGCAGCTTCTGGTTTTCTAGTATCAGTTTTTTATTTAATTTCAGACACTTTTCATATTCAAGTTCACATTCTGAACAGAAAAATTTCAGTTTTCTTTTGGTCAGATTCATACATCGGTCTTCGGTAGATGATAATGATGAACATTCACTACATAGTCCTTTTTGGCACAAGTCACATGCATGTAGGGATTTTGAGTTAGGGGTACTGTAGCAGGAATATACGGTAACATCGCCAATTACACAACTAGCAATTCCATTTGCGTAGCGAGGGTTGCTAGCGCATTTATTATACACCCTGATGCCCGCATCTTGTGAGGGATCAGTAATCCAGGCACTGTTTGTCGTCACGTGCCTCTTATTCGGCTCGCTGACGAGTGGCACGTCAGCGTTATACTCCACCCTATGTTGATACAGGAGGTCCTGGGCTACCCGGCTCCTGTTAAGGTTAATTTGAAGATATAATACTAATAATAATAATAATAATAATAAATCAGTTTATTCTGTAAAATTAGAATAGGCCAGGTGACAATTTGTTGAATTGGTGTAAAACCTGACCTTTGTACGATCATACATCTTTACAAAATACTTAATATATCATCACAAATTAAAAACATATAATGTCTATACAGAAGGGTCGGATAAGTTAAAAAATACATATAATGCATATATAGAAAAAATATATATATATAAATAAATAAGAACAGAACAAAGTACAGCGGCTAATAATTAATGGTAAGTTGTTCCGATTTTAAGAGTTGAATTATTTTTGCTTTAAAGTTGTTTGGACTCAGTATTTTTAGATCGGATGGTAGTTGGGTAGTTGGTTATATATCTTGGTTGCTTGGTATGTGAAATTCTTCTTGAAATTCTCAGTGTGATGTGCTGGAACTGTTAGTGTAATGTCTCGATTTCTAGTTGCTACTGAGTGCACATCTTCGCGTTTCTCGAATTTGTTTAATAAGTATTCTGGTTTTTTTTTGAGACAATCACATTATGCACCATACAGCATAGATGTAACCACTGTCTTTGTTTCATGTTCAGCCATCCCACTTGCTTGATATATAGACTTATGTGTTCTCTGTAGGGAACATCTTGCGCATACCATATACAGGCGTTTTGAACATTCTGTATCCTGTGTGTGTTTCCTACTTTGAGGGAGGGACCATACACGGAGTCGCAATAATTTAATTTTGACAGTACTAGTGAATCGCTTAGTTTGATTTTGGCATCCTTTGGTAAGTTGACTTTCAAGTGGTACAGACCTCTTAAACTTAAATATACTGAGCGACACATACTTGACACTTGTTTAGTGAAATTTAATTTGTCATCCATAATAAGGCCGAGATTCCTAACATAATCGCTGAACTTTATCTCATTGTTATTCATCATCAGTTTGAGACCATTGTTGCGTAACTCGTTTCTGTTTTTTTCACTACCAAAAAGAATTGCATCTGTCTTATTGATATTTAACTGCAATCCATTTTCAAGTGTCCACTGCAAAGTGCTGTTTAGATCATCACTAATTTTTTGGAAAGCTTCATGGCATTTACTCACGTTAAAACTTAACATGAGTTGTAAATCATCTGCATAATAATGAATACAGCAAGACTCAATTTTCTGCTCAAGATCTATAATGAAGACGTTGAAAAGTAAGGGCTCAAGTATAGATCCTTGTGGTACCCCCGATTTAAGAGTACACTGTTTTGAAAATATATGTGTGTCTTTCTCGCTAAGCTGAACAGTTTGCTTACGCTCTGTTAGGTAGCTTCTGAACCATTCCCACATTATTCCTCTAACTCCATAGTAGTATAGCTTAGACAGTAATAGCTCATGACTTACACTGTCAAATGCTTTTGACATGTTTAATAGTACGAGCACTGTGATCATGTTATTGTCAGTTGCTGTTATGATATCATCATGTATTTTCAGTAGTGCCGTTGTTGTGCTGTGGTGTTTACGGAAACCTGAATGGGCTTTGAGAAATATATTGTGTGTTTCTAAATAGTCTGTCAATTGTTCATGAACTGCTCTTTCCAGAACTTTTGATCCAGGTGGAAGGATACTAATTGGTCTTAAGTCTTTAAGTTCTGTAGAATCTTCTTTTTTTAATGGTGGAATAACTTTTTTTTCCAGGGAGTAATTTATAATGTGACTAAGTTCATTGTTGCAGTATTGTAAGCATATCTTTATGATATGTATTGTGATACCATTCATTCCTGGAGCATTGGACTTTATGCTGTGCACTATTTTTCCTATTTGTTGGCGATCGACAGGTTTAATGGTAAAGTCTTGGCGTTCTGCTATGTAATTGTCATAGTAATAGTTATATAGCATTTCTTCACAAGAGATGTGTCTGGTGCAGTTTATGAAATGATCATTTATTACATTACCATTGAAATTTTCACCGGTTGCTATGCCGTTACTTTTATTGTTGCTAACGAAACCCCATTGTCTCATTTTATTCCAAAATGCTTTAGAATTTCATGTTCTGTTTAATCGTATGTTCATAATACTTTTTCTTTTCGACGTTGACGGCTCTGTTAGTGTAGTTTCTGATTTGGCAGTAATATTGCCTATCTACTTCTGTCATTGTTCTTTTATACTTTCGATGGGCATTGTCTCGGTCTCTTAGTATCTATTTTAGGTTGTACGTCATCCAGGGTGCCTTCGTCTTTTTTTTTTTGCTTTTTGGTATTAGAGGTGCATGAAAGTAAATTAGGGATAAGATACAGGAGTTTAGCCAATTTACTTTGTCATCAGTATTTTCTAGTTGGTATACACGTCCCCAATTCATATTTTTTATATATCCATTTCTATATTCTTATAATTTCTGCAGAATTTTTGTTCAGTTATCTCCTCTTGGTCAAATTCCAGAAAAGCATATTATATGTCATGGTCAGATAAGTGTGTGATGCATCTTTGGTTCCAGATTCGATTACATTCCACTTTTTTATTTACACATAATATATCAATGAATGACTCGATATCTGCTGTTATTCGAGTAGGGTGTGTTATGATTTGTTTCAAGTCAAATATGTCTAGCATTGAGATTAGTTGTTCTGTGTTCGTGTTTGTTTGCAGCTTGTTATTATTTAGATCCCCCATGCATATTATGTAATCAAATGCTGTCGATATCTCTGCAAGACTATTTTCTACCTTCTCCAACGATGTTTGCATGCTTGGTCTGTATATCACCCCAGTTGCCATTGCTCTTCCTTTGTGTATACAATGAATCCACAGCTGCCCGATTCCTTCTTCAATTCCAGTTATTTCATTTAAGATTTTGCCTTTTAGTGTTGACTTAGAGAATATGAGAAGCCCACCTCCTCTGCTATGTGTTCTGTCAATTCTAGCTAAGCTGTAGCCTCCTATCTTCAGTGTGTTGTTCAAATCTTCAATGGTGAACCATGTCTCACTAACAGCTAGTATATCGTAGTTTTCTTTTTCAATTAGTTTTTTGACCCGACATACTTTATTTCTGATGGATCTAATATTTATGTGCGCAACTTTGAGCTTATGTACATCCTCTTTATTTTGCAGCTTTTGTTTTTTCATAATTGCTATAGTGTTGGTGTCTGATAGTCGATATTTTTTTATTTATTATTTAACATTCTCTTATAAAATGGACAGTTTTTATCCACAGCTGTGTGGCCTACATCGATACCCAGGTTGAATTTGCTATTTGCTTTTGTACAATTTATGCATTTTAGAGTTCTAGAATCACAGTCTTTGTAAGCATGGCTTCCTGAGCAATTTGAGCAGCTTACTTCTGATCTACAGTCTTTGGCGAAATGGTTATAACCTTGACATTTATAGCAACGTAGAAGACTTATGTGATCAAACACCCTGCCTCTTGGCCAGCCTATGCATAATCGTTCACTTGTTATTAAATTTTTGTGGATTAGAGAATCAGTTTCTATAATGAGAGTAACTTTTTTAAATTTATTTTCAATTTTTTTCATTATTTTCATATGAAATTCTTCGCCTTCGTTTACACTGTTGTGCTTTACTATTTTTTTTATTGTGTCTTCGTCATTTTCCTCTATATCCTCCGCACTAATATTCACCACTTTTATTTTCGGTTTTTTAATCCAGGGGCTTCTATAGTGTAATTGTTACCCATTTCCTGTCTTAACTTATTTTGTAACAAGCCTCTCTCAGTTATGTTTTCACAGCCTATAACTACTGCTCCGTTCGACACTTGTCTGAACTTTGATATGTTAATTCCAATTTCTGCTGGGTTTACTTTTTGTTTGATTTCACTTTTGGTTTGTTCCCTTGCTTGGTCTTTGTGTGGTTTAACCACGAGAACCCGTTCTGGTTTGTGCTTTACTGCATTTGCATAACCGTTCATTTCTGGTAGATTATTTTTCGATTCTGCTTCTTTTAACTTAGCTATCAATTCACTTTTTTCTTCGTCTACTTTTTTATTTGCCTGTAAATATATCCCATTTTTGTCTTATATCTGCTGTATAATTTCGCTCAGTAAGTAATTTTCCATTTCTAGGGAAGTGAGGTTAGTCACATGTTTTGAGTTATAGGTTATGGTCTTTAAACAACAAATAACTCTAGTTTCATCAACTCTTGTGTAACTTTTTCTTGTGGAGCAGCTATTTTGAAACATTGCTCCACATTTTACACAGACACTGATTTGATTAACCTTCTTGTTTTTACAACATTTAAAGAAATTTTCAGGAGGATCGCCCGCGCCATCCTCACCTGCCGCCATCTTCTACACTTTTTCTCTGACCGCCATCAAAATGATTGCAGCTACCCTCCACATGGTCCTTGTCACCACACTTAGGACACCCAGGTTTAGCCTTGCGGGCCTTAGTCAGAGCTCTCCTAAAATTGTCACATTTACCACTTCCAGCTTTATGGCCGGCCTTGTTACAGACCGGGCAGGATTCCTCATTTGTGCAATCCTTTGCGTTATGTCCCTCACCGCCGCATTTGAAGCAGGACTTTGATCTATCCGGACCATCGCACTCAGCTGCTATATGTTCCGATGACCAGCATTTAAAGCACCTCTTGATTCTAAGACGTTTTTCGATCGTACAGTTAACCAGTCCTACCCGAAATTCCTTATCCTGCAGGAGTATATTGGCATCAGCTTTGTCAATCTCCTGGGTGGCCCTGGCGTTTTCGCGTGGCTCGCTGAGTCTAACGGTCTTCCCATCCAAGGTTTCCCAATTTAGATTGGATTGCCTCCATGACCTCTGCCTCGACGGTGTCGGCGTCCAATCCTCGGATATGCAAAGTCTCCAGATTCTCCTCCGCCCCTACTACCCTAGTTTTGATTTCGTTGCCTTCGGTCAAGATCTTATTTATTCCTTCCAAGGCTACTTTATCTTTCTCAGTCGTAATAAGCAGCTTGCCATCCTTGGTACAGCTAAGCCCTCGTATGGCCTTAGTGTACTCACTATCCTTGAGTAGATCCTTTGCTTTACCCAAAAGGGTCTTGTACGTTGTGCCGCACTGCTCGGCAATCAGCGCAAAGGTATTGTACTCCCTTTTCTTCTCCTGCTTAGTGAGGGCTTTGCGGGGTTGCTGGTTTGTATATATCACCTCCCGGGTGTCTGTGGCGTGGAATACAGCCTCTGCCATCTTTTTAAGGCGTTCAGTACTGACAAAACTCAGATGGTGGATGGCCACCCATTTGTACTCGCCGGTTTCGGCCTTGACTTTGTGAAGGTTATCCCAAATATCCTCCTCCTTACCGTCCAGCGCGATTCTTATAATTCTCGTGCTCCCGGCTTCTCCTTGTGCAAGCCTCGACCACAGCCTGGTGGTTAGTTCAATCACCTCGAACGCCTCAGTAATAGTACCGAGTTCGGAGCATCTGTCCTTATACATTTTCTGTATACTTCTCTCCATGTTGCGGTCACCAGGTTCCACCAGCACCACTTTGGTGACGAACTCATTAGTATCGTTGAGGTTTCCGATCTTTATCTCGGTGTTCTGGAACAAAGAATTGTCTCATGATTGCTGTGCCGCGCTGACCCATTCTTCATAACTGGTGATTCCCGTTAAGGTGTTAAGTTGTCCTGCTGCACTTCACGCCATGGTTTGTATGCCGACTTCTCGTGTTTCTTTAGGTGTCCCGCTAGTTTGGGTATCAGTATCATGCTTGGGCACCATATTGGACACAAACCGATGGCTGGTGAACCACTCCTTTACGGATGTGCCATCTAGGACGTTGGCCTACTTGCGCAGTCTTAGCGCTATGTCCTTTATCTCACACTTCGTATTACGATCGACGCCGCAGCACCCTCGCCCCGTGCCGGTACTGAGGTATCCAACGTCTGCACCATAAGAGGTTTTACCCTCTGTGCTATCCTGTTGGTCCGCGGGAGGTATTTTATTTCCCTCCTACCCGCCGGCAGAGCCGGTGAGGGCATTCCCCTATCCGCCACCCGGGGGACGCAGAGGAGGTTACAAGACATATTACTTAAAATGAGATCTAATAGTCTGTTATTAGCGTTGAGTACATTATTTTGTTGTTTTAGATCAAAAAAGTTCATAAAATGCAGCAGGGAATTATATTTTATTCTTTGAGTTTTTGAGAAATATTCAGGGATGTTAAAGTCGCCGATAATGAGAATGTCGGATCCATACAGGTCATATAGTGATTCAATATTATCAAATAAACACTCATAATCATCACAGGTAGCGTCAGTGGGAATATATAAAACAAAAATAAGAAAATAGTGATTACATATTTTTAATTCTTACGCCCAGTATATCGATGCCCTTGAGATTATTAAAACCTGGACATAGGGAACGAACGTCAAGTAAATAAGTGTTGTATTTAATTTTAAGTGCCAGTAATACTTCACCTCCTCGCGTTTTATTACAAGCTTGAAAATCCCTATCAGCGCGAAATACATCATATACATTTATATCCAACAGTTCGGAATTTGACAATCCCGCATGAGCCCATGTCTCGGGGAGAGCAATACAGTCATACTGGTCAAAGGGTGAATTAGTAAATAACTCATTCTTTTTTGTCCCTAGTCCACGAACATTCTGATAATAGAACGACATAAAATAAGAGTTCTTAACCATTGCTTTATCAATGTTTATAAATGTTTTTATGGATAGCGCATGGTCGGAACTTAAAGGAGCTGATTGCTACCGAATACCTAAAATATTATTCCTGAACTTTGTAAGATTTTGTTGGAGGACGAAGCAATTTTTATTCCATGCTGCATGATTAGTATTAATTACTGAGTCTTTATTAGCCTCATTGAAGGTTAGGCAGTTGATACAACAAAGATCTTGTGATTTACACTCTGAGATGTTATGTTTTTGGGAACAACGCGGACAAATCACATGCTGGAGGGCACATTTATTTGACAGATGGTAAAAACCATTACATTTAAAACAGCGTCTCATTTCAATAGCATCAAAAATATTACAATAGTCATAGCCAACGAATAATTTACCCTGCTCTAATATATTACCATATGTAGTCTTATCTGCTTGAAGGATAGCCTGAAATTTATTGTTGTTTTTTTTTTAAATGTGACACAGATATAACTTTACACTCACTGTTAGACACAATAACATTTTTATTCTGTGACATTAGAAAATTATGGACAGTTTCAGCATCTAATTCATCCGTGACTTCATGCACACGCGGGTGTAGAGTCGCCAACTCCTCAACAACATACTTATCAGAGAGTCTTTCAGCAGCTAATTCTTTGAATTTTTGTGAGTCAGTAATATCACAAGAAACAACTCACAAAAATTCAAAGAATTAGCTGCTGAAAGACTCTCTGATAAGTATGTTGTTGAGGAGTTGGTGACTCTACACCCGCGTGTGCATGAAGTCACGGATGAATTAGATGCTGAAACTGTCCATAATTTTCTAATGTCACAGAATAAAAATGTTATTGTGTCTAACAGTGAGTGTAAAGTTATATCTGTGTCACATTTAAAAAAAAAAACAACAATAAATTTCAGGCTATCCTTCAAGCAGATAAGACTACATATGGTAATATATTAGAGCAGGGTAAATTATTCGTTGGCTATGACTATTGTAATATTTTTGATGCTATTGAAATGAGACGCTGTTTTAAATGTAATGGTTTTTACCATCTGTCAAATAAATGTGCCCTCCAGCATGTGATTTGTCCGCGTTGTTCCCAAAAACATAACATCTCAGAGTGTAAATCACAAGATCTTTGTTGTATCAACTGCCTAACCTTCAATGAGGCTAATAAAGACTCAGTAATTAATACTAATCATGCAGCATGGAATAAAAATTGCTTCGTCCTCCAACAAAATCTTACAAAGTTCAGGAATAATATTTTAGGTATTCGGTAGCAATCAGCTCCTTTAAGTTCCGACCATGCGCTATCCATAAAAACATTTATAAACATTGATAAAGCAATGGTTAAGAACTCTTATTTTATGTCGTTCTATTATCAGAATGTTCGTGGACTAGGGACAAAAAAGAATGAGTTATTTACTAATTCACCCTTTGACCAGTATGACTGTATTGCTCTCCCCGAGACATGGGCTCATGCGGGATTGTCAAATTCCGAACTGTTGGATATAAATGTATATGATGTATTTCGCGCTGATAGGGATTTTCAAGCTTGTAATAAAACGCGAGGAGGTGAAGTATTACTGGCACTTAAAATTAAATACAACACTTATTTACTTGACGTTCGTTCCCTATGTCCAGGTTTTAATAATCTCAAGGGCATCGATATACTGGGCGTAAGAATTAAAAATATGTAATCACTATTTTCTTATTTTTGTTTTATATATTCCCACTGACGCTACCTGTGATGATTATGAGTGTTTATTTGATAATATTGAATCACTATATGACCTGTATGGATCCGACATTCTCATTATCGGCGACTTTAACATCCCTGAATATTTCTCAAAAACTCAAAGAATAAAATATAATTCCCTGCTGCATTTTATGAACTTTTTTGATCTAAAACAACAAAATAATGTACTCAACGCTAATAACAGACTATTAGATCTCATTTTAAGTAATATGTCTTGTAACCTCCTCCGCGTCCCCCGGGTGGCGGATAGGGGAATGCCCTCACCGGCTCTGCCGGCGGGTAGGAGGGAAATAAAATACCTCCCGCGGACCAACAGGATAGCACAGAGGGTAAAACCTCTTATGGTGCAGACGTTGGATACCTCAGTACCGGCACGGGGCGAGGGTGCTGTGGCGTCGATCGTAATACGAAGTGTGAGATAAAGGACATAGCGCTAAGACTGCGCAAGTAGGCCAACGTCCTAGATGGCACATCCGTAAAGGAGTGGTTCACCAGCCATCGGTTTGTGTCCAATATGGTGCCCAAGCATGATACTGATACCCAAACTAGCGGGACACCTAAAGAAACACGAGAAGTCGGCATACAAACCATGGCGTGAAGTGCAGCAGGACAACTTAACACCTTAACGGGAATCACCAGTTATGAAGAATGGGTCAGCGCGGCACAGCAATCATGAGACAATTCTTTGTTCCAGAACACCGAGATAAAGGTCGGAAACCTCAACGATACTAATGAGTTCGTCACCAAAGTGGTGCTGGTGGAACCTGGTGACCGCAACATGGAGAGAAGTATACAGAAAATGTATAAGGACAGATGCTCCGAACTCGGTACTATTACTGAGGCGTTCGAGGTGATTGAACTAATCACCAGGCTGTGGTCGAGGCTTGCACAAGGAGAAGCCGGGAGCACGAGAATTATAAGAATCGCGCTGGACGGTAAGGAGGAGGATATTTGGGATAACCTTCACAAAGTCAAGGCCGAAACCGGCGAGTACAAATGGGTGGCCATCCACCATCTGAGTTTTGTCAGTACTGAACGCCTTAAAAAGATGGCAGAGGCTGTATTCCACGCCACAGACACCCGGGAGGTGATATATACAAACCAGCAACCCCGCAAAGCCCTCACTAAGCAGGAGAAGAAAAGGGAGTACAATACCTTTGCGCTGATTGCCGAGCAGTGCGGCACAACGTACAAGACCCTTTTGGGTAAAGCAAAGGATCTACTCAAGGATAGTGAGTACACTAAGGCCATACGAGGGCTTAGCTGTACCAAGGATGGCAAGCTGCTTATTACGACTGAGAAAGATAAAGTAGCCTTGGAAGGAATAAATAAGATCTTGACCGAAGGCAACGAAATCAAAACTAGGGTAGTAGGGGCGGAGGAGAATCTGGAGACTTTGCATATCCGAGGATTGGACGCCGACACCGTCGAGGCAGAGGTCATGGAGGCAATCCAATCTAAATTGGGAAACCTTGGATGGGAAGACCGTTAGACTCAGCGAGCCACGCGAAAACGCCAGGGCCACCCAGGAGATTGACAAAGCTGATGCCAATATACTCCTGCAGGATAAGGAATTTCGGGTAGGACTGGTTAACTGTACGATCGAAAAACGTCTTAGAATCAAGAGGTGCTTTAAATGCTGGTCATCGGAACATATAGCAGCTGAGTGCGATGGTCCGGATAGATCAAAGTCCTGCTTCAAATGCGGCGGTGAGGGACATAACGCAAAGGATTGCACAAATGAGGAATCCTGCCCGGTCTGTAACAAGGCCGGCCATAAAGCTGGAAGTGGTAAATGTGACAATTTTAGGAGAGCTCTGACTAAGGCCCGCAAGGCTAAACCTGGGTGTCCTAAGTGTGGTGACAAGGACCATGTGGAGGGTAGCTGCAATCATTTTGATGGCGGTCAGAGAAAAAGTGTAGAAGATGGCGGCAGGTGAGGATGGCGCGGGCGATCCTCCTGAAAATTTCTTTAAATGTTGTAAAAACAAGAAGGCTAATCAAATCAGTGTCTGTGTAAAATGTGGAGCAATGTTTCAAAATAGCTGCTCCACAAGAAAAAGTTACACAAGAGTTGATGAAACTAGAGTTATTTGTTATTTAAAGACCATAACCTATAACTCAAAACATGTGACTAACCTCACTTCCCTAGAAATGGAAAATTACTTACTGAGCGAAATTATACAGCAGATATAAGACAAAAATGGGATATATTTACAGGCAAATAAAAAAGTAGACGAAGAAAAAAGTGAATTGATAGCTAAATTAAAAGAAGCAGAATCGAAAAATAATCTACCAGAAATGAACGGTTATGCAAATGCAGTAAAGCACAAACCAGAACGGGTTCTCGTGGTTAAACCACACAAAGACCAAGCAAGGGAACAAACCAAAAGTGAAATCAAACAAAAAGTAAACCCAGCAGAAATTGGAATTAACATATCAAAGTTCAGACAAGTGTCGAACGGAGCAGTAGTTATAGGCTGTGAAAGCATAACTGAGAGAGGCTTGTTACAAAATAAGTTAAGACAGGAAATGGGTAACAATTACACTATAGAAGCCCCTGGATTAAAAAACCGAAAATAAAAGTGGTGAATATTAGTGCGGAGGATATAGAGGAAAATGACGAAGACACAATAAAAAAAATAGTAAAGCACAACAGTGTAAACGAAGGTGAAGAATTTCATATGAAAATAATGAAAAAAATTGAAAATAAATTTAAAAAAGTTACTCTCATTATAGAAACTGATTCTCTAATCCACAAAAATTTAATAACAAGTGAACGATTATGCATAGGCTGGCCAAGAGGCAGGGTGTTTGATCACATAAGTCTTCTACGTTGCTATAAATGTCAAGGTTATAACCATTTCGCCAAAGACTGTAGATCAGAAGTAAGCTGCTCAAATTGCTCAGGAAGCCATGCTTACAAAGACTGTGATTCTAGAACTCTAAAATGCATAAATTGTACAAAAGCAAATAGCAAATTCAACCTGGGTATCGATGTAGGCCACACAGCTGTGGATAAAAACTGTCCATTTTATAAGAGAATGTTAAATAATAAATAAAAAAATATCGACTATCAGACACCAACACTATAGCAATTATGAAAAAACAAAAGCTGCAAAATAAAGAGGATGTACATAAGCTCAAAGTTGCGCACATAAATATTAGATCCATCAGAAATAAAGTATGTCGGGTCAAAAAACTAATTGAAAAAGAAAACTACGATATACTAGCTGTTAGTGAGACATGGTTCACCATTGAAGATTTGAACAACACACTGAAGATAGGAGGCTACAGCTTAGCTAGAATTGACAGAACACATAGCAGAGGAGGTGGGCTTCTCATATTCTCTAAGTCAACACTAAAAGGCAAAATCTTAAATGAAATAACTGGAATTGAAGAAGGAATCGGGCAGCTGTGGATTCATTGTATACACAAAGGAAGAGCAATGGCAACTGGGGTGATATACAGACCAAGCATGCAAACATCGTTGGAGAAGGTAGAAAATAGTCTTGCAGAGATATCGACAGCATTTGATTACATAATATGCATGGGGGATCTAAATAATAACAAGCTGCAAACAAACACGAACACAGAACAACTAATCTCAATGCTAGACATATTTGACTTGAAACAAATCATAACACACCCTACTCGAATAACAGCAGATATCGAGTCATTCATTGATATATTATGTGTAAATAAAAAAGTGGAATGTAATCGAATCTGGAACCAAAGATGCATCACACACTTATCTGACCATGACATATAATATGCTTTTCTGGAATTTGACCAAGAGGAGATAACTGAACAAAAATTCTGCAGAAATTATAAGAATATAGAAATGGATATATAAAAAATATGAATTGGGGACGTGTATACCAACTAGAAAATACTGATGACAAAGTAAATTGGCTAAACTCCTGTATCTTATCCCTAATTTACTTTCATGCACCTCTAATACCAAAAAGCAAAAAAAAAAAGACGAAGGCACCCTGGATGACGTACAACCTAAAATAGATACTAAGAGACCGAGACAATGCCCATCGAAAGTATAAAAGAACAATGACAGAAGTAGATAGGCAATATTACTGCCAAATCAGAAACTACACTAACAGAGCCGTCAACGTCGAAAAGAAAAAGTATTATGAACATACGATTAAACAGAACATGAAATTCTAAAGCATTTTGGAATAAAATGAGACAATGGGGTTTCGTTAGCAACAATAAAAGTAACGGCATAGCAACCGGTGAAAATTTCAATGGTAATGTAATAAATGATCATTTCATAAACTGCACCAGACACATCTCTTGTGAAGAAATGCTATATAACTATTACTATGACAATTACATAGCAGAACGCCAAGACTTTACCATTAAACCTGTCGATCGCCAACAAATAGGAAAAATAGTGCACAGCATAAAGTCCAATGCTCCAGGAATGAATGGTATCACAATACATATCATAAAGATATGCTTACAATACTGCAACAATGAACTTAGTCACATTATAAATTACTCCCTGGAAAAAAAAGTTATTCCACCATTAAAAAAAGAAGATTCTACAGAACTTAAAGACTTAAGACCAATTAGTATCCTTCCACCTGGATCAAAAGTTCTGGAAAGAGCAGTTCATGAACAATTGACAGACTATTTAGAAACACACAATATATTTCTCAAAGCCCATTCAGGTTTCCGTAAACACCACAGCACAACAACGGCACTACTGAAAATACATGATGATATCATAACAGCAACTGACAATAACATGATCACAGTGCTCGTACTATTAAACATGTCAAAAGCATTTGACAGTGTAAGTCATGAGCTATTACTGTCTAAGCTATACTACTATGGAGTTAGAGGAATAATGTGGGAATGGTTCAGAAGCTACCTAACAGAGCGTAAGCAAACTGTTCAGCTTAGCGAGAAAGACACACATATATTTTCAAAACAGTGTACTCTTAAATCGGGGGTACCACAAGGATCTATACTTGAGCCCTTACTTTTCAACGTCTTCATTATAGATCTTGAGCAGAAAATTGAGTCTTGCTGTATTCATTATTATGCAGATGATTTACAACTCATGTTAAGTTTTAACGTGAGTAAATGCCATGAAGCTTTCCAAAAAATTAGTGATGATCTAAACAGCACTTTGCAGTGGACACTTGAAAATGGATTGCAGTTAAATATCAATAAGACAGATGCAATTCTTTTTGGTAGTGAAAAAAACAGAAACGAGTTACGCAACAATGGTCTCAAACTGATGATGAATAACAATGAGATAAAGTTCAGCGATTATGTTAGGAATCTCGGCCTTATTATGGATGACAAATTAAATTTCACTAAACAAGTGTCAAGTATGTGTCGCTCAGTATATTTAAGTTTAAGAGGTCTGTACCACTTGAAAGTCAACTTACCAAAGGATGCCAAAATCAAACTAAGCGATTCACTAGTACTGTCAAAATTAAATTATTGCGACTCCGTGTATGGTCCCTCCCTCAAAGTAGGAAACACACACAGGATACAGAATGTTCAAAACGCCTGTATATGGTATGCGCAAGATGTTCCCTACAGAGAACACATAAGTCTATATATCAAGCAAGTGGGATGGCTGAACATGAAACAAAGACAGTGGTTACATCTATGCTGTATGGTGCATAATGTGATTGTCTCAAAAAAAAACCAGAATACTTATTAAACAAATTCGAGAAACGCGAAGATGTGCACTCAGTAGCAACTAGAAATCGAGACATTACACTAACAGTTCCAGCACATCACACTGAGAATTTCAAGAAGAATTTCACATACCAAGCAACCAAGATATATAACCAACTACCCAACTACCATCCGATCTAAAAATACTGAGTCCAAACAACTTTAAAGCAAAAATAATTCAACTCTTAAAATCGGAACAACTTACCATTAATTATTAGCCGCTGTACTTTGTTCTGTTCTTATTTATTTATATATATATATTTTTTCTATATATGCATTATATGTATTTTTTAACTTATCCGACCCTTCTGTATAGACATTATATGTTTTTAATTTGTGATGATATATTAAGTATTTTGTAAAGATGTATGATCGTACAAAGGTCAGGTTTTACACCAATTCAACAAATTGTCACCTGGCCTATTCTAATTTTACAGAATAAACTGATTTATTATTATTATTATTATTATTAGTATTATATCTTCAAATTAACCTTAACAGGAGCCGGGTAGCCCAGGACCTCCTGTATCAACATAGGGTGGAGTATAACGCTGACGTGCCACTCGTCAGCGAGCCGAATAAGAGGCACGTGACGACAAACAGTGCCTGGATTACTGATCCCTCACAAGATGCGGGCATCAGGGTGTATAATAAATGCGCTAGCAACCCTCGCTACGCAAATGGAATTGCTAGTTGTGTAATTGGCGATGTTACCGTATATTCCTGCTACAGTACCCCTAACTCAAAATCCCTACATGCATGTGACTTGTGCCAAAAAGGACTATGTAGTGAATGTTCATCATTATCATCTACCGAAGACCGATGTATGAATCTGACCAAAAGAAAACTGAAATTTTTCTGTTCAGAATGTGAACTTGAATATGAAAAGTGTCTGAAATTAAATAAAAAACTGATACTAGAAAACCAGAAGCTGCAAAACCAAAATTAAGAACTATCAAAACTAAATTCTACAATAAAGTACTTAAGTAAAGATAATTATACTGAGCTAAGTGGAAAAATAGTTCAGTTGGAAGATACAAATAAAGATCTGCAGGATGAAATTAGAATAAATTTCATCAACATAGTAAAAGACCTCATTAAAAATGAAATGGGACAGCTAAAACGAGAGGTAACAGACGTTAAAGAAAGCAATATAGAATTGGTTAAGCTCTTTACGAATCCCCCCCCCCCCCCCCCCCAGGTGTTAACATAAAACCAGCCACACATTCAGCACTGTTCTAAAGGAAAACCATGACAAAAATAGACCAAATAAAATAACGTTCTTGAAACTCCGTAGTTTGCGTAACCATCACGTCTATAAAAGTATTGAGGGCGTTCCACACCTTGATCTAAAATTTTATTAGAAGTATTAAACGATTTAATTTCAGCTATTTCTTGTGCTTGTAATATGTAGCTGGCAAACGTTTCCATGTTTACTTTCATTGTTTTATGAAGTAACAGTATTTATTCTAGTACATTCAATATTTTATGTCTAATTTCGTTGAAAAATATAATATAGTCAAGTTTCTCATTATCACTGTGCACTCGGTAAGTTATAATTCTATATTTGAAAGCACTTCGGACAATTTCTATACCATCCGCCAACCGTACACTTGAATTTGTTCTATGTTGCAGTGTTCTTTTATGAGACTTCATTTGGTTAGTTGTAGTTAGAATACATCTTTGCTTCTTTACTCAAGGAAATTGACGTTAAGAATGACCACACATTAACTCCTTTCACTATTTTATAGAAAAGGTATGCTACGTCACAAAATATCAAACCCCACCACATTTTATTGTATACGTATTGAACAAATATAGTTTTAGAGGTCAAGTTGCTTGGCAAGGAGGAAGCTTCGTCCTTGAAACCTATGCAAGCCAAGCCCAAGGTCACCGCAAGTGATCGTTCTGAGTAAGAGAAACACGCCGACCGTGAAGTCGGAACCCATCTGACACGGTCAAAGTCAAGGTCACGGCAACTGTTATGCCGGGCTAAGGGGACGCCGTAACCTTGAACACAACGACCACAGGTGTGCGGTCAAGGCCAAGGTGAAGTGGTGGGGGGAGACCGACCTACGGCTAACTTCCTCTACTCACAGCTTTAAGATTCTGTATGTTATTTCCATAGATACTTACTACTTACACAGAACTGATGTTATTTTCTTTTAGGTAATTTCAGTTTGTTGTGTTCTTCTTTTAACATTGGTAGCCAGGTTGTACAAATATCTACAGAACAATTCGATACGCATTTATCTTCATTTAATAAGATTATTGCTGATTCTTTAAATTTTCTTTTTTTGTTATCTGCCTCTTTTGTTAAAATTTTTGCCGAGTACCAGTTTATTCTATGTCCGTTTTGCCAAGCATGTGCACAAATCTTTGATTTCTGAATTTCATTCTTTTTAATGTAATTCTTGTCCTCATCCAACCTCACACTGAAAGGTCTGGATGACTCACCCACATATCATTTATCACATTCGCACAGATATTGTAAATACAATTTTTTGAATTCTGCTCCCGGTGTATCGGTTTTGTTTTTTTAAAATAGATCTTAAAGTGTTCCCCGTTTGAAATATAGTTCTAACATCAAATTTGTCACCTATATAGCGTAGCTTCTCCGATAGTCCGTATACATAAGGAATTGTTGCTGTATAATGACGTTCAGTTTTTGTCCTATCTGATTGTCCCTATTTTCCCTATTGTCCCAATGTTTACTATTCTCTCCGTCGACTGTGTATTAACGAGTTTGATTAATGTATGCAAAATCATTTATTAATGGCCCCTATTAATGCATGATTTTACTATTAATAAACGATTTTAGTAAAAACATACATAAAATCAAATATCCAAATTAAGACGCCATGCTATCAATATACCTATCTCTAGCTGTCAAGCTTATAATTTCTGAAATCTGGGTTATAAAATAAATATTTACAAATACAAATCAGATAATACTAATTAATGAATAAATGAATTGTATTTGGTTTAATTAAATAAAATTTAAAATAAACCAATGATTTCACTATTAATAACGATATTCGTATAAACACCCAAACATACATAAAATGAAATATCCAAATCAAGACGCCATGTCATCAATATTTGTAACTGTCAATTTCTCGACCATTAGCTTATTAATACACTTGTTTGTTAAATAACTATTAATATATGAAATATATATTTTATAGGAAAAAATTATGAAAACGATATTCATGAATCACACTTGATGGTTAGTTTTGATGAAGTTAGTCTTTTTACCACTGTTCCGGTAGATGAAACCTTAAAAATAGTTAAAGATAGGTTGCTAAATGATAATAATTTAGAAACTAGAACTAAATTAGTGTAAATACCGTAATGGAACAATTAACAATATGTATAAATAGTATAACGACAACCCGCTTTCAATTCGAAAACGAGTTCTATCAGCAGGATTTTGGTATGGCAATGGGGTCTCCATTATCACCAATTTTAAGCAACATATTTATGGAGAACTTTGAGAACACACTGAGAACACACATGTTGGCGACATCTTTGCAATTTGGCCTCATGGTGTTGCTTTACTAGTTAATTTTTTAGAAAATATAAATAGTAAGAAACCGTCTATTAAATTCACATTAAAAGTAGAAAGTAGGAATAAACTACCGTTTTAAGATAAATGATAAATAAATAAATCCACCACAGGTAATGACGACCCCCTTTATCCCAGAAGGCTCTTATCACAGAAGAGCCTTGTGTGGCAGGTGGCTACACATTTAGAGACAAGGGACACACACCCAACATCCGTGTATAGTGGAAAAATCCCTCTCACAGTATTTTCCACTGCCACAACCGGGAGTCGAACCCGGAACTTTTGGGTGAGAGGCAAGTACGCTTACCTCTCGACCATCAGTTTTAATTAAAAAGGTAAATAATACAGTTGAAACAAGCGTATATAGAAAACCAACACATACTAATAGATATCCAAATTTTAACTCAAATCAATCAATAAATATTAAAAGGATGTTGTAAAATGTTTATACGATAGGGCCAAAATAATTTCATCTAATAATGAAATATTAAATAACGAGAAAGAATTTATCAAAGAGGTTCTAGTACAAAATCAATACCCTGAAGCATTTGTTAATATAGTTTTCATAAATGTTGAAAATGGGGACAATCAAGTATGACAAAAATCTGAACGTCATTATACAGCAACAATTCCTTATGAGTTGTTCGGAGTGTATTAGTCATCCATGCTTCCAATTTTAATTGTAAATGGCTTCACGTCAATAAAATGACGCAGCCGAATGTACGGTGTGCTTGGAAAGAAAGAGATAAAGATGTAATAGAATATGACATTGGACAAATTTATTATACCTAATCTTTAAATTTCTCGGTACACTTGAGGACATTAGGGCTAATTTTATTTTAGTTCTACAAAAGGGAAAATGTTTATTTTAATAATAACTATGTGGGATGATAAGAATTATTTTTGCAAATCGAAAATAGAAGAAAAATAAATTATTTTTTTATATATACTTTTTTTTCTCTCATCGTCCCACATTGTAACATGTTTTTAATGTATCTTAGTGAAAGCCGTTTTTTAAAATAATGATTTAGATGAGAGTAAATTGAACCGTCTTTCTGGCTTATATCCGGAGCGCTCTTATGTATACGGACTATCGGAGAAGCTACGTCGTATAGGTGACAAATTTGATGTTAGGACGGTATTCCAAACGGAAAACACAGAAGCAAAATCGATAAACCGGGAGTAGAATTTAAAAAACTGTATTTACAATATCCGTGCGAAAGTGATAAATGTTATGTGGGTGAGTCATCCAGACCTTTCAGTGTGAGGTTGGATGAGCACAAGAATTACATTAGAAAGAATGAAATCCAGAAATCAAAGATTTGTGAACATGCTTAGAATAAACTGGGACTCGGCAAAAATTTTAACAAATGAGGCAGATAACAAAAAAGAAAAATTAAAGAATCAGCAATAATCTTATTAAATGAAGTTAAATGCGTATCGAATTGTTCTGTGGATATTTTTACAACCTGGCTACCAATGTTAAAAGAAAAACTTAACAAACTCAACATTATCTAAAAGAAAATATCATCAGTTCTGTGTAAGTAGCAAGTATCTATGGAAATAAGGTAAACAAAATCTTAAAGCTATGTATTTATCATACACAACAAATAAGAGTTCTTCGAAAAAAGCTTTGAATCGTCAGCAAATTATTTCTGTGTTTATTCCGATTTATATTATTTGTTAAAATAACCTCTGACTGTTCCTTTGACGTAAACGTCACAGGCGCAGAGCCTTTTTTCCAATAATTCTATTATTTTGTAAACTCGGTGATTTGTTTTTGAAGAGGATAATCCATGTGGTAGAAACCCAAATAAAAGGAAAGAATATATAGTCTTTGGATTTTGACCTTTTCTTTTAAATTCGCCATATTTCTTTCCTATTAAACCCTTGGAGAAAATTTCGTATACCCTTGATTCATTACATTGTTGTTCTTTTATAACTCCTCAGCCCTCGCAACTATAAAGTAATAAAAAAATCATAACATAAAACATCCTCATTTTGTTGGCCGAATTCGTATAGGATTTCAGTATAAAAATTATAGATAGTATAAATTATATCAGTAATACGCTAAAAGTATTTTTTTTACTTCAACCATTCGATTTTTTAGTATTACTTAATATATACAGACAGATGGAAAATAAAATAATCGGTAAATCGCTTTTTTGAGCTCATTTTCCTCATATATATGTAAAAAAATAATACATAGGTCATATCATCATAAAATACATTTTGCCAGGGTTTTTATCTTTAATTTACTTTTTTTTTTTAATTGTATACGATAATTTTCAACGAAGTTTAGCCGGTGTTTGTGCAACGCGCGCCAATTTACAAAAAAATATTTGGCTCAACCACTCTCTGAGGTTTACATTTTTTCAAATAAACGTTGAAAATAAAAAAATCGGTAAATCGCTTTTTTGAGCTCATTTTCCACATATATATCTAAAAAAATAATACGTAGGTCATATCATAATAAAATACATTTTACCAGGGTTTTTATTCTTAATTTACTTTAAAAAAAAATTGTATACGATAATTTTCAACGAAGTTTAGCCGGTTTTTCGTGCAACGCGCGCCAATTTACAAAAAAATATTTGGCTCAACCGCTCTCTGAGGTTTACATTTTTTCAAATAAGAAAATCTTGAAAATAAAAAAATCGGTAAATCGCTTTTTTGAGCACATTTTCCACATATATATGTAAAAAAATAATATGTAGGTCATATCATCATAAAATACATTTTACCAGGGTTTTTATCCTTAATTTACATTTTTTTAAATGGTATACGATAATTTTCAACTATGTCTAACCGGTTTTTGTGCAACGCGCGCCAATTTACAAAAAAATATTTGCCTCAACGACTCTCTGAGCTTTACATTTTTTCAAATAAGAAAACGTTAATGTTTACACGTTCACGTAATTATAGCCAGCCAAATTTTTTCTGTATAAAATTTTTTGTCTGACTTAAATTATCATCACCTATATAGAGACCATCAAAACTCGGTACTTGATGGTTTTAATTTAAATGTAGCTATATTTTAAGCATTTTGTCTTAAAACTATTAGCTAAAGTTAAAAATAATGCTACAAATTAATAATAGACTGTTTAAAATATAGGTATGCAATTTTGAACTCCTTATGAATTTTTAGTACTAAAATATTTACCTGCACAATATGTGATGTAAATTAGAATTATAAAACAAAATATTACAGTACTTTTTAACATTTTGAATTCTTCAATATGACTGCAGCTATTTTACTTTTATTTTCTGTTAAATAAACGTTTACTCCCTCACTCTGTTCCTTTCTTAGCTATTTGCCAACTGACTACCTTGCAGTAATAATTTTAGATAAGAAAAGTATAGGTAGCTATCACTTATTATTTTTTTTCCAAATGTTAATAGTCAATTAGCTGATAATTCAGCCAAGTCGATAAACATAAAATAATAACTCATCTACTTATATTTCTTTATGAATTATAGTTTTAATGGAGTTCTTGTTAATTTGCGTAATTTGGAAAAAAATATTATAATTATTCTTTATTTTGTGACGTTAAAATACAGATAATACGAAGTAAGTTTTTTAAGTAGTTGATTTTTATTCACTTCAAGATTCAAAGCTTTCTGGTTCATTGATACTTAAATGTCAAGGGCCCCGTGATGGTAATATGCAATTATTACACAACGCGCCAGGCTTGTAACTTGTAATTCAGCGCTCGGCGGGGCACATAGCCCGGAGAGTAGCTGTTGGTTGTAGTCTGGTTAGGTTCCATATAGTAAAATAAGGATTTATAGAGGAGTTTGCGATTAAAAATATTATGTTTAATATTCCGCCCTCTAAAAGCACATTTGAACTATGCTAAGCCAAGTCAGGCTATTTATTTTTCGATTGCAACGGACACTGGACTGCTAGATGGCGCCTGCTGGCTGTTTTACATGTCGCTATTGTAAAAATACCGGGATGTACTATAGTCAAAGGATTCTCATGTCAGTCGTCGCATACCTACCTTGCACTGACGAGAGCCAACAGCTCGAAACTGCAGTCTGCAAGTGGTGTGTGACGACTGGCAAGGGAGCTCCTTTAAGTAGGATCAGTCTTTCGGCTGGTGTTTGTTGCAATCGAAACATTAGCGTTTTGATGGTAATATGCAATTATTACACAACGCGCCAGGCTTGTAACTTGTAATTCAGCGCTCGGCGGGGCACATAGCCCGGAGAGTAGCTGTTGGTTGCAGTCTGGTTAGGTTCCTTATAGTAAAATAAGGATTTATGGAGGAGTTTGCGACTAAAAATATTATGTTTAATATTCCGCCCTCTAAAAGCACATTTGAACTATGCTAAGCCAAGTCAGGCTATTTATTTTTCGATTGCAACGGACACTGGACTGCTAGATGGCGCCTGCTGGCTGTTTTACATGTCGCTATTGTAAAAATACCGGGATGTACTATAGTCAAAGGATTCTCATGTCGGTCGTCGCATACCTACCTTGCACTGACGAGAGCCAACAGCTCGAAACTGCAGTCTGCAAGTGGTGTGTGACGACTGGCAAGGGAGCTCCTTTAAGTAGGATCAGTCTTTCGGCTGGTGTTTGTTGCAATCGAAGCATTAGCGTTTTGATGGTAATATGCAATTATTACACAACGCGCCAGGCTTGTAACTTGTAATTCAGCGCTCGGCGGGGCACATAGCCCGGAGAGTAGCTGTTGGTTGCAGTCTGGTTAGGTTCCTTATAGTAAAATAAGGATTTATGGAGGAGTTTGCGACTAAAAATATTATGTTTAATATTCCGCCCTCTAAAAGCACATTTGAACTATGCTAAGCCAAGTCAGGCTATTTATTTTTCGATTGCAACGGACACTGGACCGCTAGATGGCGCCTGCTGGCTGTTTTACATGTCGCTATTGTAAAAATACCGGGATGTACTATAGTCAAAGGATTCTCATGTCGGTCGTCGCATACCTACCTTGCACTGACGAGAGCCAACAGCTCGAAACTGCAGTCTGCAAGTGGTGTGTGACGACTGGCAAGGGAGCTCCTTTAAGTAGGATCAGTCTTTCGGCTGGTGTTTGTTGCAATCGAAGCATTAGCGTTTTGATGGTAATATGCAATTATTACACAACGCGCCAGGCTTGTAACTTGTAATGCAGCGCTCGGCGGGGCACATAGCCCGGAGAGTAGCTGTTGGTTGCAGTCTGGTTAGGTTCCTTATAGTAAAATAAGGATTTATAGAGGAGTTTGCGACTAAAAATATTATGTTTAATATTCCGCCCTCTAAAAGCACATTTGAACAAGGTATATAATGTCCGTCAACATATATTTGCATGTTTTCCTTTACTGTTGATGTGATATTATGATGACCGAAAACTAAAACTGATGTTTTACTGGCATTAACATTTAATGCATGACATCTAGATTTTTCAATTAGAGAATACAAGTCGCTATTAATAGCAGCCATTGCCTCAGCCAATTTCCCTGAATCAAACGAAAGGTAGAGTTGAGTGTCGTCAGCGTAGAAGTGAATTTGACAATACTCAGCCGCCTTTTCGAAACCTGACGTATATAACGTATATAATAGCGGTCCTAGAATCGACCCCTGTGGGACCCTGGATGACACCTCGAGAGGCATAAACACATTATTGTCAATTCTAACACGTTGTGTTCTATTTTGTAGATAGCTACGAAAAAAGTTAACAACACTAACATGAAAGCCCATAGATTCCAGTATAGCGAAAAGTATTTCGTGGTTAATCGTATCAAATGCTTTTGTAAAATCGACAAGTACCAGCACTGTAACTTTTTTTTGGTCCAATCCTCTCAAAATGTCATCCGTGATATTTAAGCGGGCAGTTCCACACCTATGCAAAGGGCGGAAGCCAGACTGTATTTCAGGTAGCAATTGAAATTTTGTTAACTGATCCCGCATCTGACACTCTACCTCTTTCTCTAAGACTTTTGATAGGGTTGGCAAAATACTAATTGGGCGGAGGTCCTTAAATTCTTCAGGGTTGTTTTTTTTTGGCACTGGTTACACTAAGGCTTGTTTCCAGGAGCCTGGAAAAAATGCAATTCTCTAAGCTAAAATTTGTTATGTGGGTAACAAAAGGCAAAATATTAAGACCATCATTTCCCTGCGCATTGGTTTTTATACCATATAGAATTTTCTGAACATTATACTCAGAAGTAGACTTAAATTTAAACGAGTCGATATTTGGTTTAATATTATTTTTATAATGAGTTATGGTATCTTGATCTGCAGGTAATTTTGGGATGCAATTTATAAAATAATGATTAAGATCATTAACATTTTTTAATTCGTCCGGAATACTATTTACCCGCTTAGGTATATTTAAAAGGCGCAAGTCTTTCCAGGTTTGATTTATGCCGTCTACCCTCAGTCTATGTTCAAAATATGTTTTTTTTTCATTTCGGCAAACTAGCGTTGTATAATTTTTTAACATTCTATAATAATTATGATGAGCTTCGTTCTTTGTACGACGCCATTTACTGCAGGCTTTATCAGTGATCCATGGTGCATATTTTTTTGTAATTTTTATTGTTTTGATCGTGTATATCAAACAAAAATAATATATTTTCATTTAGAAAGTTCACTTTCTCATCAATATTATTTATACCATAAATATTTTCAAAAGGGATAGACATAAGGTCGGCATAAAATTGATCCTCGTTAAAATACTTAAAATCCCTAATTGTTTTATATACTGGGTTCAGTTTTTTATGAGTGATATTTACTGTGCAATAAATAAGTTCGTGATCAGACATATTATTTAATGGAATAACTTCTACATTTTCTACAATATTTTTATTAGTAGTAATTATAAGATCAATAAGGGTTGCTGATGTGAGGATAAAGCGAGTTGGGGAGTCTACAATTTGGACCAGACTATAGGTGTCAAGTAGAGTATTAAGTTTATTAGATGCCGGAAAATCCGTTTTTAACATATCTATATTAAAATCACCTAAACAAAATATTTCATCATAATGTGGCAATAAGTTAGTTATATCTTGTTCCAGATTATTTAAAAAATCATTATAAGAAAAATCAGGCGGTCTATAGATAACACCTACTGCAAACTGCTGTTTATTTAATTTAATTTTGACCCACAACTGTTCGGTATTATTACTATTGATAACTGAGTACTGAATGGTTTCTTTAATGTACATACCTACTCCGCCCCCTCTACCAATTCTTCGATCCTTTCTTACCAAATTGTATCCTTCCTACATTTGAACGAGCTACAAATTTCTTTTTCAAAAGAGACGAGGAAGTGTGTATGCCTACAATTTTGTGAACAAAGTTCCCCAGGTGATGTGTTCTATGATTGTTCAACCACTTGTTCTCGTTTATTTTATGCGAAATATGTTCAAATTTTCTGATTCCATAGATAAGTCGGCAACAGGTATTCTGAACTTTTTGTATACGATATTTATCTATGTTATCAAGACATGAGCCATAAATAAAATCACAGTAGTTGAAATTGGAGAGGACAAGTGATTCACAGTGCATTTTTTTTAGTTTGAAATTTAGAATGTCACGTCTGGAGTAAATTAATTTCAAGACGTATAAGACCCCTGTATTAATTTTTTTACATGCTCTTTAAAACGTAAGTCAGAGTCAATGATTACTCCCAAATTTTTTGCATGGTCAATAACAGGCAAGGAAGCACCATCAATCTTAATTTTTATGTTCTCTTTTATGATTATTTTTTTGTTTCTATTAGCAAATATAATTACGTTAGATTTCTTTGAATTCAGTTTTAATCATGTTCTTCAGATAGTTGCTTAATGGTTAGCAATTCCGAATTGATGGTGTCCGTAGCTTCGATATAATTATTTGCATCAAAATGCAAGTACACCTGAGTATCGTCAACGTATGCTTGGATTTTACACGATCTTGCAGAGTTTAAAATATTCGAAGTATAAATAATAAAAAGTAGAGGACCTAAGATTGATCCCTGCGGTACACCTGAAAGTATATCTATCTCAGGGGAATAAACATTGTCAATAGAAATTTTCTGCTTTCTACCTTGCAAATACGAATTAATAAGAGAAACTGAAAAATTCTCAAAGCCAAAATATTGAAGTTTAGAACAAATTAGACTATGGTTAATCATATCAAAGGCTTTCAAAAAATCTAGCAACACCAACACGCTGACCATTCCCTTATCCTGAGCCCTAATCAAGTCATCAGTAACAGTAGCCAAGACTGTGGCAGTGCTATATCCCTTTCTAAATCCACACTGGGGATCAGGCAGTAAATTATGAGAAATAAAATAATGATAAATTTGATCATGTAAAATTTTTTCAAAGACTAGGTAAAGCTGGCAAAATACTAATAGTTCTAAGGTCTGAAAAAGAAATAGAATTACTATTTTTAGGTAATGGAATTCCAACCGCAACTTTCCACGCTTGAGAGAAATAGCTTTGCTCGATACAACAATTAATTATGTGAGTAATGAAAGGATCAATAAACGAACTACAATATTTTAACATAGCAGATGAAATGTTGTCAGTACCATATGCTTCAGTCTTAATATTATTTAAAATTTTATTAACTTCATCTATAGTAGTTTGTGTAAACGTGAAAGTAATATTTGCATCATACTTATGATTGTTATAAAAATTTATTTGATTATTGCACATATTAGATACATTTTGAATAACCGAAGCAAAGTATTTATTAATTTCATTTGGATTAGCAAGTTCAATGGGTAATAAAAATTCTTTGTTTGAGCGTGCATTGAGACTGCTAAGAGCCGACCATGTTTTTTTAGAGCTCTTTTGGGAAGCTACGTGCGAAAAAAAATGGGTTACCTGGAGTAAGCCAGCCTTAGGTTTAGTAATTCTGACTTGTCTGATGGGAGCATGTTTATCAAAAAGTGAAATAATAAATTCATTAAATAAGGTAATTTTATCGTCAATGTTATTTTGCAGAATTATATTGTACCATGGAAGGTTATGTAAATCAACTAAAAAATTATTTACATCGAAATTTTGATAACTAAGGAAAGTTACAAACTTGGGTTTCATTTTACTTACACTAATTTTTAAATCACAAAAACCATTAAGTGATCAGATATTCCATCAGTAGAAATTGTACCAAATGAGTTAACAAGTTTAGTATCCGAAATAAACACAGGGTCGAGCAGCGTGCTGGAGTGGTTAGTGATTCTAGTAGGCTCATTAATAAGTTGAGTAAATACGATTGAAAGCAATGTTCCACAGGATTAGATAAATTTAAAAAATTTACATTAATATCACCTACACAAATAACTTCATCAGCTGTAGGACATACCATAGACAGAATATTATCAAAGTCGTTTATAAAAGAATTGATGTTTGTATTGGGAAGTCTATAAAATGATCCAATTACTAATGTAAAAGGTCGGAATTTAATTTGTATAAATAGGTATTCAAGTTGTTCGCTAATAAAAAAATCGAAATGCAACTCCTGACAATTATTGTATGAGGACTTAACATACGCACCGATACCACGACCTCTGCCTCTTCTATCTTTACGGAAGAACCTGTATCCAGGTATTGACATTACTTGCGAGTCCACATCATCAGAAAGCCACGTTTCAGTTACCACAATTACATCAAAATCCTCTTCCTTAACCAAAGTGAAAATATTATTAAAACCTGTGAAAATTGATCTTATATTAATATGTAATATTTTCATAACAATTAATTATACAACAAGCAACTCGTAAATTTTATAAAAAAAATAAAATATAGTACATAATTAAGTAGGTGAAAGAAAATATAAGATAAAATGCAGATAAATATTTCGAAGACAAATAAACAATAATAATAATACAGTAACGTATAAACCAGCGAAGTACAATATACCTATTGTGTACAAATAACAGTGCCACAGTCTGTAAGTAAAGAAGAATAAAAAAATAAAGCAAACAAACAAATATAATCGAAATGCACTTATATAAATAAATGCACAAGTAAAATGTACAGTGTCTATGAGACTCCGATTGATTAATATAAAAGAAACAAGCAATAAAAAAATCAAATTAATAGTCCTAGTAAAAGCTACCAGCAACAAAAGTAGGTTCATGAATAGGATGAAAAGCCATTTGTAAGAAACAAATTACATATTACTGCTACAATGTAACATAACTGCTTATATAAAATATGTTTACTCAGAAAAAATATCTATACCACATAAATAAATTAATGAAACAGCGCATATGTACAATAGTATTAAACAAATTACAACGTAGACCCTTTAAGATAAGAAAACATGATAATTCTTCTAAAATATGAAAAATAATTTAAAAAAAAACATATCTTTACTGTTAAAGGATAACTTAAATTTGCAATCTTAAAAACACGAAATTGAATTGACACAAATTGTATAATTTATAACATACCAAATAAATTCAGTAGAGATAAGTAAAAAAGAAACAAACGTAATTAATTCTTTTAAGGAATACCTATTATGATTATACAAGAATAATTTTTCTGTTCCATAATTATAATTTTTGAGTGAGTTATAATCAAATAATTGTATAAAAACTTTCTTTTTTCAGATATATTATTTACTTACACATTAATAATAACCAGATAATTTTAATAATTCATAATTTCAGATTGTCTATAGATGGCGCATCGATAGTAGTTCATTCTAAGACGCTCTCCCATAAATAGTTAAATTAAGTGATTTATAAAAAGTTATTTCCACTGAAATTTGCCATAAGTTATTTGTCAAGTGTTACGAACATGTCGCCAAAAGTAAAAAGTGCTTCTAATGCAGTTGCAACGGAAGATGTTAGCAAAGAGCTCTCAGCACGCGTCGAGAAGCTTGAGGAGCATCTACAAGCTGGATTAAATGAGCTAAAAAAACAAATATCATTTGCTCGTGGCTCTGACAGCAATGATGATGCAAGTGGGTTTCTAACTAAACTTAGTGCATTTGAAAATAAAATGCAAAATTCTATTAAGGATATCAAGTCAGAAATTAATATGGCACAAAAACAAATGGAAAGAATTGAAAAAGAGACAGAGAACTTAAATCAGGAAAGGATGAGAAATATTTTAGTGCTGTATGGTTTGCAGGAAAAAGAGAAGGAAGATTTATGCGATGAAGTATGTAAAGTAATAAAAAGCAAACTCAATATAGCACTATCTGTGAACGATATCAATTATTGTTTTCGCCTTGGTAAAAAACTAAATGATGGTGACAGTAAGAAAAAACCAAGACCGACAGCTGTTGTGTTTACTAACAGGTGGAGGTTAGAAAATGTTCACAGGGCCAAGAAAAATTTAAAAGGCAGTGAATATGTTATAACTGAAATGCTTTCTGTGAGAACTCGTGATGTGTACTTAAAAGTGCGGGCCGCCGTAGGGGCTAAGAATTGCTGGACAATGAGAGGTAAAATATTTGCTATCATAAACAATATAAAAAAACTTATTGTGTCTGAAGCTGATCTAGTCAATGCCACATAATCAAATGATCACAAATAAACAGTATATAGTTGCAAAGATACGGGAGCGTCGAGAAGAAATTGTTTTCGTTTGTTTTCTTTGGTGTAGGGAATAAATTATAGATTATACTATTTAAGTTTAGCTTTGTGTGGTTTAACATATTGTATTTAGTTTATATTATCCTGTATTTTGGTGGATACTTCAAGTATATTCTTTTATACTTACATTAGATTGGTTGGGTTAGATACTGTTGAACTCTTTTGTTTCTGAGAGATTTTACAATTTATTAGTTTTTAACCTTTAAATTGCTTTAAAATACAAATTTTATATTTTCACACTATCTACCACGATCTGTTATGATTTGTTACACTCATTAGTTGCTTTTAGGCCTGCTATTATTATTATTGTTATTATTATTATTATTAAATGTTTGCTCTATTATATTTGCAATTAAGCTTCTTTCTCAGAATTTAATTATTTATTTTCTTCTATAATGATGTTTAAACAACTTAAATGTGCTCATTGGAATGTTAGATCGCTAATTCCACACTTTAATGATGTAAAAAATACAATTTTACAATATGATTTGGATATTATAGGAATAAGCGAAACATGGCTAGATAATAATGTGTCGAGTAATATCGTAAGTATACACGGGTATGATTTTATACGTGTGGATAGATTAGGCAGAAGCGGAGGTGTAGGGGTTTATATCAAATCAAATATTCAATATGAAATTCTAACAACTGATCATAACATTGAACATATATGGTTAAAAGTGAACGTAGGATCCTTATGTCTGGCTGTTGGAGTTGTATATAGACCCCAGAGCACTAGTTATTTAAACTTTATCGACAATTTTGAAACTACTGTATCTACGATTATTCCATCAGTTGATGATATTCTTTGTTTAGGCGATTTCAATATAGACTTGCTGGATTATAATAATAAGGCAGTAGAAGCTGTTCATAATATGCTTGATGGGTTGAGCTTAACACAAATTGTCAATCTGCCAACAAGGTTAACAAATAAAACAGCCACACTTTTAGACTATGTGTTGGTTTCTAAGGAGGACGTGATGACAGAGGTGGGTGTGAAACATATACCAGAGGTGAGTGATCATGAATTAATTCTATTTACTGTAAAATACAAATTAGAAATTTCACCTGTAAAATTTATCAGCACTAGAAATTTTAAAAATCTTAATTATAATCAGTTCGATGCTGATCTAAGGTCCATTCCCTGGGATATCATTTATCAGTTAGATGATGTGGATAGCAAAATAAATTTTTTAAATGATAATATTATTACTCTCTTAGATATTCATGCTCCTATGAGAACCTACAGAATTACAAAGCCTTATGCACCATGGCTTACCGACGCCATTAAAGCATCGCACCAAAAATCAGGTTGATTGGCACAATTATAAACAATTACGTAATATGGTTACTGCGGCTATACGAAGAGAAAAAAAGCATTTTATAGTAGTAAAATTAAAAATAAATCTTCTAAAGAAATATGGAATACCTTAAAAGACTTGCTGAATATCAATAAAAACACAAACACCTTACCAAACAGCAAGTAATGTTGATGTGTGCAATGATCACTTTGTCAATTCTGTTCCCAATATTAGAGCGGATACTGATACTAACTTATTTTATAAAAATAATATTAAGTCGTCCATTAGATCCCAACTTACTTTTGAGCCAATAAGTGAAATTGATACGCTTAAAATCATAAGCACCATAAAAAGCAAGGCTACTGGTGCCGACAATATTAATATCTTAACATTAAATCTCTGTTTGCCTTTTTTATTACCGTACCTAACCCATATACTTAATTTTTGTTTAAAAAACTCAGTCTTCCCAAGTAGCTGGATAAAAGCCCATATAATTCCTTTACCTAAAAGTTCAAATCCTTTAAATTTAAACGATATAAGGCCGATAAGCATTTTACCAACCTTGTCCAAAGTATTAGAAAGAGTCATTGAAAAACAGCTGCAAAAACATCTCAAGTACAATAATGTTATCCAATCAACTCAATCAGGCTTTAGGTCAAGTCATAGTTGCACTACTGCTTTGTTAAAAATTACAGATAGAGGCTTATGATAAAAATAAACTAACTATATTAATATTACTGGATTACTCGAAGGCTTTCGATACTCTGAACCATGAACTCTTAATATCAATTTTACATTTCGTTGGGCTTAGTGAATCAGCTTTAAACTTATTTTCTGCTTATCTCACTGACAGATTTCAAGCTGTGATGTATCAAGGTAATATTTCAAAATTTTTAATAATTAACAAGGGAGTACCACAAGGCTCCATTCTGGGGCCTCTATTATTTAGTATATATACTTCTAGTTTTCCAACTGCTTTTACCTCATGCTCACAACACTATTACGCCGATGACACCCAATTATATCTCTCTTTTAATCCAGACGAATGTGAGCAGGCTGTTTCTGCATTAAATTACGATCTAAATAATCTGGGAGTCTTCTCCAAAAATCATTGTTTAAATTTAAATTCAGCTAAAACTAATATGATAATTTTTGGGAAAAATAAGATCAGAGAACATTTTCTGGCAAACTACTCAACAGAAATAAAAATGAATGATTTTGTATTAAAGTTTTCAGAAAAAATAAAAAATCTAGGACTATGGATTGACAAGAACTTGAGATTTTCGGATCATATAAGTAACAGTTTGCAAAAAGCATACATCAATTTAAAAGTTATATATCGAAACAGGCATATTTTGGACACTGAAACTAAATTATTGTTATGCGATACATTAATTCTATCACAGATGAACTATTGTGACGTTATTTATGATCCATGCTTAAACTCACTAGATATTAATCGAATACAAAAACTTCAGAACTGTTGCTTGAGACTTATTTATGGCATAAGGAAATATGATCACATAAGTCATGCCTTTATAAACAGTAAGTGGCTAAATATGAAAAATCGTAGATACATCCACGCTGCCTGTCTATTTGATAAAATTCTGAAAACCAAATCGCCAGCCTATCTTTATAATAAAATTACCTTTCGCACAGATGTGCACAATGTTAATATTAGATATAAAAGCACCTTAACCCCGCCAATGCACTATTCACAGTTTTTTAAACGTTCGTTTACATATAATATGTGCAAATGTATGAATGACTTACCCTCCAACTTCCGGAACTTCAACACATTTAAATTTAGGAAGGAAGTAACTAAATTTGTAAAAACAAACAATTGAATTGATAATTATTTTGTGGAATTCTAAAATTGTTTCCAGTATGCATTAATATTGCTATGATTCTTGTTTTTTTATTATTATTAAGTTTTAATCACACCGTATTATAATTAATAATAATAGTAGTTTATTCTTTTTGCCATTACAAACCAGTGTTGTCTGTAGACTTTTTCAGGGTTAGGTGGAAGAACAGACAGCCACCTGAATCGTCTGTGGTTCAGGTTGCTGAACTGAACCTCGCCCGAATTAATCTATTTTCTCTTTTTATGCGTATTTCGAAAATTATTCTGTACCTAAAGATTAATAAAGACCTTTATTATTATTATTATTATTATTATTATATATCTGTCATCAGAATGTACTAAATCCAAATCACCTTGAATCTGAGGAAATTCAAAAAGTAAACTGAAGGAATATGGAATATGTTTGATAAGGAATATGTTAGATAAGTGACATTTCTTTAATGAAATAATCAAAATGGTTTACAGTGAGGAAGAAAAAGTCCAAATATTTACTTGTTATGTACAAAATAACAAAAATAAACGTGCAGCAAAATGAGCATATAGGATGTTATATCCAGATCATCCAGTACCATCAGAAAATACGTTCAAAAATATTTGCTGAAAGGTGAATAATTATACATCCAGTTTTAGTGGAAAAGAGCGTATAGTTCAAACAAACCAGGAAGAACAGCTATCTAGCTGGTATATCTATACTGCTTCATTTCGAAGGTAAGCCCCATCCATATTTATTCGCGAATAGATTTTTTTGAAACATTGTATTATTTTTTAGAAGATTCTGAATGTAGTATAAATAATGCAGTCGATCAATTAGGTAAAAATTATTCCAAAATCCAACGTACGTTAACAAATAGTAACTACAGACCATATAAAATTTTACCCGTTCATGTTTTAACAGAGGATCATAAAAGGAAGAGGCTGAACTTTTGCCGCCAGATGATTCGAATGTTGGATGAAGATCCCGATTTTTTTTACTAAAACATTATGGACTGGTGACGGTCACGGGCGTAGAGGGTTTTTTTCAATAATTCTATTATCTTGTAGATTCGGTGATTTGTTTTCGAAAAGAATAATACATGTGGTAGAAAACCCAAATAACAGGAAAGAATATTCGTAGAATGTCACAAATAACTTTCAGACAATATTCAATAGCTGATATTTCGAAAATCTCTGTTCTAAACAATTTAGGTAATAAACACTTTTTATGCAGTATTTTACTGGGAATATTTTTAGTAAGTATAATTTTTTTGTAGGACAAATGATTTTCGAGAAAATCGCAAAAAACTACCGAATTGCACTTTAGGGGTAGGTTTTAGGGATGAAGCTCCCACTTGTTTCTTGGGAACTCTTTTCATTTTGAAATTACATCCCTTGACAAGTTTAATTCCCAAGTAGCAAAACTTTATAATTTTTTTTTCTATTGGACTATTACATATTAACATATTTATTTGATATAAATTAAGAAAACCAAAACAATTATGCCCTACACGTACACATGCTGCAAAATTATGATGATATTGAGCTTGGAAAACACCATCCGTACACCACAATACTGCCTCGGGGAGATTGTAATCACCACATATTATGAACTGATGTTTTTTTTTATACATTTATTTAACATCGACCTATTTCCGCTACTGAGGCCTAACACCGACGCCTGTAGACGAGCTACTCCCAACCAGGAATTTTTGCCGAACCTCTTCCCTTAAGAAGAGCAGGGATCTTTTACTTGCCTAACATTTAATAGACAAGGGACCGACGGCTTTACATCCCCTCCGAAGGATGGTATATCTCCTATACAACCCTCGCCTAAGGTTGTATAGCTTCCGCGCATACACTGATATACAAGCCGCTGGAAGATGTGTGAGGCGAGGACGCGGTTTCCGTTGGAATGGTCACCCATCCAACTACTAACTGCGCCTGTCGTTGCTTTACATCGCATACCGAAGTATGTACATAGTAAAAACTCACCTACGCTCGCACCCGAACTGATGGTTAAGAAGACACTTGAAGTTTCTCTACAATTTACGTGTGCTTCAAGTATGATACCGTATCTATTGGATATCAGTATATGCATAGAAATAACGGCATAATCTGCATAGAGGAGGATATTAGTGTTTGGATAGGATGGGATGTCGGAGGTGTATAAATTACAAAGTGCAGGAGATAGAATCGCCGCCTGGGGGGCGCTTGCTGATAATTTCTTTTTTAAGGAGAATTAATTGTTTAATCTGACCGTAATGTAGCGGCCGCTAATAAAACTTGATATTAAGGCTACGATGTAGTGTGGGAACTTATATCTTTTAATTTGTAAATAAGTCCATTCTGCCAGACTGCATCGTAGGCTTTTTATATGTCTATCAATAATATTACTGTGCACTGTTTCTAGTTATTTCTATTTAAAGTATTTTGCACTTCCCTGCACAATACATGTGATGTACTATGTCCGGTTCTAAAGCCAAACTGCCTTACCGGAATTAATATTTTCTTATTTATAAATTTATTTAATATGTTAAGAATAATTTTTTCGGTGATTTTTGCTAGTGTATTTAATATGTAAGGAAATCGGCCTATAGTTCGACGGGTCGTTAGGTGGTTTATTTGGCCTTAGAAGAGAAAATTACTATGGCGATTTTCCACGCAGCATTATCACCAAGGACGAAAACGTGATAAATATGCACTTAATGAAATTGTACAGATTCATCACCTTAAAAAATATATCAATTACTGAATGCTAAATAAGGAAGAATATTTTGTAATTTAATTTTTAGTACTTTTACCAACTTTTAGTTTATTTCAAATTCCGATGAAATAATTTAAATTTTCGTGAAAACGCGAATATAATCTTTCAGTCATTCAGTCAATATAACAATATTTACCATTATCACTTTCAACAAAACAATTAATGTAAATAATTACTGGGATAATTGGTGACTAATATTTCCATCAGCATACCTACATGGTTTTATCAAAATAGCATGGATAACCTTGTGTTAACTTTCATTGATAAGGTTTATAGTTTATGTTTTTTTTTTTTTTTTTTTTTTTCGGAACGTGCCGTTGCAATTTTAAATGATCTATTAGGCAAATATTATATACACCACTGCTGCATAATTAGTCGTAAGAAAAATTGTTAATTATAGAAAAATTCTTACAATTTTATTTAGAATCAAATACATACAATCATGGTGTACTTCGTTGGATAGAGCTTATCAAACTCCTTAACTTTTCTCTGAAACGTGGTTTGCTAAAATACTTAGGAAACGAAGAAATGGCAGACAGAGGTATTCAGTTTTTTTGGATTACATAATTTTACACTACTAATCTATTTGTTCACTAAAATAAAGTACTAAAGATATAAAGCAATGCTATTAGCTTCTGCCGTCAGGATTTTTTCCAAGAACAGATCGAATTTGGCCGCATTTTTGCTTCACTAATTGCTACAGTAAATTTTTAACATGACTTGTCTGTTCTACAAGGCAGTTTTATCTTTTGTACCGATTACCTTAGATTCAGTATTATTAGTACCTATTAACGGGTATTAAATTCAAGCTATATTACCGGATCCGCCGCCATTTATTAGAAGACAACGGAAGAAACGAATACACTACCTACCTGATTACAAAAAAACGGTTTTGATGAATCCTGTTCTAAATAAACCTTGATATTTACCGCAAGGTTATAGACATATCCAAAGTTGAAGGGGAAGTTTTAAATGAAACGTCATAAAAGACAATGTTCCATCCAGTGTACGAAGTTGTACAATATAAATATGTTAATATTTCAAAATATAAAACCAAAAATCTATTTGCTATAGACAAATTTGTTTTCAGTTCGATAGTACCGTGTATAGACTAGGAACAGAAATCCAAATTCGAGCTGCGAGAAGCATTTCGTATAACAATTTGGCAACAGGTGCTTTTAGAGGTTTTCGACCCCTCTGAATCCGAAAATGCCTGTTGCCAGGTCGAAAAATAAACCGGAAGCCCGTTATTCAAGATGACGTCCAAGGTGGAGGCAATTTTTGAAATATTGCTAGTATGAACTTATAAAAGGAATCCAGGGCGTATCTGGGGGTTGTCGACATCGCTAAATCCAAATTTGATAATACCATAGTCATATGGCTCACCAGAAGTCCGTAATTAAAGATGGTAGTCAATATGGCGGCTATTTTTAAAATGTTGCAAATATGTACTTATAGAGGGATTCCAGGTCGTATCGGAGGGTTTTCGACTCCGCTGAAACTAAATATGACAATATCACAGTAAAAAAACTCACTGCGAGTCAGTAATTCATGATTGTGGTTAGTATCAAATGTTTAAATGCTATAAAATGAATGTATTTTTTTCACCTCCGACGTAAGCGCTTTTCAGTTATCCTTCTTTATTTAGTAAGCCTAGGAAAAGCATTACGTTACTAAATATTTGTAGATCTTATTACAAACTAATAGACTATATCGAGTGCCAGGGATGCCGAATGCATTTTGTTTTGCGAACCAGAGATGTGTCCTAACCCGTGCAGCGCAAGTCATTTCAAACCGCCGGCTCAGCAGTGGGCTCAGGACCCGCCTGGTCAGGACCTGCCTCGTCAGGACCTGCCTGGTAAATGTAAACTTGCATTAATGAAAAGTCGGGGTGATGTCACAAAGTTCTGAAACAAACAAACAAAAATGATGGGGAAGTTTGGGCTCCGGGTTTCAGTCTTACTTGGCAATCGGAAGTAGTTTTACTGCTCTAGAGACGCTGATATTTGTCTTAGCTGTTCACCATTTTCACACAATGAAATGCTCAGAAGTTTGGCTAATGGTTGGGACGGCAAAGGACAGAAAATACATTCCAGTCCATGCAATCGCAATAACTCTGTCCCCAATGCAGAGAGATAATATTTTAGGTTTCCATGTAATCACCGATTCGGACACCACATCCAAACTCTGCCACACCGGCTGCATGGGCGCGGTACTTAAAGTCATCTGACCTGCTCTCCGGACTAGAAAATCATCCTCTGGATGAGCCGACTATTTCTTATATGGAGACATTTTTCGTCAGCCTCTACAAGGTCAGCACTTAAACAGCAAATTAAAACTTCGCTACCGCTTCCCACTATTGAAACTTTCTGAAATCATTCTTTTTAATCTTACAGGCGCCACCGCAAACTGCCATTGGCGATGAAGCACGACACATTCTATTTGGGACAGTTAAGTATGAGGGACTTCCACCCACAAGTGATGCTTTAAGACTACACATACTGAGAAGTCATTATCAAGTAAGTATTATTTTAAAGACCACGCATATCTAGCACTTAATACACACTATTAAATTACACTTTTCACTTGCAGTGTTTCGCCTACTTACAAGACCCTCCCTTACCGGACCCTCGGGAAATGGGATAGAAAGCTGTAAATGGGAATTTTGTTCCAGTTCTCAGGATATTACAATCAGTTCCGAAATCCTGCAAGGACATCCTAACTTGTGAGCGCAAGACGAGACCTGTGGTTGTCGGAAAAGTAATTTGCCTTATCTAAGTCATGCACCTCACAGTATTGAGTGATTACTAGTCTCCAATACTTTAAATCCTGTAGCTGTACTGTATCTTAAGTGCCACTTGATTAGAGACGTGCAATTAGTCTTAGAATTTTTAACGCTTCAGTGTTATTTCTAACGTTCCATAAACATGACAATGTGATCCGTTATTTAGTTTTTAATAGTGTAAGTTAATACATTTTTTGCTGTCTTTCTTCCTAGATAAGTAATAAATCTTCCTGAATGTGTTGACTTTTTTCTCCTGAGTACAAACAATACCAGTAGTACAAATAACAATCTTATAAGAATAGCCGTCATTTTAAATTAAGAACTTCAGGTTGGCTATATGAGTAGAATATTATAAAATTTGGTTTTAACGGTTGATACGTATTTTTTATCTGGCTCAGGTTTATTTTCGTAATTAATATATTTGTAATTATGTTTATTACTTTTGTGTAGTTTCCGGTATGTTTCCTTTCATATAAAATATTCATTTTTAATAACAGTCGAGACATCTATAAGTTGTATGTACAACTGCTTATAGTAGTTAATTTAAAAATCCGTTTATCAGAAAAAAAAATGAGAGAAGAACTTATCGATATGGACGGCCGAGATTGTTCGATCGGCGGCGTGGTTTTGTAAAGGAGAAGACGTGTGAATATTGCAAAATTCTAACAATTCTCATTATATACGGCTTATGCAATATTACACGCATAAAAGACGAGTCATTTGGGTGTATGGTATGTGGAACTTTGACTGTTTTTAATCGTAGAAGGGGATAAGTTTCTTATATGTTGAGGAGTAGAGAAACGCCTCTAGAAGGGCATAGGGTAAAGTTCGCACTAGAGGTGAGTGTTTCTGTGTTTAACTCCATCCATTCGCTTTATTTGATTTTGTTAAGTGGTCTAACGATGACATTTTTCTCTGATTTTTAGGCGCTTTTCTGGTTACGTAATAGCTTAAAGACAGGGTGTCAATTTTAAGACTGTGGTCCAGAAAAGGACGGGAATTGGCGTATGTGAAAGGAAATTATATCGCAGTGTATATACTGGGTGTTGTCTTGATATATGGTATAGTTAGGGGAGTAACTGGTTGTTTTCGTGGTGCCGGGGAGAGTTCTGGGAGAGGCCAAACCTAGGTGATGGCAACCTGTTATCGTGAGGAGGCGAACGAGGAGAAAAAAAAAATTGGACAAGTACCACATAGTGAATGTGCTCAATACCAACTATTTCGAACATCAACTGCAAAAAGTACTTATTTAGATCACCTCTTTCACCCCTTTATTTTGGGTGATCATCTATTTTCCTTTAACCAGATATTATTTATTACCGGATAAGTTCCCTTAATAACGTATCGCTGAATAAAATTGCCTTTGTTTTTACTATACATTTTAAAAAGTTATGTAACGACTGTTTCGATAAAGATCACTTTGATTTTATTCTTCTATTAAATTGGTGAGATCTTTATCAAAGGGTCGTACTCTCGAAAGTATAGGTCACCGCTAAATACTGTGAAGCGTTTAGGTACTAAAGATACACGAAACCCATTTCCTCCCCTTAGTCTAATCATTTATTCTAATTGGTATCAAAGGAGTATACTTATATATAGTTTTTTTTCTTATTAAACTCTTATTTTAAGCATTAAATACTTTGTTTCACTTATTCAGTAAACTTGCCTATAATTTATTGATTTTATTAACTAAGAATAGGGTATGTAGGCATTTAAAAATCACTTGGCGCCATTAATATATTTGAATATTAATATCATAACAAATACTACCACCCCGACTCCACTGAGTTTATTTTAGTCGGTGCATTCCCTTACTGTTACCACTGCAAAGAAAAAAATTTCGTAACACGGTGTTGAAAACCCCCGATACGGCTTGAATCCTCCTTGCATCTTCATATTCGCCATATTACAAACATATCCGCCATATTAGTCGCCATCGTCAATTAAGGATTTCCGGTTGGAAGTGTGACTAGGAAATTATAAAATTTGGTTTTGCAGTATTCTCTCTATAAGTTCATATTACGAATATTTCAAAAATAGCGCCATCTTGAATAACCGGCTTCCGGTCCATTGTTCGATCTGGCAACAGGCATTTTTCGGATTCAGCGGGGTCAAAAACCCCTAAAAGCACCGCTTGCCGAATTGTTATATAAAATACTTCTCGCAAGCTTAATAACGCTTTTACTCAAAAATGTGTGTACTGTACAGTCTAGTAGTAGTTATTAGTCAATTTGGGATCGAGTTTCTGTCTCTTAGTCACAGGTTCTCATTGACTTATTAGCTGAACTTTCTGCGTCTGACTTTATAATAATATTCTTTTGCAACTCTCAGCATCATCCTATAGGTATTTGGGTATTTATTAAAGTGCTACTAAAACAGTGAAAAAATATATCAAGATTATTATATCTTAAAACTCAAAATGCATGTTAAAACCTTAAATCCATAATCAACGACTGATATTAGACAAACAGTAAAAATGCAATAAAAGAATGATTAACAGACAACATTTTTCTGGAGACACTATACAAAAAAATGAATAACAAAATGGCTAATATGAATGAAGCCAAATATATACAGTGATTTCATAAAGTAGTGGGCAAATTGAATTAGGACGCGATCGCGTCAAAAGATTCGTATAAGATGCCATGTTTCGATATATTTTACAATTTATTTTGGCATTTTTTACAAAGGTATGACATCAATATTTTTTTGAATCATTTTCAATATTTTTTTTAATTGTCCCTCTTCTTCCTATCCAACAATTTGGAAATACCTCATTTAAATAGGCTCGGGCAAGAAGTACGAAATAGGAAAGTGATGGAGCACTTTTCTTAAAAGAAGAAGTTGCCTGTCGTCAAAAACCCAGAATTCTTCTATCAACTACCACACATTACAAAATTATGCATCATTATTGCATAGTTCTTGCAGTTTCTCAAGGAATTCAATTCTCCGATCAAAGTCAGCATAAGAGAGTTCATTAACGGGATATACCTCATAAGGATCAGTTGAGATGAGTTAATTTTATGATCTTTCGAAAAATATTTAACTTAACACTCAAAACACACTCACACAATTACACCGCAATCATTGGAATTTGTACATTAAAGTAACAAAATAAAAAGCATTCTGACAAGGATGATATTAGCTTATTATAGCCGAAAACATATAGAAAAAACCTTGGTCGTCGTGACTGCTGTCAGGCTGCAAATGGAGCGCACGTTGAAACTTTTAATTTAGTTGTTTTTAAAATTTCTTTGTAGTCAGTACGTTTAAATTTCCAGGTAATGTTTCCTATAAAATTCCTTAAGCAACCTATATCAATATTAGCAATATTTTATTTTAAAAAATACGCCCCCTGCAGTGACAGCTCATTTGGCAAAGAGCAGATTCAAGTTAAACAAAAGGGAGCCAAGGAAAATTTGATTGAAAATCAGATCTTCATTTCATTATTCCGTAAACCGGAAAATTAATTATATTTGAAATTGACAGGCCCAATTTTTTTTTTGCTGTTTAACAATAATTCAGTCGCCATGTACTTCGTACCTTCGAAAAATTCCGGACTTAGTGAAACTTTGGGATGCTGTTTGTGGGTGTTCAGTAGTGCTACATCCAATTTATCCAACAAAAAACCCTGTGGAATTTTGGGGAGGGACGAAAATCCAAAATTTTTGCACTTTTTTCGTTTTTATTTTTCGAAATATCTGCAGCATTTACGAGAGGAACACTTCCTTACATGACCTAGTAGCTATGTTCAAAGACCCGGAAGTCACCTCTACCAGATTTCCGAGGCAGGCAAGAAGTGTCTGGTGGCACTGTATGGAGGGAATATGGAAACAGAATCTCCCGACAACCTCCGATATCAACTTTTTACTAAGTCGGTGGCCAAACCTAAAACCCAATTGGCCAGACTGTCTCTGCCAAAAACGCGGCCACCCACCATGTTTTACGAACATATCTCCAGGTCCAAACATAGCTGGGTAACGACATTGTATCGTCAGTTTGTGGGTGGTCGCTGACGAGACGAGGGGTTGTCCCCATCAGAACCACACGTAATGAAGCCCCAGCAGACAACATATTGAACATCGTCTTTTGTAAATGCAAGAAAGGATTAGAAATTCAGCCTGCAGCCGCAAGAAAGCAGGTCTGCGGTGCTCCACCCTTTGCAAGAACTGTTCGGGGCATGCATGCGAAAATTCGCTGATCTCTAGGATGAAGAAGCAGTAGGAGAGCACGAAGAACCAATGATTATGGATGCACTGCTAGACGATAAAGAAGAGCGTGAAGAAGATGAAACTCCGTACGGTGCCAAACGCTTAAAATATTAACTTTACTTCATTAACATTTACTTTACCTTTCCCTACTTTAAAATTTTCATTACAAATTGACTTTATTAGACAGTAAGAATCGCTATGATATACTAGAAATAAAAATACTGTGTTTTAATGTTCTTTTTTCAACCTAATGAACATCTAGTAGTAGAAAGACGAGTTATTTTATTAGTTGAACCTATGCAAATGAGAGTAGATACCACAAGTCCATTAAATATGTTAAAGAATGGAAACTAAACATCGAAAACCGCAGTAGCAGTTTTTTACGATTTTGAGAAATTTTGCGCTTTTTTGAAACACTGTATATCGGTATCTATGGGATCGAAAAATACATTTTGCAAATTGCAGGAAATTTAATCCTCTACAATTTACTAATTTGAAGTTGTCCGCTAAAATCAACCGTTCTCGAAATATTTTGGGGATTTTCGCCCCTCCCTAAAATTCCACAGGGTTTTTTTGTTAGATAAATTGGGTGTAGCACTACTGGACACCCGCAAACAACATCCCAAAGTTTCATTAAATTCGGAATTTTTCTAAGGTACATTTTTCTAAGGTGTATTTATAATCTCTATCCTTGCTATCAGTTTAATACGCATTAACCACTAAGATCCGGGCCTATATAGTCAGAAACCAGCCCCGCTCTGACGTAGATAGGTTTTTCAAGAAATACAATGCATCGCATAAAAATGGCCAAAAAATCATTTTGTTAAAAATTTAATTAAAAAAAAAATCTTTGTATTTTTTGAATTGATTGTAGGCCAGTCGTCCAAAGAGAAAGTATATACTGATGGCAAAATTGACCTTGGCTTAGGGACAACTATAACTATACCAAAAACCGGCACAGCGTCAGAGATATTCGACGTTTTTAGAAAAAATGGTTTTTTATGTCTCGGCTGTTCTTGTTTCCGATTCAAACTAGACACAAAAAATGCCACTTTTACTCAAAATAAAACAATACTTACTATTGTGTTTGATTTTTTACGTGTTCCATACGTAAAAGTTCCTTATATTTTACTTCCTCCGGAAAATAACATCTTACGCCCTCAAATAGACACAGTCGTAAAATGTCACTTTACGCTCAGTCGTACATTGTGTCGCCGTTATTTTGGGCAGTTCGACTGTGTGTTGATGGGCGGCCTAGGTATTTTCTTAAAATAAATAAATGCAACTTGCTAATGTTTCAGCTGCCTTGTAAAAACGCGGTCAAAATGTATTGCGCAAAACTGTTGGGAATATAGCGAGCGGACTTTTAGATCAGATGTGTGAATTTTATCAAAAGAATACCTACCTGCTTATGGAGCGAATCATTAAAACCTTTCTTAAATCCTTTTTTAATACTTTTTCAATCCTTAAGGCACATATATCAATCTTATTCATAATATACCTACCTATGTATAGAAATAATAAAATTTAATAATCTATTTTATTTAAAATTTGGTAGTCCATGGTGACAGCACATTAGTTTTTGTGCGAATTTCCAGAAAAAAATGAGAAGAATAGCACGTAACATGGTTCATATGACATTTTTAATAAAATGTCCAACCTCGTTCCATGGCGGTTTCTTGACAAATAGACAAGAACGTTTCGGTCCCCTAAACGGTAAGTAACAACACAAGTTAGGTTGTAGCATTTAACCGAAATTCGTGCCTTGATGCTTTTTTACACAGTCCGCAATTCAACACATATTCATCTACTAGAATGATGACATCACTACTGGTTAATTGCATATTGGTAAAGGTATGAAAGTTACTGGAATATGGAAACGCATTTCTGGTGTGACTGATTTGTTTCTTTGGCTGATAGTCTATATTTGTTGCCCTACTAAAATGAATGATTTCTGATATGCTCACATTCTTATGCAACCAACATTACAGAACTAAAAAGCTCAATTACCTACTCGAGAACATCCGAAACGCCAGATTTATAAACACGAAGGCGACAAGCGACGAGGCTGGCTGTCATGAACGTTCGTGATAAACTCTGTCATCGAGAAATAATGTTATCGACACGTAAATCAATTTTTTCTGCTTATATTATTTTTAAAAATCTACCAAAATGAAACTGGTTGCTAAAAATATGGACAAAGAGGGTGAGGGGTAAGTATAAAAACGTGAATGTATATCTTTGTTAATTGAGGTTATATCACATGTAACACCTGCAAGAGTATTTGATTAGGATTACAATTTGTTTTCTTCATACCGAATTAGCTAAAATCTTGTATTTCATTTACCTGTATCAGTTTTATGGTTGGATTTCATTAATACACCAGATATGATACGATTTTCTGAATCATTGGGGGAGTATATCTAGTATATTTGTGATGTCAAATTTGAATTGAAATTTACTTGTGATTATTTAAATTTGATTTGAAATTTTCAGCCATATAGTCCTCATCCCAGAAGAGCCTGAAGATATGTGGCATGCATACAACCTCATATCGAAAGGTGATTCAGTTAGAAGTACAACGATACGTAAAGTCCAAACTGAATCGTCTACGGGCTCTTCAACCTCTAATCGAGTGAGAACAACTCTAACTATATCTGTCGAAAACATTGACTTTGACACTCAAGCTTGCATGCTTAGATTAAAAGGGAGAAATATTGAGGAGAATCAATATGTTAAGGTAAGATATCAAATTCTGTTCATGTTAAAGGACCCCACACTTTTCTTATGGAAATTGAGTGTCAATAAGATTGGCACAAAGTTTGCACACAGGTAGTCTCCATGGGCACAAAAAAATTTTACCAACAGGATTTGGAGATATAGTGCCCGGAAGGTCCGAATTTAGCTCAATCTCCAATACGGTGGTGCTTGGAAGTACGTTTTTGCTTGTTTTTATGCATGTTCGAAAGTGTACATGGACTGTACAATACACACACGCTCGCGCGCGCGCGCACACATATATATACTATGTTATCTCAAGTTCTACGATAGCTAGAAATTTAACAAAAAATACAAGTAGACTTAGATAAAAAGTCTATAATCATTTTCGAATATATAGGGCGAGCCAAGACGAAATTACAGGATCAAGTGCCTTTTTAAAAATGGAATGTTATATATATATATATATATATATATATATATATATATATCATCAGTACTTTTTTTGAACCTCTCTCTAGACTCTATTCATTCCTATATTGTTATTATTGACTATCTCCCAACCACTTGGATGTGATGAATTTTTTTGTTGAAATAATGCTATCTGCAGATCATATTGAAAAAATCAGCAGTCACAATTATCGGTTTTAAGAAAAACTTATATGAATACTAGTTACGAGAAGTCTAATTAATGTTTTTGAATCATTTTTACTTCCAAAGAATGTACAGGGTGGCCAAAAATTATTTTTCAATTGAGAACTTTTAAAATTGAATTTTCTATTTTGTCTTTAAATGGAACACCCTGTATATTATTCGACGATGTGATGTAGAAATGAAAAGCGAACATTTTTTGTAACTACCCTATGGCTATTTGTAACCATTTTCGGTTTATTGAGCAATGAGTATTAAATACAAGAATAAACTTAAAAAATTAAAGTTTTTCAGACAATTGACCAGAAAAAAATTATCGTACATGTTGTCCATTTTATTTGACATATCTCTATGCATCTTTGAAATGAAGTTATTATTCTTTCTTTCATATTTTGGGTTGTGGAACAGTAGAAACTTCATTCTAAAGACGTATAGCGATGTGTGTCAATCAAAATGGGCGAAATGTGGCGCACTTATTGTAATTTTTTAATAATAATAATAAAACATTTATTGTTACAAAACAAAAGCAAGCACGAGATACATTTTAAAATTATATTTACAACCGTACCCAGAAAGTACTAAATTAGTAGTAGTAAATATATTTATTGAAAAGTACAAAAGACTAACGACCGTGGTCTTTCTGCTTAATTAACATACATTTTGATTTTTTTGTTACATTTTATGTTGTGTAGGGTATTCAATTCTGTTTTACAAAAAAAAAAAAAAAACATTTATATACATGGTATATTTTCATAAAAATAACTAATTCTGTAGATATTAAGAAATGGTGTGAGGACTGAACTTATTGCACATTCTGGTTAATGAGCATTATCTTGTTTTTCGGGTATAATTTCGCCAAGTGTTTGAACCGGGTGTCGTCTTTTTCTTACTATAGTTTCATTTCTTGTTTTCAATAATGGGCTAATATATGATAATATAATAAACATCACAGAAATTAGACAACCCCCAATTCCAGAAGCCAGGGCTTGTGTGGAAGGGGGTTACACATTGAAAAAACGTGGACATACAACCATTTCCTCCGACAGTGCCGGAACCAAGATTCGAACCCGGTGGTGCAATGTCCATGTGATTAATCGCGATTGCCACCTCACGCCTTAACCCACTCAGCTATTGACCAGGCTAATGATGTTGATGTTTATTTATTTAAGAAAAACGATTTTTTTAATCTGATCTTCCTGATCAAATCAATCGAAAACCAACAGGGAAATTTACATTGTGTGTTCAGCAACTGTAATAACATTTTTTTAGAATAGAAATATCTATGCACCTGTACATATGTTTATAAAATACATCAACACACAAGTTAGTGGTTGGGAGATAGTCAATAATAATATATGAATGAATAGAGTCTAGAAAGAGGCTCAAAAAATGTACCAATGATATACATAGCATTCCATTTTAAAAGAGGCAGTTGATCCTGTAATTTCGTCTTGGCTCGCCCTGTATATTTGAAAATAATTTCCGGTTATAGACTTTTTATCTAGTCTATTAGTATTTTTTTTTTTTATTTATATCTATCCAACGCACTATTGCCCCACCACCGTATGTGTTCGTGTGTGTATTGACAGTCCATATACACTCTCAAACATTCGTAAAAGCAAGCAAAACATGTATTTCCGAGAACCACCATGATATCGGATATTTGGACCTCCCGGTCACTATATTTCAAAATCCTGTGGTAAAATTGTTTGTGTCCATAGTGACTTTTAATCAGCATGACATAAACTACCTGCGTACAATTTTGAGTCAATTTTATTGAAACCCAATTTCTATAAGAAAGTGCGGGGTCTTTTTAAAACATAAGAGAAACACAATTGTTTTAACAGGTAATAAAAACTTATAGAAACCGTAACCAAATTTCTTTTAATATGTAATACCATGTAACTTTCTCAATTAGGGGTTGTCTAGTTTCTGTGGTGTTATTTATATTTATTTATTTTGTACTTTCGAAAATAATTTATAAGTCATCCATTTTTAACGTCAGGTTTATCGTTTTTTAGATTTTTGAGGTTTAAACAATACCTGTATCTTGACCTATAAACATTGAATGCCATCTTCAAATTGCCGTATCTTTAGAACTATCCATCATGCAGTAAGAGGAAAAGGGATAAAATAAGCGTTAATTTATAAATTTATCTTTTGTGCTATACCACTTTTCCACTAAATATAATACTTTTTAAGCTATTTATGAAGATCCATCGTCTTAAAGTATCAATTTTTCGATGCTAAAATCGCAAACTTAAAATCCTTGTATTTTGAAAAATATCAATTCTTATAAAAATTTGTATACCACTTTTTGCTTAAAATTTGATTGTCTATAAGATTAGTGACTAATTTTTAATTTTTTCGTCCACCCCTGGGAGGGGTGGGAACCACCTCCCAAGAAAGGGCAGCAATTTTTAAGTGGTAAATTCTGTTATTTATAATGTATAGAACAGATTGCAAAAGGTATTAACATGAATTCATTCATTGGATCTGGATTCCGGTTAACGAATCGAAATATCTCCACTAACTAAATTTTTATTCTATAGATTATAATATTTTTTTATTGTAAAATTAGACATCTTTTACATAGTAGTATTTTGTAGATGGGTGCATATCACACGTTAGATCTGGAACTAAATCGGAAATTTTCTCTTAGAAAACATGAATGGGATTCAGTTTCTCTAGAGAGAATTGACATGGCATGTGACCCCGTAAAGAGTGCCGATGTAGCTGCAGTTATAATGCAAGAGGGGTTAGCGCACATATGTTTAATAACGTCTAGTATGACACTTGTAAGGGCTAAAATAGATGTTACTATTCCAAGGAAACGAAAAGGATTTGTTCAGCAACATGAAAAGGTTTTTTTTGCAAACTATAAATGGTTGCAATTTTTTTCTTTGTTTAATTTAGTATAGTAGTAGTATATATTTATATTTTATTCCTCTTTATTTTTTAGGGTCTTACAAAGTTCTACGATAACGTAATGCAAGCTATATTAAGACATGTGAATTTTGATATAGTTAAATGTGTGTTAGTCGCCTCACCAGGTTTTGTAAGGGATCAATTTTACGAATATATGTTCCAAACAGCTGTAAAAACGGATAACAAAGTCCTTTTAGAAAATAAATCAAAATTTATGTTGGTTCATGCATCCTCTGGTTTCAAGCATTCCCTGAAAGGTATGTATTTATGTATGTTTCTCAAACTCTTTGAAGCTGCAAATCTTTGACATAGCAGACACACCGGTGTTAATGGAGAAAGTGCCACTGGGAACAAATACTGTAAATTTTTTAGGAGCAACTGTCTGTGCTTTATTTTGACTGAAAAGCTACCGGCAGTAAACGTTTAAAGTAAAATTCATGAACATAATATGGTGTCTTGAACATAAGGGGACACATATCAATTATATATAAAATATGACAATGTAACTTATCTTACTCTGTACCAAGTTGCACCAATGAAGAAATATAGCCCTCCATAACAGTTTAACCTATCTTACTGTATGCCAAGTTGCACCAATAAGAAAATATAACTCTTAAAAACTCTGCTAATGTCAAATAAGTAATATTTTGGGCATTGATTAACTTGTTAACATTCAATGCTGATTACGTTTAACAGAATTCTATTCAATTATGTACAATTTCTTCAGTAATGTTTTCAATTACCGTTATAATTAACATACTTTGACATTTAATTAATTAGTGTTACAATTACACGCAAAATTGTATTTGTTATTGCATTCTCATAATTACATTCACTTCCCCCAGGGTTTATAAAGAAAGAAAATTTAAAAAATTAAACTGCCTTTTATTAGACCTTTATTGAAGAATAAGACTTAAATTCGACTAAAATACAATACAATGCATACAAGCAAATGGTGAAACTAATGTTTAATTTAAAATCAAGAGGGTTATGTAGAAATATATTTGTAGGACACAGTTTGTTGACAATTTCTTGTGTATTTATTTTGATAAATGTTTTGTGTTTAAAAAATAAATGTCAATCAATTACCAACACTAAATAACATTTACAGTTATAGTATATGAAATAATAAAATTTACTGACACCAAATCATAAATATTGGTAGTTTACGCAATTTTTTGTTATTTTCCGCAAAGGGAATTTATAATTTCTTGAAATATTTTGTTCACTAAGCAACAGGCAGTACCTAAGTAATAGAAATCGGTTTCGAACTGCTAATTTTGTTTAAGCATATGTTTATTATGGATAATTTAATCCGCCCTTTTGTATTACTTAATTTATAAAATGCACAAGAACAACAATTTTTACAATAATACAAAATAGGATTGATTTACCCATAGACTAATGATTATAGATACACATATACAATAGAGGTTGTCCAAGTAACTGTGTAATTTCTTAATAGAAACTTTAAAAATTTTAATAGAGATTATGTTGTGAAATATATATTTAGATAAAAAAGTAGATATATATTACTATCAGTGGTGAACTCTTAACAACCGTATTACATATATGTGTTATTGGCAAATCCACATTAACTGCTATATTTTGTATGTACAGTATTCAATACTATCTCAACTTCAACGAAACACAAAATTGTCAGTTTTTGAATGATGTCAGTAATTGACATACACATACACGTTACGTATATATACATGTACATTAGAAAATAGTATTAGAGATAGGTAGATATTAAAGCATGCCAGAGAAGTAATGTCTTCTTCGCTTAACAGTAGGCTGTCATGTCATTATTAATGATAATAATAATACCTTTATTTATCTAATAGATCACAAAGGATATAGTAAAAAGTATAGTAAAAAAAAACAAGAAAAAAGAAAATTACAAAATTAGATGATTCAACTAAAATATCTATACATATGCATAGCTTATAAAATTGCACCAAGTTGTACATCATGAATTCATTTACAGAGTAAAAAGCATTTAATAATAATGTTACGTTCTTACAATTTTCAGTAAACACTTTGTGGATTCCAAATAACTTGCAACAAGAATTTTCACAAACCACTGATTTATTTAATCACTAAAATTACACTAGCAAATACTTAAAAATCACACAACTAATAATAACTTAATCTAATATAATTTCACTACTTTTAAAACACTAAGCACTTTACTTTTCTTCTTAAACTTGTCAACTCTTGTCTAACCTAAAAACTCTCGTCTGTTTACTTCACTAAACTGCATACTTCACTCAACTGAACTCTTCTTCTACAAACTGTCTCTATAACCAGAACCACAGATTACCCAGAACTGTACTGGATACTAAACTGAACTGTTTATCCTTCACTAAACTGTACTGTACTGTTCTCTCATCTGCTGGCTTCACCTCTTTATATACCCACTTGGAATGTCCAGAATATCATTGTAGAACTTTCCAGAAATATACTGGAATTCTCTATAATTTTCTTAGGCACTACTAAATGGTGGTTCGCCAGTTGGCCCACAGATGGCGCCCCCCTTCTGGCCAGGGAGTAATTACAACTCTCCTCTCTGTTAGAGGGCAGCACATAACACTGCCCCCTCCTTAAGCCTGAACGTCCCGGTCAGGCATTTCAGATACCCCAGTATACTTTGCCAACCTGTCCAGGTGCACGATCTTCATCTTGGACTTCTTTCTACGTTGAATCCTATAAACAACGTCGTTGATCCGAGTGATGACAGAATACGGTCCTTCCCAAGGTGAGCGAGGCTTCGAGAACCCTTCTTCACTCCGCTGTGGGTTATACAGCCAAACCGAGTCCCCCACCTTGAATCCTGCTGAACTGGCATTGCGGTCATATCTAGCCGTCATTCGATCACCACTCCCTGTAGGTGACCTCTTGGCAGCCACATTCGCACAAACCTTGCAACTGCGACACCAAGCCTCTACATCCTGACAGCTATTTACCCAGTAAAATCGCTCCCGTACTCTAGCCAAAGTCTTATTTCTGCTAAAGTGCTCTCTGGATATTCCCTCGTGCACTTCCCGAAGTACTTTTGGTACTCGGCACCTGGGTATCAGCAACCGCATGGTAACTTCTTTCCCATCCGGGCTCTCCCATGCTCTCCGTAATAGTCCATCTATAACCTTAAGTGAATCCCATTGCGCCCATAAAGCCTTCAGTCCAACACTTTTACTGGAAACGTCCTTCCATTCCGGGCGGATTCCTTTTTCTTTCGCCTTCAACATTGGTCCAATTTCATCGTCGTTCAGTTGTTCCTCTCTTAGAACTTTCTTTGACCAGTCCTTCGGAACCTCTATCTTAACTGCCTTCACTTCTGCTATATCCTGCTGCGTTTTTACATTCTCGGCATTCACTTCCTTAGGGCTCCTCTGGCGACAGTACCTCTTGACATGCCCCAATTTGCCGCAATTATAACAGCGGATTACTTTTGTCGGACCTCCAGCACTTCGCTGCTGCTTCGGCTCCTGTTTCGGCAGTTGCGGTTCCTGTTTCAGCTCCGGTCGCGAACTTAATTCGTTTAGTAATTGTGCGACCATTTTCTGTATGTCTGTTAACATAACAATCAATCTCATCTTATCAGAGCGAACTTCCTCTTTCTTTGCAGTGTTTACTTCCCCAGGATTCCGTTCTCGACACTGCCGCATCATATGTCCTGGTTTGCTGCACTGATAACACCGAATCACCTTCCTTGGCTGTCCATCGCTCTGTTCTCTTTCCTGCTTCCTTGGAGCATCTGGTTTTGTCATCAACTGGCTTATCATTTTGTGCATATCAGCCATCAAAGATTCCATATTTGATTTTTCTAAACGGTCCTCTTCTTCTACCTTCATGGTTCGTACTCTCGGACGTGGAGTCTCTTTGTAAGCGGCTTCAACCTCGAGGGCATGGATCAAGGCTTCACTACCAGTCTTATCTCGAGATAATCTAAGGGCTCGCCTGATCTCCTCGTCTCTTATGCCATCAATGAAAGTACCAACCGTTAATTGTTCCTGGAATTCTTTGGGCGCATCCGGGTAAGCCAGGTATGTCAGTCGCTCAACAGCTGCTTCAAAATCTTGTAAACTTTCCCCAGCCTTTTGTGTGCGTGATTTGAGCTGAGTCCTGTATACTTGGGCGAGGTGTTGGTCGCCATACCTTAGATCTAGTGCAGCCTCCAAAACTTTAAAATCCCTTTGCTGCGTCACTGGGATGGTCTGAAGCAACTCTGAGGCTTGACCTCTTAATGCTAGCACCAATGCCATAGCTTTGTCTTCGTTACTCCAATTGTTTGCGTATGCCGCTGCCTCAAATTGTCTTTTATAGGTTGACCAAGAAGTTTGACCATCAAAGGAAGGCGGTTGTAATCGAGGACCTGACGATGATAATACCAGTTGGCCTCCTTGTTCTCTTAACAGTCGCTTAAGTCGCTCTACCTCTCCTTCAACTGCACGAAATTTTCCTTCTATATCGGTAACTTTCCTTCAACGCCAGTAACTTTCCCTTCGACACCAGTAACTTTTTCTTCAACACCAGTAACTTTTTCTTCGACGCCAATAACTTTTTCTTCGACGCCAATAACTTTTTCTTCGACGCCAGTAACTTTTCCTTTGACTTCAGATACTTCCTCTTCAACCTTATTTACTTTTCCTTTGACATCACATATTTCAGTCTTTATGTTGCCCATATCCTCTTTAATTTCACTTTTGAGGTCTTCAGTTGCCGAAAGGATAACATCTTGTTGCCCCTGTATAATTTTCCTTAATTCTTCTTCACGTTTCTCTTGTTCTACTTTTTCTTCCTGACGTCGTTTTTCTTGTTCTTCTTTTTCTTCCAGACGTCGTCTTTCTTGTTCTTCTTTTTCTTCTAGTTTTTCTTTCTGACGTCGTCTTTCTTGTTCTTCTTGACGTCTTTCTTGTTCTTCTTTATCTTCTTGACGTCGTTTCTCTTGTTCTTCTAGCATCATTTTGCTAAATGCAGCTAACATGTCTTGCATTTGTTTTTCAGCAGCCATGCTTCTTGTTTCCATTCAAAAACTAACAAACAACACTGACAAACAACACTAACAAGTCTTATTTAAAGTCTATGTCACTTTCCAGTTCGACTCACTTCACTATCTCCAGTGGTTTCCAAATAGAACACTATGGAACTTTGTCGAATTCTTCAGAAATTCTGTTGCAATTCCGCTTCCGACACCAATTGTTACGTTCTTACAATTTTCAGTAAACACTTTGTGGATTCCAAATAACTTGCAACAAGAATTTTCACAAACCACTGATTTATTTAATCACTAAAATTACACTAGCAAATACTTAAAAATCACACAACTAATAATAACTTAATCTAATATAATTTCACTACTTTTAAAACACTAAGCACTTTACTTTTCTTCTTAAACTTGTCAACTCTTGTCTAACCTAAAAACTCTCTTGTCTGTTTACTTCACTAAACTGCATACTTCACTCAACTGAACTCTTCTTCTACAAACTGTCTCTATAACCAGAACCACAGATTACCCAGAACTGTACTGGATACTAAACTGAACTGTTTATCCTTCACTAAACTGTACTGTACTGTTCTCTCATCTGCTGGCTTCACCTCTTTATATACCCACTTGGAATGTCCAGAATATCATTGTAGAACTTTCCAGAAATATACTGGAATTCTCTATAATTTTCTTAGGCACTACTAAATGGTGGTTCGCCAGTTGGCCCACAGATGGCGCCCCCCTTCTGGCCAGGGAGTAATTACAACTCTCCTCTCTGTTAGAGGGCAGCACATAACAATAATATGTCTTTAACTTTTTTAATAAACTTTTTATAACTGCACTGCTTAACCCTATCTGGTAACTTATTGTATAATACAGCCCCAATAAAATATGGATTTGCGTTATAAAGTTCCAATCTATGTGTCATATTGTAAATTGTGACCATGTCTTGTTTTATATTCGTGATATATATATTTTAAAATTAATGTTAATGCTAATGTTGTTCTTTACAAATTTTAAGGATTCTAGAATGTATATGCATGGAGAAGTATTTTCTCATTTATGAAAACAGACTTACATGTTTCACTATATTTTACCTCATACATGCACCTTATTGCCCTTTTTGCAGAAAAAAAATTCTATTTGTTTCAGATGCATTTCCCCAACAAATTATTTCATAACGTATCACTGATTCAAAACTTGAACAGTAGAAGTCTTAGTTACATGTGAACTTGTGATCTGGTTAAGTCTTCTTAAAGAAAAGCATTGCTTAGCAATTTTGCTACACATATACGATACTTGGTCTTTCCAATTTAATGACAAATCTTAAGTATAAGCCAAGGAGCTTGAAACTTTTAACTTACTGTATAGATTTACCATTTACTTTGATTAAAACACTACTTGTATAATTTGAAGCTTGTGGGTGAAATGGTAAAGAAAAGGTTTTGTCCTGATTCATATTTAAATTAACTGAAGAAAAATATTCAAGTAATGAGTTCAGATTAACTGTGAGATGTTGGGTAACATTTTCTATATTTTTATCACTAGCTGACAATGTTATATCATCTGCAAATTCGCAATGAAAAATATTTAAGAAAGCACTTACGTCATTACAATATATTAAAAATAGGAGAGGCCCTAGGACACTGCCTTATGGACAAATTGCTTTCTATTGCATAAATAGTTTTTTAACAGTTTGTGACAAATACCGCGTAGACCATAAGTCTCTAATTTTTGCAATAGTATCTCATGATCAACACAGTCAAACGCCACCGTTAAATCAACTAACACTGCCGTAACTTTATTATTTTTGTCCAGCTGTTTATAAATAAAATCTAAAATACTACACAGAGCGGATATTGTTGATCTTTTTTTTCTAGAACCATGTTGACTATTTGATAATATATTGTTTTCCTGTCAAGAATGTTGTGATTTTTTTGGCCAGAATTTTTTCAATAATTTTCGAAAACACGGAGAAGAGAGATTGGACGATAATTTGCTATTGCTTTTGGATTACAAATTACTTTTGATATTTTTTAAATGTTGGGGAAATCGCCCTCATTTAAATATAAATTTATAATGTGACATAATGGCTTAGCTGTATATTTGGCTATTTTTATTAATTAATGATATTAAATAATTATCAGCTCCTGATGACGTTGGGTTTTTTAGATTGTTTATAGCATTAATGACTTCAGCTTCATCCACAGGTTGGAGAAAAATACTTTACTCTATGTGTGTTTTTGTATATAAATTTATTTACAGTTGTTTTGGAGTTTTTTAGCAGTAGAGGGATTAACAAAATATATTTTAGCTATTTGTGATTTAATACTGTGCTGTTTGTCAGTGGATTTATTTTTGATAGTTGAGTTAATGATGTTCCATACTGTTTTAGTTTTGTTTCCAGAGTGTAATATTATATTATCATAATTTAATGTATTTTTGTAGCTTCTCTTATAACTCGCCTATAGATTGATTTATATTCCTTAGAGAATGTGAATTCCTTAGAGAATGTGATATCAATAAAACCCTGTTTCTGCCGAATATTTAAATTTTTAAGTGTTTTAGATGATGTTTTTATACCATTTGTTATCCAATTTTTGTGTAATAATTATTTTTGTTTTTTTGTCACTATTTTAGAACTTAAAAATGGTAATGTAAAACCTTTATAAAGTTTACAAATTTTGAATCGATATCTAGATTATCACACACACTATATCACTGTTCAATGTTTAAGTGGTCAATGAATAGATTTATGTTTCTTTTTGGAAATGATCTGCTTTTATATGTTTCTGAGGATTCATCATTTACTAGTGTAAAAGAGATTTTTTTTGGCCAGAATGGTCTGAACATTGTGAATAATTTTTATGTCCAATAGTTTGTCATTAAAACTTGTAAACAGTTTCTGAGTTTCTAATTATTCTAGTAGCCTCATTTGTGACTGTAGAGAGGTAAAAGGAGTTAGCAAGGTCTATTAAATCATTTTTTTTTTCTTTAGAGTACCTAAGAAAATTTATGTTGAGACACCACAGCATATGACTTTAGAAAAGGAAATTTCTCAAAAAAAAATATTTAGACATTCCTCAAATTCGTTTAAAAGCATATTTACCTCATTGTTCGGTGATCTATAAATACACAAAATAAAATATTGTCTTGAATATTAAAATTAATACCTATGGCTTCAAAAATTTTTTCAGTGTTTGAAATATCAATGCCGATGGTTTTCTTGACTTTTAACTTTTTCTTGGCCAATATTAATACACCACCATGACTGAAAAGTTTTCTATTATAAAAATTACATATATTGTAACCTAATATGTTAAGTTATTTCACTGTCACTGCACCAGCTTTCAGAAATACACATTACATCACAGTTGAACATTACACAGTTGTACATTTTGGAGAAAATGTATCTCTACCATGTACACTCTCTAATAACATTCAGAACACTATTGTTTTTAACTATATTGATGAAAATAATATGATGGAAGCTCTAAATTGTATAAAAAAAATACGAATTCTTCTGGATTAGACGGTTTTACACTGAAACTGATAAGATCAATTATAAACATAATAATCACTCCACTCACACTATTAATTAACGAATCCATTGAACAAGGTATGTATTGATACATTGAAAACTGCCAGTGTTTTACCTCTACATAAAAAAAATGATCCCACTAATATAGATAATTACCGACAAATATTGTTGAGTATTTGTTCAAAATTAATTGAGAGGATTGTCCACAACTTAATGTCATCCTTTTTAGACACATAAAATTATATCATCAGCTCAACATAGATTTAGAACAAATAAATCAATAGAATCGGCTTCCTACCACTTATTAAACTTTGTGTATTCTGAGCTTGATCGGGGAAGATATGTAGTATCACTAATGTTTGATTTATCCCGAGCATTTGACACTGTAGATGTAAAACTACTAATACAAAAATTATATAATATTGGTATTCGTGGTAATTTACTAGACTGGTTTGAGTCATATATAACTAAAAGGAAGATCAGGGTGAAGCTGGAAAGTCATGTATCGCAATCAAAAGACGTCACACTTGGGATTCCTCAAGGGTCAGTGTTGGGTCCACTCTTATTTATGCTTTATGTCAATATGATTTACCAGATTTCATCAGTAGGGGTAGTGTTACAATGTTTACATGATACCACTATTATAGTTTCTGCTGATACGCCTGTGATACTCTCAGAAAATATCAGAGTTGTTTCTGATGAACTTAATATCTGGTGTCAGAGAAATCGCCTGATCCTGAATGAAGCTAAAACAGTTTATTTACACTTTCACAAGTGCAAGACAATTAATAATTTTTATATTCAGTTTTCTCAAACCTCTAAATTTTTAGGACTTTGGCTCGATGAAAGATTGTCTTGGAATAAACATGTGGACTATGTCTGTTCAAAATTAAATAGTGCTTATTTTGCCATTTTACAACTAAAACCATCGTTGGATCAGGATGGTCTATTAAATGTTTATTATTCATTAGCATTTAGCCATATTTCAAATAATATAGTATGTTGGGGAATTGCAACTGATATAGGTAGGGTGTTTGTCTGTCAGAATATTTAATCTTGAACCTCGGGCATCATGCAGGGATATTTTTAAAAACAATAATTTGCTAACAGTGCCTAGTATTTTTCTTAAAGTGTGTTACCTATGCAAAAGGTAACAAATCCAATTTTTTGGGGTTAAATGTAAACCATGTGTATTCAACGCGTCATGGAGATATGCTACAAATCCCTAGGCATAAAAATATATTCTTTAAGAATTCGCCACATTACAACTTTTTAACCATGTACAATAACTTGCCTAGTTACTTGAAAAAAATCAACTCGCTAAACATTTTCAAAATTAAAGTAAAAAAAGTTTCTATTTCAATCTGCCTTCTATAATATTAGTGATTTTTTAAACGAATAATACTATATTTACAAACTACCTATACATGTACATTTGTTTAAATACATTTTTTTTTTTAGATTTTTATATTTAATTATTATGTTTTTTAGGTTGTATTTTGACTACAAAATACTGTTTTTTATGTTTTACTTAGTTATTCGCTATTACTTATTTTGACCTACTATAATGTACATTCAGTGTATCGCTAAATGGTTAATAAAGATTTATCTATCTATCTATCATCGGGTTGTTCTTCAGCGAGGAATATCTCTATGTCTTCGATTTTGTTTTTTATGCATTGCAGGTTTTGATGAATTACACTAAAGTTGTTGTACATTTGTCTAATTCGTTGAAGTGGCTGCTATTGAATGTAGTTTGTTCGGGCTTTAATGTTTTATCTGAACTAGGTACGAAGGACAATTACGATCCTTGGAAGAATGATTTACATCCCAACTTGTTTTGAATCCACTACTGTGAGTTGAGCAGTTCATACATTTTACCGAATCCCTTGGGACACTCCTTGATATTATGTTGTTGAGTGCAAATAGGACACACAATTACCGAATTTTTGCAATCCTTTTCCATGTGGCTAAATATTGAACATTTAAAGCAGCGAATAATATTAAAACTTTCCTTCACGGTACTTTTCTCCAACCAACAAATAAGTAACCCAGTTACATAATTTTGTTAAAAGTTACGTGGTGAACCTCAGCTACAATATTTAGGCTCTCCTTGTATGAAATTTTATGCAGTATTTTAAACGGTACATCCTTTTTTAAATTGTTCACTTTTAAGATATCTTCACAAAGTTTATCATTAGAAATGTTATTTTTTTCAGCCTCATAAATTATTATTTTTGGAAGTTGTTTAACTGGTGTAGGTATTTTAAAATTGTTTCCTACATGACGTTCAAGATTTGATTTTATATTTTCCTTGTGAACGTTATTGAAACATTTAACTATTAATTTACCACTGTTATTTTGCTTGATTGTGTGATGCCTGGACCTAGGTCAACAGGATTTACCTTGTCCTTGAATGTGTTTAAAATCGCACTGTTCGTTTTTAATTTCTATTACAATAACTGCTGATGTGTTTTTCTTTACAGCCGCACTGGAACTAGAGACCCTATAAAGTAGAGACTGGCCACTCGAGTGCGAGGCACTGATTGGTCCGTATGAAAAGTAGTTGCATAATGGCATCGCCAATAAGAGTTGTTTTTTTTTATATAGCTTTTAGACCTACTCGGAAATATTTTAACGGCAAGGTTAAATTCAATATTTTTATCGCACGCATGTTCATTTATATTTTGTGGAATACAATTTAATGTTAATTTGCGATCATTTAGCATGCGGTTAAATTTAACATAATATGTAGTTACAGAATTGCCACTGTACTGGTCATTAGACACAATGTAATTGGTTAAAATTAAAATGACAGTCTATTATGACGAAAAAATTAACGGTAACGTTATTACTTACATATTTATTATTCACTCGGAGGTATCAAAAATATGCGAATGCATTTCTCCACTTTTCAAAACAAATACTGCAACCTACTTTTGACACTTGCGATACTTGTAAACACACTTGATAGACATGCGAACACTCAGACGATTGCCGCCATTATGCAACCAGTGACCAGTCTCTACTTTATAGGGTCTCTAACTGAAACTGGGTGTTGGCACCATCTCTTGTTCTTTACTGTAATTATTCGTATTACTTGTAGTAGGAACCTTTAAAATATTTAAAAGGCTCTCATAGTTTTTGTCAAGTTCACACAATCCTATCTTTAACTTGTTTATAGTTTTTAGTTCTATATTTAAGTCGTTTAAAATTTTTAACTCATGAGCTTGTTTATTCAATTGTTTGTCAACATCAGCCAATGTTCTTTCATTTGTTCCATTTGCTATTAAGTTTTTTTGTGTTTGTGGCTCACTTTGGAGACGTTGTTTACATATCCAATTGTTTTTATTTGGAGCAACTAATTTTGCCATAACATCAAAACATTTAGCGTGAACTGGAAAATTGCATTTTACACAATTTACAACTGTATGCGCACCACCACTACATAGTTCACATTTTTTAATATTTTTGAGTTTTATTTTGCTACGAATCACCATCGACCTCATCAGTCAGTGCCATGACAAATGCATTTAATGCCACTTTAAGATATTATATTATAACTATGACTTTTAGAAGTTCTTCAAGATCCTGCTGTTATAAATAAAATATCTGACACAAAGGCAGCTGGTGAAGTAAAAGCTTTGGGAACTTTTTATACAATGCTACAGTGTGAACCAGCTAGAGCTTTTTATGGCAAAAAACACGTTGAATCAGCCAATGAAGCACAAGCTGTGGAAACTTTATTAATTTCCGATAATTTATTCAGGTAAGAAAGAATACAATTTATGATTTATATAACAAGTGTTCGGTGGAAATAATGTCAAGTTACTCATTCAAATTATAACACAGGGCTTAGATTGAGATATTAAGTTGTTGTTAGAAACCCTTTTTTATATAAAAGTACACCACAACCACTTTGCTTCAGACACAAAATTTATATATTTTTAAAACATAGTGATAGCATTTTACAAAACTGTATGTCATGTCCCTTAAATTATTTATGGTACACCCTTAGCTGTCGGAAGAAGACAATCCTGGGCCAGTTAACCTGCTAATGAGATTGGTGATTCCCCTGTTGGGCTGTGTGACCCACAACCCTCGGGGCAACAGCCCTCTTCACAGGCAGAAGTCAGACAAGGGTGGGTGGTTAATAAGCCAACGACCATGGACCTTTACGTGTCACTAGCAACATTTAATTTATACTATAAATATGTACAGAATGTAATATAATTATGCACACGATATTGATGGGGACTTTTCAAGTGTTGTTTAAAATGACGAAACAAAGGAAATTAATAACAAAAACAGCTACTTCAAATGTGCTTTTAGAGGGTGGAATATTAAACATTATATTTTTAGTCGCAAACTCCTCTATAAAATCCTTATTTTACGATAAGGAACGTAACCAGACTGCAACCAACAGCTACTCTCCGAGCTATGTGCCCCGCCGAGCGCTGAATTACAAGTTACAAGCCTGGTGCGTTCAGAGTAATAATTGCATATTGCCATCAAAACGCCAATGCTTCGATTGCAACAAACACCAGCCGAAAGACTGATCCTACTTAAAGGAGCTCTCTTGCCAATCGTCACACACCACTTGCAGACTGCAGTTTCGAGCTGTTGTCTCACTTCAGTGCAAGGTAGGCATGTGACGACCAGCACGAGGATTCTTTGACCACTTGGTACATCCCGGTATTTTTACAATAGCGACATGTAAAATAGTCAGCAGGCGCCATCTAGCGGTCCCGTGTCTGTTGCAATCGAAAAATAAATAGTCTGACTGGGCTTAACATAGTTCAAATGTGCTTTTAGAGGGCGGAATATTAAACATAATATTTTTAGTCGCAAACTCCTCTATAAAATCCTTATTTTACTATAAGGAATCTAACCGGACTGCAACCAACAGCTACTCTCCGAGCTATGTGCCCCGCCGAGCGCTGAATTACAAGTTACAAGTCTGGCGCGTTAAGTGTAATAATTGCATATTACCATCAAAACGCCAATGCTTCGTTTGCAACAAACACCAGCCGAAAGATTGATCCTACTTACAGGAGTTTGCGACTAAAAATATTATGTTTAATATTCCGCCCTCTAAAAGCACATTTGACCTATGCTAAGCCCAGTCAGGCTATTTATTTTTCGATTGCAACAGACACTGGACCGCTAGATGGCGCCTGCTGACTATTTTACATGTCGCTATTGTAAAAATACCGGGATGTACCAAATGGTCAAAGGATCCTCGTGCCAGTTGTCACATGCCTACCTTGCACTGACGAGAGCCAACAGCTCGAAACTGCAGTTTGCAAGTGGTGTGTGACGACTGGAGTTTGCGACTAAAAATATTATGTTTAATAACAGCTACTGTACATCAATTCCAGTCGAGGTTGAAATATTGCAAAACCATGTATTATTTTTTTGCCTACCATTCTATGTTCTGCCCTCTCTAATTGATGCGGTAAAAAAAATAGGAGAATATGGTAGGGAAATTAAGTATTTATAGTAATTTAAATTTTTTAGGTGCCAAGATGTGAACCTTCGCAAAGAATATGTTAAATTAGTAGATTCGGTGAAGGAATCTGGAGGGGATGTTAAAATATTCTCAAGTTTGCATATCTCAGGAGAACGTAAGTATTTTCTGATTGCTAACGATAGATTTTTTACTTAGCAAACCTTAAGGTTTAAAGCCTGCTAAGGGCTATAATTATTGGACAATAAAATGTGAATTTTAAGTCTAGTTCGTTTGAAAGTAGATCCCATTTATGGCCTTTTGGCTTATATATAAAAAAAAGTAGTCTTGTGTATATCCAACTTAGTACTGTCAAATCATTGTATGATACTCTTATATATTGTATTTGTCACGTGCTTTTTAATCAATTCAGATTTGCTCCAAATATATATTGTAGAGTGACTGGTCTGGCAGTTAAAGAATGATTTAAGGAGTTTAATGCATATCCAAGTTTCCCAAGTTTGTCAATACTCTGAAATTTTGCAAAGATGTCATATTTATGGCCAAAGATCCAATATATATGGCATAATCAAAACTCTAGGATTTTTCCCTTAGTTGAAAAACCTATTGTCAAGAATACAACATTCATTGCATCATCAGTTATAATAAAAATGTGTTTGGCTTATATTCGAAATTTGTATACATTAAAAAAACCATTTATATAGTGCGAAAAACTGATCATTATTAACAAATATGTAACTGATGGATACTGTGAACTTTTGCAAACATGCCGCATTTATGGCTTGTTTAGAAAAGTTTACTTGCAAATATTTTGCAAAAATGGTTCAGATGTAATTTTTTTTTATACATTTATTTAACGTCGGCCTATTTCCGCTACTGAGGCCTAACACCGACGCCTGTAGACAAGGGACCGATGGTTTTACATCCCCTCCGAAGGATGCTATATTCCCTATACAACCCTCGCTTAAGGTTGTATAGCTTCCGCGCATACATTGATATACAAGCCGCTGGAAGATGTGTGAGGCGAGGACGCGGTCTTCGTTGGATCGGTCACCCATCCAACTACTAACCGCGCCTGATGTTGCTTTACATCGCATATCGTAGTATGTACATAGTAAAGATGCACCCACGCTCGCCCCATAAAGATGTAATTTCTAGCTCATAAAATTTGCTACAGAAAAAATCTATCTTACGGTGGGGCGTATTTTCGGAGTACACCCAACTCTTACGACCTACAGTAGTCCCGATGATGCTAACATGGTTAGCGAAACTCGCGTCGAGTAGTTTATTCAAGTGTAGTGTTCGAATGTTTTCGCATTTTGTGACAGTGAGCTTTAGACACCAAAGATATTGATTTGCGAAAAGTAGCCTTTTTTTTTTTTATGGTGGAGGGGAAATCCTACATGGGCACCCGGCGCTAGGGTCTGCCGCGCTGGGTAGTGTCGGACTCCTACCGACTAAAACCCCTCCTGGATCAGTGTTTCCACGTAACCTGGAACTGATTTCGCTTTCCATCAGGCAACGGGTCATTCGTCTTTTATTGGTGTTAGTAAAACTTCCCACGTGTTCCCGTACATCCCCCATCTGTTAATGCAATTAGGGGTTCGGGGCTAGATTTCTTCTATCCTCTTCCTTTGTCCTCATTATTCGGTTTAGAGCATGTGCTACATTTTCCGAGTTCTCCTCCGATTCCAGCATATACCTAATTAGGTTATCAGGGTTCCAATAGTCTCCTGATCTCTCGGTCCTCCACCGGTTGCAGTAGAATACAGTATGTTCTGCGTCGTCGTTCTCTCCACAGTACACACACTCCCGTGTGTCAACCTTTCCTATATCAAAGAGATATTCCACAAAGCAACCATGTCCCATGAGAGCCTGGGTGAGGTGGAAGCTCATCTCTCCATGCCCTCTCTCCATCCATGTTCTTATATTTGGAATAAGTCGTCTTGTCCACCTCCCTTTAGTTGAGTTGTTCCAACTAGTCTGCCATCTCTCGAGGAGTCTCTCCCTTCCCTCTTGCTTCCCCGTCCCTTCATATACCTCTCTTCTCTCCTTGGCCAGTAGATCTATCAGGGGTACCCCCGCTAGCACAAGGACTGCTTCATACGACACAGTTCTGTAAGCACTGCAAACTCTGAGTGCAGCACTCCGCTGCACTCTCTTAAGCCTCCTTCTGGTGCTCTGTACCGCCATCGAACTCTCCCATACTGGGGCCACATACAGTAAAATGGAATGCACCACACTGCATAATACCCTTCTTTTGCTAGCCTTGGGCCCATACGTGTTACTCATAAGCCTCCCTAAGGCAGAGGCGGTTTTCCCCGCCTTTTCTGCTGTCTTCAGTGGATGTAACCCATAGGTTAGCCGCGGGTCTAACCATATTCCTAGATATTTTAAGCCCCTGCTAGGTCTAATCTCCACCTGTCCTACTCTTACTATGAAGGGTGGTAGAATTCTTTTCCTCGTAATGATGATGCACTCTGTTTTCTCGGGGGCTAGTTCTAATTGCATCCCATTTCACCACCGCTCTATTCTCCTCATGGTTTCATTTACTCCTGCCTCTACTCCAGCCACCCAGTTTCCTGTAGCTGTTATGGCCAAGTCATCGGCGTACCCTGTCACCGTAGCACCGCCCGCCAGAGGCAGCTGTAAGACGTCATTGAACATTAAATTCCACAGGGTCGGACCCAGGACCGAGCCCTGTGGAACCCCGCAGGTCACCTTCTTCCAGTGTGCGCCGTTTTCTGCCTCCCGTCCAATTCTTCTGTTCTTCAGATAGCTCTTAATGATTCTGAGCAAATAAGGAGGTACTCCCACTCTCCTCAGACTACTGACAATCTCAGCCCTTCCCGCCATGTTAAACGCATTTCTGACATCCAGGGTCACTACTGCACAGATCCTTTTAGAGTTCATGGCCTCCCTCGCAATCTCCGTAATCCTCCTTACAGCACCCACCGTCGATTTGCCTTTCCTAAAACCGTACTGATTATCCGCCAATCCCCCTTTCTGCTCTATTTCAGTCTCTAGTCTTCCCAATACAAGGTATTCTAGCAACTTGCTCCATGCATCCAACAAACACAGTGGCCTGTAAGAAGACGGTTCCTCTGGCGGTTTATTCCTTTTTGGTATCAATACCAGCCTTGCTTTCCTCCATCTGTCCGGAAAAACCCCACTCTGCAGCGCCTGATTCATAATTCTCAGGGTAACCACGGGATACTCCTCTGCAACTATCTTCACTATCTCGGGTGGGATAACATCTGGGCCCGGAGCTTTACCACTTTTAAGCCTGCTACAAGCAGTCTTAAGCTCTTCCTCCGTAAAGGGGGGCACGTCCCCCATTACCGTGGCTCCCCATCTGACTTCTTCCCTCGCAGGAAATAAGACGCCCACTATTTCCTCTATCCTTTCTCCTGGGATTGCTGGAGGGGTGGCTCTCATACCGCAATTTTATACCCGTCACCCCACACTTTCCTGTCAATGTCCTCACACATCTCCCTCCATTTATTCCTTTTGGAATCTTTTATCGCATCTCTGAGTCTTTTCCTTGCTTCTCGGTAGTCTTGGGGAGCTAGGTTTTCAGCCTCTCTTCCTTGCCTCCTATTTTCCCTAACACACCTTCTTCTGGTTGCCACACATTGCCTTCTGAGATTGTTGATAATGTCTGTCCACCAATACACTCCCCCTTTAGTCCTCACCGTTCTTCTTCTGGGCATTGCTTGGTCACAAGCTCTCGAGAATACCCTTATCAGGGTTTCATCCGTCGTCACCATGCTACCTCTCACTTGTTCTTCTAGTGAGTCTTTGAAGGCCTCTCTGTCTAGTAGACTCAGCTTCTATCCACTCACCCTTATCACCGGCGTTCTCTCCTGCTGCCCAACCACGTACCCGATGTAGCGGTGGTTGCTTAGCATCTCTTCCTCTAGCAAGACTCTCCATCCGCTTATTCTCCTAGCAGCGCCCGCTGAGGCCAATATTATATCCGGAATGGAGCCACCCTCCCATCGCACGAATGTGAACACCGAACCTTCGTTGAGCACCTGCAGATCATTCTGCGCCATCCAATCCACAACGAGGTTGCCCCTAGCATCCACCTCCTCCATCCCCCACTTTGGGGCCCTAGCATTGAAGTCGCCAACGACAATGATATCTTTTCCCGATCTCCTGCACTCTTCCATGATCGTGTCCTGCAGCTCTTGCAGGGACCATTCTAGGTCTCCTAAACCTGCATTGGGTGAGAAGTAGCAGCTGAATATTATCTCTTCTTTCAACTCCACCCATACAAATCCATGTTCTCTCCCACTTCGGTATACACTAATAGTCCTATTCAGAAGTCCTATAGCTGCATCCACATTTTCATCAGTATACCACCCAGGTCTGTTAGAAAAGTAGCCTTAATATGAAAACACCCAAAAAATTCAGTAAGCTCTTGGTTTAAAATATCTCCGAAATAGGTCTTACGGAAAAAAAATAACCTAACCTTTTCTGTAGCACATTTTATAAGCTACAAAGTACATCCGAACTATTTTTGCAGAAAAATCAATATTTTGCAAAAAAAACTATTTTTCACTCTTACCCTCTGTAAAAAATATTGTTTGCATGCAAGGTAAAATGGGAACTTTTGGGTGAATTTAAAATGACAATAATAATAATAATTTATTGCACTTATTACAAACAGACATAACAGTTGCATAAGCCAGTCAACAGAGAGATATACAGAGTATATAAATAAAATTGAATAAAGTAAAACATGTATCTATAATCTATATGCTAAAAGTTAAAATATAAAAAAAAAGAGAAATACATCGTTAAAAATCACAACTAATAAAAACACATAAATGTAAAGAGACTATATCACTATTGCTGACCAATTCTATTATTTAAGAACTCATTAACAGTGTAAGCTTCTAATTCACAGAGAAATGATAAAAGAAGTTTTTTTACTTTAATGAATGGTTCGTTGACTTTTAGATAATTTGGAAGATGGTTGTAGAGTTTTATACAGGCATATAATGGACTAGATTCAGTTAAAGAGAGCCTATGGTTAGGGTAGGTGTACCAGTCCCCATGTCTAGTGTTATGCATCGGGTTCATTAAGTACATATGGAAATTATCTCTATTATTATATAGTAATTTAATACATTCATATATATATAAACCACTAAGGGTCAGTAAACCTGCAGCCTAAAATGCCCTCGGCATGACTCTCTAGGAGGCAATTTTCTTACAATTCGAATTGCTCTTTTTTGTATTTTGAATGTGCTATCACTATTAGTGCTGTTGCCCCAGAGTATTATCCCATAGCGAATACGAGAATAAAAATTTGAATAATAAAATGTTTTAGCTATATTATCGTTAGCATATTTAGCTAGTATTCTCAATCCATAGCAGGTTCTACTTAATTTTGCATTTATATATTGGATATGTTCTTTATAGCATAGTGTTTCGTCTAAGTATACACCTAGGCACTTCATCTGCTTTGAGAAGACAATTTTATGAGTGTTTAGTATAATATTAGAGGGGGTATCAAGCCGCTGAGTAGTTTTGAAAAATATGGCATTAGTTTTATTCTGATTTAAAATTTGCTCATTTATATTGCACCAAGTTTCTATACCATGCATAATGCGCATACCGTCATTTACTAAGTCAATGAATGTTTCCTGATTTTTTAAGATAATATTCGTGTCATCTGCATAGTTAATTAAGGAAATGTTTTCATTGCCAAGTGTGTGATAGATAGATAGATAGATAGATTATTTATTGGTGTTACTAACAAAAAATGTTTTACACAAGTCAAAGAAAATACAAATACATTGAAAATACGTATACAATACAAATACAATGTAAATAACAATACATTCTATTAAAAGATAGTACAAATATTAAAAGAGTTGACATTAAATATAAAATAAAAAAATAACAACATACAAATGTATATAACATATCAAAAACATATTAAAATATTAACGTTCAATGACTTCAGATACATTGCAGTCTAAAAATTCGCCAATGGTATAAAAGGCTCGTGATAATAAAAATTTTATAATGCATTCTTTAAAAATATTACTAGGCAAAGATCTCATCCTGTAAGGTAAATGGTTGAAAAACTTTAGTCCATAATAATTAGAGCCATTTCTACTGGATTTTAATCTTAAATAACTCATTCTTATATCATTTGCGTGACGGTTATTATGGTCATGGACTGATTTCTGAGTTATTTTTTGACATGCATGAGACAGGTATATATATATACAAACAGGGAAAAGTAAATAATTGCAAATCAACAAATATCTGCCTAACATCATCCCGATAACCCATATTAGTTATAATACGGATTGCAAAAATTCTACAAGCACAAGGGGCGTGACCCCAACTTATCAAACCATAAGATATTTGTGACATTATCAGACTATGATAAGCTGTTAGTAATACCTGCCTGGGAACTAATTTCGAGAGACTTCTTATTACAAATATATTTTTAGACAATTTCTTGGATACATATTCAATATGTTGTCCCCAATTCAACTTTGGATCTAACATGACACCTAAAAACTTTACATTAACCGGATTATTGAACTCATACGTGGGTCTATGAGAGAAAATTACATTGAAAGTTTTGCTTACATTTAAGCTTAACTTATTTACAGTAAACCAGTCTTGGGCGGCAGACTGTGTATCAGTCATGAGTTCTCTAACCTTACTGAGGTCCCTGTGTCCAGTTATTAGCGTGGTGTCATCGGCAAACATTATAAGTTTGGCTTTAGGGACACTCTGTTCCAGATCATTTATGTAGATCAGAAAAAGAGTTGGCTCCAGGACCGATCCTTGAGGCACACCATGTTTAATATGGCATAAGCTAGAACAGATTCCATCCTTAAATGTGTATTGTTGTCTATTGGAGAGATAAGAACATATTAATTGACAACTGTTGTTATTGAATTTGTAATGCTTAAATTTATTTAGAAGAACATGATGCGATACACAGTCAAATGCCTTTTGTAAATCACAAAATGTTACACCAGCATACTCTCCATTTTCTTGTTTTTCAATTATATTATTGACAAAGTGGAGGATAGCGTCATTCGTGGATTTATTTGATCTGAACCCGAACTGAAAACGATAGAATAGTTTATTGTTTTCAAAGTGATTGCAAATTTGACTTTTTAATGCAGTTTCAAATATTTTTGATATGATAGGTGTTAGAGATATGGGTCTGAAATTACATGATATTAATGGTCCACCTTTATGAACAGGAATGACTTTAGAAATTTTCAATATGTTAGGAAAAATACCACTGTCGATACACTCATTTATAAGTTTAGTTAACGGTTTTAAAATAATATGTTTTATATGTTTTATTATAATAACAGACATACCAAAATGATCGAAACTGCTTTTAACTTTGATTTTATCAATTATATCCCTTACTTCGTTAGGACTAACATGTTTAAATTTAAAATCCGGATATTCAGTGTTAATAGGATAAAAGTTAGTGAAACTAGTATTAGAAGAAGGTAAATTATTGATAATATTTTCAGCTACATTTATAAAATTACCGTTCAAAGTTTCTGGATCTAGCTCATTGCACAGATAATGATTTGTATTCCTATGTTTATTTATTATATCCCAATAGGTTTTAGGTGTATTTCCCTTCTTTGATATATGATCCTTATAATATTTACTTTTAGCTATTATTAATTCATGTCGATATCTACTTTTAAAACTACGTATATGATTTTTTAAAACAGGGTCAGGAAAATTTTGATGCATTTCTGATAATAGAGATAAGTGCTCTCTCATCTCTTTCAGCTCAGTTGTAAACCATTTATTTTTAGATTTCTTGTTGATATTAATAGTTCGTTCCACCATCGGAAAAGAAGAATCAATGTGGTTACTCAATATATCTATAAATTGCAAGAATTTTACATTTGTCTCTATATCGGAAGCATCAACAAAGCTCCAGTCAACTGACATTACTTTCTGGTGAAACATAAACAAACCTTCGCCATTGATTAGCCTATTTTTAATAGTTTTAGTAGATTGCTTATTACTACTTTCCTCTATTAAAATTTCGACAGCCTTATGGTCCGATAAGCCAGGGTCAAATACACTTGTGTGGTAGCCTGTTTGAAAATTTACCAATATATTATCTATACAATTATTAAGTTTTGTATTTTCGTTTATAGTGATACTAAAGCCATATGAGCAAATTAATTCTTGAAAATCCAGGAACTTTTTATCAGATGAATTGAATTTAAGATTAAAATCACCATTTATGATAATCTTACGGGAACAATTCATTAATTTATGCAATGCACTATTAATTATAAACAGAAAATAGTCAAAATCACCTAGTGGAGATCGATAGATTGTTAAAATGATTTGGTTAAATTTAGCTGATTCAACTGCTGCTATTTCACAGTGGACCTCAACAGCTAAACTAGAAATATCATTCCTAACAAAAAAGGAAGAATTTGGTTTAGATAAAATTAATACCCCTCCATGAATATTTTTAGACCTGCAAAAATATGAAGCAATGTGATAATCATTAATTACAAAACTGTTTATTTCTGAACTATCTAAGAAGTGTTCGGATAAGCATATTAGATCGTATTCTTTGTATTGATTGTTAGTTAAAAATGCCTCAAGCTCAAGAGTTTTGTTCCTAACTGACTGAATATTCATGTGTAAAATATAAACATATTTAATATTACCTGAATTAACGTTTATTACATTAGGCCCATCTGTGACAGGCACGGATATAAAAAAATTTTATTTACAGAGGTGTTCACTTTAGTCTTCGAAGAGTTAAGTTGAGGGTTATTCGTTTCCATAATAGAGTGAGTGTTGTTCGATGTCATGATAGAATTTGAGAATGAGTCTTCAGATGATACAGTGCGGTCAACGAACAAGCTTGGATCACAGAGATCTTGGTTATTTCCTGGGTGAAGTGCTGATAAGTCTGTAATGGAACCTTGTATCCTTATCCCAATTGTTTCTTTAACACTGCCTGCATATTGCAATACCTTAGAAATTGCGGTCCCATTGTTTTGGTTTGACTGAATATAAGTTAAGTTGTTGTTTCTATGCTTTATATTTTCTATTAATTCAATAAGCTTGATACTAATACTATATTTATTAACCAATCGAGATCTGGCTCTATTAATATCCAGAAAACAAACATTATTATCACTGTAGCTATTAAATCTTTTTAAAAATTCATTTAGCTTCACATTTATTTTAAACATGATTGAATTCATACGTCTATTTAACCCATAAGGCAAGGAGCATAATATTACGTTAGTGTGCAGACATAATTTAAGTTTATCACATAAATAGCGAAATGAAGGATATTTATTACTGATAACATCATTTGATCCAGCAATAATTACTATGTAATCATTTGGGGTGAAGTTGGCTGATAAATTTTCAATGTCCTCTAAAATGTTCGTCATATATGCTGAGGGTTTACAGATACTCAATACATTATAATCACTTAATTTCTTATAGCGTCTTATTACTTGATTAAGATGCTTGCCATTCTCATCAGCTAATATTAATATTTGTTTATTTGCCTGGGATGATGTCATAGGAATAACTGTAGGAGTGTTATTTAATTTATTATTATTAACTGCATCATTATTACTTGCATCATGTCTAATATAGTTATTAAACAAATTTGGGGTACCTTGGGTCGCCAATACGCTAGAATTTGTTTTCACTACACCACTGGTTACTGACGTCCACTCCGTAGATGTAGATACGTTTTTAGAAAGTTTAGTCACATTAGTTTGTGTACCAATAGTTTCCAATGTTTTGTTAGTATAAGAAGTCGCACTTTTTAGTTTCCTTATCTCGTTATTTAAATCCTCAATATTTTTTTCCTGGCTTTTTATTAAGTCAGTCATTTCTTCTTCCAATTTCGTGGCTTCTTGCACAAATGCCTTATGTTCCCTTTGCAACTTTTTTATATGATCACTTTTCAAGTCACTGTCACAAGTTAGTTCACTAATTGTATTTTCCAATATGCTTCTTTCATCATCTTGGTTATTAGTATGGCTGTCATCGTTTACTTTACAACATATTATTTTGTTTTCTTTTACAAATCTAATTTTACTAGTAAAACGTGGTAAACAGCTTTTATGAAATACATTTAGACAATTTATACAAACATAGTGTATAAATTGTTTGGTCTTACAACATTTAAAATTAAAGATATTTGAGCTACGCACAAGTGTGTTGCTACCAGACATGCTGTCAACTGGGGGTGAATGTCATTAATAAATATTAAAAAGAGTAGTGGTCCTAACGTGCTGCCCTGGGGAACTCCCCTGGTCATATTCAGTGCTTCTGAACACACATAATTGCCATTATTAGTATCAAGCATTTTAACTGCATGTTTCCTATCTGATAGGTAAGATTTAATCAAAGTTAGAGCTGTCCCTCTTATACCATAATGGGAAAGTTTAGTAAGTAATATAGTGTGGTCAATGAGGTCAAAAGCCTTAGACAGGTCAAGAAAAATACCACAAGTAACACAGCCCTCCTCTAAGGCCGAGTAAATATAATTTGTAAATTCAAAATGAGCAGTTTCGATGCTTTTGCCTCTTGGAAAGCCATGCTGGGCCTTGCTAATTAATTTATGATAGTTTAAGAATTTTATAACTCTATTATAAATTACTATTTCAAAAAATTTGGAAAATACACTAAGTAAGCTCAGAGGGCGATAGTTTTCATACATACTTGGGTCATCTTTTTTGAACACTGGTTTGATAATTGCATATTTTAGGTTTGAGGGGAAAACCCCTGTTTGCAATGATTTATTAATGACATCACACAATGGAGCCACAATATGTTTAAAGCATTTTTTAAGTATAAATACAGATATTTCATCATAACCTAAACTCTTTTTAGCTTCCATTTTACTCAGTATTTCCCACAATTCACTTATAGCGACCGGTTCAAATTCTAGTGAGGCAGGATTAAAAGGTATATTACATATGTAATTTGCTGGTGCTTGATCATTAGATAAGTTTAATGCCACATTATTGAAATAGATATTCATGTCATTAACACATTCCTTAATGTCGCGGTATACAAGTTGATGGTCCGTTTTAACATTTCCTTCTATATCCGATATGATTTCCCAACTTGCTTCAGATTTATTTCTAGATTTCCTAAGCCTGTTTTTGTAGTGTTTTATTTTTTCATCGCTTATTAAGTCTTTATACCTCCGTTTATAGTTATCAAGCACATTTTTAAATTCGGGTGTATCATACAACAAATTTTGATAATGTAATATAGCTTTTTTGCATTCCAATATATTGGGGTTATTATTTAAGTTGAGTCTATGTCTTTTATTATTAACAGTTCTGAGCAGAAAGTGTTTGTTGAAATATAGCAGAAGGGTATTAATAAAATTGCTGTATTTGGTGTCAACATCTGCCGCTTGAAAGACTACTGTGAAGTACTCCCCTTCAAGATCATTGCAGAAATCTTGAATAGCGTTTTCAATGAATATTCTTCTCTTATTTGTCTGAATTATTTTTTTAGCAATACTAGTGGTTAGAATTTGTGCAGAGTGGTCAGATATAGCAGTAACAAGGTTTTCGGTTTCACAATGACTTTCCAAATTGGTAATAATATTATCTAAACATGTTGTACTTGTCTTACCTTTGCGAGTGCACTCATTGATTGTACAATATGCACTATATGAACTAATTAAATTTACAAAATCATTCCTAATATTATTATTAACAAACAAATCGATATTGAAGTCACCTGCTATAAATAATAGGCACTTCTTTTGAAAGAGAACGTCAAGCATTATATTAAACTTATACATAAACATATTAATATCCCCATCTATATACACATGCGACTACAATTTTTTTGTTACCAGAATATATTTCAGCACCACAGCACTCAAATAATTTACTTTCCGATATGCTATTAACTTCTCTAAGTGGTCTTGTTCGGATTCCTAATGCAGAATATATTGCCACTCCTCCATGTTGATTAAATGGCCGGCAGAAGCTTGAAACCAATACATAATTCTTGATGTTAATTACGTCTAATTGTTCTTGGCATTGCCAGTGTTCAGTAATGCATAATATCTGAATTTCCTTATCTTCGATCAAGACTTCAAGTAAATCTGTGCTGTTACCAAGACGGCACACGTTATGATGTAGAATTTTAAATGCATGTTTAGGGAATCCAGATTTTATAGGAGAAACCTTATGGAGATGTTCATTTATGTTAGGTAGGTCTCGATTTAAAAATCCTCTGCGGGATTTCTTTCATAGTTGCGATACTTATTAAAATCAAATCTTTTAAATGCCATACCCTTAGGCCAAGTGTGGGGTTTATAAATCTCTTCCTTTAAGTCCCAATCAATGCCAAACATGAAACATTTATTCTGATGTTCACTAGTTGGAAGTTCCTTAATAATAATATTAGCATGCTTAAATATCGGTTGATCAGTAATAAATTTTTTTATTTTCTCTGTTGTAACATGCCGCTTAATTCTATATAGATACAGCCAAGCCTTCCTATCCATTGCAAAATCATCATTTTCACCATAGTATTTTGTTGTTAAGTTTTTGGCTTTTTTGCGATAGGTAACAGTTTTATAATTGTCGTCATCTTTTGCTAGGTTGATAACCTCATTCATTTTGATTTGTTGGACAGCCTGAAGATCTCTCAGGTTCGTCCCATGTTCAACTGTTTTTTTTTGCAGCCTTATCCATATTTTTAATATTTTGGTCATTTACCTTTTTTTCAGAAAAGTTCGATGCCTGTTTATTTTCCCTAGTGACAGAACTATAACTGTTTTTGTTTTGATTGTTTTCAGAATTGTTTTTGTTCGGCACTTTTTTTATATTCACTTCAACTTCTTTCTTTATGTCCACAATTTTTTCTTCCAAAAGTTTTTTATTTTCTTCTAATAGTTTATTATTATTCATTAACAATTTATATTTTGCTTCTGCTTTGTCTAGAAGCCTTTTGAGCATTAAATTCTCAACTTTTAGTTTTTCAAATTCAATTTTTACATTGGTATTTTCCACTAAGTTGGTGTAATTCAATCCGTCCGAAGTGAGGTTAGATTGACAGCAATTAATTAATGTCTCACTGATTACCAGAATATTTTTGTTTATTCTTTGTAAACAAGATTTGTGATAGATGCCTCCACAGTTTAAGCACACTGCAACTGCACATTTCTTAGTTTTACAGCAATTAAACACACTTTTAAGCAGTTCAGCATCAGCTGATCCATCCTCCATCTTTTCAACACTAATATTTAGCTGTATACAAAAATCCAGCCGGGTATGAATGTTTTCAGAGACGAATGCTAATTTGTCTACATTATCTATACAATGTGTTCCAAAAGAAAGGCATAAAATTTATAGCTTTTCTGTTTTGCAAAAATCGTCAATTAGTAATATCAGATTGCTCTATTTTTTATACATGATGGAAAAAAATTCAAGATTGAAAACTTGGTAAACGATTTAAGTGACATAAGTATGTTAATTGAGATCTGAACACGTACAATTCTATTATATTGTGTGAAAAATAATCGAGATTTTGATTATGATTGGTTACGGTAATAAAATTCTTGGCCAAGATGAAATGTGCGAGTTACTTAATGAAAAATACCCACATCACACAATCAACTGTAAGTTGACTTTGCAGCAATCTTGAAGAAGCTGGAAGTGCGAGAAACCTACTTAGAACAGGAAGGCGAAGAACTGTAAGTAAAATTGGCATCGAGATAAAGTTAATGTAGTCTAAGACCTATGTGTTAATGTGACGATGCTGATATAAAATTGGAATTTTGTGAGATTACGATGAATTTATTTCAAACAGGACCCAACCTCAATAGGCCAATCGTCAGATTTTATTATTTTATTGTTGGAACCAGTTCATTCTCTTTCTCTTCTCTTTTAGACATACTGATTTTTCGCCCTCGCTCGGCCCCCGGAACATCACCAATTTTGGGGTAATATGGCTTAAAATAATTTTTTTGTAAATATCTCGGTTCTAAATGATCATATGAAAAAAAAAAAAAGATTGTTATCAAAGTTAAAAGATAATTAAATTTTCTATCGAAATGATTCAGGCACATTTTTACGTAGTATTGTTATATTCTTAGAGTTATAGGCGGGGGAAGTCAAGCGCCGTATCGCATTCACTCTGTATAACACTTTCCTATACACTTCCTCGCTTTCTACCTCCTATGTGTAAATGACTACACTTGTTATCATTTTCAAATTATAAATATTTAAAACAATTGGTATTTACAACCATTATAATTTGCAAAATTCGTTAAAATATTACAAAAATCTGCAGGATTACAAAAATATGTAGAATGTTTTAAAAACTCCAATTCTCACCCTGATGTTATAGATACAGCAGACCAAAAAGTTGTCTTAGCCCTTTACGGAGCAGAACCCCGAACAGCATTATTTGAATGAATTCAGATACAAACGCGTTTTAAGTTAGTGGCAAAAAGTACATGTAACCTTGCATCATTATCTCCGACTGAGTCTCCTGCACACCAATACTCTTTTAGAACATATTATCAAAGTCAGCATTGGTACGGCAATACCAAATCTTCAAAATTGGGGTTTGATGAAAAAAAATGATTTGTTTTCTATTACTACCAAAGAGCTGCTCCACAAGAAGTTTTTAAAACAATAAACGCAAGTGTACAAAAGGCTACAAAGCGTAATTATAAATATTCAAAAGAATAGTTACAATACGCACTTGGTTTATTGTTTCATTAGTTTTGTTCAGATTTCTCTGACATATGTTTCAGCCTTGCGACCATTATCAAAGAGTCTTAAAAACTGCGTACTGTAACAATTCTGTTGAATTATTTATAATTATTCTATTGAATATGTTTCACCAAGAACCTATCGCAGATACAACAGAGAAAATAAAAAAATTTATTACTGATCAACTGATATTTAAGCATGCTAATATTATTATTAAGGAACTTCCAACTAGTGAACATCAGAATAAATGTTTCATGTTTGGCATTGATTGGGACTTAAAGGAAGAGATTTATAAACCCCACACTTGGCCTAAGGGTATGGCATTTAAAAGATTTGATTTTAATAAGTATCGCAACTATGAAAGAAATCCCGGAGAGGATTTTTAAATCGAGACCTACCTAACATAAATGAACATCTCCATAAGGTTTCTCCTATAAAATCTGGATTCCCTAAACATGCATTTAAAATTCTACATCATAACGTGTGCAGTCTTGGTAGCAGCACAGATTTACTTGAAGTCTTGATTGAAGATAAGGAAATTCAGATATTGTGCATTACTGAACACTGGCAATGCCAAGAACAATTAGACGTAATTAACATCAAGAATTATGTATTGGTTTCAAGTTTCTGCCGGCCATTTAATCAACATGGAGGAGTGGCAATATATTCTGCATTAGGAATCCGAACAAGACCACTTAGAGAAGTTAATAGCATATCGGAAAGTAAATTATTTGAGTGCTGTGGTGCTGAAATATATTCTTGTAACAAAAAAATTGTAGTCGCATGTGTATATAGACCCCCTGATGGGGATATTAATATGTTTATGTATAAGTTTAATATAATGCTTGACGTTCTCTTTCAAAAGGAGTGCCTATTATTTATAGCAGGTGACTTCAATATCGATTTGTTTGTTAATAGTAATATTAGGAATGATTTTGTAAATTTAATTAGTTCATATAGTGCATATTTTACAATCAATGAGTGCACTCGCAAAGGTAAGACAAGTACAACATGTTTAGATAATATTATTACCAATTTGGAAAGTCATTGTGAAACCGAAAACCTTGTTACTGCTATATCTGACCACTCGGCACAAATTCTAACCACTAGTATTGCTAAAAAAACAATTCAGACAAATAAGAGAAGAATATTCACTGAAAGCGCTATTCAAGATTTCTGCAATGATCTTGAAGGGGAGTACTTCACAGTAATCTTTCAAGCGGCAGATGTTGACACCAAATACAGCAATTTTATTAATACTCTTCTGCTATATTTCAACAAACACTTTCTGCTCAGAACTGTTAATAATAAAAGACATAGACTCTACTTAAATAATAACCCCAACATATTGGAATGCAAAAAAGCTATATTACATTATCAAAATTTGTTGTATGATACACCTGAATTTAAAAATGTGCTTGATAACTATAAACGGAGGTATAAAGACTTAATAAGGGATGAAAAAATAAAACACTACGAAAACAGGCTTAGGAAATCTAGAAATAAATCTAAAGCAAGTTGGGAAATCATATCGGATATAGTAGGAAATGTTAAAACGGACCATCAACCTGTATACCGCGACATTAAGGAATGTGTTAATGACATGAATATCTATTTCAATAATGTAGCATTAAACTTATCTAATGATCAAGCACCAGCAAATTACATATGTAATATACCTTTTAACCCTGCCTCACTAGAATTTGAACCGGTCACTATAAGTGAATTGTGGGAAATACTGAGTAAAATGGAAGCTAAAAAGAGTTCAGGTTATGATGAAATATCTGTATTTATACTTAAAAAATGCTTTAAACATATTGTGGCTCCATTGTGTGATGTTATTAATAAATCATTGCAAACAGGGGTTTTCCCATCAAACCTAAAATATGCAATTATCAAACCAGTGTTCAAAAAAGATGACCCAAGTATGTAATTATCGCCCTCTGAGCTTACTTAGTGTATTTTCCAAATTTTTTGAAATAGTCATTTATAATAGAGTTATAAATTTCTTAAACTATCATAAATTAATTAGCAAGGCCCAGCATGGCTTTCTAAGAGGCAAAAGCATCGAAACTGCTCTTTTTGAATTTACAAATTATATTTACTCGGCCTTAGAGGAGGGCTGCGTTACTTGTGGTATTTTTCTAGACCTGTCTAAGGCTTTTGACCTCATTGACCACACCATATTACTTACTAAACTTTCCCATTATGGTATAAGAGGGACAGCTCTAACTTTGATTAAATCTTACCTATCAGATAGGAAACATGCAGTTAAAATGCTTGATACTAATAATGGCAATTATGTGTGTTCAGAAGCACTGAATATGACCAGGGGAGTTCCCCAGGGCAGCACGTTAGGACCACTACTCTTTTTAATATTTATTAATGACATTCACACACTTAGCAATGAAAACATTTCCTTAATTAACTATGCAGATGACACGAATATATCTTAAAAAATCAGGAAACATTCATTGACTTAGTTAATGACGGTACACGCATTATGCATGGTATAGAAACTTAGTGCAATATAAATGAGCAAATTTTAAATCAGAATAAAACTAATGCCATATTTTTCAAAACTACTCAGCGGCTTGATACCCCCTCTAATATTATACTAAACACTCATAAAATTGTCTTCTCAAAGCAGATGAAGTGCCTAGGTGTATACTTAGACGAAACACTATGCTATAAAGAACATATTCAATATATAAATTCAAAATTAAGTAGAACCTGCTATGGATTGAGAATACTAGCTAACTAAATATGCTAACGATAATATAGCTAAAACATTTTATTACTCAAATTTTTGATAATTTCCATATGCACTTAATGAACCCGATGCCATAACACTAGACATGGGGAGTGGTACACCTACCCTAACCATAGGCTCTCTTTAACCGAATCTAGTCCATTATATGCCTGTATAAAACTACAACCATCTTCCAAATTATCTAAAAGTCAACGAACCATTCATTAAAGTAAAAAAACTTCTTTTATCATTTCTCTGTAAATTAGAACCTTACACTGTTAATGAGTTCTTAAATAATAGAATTGGTCAGCAATAGTGATATAGTCTCTTTACATTTATGTGTTTTTATTAGGTGTGATTTTTAACGATGTATTTTTTTTTTTTTATTATTTTAACTTTTAGCATATAGATTATAGATACATGTTTTTCTTTATTCAATTTTATTTATATACTCTGTATATCTCTCTGTTGACTGGCTTATGCAACTGTTATGTCTGTTTGTAATAAGTGCAATAAATTATTATTATTATTCAATCCAATTAATTTTAGGCAGCAAAGCTGCATGTACTTGTAGAAAAGCTGGGCTAAGATGTTCCATATTTGTTCTGGATGTCAAGGACAAATGTCAAAATATATGGAGGCTGAATTTGACAAAGACGATGCAAATGATAATGAAACCGACACTCACAGTTTTATTGAAGCAAGAGAATGTTTTTGACCTTCAACTTCAAAAAAATTCAAACTAATATAATATTGGCAGTAGAGAATAAAAGAATTAGAAATAAGTTAACCAAATAAACAAAAAGTGGATTAAGCCTATTGAGGACATCACTCAAAAAACGCGCCAAATACTCTATTGGCAACGAGTGCATAATAGTAACTGCGAACAGTTGTAGACATTTGTAATTTCAAAATTGATGATAAATATATTTACTTATTAAACCCCAAAAGTGACCATTAAAAGTATTGGCAAGTAGAAAGTGTGGAAGTGTATAGGAAAATGTCGATATACAGAGTGAATGCGATACGGTGGTTGACTTCCCCCGCCTACAACTCTAAGAATAGTAATACTACGTAAAAATGTGTCTGAACCATTTCGATAGAGAATAACTTTGATAACCATATTTTTTTTCATAGGACCACTCAGAACCGAGATATTTGCAAAAAAAATGATTTTTAAATTAAAACGATATAGCCACAAAATTGGGTGTTCCGGGGGGGCTATAATGAACTGGTTCGAACAGTAATAAAATCTTTTGTCCAATTTAAAACGATGTCAATCTACCTGACGACTGGCCTAAATGGCCATATTGTTTTCTGACGAAATTACATTTTGCCTCAATGGAACATCAATAAACAAAATTCACAATTTTGTTGGAGCCCCAAAAATCTCCACTGGATGCAAGGTCATACACAACGACGACAGAACATAAATGTTTGGGTTGGCATGATTGCAAATAGAATAGTGAATTCTTATTTTTTTGACAGTAATATGACGGCCGATACGATTTTTTACGTGCAGAAGTTGTTCTAGCCTTCACAAATTAGTTCCCTAACTATAATGATCTGATTTTACCTCCTAATAATATGTGGTTTCAACAAGATGGCGCTCTACAATGAAGTAGAGACAATGTGTTATAGCAAGTTCATAATGCTGAACTTGCTTCACTGGGGTGAATAGACAGAAGAGGGTCTGAGTGGCAGCCACGTTCGCCTGATTTAACGCGTTGGGTTTTTCTTAAAAGCAGAGTGTACATAAGTAGACCAGATACAATTAGTGGATTAAAACAACGATTCTGAGAGGAAATACAAAACAACAGCAAACGTAATTGAAAATGTAATTATTAATAGTCTCAAACATCATATTAGCTATCAATTTTATACATTTCTTCTGGGACATTCCGTATATAGCTGTTGTTTATATTTATTCCATATAATTTCCTATTCTACACATTCTATTCATAATAATATGAATGCATTTGTATTTTTTACAGAATTAGAACAATTAACTGGGGTAGCTGCAATATTACGATTTCCAATGCCAGAACTGGAAGATGAAGAGAGTGACGAAGATTAGCCAATTATACAATTAATTTTTAAGTCTACCGACTTATTACCAAATTGTGAAAATGTTTTTATATGTAAGTTATTTAAATAGATATGAATTCTTAGAAAATTAAGTTAAATTGTTATTTTAATATGTATTAAGGTATAAGTGAAATTTTTTTAAAGAAATTGTTATATTTTTATTTCCTCATGTTTATTATTTATAATGTACATTTTTTAAAAACCTTGTACTCCGCTAATTTATTTATAAACTGCAAAAAATCATTTTATCAAGTATATATTAATAAAATATTATATATAACATAAATTCGTTTATATGTTACAATCACAAATTAGGGAGAAAATATTCATTATGTTTTAGTTTTCTTAATGTTCTTTCCTGACTTTTGATACCCGGCATTTGATTTCCCTTGTTTTTTCTTTGCTTTTTTCTCTTCTGTTTGCTTTTCATCGTGTAGCCTTCGTTTTTTCCTCAGCAACCAGATTTCTTTGGCTCTATCTTTCTTACCCTCCATCATGCTCTTGTACAACTTCCTGTGTTTCTTTTTTATCATTTTCTCTCTAAGACGAAATTCTTGTCGCTCTTGCCTGTTCTTCTCCCAGGGCACCTCCTTATACACCTCGCCAGTACTAACTGACAATTTGTGTTTCTGAAAAGAAAATTCAATTATAATATACGTAATATGAGGGCAAACGATATATACATATGCAGAATATAGCGGAGTGTCTTTACTAGGATTTCGTATCTCTGCAAATACCATTTATGTTCAATTAAAATGAGAGATGAAGTTATGTTTTTTTTTAGCAAAGGGTCTGTGTGCACAATTCAGATCTAAAAATGGCAAGATACAGGGTGACCATTTTCTGGAAAAGTCAGGGAAATTGATAATTTTGAATAAAAGTCAGGAAAATTTGCTTTATTTTAGCAGTTAATATTTAAATTTTACTCGGGACATCCATTAAAATATAATTATGTAAACGTAGTTTTCCTAAAAACATACTAATTCTGGTGAAATTGTGCAACTGCCATTAACCCTCGTGATGCAAGGTACATTAGATTTGTTGTCCTTGTTTGTTGCACTTTCCTTCAATATAGCTCGGAAATCGTCACTCGGGGGTTTTTGAGGACGCCGAGTCCAGATCTGCCCTCGAAACCGGCCGCGAACACTCAGAGGTGGCGCTACGGGGGTGGCGGGAGGTGAATTTTGAGTAAAAAATGTCAAGTGAGAAAAATATATTTATTTAAATACTTTACATATTACGACGTCATATGATATTTACAAACATCTTAACAAATACAAAACAAATTCTTAGATATATCTATGTCTCAGATATCTGCGGATGCATGATATCGAGAACGTGCGGGATTACTTTCTTTGCGATGACCCCCGAGAATTTCTTGTTAATTTCAATATCATAAAACCCCCTGCCCAACGAATCACTATTCCACATCCAGATTTTGTATCCAAGTCTTATACACACTAAATTCCAATTTAATTTTTTATTTCCTTAAATAATAGGGTGGTGGTGGCAATCGGGGTGGTAGAGGGGGTAACTAATGCCAAAATTGATTTTAGAGGCCCTCGGTTCTCATACACACACTAAATCCCAATTTAATTGTTTACTTCCTTTAATAATAGGGTGGTGGAGGGGGTAGCTAACGGCAAAAAAATTTATTGAGACGTTTCGTTCTTAAATCACATTTTAAATTTTTTTACTCCCTTTCATAATAGTGTGGGGGTGGTATTGGAGGTGATTGGGGGGGGGGGGGGGCAGATGACAAAAAAAAAATTTAAGACCTTGAATTTTCATGCATGCCCTAAATTGCATTTTATGGACTCTTACCTGCGTGCTTTGTCTATTTACCCTCGAACCCTTCAACGAAATTAGATCAATCAAAGTATAATCTAGATCTCGTTATAATACATAAGTGTAGCAAATTTCAAGTCAATATCATAAACGGTTCCAGAGTAAACGTGGGCACAAAAGAAAGTTACAGACAGACCGACAAACAAAAAATTTTTTTCGCTCAAATTTAAAGTCTCGACGTATCATGACATTTTAAACCCATTTCAACAAAAAAATAATAAAAAAATTTTTTTGCGTTCTATACTTTCACTGGAGATGGAAGTAATATATTATAATATATAACATAATATATTGGACTATCCGTCCTGTCCGTTGATACCAAATAAATAATACATTCAGTTTCGAGCGTTCCTAGCGGTTTCGAGGGCAGATCTGGACTCGACACCCTCGAAAACCCCCGAGTGACGATTTCCGAGCGATTTTTCCATTTTTTTATAAGTCATTAGAATTTTGTAAATAATATTAAATGCGCTTTTTGCACTCCATATGCAATTTTCTAAAAATGGCGCGTGCACTATATGTAGACTTTTTTCCTGGTATTTTTTTCGAACACGATGCCGAAAACCGCATCTCGATATCAGCTGTTTGCCAAAATTCTAGAATTTCGGGCAAAACAGTTCTAGTTTCCCTGGTCTATAAATAGGAAAAGAATGAATACTGTAAAATTGAAGGAACTTGAGGCAAAGAAAAGAAAATTTATCACAGAGACTAATCTAATTAATGAAGAGATTAACTCTCTTCAAACTGAACTTTAGTTATGTAGTTAAGAATACTTATTTTATGTTTAGCATGTGTAGTTTTATTTATTTGTGTGTGTGTGAACCTAATTTTAATAAATTCTGATTATTTTTTAACTCACAATTTTTTTGGCAATGACAAAAAAACGCTGTAATTTTAATCGAAAGTGTTGGAAAACCTGGAAGTCGGGGAATTTAAAAATTCCCAATAAATAGCCACCTGAAGGTAGTTGCAGTTCGCTCCAATTAATTCAGGTATTTTTGATTTAATATTTTTAATTTGTTTCATTTATTTATTTTAAATAATTTAAGGTTACATGTAATCATTAATGTAATATTTCGACCATAGGAGGGCTCGATATTTGCTTCTATTTTATGAAGGTGAAAGTGTCGGCGATAGTGACGACAATGTTAGAAGTGATAACGATATTTAAAACAAATAGTATGGCAATGCTTTTAGCTCAAAAAAAGCTTCTACATTTAATTTACAGTGAAACAAATTCGCTTAAAAGTTTGTAATAATCTTTTAAGGCCATGTATTACTGACTGCTGTAGGCTCAGATATAAAGGATAAAGTTAGGTACTGAAGGAAGCTATATGTGACGATGTTCCCTATCCACAACACATAAACTAGTGGAAGAAAATCTAACCGCTAAAAGTTATAAAAATTTTGTTTATAATGCATATGATTAGCAAAAATTGTTGTATTTATAATGGAGCAGATCTTAGTGCATCTGTAAGTCGAACAGGTATATGAATTTTTTCTAGCCTAACGATACTATGTATGTGTGACCGCCGATCGAGGATGCTGACCAAGAGGGCGGTGGTTAAATCTCTCTCCGAGGTCACCCCAAACGGCCAAAAGCCACCCTCAAAAGGGGTAAACCGCTGATAGGTTGTCTTCTCTCAGCTACAAATGGTGTTACCCCCCGTTTTCGAGGATGCTGAGCATGAAAAAATTAAAATATCGCGACCTCTCCTCGCTCAGCAAATGGACAAAAATATCATTACACTCTTACTTCCTACTAAGCGGAGAAAATTATTATACTCGTACTTTTTTGATTTTTTCACGGGACAATTTAATTCAAAATTAATTTGCAGGCTAGCGGCGGTGAACTGTACAGACAAGAGCATGTTCAGTAAAAGTACCGGGCACATATCAACCAAATTTTACCCATTCAGAAATATCACTTGGTAAAAAGTCTCACCGTTCAGTAAACCCATGTAAAAATTTGGATGGAAATTCTTCCGCAGGCGCATTAGTACCTACAGTTTATCGTTCTGTAATTTTTTAAAGGTGCTACCGTTAATAGTAAATAAATGAAATTGTGCCAGTGGTTGCATATACCTGATTTTCCCATATACAACCTACACAAAGTATGCACCCATTTTATTTTCAGCTAAACAATCAATCAAGATATCATCAGGTACGTACTCAATGATCTGTGTACTCACTTACTTCATAAAACCGTGTATCAAAAGGGTAGTTTTGTCCATTTGTGGGGTCGGATCACCAAGGGGAGAAGATTCAACATCACCATCAAGCTCAGCATCCTCGAAAACGGAGATAACACAATTTTGGCTGGTAGGAGACGGCGGATACGCGGTTTACCCCTTTTGGAGGTAATTTTTGGAGATCTGGAGGGTCTGGGACATCACCATCGTGCTCAGCATCCTCAAAAACGGGGGGGTAACACGGGTTTAGCTGAGAGAAGACGGCCTATCCTTGGTTTACCCCTTTCGGGGATGGTTTTTTTTGGCCATTTGGGGGTTTGGGGTGGCCCCGGAGAGAGTTTGAACCACCGTCATTGTGTTCAGCGTCCCCGAAAACGGTGGGGGGGACATAGTCTCGTTAGGCTAGGAAAAATTCATATTTTTTGAGGTTCCATCTGACTCGGAATGCACTATCTAGAGGAAAACTGGGCTGGTTCGGATAAGGAAACATCCGATTGTGATTTTTTTTACGAATAGATAGAATTGGATCCACCAACATTCCGACACATTTGTGCCGCGGATGTCAATAGGGGGAGGGGGAAATGACATATTAAATGTATGGGAAAATAGTTTTTCGAAGATAACGCGGCCGCTTTTGATCTGACGAAAAAAAGATATTCAGACCAAAAATGAAAAGCTCATAAAAATAAGCAAATTTTGTTCCCAACCTCATCGATGTCAAACCATTGATTCGCGAGATATCGCGATCCAAGATGCAAAAATTTAAAAAATTTAATTCATTTTTATCAAGAAGGAGTGGAGTAGACTCAATTTTTTTTTAATAGTAGGGTTATTGGCAGATATTTTTTTGGGCCTTAGGCTGAGGGCAGTGGGACAATTAGGAGAGGAAGGAGAGGGGGAAAACGAAAATATTTCACATGCCGATAATTCCCCGTATTCCCCTATCGCAATCAGATCGACGTGCATTTTTAATTTTTTTATTTGCTACAAGATAGCACTCGCATAAAATGATTTTTTTTGCAAACAAGCACTTGGTGCATGAAATGAAAATTGCATGTTTTTTCAGTTTTTTTGGCACGAAGGGAAAGGGTGGGGGAAAATCCTTTTCGCCATTTGATAGCGCCTGTATTAACATTTAATTTGAATTTAATTTTTTTAATTTTTGCACTTAGATTCGCGGTATCTCGCTAATCAATGGTCTGACATCGATGAGGTTGGGAATGAAATTTGCTTATTTTCATGACCTCTTCATTTCAGATCAAAAGCCGGTGAGTTATCTTCGAAAATCATTTTCCCATAAATTATTTATTAATATGTCGTTCACCTCCCCCCCGACATCCGCAGCACAAATGTGAAATGTGTCAGAATGTTGGGAGGACCAACCTCTATTTATTGGCACAAATCACAATCGGATGTTTCCTTATTCCAAAACCAGATCTGCTCCACTATTAGAACAGATGAAATAGTTCCGAAGCAAATGCTAACCAACCTCACTGTATCTGAATAAATATAGTGTGGATTAGCCGATGGATGTATTGAAAACGCGAGAAGAAAATGGACAAATGTAACGTGGACTACCACACGAACATGGAGGGAACCCGGATTTTTGCCAAATTCGTTCGGGGTGTTTTTAATACAATTTTCCTTATAAAATTTTTATTTCAAACAGTGAAAAATAATGCTGGGCCCTTCCTGGAGCCACCTCTGGTGTTCAGGCAAGAAATTTGAAAATTACCTTTTTCAATTTTCCACCATCTGAAGTCGCTCCTGATGCTCTGACGAGAAATTTACAGAAAGCTTTTTCGATACAATTTTCCATTATAAACAATTTTTTTTAAAATTTTTGTCATAAGAAAACTTGTTTTTGAGCCCTCCCTGGAGCCGCTCCTGAAACTCCTATATGGCATTTCTAAATATTTTCTATCTAAATTATAAAATTATTCAGTCATTTAATAATCTTTATTCGATGACAAATTAATTCTGAGCCCTCCCTGCTGCACTAATGAGATACTTGCAAAAAACTTTTCACTACAATTTTGCTTCTTAAAGAATTTGCATTTGAAGAGTAATCTGATTCAACGTAAATTTATTAGGCCCTCCCGGGAGCCGACCCTGGCCCCCTGCGAGGAATTTGCAAAATACAATTTTTATTTAAACATTTTAAATTCGACGAAAAATTATTTTTTGGTCCCGCCTGGAGCCGCTCCTGGTGCCCCACCAATTTCCTCGATATTCAATGCCATTCTTCCCTGAACCAACCAGGGACCTAATTCTTAAGCATAAGAGAATGCGGCAACTCTCACATCGCCGAAATAATCGTTCACATCCATTGCGCCTCAAAATCGATATTCTAAAGCATAGGTAATGATTATCCCATTAAGAGAACAAACAAAATTTTTAAAATGGGGGTTTCCATTTGAAAAATTGAAAATATTTGATGTTTCTGAATTTAAATTTATGACCACATTTGTACTCACCCTGTATAATATTTAAATGTTTTTAATAATTTTGAAATGACTTACGGCTGTTCTGATCACTTCCACAGTAAAAGATATTTATTCAATTTCTTTGGTGGGTTATTCACGGGTAGAATTTCTTTAGGGGTCTGCAGTTGTCAATTTTTCGTAAAAAATGTTATATCCCCAAAACTATAAACTTTAGGTATAAGGTTTGTTATACAAAGTTCCCTTAAAAACTATCAATTCCACAAATAAAAATATGGGTATTCCATTTAAAATAACAAAGTTGACATCCACTTCCAGTATAAGCGGAAGTGACAGAACTACCAAAATATTTTAGTTGGATAGAGATCATATACTACGATGACTCTGAAGGGCCACAGCAAAAAATTAAAAAAGTAGAAATTTCTACTTTAAAGCTAGAAATTTCTACTTCTAATGTAGAAGTTTCTACTTTCAAAAGTAGAAATTTCTAGTTTTAAATTGGAAATTTCTACTTTAAGATTACAATTTCTCTTGTGGTGGTAAACGACTTCTCTTGTGGTATAAGGTTGATCGATCATAAATAGATAGGTAGATAGATGATCTTATTCCCATTAAAAATATGGTGTCCCTTGAGGCTTGCAAAAATGAGACTAAATTTCTACAATTTTCCTGTGACAAGGTCGACAAGGATGTCTATCAATTATGTGAATTAATTTTAGAAGAGAAAAAATAGAGTTAAGGCAGATCAATTCGATACAGTTGATATTTACGTTTGTTTAAGAAACGAGATAAAATTATTGTTAAATTTAGAATAGTTAGTAATATCTAATGGATGTGATGAATGTTAATAAATTTCAGTTGCAACTATATAACAAGATATTGTTATGTGCTGCCCTCTAACGGGGAGAGATGTGATTTAAGTCCCTGGCCAAAGTGAAGGGAAACCTGTATTGTGTTCATGGCCAGTAGGTGGGGTGGCGCCATCTATGAGCCAATTGATGAACAGTCATCTATTACATAGTAGAAAACTCTGTAGGGTTCCAGAAAATTGTGGAATACTGTTCTGGTACATTTCTATGGGTGTATATAAAGAGGTGAATCCAGCAGATGGGAGAACAGTACAGTTTAGGGAAGTATAAGGAGCAGTACAGTTTAGTGAAGTATAGGAACAGTACAGTTTAGTGAAGTATAAGGAACAGTTCAGTTTAGTATCCAGTACAGTTCTGGTTACAGAGACAGTTTGTAGAAGAAGAGTTCAGTTGAGTGAGGTAGGCAGTACAGTTCAGTTCAGTGAAGTAAACAGACAGAGTTTTTAGGTTATACAAGAGTTGACAAGTTTAGGAAGAAAAGTAAAGTACATAATGTATTAAAAGTAGTGAATTTATATTAGAGTCAGTTATTATTAGTTGTGTGATTTTTAAGTATTTGCTAGTGTAATTTTAGTGATAAATAAATCAGTGGTTTGTGAAAATTCTTGTTGCAAGTTATTTGAATCCACAAAGTGTTTACTGAAAATTGTAAGCACGTAACAATTGGTGTCAGAAGCGGAATTGCAACAGAATTTCCGAAGAATTCGACGAAGTTCCATAGTGTTCTATTTGGAAACCACTGGAGATAGCGAAGTGAGTCGAACTGGAAAGTGATATAGACATTAGACGAGACTTATTTGTGCTACTGTGTAAAAATTTCTGCAACATTCTGTTTAGAAATTAGAGTAGTTTTATTTAAGTGCCTTCAACTGAGAAGTGATATATATAGACTTTAAATAAAATTTGACTTGTACCTGGCAAAGACTTGTTAGTGTTGTTTGTTAGTTTTTGAATGGAAACAAGAAGCATGGCTGCTGAAAAACAAATGCAAGACATGTTCGCCGCATTTAGAAAAATGATGCTAGAAGAAAAAGAACAAGAAAAACGACGTCAAGAAGAAAAAGAAGAGCAAGAGAAACGACGCCAAGAAGAAAAAGAAGAACAAGAAAAACAACGTCTAGAAGAGAAAGAAGAACAGGAGAGACGTGAAGAAGAAAAAGAAAGAAGACGTCAAGAAGAAAAGGAAGAATTGAGAAAAATTATACAGGTGCAACAAGATGCTATCCTGTCAGCCACTAATAAAGTCAAGAAAAAAGTAGATAAAGTTGAACAAAAAGTTGGTAACATCGAAGGAGAAATTAGTAACATTAAGGGAAAAATTACAGCCGTTGAAGAAAATGTTACTGGCGTCGAAGGGAAAGTTACCGATATAGAAGGAAAATTTCAGGTAGTTAAGGGAGAGGTAGAACAACTTAAGCGACAGTTAAGAGCGCAAGGAAGCCAGCTAGTATTATCATCGACAAGTCCTCGATTACAACCGCCATCTTTTGATGGTCAAACTTCTTGGTCAACCTATAAAAGACAATTTGAGGCAGCGGCATATGCAAACAATTGGAGTAATGAAGACAAAGCTATGGCATTGGTGCTAGCATTAAGAGGCCAAGCCTCAGAGTTGCTTCAGACTATCCCAGTGACGCAGCAACGGGATTTTAAAGTTTTGGAGGCTGCACTAGATTTAAGATATGGCGACCAACACCTCGCCCAAGTATACCGGACTCAGCTCAAATCATGCACACAAAAGGCCGGGGAAAGTTTACAAGATTTTGAAGCAGCTGTTGAGCGACTCACATACCTGGCTTACCCAGATGCACCCAAAGAATTCCAGAAACAATTAATAGTTGGTACTTTCATCGATGGCATAAGAGATGAGGAGATCAGGCGAGTCCTTAGATTAACTCGAGCTAAGACTGGTAGCGAAGCCTTGATTCATGCCCTCCAAGTTGAAGCCCCTTATGAAGAGACTCTACATCCGAGAGTACGAGCCATGAAAGTAGAAGAAGGGAACCATTTAGAAAAATCAAATATGGAATCTTTGATGGCTGACATGCACAAAATGATAAGCCAGTTGATGACCAAACCAGATGCTCCAAGGAAGCAGGAAAGAGAACAGAGCGATGGACAGCCAAGGAAGGTGATTCGGTGTTATCAGTGCAGCAAACCAGGACATATGATGCGGCAGTGTCGAGAACGGAATCCTGGGGAAGTAAACACTGCAAAGAAAGAGGAAGTCTGCTCTGATAAGATGAGATTGATTGTTATGTTAACAGACATACAGAAAATGGTCGCACAAGTACTAAACGAATTAAGTTCGCGACCGGAGCTGAAACAGGAACCGCAACCGCCGAAACAGGAGCCGAAGCAGCAGCGAAGTGCTGGAGGTCCGACAAAAGTAATCCGCTGTTATAATTGCGGCAAATTGGGGCATGTCAAGAGATACTGTCGCCAGAGGAGCCCTAAGGAAGTGAATGCCGAGAATGTAAAGAAGCAGCAGGATATAGCAGAAGTGAAGGCAGTTAAGATAGAGGTTCCGAAAGACTGGACAACGGAAGTTCTAAGAGAGGAACAACTGAATGACGATGAAATTGGACCAATGTTGAAGGCGAAAGAAAAAGGAATCCGCCCTGAATGGAAGGACGTTTCCAGTAAAAGTGTTGGACTGAAGGCTTTATGGGCGCAATGGGATTCCCTTAGGGTTATAGATGGACTACTACGAAGAGCATGGGAGAGCCCGGATGGGAAAGAAGTTACCATGTGGTTGCTGATACCCAGGTGCCGAGTACCAAAAGTACTTCGGGAAGTGCACGAGGGAATATCCAGAGAGCACTTTAGCAGAAATAAGACCTTGGCTAGAGTATGGGAACGATTTTACTGGATAAATAGCTGTCAGGATGTAGAGGCTTGGTGTCGCAGTTGCAAGGTTTGTGCGAATGTGGCTGCCAAGAGGTCACCTACAGGGAGTGGTGACCGAATGAAGGCTAGATATGACCGCAATGACAGTTCGGCGGGATTCAAGGTGGGGGACTCAGTTTGGCTGTATAACCCACAGCGGAGTGAAGAAGGATTCTCGAAGCCTCGCTCACCTTGGGAAGGACCGTATTCTGTCATTACTAGGATCAACGACGTTGTTTATAGGATTCAACGTAGAAAGAAGTCCAAGATGAAGGTCGTGCACCTGGACAGGTTGGCAAAGTATGCTGGGGTATCTGAATTGCCTGACCGGGACGTTCAGGCTTAAGGAGGGGGCAGTGTTATGTGCTGCCCTCTAATGGGGAGAGATGTGATTTAAGTCCCTGGCCAAAGTGAAGGGAAACCTGTATTGTGTTCATGGCCAGTAGGTGGGATGGCGCTATCTATGAGCCAATTGATGAACAGTCATCTATTACATAGTAGAAAACTCTGTAGGGTTCCAGAAAATTGTGGAATACTGTTCTGGTACATTTCTATGGGTGTATATAAAGAGGTGAATCCAGCAGATGGGAGAACAGTACAGTTTAGGGAAGTATAAGGACCAGTACAGTTTAGTGAAGTATAGGAACAGTACAGTTTAGTGAAGTATAAGGAACAGTTCAGTTTAGTATCCAGTACAGTTCTGGTTACAGAGACAGTTTGTAGAAGAAGAGTTCAGTTGAGTGAAGTAGGCAGTACAGTTCAGTTCAGTGAAGTAAACAGACAGAGAGTTTTTAGGTTAGACAAGAGTTGACAAATTTAGGAAGAAAAGTAAAGTATATAGTGTATTAAAAGTAGTGAATTTATATTAGAGTCAGTTATTATTAGTTGTGTGATTTTTAAGTATTTACTAGTGTAATTTTAGTGATTAATAAAATAGTGGTTAGTGAAAATTCTTGTTGCAAGTATTTGAATCCACAAAGTGTTTACTGAAAACTGTAAGCACGTAACAATATTAAATAAAAAATATCTAACTATTTTTATTTTTACATCAAACTTTTGTGCCGTTTTTTATACTACATTGCAATTTTAAGTGTTGTTATACACATTGTTCTGTTTTATTTATTTTAGTATAATTTGGAAAAATGTTTTAGTAAACCTAAACATTTAAAGTCAGTATTTATATCTTTACAAGACGGTAACCTACATTTTAAAAAGACAGTTTAAATTGGCTATATTTATGGGCATCAAAATCAATTTATTAAATGTAGATTCTGCGGGAACTAAATATTTTAATAATTTATACTATTTTGATATGTCACATAACTAGAAATCTTACTAGATTACTAAAAACTTCTAGTATCTGATAGATGTTGCTGTAAAAAGCCATGATATATGGATACGCACTGTATAAAAGATCATATATTTATATTATGTGAGAAGGAAAAGTAAGCCCAGATACAATTTGTTATAGAAATTAAATTTTTTTAACATAAGTGCCGTTACGTATGATGTCATATATAACACTTGTTGGGAAGATACACTTAATTTAGAAAATTTCAACTCAAAGTTAAAATAGGTCTTTCGTTGGTAATTGGATAAAAAAATATATATTTTAAACAGCGAAACTCATAGCATATTAGAAAAAAAATTCATAGACTAAGTTTTACTACTGGATATATATTTATGTTTTATGTTAAACTGGTAACGATGATATTATGTCTGATTTTAATGACTGATAGCTTTTCACCTCATTAGTCCTGAGAAAAACAATAAAGATTTTCAAAACGTCGATTCTAAAGAGAAAATAAGGTTTGCTTTTTTATCCAATACCGACAAAAAGCCTACTCAACATTCATTTTGTGGATACGAAACTTATGTACTAAAAATTAAAATATTTTGATAGTATATATCAGTTATAATTGTAATGCACCCATTATGTCCTCTTAGCAAAAAACGTAAATACTGTCCTTACGTAAGATATAATTTTAAGCAAACGATTAAAGAAGAAACAAAGATCACAAAAATATTATTCCCAGTTTTTATCATCGATCTCCCAAGATACTTACTCATTGTCGTGTTCACCTTTTATGCAGATAAGAGATTGAGATGTACTTTTCATTCTCACTAAACGATTGGATAAAAGCCATAAAATATTGTTATGTGCTGCCTCTAACGGGGAAAGATGTGATTAAGTCCCTGTTCAAGGTGAAGGGAAACCTGTTATTCTGTTACTCCCTGACTAGTAGGGTGGCGCCGTCTATGAGCCAATTGACGAACAATCATCTAGTACATAGTAGAAAACTATGGAGGATTCCAGAATATTATGGAATAGGGTTCTGGTACATTTCAAGTGTGTATATAAAGAGGTGAATCCAGCAGATGGGGGAACAGTTCAGTTCAGTGAAGTACAGTACAGTTCAGTTCAGTGACGTAAACAGACAGAGAGTTTTTAGGTTAGACAAGAGTTGGCAAGTTTAGGAAGAAAAGTACACAGTGTTTTAAAAGTAGTGAATTCATATTAGATTAAGTTATATTAGTTGTGTGATTTTTAAGTATTTACTAGTGTAATTTTAGTGATTAATAAAATAGTGGTTAGTGAAGATTCTTGTTGCAAGTTATTTGAACCCACAGAGTGTTTACTGAAAACTGTAAACACATAACAATATATAAATGCTGATATACTGTAGGGGTCATAATAGATGGATTTTTGTCCTTCAATAACCACATTGATGGATTTGAATCTGAATGATTTCAAATTATGGTCAATTATGATTATTTTTAAACTTGAAATTCCAAAATCTATCACCGATATATTCGACCATAAAACTGAGTTCATTTCAGTTCTAAAATCGGTATAATTATCATGTATGACAGGGGCAACTCTAATTTAGAGCTGCAGATATGGGCTATTGATCTTCGATTTATCCCCTCGATTCGTTAAAAGTTATTTTTCGAAGATTTTCTGTTAACAAATCTGCGCGCCAGTGCAGAATCTCAAAAATTTTGTTAAATCCTTCTCATCGCATTCATGTATGAATTTTTTAATAATTGTTAATATTTTCAATTGTTCTAAATCGAGATGTTCATAAAAAATTGTTATTTAAAATGTTTTCTGGCGTCGCTTCTCTTTTCGAATAAATTTCAGATAAAAGTTCATAAGGTATAAAATTTCTTAGAGTAGTTTCCCAGCAGTCAATTACAGTTATAATTACTTAAAAAACGAAGAACACATAAAACATGACGGCAAATAACCCTAACCCTTCTGTCTTGAAAATTGAATAATTGGAAAGTAGAAATTTCTATTTTAAAACTAGAAATTTCTACTTTTGAAAGTAGAAGAATTTCCACTTTTTAAATTTTTTGCTGTGGCCCTTCAGAGCCATCGTAATATACTGTTTACTATTTATACGTAATTTCACAAAAATTCGTTCAGTAGTTTTCAAAATACGGATCATGTAAGCTCACGGCTGGACATGTATATAGTTTATTATATATGATCAATACAGATATATCAATTAATAATAAATGATATTAGTACTGAACTACTGATAAATATATGTTTTGTATAATTGTAAATAAAAAATTTTAAAATACTACTTGTCACGTTTTGGCTGGTTCATATAACCCATATTGAAACCGCCATTTTGAATTTTTAAATCTGACCCCAGATTCGTGATCTATGGCCTTGAATACCTCATAATATTTCACCTAAAGTAAGGCCATTTGTCCACTTTGCCCTATGTATAACTGCCATATGACAGCCGCCATTTACTTAAAATATTTAAAAATTGGACTTTATATCCGTAATCAATGACCTCAAAAATACAAGAAAAGTAATTTCAAGAAGAAACTACTTTTTTTTAAGTATATCCATTTTTCATGTATGTTCTTATCTCTTTAAGCGGGAGGAGCAATACTTCCAACAGGGTAGTAAATGAAAAATCTTCAGCTATCAGAATCACAAAAAAAAATTTCAGCATCTCACATTCCATCCTAAATTGTAACGTTTTGACCCGAGATACTGTATTATTACACTATTGACCACACTAAGTAAAACACAGGCAAAGATAAGCAAATCGGGACATTTAGCAACGATACTTATTTCAGTTTATGGCATATAATGCATTCACTGAGCCTTCAAGGCGTATGTGCCCGGCAACAGCTGTAATAACACAAGTGTGTCATGCACACCTGGCTAAAAATTACTTGTTTAGTGCAGACAGACATGGATAAGTATCGTGATGGTTTTTTACTATATTTGAAAAAACAAGACAACTGACAGAACACAAATGCTTTCATACATTACCTGAGCCTGTTTTTCGCCATCTTTCTCCTCTTCTTCTACCTTTGCTTGCTCCTCATCCTCGGCCTCATCACTTTCGTCTTTGTCATCTTCACTTTCATCATCTTCCATTTTTTCATCTTTTTTGTGCTGTTCTTCAAGTATTGACGGGTCATACAATGCCCTTTCTTCTGGTGGAATGTACTGCTGATCTCTTTCCTTGTCAATAAATGGTGACAAATGTGGAGGTAAAATCTCACCCATAAAATATTTGTTAACTGGAAGGAGGTCTCTTGCATTAACACTGTCAAAAACCCATTGAGGTTGAATATAATATCTAAAAAAAATATACACATAAGTCGAAAATATAACAAGCTATTGAATGTTATGAAATCGAAAAAAAATATATAAAATGAAATTAATGATTTTTTTAAATTTTTCATCAAAGAAATAATTGATTAAAAACAGATAATATGCACCTCTAAATAAGTTCTGATACTTAAACAAGTCCACCTTTCACCAGTTATAATATAAATAAAAATATTTTAAGAATAATACATTAATACTGAGATTAATACCTTCTTTATTAATTTATGTTCCTCATTTATAGTAAGGAAGATAATGTAGCTGAAATTGACAGTTTATTTTAACTGAACAGTCATATTTATTGAATGCTTTTAAAGCTTAAATTAGCAAGAATATACATAAATGACACATTTCTTATACACACAAATAATAGATTGTTTATTATTTCATTCCAATGTAAAAATGTGTGCACACATTTCTATTGTAATCTCTTAGATGTTCTTTAGTAGAAAATTCCAAAAGAAATGCTTAATAATCTTGAAATGTTTGATTCTATTTTTTTATTTCGCAATTAAGTTATTAGTTACAATATTTTATAATTTTGATATTTTAGAGAGCCAAGTTTAAAGATCATTTACCAGTTTATGCAATTTTATAATAAAAAATTGGGACATTAATAATATAATAATTCTCAAGAAATCAACTTTAAATGATATCAAAAACTCTAATTATTTGTCAACACAATTTAACATTGAAAAGTTTTTTCTACAAGCTAACACGCAAGAGCTTAAACCAAAGATGAAGCAAATGAAACTCTTGCAAATTTAGATAAAATAGTTCATAACTTGGATTCCATTATAAGATTTTTGCCAGTCAAAAAAACAATTGTGTCTTATTGGTGTATATAATACAATGTGTCCACAGCAAACCTGTAAATTATGGGTTGGAAATGACATTTTTTTTTAAATTTTAAACACAATTTTCTGCTCTTGCTCAAAACCTATTTTAGTACATTAGAATTTCAAAAATTTATAGAGGGCACTGGCGACAGCTTAACAGTAAAAGTCATATCAGGTAAATTATCTTTCTCGAGATATTGAAAAGTTTTATTAAAAAAAATTGCTCAGAATTTAAAAATATGATGTCGCACTAAATTTGATAACTATTCTTTATAATTTACAACATTTTAATGTTTTTTAATAGGTTTTATAAGATAAATTTTTTCTTATAAAGTTAATGTTTTTAATGCAAACAATAAGACAGATCAGTGTTATTTTTTGTTGAATGTTAAAATTCTATAAATAACAAAATTTGCATGCGTATAGTTATCAAAGAATTTCGCAAGGAACACTAGGAAAATGGCCCTCGGTTAAATTACAACAAATTTTAGTATGTTATAGGTCTTGGCTTGCTGAATAATAGTTCTCATGGGCACAATGCTCAAAAGTCAATACAGTGCAAGCCACTACTTGTTGAAGACAGAACCATTAAGCATGGAATCAAAGAACTAATATACTGTTCCTACCCTACGCGAATTAACATATGTTCATATTTATGTATTCCAATAGTGCTGTATACTCATGTATATGTGAATGTATGTATGGCATTAAGCAGGCATAGCATAGAAATAATCTTGATAACAGCATTGAAGTATTCCAAAAAACCCTAATTCTAAGACTGTTGACGAAAACTAAGTACGACCTTTGTAAAGCAAAATGCCCATATGAAATCTACTCGAAAATCAGGGGCACTAACTTTGAAGAAATAGAAGTCCCTTAGAAAATCTAGCTATAAATCAGGGATACAAATTTTGAAAAATAGAAGTCCCTAGAAAATCAGTACAGATCCATGCTGCCAACATTGAAAAAATAAAAGCCCCTAGAAATGCGATCAAATCCAGCAATGGGCAGACATCAGAAGTAGTAGTTTATAAAAAAAAACAATCACAATTGGCCCTTTTTAGGGCCAAGGGATGTGCAAATTCCGACCCGTATTCTACTCACGGTGCACATTGGGTAATGCTAAATACGTGTGGTTCGTGAAGATACTTATATATTTGACTATTCTCTTAAATTAAATATTTTTCTAATTAAATCATAGAGTACGAACTTATATGCTAATGGGTATGCCTGCATGTTAATACATTCCGAAAGAATTTTCGACGTAAACGTTTACTGAATGAGAATTGACACAATACATGCATTCGCATATACATAAGCATACAGGACTATTAAAACACATAAATATGAACATACATTGTAACACCCCTTGGCTTAAAACCAGGAAGTGTTTCAATTGTGCGAACGGCAGCTCTGGGTTATGGGAAAGCGAGGTCGTGGTTCGATATTTACTCAATTTGATAACTTGCTGTATATAAAAAAAAATATAAAATAGTGAATATAAATATACATTAAAAAAATAGATGTTCAGGGCGCCACCTTAACTTATTATATGAACCAGGAGTATTGTGAAAGCTAAGGAAAACAATACTGAGTACCTAAGTTATGTAATAAGCTCACCAATAATATATATCCAGCTAAATGAGTAAAAGAAAGGAAACACACATGTTAATAATAAGTTGACTTTAATATTTGATTATGGGACAGTTAAATAAATTTAATAAGCAATAGTAAAAAAATTGATTTAAGTTAAAATTTGAATGATTGATAATAAAAAAATATTAAATTATGACCAAGGTTTAACAAGTATTATTTAAACAAAATTACAGGTAAAAATATTAATGTGAAAATGTATGAATATTTGAAAACGTTAAATTTAATTAAAATGGTACCATTTCTTACAAGACTAAAAAAATATATGAAGTGAAATTTTAAATCCAAAAAATTGTTATAAACAATACCACCAAACAGAAGGCCCTGGTGTAGCTTCGTTTCAAAATCAGGTATTACTGCAAGGACCCCTCTGCAACACGCGGCCTCCACTCTCAAATTCGTCTCCACTGTCTACGTGGTCCAAGAAAAAAATCGACGACTCGATTCCTTCAATTATTGACCTCTCTTCTTAAAACATGACCATACATATGTGGCCGTTACATCAGAAAGATGATCGATATACCAATTATCTCACATCAAAAAATTGCCCCATATGAGGGATACTGGCAACTCCCAAGTGACCTGTGTGGGCTCAGTTTCGATAATAAGCCTAAGCTTATGGCGTGAATTAAAAAATTACGGCTTAACAAAATTTAATAAATAGGCTACTGCCCCAAGCCTAAGTACAACCTGCTCCTTCAATGGATCACGCCTGAAAGGGCTGCTACGATGGCTTGGCTTCCTAACGCAGTCTTGCGAATTTAAAAAAAACTAAAAGATCCGACACGCAGGTCTTAATTACCAACCTAAGTCACAGACTTGTGCTCTTGGCAAAATCGAACGATAAAAAGAAGAAGAGGAGACAATAAATTGAAAATTGAAATTTATAACAACATAACCTTAGAATAGAGAGTGTGCTACTATGTGTTTCTGAAGGAATAAATAAAACAAATATATAAAAACAGGCTGTTAAACCAGCCAGGAAGAGAAGACGTCGTGTGTATACTATATTTCGGTGTTAACTCAAAATAAGGTGTCAAGTGCTTTTCAACCTGAACAAGTTATAATTGCAGCGTTAATTGTCTGAAACGGTGCCGCATTATTTTCATTATTATTTATTTAGATATTTAACTGCATGTGAAGCATGTTCTTGAAGGAAAGAAAGAATAAAAAAATATTTATATTTGTCTAATAAATTCCTTTTCATGAGATTTTTCACGGCAACCAGTAATACATTTATCCACATACTGGGTGGCCTAACTTACTACGCACAATTTAATTTTTAAATTTATTAAAAATCAAAAATGTAGCATATGCAATGCTACAACATTAATTAGTGTATGGTAAGAACAGTATATTAGTTCTTTGGTTTCGCACTTAATGGTTCTGTCTTCGGCAAGCAGTGGCTTACGCTATATTGACTTTTGGGCATTGTGCCCATGACAACTATTGTTCAGGAGACCAAGAGTTCTTTAGTATAATGTCATATTTTATCATTTACACCTACAATACTGCTAAGAGAACACCATAATTGTAAGAATTGATTTCTTTTACACATTTTAACGTAATATTTTGCAATATCTTATGCGGTTTCTCCTCATTTTGTGACAGTAACATGACCAGAAGTCTCTGATCTTAACTTATGGCCATATATTTCTTTCTTAAATATAATAATAATAATGGGTTTATTTACCACAAAAAAGCTACTTAAATTTACAAATACGTATCATGCACATATACAATTTATAATATAATTTAAAAAAAAAAATAAGATGAATTCTTATCTTCCTCACATATGACAAGAATTTCTAATACAATTAATTCAACACAAATATACTTTCTTTCCCATACTGTGAAATACTTTTTTAAAGGATGTAAGAGAATTCATGCCCACAACTTCAGATGGAAGTCTATTATAATGGTTTACTGCTGCTTTTAATATTGATTTCTGCCCACCTGCGGTTCTACACATTTGTATAGAGTATTTCTTTGGCGAGTATCATAGTTGTGTATATCACGTACATATTGCACAGTGTTACTTAAATATTTTGGCAATAAGTTATTAATTAGTTTATATACGAAGATCATAGCTTGCATGAAAACAATTTCCTCAATATTTTTTTACTTTAAGTTGTTAAACATGAACTGAATTGGTGTATATTTATCGCATTTCAGTATTATTCCTAAACTTTTATTTTGTACAACCTGCTGGCACTATATAATATAGTTGTACAATACACTAAATGAGGAAATATCACAGGCTTATAAATTGTCACTTTGTAGTCACTACCTTGTATCGTTATGAGAGTGTCGTCAGCAAACATATATACTTTAGAATCTTTACATCTTGTATAAATATCATTTAATATATTAAAAACAAGAGAGACCCCAACACCCTGCCTTGAGATACTCCAACATTGTTAACTAGTTCATTAGATATACAACTATTAACCTTAACCTTTTGCCTCCGATTTTCCAGGAACGATTCAAACCACTTATAAGCTAAATCACTTACATCATATTTTTTACTTAGTAAACGTTCTCGTGTTACAGTTTCAAAGGCCCTTTCAGATCTAAAAACACTGCAATAATGATTTCCCCTTTAATCAATTGAGTCAATACAATAGAAAGTAATTTTTAACAAAAGCAAAACACTAAGTACAGTATATTCTTAAAAATTAAAAAAAGAAAGAATTATAAAAATGACTAATTTTACATGAGCCTTCGTTTACAAATCAGTTATATCCTATCCAATAGAGAAAAACATATCGATGTTTAATCAATGGGTAATGGGTACACCATAAAGAGTATAATAAATACATGACACGGGCGTGGTGCAACTCGGCAGACGATAATAAAAAAATTCAAAACATAAATTCATATGGCTCATCAAATTCTGATAGATATACCTCCCTCGGAACCAATCTTACAAGTCAAAATTCATTTAGTGAGCGCCTACTTCTACTAGTTTTAATTAAATAAATTAATAAACACCACAGAAATTAGCTAACCCCTGATTCGAGAAGCCAGAGGTTTGTGTGCAAGGGTAACCCCCTTCCGCACAAGGGGACATACAACCATATCCTCCGACAGTGCCGGAGCCGAGGCTCGAACCTGGTAGCGCAATACCCATTCAATTAATCGCGATTGCTATCTTGCGCCTTAACCAATGATGCTATCGGCTGTTTTCATTCTTTTTGGAATGTTTAAATGTTAACACTTAACCAAACCAAGCCCAGCCCTTCTAGCTTCACATCACTCTGCACCATGGATATCTGGCTGGCATCGGGCCAAGTATTGTTACTATTTAGAATAAAGTTATGTTGAATTGAATTGAAAAAACAAACAAAATAAACAAAAATAATGTCAATTAGCATTTCATGTTAGTATTATTAGATAAATACCTAGTACTTAATTAAAATTAACATTAAAATCTATGGAAATTATACCTTGATATAAACTGTTTATCCATTGATGGCCTATCAACAATTTGATGAGTGATTGATTCATCATTTTCATCGAACGTAGATCCTACAAACAATGTTTTATCCCAAGATACTTCTCCTCCGAAGCACCTGATAACAAATACTAATGGTTCACGTGGCACCTCTCTATTTAAAAAAAACTTGAGACCTTTAAATAATGTTTTCAGCTTTTTTACATTTTCCATTTCTTTTTTAGCTTCTTCTATCTTCTCAGCATCTTCCTCTCCAGTATGAAAACTATCAATTTCTAAATCCTCATCAACAGATTCATTAGACGTTTTCGATAAAGGCATGTTTAAAGCCGCAACTCGCTCTGCTACAAAAATTTCTTCATCAACCAGCGACTTGTCATTCTCTCCCTGTGTTACAGCGGAAAATTTTGGAGGGTAGTACAAATTTAAACTGTGATAGATTCTAAAGTTGACGAAACCCAACATTACAGTATAAAATTCAACAAATGTAGACATAATTTTGAAATCCACATCAGCCTTGCTTTGGGGAGTAAAAGAAAAGTGATGTGGTACTATCCAAGTAACTGCTTGACCTTTTATTTCTGCTTGGAAGTAGTAACCCTTTATCGATATAAAAACTTTTCGTAATGCTTTAGCTTCAATAACTGCATGCAGAAATTCCAATGTAAGTCTTCTACACAATGCTGATTGGTCTCTAGGTACATGTGCTAATGATGGAAATGTACTAAATAAATAACATAAAGTCAAACAATCGTCCAAATCTCTTAACGCATCAATAAATGTTGGATATCGTTCTTTAACAATGTGGTCTAATTTTAGTGTTGGATGACTATTAAGATACCTATTTAGTTTCTCAAAATCTCTCACCGCTCTAGCACGTCCTACTTTTTTATTAAATATTTTATAATCACGTAATTTCCAAATAATAGGCTCATGTAATAAAAACTGGATATCTTTTACGTGATATAGTGTCTTAATTCCTGTATTTCCCTTCTGCGCTCTTTTCCTATTCCTGGGTTCCCTTGGATATATACCCTTTATAATACACAATCTCCGGAAGTCGTTTAAAGACAACTGTAATTTTTTTAGAGCTGCTTTCCTGGTCATAAATTGAGCCCCTTCACCAGTTGTATACTAAAAATATATAAAAGTCAATTAGAAGGAAGCATTTTTCCATTAGTATTCAGTGAACTTACCTTCTTCTTTCGTTTAGAAACCATTTTTTAAATATTTATAAAAACTAGCGAACCAAAACTAACACGCGTGCTTTAAGGTTAGGTTTTAAAAGGTTTTCGACATTTTCATCACATACAAGAATACTAAAGAGAGAAGGCGTAAGCGCATTTATGACAATATTGAGGAATTGGCGCTGATGTCAAGAAGACCGCGGAATATCTACCAAACTAATAACTACCCTGGCATATGATTGTATCCGACTGGTTCAGATAAGAATATTTTGGGAAGATATCTCATTTCGTTCCAAACTACATAAATGCGAATTTCTGCAAATATTTTCTGGTAATTCTATATAGTTTTAATTTAATATCTTTTGTGCCTTATTTTACACTTTACGAAACTAGATATAAAATGCAATTTGCTTAAACCGAATAATCCAAAATACCTAAATCACAGGAGACTATTTGAGTCAATGGAATACCTGATTTAATGAGTGTTTTTATCAGGCCTGCTTTATTTGTGTATCTCAAAACACTTCCAAAAAGGATTTTTTTGATAGATTCTCAGATTTATTACGTAAAGTGCCCGCAGAAGGAGTTTTAAATTCATAAATAAAGTACCCACCTCCAATGCTTTTGTATCAAATTTACCGAAATTCCGCACGTTGGATGAGATTTCTCGCCTCGAATACGTTTAAATCAAATTTACGGGAATTCCACATTTCGCATTTATATGTAGGAAGCCTCTTTCAGATACAGACGTAAAATACGAAATTTTCCGGAATTCCGTACGAAACATTCGCATTTGGTAGCCATGTCAACCAAGCCAAAGGCCTTGATCACTAATAGATCAGTGATCACGATTGAAAAAGATACAATGGCACTCGTCGAGTGAACCAAATTTTGGGTGATTTTAAGGACTCATAAACCGACCACCAATAACGGTCAGACCGGATAATGAGTCAACAGCTAATAACTCATTTATTATAAGCAAAAACTACCCACCAATAGATGACGCTGCGAATATCAAAATGTTGGAAATGATAGTGAATAACAAAGTCTTGACATTGCCCCTTTAAGGGCCGGTTTATCAATACACGGTTAACACTTAACTATAGGATAAATGTCAAATGAAACAATGGGTATTTATTTTTGTTTGATAGTTATCCTTTGGTTAGAGTTAACCTTGCATCGATAAACCAGCCCTAAATCATATCCTTATCAGTAGCCGTTTATTTTATAAATGCGCTGACCTGCTGATAACGTTGCACATACTGTTTACCAGTAACTAGCCAAATAATCAAGTGAGGCCAAGTACTTTATTAATAATGTAATATGTAAAATAGTGTATACGACCAGAATTGAAACCACATAAAAACTAAAAGCCGGCAAAAACAGTCGGCATCTATTTATTGTTTTTCTTATGACAAGCATTTCTATTTACCTCTGCAAGAGATGCCGACTGTTTATTCCGGCTTTTAGTTTTTATACGGTTTCAATTCAGGCCATATACACTATAATAATATGTAATATTTAAAATTTTGAAACATTTATATAACTGAAAGATATTTAAAAAAATGTTTTAAAAAATTTTCAAATATTAAAATTAATATTCAATATTTTGAAAATGTAGCAATATTTTTTTCCGGTCCCCTGACAATATCTCAACAGCATATTTTAAAAACGTTTCTCAATATTTCTAAAATATTTTGAAAAACAGAACGAAATTTTTTAAAATATATATAGAATAATATTTTGGTAAAAAATCTAGGTATTCACAAAAATGCTCTGTCAATCTGCTTTACAAAATTGTTTATGTGTATTTTTCATTAGATTTTGCATCGTTTTCGAGATATAAGAGAGAATTTAATAACTAAATTTTCAATTGTGTCTTAATAATGGTCGCGTGTAAGATATAAATTATTGAGCATTTTTGTATGTTATTAAAGTTTTCGGTGAGATTTTTCACCATGTATGTGTCTCAGGAACCAAATTGAGCCGCATTGAGAACATCACAAATCCGGTTTTAAAGTTATTGACCAAAATCGACTCAGCTGCACAGTTAATATATTCCTCCTACATCATCAATGTGAGCAATGTGAACATCTACAATGATTCCACAAATCACCCACTATTCGTTGCTTTGTGGACGATTGCTTTGCGAACATGGCATTTTGCTTTATCAAGCAGGCAACCATATATACACTATGTTGTATTTCTTATTACCTAATTATGTTATTTTTCATAATAGTTTTCACTTTTAGGCAACCTGACATAAAAGAGTTAGTTACACCCCACCCCTAAAAACTTTTATTTAATTACTGCTTCTTACCTGTTTCCTATTTAATTTTCTTTCTGAAACAGTTAACGATACACCTAAAATTAACATGAATATATAATATTATACGTTTTCTTTATTTCAACATTGTTTAACTTTATAAATAAATAAGATATTATTACCCATTAAACCATAACGAATTCTCTCCAAGTCATAATTTAGCAATCAAATTAGTTCCTCCACTTACCAAATAAGTGATCTATTTCAATAGCTATAATTGCAGACTGATATCTGGCATTATTTTAAGTTTTGATCATTGATTAGAATACATATCATATAAGTGGGTACATATAGGTATATAATAATACAACAGTGGTTTAAAAAGTGTATCAGTTCTAGTCGAGAAAGTTCATCAACATGCTGTTTTTCGCTTACTTTAGTGTTGTCATAGTGGCTATCTGTGAAGGGTAAGTTTTTAAAAATTGCATTTATTTGCTTATATTATGTAAACTAGATGTATACTAGCAATATCTCATTCATATATTTCCATAACTTTTACAAAATATTGTTCTTAACCTACCAGTGTATTACATAAAATAAGGTTTCGTTTTGAAGTTACAAGTAAACTTATTTTCCTGTTTGTTTTGAAATCAAATTCAAGTATATTAATTTATACAGATACTCAACTCATAGCTACGTTCCTTTGTTCCCAAGATCATTTTTTATAATTCAATATAATAAGAACTACTAATTGCTAGAAAAACTCATTTTACTAATTTATAGTAAATTTAAATTAATTGATTCTTACGAAAGAACAAGTAAACCGGAGCATTCACCACTTTATTTAAGAGGATTTTTCTGTTTACATCACAACTATTCAAAAATTAAATGGCACATTATGAAATGCATGTGCAACCAGTAATCAATTTCAATTTTCTAATTAGCTGGAATATTTGGTCATTGTGTCTCTTTCTCTATGTAAAAAAATTTCAATATTTTACTTCAGCTACATATAGCTGCTACCCATTATATTAGAAAACCGATAAAACCAGACTTCCATGATAATAATAATGTTTCGGCCTTTATTTAAACATGATGATGTTTTAAATCGACCACACCAAATAATGTTTTCATATTCCTTGCGCGATATTTCATGTTTACTTCCACTAATTGTTTGTTTATTATTTATTCGGTAACCACAAGGAATATTTACTCTTTTTTTAAACCACATTTTTTTTTTCACTAAATATAAATAACCACGATTCGTTGTTGTTTACATGTAATTTTGCATTTCTTCTCTGATCTCTGATAGGTTTAACATAAATACTGTTTGTTAAACTGATGATTCCACTAAAACAGGGAAAAATATTATTGTACTTATATACAGGGTGGGGCAATAGTGTGTCGGACCTCGAAATTACAGGACAAAGTGCCTTTTTTTAAATAGAATGCTATGTATATCAGTACATTTTTTGAAGCCCCTTTCTAGGCTCTATTTATTCCTATATTAGCATTGAATATCTCCCAACCGCTTGGATGTAATGAATTTTTTTGTTGAAATAATGCAATCTGCAGATGGATATTAAAAAAATCACCACAGCCACAATTATGGGATTTAAGAAAAACTTATGTGAATAACAGTTACCAGACATCTAATTAATATTTTTGAATAAGTTTTATTTCCTAAAAATGTACAGGGTAGCCAAAAATTTATTGCAACCAATTTCGTTTTATTGAGCAATAATTACAAAATTCAAAAATAAACTTAAAAAAAGATGTTTCTTCAAATAACCCAGTAGAAAAAATTATAATAAATGTTCCACATGTTGAACATTTTGATTGACACACATCTCTATGCGCTTTTGAAATGAGGTTCCCACTGTTCCTAAAACTGCCGGTGTGATAGATATAAAGGCAGTTATTATTCTTTCCTTCATATTTTGTACTGTTGTTGGTGTGTCTCTATAAACAATTTCCTTCATGTATCCATCTCCATAAAAAGAAATCCATTTTTGTAAGATCTGGGGATCTAGCAGGCCATTTAGTGGCTCCATTTCTTCCAATTCATTGATGAGGGTAGGTATTATTTAAGTGGTTTCTAACTGCATTTAAATAATGTGGTGGAGCACCATCTTGCTGAAACCACATCCTATTTCGATTTTTTTCAGGGAGATTTACCAATAATTGTGGCAGACAGTTTTCCAATAAATGAAGATAAATAGCTCCAGTCAATGTACCATCAAAGAAATGTGGCTCTATTACATGTTCTCCAATAATTGCTCCCAAACGTTTATAAACCATCTGTGTTGGTTATCAACTTGCATAAAATAGTGATGATTTTTCGAAGCATAATAATGGAAATTGTGCCTATTAACAAATCCATTTTTATGAAAAGTTGCCTCATTACTGAATAAGACAGTATTGAAGAGGTTGACATCATGTTGCATTTTACCTCTGGCCCAATTAAAAAATTATAGGTGCTTTTGAAAATCGTCATCAGATAATTCCTGGTGCATTTGAATATGATATGCGTGCAACTTATTTGTTTTTAAGATTCGACCCACAGACCGTCTACTTATTCCTACTAATGGGCTCACTTCTCTTTGACTAACATGGGGATTCTCAACGTGTGTCACTCAAAATAGGCAACATGTCGAACACCTATTATAAATTTTTCTAATGAATTATTTAAGGAACCTCCTTTTTTAAATTTATTCCTCAATTTGACACTTATTTATTTATAAAACGAAAATGGTTGTAATTAGCCATAGAGAAGTACTTACAAAATGTTCGTTTTTCATTTCTACATCACATCGTCGAAAAATATACAGGGTTTTCCGTTTGAAAAATTGAGAAAATTCAATTTACAATGTTCTTAATTGAAAAATAAATTTTGGCCATCCCGTTCATTTTTAGGAAATGAAAATGATTCAAAAACATTAATTAGATTTCTCGTAACTGGTATTCACATAAGTTTTTCTTAAAACCCATAATTGTGACTGTGGTGATTTTTTTAATATCCTTCTGCAGATTGCATTATTTCAACAAAAAAAATTCATTACATCCAAGTGGTTGGGAGATATTCAATGCTAATATAGGAATGAATAGAGCCTAGAAAGAGGCTTCAAAAAATGTACTGATATACATAGCATTTCATTAAAAAAAAGGCACCTGGTCCTGTCTTGGCTCACCCTGTATGTTCGAAAATTATTTCCAGTTGTAGACTTTTTTATCTAGTTTACTTGCAATTTTTTTAAAAAATTCTAGCTTTTGTAGAACTCGAGATATCGAAGTCCGACGCATTATTGCCCCACCCTGTATAAATAAAAAACGGAATATTTTAAAAGTAGTACTTTTATAAAATATCTAAAAAGGCAATATTTGTGGGCCACGCCAGGGACGGACCGAGGACAAATTATTGGGGGGGGGGGGGTAATAGACGATTTTCCCAACTATTGTAGTATAGTAGGTACTCATTGTCATCGCCACCAATGTACCAATAAAAAACAATATGAGATTCAAGATCCAATACCTTTTTTTACTTACTTACTATTGAATGCAACAATTAAAAATTAACCATCGGCGTAAAAAAAAGAAACACTACATTTTTATTATTATTTAATTATTATAAAACGTATTGTTTAATACACAAAAAAATTGCTTTGTTATAAAATTCGCATTCTTCGAGTTTTTAACTTGGCCCATGCCTTTACCGTCTTTTGAATGTCTATGGAGTCAGAAAGATACTTCTCCAGATTTTTTATCATAAGCGAATTTAGTCTGTCATTGCCCATCTGTGAACGCAGTTCATTTTTCACGAACTTCAGTGTACTATGTGATCTTTCGTTTCTTGCCACCGAATATCCTGCAGTAAAAATAAGTTGACACAGTTGAAAGGAAAGTTTTAGAACATCCTTGCTCTTAATACATACCTCAAAAAAGACTTCGAGTTCTCCTTGAAGAGCATAAACATCCGGTTTTTCTTTAGGAGGGTATAATTCAATAACAGATTGAATGTTTTGGATAGAAAGCAGATTACTGGATAACGGCAGAGAAAAGATTTTCATTATAGGTTGAATATTATTTATTATATTTTAAAGATTATCTTGCAAAAATTCAGTTGCTGTATCCAAAACAGTTATAAATTCCTATCTGAAAAATTGATTTATATTTAAAGAAACTGTGCTTTCTCTTGTGTCATCATGTTTTTTGGGAGCGACGCGTCTTCTGTGATGCTTTTGAAAATCATCTTCTGGTGAAATATCATTTTTTTGTGAAAATATTTTTGCACTTTCAATGATGTTATTTAATTCATTGTCACTAGTTCGAATTTTTGTAAAAATTGATATTGTGCCTTTTATTTCTAAAATTAAAAATATACATCTATGGAAGACAAAACTAATTCAGAGAATTTTACTGGATATATAAATTTCGTTGTTTATTTCTTTTTAACTGGAGTATTCGATATACTTATAAAATTATATCTTTGTAGCCAGGTGTCCAAGAATTAATTAATTTTTTAAGTCCCCCACCGAGCATTCACCTAAAAACATTACTGCAGAAAGTCAAAGTTGATAGCAGGTTGAATAGGGGTGCTCGGAGAAACAATTACAGGATTTTCTTACTTGAGAGAGTATACAAGCAATAAATAAGAACCAAAAACTTGTGAAAATTTAAATGAATATTCAATACAAATAGACAAATAAATAATAAGCTTCCAGATAAAAATACTTCAAAAAAATATTTGCCCCACTTGCTCTGAATAAACATTTGTTTATTATGTATTATGTGGCTTGTGTTATTGACAAACCATAAATATCTCTGCGGCGTATTATATCGGGCAAGACAAATTAATTTATTATGATATGGAAATATGCGTTTGAAAAATTATTTTGATATCCCAACTCACAACGACCAATCTCCCAACTCATAAACTATTGGGGGGGGGTTCCCCCTTCCCCCCATGGGCCCGGCCCTGGGCCACGTAAAATATTCCATAGAGTTGAGTGTTGCTCACTCTTCTTAAAAATATACAATAAATTAAATTATAATATTCGAAATAATCGACATACATATTATACCAATAGATACAAATTTACACAAAAAATCAATTCAATATCTGTGCAATTGTATATATAGTAAATTAAATAACGTAGCTTCAATTTGCTTCATTTCTACGTATGTGATCAAAACTTAAACATAAATCAGTAAATAAATAATCATTTAATGTTAAAAAGAATTATCTTCAATTTTTTTTATTCGTATGATGTAAAATAATCAATCTAGTGTTTTCTCCAAAAATGATTATGGAATAATTTTATTATTAAAAAATTCATTTAATAAAAGCTTATTTCATCGCCGTTTTATTCTAAATATCTCCGGATATACTTACTACTTGTATAGCAATAATCTGAATTGCGGTAAAATTTAAAACAAAAATTGACACCTCCATATGAAATAATTTGTTCAATTTACTTAGTTCTAAAAAATAAAAACATTTAACATAAATTGAAGATATCTAAACTAAAAGTTCAAAGATTTTAATGAAAAGAACGATTTAACAATAATATATCTTAGTGAATTCCTTGTTATATATTCCTACAATTTTTGTGTACGCACAGGGCCGGACTGGGTCTTCCAACCAGGCCGGTCAAATAATCCTAAGTAGGCCACCGATTAGTACCTCTGCACAGCCAACAGGTATCACAGGCGAAAATCAAAAATGAATTTAGTCTATCTTCCATATCCATACCAAGGGTAGGATTTTGTCAAAATAAAACAGCCCTTTGCCGGAAAGATTCCTTCCATTTCCGCAATCTTCAATATCAATCTGAATAATTCATTAAAAAACTAATCAGAGAAATTAACAGAGGCTGTGTAACTACAATGAAAATTTGCTACGATATATAAGTACTCCGCCTGATCATCCGGCGTCCTTGTCCCGCGCTTTATATGCAGGGTCGGACTGGCCCGGAGGAACTTTTTTATCATAGATGACTAAAAAATATGCTTCTTGTATTTTTTTGCTAATATTGAAGATGAAAAAAATTATTTATTTTGGCTGATGATTTAAAACCATTGAAACGCTCTGGCCCTGCCGAGTGACGTCAATCGTGTCCAGTGACGTTACGCCATTAATGTTGAAACGTCCAACAGGAATCCTGTGGTTATAGATTAATACGCTAAGCATGTAATGAGTAGTATGAAACGTAAACGTACAGGGGGCACAGTGAGCGGGACAAAAACAGAACGTGTCAGTTGGCGAGAGAGGTTATGAAAAATGACTTGTATTTTAGGTTAATAAACAACTAATCTTTAAATGTTTATTAAGTATTATTACAAACGCCTATATAATGAAATTATTATTATCAGTCATATTGACCAATAATTAATATGACAAGATTGAAAATAGCAACGTAAATTAGCAAATTTGGGGAAAATTAGTGACGTCAAGTCAATATTAGAAGTAAAAATGAACTCTGCTTAGATTTTGCTAATATTTCTTCTCAAGCAAAATGCCATTAGGTACCAATAAATATATCCAAACAAATCGAAAAATTCATATTTAAGCTATGTACACTGCACTTTTGAGTTTTGAGGTAGGCAGGTATTAAAGGAATCCAATATGCAACGTTTATTTGAATGAATGAATGAATATATAAAAAGGCATTATGGAACATTCTGACCGCGAGACAACCCGGCTTTGACCAGTTGTACTATTGCGGCCGGAAAAAAGTAATCGTCTGATTTTCCAGTCCCTATTAACAAGACGTTCGACTTTTTAGTCACCACACTAAACATATATTCTTTATACATTAGATTTTTTATTTAAATAATATTTCATATCAATACTTCTTTTTATAGTTAACTTCACAACATAAATAATGAATACCTACACAATATGTTAGTTTTTAGATTCGAAATAAGCCAGAAAATCCTTTTCGTGGATATGCCGTACATCTTCCTTTACACTGCTTCTTAAATAAATTAATTAATTAAATACATTAGTATATGTAATTTATTTAAATGATACTAATGAATATATTTAATAACCCGGAAAACTTGATGGATTTAGAGATTTTAACGGTAAAGTTTAAACATTAAAGTTTCAAAAACGCTACGTTTTAAAAAGTATATTATATTAGAAAATAGTATCAAACTAGGTTTTAAAGAAATTAAAATTCTTAAAATTCAAAGAGGTCTGTGACCTAGAAACGGAGAAACAGTATACTGGTATTAACGTCCAAGTTTAACACTAACACTGATGTAGTTTAGACAAACACCAAAACACCTAAACACTACACTAATACACTACACAAAGTACAGTCCATTTAACGAGGTCCTGAACATCAAAAGTTTGTAGGATCTTTCGCAATACATTTCCTCCTCTATTTTCGAGGGTGAGAAAAACGATGGTGATGGTTTCGGGCTCAGAAATTTTTGCGTACTACCCCTATCAAGAAAAGAACCACCCCTATTTCCGGCTTCTCGGTCTTGAGCTTACGAGTGATTGTCGGATCGTTTTTTTTTTTGGAAAATAACAATAAATTCAATTAATTTACATTAGAGCACCCTGAAGCGACCACCGGGGGTTAAACCTACCCCCGCCCGTAATAGCAATATCTCCAAAAAATAAGAAAATTCGGACACGATAAGGTTTTTTATGGGTTTTCGAAGGCAGGGATTATGATGGAGGTGCTATTTTTCACCCTACCCTCCCACAACTACCCCAACGTGTAAAACCACCCCCTCTTCCATGCTGTCGGTCCCAGGCATGCGGAGATTCGCCGGATCGGGGGTAGTTGCGGGGGTAGGGTGAAAAATAACACCACCATCGTGATTCCCGCCGTCGAAAACCCGTGAATGATTTCGGTGTTGCGAGAAGGGTAGTTTCAAACCCCGGGGGTTGCTTAGGCCAACTGTGGTTGAGTAATGGCTAGTTTCCTTGATATTCTCATAAAAACCCCGGTCCGACGAATCCACGCATACCTAGGACCGACAGCATGAAAGAAGGGGTAGTTTTATACGTTGGGGGTAGTTGCGAGAGAGTAGAGTGGAAAAAATACCACCATTATGATTATCGCCCTCGAAAATCCATGAGAAGTCCGTTTTCCCGTTTTTCGAGTGATTTCGGTTTTGCGAGCAGGGTACTTTCAATCCCCGGGGGCTGCTTAATGCTTAGGTTAACTATGGTTTAGTAATGGTTAGTTACATTGATATTCCCATAAAAACTCCGATCCGACGAATCTACACCATGCCTACGATCGACAGCATAAAAAAATAGCACCTTCATCGTGATCCTTGCCCTCGAAAGCCCACAAAAAACCTTGTCGTGTCCGTATTTTCTTATTTTTTGGGCTATTACGGGCAGAGGTAGGTTCAACCTCCGGGTGTCGCTCCAGGGTGCTCTAATATAAATTAACTGAATTTATTATCATGCCCCCCAAAAAAAAACCGATCCGACGATCCCTCGCAAGCCCAAGACCGAGAAGCCGTAAATAACCCTATTTCTACTAAACCACCCGTTTATCCTTGATAGGGGTAGTACGCATGAATTTCAGAACTCGAAACCTCACCATCGTTTTTCTTACCTCCGAACACAGGGGAGGAAATGTATTGCAAAAGATCCTACAAATTTTTGATGTTTTTGCCTTTTTTGTACCTCGTTACACGGGCTAGTATTCTGTGGATAGGACACTGTGTCTCATGCTGTGAATGTCTGCTTGGTGTCATCGGAGCGACTGCCTGATGGGAGAGACAATAGTTGTATATGTCATATTTTAAAATAAAGTTTTATTACTGTTTTTATTTAAATACAGTTAGGCGGCAAAGCCGTTTAAACTGACTCTTATATACACACACATATAAAATATTAAAATTTGATAATAAATTACTACTTATACTATCCCATACTCGAAGACGAAAAATAGAAAACAAAATTACGTAGCATATTATATGGTTAAATGGTTAAACAAAGAAAGACACGAAACGTACTAATTCAGTATGGTTACCTATAATTTATAATAAGTCGTTTAAATTATCGTAAGAATTTTTAAAGACCTTCAGAGATGGCGAGTTCACAAATCTACTTGAAAGACTGTTCCATGACGACAGAACTCTATTGGATAGAAAACGTTGGCGGTAAAGTCTATGAAATTGTTCGTGCACTAATTTAAACTAATGACCGCGTAGTCTTCTGTTTATCACAAAAATGTTAATACCGAATAATGATCGTGTAGGATTTTATAAGTTTCAATTAAATCACCCCGAAGTCTTCTGCCCCACAGCGTCGTAGGTCCAAGAACACTTAGATGATCCTCATACGGTGAATAGGAATGTACCCTCGACTTGGTGAAAATAAAATAAACTGGAGCTTATGAAACTCTTCGAGGCGTCCGTGCACTTGTTAATTGTCTGTAGCAGGATATTTTGGTATTCACCCTGTATATTGTTTCTTGAAATAACACACTTAGTTTTAGAACGAAAATTATAATATTCATTTAAAATACGGAACCGAGTTCGATGCAATTAAAATTAACGTAAACGTTTATTATTTAGCAGATTTGTGAAAAGGTAATTTTCCAACAACGAAAATTCCGTGTTAGGAATAAAAAATTAACTCGTATTTTAATCATATTTAAAAAATCTGCAAAATTTCATTTTTGGCGAATGCGCTAGGGTAGAATAGAATTGTGGTGTTTTTTTTTACTTGGAGTGGCCAAGGATGCAGCTGTGTGGGACGGACTTAGAACGTTACGCACACCGGAACCAACTTGCCATGCACCGCGAGTCTACCACGATCGTTGTTTTGTGAGCTGGAAATATCACCTCCCATTCCTTGCGAGCTCGGTCTAAAGCTGGAAATTTCTTCATCCATTCCGTGCGGGCAAGGATTGCACAATATTGCATCATAACAGTGAAATTGATTGAATTCAGAATTGAAATTATTTACTAAATTCGTCCGAATATTGTTTACTACTTTTCGACTCATCCTCGTAAAATGCTTCCGCAGGCGTACATATATCCTCGGCTGCGATAATATTAAGTACTGCAAAAACATTTTGTGTCGTCAGCAAATAGAACGGAATTGGATATCAGCGTCCTGGACAAATCAGCGATAAAGATATTAAATAACAACGGCCTCAAAACTGATCCCTGCGGTACTCCACTATTCGATGGAGACATGACTGATTGATTGATTTGTTTATTTATTAGGTTTGAAATTAGGGAGTTCCGGGTTCCAATCCTGGCTAGGGTGTGTTTGGATGTTTAGCGGTGCTTTTTATGATGCGTTGTGCTGCCGAGATGGTAGCAGTGGGCTAGAACGCGATTTTGTGAATACTCGAGTGAAGTACTTCGAGATCTTTCAGAATGTGGTTTTCAAAGGACCGTTTTTTCCTCCGATGTGCGCGTTTTTCTCTTCTTCTAAGGCCTATATATCTTACCTCTCTTACTCCGGTTCTCCTTTGCTGTATAAGTTTTTTTTTAATCATTTATTTAACGTCGGCCTATTTCCGCTACCAACGCTAATCACATACGCCAGGGGATAAGCTCATCAGTGTCTGTATAGGCACTGGGACCCCTAACCTAGAAATTTTGCTAAACCCCTAGAGTTTGTCATGGGGTAGGAGTCTTTAACGTTCTTACATCGTAGATACACTGAACCCACAGTTTTACATCTCTTTCGATAGATGGTGACACGAGCAGATCCACTCATCTACTATATCTCATCGACTTGCTGTGACGCAATTTTGAACCCGAGCTGTGTGCGGGCGGAGACGCGCCACTCTCCATCACACCACCAAGCCGACCTGTATAAGTTTATATGCATCATATTTGCTGAGCGATCTTCTCGTATTCGGCATTGAACCAGTCGTTGCGCGAGAGAGGGACAGAAGGTCCGAAAATGTTGCCGCGTCTAAAATTATATTTTTGCAGATTTTCTACTGCTCGCTATTTGTAAAGTTTTCATCTGGTTGGTCTATGCTTTCAAAGTGATTTTAATACCTCTCTAATATTTTTGGGTCCTTTAAGTCTGGCATTGTATCAGATTTACTTACTGCAGTAAGTAGGTAATGGTCTGAGTCGATGTTTGCGCTTCGATAACTACATACGTTCATCCGTTCTCGAGTTCTTCCTTGGTAGTTCAAGTAAAAACAACCCTAACCTCTGCCCCAGTGCATTTTTAATATTTCAAGTGAATTAATTAATATTTAACCGGCTCCTTCGCAGAAAAGTGAATTTATAAAATCTTCTGAAAATAAAACGATTTAATTTTTTTAAATTTCGACACAACTTCGCTGTTGAAAAGTTACGCTTTTTAGAATATATTTTTTAGTTAATTTTTAAACATTTTTAATAACTTGTGAAGTCAATTAAAATAAAATTTTTAGTTTCCATTTTAAAGCAAGTGTGTTTTTCTAGACGATAGTATACAGGGTCCTGCTCACCTACCTAAAGTGAATTCCTTTGACTTTTAAACAAAAGTTAAGTGCTTCGACGATTCATACAGGGTGAAGCATTGACCCCGAGATAAAATATCTTTATTTCTCTGAAACATTCTTATATTCAAAATTAAGTGCACGAATACCCTCGGGGATCTCAAATCAAGCTCTCCGACTGGCATAATTTTATTTCCCCACTCCCAGGTTCTTATTCGTGTTCCTCGCTAGTTGCGGCTATCCAAAAGAGTATTCGTGACATATTTGGTGCAGGTGCCGGGTAGTTGGAGAAAGAGATTGTAGGGCATGAAAATCTACGCATGAGACCTTCTATTGTCAATTTTTCTCGTATAGATAATGCAATGATTCTCATGTGAAACACAATTTAATGCCAGTGCTATCAGGTGTGGGTAATGACGAAAACAAAGTATATAGGCGGGCGAACATTTCTGTAATTTTTATCGTACGGAAATCTAAAATATTCTAAAGAGAATTTCAGGTTTGTAATACATATATTTTTAATAAATTATATGTAGTATGCGCTGGAAAATATTTTTAGAAATGAAAAAAAACATCCGACTTCTAATTGCCGACTTTGCATCATTTACCCAAAATATCAGAAAACTTATACGTATCGTGTCTTTGTGCCCCCATACCTTCGGTACTTATAATATAAAATTCAATATTTGAAGGTCGTAAATGAATCAATTGCATGAAAACGTTACTTACATTTTAAATTATGGCAATTCTTTATACATTGACACAAAAGTATGTTTAGGACAGCACATTAAAGGTGAATATGTTTACTATTTGATGGTAATATTTTATTTTACTTGAGAATTATAATTTTTCTTAATTCTATATGTAAGCGGTACTATACTGAATTCGTGAATTTTGCGATATTTTAAAACTGACTCATTTACTTACTTTAACTCGTATTGTATTTTTCATTAAAAATGGAAGTTGTAGAGATATTATATAGAAGGATTTTCGATTACTTTACTATTTCGCGTGAATATTACAAAATTGGTAATCATAAAAGCGATGAGTTTATAGAATGCGCTCTGTGCAAAAACCATTGCCAACTAAACGGGAAAATTGCAGAATTCTTTCGTGGGTAGAATTTCCTGTTCTACAGTCTTATTATCTATTTTTACCTCATTCTATTCATCACTGTTTCGGTCACAACGCTTTTTTGGAACTTGCAGCAGAAGTATACCCTACAATTTATTTTATTTGATTCCATAATTTCCTGCTTAAATTCAAAAATTCAGCTTGTTTGCGCTTTTTGCCGAATATCGCGGATGCTGAAATTCGGAGGACAGTACACTATGCCGGTGAATATTATTTTGTCATTTTTTGTAATACTTCTTGCCTTCTTAATAAATAGATAGATTATATATATATTTCATCAGATACATATACATCAGAACGATTGTACTACATATTTGAAGAGATACGTCATAACATATTTTAAAATACACTTCACAAACAGTAATAATAAAACTAACAAGTACACAAGCAATTAAATGCAATATAAATATTATACAAAATATAATATAAAAAAACATTACGTGGAGAAAAATTCATTCAGTGTGTAACAGTTTCAGTCTATTAAGTATTTATTGAGCCATATATTGAAAATATACTGATTTGCAGAGTCTTTAACTTCCAGTGGTAAAAAGTTAAATAATCTACAGCCATTGTATATAATGCTCTTTTGATATTTAAAGAGGTAGAGTGTGAGTGAGATTGAAGCTGAAAATTATTACGAGTCTCATGGTCATGGGGAGTTATATCTTGAGTAGCTCTATTTTTGAAAACAAAGCAACAGACTTCATAGATGTAGGTAGCAATGTTGCCGTATGCCAAATTGCCATAAAGTTCCTCTACAAGATTCACGGTAACCTAGATTTGCTACCATTTTTCTGCAAAATAAAAACACGATGATTTCGTCCACTATTCCCCCAGTTTACAATACCATTTCTCAGGTGGGAGCGAAAAAACGAAAAATACAGTGTTTTAAGAATGTTGTTGTTACAGTAATTTTTCAAAAATCTTAATGAATACAGGGCTTACTTAGTTTTCCATAGAGAATTTCATTGTATAAGTTCCAATGTAAATGATTGTCTAAGGTGATACCCAGCATTTGACGTTGTCTGTAGTTTGCATTGGAAAGTTATTGTCTAGTGAATAATTAGATCTATGCGATTTAAATAGTACACATTGTATTTTACTTTGATTTAAAGTGATTTTGTTGAACTCACTTCACAATCCTGTCGTAAACTGTACATGCAAGTGTCATAAGGGTGTCTATATTTTTCTCTGTTTTTTTTTTTTTTTAATTTAATTAACGGCGTCGACTGCTGAGGTCATCGGCCGTTTTCAATGTAGTATGCTTCCATAATTATTTTATCCGTCCGTGTACTTTATGATACGGTAAACTATTATTAATTAAATTTTTTTGTGGAGTTCACTAGATTTAAGGAACTGTACCAATTTCTTCAGTGTTTCGATATTGGGTGCTAGGATATTTCTTACGTCATTATCTATTCCAGAGTTTCTTCTATGTTCAGTGAATAATGGACATATGACCAGGATATGTTTTACGGTTATCCTTGTTCTACAATTTGGACATCTAGGATGTCTTTCACCTCTTAATAGATGTGATGAGGTCATAAAGGTGTGCCCAATTCTTAGCCGTGTAATCATAGCTTGTTCTCTCCTGGTGAACTTTGTGTGCCATTTCGGTGTATCTAGTTGTGGCTGGATAGATCGGTACGCTGTTTCATATCGATTCCAGTTAATTTGCCATTTTTGAAAAATTGTTTTTCTTACTTCATTGATTATATCTTGGTATCTTATGGGGATATTCTCGGCCACTATATTTTGATCTGCTGCTAAACGTCCTGCAGCATCTACTTTCTCATTTCCGAGTATGCCTATATGACTAGGTGTAAATATAAATATAATCTTTTTACCTAAAAATTTTAATCGGTGTAGTAAGATTTGAATGGATTTTATGGCTGGGTTCGTGTTAAATATGTTTCCGATCGCTATTAACGTACTCATGGAGTCGCTGCAAATAAGGAACGATTCTTTTAACGATCTTTCGCAATAATGAAGGGCTTCCCGTATGGCTTGTATTTCTGCAGTATATACACTTGTTATTGATGGTAAGGTCCATGTAAAAGTTTCATTTGCGGTTACAATTGCTGATCCGACTCCATTATTTGTTTTAGATCCATCTGTAAATATTCCTTCTGCATTGGGGTATCGGTTAAATGTGTTGTGGAACATATTTCTCAGGATCCCGGGGTTTGTTTGCTCTTTTTTTAGAATTGAACACTCTAGATGGCATTTAGGCGGTGTAAGATGACATGGAGGGATTTCAGAAAAGCCTTTATGGTATATTTTTGGAATGTTCATACCTTGTTCTACACGCATAGGTTGCGGCCTTGTTATTGTAGGTCTAGACTCATAGAGATGAGCCAAATTGCGATCGAAAATGATTTTGTAGTTTAGGTGTTCTGGTTGGGCTTTAATAGAAATCACATAATTATTCATTAGCCGTTCTCTTCTTAATTTGAGTGGTGGTATGCCTGCCTCCACTTCTAGCGCACATATTGGACTTGTTCTCTGTTATTAATATGTTAGTATCATTAGCGTATTGTATAATTGTCATAGATGTTATATTATGTAGGTAAGTAAAAATTTAGATTGCAAAAGTTAGAAACAGAGTAGGACCTAGAATCGATCCCTGAGGGATACCAGCTAATATATTCCGGTTGGAGCTTGTTCGAGTGCGTCCTCAAGGACGCATATCTTCAAAGATATGATTTGAGCAATTGTAGATTTATCTCCCTAATACCATACCTAAAAAGCTTTGCCAGTAATAATTCGTGGTCTACTTGATCGAATGCTTTACTAATATCTATAAAGAGTCCTAACGTTGGAATCTTATTATCGACTGCTCTAACAATTTCAGAAACAGAAGTCACAACTGTGTCCGTATTTTTATTTTTAGTATAGCCATGTTAGTTTGAGGAGATTATTTTATATGTGCAACTGATCATTTATTGCTACTTTAAGACTTTTGAAAAACTAGAGAGAAACCTAATAGGTCTATAGTTCTATAGTTAGTGATAATGTTTGAGTCAACTTTCTTGTATGAAGGATTAACAATGAGGAAGTTGCACGTTATTTTTTTATATCTCAGAGAGATAGACGACAGAAAAATATGCTTCCTGGTAATTTTATTATTTTTTTTTTTTTGTTAAAATTTAGGGCAAAAAAAATTATTTATTTTGGGTGAATATAAAACCATTGAAACGCTCTCTCCGTGCCAAGTGACGTCGTATGTGCCAGATGACGTCACGTTGTTATTATTGAAATTCTGAAACATCTAAAAGGATTGCTGTGGCTATAGATTAATACGTTAAGCATGTTATGAAATCATTATCCGTCATATTAACCAATAGTTATTAACAAGATTAAGGATAGCAACGTGAATTTGTAAACTCAGGGCAAATCAGTGACGTCAAAATGACGTCAAGGCAATATCATAGCGTTTTCAATCACGTGGTTTCGTTTACATAAAAGCTCAAATTTTAATGTCGAATATTTACAAAATGATATTTATTATATTTTTGTTTATTTTATTATATTATCAACTTATATAATGTTATTATGGAAGAATAATAAATTCAAGCATTTTTAAAATGCATGCATCTTCCTCATTGCAAACTTAAGTCTCGTTGGAAATATACTTTCCTGGAACATCAAATTAATTATGGATAAGGTACTTAAACTTTTTTAAAGAGATTATTGGATATATCATCAAAACCACTGGAGTTGGAGCATTTTAGTTTATTTCAATTATATCTGATTTTACCAGTGGTGTTAGAAACATAGAGTCATTTTTCATTCGAACATTAGATTCTAGAAAATTTAGATCATTATTAATACTTGGAAGTGGAACCGTAGTAAAATATTGATTGAATCTGTTTGCCAGATCAGTGCCAGTTATTTTCGGTTGCCAATTATTTTCGGTAATTTCTGTTATGGTTGGAATGTATTTTATTTTGTAGATTAGATATTATTTGCCACGCTGTTTCTGTTTATTTTCTGCTTTATTAATTAGTCTGTCATAGTATAGTCTCCTTGCACTTTTTAATTCGTTGTTATAGGTTTAGTGGGCTTCATTCCGCAGATCAATGAATTGATCTTTTGGATAGACCAGTGTATATTGATAGCCGGTGTTTAAGAGCCACTATTTCATTATTTAGAATAGGTTATTTGTATCGATGTTGTGCGGAATAATAAGAATAATTCATTTTAACAATTTGACACTATTTTTTTAGCTAATGCTAAAACTAGCACTTAACTATTAAATCTATTTTTACCAGAAAATATATAAAAATATTAATTATTAGAATTTGATTTATTAAATTATTATTTTTTGCGCCCCCAAGGAATTGGCACCCCGGGCCAGTGCCTGGCTGGCCTGGCCATTGATCTGGTCCTGCTTCAAATGCTTATATCGATCACGATTACACATTTTATACCGCATTTTTTTTTTTAAATTTAGGCCCGACACCTGGAAAATGGATAATCATTTTATCTTTTCACTTCCCCGCTGTTAATTGACTTATCTAAAGTATCGTTAGTTGTATCTTTGTGTTATACACAGAACAGTAGAACAAATAATAAATTACAGATCTTAAAATTCCATGCAATATTATTTTACCGCTATATGTTGGCAGGTCATTTTTTACATGTATTTTATAGACTATATTGCATTTAGTTAGAACACATAACGTAAAAGATCGTTTACACCCAAGCATATGCAAAGTGACAACATAGAATTATTTAATTACTTACTACGGTTTCACCTTTTAGACCTGGAATCTGGAAAATAGAATATCATTTTATTTTTTCTCTTCCTCTCTGTTAATTAGCCTTCAGGAAGGTCAGAAACAATCATTCGTAAACTATTGAATTTCATCTAATTTTTTCGTTTTATTTTATCGGGAGACCACTAAATATGCTAGTCGAATTAAAAATAAAATTAGGCATTATTAAGGCGATTTTTTAATTTTTAAAAATTAATAACACTGAAAATATCAACCTTACGAAAACAAGTTATTGAACATTTCTTGTTGAAAATAAATTTGTTTGACGAAAAAAAATTACAAATTATTATTCTTTTGAAGAAAATGGGCAAATTCTAATGAAATTTGGATAAAATGTAGGTCTTATAAAGTACAATTTTTAATTAAAATTTCAAATCAGAAAAGGCATTGAAACAGCTGAGAACTATAATTGTTCCTGAAATTTTACACCCTCGCAAAATTCTGCCATAAAAACTGGGAAATGTGCGTGATAGCTCTCAAACCATAGCATTTTAAGGGTTTTAGATAACTGAGAGAAAACTATTTTAATTAAATTTTTGACCATTTTTTGCATTTCGAAGAAAAGAGGTTATAAATTATGATACGCAATGAGCTTCAAATATAACATATTATACAATTTAAATGCATATGAATAGCGAGCAATTTGAGGAAATATAGTTTCTTCTATGAAGCAAATTTGCCAAAATATTTTAACTTCTGCGTTTTACCATTTTGTTAATAAACAAATCAACTTTTTGACTTAAAATTTTTCTGGGTTGTTTACAAATAGTACAGCCTGAATTTGAAGTACTTCATAATATTTCAACCTATTCAGCACTATGACTCCCAAAAAATCTTAAAAATAAGTCATTTGTAAAATATGTGAAAAATAAGGAAGATAAAAATTATTCAATTTTGATCTAAAATGTCTTCGACGCTCATGAACATGCAAGTAAACTTCCTAGGTTATCTATGCGCTTGGTAGTTGCCAAATTGTGTTTTGTGATAGTGTATATATGGCAATATCGCGAATACTGCTTGTAGGCATGAAGTTCAATCAGAAATTTATCAGTCAGTGTTTCCCCTGTATTACCCTGCTAATTACAGGTTTAAATATTATGGTGTATTTATATCTATACTTTCATTTTCGTAAGAGGAAACTGTTAAAATATTACTGGAAGTTAAAATAACAATTATTAAAGATTCGCGCTGGGATATTATAATGTTAGATAGTACTTGTCAAAATATAAAAAAAGTTTCTATAGACATGTGCCCGGAAATAGTTTCTAAGGAAGCTAGGGCTCTTTAAAGGTGGTGCCCTAGAGTGGGTTTTGTTTAATATTTCAGGAACTTTTTGTGTTGCAGGAATGATTATTGGTGCGTTATTTAGGTACGATTTATCGATGCAGGGTTAACTCGTAATTAGAGGATTAATGTCAAACAAAACAATAGATATAGTCGAGTACACATTTACTGGGCACTAAAAAAACCCAGTAAAAACTTTACGACCTCATTAAAATACCGTGAAACTAATCGCAAAAGTAATTGCGCCCAGGCACGCACTTGAAGTATTTAGATTAGCAACTCAGTCGTTCAATTTTAACAGCGTGTTATATTATTAATATACACATTCTAATACATACGAATTTTAAGTTCGGCTCTGTATTATTTCGTTCACAAATTGACTCGCTTACCTTTATAGGTTTTTAATGTACGTCGGCTTGTTTGATGACAATATGCCGCATGGTCCAACGTCAATAATAATGAGATCGTAAATTTTTTGTTGAGTTTCTTTGATGTCCAGTAAATGTGTACTCGACTATATCTATTGTTTTATTTGACATTTATCCTCTAGTTAAGAGTTAACCCGGTATTGATAAACCGAACCTTAATATCATATCAATATGCAGTTATTTTCACAAATTGCATTAAATTATAATTTAGTTACTATATTTTCTATTAAATATATATAAATTGTATATAAGTATATGTATCATCCTTATATACGTATGATTGAAGGTAATATGTGAACAACGATTCCCCGCCCTTCATAAAATCATGTGTACAATCATACAAAGTGCGCACGCCTTGCTTTTCTTGCAGTCGTACATTATTATTTTTTACTTTTTAGTACGACTTTACAGAAGAGCAAGTTTCAAAAATATTTTTTTTTGTTTTCAATTTTTTAATCATACTTTAAATAAATTATTATCATACATTGCCTAAGTTTAATTATTAGTAGGTTAATTTGGATTTTCAAAGATCCTTCGATTTCTCGTTCCTTCCTTTTGCAGATTTTTCAATTTTTACCCCCTCGCCCCCTACGTGTGGATATATGCAAAAGTAACGGTGGAATATAATATTGTAGTCATTCGATCTTAGTAACTGTGCAAAATTTCATGAATTGATTAGTCAGGAAGTGCATGCAAGAAGAATAAAGGATGCAAGATTTGAAGACAAACATTGTGCAAACTGAAAACTGAATAAAAATACTACATTGTGAGTTAAAGATAATCAAGTAAAAATAGACGCTAATGCAACTGCATGAGTTGCTTTTTCTATGCAGCCACTGGGGGCTTTATTTAAATACTTGGCATTTACAAATTTCACCAATTGACGCAAAAAGTAATATCCTTTTTTATATCCTGTGCCTAATTTTACATACAAAATAGTAAAATAAAAAATGTGAAATAGTTTTTAAAGCCATCAATCATTATTTTTCAAGGTTTATGAGAAGAATAATAAGTTATTAAGTAAGATCCTAACGCAATTACATGCGCAATAACATATACAAATTATATAATATATTAATCGATAGAAAAAATAATGATGTTTAGTTTTATATCCTATAAAATTTTTATTTATTGGTCCGTTTTAGAGTTATAGCCGAACAAGTACTATTACTATGATGCTTCGCTCTTCTCTTTTTGCGATGGGGTCTTACATAAAAAACAATAATAAAATATAAAATAATAATCTTATGCAAAATATTATACTCTATCGCATGACATTCATATCATTTCTCTATATCTCACCATTTTTGAGTAAAAAGTATATAGGTATAGGTAGAAACAAATAATCGCTCTAAAGGGGGCAGGGGGGGCCGGCATGATTTCTCAAGGTGGTGGTTTGAAAATATACTTAGTTCGACTAATTGTATGAATAGTTAAAATGATCTAATTTTACTCAAACGTGGAAGTAAGTAACTACACTAAACTTGTTACAGAGCCAACTTTGCTAGCCCCGCCATACAACAAATAACCCCACCCGTAGACCACGCGGAAGGTCCTTCATGGGATGGCAGGAAAAATATTCTTTACTACGTAGATATTCACGCTGGAGGAGTTTTAGCATACCATTATGACACCAAAATACTGACTAAGATTACATTAAGGGGCGAAGTCACTCCGGTAGTTCCATGCAGAAAAGATCCAAATTTGTTGTTAGTTGGTGTTAACAGGTCGGTTGTGGCAGTGGAGTGGGATGGAAATGCAAGGCTGGGAGATCAAGAGATTTTAACTACGGTTGCAAAACAGTATCCTTCGAGTAGATTTAATGATGGCAAGGCTGATAAACAAGGAAGACTGTGGTGGGGTAAGTTATAGTTATGTATTTCATATATTGCACTGTGACATCATACAAGTTTTTTTAGTTTCAGTAATCTATTATGCGAGTTATAACCAGTAATCTGGCACATAACTGTGCTTATCCGAACCCCAATAAAATACAATTTACTAGTTTACATGGCAATATACTGGTAGATGCTACTTAATTATTCTTTTAAAATGACCAGGCAACAGATCTAAATACCTTGATACAATTTATATTTATTGGTCAATTTCGACCGATTTTTTTAAAACTTACAACGCACCATATTTTATTTACAGCAATCAAGTATACTTAATTTTTTGGGGGCTACAATTCAAGGCGTCGCGATTATTTAAAAAATCTAAATACACCAATAAATATGTAACAAATTTCATGAAATAATGCGAAATACCAAAAATTTTACAGGTAAATTACGAATAGCAATATTATTATGAATTCATTATTGCAAAGAGAGTAAGCCATGAAATAAACATGAAAGACAGTTTACAAAATTATTATTTTTTACTCATGCGGGATTTCTTTCGCATGCTTTTTACGGCGATAAATAGCTGTTTGCCTACTCTACTACATCTGCGTGCGGTAATCACTTAGATTGGTAATCACATTTGTCGCACGCGCATTGAAAATAAAACACGCAAAAATATTTACTTGCTTGCGGTAATAGCATTTTTCGCATTTTGACTGATAATAAGCTAGTTTACTAAATTTAAAATCATTTAATAAAGTGGCACGTTACTACATCGAACTGTCACTTTACTATATAGTAATGTCAGTGTTAATTAAAAACAGAAAATTGTTTATTTAAATATTGGAAACATTGTTATTGCATTGTTATATATGTTAAAAGTACAATTATTTAAATTTGAAAAGTAAACCATACGATATTTATTCAATTCCACTTGTTCTTCCTGAAAACTATTATGATTCTCTATCTGTATTCTTCAGCGATAAACAGAAGCTGGTAAATAGAGCATCTCGTGCCGTGACACGTCACTCATCAATGACAAGGATCTATCATAAGCAACTATCAACTACATCAAATAATATGAACATATTAGTTAACTTAACGAAGTAATGTAAGGAAATACTCATATTACGTATTTTAGTTGTTAATAAAATGTAGTAAAAAAAAACCTGTAACAAAAGGATTCGAACCCTCATCACGGTACGAGATGCTCTATTTACCCGCTTTTTCATAAACAAAGCCGTGTCACTTCCTAGGTTACGGACATCCTACACAAGTACCTACTATGAATTTTTTTTAAATTTCAGACTTTGTAATGCTTCCATATCTATCACTATTTGCTTATAATTACTTACTAACACAAAATGCGAAAAAATAGTATAAACAAATCTCGTAAGAAAAGCCATTTTGCCATTTAAAAATTCTTTATTGAGTTATAATTTACATGTCATATTTTGTATTTTATTTATGTCATTATATACCATTTATTTACAATAAATATATTACCCGACGCGTTACATATTGCATTACGCCACGAAACGAATACGGTCGGCCGATTTTTTGCCAAACGACATAAATTACAAATTCCCATTTCCTATCTTTCTAACTTTCCAAAATGTTTAAGTTATTTATCTTTTGTGTTCCCACTGGGTTATAATAATTAAATAATCAAGCGAAATTTTTTGAAGGAGTGTCATGTTTTCTAATAAATTCACAGGAAATTTAAAACAAAGTGAAAACCTGCTTGAAAAAAAAATCTCTATTTACAAAATTAAAAATGCACCGATTCTATATGTAGTATAAAAGCCTTGGTTTTCTATGATTTAAATTCATCTGTACATATTTACATTTTATTTGTACACTAAATCCTCTAATTGATAATCCGCCAGAGTTCGCAAAAATTATACGTCAAGGCAATAACGTTATCTTTCTTCATACAATGGTAAGTTTTCATGAATAAATTTGTGTGTGTGTACGATGGTATGATGTGATCTAATATCTACCATATTTTGTGTTAATGTTGAATTTTGGATTTTATATTTGAAAAATTTATTAGCGGTTTCCATTATATAATCTCTGATCATGGGAATATTATATTGTCGGTGAAAAATCTCCACCGGCGTATATCTATTTGTCTCTGTCAGTAATCTAAGGATTTTATTCTGTGTCCTCTGTAATCTGTTACATTGTGCGTCTGAAATGGTGTTCCAGGACGCACATGCATATTTGAGGATCGGTTTTAAAATAACTTTGTAAATACACAATTTGTTATCCTTAGTTAATTTGCTCCTTTTGTTGATTAACGGATATAATCGACTTAAGGCAGCATACGTACTATTTATTGTTTTGGTTATATGGGGTCCGAAGCGCAGCCTCGTATCCAGGGTTACCCCTAGGTACTTAACCGCACTTTTTTCCTTTATAACCTTATTATCAATTTTAAGTTTATTAAATGTTTTTATATTTGTAAATTTCCTGTGCATAGTGATTATATCCGTTTTATCCGGATTTATTTTAATTTTCCATTTGTTGTGAAATTTCAACAATTCGGCTAAATGATACCGGATTTTTTGCGTAGCCGTTTCGGCATGAAATGAGCGGGCGTAGATTGCCGTATCACCAGCATACAAAATAATGTTTGTCGATTGATTGGTTGGCGTGTCCGACAGGTATAAGTTGTATAAAGTTGGTGATAAGATTGCCCCTTGAGGGACACCAGCAGCCATTCTTTTCAAGTTAGAGTATATATTGTTTATGTTGACTGTAATATGCCTGCCGAACACGTAACTTTTTATCAATGACACTATATGCTCAGGAAATTTACAAATATATTTAAGTTTATATAATAAGCCATTTAACCAAACTGAGTCGTAAGCTTTCTCTATATCGAGTTTGACTAAACTTGTTGTTTAATGTATTAGTGTCGTCCGCGAATTGACAATAAAACACCCAAAACACACTCGAAAGTGTTATTTTTAAAAAGTGACATTTAAGTGACAGTTGATAGTTATTTATTTATTTATTTATTTTATCGCCTTGTTTAGATTTATGTCCTGGCGGAGTTTAGCATTAGCTAATCCACTACTCAACCAGGATACATACACAATTATACATTCCCTACGACATTGCCATCTGCCGCAGCTGAGATTCGAACTCAGCAGTGGTACAGCAACTAACCGTGTTGTCTCTCACACAACCTCGTCTAGTCCACTATCACCAACTCGGCAACACATGACAAACACCACTAAACATCAACATCCTAGCCAGGATTTGAACCCGAGACTCCTTGGTTGCAAGCCTAACAATTACCAATTACCAATTAAAATTAATTTATTAAATGTTAAAAAATATATACAAGTAATTTTTTTGCAAGCCTAACACGTAAGCATTGAGCCACTGAGCCGGTTAACTAAAAGTCAATAAAACAGTGTGAATAATTAAAATCAATGCAGAGTTAACTAGTAACTAGAGGATAAATGTGAAACAAAACAATAGTGATGTGATCTGTCTCTGTCTGTCGGTCGGTCTGTAACTTTTTTGTGCGCGCGTCTACTCTGGAACCGTTTCTGATACCTATTGACTTGAAATTTGGTACACTTGTGTATTATAACGAGATCTGGAACTAGATTATATTTTGATCTAATTCCGTTGAAGGGTTCGAGGGTAAATGGGGTAAATAAAAGTAAATAGGCAAAGCAAGCAGATGAGAGTCCATAAAATTGCAATTTAAGGCAAGTACGAAAAGTCAAGGACTCAAAAAATTTTTTTAGCATCAGCCACCCCCCCACTATCACCACCAATACCACCCCCATGCTATTATGAAAGGGAGTAAAAAAATTAAAATGTCATTTAGTGTGTATAAACGAAACGTCTCAAAAATTTTTCTGGCGTTAGGTACCCCTCTACCACTCCCATTGCCATCCCCACCCTATTATTAAAGGGAGTAAAATGTTACATTGAGATTTAGTGTGTATAAGACTTGGATAGCGTTTTTCCGCTTAAACCGCAAGTTGAAAAAATGTTTGATAGGCTCAAGATAAGGACAATTATGTTAATATACAACTTTCCCAAAAATCCAAATTTTAACATCTTAAATAATAAAGTTACAAAGTTATGTCTCCTGTGTGTCCGGTATATCTTGATTCAACGATAATATTCAGTTTAACGTTTATTTTGTGAGAGTTATCTGTTATCTGGTATTGAACAAGAAGCAAATATTAATTGTTTTTCTTCCTGTTCGTCGATGTCACAGACAAACCACTCTATTTTAAAAAATGGATCTACTTTCAATTGATGAACGTTTGACATTACGGCAGACGGTTAAATGGGGATATCTTTGAAGAAACTTATGACTTGTTAGATGGCGTTTATAAATTTGACCTAGCTGTCTCTATCTTCGACATGTTTCCAACAAACTAAAAATCCGCATTTTTTTTTAACTTCTCCTGTCTGCCTAATTTGACTGGTGATTTTTTAATCAGTAAATTGTCAAGATACTTTTTAAAGATGCTTTCTTCGACCTTACCGGTATTATATATCGTCATTTTTTGCTATTAACTTTGTTTTTTTTTATTGGCGCCATGTCAGAAAAAAAATAGTTATTAATGTAAAATGTGGAAAAATTCAGCTTCATATTTTAAAATGTCCTGTTTTATTATCTTGAAATTAAAATTTAAAAAAATCATAAAACAATCTTAAATGAATGATTAAAATGGTTTCCACCAGTTAAATAATAGTTATTTATGTATCAAGAGCGTAAAGTGGGCGTTTATGGCCTACGGCGTGGAGCGCAAGGCTTTAGCCTGCAATTCATTCCCGTTACCCAGCAACAGTCAAATTAATCTGTTCTATGATCGCCATATTTGTATATTATGACAGTTGACAAAAAAAAAGGAATAATTCAAAGATAGTCAGTTGAATTGTAATAGTATATTCTACAAGTTGTGGAATGGCCTATATTCTACACGAGCGAAAAGTTTGTAGTCCGAGCAGAAGGCGAGGACTACGGTTCGCGAGCGTGGAATAGCCATTCCAATGCCAAACGTGTTTTAGACTATACTTTCTCTAACAAGATTTTAGAAATCATACAAAAAAAGTTGCTAACAACTAACAATTAAGTTGAAATATATATCATTCCAACACACTGTGTTAAAATGCCCCGTCAAAATTTGAAACGGCGTTATGAAAAATGTATAAGGTGTGAAGAAGATTATATTGAGAACACAGAAATTTTAAACACTTTATTAGATTTTTGTGTTATACTTACCATCCGTTTGTTGGCCGAATTCCAATTTTCCGCAATCAATTGTTTAGGTTATTTATTCATTTTTAAAGTAGCGTTGACTGTTGTTGTATTATTTTATGTTGTTCGTGTTATTAAAAACACAAATTTTTCAACTTTTGTTTCATTAGATCATAACAGACTTTCATACAGATCCAGTCGAAAATTGAAAAAATTTCAAAGGACTCCGCACATTTCTTATGGGAAATGGCCCCAGGTGAAACTCGCTGGAATCAATATATGTTATTCCTCTTGAGCTCCTGATCAAAAGTCCTCAAGGTCGGAAAATGTACAGTTTTCCAGATATAGGGGGAAGTCGATTTTTCGGGATTCTTTCACTAATAGTATGGTGCCTTGGTCCTTTCAATGCGGCATTGCCAGTGTTCTACGGGGGTTTCTTGGGTCACTGATTTCAAATCCGATGTCAAAAGTAACATTTGACAGTTGACAGCTGTCAGTGGCACTGTCAACTCACCTTACTTTCCGGAAAAGATTTATCAGAACATATACAAGTGGTTTTTTGTGTCACTGATTTCAAATTCGGTGTTGAAGGTGGCATTTGACAGTTGACAGCGGTCAGTAGCAGTGTTAGCTGTATTATCTGGAAAAGATTTATCACAATATTCCCGGGTCACGTGGGATCAGGAGCTTTTGATCAGAAGCTCAAGAGGAATAACATATATTAATTTTCACCGGGAGCCATTTCCCGTAAGAAATGAGCTGGGTCCTTCGGCGATTGAGTAACAAAACTATGAGGTATCGAGCTAAAATTTTGCATAAGACAATTTAAGATAACTTCTAATCGAATACGCTTTACACTTTCTTGAAATTTCGATCCATTTAGGGCACCTTAGTATATAGGCCTTGAAAATATGAAAATGATTTTTTATTTAAAATGGTCAAATCGAGTACTATGTCTCAAAGCAAAAAATTAAATCGGGCAGCGCGTTCCAAAATAATAGGGTGTTGCGGTATTAAATCGCACACACTGTATATGAAATAAATTTCAAAGAAAACTTGTGCATATAAAAATAATCTGCCTCGACATTGTGTTAATAATATGAAGCGTTTACAATCATAAAACGCCTACTTTAATTTTTGTTATTTCCAATATATTTGATGCTTGGCCTACTGAATTAATCTAAATTTCCACGATAAAATTCACCCACCATAACGGCACGGGCCAGGAATTTCAACCAATCTATAAATCTTGTTACCAAGTTTTATACGCAAGTAAATATTATACAGTTCCGTAAATATTATTTAAAGCTTCTTTGTGGTACAGGCTGATTATCCATAGATTTCTTGTGTGCATTACGACAATTCTAAAAACCACTGACAAATTCAGTTTATAATTGTATTTAATTCAAATTAAACATGCATACAGTGGTTTTTTGGGTCAAGCTATCAAAATTTGCCATTGATATTGCACTTTCGATCTCGTCTGACACATTTTGGTCTTTTTCGTATTTTTCTTTCAACTATTGATGTAATTCCCTTAAAAACTATCAGAATAAACCCTCATTAACTATTTCAATATCAGCTATAGCCTACTTAATTTCAAATCAGTTTATCGTTATCATATGCACTTAATATTATGCAGTACCTATACATTTAAAAATGTATTACATTCTGATAACCAGTAAATATGTAAAACAACTTTAATTTTTTCTGCATAAATTATTTAATACAATAAATATGTGGGTATTCTACGAAAGCGTACGAAAGCGCCTAAGGATCACAAAATTATAATAAATTTATTTTATTCAATATATTGGAAAAAAGTTAATATATTGAAAATAAATTTAATATATTGGAAAAATAATTAATATATTAAAAAAAATGGAATATATTCGAAAATAAATTAAATATTTTGGAAAACAATTCAAAATATTGAAAAAATAATTAATATATTAGGAAAATATTGAATATATTGGAACATTAGGTAATTTAATATATTGAAAAAATTTAACGTATTACTTTCGGTCAAATAACCAGGAGATCTAGAGTAAAGTGAACTATTAGCAGTGTTGTGTTTACAAAAAGTGCGTGATATTTACTAAGCATTCTCAAGCTTATTTTGATAAAATATCTGGCCGCCTTCATTAATAGTAATAATTGTGATCACTAGCATTAGATTAAGTATGTACACGTTCTAAGTAACCAACAACATGAATCGGGAGACTTATTGGACGCGTCAAGCAACTCTATTCATGATTTAATAAAGTGCTATTTCATAAGGGGCATGCACTAAGATGAAGTACTTGCTTTTCTGTATTTAAGACATAATGTAGAGATAAGTTTATAAACGCTTAAACGTAAATTGAAAAGGATGAAATTGAACAGGAAAAAAAATTTTCGGATTTAAGTACAGTTATCGTTTTTGTGCACTAATGTTTTTTCGAGCAAATAATAGGGCTGAGAGCAGACAGGAAGTAATTCAAAAATTATTAGAGGATATTATATCGATGCAGTTAAAGAAATTGGTGGATGCCCAAGACGAGTAAAAGATAGAAATGCCACAAGATCCATACTCAGCAGCAGAACTGTACCTATATTCAGTTAAGAACGTATTTTAACTTAGGATGTAATATTTACTAACACAAATTTATGGACCAACCTATTTCTTTGGCAAACCTATCAATAATGATTCCAGGGACTCAAAACTCAAGCGATATATGCTGAAATTAGTAGTTCAATAAATACTATAACATACTTTTCAGAATTTTATTAAATGCTTATCTTATAAAAATATTAATAAAAAAAACATAGAAAAACATAAACAAAATACCACAACAGAAAGGGAATAAGATGGAATAAGATTAAGGGGAATAAGTTTCAGATTTAGTAGGCAACATCCGAGTTATATTATAAGCCAGAATATAATCAATTTCCGATTCAGTTGCTTATTCCTCAATACAATAACGAATGAGGAAATACGTAACACCGACATCTCGTAAGTTGAAGTGACCTTGGTCCACTTTCAAAGCTCTTTCTTTCGCATCTTTTTGTGAAGAGTTCTGTATTAAATTCTTGCTAGATTATGAATTATGAACTTTCACCTTAATTTCTTCAATTCGTTAAGCTTTTTTATAATGTTTACTGCCAAAATGCTACCTTGATCCACTTACGAATTTCTTTATTTTGATCTTTGAAGACTGCTTACAGGTATTAAATTTTTTGCCGGGTTATAAGTTACAAACTTAATTTATTCAATTCTTCAGATTTTTATAACTTATGCTGCTGAAATACTAAGTTTTTAAATTATTTTTACCTTACATATTCAAGATGTTTTAAAAATTTATGGAGAAATTATAATTCAGGGTCGCGATTTTCTTTCTAAGTGTAACCTATCAAAGAGTTCCTGCCCCCAAAAATTAGAATGAGATTATCACCATTTAAAAATGCCTTCTTCAAAATGCATTTGACAAACTTTTTTAAACTGTTACAATTCACAGCAATTAACAAATTACTGAAATGAAAATAACTCGGAAGCCTCCACCTGCATCAAAAACGTTCATCAATGTTTTTTTGAAATAAGACGATTATTTATTCACTTTTTCACAGAATTCAGATTTTGTGTCGAACAGTGTCGCTAATGATCTTGTTAAAAGTAATTTTCGTTGAAAAGAAGAAGAATTAACCATGGCAGATAGTGACTTTTTAAAACATTTCAGCTTTTTGTTAATTACTTCCACGTCCAGTGGACGAAATAGGCTTAATATGTCATGAAATGTCGAGATTTTAAATTTGGGCGAAAAAAAATTTTCTGTTTGTCGGTCGGTCTGTCAGTCTGTAACTTGTTTGCACGCACGTTTACTCTGGACCCGTTTACGATATTGACCTGAAATTTGGTACACTTTGTATTATAACGAGATCTGAAACTAAATTATATTTTCATATAATTCCGTTGAAGGGTTTGGGGGTAAATGGGGTAAATGAGGGTAAATAGGCAAAGCAAGCAGGTCCATAAAATTACAATTTAGGGCATGTACGAAAAATCAAGGTCTCAAAAACCCCCACACTATTATGAAAGGGAATAAAAAAATTAAAATGTGATTTAGTGTGTATACAAGAACGAAACGTATCAAACAATTATTTTGGCGTTAGCGACCCCCTCTACCACCCCCCCCATTGTCACCTCCACTCTATTATTAAAGGGAGTAAAAATTAAATTGGGATTTGGTGTGTATAAGAGAACCAAGGGCCTCTAAAAATTTTTTGGCATTAGTTAGCCGCACCCTGTTATTAAAGGGAGTAAAATATTACAATGGGATTTAGTGTGCATAAGACTTAGATACATAAACTGTATGTGGAAGTATTGATTCCTTGGGCAGCGGTTCTTATATTTATAACTATATTCTGATTTATGTCTGTGGAAAATATCTTTGTTGACTGCATTTAAATGAGGGAACGTAATAATAACAATATATTTAGGAAACAAGTACATGTTCTCAATTTGACAATTTCTCAAAATGTTCCTCATTACTGAGAAATTATTTTTTTGGGTTTAATTCTGATCAATTACTACATTACAGTATGACTGGTGGTCGAGAGGTGAGCGCACTTGCCTCTCATCCAAAAGTTCCGGGTTCGATCCTCGGTCGTGGCAGTGGAAACTACTGTGAGAGGGATTTTTCCACTATACACGGATATTGGGTGTGTGTCCCTTGACTCTGAACGTGTAGCCCCTTCCCACACAAGGCTCTTCTAGAGCCTTCCGCGATAAAGGGGGTCGTAATTACCTGTGGTGTTATTTATTTATTATTTATTATTATTACTAAAGCTAAATTAATGAAAAGATTGTTTAATAATCTCTCTCTCAAAAAAATATAGTAAAACATTCATGTTGTATATCAATGAAAAGAACCAATGATGGGGTCATCTGCTTAAATGATGAGGTCACCAATTATGGGTTTCTATGCCCATGAAATAAATGGAAGATAGAAAGTAAGGTTTTTTATTCATACTATCACAATTCGAAAATAAAGTTTTTGTTAATTATTTTATGTTGGGTGTAAGTGGGTACTCCCCTACAAGAAGTCAGTATAGGGGAGATTGTCTTTACATAATCTTTTCATTGATATACAATATGAAGTTTTTACTACAGTGTGTCCCGTCTAAAGTGGACACACCTTAATATTTCGGTTATTATTCGGCAGATCGTTTTCAAATTTTTCTCTGTTATGAAACGTTTCAAGGCGCATTTTTTTATGATTTTCAATATATTTTCAATTGTCACACCAGCCCACTGCATTTACTAAAAAAATGTGATTTTTCTATATTTTACTTAGCGTTTGAGACATACAGCAAAAAATTATTAAGAAAAGTTGTTCAGAATCAAAATATACCCCTATATACTGAGTTTCATCAAAATATGCGTATTTTGATTATTTTTCATAATTTTGCAATTATTCAGAAATTTAATTCTTAACCTATTAGACTTAAGCAAAAGATTGCCGTGGAACAAGAAAATACGGTAAGTGTCATAAAAAATGTCAAACGTGCACCTGTGTTTTTTTTTTATTCTTCTCTTGCACAATGGCTGAACAGTGGTTGAGTCTCAATGAAATAGTTGAGATAATTAGACTTATTGGTGAAAATAACCATTCTACCAGAGCAGTAGCTCGAGGATATAATTTAAGATATCCACTACTTCAAATTAATTACTCAATTGTTGCTAAAATTAAGACTTTTCAATCAAGGTGGTAGTGTAATAAAAACCAAAAGAAATAATCGGCAGAATGTAGACCAGGTAATTTTAGATGCTTTCAATGAAAATCCCCGTAGTAGCATACGAGATCTGGCATTAAACTTGAATTTGACTCGCAACAAAATTTGGAGGTGTCGATACTAATTGAAGTCGTTTAAACCCAGATTTCTACACACCTCGGAGGAAAGTAATGATAACAGACAGCTTGAATACTGTTTCTGGGCTCAAGGCAATTATCTTAATAATCGATATTTTTTGGAAAAATGTTTAATGATGAAGCGACATTCACCACCAATGATGTAGTATCGTCGCAAAACTGTAGGTATTGGATAACAGAAAGCCCACATTGAGTAATCAATTGTAAGCGATAGTATTCTGAAAAATGTGGTGCGGTATTTTAGGAGAAACGATAATAGGCCCTTTCTTTTTCTTACAAACTAAATGCTATAAGTCTGCAATGCTTTTTGAACAATGAATTATTGGAGGTGATTGATGATTTTCCACTGGCAGTGCTAAGGGATATGTTTTTTCAACTGGATCGAGCATCGATTCACAACTCGACAATTGTCCGACGATGGTTGAATATTAACTTTCCTCAAAAATGGATAGGGCGAAGCAGACCTTTAATCGAGTGGCCTCCTAGATATCCGGGTATTAGCCCGCTTGATATTTATTTTTGGAAAAATAGAGTTTACAAAACGAGGCCCCGAACTGGGCAAGAAGTTTTTGATAGAATCACGCAAGCTTGTCAAGAAATTAACATTCAACAACGACGACGAGTAGCAAGGAATAATAAAAAACGCTTTGTGAAATGTATTACTATTGATGGTGGTTTAGTTGATAAAGGCTACATTTAAGTACTAAAATACTGTATTAATATTGTTGCATTTATGGTTTTGATTTAGAATGCTTACACAATAAACTGATTTGAGTACTTTTCGTTTCCGTTTCCACGACAAACTTTACTTTAAATTTATGAATAATTGCCAAATTTACGAAAAATATCAAAATACGCATATTTTGATGAAACTCAGTAACTAGGGATATTTTTTGATTCTGAACAACTTATAGTATATTTAGTATCAAGAACGGTAAAGGACGTTTACCGGTCGACGAGAATGTCTAAGAAATAAACAAAAAGTCAAAAGTGACGTTTATATTTCGTAGCAAGTCCAATTTGTCCAATGTGATATTTTTATTTTGTGAAATAACATATGTATTATATTAATTTTACTTACCGTTCAGACGTCGGCGTCGGTAAGTAAATCACTTACCGACATGTTAGGCCTAGCAGCCAGTAAACATAACTTCTTGTAAATAAACAAAAAAGCTCGATCGTGCAAAATAGTTATTTATGTAACTAGTGCAAAAATTTAATACTTTTAGCACTATTTACAGTGCCGCTTTTTCTGTTTCATTGAAAATTTTGAAAAAAAATGAGAGCTCTTAATATCTCAAATTTTCTTTAGATTTTTTGGATTTAAATTCAGCTTAATTTAAATTTTGTGAGAACTTTATCAGGTGATTATCTTTGCTTTTTGCAGTACAACATCTTCGTATTCTTGGTTTGTAATTTTTTCAGAATTTTAGGGGGTGCATCATAGTAGAAGAAATTAAAACTCGATTTTGCAACGTTTCGCCACAGTGTTGTAACACTTACCTTATTCCTTATACTTTAATATAGCAAATAGTACACAATGAATAATAAATATCTCTATCTATTGCAAGTATACAGAATGTCCAATTTTCAATAGGATTATATTGGTAACTTCGATACTGGAAGAGATAAAGTGTTGCTTATTTTAAAGGCAAGTAACGTATATTAATGCTTGTTGAGATGCTGCTTTCAGATTTGAAAAGAAACCAGTAGTTTCAGAGATATCCTGATGAATGTGGGAAAAAGAGAGGGAAAGAGAACGAGAACGTGAAAGAGAGAGGGAGAGGGAACGAGATAGAGAAAGGGAACGGGATGATAAAAGAAGTTCGAGAGATTTACTTAACTAAAGAAAAATCCTTAGACCAAAGTTGAATGATGTTCGATTGTCTATTTAAAATACTCAATTATATATTTTTATCATTTTAATACTAGACACCGCGACGATAAACTTTTACTGTACCAACCTGTATTTCTGCATTCCAGTTTACAGGTAGAAGTAGGTATCGACATAAATTAACAGAAATGTTATGTAGCCAAATTTCAATGTTTTGGAGTTGCGATTACGCCCAGCACTAATATGCTAGAAATTAAATTTATACCATAAGATACTGATGTCTGCAATCGCTGCATTAAGAATTCAATTTCTATAAAAAGCGATATAGCCCAGGCGATATCTGCTTAAAATCACGGTAGTATGGCAGATTTTTAACTTAATTTAACCGATATTACTTTATTATTATTATTATTCTCTGTTCTTTCAATTTAGAAGTTATCAATACAATAGTACTGAAAAGCAGGGCATCCTATATACTTCCTCCAATAGGGAAAGTCATTGATACTTCGTTTATGTACTGTTTACTATATGAAAGTATTAAAAATTGAGGTATATTCAGGAATAAAGATAAAGAGCTACAATACTGTGACGAAACTCGAGTTTTAATGTTTTACATGTTGCACCACTCTAGAACATCTGAAAAAATTGCAAGCTAACAAGCACACTGTAAAAAAAGAGATAGTCATTTGATAAAATCATGAAAACATTTGATTTTCAGTATTTAAAAAAAAATCAAATGTCAGTTTTCCGAGCAAAATTACTGATTGGTAAAATTTTCAGTTAAAAGGAAATTTATCCATAAAAGAAAAGTTCGAGTCTTTTTTGGCGATAAATTAACGACAGAATATGTGACGTGCGACTACTAGATGTACTCTACTTTTGAGGAACAGGCATTTTTATCGATGATAAAAAACGACGCACCTTTTTTATCGCTGTCAAAGTGAAAAAAATGTGACTGTTAAATAGACTTTTTTATATATGAGTTAATTTATCAGGATAATAAATCGTTTTCTCTTAATAAATTCGGGTTTTTCTTATTTTGTAAGTAAATAGACAAATTATTATTATATCTCTCTTGTTAAGAGTAGGTAGGTACTCTTTAAAGGTAAAACCAAAGATTCGGTTTATTTACTTTGAAAAGTAACCTAAATCTTTGTTTCAAAAATACGGCCATATTACTTTCAAAATTAACAAAATCTTTAAAGATATAATAATATCAAAATCCAAATCTATGTATCGGCCATAATTCAAAAAATTAGCAATAAAAGAAACTTAATACCTAACCATATTCCGTACGCAAGGCTCTAATTCTAATAATATTGTAGTATTTTATTTGAAGACAGTGGCATGACTCACGCTCAGTGTGCCCAATATCAAGCACTGCCAAGTAGGCCAGTTTAAGTGGGTTTTCCTAAGAACTAATATTGAGACAAGAGCAGTGCTCATGCACGGAAACAGAGTGGTCTCAAACTGGAGAGCACCCAGTAGGCTTCCTTAGCTGGTAGGTTCTATATCATTGATATAGGTGGTACAGTGATAGTTACGCCCTTGAAAAGGTATTCGTGATTATTGAAGCAACTAATATTTTCTGATCGGTTAATTAATTTATTTTTTTTATCATTCTCCCGTCATATATACATTTTTCGCAATATATTTTTTATGTATATCTATGAAGTAAATGATTATTTATGTGTTAGTTAATAAACAAACATATATTTAAGAAACATAATTTGATTAATTTATATTATTAATATAAAATTATAACCATTTCAAAAATACGATAGCTTTAACACTGCATTTCTACCTTGAAAATTATATTTAATTAATATTTGTAATCAAAGACAACACATGTTTCATCTTATATTATTTATTATGCATAATTTTACGACGTACTATAAGTTGATTGATAATAAATGTAAATATATAAAACAATCCGATATGTTTCTGCCAATCTCGTTACTTGGAGATACTTATCTATTATCATGTATTCAATCCATATTAAAGAGGAAAGATTCCGATCTATTCATATCATATATTTTATTCTTAAATGTACTTAAACTAACACGTATCGGTGCATGAATATGGACAATTTTTCATATTCTGAGGCACTGTTTATGAGGTGTACCTTGTCCGAAATTTGTTTCGTTAGATAGTATGTATCGAGCATTTATTTCAAAACAATATTAAAATTCTACTTATTATAAATATTAACGCATTCATTACGATTAGTAAAATTAATGCTAGATAGCCGAAGTTTGAAGAATTTAAATTTATGCTCGCTTCTTGATTATGAATTACTACATTCATTTCCACCGAGAATATTTTTGAAGCAATTATCTTGTTGTTTTCTTCGCAAATTTCAGTACATCGACTGTATTTGACCTCAACTATCTGTTACACTTCATAGTTGCAATATCAACTCCGATCACAGCTAACAGTGATGCTAATGATCTCCCAAACTAATGGCCAGTGTATTATTCAGGATTGGAAAATTTAAGAAACAAAAAATATTCTTCAGTATATTCCCAAAAGTGTTAATTCCCATAGTTGCTGAGTATATTTAGCATGCTTGTATCAGTGCGTATAGGACGTAGTTTGACGCAGCTCATCTGTTACATTTTTTACTAGTCGTTCTGTCAACTCGTTTCTTCTGTATGCACCTGCTAATCCAATAATGGATGCAACTTTCTTGATTAAAGCATTGCAGTGTTGTCGTCTGCTTCTTGCAAATAGTTACCAATCTCTGTCTAATTAAAATTTTGGATTTCTTACCTCTCACATTACCTTTCCAAAGCACCTAGCACCGACGCCTGTAGACGAACTACCCCAACCAGGAATTTTGTCGAACCTCTTCTCTTTCGAAGAGTAGGGATCTTTTACTTGCCTAACATTTATCTGAATCTAAGATGATTATTTATACTCGTACTTATAAGTTGTGATAAATAAATAAATAAACTTGTTGACACCAGACTCGTCCTTAGTAACTTGACTACCACCATTTAAAATTGTTATCTATAGATAACATTCGTTCTATCTGATTTTAATTTTATTCGTGATAGAATATGATGGGTTTGATGAATGTTTAATGATCGCAGATAAAGTATTGTACAATACATGTGGGATAAACATTATTTATCGCATATGATTACACGACTCGGCTTAACAGCCTCATGTAAAATTCACATACTTACGATAATAATGTTCTCGAAAAATTCTTCTTTGGGTTTCTAGCGTAGATAACTATCATTCATTCAAAGTCTAATATGAAAACTTTCTACATATACTGTGATCTAATTCTGATCAGATAGTACACTAATAAAGTTAAATCAAGCACCCCGGGCAGCATGTTGGAGGGCGGCAAAATGAGGAAAAAGGAAAGATAAACAATGACTCAAAGAATACTGTTAAACTTGGCAATCCTTTCTATTGAGAATGACAAAGTAAGTGCAGTGAAGTGCGAAGACTCAGTCATGCTATTATATAATTAAAAATATAATTTTAAAAAACACTTATTTTGCAATATTTTGTTTCTTATGGTGGGATGGGGGGTTTCGGAAAAATCTAATCTTGCCCCCTCAAGAAATTTCCAGATCCGGCATTGCTTAGATAATATTTTGCACAAATCAATATCTTTAATGATATATGTAAGTGCTCACACACACACCCTCACGCATCCAACTCGAAGCGTAGGATTGCCTCCTTAAACAGATCTACTGCTATATACATTGAAGGAGGTTCTTAAATATCTCTTCAAAACCTCAGTAGTATAATAAAAATTAGAACGTTAATGGTATGAGCGCGTTTTGATTTTTTTTTTTTTGTCACCATGTTACACAAATTTATCGATTCATTACCTCGCGCAGCTAATTTATCGGAAACGAGGTTTCATTTTCTCCGATGGGTGGTACGCTCAAAAAAAATAGTTGTTATTTATGATGCAAGGACGAAAAATACACTTTTTTGTACAATTACAGATAATTTCCAGGTCCGCATACATATGAGCCCCAAAAACATTTTGCCGTATGTCATACACTATTTTTTATTATTATGAAGAGAATAATAACATTTATTTTGAAGACCTGAAAAATTTGATTTTAATCGACCTCACATTACTTTGGCAGCTTAATAAGAATAGCCTGTTCCATTTGTTCATGGTATTCAAAAGCAGCGATTTGATCATTAATTTATTTTGAAAATACGTTGCATCCGAGGAATATTTTTGACCTACTAGGCTGAAAATTATATCGCCTTGAAAAAAAGTGGTTGTTTTCGTCCAAATATTTGAACCAAAATACGTCACATTTTGATAAAATTGAATAAAAACAATTTTTCGAACACAATAGGAAAATACCGCACTCGATCAATTTTTACCCTATAAAAATAACAAAAAATTAAACTTACACTGTAAAATTAAACTTTATAAATCTTCGAGTAGTTCTTTGCTGAACTTTTGAGATATTTGCAAAAAAAAATCAATTTTAGTCCATATTACTTCACTTTTAATTGTTTTTTAGGAGTGTAAGCCTCTTTAGGACGTGTATGAAAAAAAAGTTTTATTCAAATCAGAATATACTACTCTATTAGACTGACAATCGACTTTTCGAAGAGATTGTAAAAAATAATCATTGATATACTTATGTTTTTATTATGATAAAATTTCAGTCGGCCACTCAACAATTAAAATTGAGTACCTAGTACTTACAGCACAATAAGAATCTAAAGAATGAATGAGAATGATTATTATCATGCAATTAAGAGAAAAATATGATAATGTATTATCGGCTACAGTGGTGCAGACAAAGCGGGCCATAATAAGTCTGTACATACATTACGGTGAAGTTAAATGCAATAGCTATATTTCCTGCCCAGCTAATGTCCGTTGGTGGTGAAAGGGTGAAAGTACAAAAATATTCCCTTTTTTAAGTATATGTCTGCTGAAGGCCTGGGCGTACGTTAGGGATTTTAAATGTTATGGGCAGAAAGCAAAAGCAAAATAAGCTTCATCACTGTGCATATATAAAGCGATTAAATTTAATGAGACAGTATACTGAAAAGTTAATGACATTACAATGCACCCTTTAAATATTCGCAGTGTAAACCATTCGATTGCGTAATTATGTGCCATAGATATCTGACCAACTTCCATCTTCTGACGCCAGCTTTAACAAAGATCTCGAATTCAACATTTCTGTTAAACCGATGTTAATACATTTTTATGACTCATATTTTTGTCCAAATAAAGAATAATACCAAAATGAGATATTTATTACAACTGGGGCAAAAAATAAATCTGTAGGGAAATTAATTTATTTGTAGAAAATATCATGGGTATCTACAGAAAATCGCTTTTAATTCTAAATGAAAAGCTAATAGTAAATGGATAACATACCTAATTGTTTTTACATACATCAAAGTCACTGTTGATACATAGCTTCCTTTGTATGCCAAATATTTCCTAAGATATAATTTTTGGGCATCTGATAACATTTCCTACAACATATTCCTTTCACATTATGTTAACCTGGTTCATTTCCTGGGCAGACTACGAAAAACATATATTTTACAATCAATATTCAGTGTTAAAATTTTTACCATTTTACAGATATCCGATCGTTTACTTAAGATTTTGCATTTACTCTACTCCTCTTAATAACTTAATGAATTGTCACTTAAAAACTCTAAACAACTATTAAGTATATCTTACGAAGTCAAAAGTTTACAATTTCTTCAAGATTTTGATATTTAAATAGGTTTCTGATCTTCGCCATAATTTTATTCAATGGGACGGATAACTCCATATTGCGCCACATTATAAAGAATATAAGATTTCTTTTACTCGCAAAGACGAAAGTGTTGCAACTGTTTAAAATCCAAGTGCATAAAGCCTTTACCAGTATTTACTCGTATAGATTGCCACTGAAAACGAAAAGTTCGAAGCTTGAACTTGACTTTTGCAATTTTTAGTCCGATCATTTAAGGTTTAAAAACGCCATTTTCGGGGAAAAAATGTCTTTTTCTTTTTTGGGGTGCTGAATCCGAATCTGAGGTTTGTCACCTCGCCAGATGTCGCCTTCACAACGAAAATCGCAAAAAACTTCAATTGTTTGGCACTTTTTTCAGTTTTTTGACTATCTGTAACTCGAAAACTAAGCGTTTTTCAAAAACGCTTACGATGTAACAAATTAAAGTAGGCAAAATTTCTTACAAAAAGCATATATTAACTTTTAATCTTGGAAATCCATAACGCCGCTAGGGCGTGTTGAAAAAAGGCCGTTTTCTGGGTTTCCGTAAAAAAAGCTAAAAACGCTATGCGCGATGCCCTACTATCCCCCCTACTATCAACCTCATACACTTGAAACCAATTTTTATTTATGATAACTTGAATTCTTCAAGTACAAACATCAAAAAATCCATTGTACTTTCTCCTTAATCCATCAATTATTATTAGGTTAAAACCCCAAGAGTCCTAATTGATGGCATAATATTCTGAAAGTCCTCTTTATCTACCGCTAGCTGACATTATTAGTCTTTTTTGCTATATATGTCTATATATGCGTATATTATATATTATTTATTTATTTACATAAACTTGTTTATTTGTATTATTGTGTTTATTGTACTTATATACTTATTTTATAAGACAACCTTTATATGTATACTTGACATATCATTTGTTTTGTAATGATCTAAATGGATGAATAAAGATTATTATACCTAAGTAGGTCCCCTAACATACATTTTTTGTGACCCTTTCGCCCCTCTCCAGCGCGAACTTGGACAGGTCTGTTTCGTCTTTCAGTTGGCTTCCGTTAGCGATCGCAGGTTGTTCCATATTTTTATTTAACGAATATTGTGCGCAAAATGTCTAGGCAGTGTATCATATGCGACGGATCGTTAGATGATGGAACTGAGACGTATACAATGAAGGAAAAGGGCCAATCCCTTGCTGCAGAGCATGACAATGTTGTAGTAGTCGATAAGGATATAAACCTCCTGGTCATTATAAATGGAACCCTGACGTCTACAAATGTATATTTTCTGAAACCAGGGAAAACTAAAGATCCTCCATCTGTTTACCAACCTCCAAGCGCTATTGAGAAAAGCCTGGCAGAAAATATTTTATTTAACATGCAGTCAGTGGTTGTGACTCCATCTCTGCTATTTTCAAACAAGGAAAAGCCAAGTCCTTGAAAATCCTTACAAGTCATCCTGACCTCTCAGTGTACATCCGACGTTTCAGAAACCCTCTTGCGACATCGGAGGAAATTTCGGAGGAAGGGAAAAAATTCCTGGTGGCCTTGTATGGTAGAGAACATCACACCACTCCAATTAATAAACTGCGGTATAAACATTATGTGTCGTCAACGTTCAAGGTCAGCGGAAATGTAGCATCCACCCCCCCCTACCAAAGCTGCAGCCCAGCAACACAGTTATAGGGTATTTCATCAAATACAGCAGTGGCTGAGGAATGTTCAACCGCCTGAGCAGTGGGGCAAAGGCAACTTGGTTCCCATTACGGCCCTCAAGCCTCCAGCCCCAGAGAAGCTTCTGAAAATCATTGCCTGCAAATGCCAGAAGAGCTGCAAGGGCAACTGCGTGTGCAGAAGGGTGAAGACACGCTGGATGTCCAACCTGGTACTTGTTCTACTTACTCTACTTACTTAATGGTACTTCTTCTGTTTTTTCTTTTTTTATTTTTTTAAATAATTATTGTTATCTAAAACTTCCATTCGCTCTGTTCCAGCTGATGATTCTGATTCTGAACATTAAGAAGATTTTATGGGTGAAATGTAAATGTTGTTGTAAATACAATTTTGTTCCATATTATGTTTCCCTCCATCAACACATACTTCCCCTACGAATGAAATGTAACACAATTTCATTTGACTAGAAGAGCGTCGATCACTGACATTAATTAATTCCGTAAATGTGACGAGGGCATACCAGGTATTCGTAAAATAATTAGTTTCAGGTATATGAAGTTGATAGTAGGGCATTTAGAATAGCGTTTTTAACTTTTTTTAGCGGAGACCCAGAAAACGGCCTTTTTTCAACACGCGCCTGCGGCGTTATGTATTTTCCAATATTAAAAGTTAATATATGCTTTTTGTAAGAAATTTTGTCTACTTTAATTTGTTATATCGTGAGAATTTTTGAAAAACGCTTATTTTTCGAGTTACAGTCAAAAAACTGAAAGAAATGCCAAACAATTGAGGTTTTTGCAATTTTGGTTGTGAAGCCGACACCTGGGGAGGTGGCAAACCTAAGATTCGGATTCAGCACCCCAAAAAACATATAGATCCGGTGAGAAAAACTTCAACATTTTTTTCTGGAAAAAAACCCTGCTTACTGGACTATTTCTCGAGCAAATAAAAAAGGCAACAAAAACATTACGACTTCATTAAAATAACGTTACTCTCTGTACCATTTTTTCCGGAAATTAAATCACTTACCTTTATAGGTTTAGGTACGTGGGCTTGTTTGATGACACCATACAGAATGGTTCACCGGCGTTAATAATAAGCTCGTAAAGTTTCTGTTGCATTTTTATCTGCTCGGTAAAATTGAAGACCTCTATAAATGCAAAAATAATGATGCACCGACCTGCGTTGAAAAAATTCGGTCAAAGACATATTGCTGATCAGAAGTTAAGATTTTGGTACAAACTCCAACAGTTCATTAGTATCATAACAAATTTTTCTAGTGTGTTTCCTATTGATTAATTTGATGATATTCTATCCTAGTGAACATATGAAATATATATCCGACTATGGCCTAGTCGGACACACATTTACCAGAAGGTAGAATAATGTTGCTTTCTAAATGAAGAAAACACTCGTTTAGAATAGGTTCGACAATATCAACCTCAAACTTTGAGCATTCATCATCTTCTAGTAGTCCGCTGCCATAAATAGCTGAAGATCATCGCATGTGGTAGATCGTCGAGTTTGCCACCTCGATTACACTCGTAGATAGAAACACTCAATATTCTTTAAATAAATAGTGTAACTCTACCTAAAGCACTTGTTCACAGTGGGTTGATTAACAACGAACTCAACGGTTTTCTTCTATGAAACTTCTTATTGTCTCAAGTTTAATTTCGTTATATTATCTGCTTGACAATGTTCGAAAAACGCACTTACAATTAGTATAGTTGTCAGATTAACAAATTCTGGCAGATTCACCGCCCTCACAGATTTTTATGCACGTTGTCACATTGCCCCAATAGCGAACTACATCCAAAAAATTTCACAGAAATTCTATACCTTCAGGGTAAAACACGTCCTATCATACTAAGGAATGCCCATTTTACGAAAACTTCTATAGCCAACCTTCCTTCTACTCCAACTTTCTCTTGTCTTATCTTCTTCTCTCTACCTCACACTTTTAATTATTTCCTGTCCCTCTTATCGTTTTCGTTTGTTTATTTTTGTTTTCTAAATTATTCTTCACTAAACTTACCCTGCCTATACGAAAATCAAAAACATACATAAAAAAATCGGCAGCTACTGGAAGCGGCTGGAACCTCTTTGTTAAATGAAACATTAGCATTTCAGTAATTTTACTAGATTTTAGAGGAATATTTGTAGTTTAATTCTTCGATTTGTCTGTATATATATTTAAAAAGGGCACTAAACGTAATCCGCTCTACTTCTAGAGCAGTGAAGAAACCCTCACACGTGAATTGACACGTGATGTGACTAGTTTCACGACGTAGCGGCTACGCGCATCGATCATGTCATGCGAAATGCGATCTATGCCATATTTGCTTTGTTTTTAATTATTTTTACGGAAACCAAATCGAAAGGGTGGAAGTGTGATATATCGTTGAAATCAGAATTTTAACTGCTTTTCAATGGTTCCATTGCAAATTGAAAGTAATTATAAAATTAACAACTTGTTGCGTCAAAATTGCACTAAACGTAATCCGATATCAACCAAAACCTTTTCAGATCTTCTGGAGCACTAAAGAAACGCACACGCAAAGTTTCATTCAAATCCGTTCAGTAGTTTCGGCGCTATCGTGCTAACACACATACACACATACAAACATTTTTCAAAAACCGCTTTTTTGGGTTCCTAGGACCTCAAAACGGAAAGATTTGATGTTATCTCAATTTTCGTTTTTGAACCAATTTTAGTAACCTCACAATTTTATTGTGGAGAGGTTAACAAGGTCTTAAAAATATTATAGCTGTCAGCTGGTGATGCTGTTGCCGCGGTAGCTGTTTCATTCAGCTTTTCTGGTATTAGCTGCCAAAATTAAATCAGTGTGCGTCTACCTTTAATATATTTAAGTTTTAATTATCTTTATTCTCTTTTGGAAATTTTAATGTAATTAACTTATTTTATTCAATTTGTTGACAGGTGATAAGTTTTATCTTCGTCCTGTATATCCCCTCACCCAGCATGGCGGTTACCATGATGGTTGACTGGGTGGCTCGGATCTAGTCCTGGGGAGGATAATTGTAGTTAAATGTAAATGAAATTGTGTTCTGTTCAGTTCAATTAGGTACGTAGTCATGTTGCAATGAAACTAGTATCATGATACTAGTGAGTAAACTACATAATATACTAGTGGGATATCGACTACAGTCACTGAACATTAAATTTTTATATGGGTGATAATTTTTATTGAGTTCCAAAATCGAATTTTCATGTCAGTCGGATTTTTATTTTCTTTAGTTATTTATTCTATTACCTCTAAAATTAACCAAAATTCTCCTTAGGAGGAAAATCTAAACACAGCTGTTAGGGGCCGTCCATAAATGATGTCACACTTTATTTGCCAATTTTTTCACACATCGTCACGCTCGCTCAACAACTCCCTCCCCCCCTCGCCTGTCATGTCACACTAACGGACGGTCATTATTTAGAATTTAGAGGAGCGTAAAAACGCTGGATAAATGAATAACAAGTAAAACTCCCAGCGCCCCCCCCCCCTGTCACAAGCTGTCACAACTTCCAGAATCCCCTCTCACCCCTAAAAGCGCGACATCATTTATCGACGGCCCTTTATACGTTTCCTATTTTGTTACTTAACTTTAATAACTTTAAATGTTATTGAACCACTTATATAAGTGAAACTTAAATTACATAAGAATGTCAAACCAGTATTTATTTATGTCTAGATGAGCATTATGTTTCTCATATTTACATCATTACATATGAAAGTTCTTTACTTTAGTAATAAAAAAAAACGAGAAATTATCATATATTTATTATACTTCATAAATTTCTTTTGTAATGTCTTGAGTGTAATTATTTATTTTGTTAAAAAAAAATGACATGCTATTGGTTACAATGCGTAGTTAGATATTTGTATGTACCTACTTATGTCGATTCCTAGAATATACAGGGTGTTGCATCATGAGAGGGACATAGCTTAATAGGAGGTAGAGAACATCAGTGGTAACCGGAACCTCCCATAGAAATGTCTCATTGGGCCTTCATTACGAAGTTACAGGGTGTTAAATAATTTTTGGCCAAACCTGTTTTTTATCATAACTTTGACAGGGAATGAAATAACGGATTCATATTTGGTACGGCTAATGTACTAACGAGCCCCAAGAGATACATGTATAAAAAAAATATATCCAGGTCCGGACTCACTATAATTTATGTTTCTTCTTTGCGTCAATAAAACATCACCCTGTATATATGTTTTTGAAATTTCGATACGATATTCGAAAAGAGCAAGAAAAAACAAACAAAATGGCCTATTTCATTTTTTTGTTACACCTTCGTGGTTATTTAAATACGTTGTTAAATGTGCAAGAAAATGGATTACAGAACCCTATTAAATGAGAGGCACGTGAAATAAATAGTTTTATAACTAAAATTTGCAAAAATTCTATTGAGCCTAGGTGGTCTGGGTGAATCCTAATTCCGGCACGTTTTAAAGGTCCATTTTGGTAAAAAACTGTGGTCCTAATAAGTAACCGGGTATGAAATAACAAAATTTTTAATCAATCACAGTAGGCTTGTTCAAAGAATAAAAGTGACAGATAATTTAAACCATTTAGGCCTAAGCAACCAGTTACTTTGATCAAGAAAATCATCAACATTTTATACTTAAACATAATATTTTTAGTCGCAAACTCCTCTATAAATCCTTATTTTACTATAAGGAACCTAACCAGACTGCAACCAACAGCTACTCTCCGGGCTATGTGCCCCGCCGAGCGCTGAATTACAAGTTACAAGCCTGGCGCGTTAAGTGTAATAATTGCATATTACCATCAAAACGCTAATGCTTCGATTGCAACAAACACCAGCCGAAAGACTGATCCTACTTAAAGGAGCTCCCTTGCCAGTCGTCACACACCACTTGCAGACTGCAGTTTCGAGCTATTGGCTCTCGTCAGTGCAAGGTAGGTATGCGACGACCGACATGAGAATCCTTTGACTATAGTACAATCGGGTATTCTTACAATAGCGACATGTAAAACAGCCAGCAGGCGCCATCCAGCGGTCCAGTGTCTGTTGCAATCGAAAAATAAATAGCCTGACTTGGCTTAGCATAGTTCAAATGTGCTTTTAGAGGGCGGAGTATTAAACATAATATTTTTAGTCGCAAACTCCTCTATAAATCCTTATTTTACTATAAGGAACCTAACCAGATTGCAACCAACAGCTACTCTCCGGGCTATGTGCCCCGCCGAGCGCTGAATTACAAGTTACACATTTGAACTATGCTAAGCCAAGTCAGGCTATTTATTTTTCGATTGCAACAGACACTGGACCGCTGGATGGCGCCTGCTGGCTGTTTTACATGTCGCTATTGTAAGAATACCGGAATGTACTATAGTCAAAGGATTCTCATGTCGGTCGTCGCATACCTACCTTGCACTGACGAGAGCCAATAGCTCGAAACTGCAGTCTGCAAGTGGTGTGTGACGACTGGCAAGGGAGCTCCTTTAAGTAGGATCAGTCTTTCGGCTGGTGTTTGTTGCAATCGAAGCATTAGCGTTTTGATGGTAATATGCAATTATTACACTTAACGCGCCAGGCTTGTAACTTGTAATTCAGCGCTCGGCGGGGCACATAGCCCGGAGAGTAGCTGTTGGTTGCAGTCTGGTTAGGTTCATTATAGTAAAATAAGGATTTATAGAGGAGTTTGCGACTAAAAATATTATGTTTAATATTCCGCCCTCTAAAAGCACATTTGAACTATTTTATACTTAATAAAAATTGGAAAAGAGAACAAACTAAAATCTAAATAAATAAAATATTTTCCATTCAATTAACAATAAATAACAAAACAATAACTAAATGTGTTTAAAAATAAAACGTAATTGACACTAAAGTAAATTTTCAAAATGTCCTCCCCCACATTCTGTGCATTTTCTTGCGCGTTTAGAAAGGTCACCAATTGCTCGACGTATCATTTCTGGATTATTCCGTATTTCGTCGCAGGTTGTAACGATGCGCTGGATTAAATGTTGTCTACTTTCAATTTCAATGCTATAAACCTCGTTTTTTAAGTGGCCCCATAAAAAGTAATCACAAGGGTTACAATCAGGAGATCTTGGTGGCCATTCATGTGGACCCCCGCGTCCAATCCATCTATTAGGATACACATTGTTTAAGTGTTCTCTTACTTGAAGGTTAAAATGTGGTGGGGCCCCATCATGCTGAAACAACATGCCTCTTATACCGATATTTTCTAACATATTCGGTAAAATGTTTTGAAGAAAATCAAAGTAAATTTCACCATTCAATCTTTCTTCAAAAAAATGTGGCCCTATCAAATGTCTATTCACAAGTCCGACCCAAACATTTACAGAAAACCTGTGTTGCGAACGGCGTTGGCGTACCGCATGTGGGTTTTCCTGTGCCCATTTATGATTATTTCGTGAATTGTTTACTCCATCCCTTGTAAATTGTGCCTCATCCGTAAATAAGGTTCTGTAAATGACTGGGCGATGGTTAGACAACCAATGACAAAATGCCAGGCGGGGGATATCGTCGCCTTGTTGAAGACGCTGTACCTGCTGGATATGATATGGATGGTAACGTTCTCTTTTCAGGGTTCTCCATACTCGCCAATGAGGAATACCAGTTGCCAAACTGATTCGTCTAGTGCTCATATTTGGGTTTTCTTGAACTACGTTTATAATATTGTTTTGTTCCTGCACACCTTGTTGTAAAACACGCTCCACAACTGCAGAAGTAGGAAACTTTCCGTGTTGTCTTGCATACTGGAACACCGTACTAAAGGTTTTATGATTAGGGCATCGACGACCAGGAAAACGCAACCGATATTCTCTCTCCGTCGACCTACCATTTCCATTACAGAAACCATAGATGAATATTATGTCAGCATATTCCACGTTTGTAAATTTTACTGGCATAGTTAAAATATTTTCACAAGTTTTCATTAACTAAATGCGGATTATTGACACATTAAATTACTAACAAACAATTAGTCAACTGTTTAGGAGATTTCTTTTTATTATCTGTCACTTTGAACAAGCCTACTGTGATTGATTAAAAATTTTGTTATTTCATACCCGATTACTTATTAGGACCACAGTTTTTTACCAAAATGGACCTTTAAAACGTGCCGGAATTAGGATTCACCCAGACCACCTAGGCTCAATAGAATTTTTGCAAATTTTAGTTATAAAACTATTTATTTCACGTGCCTCTCATTTAATAGGGTTCTGTAATCCATTTTCTTGCACATTTAACAACGTTTTAAATAACCACGAAGGTGTAACAAAAAAATGAAATAGGCCATTTTGCTTGTTTTTTCTTGCTCTTTTCGAATATCGTATCGAAATTTCAAAAAAATATATACAGGGTGATGTTTTATTAATGCAAAGAAGAAACATAAATTATAGTGAGTCCGGACCTGGATATATTTTTTTTTATACATGTACCTCTTGGGGCTCGTTAGTACATTAGCCGTACCAAATATGAATCCGTTATTTCATTCCCTGTCAAAGTTATGACAAAAAACAGGTTTGGCCAAAAATTATTTAACACCCTGTAACTTCGTAATGAAGGCCCAATGAGACATTTCTATGGGAGGTTCCGGTTACCACTGATGTTCTCTACCTCCTATTAAGCTATGTCCCTCTCATGATGCAACACCCTGTATACTTCACAATGGGCAAAAATGGAGCACGTTAAATGTTGAAAGTTAATACAAACATTTACAGCAATGTTTTTTCCCTCTGGTCGCTGGCCTTACAAACTATGTGTTTTGGACGCTAATATATTAAATTGTTACTGTTAAAGAAGCCGTATTAAATGCGTATAAAATAAACAACAGCGATGTTATTTTCATTAATACTCTGTAATATTCAAAAATTAAATTGTCCCAAGTTAACATTGAATTAATTATACTATCCCTATCGTTCAGGAGTATCATTCATATTAAATTTCAAATATAACCTTTATAACTTGTAGTTGTACTACATTTACTAAATTTCATTTCACTTACAGTTTCATCATAGAAACCATACATATCATAATTGACTAAATTACCATGAAAGTTCTCGATTTATCATAGATACACGGAGCGCCAGACAGTCAGAAGACAAACTCTCGTAGTATAAAAATCTGGTCACTATATTTTCTTATTCAGGTATAAATGATCCAAAAAAATGTTAATCGTATGTAAATAGTAAAAGAGGTTGTAGCCCAATTCCGGATAATATTACATACTGGTGTTAGAAAAGTATGGGAACGGTGGAAAATCTCGAACAGTTTGCATCTAATCGAAAAATAAAAAAATACGTGTCAAAAATTTTTCAAAAAACTATCTACTTTTACCAAAATGACCTCCCCACCAACCACCCTGTGGGTGGAGCGAGGGGCAACTTTAAAATTTGAAATAGAAACCCCTATTTTTTATTGCGGAATCGGATTCTACGGCAAAAAATACGTAAATTTTATTCCGGACATTTTTTTCGATTCTTGCGTGGTGTCGATGTAATCGCAAAAAATGAGAAGAAAACATTACTGTTTCAGTAGCGTCTGGTGCCCATAAAAAAACGTCCAATTCAAAAACTGAAAAACACGTATTTTTTATTTTTACGAAATCTATCCAATGACATTATATTCGACTCTCCCACCCCTAACCCAGTGGGTGGGGTGGAGGGTAACTTTGAAATTTGTAATGAAAATCCCTATTTTTTATAGCGGATTCGGATTCCACGGCCAATATAGAATTCGCGTAATTTTAATCGGGCATTTTTTTCGATTCTCGCAAGGTGTCGCTGCAATCTCAAAAAATTGAGTGGAAACATGAAAGTTTTGAACGCATACTTAAAAAATACGAAAAGTAAAACTACTGATCTCAGAGTGAATGATTTCCCGAGCTGTTTTGAGAACAGTGATTTTACACGATCGTGCGGAAATTACAACAACTATTAACACTCTGTAAATTTATTAGCAGCTAGCAATTTTCAATAGGGCAATAAAAAACTCGATAACAGTGGCTTTACCTCAATTCAGCCACTTCAGGCAAGTCCTTGATCCCAGCCAGTGAAGGCAAGGAGGCAACTCAGCCATTTAAGGCAAGGTGAGGATTTCGGCTAGTTGAGGCAAGTTTACAGCTTAACTGTTACACTGGCAGGTTTTAATTTCAAAATTACAGCAGGTGTTCAAAATGGTGCCCATTGACTTCTTGGCATTGTCCGAGACGAACGTAAAAATTTTCAATAACACTTCTCGTTGCCTCAGTTCTTCCAAATCACGAGGTTTAGTGAAATAAACCTTACCCTTCACGTAGCCCCAAACAAAATAATCAAGTTGCGCGAGGTCGGGAGATCTTGCTGGCCATTCAATAATTCCTCTTCGACCAATCCATCGATTTTCGAAAGTATCATTCAAATAGTCCCTAACAATATCCCGATAGTGTGGAGGAGCCCCATCTTGCTGGAACCAAACATTATCGAACTCATCACCAGCAATCTCTTGTATTGCGGGAACTATTTGATTTGTCAACATTTCCAGGTATTTTTCTCCATTCAAATTTCCATCTATGAAAAACGGTCCTATGATTCGATCCCTGAAAACTCCTGCCCAAACATTTAATTTTTGTGGATACTGCGTGTCTGTTTCAAGCATCCAGTGAGGGTTTTCGTCACTTCAATATCTGAAATTATGGCGATTAACTTTTCCACTGAGTTCGAAAGTTGCTTCATCTGAGAAGACAAGTAGAGACAGTGCTTAGTATGACTTTACTATACGATATGAATCTTTTTGGTTCACGCAAAACATTTGACACTCAATAATAATGATAAGGATCGAGTAACTCTATATTAAAAACTGAATAGATATAATTAGAGCGGTAAAAAATATGTTTAATATGAACTAGGTAGTGTTTTCTAGATTAGCCAAGTTGTAAATATTGAAATAATATAAATAATTAATTAATTATTGATGGTTGCTATATTTCTAGAAGAAAGACGTATTTCATGATATCATTTAGTTATATCACGTATATGAGTAATCTGTTAGATTTCTATTTTAAATCTGTGTCAATTATGCTTTTGTAATTTTGAACTTGCAATTAATCAATGAACCAAATGAGAATATATTCAAATTCAAATGATTTAACATTTGAGGTATTTAATACACTGAAGACCTAATACTTTTAAGCAATTAATCAAAGGACATACGGAAATATTAAAAACACATTTGACTTCTCGCTGTTTTTTATTTACGTACCTATGCCATAACGTATCTATTTGTACTTTGTAAGAGCGCTATATACACCATCACACATATTTAATATTTAATATAGAAATGTTCGCAAGATACTCCAAGCTACGAAAAAATCAATAAGAACCAGTACAAACATAGCAGACAATGTTCGGTTACAATTATTTTGTATTAGCTCTATATCAGTTACAAAGGACATATTTACCAACATGCATGAATTTCTTTTGTTGAAGATATTTTCATCTACACGTTTCTAATGTTTTCAACTGTATTTATTTTTGTTGTGAACTTCAGCTACTGCCTTCCTGCTTGCTGCTTGCTTCTCTTGGCTGAATAATATACTTATAGAATTCTTCATTAGTTTAAATTGCCCCAGGTAGAACATAATATTGGCTGAACCGTGGTTCAATATTGGATCAATATAGATACATTGAAATTGTAACAGAAATATTGAACTAATATTAATATACACTGGTATTAAAATATCGGCGTGCCTATGTTGGTAGTATATTGTTTTAACACATTCCAATCCAGATATACGCAGACAATATTGATAAATATCTGTTAATATTAATTTTACAACATTGAAAAGTCTATATTCGCATTATATTGTTATTACATTTTTTGATAATAGTCCAGGGCATTTAGATCAAAATCGCCCGAATAGCGGAAATTTTTAGGCACAGCAGATATCGAGATTTCTGCGGTTTTCTGCATTGTGTTCAGGAAGGTCCGAGGGAACGACTCTACATAGTCTGGTTTAGCCATTTTTTGAAAAATGCCTTCTGGGCCGGAAAATGCATTTTCCAATTGCATCATTACTTGCACCATTATAGGAACGACTGGAAACTCGGAAAAATCACTCGGAAATCGTTACTCGGGGGTTTTCGGGGCTGCCGAACTCGATTCTGGCATTGGAATTACCCGGGGGCGCTCGAGGGTGGCTCTGCGGGGTTGTCTGGGGGTGATTGGGTGGGAAATGGCAGCGTCCATGAAAGTCTCTCCAAAATCGATACTCGGGGGTTTTCGGGGATGCCGATTTCAATTCCGGCATTAGACTTCCCCGGGGGTGCTCGGGGGTGGCTCTGTGGGAAATGGTAAAGGAGAAAGTGAAAAATCAGAAATTATGAATATCCCATAAAAGATACATACCTCTTCACTATCGCAGCTTCTTATATCTCCAGAAACATCCATTGTAAGCTCAAGCCAATATTCGATTCCGTTTAAAAACAAATCCTCGAACACGTGATCTATCAAAGATGACTTACAAGAGTGCCGGACACAGCTCAAACACCAAAAAAATGGTCCAAAATCCAAGAAACTTGATTACTGTAGCACTGTATTTACATACAACGAAAAGGCAACGTGGTCCTGAACGACAGATCTAATACTGATGCCACACAGACGCCGACTGCGCGCGGGAACTTGACCCATATTTTTTCTCTTCAGTCGATACAGAATATTTCTATTCGCGCCGGTCCCCGTGGTAACTCTACTCTCTTTATAGCTTTGGCGCCTTTTTCAAATCCAGTTTCGAGGCACAAAAGACTTCCAAAGCAATTGTTTTTATAATATGTGTAATGTTTATTTATTTAATATTCAATCTAAATTTTTATTATTCATACCCCCGGGGAAGTCTAATGCCAGAATTGAATTCGGCATCCCCGAAAACCCCCGAGTGACAAGTTTGGAGCGCTTCCCATGGACTATGCTATTTCCCCCCCCAGAGTGACCCCCAGACAACCCCACAGAGGGACCCCCGAGCGCCCCCGGGGAAATCTAATGCTGGAAATGAATTCGGCATCCCCGAAAACCCCCGAGTAACGAGTTTGGAGCGATTTTCATGCACGCTGCCATTTCTCCCCCAATTCACCCCCCGCGCACCCCCACAGAGCCACCCCCGTGCACCCCCGGGTAATTCTAATGCCAGAATCGAGTTCGGCTGCCCCGAAAACCCCCGAGTAATGATTTCCGAGTGATTTTTCCGAGTTTCCAGTCGTTCCTATAATGGTGCAAGTAATGATGCAATTGGAAAATGCATTTTCCGGCCCAGAAGGCATTTTTCAAAAAATGGCTAAACCAGACTATGTAGAGTCGTTTCCTGGGACCTTCCTGAACACAATGCAGAAAACCGCATCTCGATATCTGCTGTGCCTAAAAATTTCCGCTATTTTTCCTAACTTCCCTGGACTATAATATTGTACAAAAAATATCGATTGATAAAGGTAAATATTGATTCTAAAATATTCGGAAACTCATATATAACTCATATTTGTCAACTATGTGTAAAATTATATTGTTTAGGGAATATTTTCTAATACCAATAAATATTGATTTTCCAATATTGGAAAGTGTATATATTATTATGTTGTTATTGAACTTTTTAGTAATATTGCACAACAAACATCGACTGATAACGACAAATACTGATTTTAAAATATCGGGATACTCATATTGAGATTATATTGTTAAACTCTCTTTTAAATAATATTGTTTAACCGATTGGATAGTCATACTGCGCCTAGGCTGACTGCAATAAGTTGCATGGCTCTCCTTGCAATATGCTTGTACAAGCATACAATTTCTGACTTAGAGCCTCCAGACAATGTAATTCAATAATGACAAAGAGAAATTCACTGTGGTGATGCTCACCTAATCTGTACTAGCAAAGGCCCAAGATGCCTTTAGTAATTTTACAGATGATGTAGTTGTACCTACCATACACAATTGTGGATGTATATTTCAGCTGGAGGTTTTCTTACAATCACTTCTAGATCTTGTTAGTGAGGTTCTTAAAATAATAATAATTATTCAAAAATTGTACTTTATGAAAATTACAAGAAATAGCTTTACCATCTTTGGGCATTACGCTACATTTTCATTAAATATTGGGTCAATATAAGATTTCAAATAATAATTTATATTGGAATAAAATATTATATGATATGATCTTTAAATATTTGTTGAATATAGCTTAACCAATATTGGGTCTATATACAAAAATGTTCACATTTTTTATTTGTTCAATGTTGCGTTTTTTACATAGAGCCAACGTTTTTGTAATATTAAACCAATATTGGTTAATATTAGTGTTCTACCTGGGGCGGTTATAAAAATTAATCTCATTAGCTTTATTGAGTACCATAACATAAAAATAAGCTGGTAGACAGTAAAAACACATTTAGACGTAAGCAAACTTAACGTGTTTTATATAATACAGGGTGCCCAGGGAACAAGTGCACACTTTTTGTCGACAACGATGGGTGGTGATTCATACAAACTTTTTTAAATTAGCCTCCCTTTGATGATTTACCTTCTTTCTAAGGATTATGTTAAAAGCTAGTCTGATATTCTCTTCTCCAAAATAAAAATTTAGAGAGCTAAAGTTCTCTCGCTTATCCTCTTTATAGGTCCCTTTTTAACGTGCTACCATGTACTATAGTGTGACCCAAAAGAATAAATAGAGCCAGGGGCGCGCGGATTTACGAATTTCGTAAATTCCATAATTCCATAATATTTCGAAAAAATTAAAGCCTTCGGATTGTGTTAATTATGCATGAGCTACCGTGTCTTAAATTAAAATATTATGGATGGGTTTTTTGTTTACTTTTATAAAATATGAACAATATTATTATTTTATACAGCGTGCCCCATTTTGCTTGGAACCACTCCTATAAAAGATTATTTAATGTCCGATTTAGATATACATATTTTTTAAATATAGATCTTTGAAAAGCGCATCTTTGTGTTATATTAAATTTTGCAAAACATAATAGCTTGGCCTACTATGATTTTTTTCGGGTCAGAAAATGGTAAAATTTCATTGGCGATTTTTTTATTTCAAATCTGAGTGCACCACTGGATTCATCAACCCCTCAAATGCGTTTATACCAAAATTTATTGAAAAAGTCGTATTTTTGGATTTTTCCTGAGAGAAATAAAAATCCAGAAATTGCCGAAGAAATTGAACTGTTGCATGGGATTGTGTATTTATGAAAAGATGCCTTGACTGAAATAACTGTCAATTGAATGATTCATTGTTAAAAAAACAGTAATGCTCAATTTAAAAATTTTTAATTATCAAACAATTTTATCCTAACAAATAAAAATCAAGGGGTGTTAAATTCGGCGATTTTGGCAGCCAAGCTATCAATAGACTACTACGTCCAATCCACATACCGGAAAAATTTTGGTTGAATCACGTCCTGGCAATTAATGCATCGTGTGTGGTACATCCATCTAGTTGGAAATGTAACTGTTGTCTTCCCTGCAGGTTTTGAATCTCGTTCCAAAACTGATTTCTCAAGAACTTCAGCAAATTTAAACTTTTCATTAAAAAAAAATAGGGACCAATTAAGCGCTCGTTCAAAATATCACACCGACATTTATTTTTTGTGAATATTGACTTCTGCAATAGATTACCAAAGTGGGATTTTCCTCTGCCCAAAATCTACAATTCTGTGAGGAAACGACTTTTTCAACAAAATTTGGGGGTTCCTGAATCCAGTGGCGTACTCAGATTTAAAATGAAAAAATCGCTAATAAGATTTCACTATTTTCCGACCCGGAAAAAAATCATAGTAGGCCACGCTATTATGTTTTGTAAAATTTAATATAACACAAAGATGCGTTTTTCAAAGATTTATATTTTTTTTAAATATATCTAAATTGGACATTAAATAAACTTTTTGTAGGAGTGGTTCCAAGCAAAATGGAATACGTTGTATATACTTATATAAATATACCGGGTGTCAACGGATCATGGTAGACCACCCTTTTTCCCCTATTTTTAAAAATATCGGAATGAAAATTATATGACCAAGAAGTCACTTTTTGGCATAACTGTCATTTTTCCCCACTTTTGATTTTTAAATGAAACACCCTGTATATTATTAAATTTTTGGAATCCTTGTAAAATTCTGAGTACGGTGATGCCCCATAAGTGACATTTCGACTCCATGAAAAAAATTTGTCTTAAAATAAAAAAAATAAAAAAATTAAAATAAGAAATAATTGCTTTTGGACACATTCACAGATTCCTTAGAGCATCCGCTGTTTTATGGTAGTACTCTACCATTATGGTTCCATTTGAAAAAATTAAGTTTTGGTAAAAAAACTGTTTAGGCCAAATTTGACGGCCCAGAAAATAGACATTTTCAAATTTTTATGCTCGATTTGATTTTTCTGACATCACACCGGTCCACTACAAGCATTTTTTTCTGGTCATGGCACTCTAGTGTACCAACAAATTTTGAGTCAAATTTTTATCATGGAGTCGAAATGTCACATACAGGGCATCACTATACTCAGAATTTTTCAAGCATTCCAGAAATGTAATAATATACATGGTGTTCCATTTAAAAATCAAAAGTTGGGGTCATTTCCGGTGAAACTGGAAGTGGGAGAAAATGACGGTTATGTTATAAAATGCCTTCTTGGTCATATAATACATCTACCAAGTTTCATTCTTACATTCTTAAAAATAAGGAAAAATGGGGGTATACCATGATCCGTTGACACCCGGTATGTGTGGCGCCACTGGATGACGAACTAGCCCAATATTTGACTTTCGTCCATTAAAACTCCGCCTATTTCACAGCAGTCAACAAATTATTAGGTATAAATGCGGCACGTTCACACATTCAACCCATTTGGTCGACTATGGCAATTAGACAGAATGTCCTAGTCATGGTCTTCATTTGTGGTAGGAGGCAAGAACGGATAAAATTTAATATATTTCTATGGTAGAACGAGGTGCCGCTTCAGTATTAAATAACAGCTAAATCTTTTGACGAGAATGCCGCTGATTTTTTGCTCCACTATACACCCTAATAACCCGATATGAACTTTTTTGTTGCTAGGAATTTAGCGATGCTGAATATTGGCAAACAGAATATCTGTTCGATTATAACTAATTAAACGGAGAATATCAGAGAGGTGGTCTACATTAAAGGTGTTTTACTTCTTCTAATCTAGGACAAGATTTTACTAATATAAGTATGGTATTTCGAGGATGAAAAGTGATATTTGAATTAATTAGGGACTGTTACATTATATCTAAATAAATTTCCAAGTTATGTTTGGTATCTAAATTCAGTCTTGAGGACGGGTATTTTCTCTAATTTTATGTAAATTGAATTGAATGAAATTAAATACTTTTTTCTCTTTGTGCTGTTGGCGACCAGTACTTTATTAAATTTTTCATTTATTTGCAATAATTAGGTATTCTTCCTTGTGATAATTTCTAAATTTTAAAATTCATTACCTATGTCCTTCAGATATAAAACTTTATCAAATTATTATGTAAATTTAATATGATAAAATTACATAGCAAAAATGCTGCATGGTAAATTATTTAAATGTGCCATTCAACTTTTTTACTTATGTAACATAAATCACCGTCCGTAGAAGTAACCTGTCTATTTAATATAATGAAATTGTTTCGAAAAATAGCTGTTCTTATTCTTTCTTTATTAACGACAAATTAAAACTGAAAATTTTGTTACTTAACATTTTTTAATTTTTTTAAAATAATATGCCAATATTGATTTCATATCTATTACCGATAACTATGCAAAACGTACATTTTTTTATACAGTTCTAGTTTGTTAATTACAATTTATGCAAATTATTATTTTAATATGCACTTAAAATTAATGAGTGATAAATTTGCAGTTACTAATTACTACCAGGTATAGTTTGGCTTCTACATATCCAATATCGCACCATTCTTTTGAAAATTTTTAATATGGAATTTAATACTCATTCACTTTGTATACAGTGAGGAACAGCCAAATGGAATAAGTTTAGTATTTCAATTTATTATTGTGCATATTTATAAAAAATTCCGAAACAAGTCGACTTTGGAATCTGAAATGACATTCTGCACCGCACAAATTTCATTCCTAAATTCAACCCCCTTCGAGTGGCAGTTGCGACCCTTAATTTTTTTAATGGGGAATAGGGGCTTGTAATAACTCATTTGAAAGGTCCTCTCATTCTCTATTCAAAAATGCTGTGGTTTTAATATACCGGGTGTGACAGGATCATGGTATACCCCCCTTTTCTCCTTTAGTTTTGAAGATAATTGATTGAAATTTAGGATATACTACATACATAATAAGCGGCACTTTTTGACATATAATTTATTTTTTTTCACATCCGGTTTCGCTGGAAGTGACACTAACTTTCGATTTTTAAACGAAACACCCTGTATATTATTGCATTTTTGAATTCTGCATAATTTTCTGAATCCAACTATGCCAAATAAATGACATTTCAAACATCAATTTTTTTATAATATAATTTTTAGTTTTCCATTTAAGTGTGCCATGACGGTTCCGATTTCTTCTAAATCACCCGTGTAGTGCTACAAAAATCGAAATCCCGTTAAAAACACTAAATTACGTGATTTATGAACAAATAAAATTCACCAAAATTGTTTTTGGGGCAAAACTCATTTTTTTCAAATGGAACCATATCGGTATCATTAGTACTATTAATAAGGAATTTATTCATATGTCGTATTAAAATGTGCGATAAATACAAACAAAATTACAGCTAAAAGAAAATAATAAAATACAATTTTGTTCTAATTAAATGTTAAGAAGTAACTAAGGTGGCTTTGAAAACAATGATATATTTAGCTTGTCAACCATTTGTTGGTTTAACGGTGTTTTTATTGTGTCTTTAAAAATTGTTTAAAATTCTTGTTAATTGTGTTCAAAATGCCGCTTTATACAAGAGACGAAAAAGTGGACATGTTAATTATTTATGGCGAATGTAAGAGAAATGCAGTTGCGGCTACCGACCTTTATGAATAACGATATCCTGATAGACAATGTCCAGTGAAAAATTATTTTAAACATGTTGAAAACCAATTCCGAAGAGAACCCAACAATGATCCCGAAGAAAACTTCATTATTGACGAAGGAACAAAAATTAATGTTTTGGCTCGAATAGAAGTTGATAAGACTGTTTCTTTAAGGCAAGTTGGGTTTGAATTGGACATCAGTCACCAAACAGTAAGCCTAATTTTGCACAAATAAATCTTTTAAATACCAATTGCACCAGCATTTTTACGATAGTGATTATGAACGTAGGATGAAATATTGCAATTGGATTTTGTATAATAACGTGCAGCCAAGCAATGATTTTTTGGGGACTGATTTTATTTTCGGACGAGTCTAGGTCTACAAATTTGGGATTATTTAACCGACAAAATACAAAATATTGATCACAAGAAAATCAGAATTTATTACGGGAGGGTAACTTTCAAGTGTGGTTCGGTTTCAATATTCGGCTTAGAATAATCGGTAGTAGAATCATTGGTCCAATAATATTTGAAGGACCTCTGAGTGGTGCCAGATACTTGAGATTCCTGGAAAATGAGATTGAGGACATTTTAGATGAGCTACCTTTAGATTTAGGACAGGGAATGTATTTCCAACAAGATGGCGCTCCTCCCCATAATTCAAGGATAGTAATTGATTACCTTCAACGGAGATAAAACGTAATGTCGACGAATGGTCCTGTGAGGTGGCCTCCAAGGACACCTGATTTAACGCACCTTGATTTCTGTGTTTGGGGTCATTTAAAAAATATTATCTGTGCAGCCCTCGCGCCATTACAACCCGTGAAGACCTGGAGCTACGAGTAAGACGAGCAATTAATAGCATAACGGCCCAGCAATTGGCGAACGTTCTTCGAAAAAGAGCTATGCGAGTTCAGAAGTGCATTGACGTTTTGAACAACTGTTATAATGTTTTGTGTTAATTTTTTGTATTCCAAAACCACCTTATGTGTAACAAGGTAATTAGAATAAAATTGTATTTTCTAATTTTCTTTTAGCTGTAATTTTATTTGTATTAATAAATAAATAAACACCACAGAAATTAGAAATTAGTATTTATCACACATTTTAATACAACATATGAATAAATTCCTTATTAATAGTACTAATAAATGGTACCGTGATGCCAATATGAGGTTCCATTTGAAAAAATTGTTTAAATGGGAAATAGGGGCTTGCGATAACTCATTTGAAAATTCTTTTCATTTTCTATTCAAAAATGCTATGGTTCTAATATTTATTGCTGTTTGACGAAATTCGATACAACAAACGAAAAACATAAAAACTTAACAGCGTTTTGCAGGCTAGCAAAAACAATTTCAGTGTTCTTTCTCAATATTATCAAATAAAAAGAAGACATAAAAATATCAAAATTCTTCAAAGCTGGCATTACTGGTTTTATTGAAACACCGTAGTGATTGACAGCAATAAATTGTTGTCATAGTTGTCAATAAATAAAAGTGTTTTGCGTATTGTTTGAGTTTTGCTAACTTCAATTTCTAAACATGATTTATTTAAACGAAATGCATAAATTAATAATTTTACAGATGGTTGATTACTGAGATAGAATGCGATCACAGAAGAAAATTGCCTATTTCAAGAAAAAAATCCTGATTTGCCGCCTATATACCAAGGGACAATTATCAAGATTGAACAGCAGTTTCGCGAAAATTGATAAGTGCGGCAGATAAAAAAGATGCTTCCAATGTAATGAGTAATGATGCTGAATTAGATATACTGCTTGAGTTTGAAGAAAATCCACATAATTCAAGTCGACTAGCAGATTTAGCATTGAATATTTCCCATTCTTCAATTATTCGCGTATTAAAAGAAAATAAAATACATTCCTATAAGCTGACCCCAACTCAGGAGCTCAGTGAAGACAATTTTAATAGAAGAACGAACACATGATGCAAAGGTTAGATAACAATGTTATTCAACTGGAAAATGTTTTGTTTTCGGAGTCCACTTTTACTCTTCATGGCCATGTTAATCGTCAAAACTGTCGAAACTGGGCTAATGAAAATCCTCATTGGATGAGAGAATTACATATGCAAAATCCTAAAAAGGTTAACGTTTGTGCGGAGATAATTGGAAACCATGTCATTGGTCACTTTTTCATTGATGACAATTTGAATAGAGATAATTATTTAGCTCTGCTCCAAAATAATGTCGTGCCAACTTTGCCAAACGTATATCCTGCTCAAGCAAACCCACCAGTTCGAGCGGATGTAATATGGTTCCAGCACCACCACATTACCGAATAGATGTTCGGCAATACATCGACTTAACAATTCCAAATCGGTGGATAGGGAGGCGCCTAAGGTTGCATAGCTTCCGCGCATACACTGATATACAAGCTGCTGGAAGATATGTGAGGCGAGGACACGGTCTTAAAAACTTAAAAGGGTAAATGATTCAATTTGCTGGCGGAATAGTACAGAGTGTAACGGTATTTTAATGAGGTCGTAAAGTACTTATTTGTTGGGTTTTTTGCCTACATGGTTAAATGGCAAACTATACCCAATGTGTGTTTCCAAGACGATCGAATATAACGGTCCTATAACTTGCGATATACTACGTCTTCAATCAGAAAACGCAAAATAAAATCTGGTTGCAATCTGATTTCCGAGTTCTCGTAGGTGAGAAATTTCTTGACAATCCTTTTCAGACAATTATTATTATTATTATGATATATTATTATGACATTTGGTATTACGTTTCGAGAGCGATGCCATTAATTGTCTTTATCGGTATACTAGCGTGATCAGAATTATATTGACAGTACAATGCAGCATAAAGGATATGTTTTGTTTTTACATTCATTAAATATTACGTTGAGTATATTAAATTTATGTTAAATAACCGAAAAGCCCATCTTAAATACCCAAAACAAAACATTTCAATTATTGTGAAGGTAGAAATAGAAAATATTGTTCTTAAACATAATTAACATATTAGAAATGAAAAAAATCCTCTGTTGTTAATACTCTTGGTAGTTCGATTCCAGCTGCAGCAAATGGCTGTGTATGTTCAGCAACATATAACTCCCTCTCAGTCAGCTCTAGGCCAGGATTTATATTTGTATAATGTATTCTATAATTTAAAAAATGGACTAAAGGAAGTAAAGAATTTTTAATATTATAACAACATATATATCTTCACGAACTTTTTAATTGCAAACAAATTTTACCGTAGAAAAACACGAATTTATTACACATTAATAAGCGATAAATAGTTTATTTAATGAATCCATTTTACGCTTAGTAGTGTCGTTGATTGAGTCATTAATATAAAACAATGTAAAATATAAGCTGAAATATTTTCATACTCTATTGAACGACCGCCTCTGATTTTTACTGCTAAAAGTTTATCATTATGACATCCTACTGATTGTTTACACTTTTTTAAACAAAAATAGTAGGACAGTCATAAGATTATTAATTTTCATAATTTATTAGAGACGACTTGCCCTAATAATTTAATCCAATAGGTTATCCTCGTTATATTAGAAACGAATTGCTTTCTAAATTTCTTATGCTATAAATGTTGGGCAAATTCAGGATTTGAGCAATTATTTTCTTATTTCTTAGTCTTGTGCAAATAGATATCTCGGCATTCTGGAACTGAATTGACCTGGATCAGTGGGACAATAGGGTGACAAATATTAAAAATATAGCATTTATAATAGGTACAATTTAATACTTTAATAGATTTAATTACCGAGAACTGCTAGTTTAGTAAATAACTGATATTTATTACAGAATGTACCAAGTATATGCGACCAGTGGTGATCAACTTAAAACTTGAATAATATTTTGTCAAAACTCCTGAGACATGTAAGCTGATACTGGAGTCAAATTAGGATTTTAATGTGAATTATCTGGTTAGGACATTTTTTTATTTTAACGTATTTAGGGGGTCAAGGTGAGTTAACAGTCCAGTTTTGCAGTTTCAGCAGGGTCGCCGTATTTTTTATTTAAACAATTAGGCATTTTTAAATAAATTATTAGTCTTTTGGAGACACTAGGAACATTTCAATGTAGGGAAAATGTAGGTCTTACAAAGTACAATTTTTCGTTTAAATTTCAAATCAGAATAAACATTGAAACAGCTGAAAATCGTAATTCTTGCTAAAACTTTACATCGTTGTGAAATCCTGGCATTAAAACCAATAAATGCACAGGGTTATTCACTATATATTGACCCCCCCCCCCGTTATTTTTGTTATTATTGAAAATAGAAAAAGTCGTATAAAAGTCGTAGGATCTTACCTATATTTTATTGAAACGTGATAAGAAAACAATGTATAGGTCACATGATACGAAATAAATATATGTTTTTTTAACTGAACACTCTATATATTATTGCATTTTCGAGAAACCCTTTTTCCCCCGATTTCAAATATATAATATTGTATAATATAATTTTAAATACTTCTTGACACATTTGACATTCAAAATGCAAATAAGCTGCTTTATTGCAAGAAGAGTCAGCCATGCGTGTCAAAACACAAGTGAAACAAAAATAACAAGGTAGGCCACGAAAATAATTATTTTATTGTTTATTCAATTAAACGTCATTATTAACTCCATAGCAACAACCGTAAATAGTTGTATATTCACTAGTAAAATAAAAAGTTTTTTTCTACGACTGCTTTGAAAAATGCTAATAATTACGTTGGAAAATTATTGATTTCACATGGCGTGTGACAAATCTTTAATGCACGCTAACAGTATGTGAAAACGCTTTCACGTATGAAAAGTGCTATTTTCAACATGTAAATTATATATGACCTAACTATAATCACGTGTAAATAATTAATATGATATTAGAAATAACTTCATATTTAAATTCCTAAAAAAACAGATTTAACAAAGCAAGAGAAAACTGTTTATAATAAAATAATTCTACATAAGTAATCAATTAAAGAAATTGTTCAAAGTGGCCACCATTATTTTCAATGCAAAGCTCATAGCCTCTTCTTAAGTTTAGTAAAATATTGCAAATAGCGTTATTATGGTTTCTGTTTAAGTTGTTAATTCCTTCTTTAATTTTTGCTTTAATGGCTGGAGATTGTAATTATGATTAAAATTGACTTTGTCTTTTAAAAACCTCTATAAAAATCTATCAAATGGCGTTAAATCAGGATTATTTGGTGGCCATCGAATGGTCCCAGCGTTGCCTATCCAAATGGCAAATTGATTATTTAAACTTCTAAAATGCTATTTGGAGTCGCTCCGTCCTGATTCCAAATCATTCTAGACAATACGTCCATAGGGAATTCTTGAATTAGACGATCTACCTCTGGTAAAATTATTTCGAGATATGTTTGTCGTGTCAAAGTAAAATCATAAAATATAGGCCCAACTAGTTTGTTTTGAAAAATTCCGCACCAAACGTAGATTGATTTTCCAATTTTTTTATTTGCTTGACCTTCGATTTTTATTGTCCCAGGAACGTCTGTTTTTCTATTAAAAACTCCCGCCGTGGAAAAACTTGACTTATCTGTCCACATAATTTCTTTAAAAAATCAGGATTTTCCTCTAATTCATGGAGCATGATCTGACAAAACTTCAATCTTCTACGTTTTTGGTCTTCATTCAGTTCCTGGACGGGTAATATTTTGTAAGGGCTATATTGATACTTTTTCAAAGTTCTTTGAATGTTGGAATAACTTTTTTCAATTTCACGGCAAGCATTTAATAAACTATTAACCGAATTTGCTAAAACAAATATTAAAATAAGATATCGATCTATTTTTATAATAAATTATTTTTTTACCGTCAAAATGTAACAATATATCTAGGATCTTCTTCCTCAGTGAGGATGTAAAAGTCCAACAAGGTCAATGTGAATATGTTCGAAACGCCCCTTGGGAACATCAAAATCTGAAATGGGAGTTCTGATGTGCCTATAAATTTTGTAAGTTTGACAATATACACATTGCCCATAAAGTGCAGTCTGAATTCATTTGAGGCCAGAAATAGTTAGAAGTTACAAGTTTTCTAGTAGTAGAATGCAGATTTTCACGGCCGTTGTCTAAGTTTTCTAGTGGCGCGAATGCCTGAATGTGTTAAATTATGAAAGACGTCAAGTACTGCACGTTATAAAGACTTTAATACGAAAGGTCGACACTTACAGTTAGATACATTGCACCAAATTTTATCAGTTGAACTAGGAATCAGAAGTTGTTGTAAAGAATACTTGGCTTTACTATTTGAGTCTGATTGATTTGTAATTAAAAATGAAAATTCGTAATCGTTTGATTGGGCATCTTTTAAAAGATGTGAATTGAAGCGATCTGAATTTTCAGACCATCATTATTGAGGATAATTCCAGAAGTGCACTAGAGGCGAATGCTGAAACCTGGATACGCATCTTCAACAGCCGGTCTTCTTCTCGTAAACTGGCCGCCTCCATCCATAAGACCAAGTATATTGTATTCGGAGCGCGCTTAGATAGAAACCCTACGGTACGCCTACAGGGGCAACCGGTCTCTAGAGTCGGAACTATGAAATACCTCGGCATAGTGCTTGATGATCGTCTAAGATTCCTAAAGCACGTTGAGTATGCAACCACGAAGGTTAAGAAATTATTTCTCAATCTTCGCAGATTAATCAATCACGTGTGGGACTCTCCACCAAAAGTATTATCTACCAACGTGGTTTTGCCGATCATTAGTTATGGCTTAAGTATCTGGACACACCGTCTTCAACATTCTAAAGTTGTGCGAAAGCTCGGAGAGATTCAGGCATCTGCTTGAGGTGTATATTTAGAGCCTATAAGACGGTACCTGTCGAGGCCTTATGTGTCTTAGCTAGGATTCTGCCACTTCACCTGGAACTAGCCAGAATGCACGCTGTCGCGCAAATCCAACAAACAGGCCAGTGTGAGTGTCTGGGCACTATGGCTCGCATTAGAGATTTACGATATATGGTGGACATTCATCGGCATTTTAACAATCTACATTTCTAACTCGTTGGCAGCATGATTCGAGCACCACTACTAAGGCCAGGCACCTTTTCAGGCTGGTACCTGAGATAGGAGCTTAGATGGGTCGAGGAGAGCTTGCCATGTCGCTTAGAACTGTGGAACTTTTTACTGGGCATGGCGAATTCGGTGTACACTTGCTGAGAATAGGTAAATCTCCTACAGACATTTGTGAGTAGTGCCAAACTTCGAATGATCCCATACATCGACTTCTTAACTGCGGTCGTTATGACTTTCTACGGAATCACATTGTCGCTCAGTTAGGTTCCTTCCGAATATGCCGGAACTTCTGCCTGATTATGTCTCTACAAAATCCCCTTCTTTTTGCACCTTTTGGAGAGAGTCCTATTAATTAAACATCTGCAATGCCTCTGTCAAACTTTGCTAGAGCACAAGTTATGATCTTTGTTTCCATTAAAGGTCAGCCTTCGAAATGGACAATTTTTGCATACCGATGCAGAAATCAGAGTCAATTGCTTTTATCTGTCCGATTTTACCTTTAATTTTAAGCTTCTTCACTAACCATAATTAACATTAGTTTTAAATACATTATTTATCTATTTTTAACTATTTTATATATTTTAACAAGTGGATCTAGCTCCGAACAACAAGCCGTTCCCGGCCGGATGTTAAATCTCGTAAGAGATAAGTACTCTGGCGTTCTGGCGTTCTGGCGTTCTGGCGGAACACCTCTCTAGGCCACTCATAATTTTTTAACACGAAGTAGTATTGGCAATAATTAACTCGTATTTCAGTCTATTAATCTTGACGGGGCAGGAAAATAGGTAAATCCAGGAACTTTAAACTAGGAACTCCACAATTCGTGGTGCGGCTCTGGGGCTGGAATGGAATCGTCGGGAACTCTGGAAATGGCACAGATCCGAGATTCAGTATACGAATCTCGGAAGTGGACGTCGGGATCGGAAGGTTGGCGCGTCGGGGTCACCAGTATATAATTGTTGAACCATAACAATAACAGATTAAATGGATAATACCGAAAATTACATTTATACTTGGCCATCAAATGGTTTATAAACACTAGATAGGAGTATACGCCACACCTATTCTAATCTGAAATATTAACTAAAAATAGTACTTTGTAAGACCTACATTTTGCGTAGGTTTCGTGGCAAGTTGCCTATTTTTTCAGAGAAATAATTATTTGTTTAAAAATACCTACCGAATTCTAGGTTATATATATTTGTTGTACAACTAATAACTGATATTTTTTATCTTTTACATTTGTCTCGTAGATTTTATAGATCTCGAAATATTTAAAAAAAAACGATGGAAAACACTAGAAAATTTAATTTTGTGAAAATAAAAAATACGCCGACCTCGCCCAAACTGCAAAACTGGACTGTGAGCTCAACTTGATCTCCTAACCAAGTTAAAATAAAAAAATAGCTATAACCAGACAATTCACATATCTTATTTTTCAGGTCCTAATATCATGACTTCATTATGATTTTGTAATTATATAGCAAAAAAAGGGGGCACCCTTAGATGGGATGTAATTGAACACAATCAAACCATTTAGCAATTAATGTGTGTACATTTATTAAAATTGGCTAACCGAACAATAATAATTATGCTAATAGAACAAACGCAATTATTGCAATTAGTTCCACTCTGTTTAGAATAAATCGATCATATCATGTATCAGGTGCCACTTGTTTAATAACTTCCCCAAGGTCGCGACATTATCTGCAAAGACACTTTGTAGAACACATGTAGCATTTTTATATTCATAGTACAGGAAAAACAAATTTTAAAAAAGATAAAATTAGAGAGCCAATGAAAATTTGTGAATTCGTATAGGTTTCACCCATAATATTAAGACACCGATTAATTCATGACTCCTAAGGATGCATAAGGGTATTTTTACGGGATGTAACGGAGTCGAATGTGAGTTTTTTTAATATCTCGGAGAATGCTGTTTTTGTATCTCTTATTTTGCTAATAGCTGAGCCAAATTTCTCCAAGTTGTTTTTTACTGACCTCTGTACAATAAAAATTGAAATACAGAAAGTTGAAGGAGGCATTTTTACACAATTACACAATTTATACAGGGTGTTTCATGAGGAACTATACATACTTCCAGGGGCGGTAGAGGACCACTTAGGTATTCAGGAACGGTCATTGAAATTTTTCTGTCTCTCTTAATTTCTGAGATACAGATATAATTGTTTTTCCAGTGCCGGACTTTTTTAATTTGTTTTTTCCGATTCCAGTAAAAAAGATCACCGTGTATAAATTGTTTTAACATTCAGTTGCCAATTATAAAAGTCCATACATCACTAAACAAAACAACCTTATTAGATTTTTTGTAGCACCTCTATTGATTTTTTTACAAGAGATTGAATTTGGCAAAATGGGCAATTTGAAGAAAAACAACTTCATTTGCTTACATTAATTGTCGAAATAAATAAAAATGGTCAATTTGAACTCGGTAAATAATGTTCAATATGGAAAAAAAATTTAAAACAAAAGTTTTTTTTATTCCAAAGAAAGTGTAGCGTATAAATAAGTATTGTAGAGGGAAACGATAAATGAAAACGGTCACAGACGTAGTGGGGAATAGAGAGGGTAGTGGCTATGCATAACGCATAGCTGTTTGTATCACATCATGTTTTACGTCTTTTATGTCGCGTGCGTTAGAATGAGAGAGAAGGTCAGGCTTGTGTTGTTTGCCAACTAGCACGAACGACATGTGAGATATGGTACTTCAGAGGCGGACTTAGTTTACATTCATATACGGCGGAGTGTACGGGTGTAAGTGCAATTAATACATTAATACATTAGTTTATATTTGTCTTTTTGCTGGTATGTAACTTATTTATTACAAAAATGAGTCGATCGAGTGATTGTGAGTGTGAAAGTGACAGTTATAGTGATTTCAGTGATAAAGAAAATAAAATTCCAAATGAGTTTCAAGGGAGAAAAAAACGGCATTTAAGCAGTGACGGGAAACAAATTTGTTTAAATGTGTATAATACTCTTTTACAGCGACAAACTAATGACTTTAACTTGCGTGATTTAGATATATTAAGGGAAACAGAATCTTTAACCCACGTTCCCTATTCCACATTGTACAAACTAGTGAAAACAGGTGTTACCGAAAGAAAGCAACTTTGCGACGCTGGTATATCAAAAATTTTAGATCCATCAATAGCAAAACTTTTAAAAAATGTAATTTATGATGCATATCAGAAAAATGAAATCCCGACTGTTGACGTGGTAGACAGAAAACTAAAGGAAATGGATTGTCCTTTGAAATATACGACAAGAACTTTAAGGAACTGGCTGAAAAAAATTGGATTTAAATTTAAAACAATTAATAAACGCGTAGCGATTATGGAAAGCAGACGAATAGTGGATTGGCGACATTCATATCTAGAGGAGATTAAAAAGTTCAGAAGGGAAAATAGAACAATTTATTACCTAGATGAAACTTGGTATGACACTCACGATACCGTAAAAAAAGGATGGACTGATGGAACTAAAAAATATCTACCACAGTCATTGCCTCCAAATAAGGGGACTCGATTGGTTATATTACACTGTGGATCAGGTGATGGATGGGTAGATAATGCATTGAAACTATGCGGGAAAAACATGGAAGAGTGTAACGTGGATTATCACAAGAATATGGAGGGAGTAATTTTTGAAAAATGGTTTGAAAATACTCTAATTCCAAAATTAAAGCCAAATAGTGTTATTGTTCTTGACAATGCGAAGTACCATTCAAGAGAATTATATAAAATTCCTAATAAGAGTTCGACTAAATTGGAGTTGCAAATTTTTTTAACGGATCACGACCTATATTATATGGACAGTTATACTAAAGCAGAATTGTTGGAAGTCCTTCATATGAAAACATTTGAGAAGAATTATGTTATAGACAGTAAAGTTGAAAGATTTGGCCACAAAGTTTTAAGACTACCACCATATTATTGTATTTTCAACCCAATAGAATTGATTTGGGGAAAATTGAAAAAAATATCAGAAAAGGAAATACTTTTCCAAAATTCGACAAAAAAGTGATAGAGTTAATTAAAAACGAAGTGTCCAAAATTACCAAGGAAGATTGGGAAAAGAGAATTGCCAAAGTGATTAGAATTGAGGATGATTATTTGAAACTTTGTGAATTTAATAAAAATGAGGAAAATAAATTCATTATAAATTTAGAAGAGGATAGTTCATCATCTGAAAATGAAGAAGAGGGGGAGAACACACAGGATTCTGAGGAAGAAGTGATTGTGATGACTTGTGATTGAAGAAGTGGTAGTGATATATATAAGTTTATTATTTGTGTCCGTTTTTGTGTTCAATGAAGTGATCGTGATATCAAGCTTATTATTTATGTCATTTTGTGTGTTCGTAAGTATTTTAATCTATTTTTATTTATTTAAAGAATTCAATTATATTTAATTTTATTTATTTGGAGAATACATATTTTATTTACGAAAATTTACTATTTCGAGTTTTGTTTCTGCTTTTAGAGGTTTATTGTTATTTTTTAATTTATTTTGAGAATACCTATATATTTTTTTACTGTTACTATTTTAAGTTTTTTTTTGTTTTTAGATGTTTATTGTTATTTTTTTTATTTATTTTGAGGATACCTATATATTTTTTTACTGTTACTATTTTAAATTTTTTTTGTTTTTAGAGGTTTAGTTTTATTTTTTTGTATAATTTTCTTTATCCTGTACTAATATTCTTTACCCATCCTATCATGGCAAGATATGCTCATACCTCCCCGTGGTTCTTGCTAGGTAGTAACAATTTACTCAAATATTAAGTGAACTAGGATACTGTAACTACTGTATAGTCAGTAGTGTAAATTGTTGCCAGCTAAACTGAACCCACACAACAAAAGCCAACGCAATTTTCTTATGGAAAAGTGACTTCCGTTAAATTGGTTGAATTTTTGATATGTTGTGTATCCTATCTCTGTATCAAATGCATCAATGTCTCAGACTTGTTTAATAACACCTAAACAGTATAATTGATTGTCTTATCATATCATATGACGTCAGAGCAGGTCATGTCGTGTCACAGAACCTCATAGTGGTCACTTTGAATTTTATTGTGATCTGAGCACCTAGAAGTAAGAAAAAAGAATGTTATTTAAATCATGATGTTCTATGACACGATATTACATGCTATGACGTCATATGACGTGACGACGTTTGAGATTATATGATGTAATATTTCAATAAATAAACCATGACAGTTATGAGGTGTTTTCAAACCACTGTGAGACCCTAGAAGCAAAAAAAAGAGTACTGATTTAACCCAGACCCATACACCTCAAATAAACGATAATTCTTACTTTAGCAAGCTTTATCTCAAGACTGTGAAAGTTTGTCAATTTGTGCCAATTGAGACATTTGATCAGAGAGATGGGATACACAACATATCAAAATTTCAGCCAATTTAACGCAAGTCACTTTTCCATAAGAAAATTGCGTGGTCCTTTAAAAGCGTAAACAGACATACGTACACAATATAGTTAAGTCCGGGCCTGCCTTCTTAGCGTCTCACCTCGCAACCCCCCTCTCAATTTCCTCTTTCCCGCACTATAGGTACATTTTAAAATAGGAATCATTAAACAATTTTCTTTTTATTATAATTATTGTAGGCCTGGATAGTTTGCCATTTCTATGTTTGTTGTCATAAATAATAGAACTAGTGTACTTTTAATGATTAAGTTAGTTTGAAAATAATCATGCCTTATAATTTTACAAATGAGGAATATGCCGATATTATTTATGTTTATGGATTGTGTGATGGTAATGGTAGACAAACCGCAGATGCATACGATATTCGTTTTCCTAACAGAAGATATCAGACATTTTCAACTGTGTATCGCTATTGTTCAAAACGTTGAGCAGCAAGAAAACATCATTAATATTATTCAGGAACACCCTGAAGTAAGTATCCGACGAATAAGTGCCCAATTAGAAGTTCCTCATATACGGGTTTGGAGGACTCTAAATAAAGAAAGATTACATTCGTATCATATTCAACAAGCGCCAAAGGTTTCAACAGAGTGACAATGTTAGAATTTTGCCAGTGGATTATTGATCACAGACCGACTACATATCGAGCTTTATTTACAGACGAAGCCCAATTTACACGGCATGACCTATTTAATTCAAGAAATTCATATAACTAGACCGAAAACAATCCTCATGCTATAAGAGAAGCCCATTCTCAACGTAAGTTCTCGATAAATGTTTGGTGTGGTATGATTAACAGCAACCTAATTGGTCCACATATTTTTCTGACAAGACTAACTACAAAGGTGTATTTATATTTCTTACAAAATATTTTACCTGGTTTAATGCAAGGTATTAATATAAGAGGACAATACTTCCTATGGGGATATCCCAAACCTGAAGTCTGCAGTGTCCCAATAAATAGTAGATAACAGTTATTTCAGCGAATTATCCGCTGTAATGACCAAATTAGAAACAATCCTGCCCAAATTAGAAAATTTATGGGCACTTTAAATAAACGCCAACAAAAATGTATGGAAGCTGGTGGCTCTCATTTTAAAAATTTGCTCTAAGTATTTGTAATATTTTTAAATATACTTTTGTAAATATTTATTTGACCATTTTTATTTATTTGAACAATTAATGTAAGCAAATGAAGCTGTTTTTCTTCATATTCCCCATTTTGCCAAATTCAATCGCTTGTAAAAAAATCAATAAAGGTGCGACAAAAAATCGAATTAGGTGGTTTTGTTTAGTGATATATGGGCTTTTATAATTGGCAACTGAATGTTAAAAAAATATATACAGGGTGATCTTTTTTACTAAAATCGGAAAAAACAAATGAAAAAAGTACGGCTCTGGAATTTAAAAAAATTATAATAGCAATCTATCAACTGTGATAAGTGCATAAACTCCGATCAATAGTAAAGACATTCTGGCCAAAATAAATTTAGACCAAAATCAGTTCACCACCCTGTATCTCACAAATTAAGAGCGACATGAAAATTTCAATGGCCATTTCTGAATACCCAAGTGGTCCTCTATCGCCCCTGGAAGTATGTACAGTATGTACACGCTGTATATGTTGTGCAGAAGAGTTGGAGTGGCAATTGTGAAAATTGTAAAAACTGCTGCGTGAAACACCTGCTCCTCTATAGAATTGCGATAAAGCTGCTAATCCTCTAAAACTTCAATAGCTTCGAAATTAACCACTCGCGTTAGGTTATGCTTTCGATTACTAACTGATCCCGTTTCCATAAATTTCTGCATCAATTATGTTACGTTCTTGTGTTACTGTCTTTCCTTGATAGTAGTATTAAAAATTTTAGCTGCGATTGTTCCTGAATTATTGTTTCTGTAGTATAAACCTACAATTCTTTCTTGCAGGGTGTACACTGTACACCATTTTGCAAATAATTGTAATAGTAACGATGATTAGTTAAGGTACTAGACAATGCTCTACATTACATTCATTAAACGAATTCACTTATTAAAGAATCCAAATCTTTTGAAATACGCCTAAGCCATAAAAAGGAATAATTTGGCAAAAAAATACTTCTCAGTACCGATTTATAAATTTTTGTAATAAGTTCTTCCACGGGAAACTAATGACTTGTAAATGGAAAGTTCCATTTAAAAAATGTAGGAGTTGCTCTGGAGGTGGAGCTAATCCCAGAGCCTATTCAAAAGAAAATGTGACTCCCTATTATTTTTTTGACGTCTTATTGATGATGGTTACTTTTGCGGAGAAACGTGATAAAATTGTCAAGTGTCACATATCTTTGAATTTGTAATTTCAAATGCTTTAAAATTTTTAAATAAAAAGACAGGTCCGTATTTAAAAAAAAAACAAAGTTGGTGGTGATCCCGAGGAGACGAAAAGTCATAATAAAAATTTGAATACCGTAAGTTATAGCAAAGTTTATGTGTAACAAAATATTCCTATAAATATAAATAAATAAACACCACAGAAATTAGACAACCCCCAATTCCAGAAGCCAGGGCTTGTGCGGAAGGGGGTTACACATTGAAAAAACGCGGATATACAACCATTTCCTCCGACAGTGCCAGTGCCGAAGCCAGGATTCGAACCCGGTGGTGCGATGTCCGTGTGATTAATCGCAACTGCTCGCGCCTTAACCCACTCGGCTATCGACCAGACTAGATAAAGTTTTTTAATATTTCGTATAATAAAAGCGCTACGTAAAAAAACGAGCTTTTTCGAATTTTACCGTATATTTTCGGAACTAATCGGAATAACTTCAATTTGTGTAACCCATATAATTGGACTTCAAAATACGAAACTTTTATCCTGTTTAATCGACTTTGTAACTGTTATGGTTTGCGAGATAGCAATACTGTTCAAAATAAAAAGTAGCCACCCTGTATACACTAGTGCACGCACCCATACACACACCCGGATATACCTCACTTTCAACTCGCTAAAAAACATATAGACCTATTAACTTTAGTAATTACTATGAGGCTATTAAGGAGCAATTAATTGAAAGATATTTCCATTAATAAAACGATTTAACTTCATATTATCGCTAGTAATAATCAGGGAAAATATTAAATTGAAGTAAAGTAAATATTATATATAATATACACATACTTTTTAAATTAGTTATAGTTTTACGACAGTGCACATAACCTATTAGGTAATATTTTTATTATAAAGAGACCAATACGATGCTGATCTAATGTGATTTTGAACGGAAATTAAATTAGAAAAGAGAAACATCATGACATTACAACAGGTGATTTCGAGACTACATTCTAAATCTCAGCTCAGCTCTTAAGGTCAGTTTTTTAGCGTAACCAAAAAGGCAGTACTCAGTTTGTGCTGCCTGAAGATGAAATAGAACAACCTTCGGATTGTCAGGTCAAGTTTAGGCGAGCTGAAATTTCAATAACGTACAGTATCCAGCACTTATATATTTTTCAAAAATCGAGTGTGCTTGCATTTAACCAACTGTTAATATTATTAAGCATTGCTACAAATGAGCATTGACAACGTTCAACAGACTTCGCAAGAGCTCACGGGCCACGGCAACGAAAATATTAGGAATTAGATTATTTTACAAATATATTGTAGAACAAAAAAATATGCAGAACACACATTTTTCAACAAATCAACGCCAACGAAGACATTTTTGACAATTAACAACTGCTTCTAGTTCGTCCCAAGGTTCATACCAACATCTACCAAAATTACTAAAATTTTACCTTTAACTGAATTAAAAATAAGAAAACCTGAAACATCTGCGGTGTTAGTTAATGTCGACTTAAGTAAGACTCAATTTTTAGACACTTGAGATAAGTCGTGCTCTCGAATGTAATAAAAATGTTTTAGCTTATAAACAATTTTTTAAAGTAGATAGTATTTAGAAAATGTATATATTTATACTAATATATTCATAAATATGACAAGAGATAAAATACCGGAGAATTTAGTTTTAATAACCTGCCATAATTTCGTTAGTAACACAGTCTTACTTTCTCCTTTTCTTTTTTTGTGAAGTTTGTAGATGATTAACTTTCCAATCTCTATAATTTAAAAACCATTTCAAAAATGTCGTCAGTACTATTTGAGGGACTTTTTCAGCGCGCCATATACGGCTACTAACTACCCAGATAGCACACGACAGCCCAGGGACGTTCAGTTTTGATCATTATTTGGCCTGAACATCGTAGGACCTAATATTTAAATAATAAATAAATAACACCACAGAAATTAAACAACCCTCAATTCAAGAATCAAGAGGCTTATCCGGAAGGGGACTACATATTGATAAACGCGGACATACAACCATATCCTCCGATAGTGCCAGAGCCGGGGCTCGAAACCGGTAGCGCGATAGCCTTTCGATTAATCGTGATTGCCACCTCAATTCAATTCAAAAGAGATTTATTGACATTAATAATACAAATAGTTGCCTCACCAGGACCTGCCCCGGAACCGATTGTTGACGCAGTGGTGGATTGCAGGATCGGGCGGGATAGGACAGGATTAGCGAAAGCGACAATAAAAAACAATTAACTGATGGTCGAGAGGTAAGCGCACTTGCCTCTCACCCAAGGCTCTCCTAGAGCCTTCCGGGATAAAGGGGGTCGTAATTACCTGTGGCGTTATTTATTTATTATATATATTGTAGAGGTCTCTGAGGGAGATGTGCCTTCCTGAATTTGATATGAGGCGCATGAATTTGTGCTCAAACATTTAGAGTTTTCTCCTCACCACCAACGTGTACAACAATTTTTTGTTTTGTCTGTTGAGTCTGCTACGCCTGTTGATGAGCGGATACAGAGTCCTGGACAGGAAATAGACCGTCGGTATTGTCTCATTTATATGGGTATTGAACGTCAGTCTTTGGTCGAGTCTTACCCCCAAGTACTTCACGCATCTCCTGGCTGGAATTTTGTTACTCCTGATCGAAATTCGTGTTAAGATTTTTATTCTCAGTAAAGCGACGCGTGAAGACTATCGTCTCTGACTTCTCAGCATTCACCTGAATCTTCCACTAGTCGTAATAAACCGTGACACAAGCCATGTGCGCCTTCAGGCAGCATGTTTGCTGCTTGTGCGTTATGAGAATGCGCGTAAATGGCTGCGTCATCGGCGTACTTGGCCAGCTTCGTATTCGGGAAGTCGGAGACAGTACGAACGAGAAGTTGTACAACTTCGGTGACAGGCACGACCCTTGAGGAACTCCCGCGCGAATGTCCCGCCGTGTTGACGAATGAATGAGTTTAGTGAAGTAAGTCGGAAAGTTGTAGTAGTTTAGTTTGTATAGCAACTCCGGGATCCAGACGGTGTCGAACACCTTCTTAATATCGAGAAGCACCGCTCTTTTCGAGCTTGTATTGAACTTTGACGTCGTTAACTATCCGAACTGGGGCTCGTCGTCGATGTGGAGGTCCTCCTGAACAGTATTCAGTCCGATCAGGGCAAGCTTCTCCACCAACTTGGAGATGACCGACAGCAACGAGATGGGTCTGTAGCTGCCGACGAACTTCGCGTTCATGTTCGGCTTCAGGATGAGTATGACCACGGCGCACTTCCACTGGCTGGGCCAGTGTTGTAGTTGCAGGATCGCGTTAACGATGTACGTCAACTGCACAATATCTTTCCTCGGGAGATATTTGAGTAGTTTGTAATTGACGTCGTCTTTTCCAGGGGCTTTATTGTTTGGTAGGTCATTGATAATTTGTGCTACCTCCTCATGACCTTCAGGAATTCACGTCGAATCATTTGTACGTCATGACCAATGATTTCATTAATCGTTGGCTCGTTCTTCTAATATCCTGTATATTTCTAAATTCCATGTTCCGTCAAAAAAATTATATAAACATTAAATAATTCTCGTTAGATATGGGGTTCGTTGTCACATCTAGTATTCAAATCATTCGATGATGAAGAATATTGACAATCTAGCGTATATCTTTCATTCTAAAATATTAAATAAAATAGACAAAAGCGGGGTCGTTATTTATGAGAAAGAAATAATTACTCGATTGACTGCTATTTAAATGAAATAATCCAAAAACACCAAGTGGCATAACTTGCCCTATTGATTATAAATAATTAAAAACTGATTTTTAGAGAACATGCAGTAGATAGTTATCAATGTCTACTTTAAAAGGTATTTTGTTTTTTAGTTTAACTGTCTATAAATCATTAAACACTTAATGGGAGTGCGAGCGTTTGTGGCGGCAAAATTCGCTTGACTGACTTGAGCATTAATTTTGAAAAAAAATTGCTCAGGCAACAGAAAGTACCTAATATATAAATAGCGGGTCCGGCAGAATGAAGTACCCGTTTTAAACCGAGTTTTTTTTTATTAATGACTAAATTTTTATTCAAAAATTAAACACAAGATTATTAAGGAAATTGTCTTATTTATATTACCGTCTCACTGTTTCTTTTTAATATGAATATACTCTTGTGACTGGCTGACTGGCTGCATGGTTTATGACCCAAAGCCATTAAAAAAGTACCTTCTTAGCAAAGTTTAGCATTAGCTATCCCACCACTCAGCCAGGAAACATGCATAGGGACAGACAATTACACAACGACCATTTTCTACCTCTACATCACTACGACATTGCCATCTGCTTTGTCTGAGTTTCTAACACTAAAAATCAGGAGTAATACAGCAAATAGTTGTGTTGCATCTCACACAACCCTGTATATTCCACTGATACCAACTGGGTAACACACTAAAAACGGCACTGAAGGCAAGGCCCACTGAGCCGACTTTTTGTAAGTAATTCAAAAAATATTAATCGGCTCAGTACAGAACTATGTGTATCCGCAAACTAGTTTCGATCTTGTTAGCTGTCATCAGTACGACATAGGCGAATACACAACAATCTTACACTGTTCCTCTAGTCTATCAAATCGCAGACGAGAGGAATCCGCAACTTGCCGAATAGCTCCACCTGCTAATGACTTATTGCAATCAAAGTTGGTGAAATACTATTACTAGGTTATCTTAATAATTTTATTTTGCTTTTTCTGATTATGTCGCAAATTATAGAACATTCTTTTTAACCGTTTTTGCAAACGCACATTGTGCACCTTGATGAGTGACAATGAATTTATTTCCTTTCATAGGAAATAGTGGGAGTTGTAGTCTCTCGTAGTGTATATTTTACTACAAATTTATTTTTTTGATAATTAATTATATGGAAACTATGACAATTATATCAAAAATATCAAAGTCTAAAGTTAAACACAACATTACAATTGTAGAATGCAGGTTTTCACGGCCGTTGTCTAATGAAGTAGTTTCTTCCGGGTGTTGCCGTGGTCGTCGAACTTGACTTGACGTTTCGCTGATCATCCTGTCAGCTTCTTCAGAAGGATTTTAAAGACTGAATTTGTTATGTTACATTCCTCGTTATATACCTAGGAGCAGCTTCGCTTCGCTGGTCATTGGTCGCGCGTGACTTACTACGGTGCTGGTACTTGACAATATCAGTCTCCACGTGTTACTAAGTGGATACCCATCGTCTCTGTTAAAGTTGTTCACGTTTTTCATAATTTTCAGAAGCAGAACATGTCCATAATAACGAGAACCATAAAATCGACTACGAAGACGTCAATATATTGATAGGAATACGCGCTATTATCCGCGAATCATTAGGGAATCACTGGAAATTATGAAAAACGTGAACAACTTTAACAGAGAGGATGGGTATCGACTTAGTAACACGTGGAGACTGGTATTTCCAAGTACCAGCACCGTAGTAAGTCACGGTCAACCAAACACGACGAATGAGCAGCGAAGCGAACCAAGCGCGACCAATGACCAGCGAAGCGAAGCGGCGCCTAGGTATATAACGAGGAGTGTAACACAACAAATTCAGTCTTTAGAATCCTTCTGCAGAAGCTGAGAGAATGATCAGCGAAACGTCAAGTCAAGTTCGACAACCACGGCAAGACCCGGAAGAAACTACTTCAATATCACAATTGTTATTGCAGGACAGACTCATTCTTCTCAAACTGTTAAACAAGAAGGAATGTTATTAGATAATATGGCCGAGGGTCTAGAAATCTGGTAGAATAAATGACAATTCACGTGTATTGTAAAACGGATGTTTTGAAAGAAATTGTGCAGGTATACGAGTTTTGCCGAATCGCTCTGAAAATAAATTAAATGATCATGAACTTTGATTAAACGTGTGAACGTGTGGTTTCAGTTAAGGTATTCATTTACATACAATTCGCCTGTAGTCCAGAACTGCCGATTTGCATATCGTCAGTTAATATTTGTCAATATACATACAGACCGTCGACAGGTGTGAACCTGCAGTAAAATTGAATCGTACGATAGACTGATGTGTATAGATACAAATCGACAGTTTGAATGTTAAGTTACCAACTTTAAACCTGTTGGACGATTTCGTATTAATTTTGTAACAAAATGGCAGAATCGTATGGAGTTTTTAAGCGAATTTATCGATTTATATAGGCAAGTACCTTGTTTGTCGAAAATAAAAAACAAATCCTATCTAGACGCGAAAAAATAAAGCATACGAAAAATTACTAGAATTTTATAAAAATGTCTATAAAAGTGCAACAATTGATACAGTTAAAAGAAAATTAATAATGTATGAAGTGCTTTTCGAAAAGAACTAAAGGAAATGAGATAATCAAGACGTTCTTAAGGTCATCTTTGGCACTACTTCTTAACTTTCGCGCCAATGTCAAATGAGATAACCTATCACGTTGCAACAACCGATTTTTTTATCCAAGAACAGTTTTGCCTTTGTTAATAATAAAAGTACAAAAGTGCTGCTAGCTTTTTCTTCTGAAAAATCATTGTTCACTAGCGATCGGACTGTCAAACCGCTTGTATGTGTGGTGAAATCTCAGTTCGCCTACAGTTCAAAAACTGTCAGTCTGAAAACTCGCTCGAAGAAGTTTAGACCCCCTCCACACTATAGTGCCGGTCACAGTCCGTTCTTCGTTTGGATTGGTTCGTTGGGATTCGACTTTAACTGGACTGTTAGAAATAGTATGAATGCACACATTTGTTTCTTAGTTAAGAATATTTACCAGATCGAGAACGAACTGTGATTGGCACTATAGTGTGGAGCGACCCTTACTTATATTCTCAGTTCAGATTGTACCGTCCTGGGACTGCAAGCGAACTGTATGTGAATTGTGAATGGGTACCTTTAGATATGAAACGACCTTGTTATAGTTTCAGTTTAGTTATTTATCTATGTTTTTTTTTCTGAATAAATGACAATTCACGTGTATCATAAAACGGATATTTTGAAATAAATTGTGCAAGTACACGAGTTTTGCCGAATTGCTCTGAAAATAGATTGCAAGGGTATACAAAAACAATGAGATAAGGGGGCAGAGGACCAAAGCAGCAAAGGAGTAAGGAAACAAAAGAGCACAGGGGCAAAGAAATACAATACCGTTCGTCCGTCTGTACGTCAGTCCGTTCTCCTGGCTTCTGTCCATCCATCAAGTTTCTTGTAAAGACAAAACTGAAAAAGCAAGAATCCAATTGTACTGAAATTGCACAACTAGTTTATGTTATCTAAAGGAAAGGCTGTCTTACTGATCTATTTGCTTTGAAGATTTTAATAATTTTAATCTTATTAAATAAAAGAAAATGAAAATAAATTTCTCATTTGCGTAAACAGAATTTTGTTATTTTACACTTTTATCCAATCTATTACTAGCCAGTAAGATTTATTGTCAAAAACAATATAACATAAAAATAATTATATAAAAAAGTAAGTCTACTTAAGTCCACATAAATCATAAGAGCCTCTCTGTAGGTATTTGAATATTACATTTTATTTCAATGTGGACATTCTTAATATAAATTATTAGAAAATAATATACATATTAATTAACGAACAGAGTTATAAATAAAATATACATACATACTGTAATCGCCAATCATAAAGAGCCGCCTGGCGCAGAAAGCCGTACATCATCACTCAATTATATTTGAAATAGACGTCTGTGCGTTACCGCTTACGTATGCTGCATTTGTGATCCTATGTGTTTCGAAGGGTGTTTAGAAAGGGTATGATTAGAAGTCGTCTTCCGCGCAGTTTCGTCATAATTGGCGATTGCAGTACAAACTTCGCAACAATATGTAAATGAAGATAAGCATACAAATATACATAAACTATAATCTTATATTAAGAATAAAAAAATTTTTAAGAAAGAAAAGACAAGAATTTTTTAAGGATGGACAATGTATCGGTCGCATGAAATAGGCCACTTTCTTAAATGTTTCTTATGGCAGCGTCTAGAATTTATGAGTTTAGATAGTCTGGTAAAATATTGTGCAACCTAGATTCGATATAAAAAAACCTCTGTCTGATTGTTTTTATACCCTAAGTAAGAATAAGTGAGCTGTTGCGTTAAATCTGCTACTGTATAAATGATCCGTTGCAGTTACATTTTAATTGTTATTAAATAAAAATAAACGTGATTTTTGCAAACACATGTCAGATATCCAATAATTTTAATTGTACATAATCGTATAAATGACCAAAAAGTTTACTATACACTGTTTTTAATATTCTTCTTTGAATTTTCTCCAAAATAAGTAAGGTGATTTTTTACAATAATTATTAAGTTGTGTAAATCAAAAATAGTATGTGTGTAGCTAATTATTATATTATATATTCTTTCCTATTATACAGTAGTTGGTTGATAAAAAATGTACAATCTTACGGCAATACAGATCGTCAGGATGGCGAGAAATTTCCTTTCGCAAAGTTAACCATAAAATTGCTTAATAATTCAATTATTCTATTCTCTTTAAAGCAGACGGATCGTTTATTTTTGCCAGTTCAAAACAAATCAAGTCAATAACCAGAGCAAATCGCTTTTTTGTTAATACCTATAATTAAAAATAAAGAAGAAATATATTTGTGATGTATTATCTAAATAATTTCAAGGTAACCTTTTTATGTTGTCTTCAGTCTATAAGATGTAAATATTAAAATCATAATAGTATTTTTCAAATGTCTCAAAAGTACTGAGAAATTTAGAAAAACGAATATCATTCGCGTATACATCTGCATTTCAAAGCAACTAGGTAGGTATAGATTCAATTTTTGGTTGAAAAAATTAAGCGCTCAATATTAATATGTAAGTTACAGTGGTTTCCCGGTGATCTTCAATTGTATACGTGTATTATGCAGTACTGAAGATCGTGAATCAGCTACATTATAGGTATTTAATTCTTAATATAACATTTATTTAATCGGTGATGCTCAATACATATCACCATAAAAAAATAAAACCGTAATTGAGCTTAAAACATATCTGCCGAGATTTTCCATGGCAAAATATCTAGAGTATTTAATGAACAGGAAATATATGTTAATTATAAAATTTAAATAATAACTTCAAAAATATAAAAGATTTACACTTGCAAGCATAAAAGACAGCGTTTATGGTATTTAGTACAAATTTTAATGTTCTCCGTATTGCAATTGTTTAATAGAAAATTTCACAAAATGTTTAACTTGGTAATTAGCCAAAAAAGTATTAGTATTTAAGCGGAGCCTGTTCGGATTCCCCTTGTTATTAAAAGCTTTTATTAAACTTGCAATCTTTGTTAGTTAGTTAGTTACTTTGTTTAGGTCAAATGTTACAACCAAAATTTCGATTAGTTCTAATTAAGCCAAGGCTTTGAAATTTTGCACATGTGTATAAGTCCGGTGAAAATTCACTTTAACATTTTCATTTAAGAAAAAAACAAGATGGCGGCTTCAAGATGGCGAACGACATTACCGTTTATGATCCGATTCCACTCAAAATCGATATCTGGGACCCAATTATTGAAATCGTAGGAATTAATTCTCTAGATAAACTGACGTCATTTTCTCATATTTTTGGATGACTTAGGTACAATCGTATTCTTTAAAGTAATCAGAGGAAGTATTTCTCTTGATATTAGAGGAAAAATTCTCGATGGTTTTTGACAGGAATTCAAAAATTCTCTTAGTTCTGAATTATATTTTAAGGTTATGTGTACAGTGTGAAATGTCATTTGCTGATGAATATTTCATTAATAATTAATAAGTTTCATTAGTTTCATACATCTTCATACATCATTCATCTTCAAGCTGTAATTATACAAAATTTGGAAGGTGTTGAAGCTGTCATTGCGTATGAATGGCAACATTTTATTAGGAACCGAAATCCATTTGACTTAAGTGACAAACTTTTTTTATTAAACTTTAAACTCACCAAGGTTCTGGTGAGGTATTTATTAAAATCCCTGGGTAGATTTTTGACTGCATCTACTAGGGCATCTTCTATTTCAAAAGCTACTAATGTACTTGTAGAGTATTTTATTATGCATAAAAGACATAAAAATAATTAATGCATGTGCAGTTCTGCACAACATGTGCATTGAAATTAATGCTCCAGAACCGGGGAGGTAAGAAGGAGATGAGGAACTAGATTTTAGTTTATTTGAAGATGATATTAATGCCATGCCTGTAGAACCAGCACGTGCAAATCGAAATCCAGATTTAATTGCTGAAGAGAGACTGCAACAATAAATTATAAATAATTTTGCTTATTTTACTTTTCAATTCTGGACTTTTTCTATCTAAAACCCTTAACAAAATGTATGCTGTTAAAGTAACAACTTAATAGGGAGGAATTCTGTAGAAATATGTACCTTCAAAGAAAAAAAATAATTTCCAAACAGAGATTTGAAAACGCATGTATTGACATTAATAAACGTCGTGATCATTGCTACTAATGAAAATATAAAGACTCCAACCTAATAAAACGTACTTATTGACAAAATTTAGAAATTCAAAATGGCGGCGGCAATATGGCGAACGACTTTTGTCATTTATGGTCCAAATCGATAAAAATCGATATCTGGGGGTATTCGGGTTCGCCGATTACGAATTTCTAGTCAATAATTTAGTTTAAGATGGCGGACGACTTTACTGTTTATGATCCGATTAGTTTCAAAATCGATATCTGGGGATTACAGCATATCAAGACACTAAAAAGTAAAGAATTAAATTATATATAAAAGAAATTATTAAAAAAGCCCTTACAAAATGCTCTAAAAAGTAAAAAATAAACTTTTAAGTAAACCAAACCCATCATTTTGTTACATTTTATAATCGCGATCTGATCGTGCGATCCAAACCCTTGCGATCTCGTGTTATAATTATCACATTTGTACTCAGTATATCCCCTCCAAAAGATTCGAAATTGATCGTGACGATCTCGGTGGAACGAAAACGCATATTGCGCTCTGTGTGGAGGGAATATACTGAGTACAAATGTGATAGCTATAACACAAGATCCCAAGCGTTCGGATCGCGCGATCAGATGGCGCCCTATGGGGAGGAGGCCTAAAAGCTTGTCGCGAGCGATCTCCTTTACACACGAAAATCTCGCGACAAGCTTTTATATCATAAACAAAATTATATGATGTAACAAAATGATGGGTTTGATTTACTTAAAACCTTATTTTCTACTTTTTAGAGCATTTAATAAAAGCTTTTTTAATTTTTTTTTTAAATCTAATAATAGAAACTGGACAAGAATTAAGACTGGAGCGATTTATTTATTTCTTTATTGGTAACAAGAGTATATAACAGGTTAATCCAGTGGCGGTCCCAGGGGGGGGACATGAACTTTTGTAACTATCGATTACCACTTTTTAAGATTTCTCTAAAATACATTCACTTTTCAACAGATCACAATAAAATCACAGTCATTTTGATCTTTCAAAAAATTCCCTTGCAGCTGACGCTACGTGTACTCAGTGTGCTGCCCATCTTTGTTACCCCGCCCCCATGTCGAAATTCTAGGATTGCCACTGTTAAAAACCCAAATAGTACAATTAAAAATGTTCCTTATAGGTCATCTAATTAAATTATAATATTTTAACAAGCAAGCCTTAACTAATAATAACATGAACTATGTAAAAATAATAAATTATTAATACAAAAGTTCAGATTAAAGGTAAATCCTTTAACTTCAGAAACAAGTATAAAGAAAAAATAAATTTACTAATGCAAAAACCAAAATACTAATGAAAATAGTTATTTAACAGTTTAAGTCATATCTGCAAAATCTTTTGAGATATTTAAACGTAATGTTGAAAATATCTATTTCCTGAGATATGTAAATTGAATGTCGACCATACATCGGGGGGCGGTAGCACACTATTTCTGTAACCTTTTTCTAAATATCTACTAGTAGGACTAGTAGGAGGTCTATATGTTGAATAGTGTTCAACTTAGTTCAATAAAATGTTATTTTTTTGAAAAGAGGTTTTCCTTATTTTGCAACTAAATTTCGTATTTAAGATTTTCTTCATAGTTGAAAAAGCTTTGTTATATAAAACTTTCATTAGATATGTGAAAAGGGTAGTTTACTTAAAGTCAATTTGATATTTTCTAATTTTTAGAATTGGGAAAATTTAGATAGATTAATGACTCCACTCTATCTGCCTACAGTTTCTTTATTAAATTTTTCGTATTATAAATATTCTTGTTAAATTTAAAAGTATATTTTTTCTGTAATTAAGAGTATTTTCACTTTTTTATAACAACATGTATTTTTAGGAACTATGGGTTACGAGTCGCCCAAAGGAGAACTTGATATGTACCACGGCATATTTTACAAAATTACCAAAGAGAGTATCGAAGATCCCATAATTATAAGAGCACCAGTTAGCATCAGTAATGGCCTAGCATGGAACAAAGCAAACGATAAGCTTTTCTACATTGATACACCGACGAAAAAAGTTATAGAATTCGCTTATGATGATGAGAATGGTACGGTTTCATCTGTAAACCGCACAGCATTTGATGTTGCAAAGCATTCGGATAAAATAACTGGATCTCCAGATGGCATGACAATCGATGAAGAAGATAATCTTTGGATTTGTCTGTACGGGGGTGGGGCTGTTATTAGGGTCAATCCCGTCACTGGAGAATTGTTGAAGGTAAATATACATATATCAAATACAAGTTTTTATAAATTTGTTTAGCTTTTCTGGTCAACATATTACGTTAATGAATAATTTATCGAACCCGGCTTCTTTGTGTTTCCTGAGAGGCCAAAATGTTTTGATCGATTATTTGAATGATTTGTCGATACTTTCAATAAAAAAAATCGTCTATAATTCTTTAATAATTATTTCTTTGATACTCCAGCTACCATATGTGGTAGAAATGACTTCAATTCGCCCTACTAATGGATCAGAGTGTTTGTTTGCCCAATTTATCAATCTGGGCGAAAACTAAAAGTAAACTTGTAGTCGGAAATAGGCGAGCAAAATTTACTCAAGGGATTAAATATTAAAATAATAATAATTCCGTCAATGGGAATCACGAGATACTCCCAACCGTTAACGAGCAAAATCCTTGTCAAATTACATTTGATGCAACACCGAAGTCGAACAGAGGAATGAACTTTAAGGAACAAATAGACCGTCGATCACTACAGAGAACTAATATGATGCTACTACTATGAAAGCATCGCTAACCCGCCGACAGTATTGTGAAAGGGACTTTCACACTGGAGGGTACAAATAGTTATAAATAAGAAAATGGGGAAGCAAATAAAGAATAAATTAGAGGGAGTTGTCGGCATGAACATTAAAGACCGCAAAAACTTAAGAAGATAAGACCTAATAGAAACACCATGACCCAAATCAAAGAAGCCAACGTAATACTGTCTGGAATCCATGATCAGGGAAACTTATTCATTACGGATATCAACTGGATGATGTATGCTACAGCATCAGTGATCACACGAGAAATAAAAGAACCGTCGCACCCAGAAATATCCCAAGAAACTCCTTACCGGAAAAAAAGGATTCACCACTAGAATGATAAAGGAAAGATATAATAATTCTGGAGAATACAAAAATGGAGTACCCACCCCACGCAACAAGTACTCAAAAATTGAGGACTTTTGCGTGGTATTTTAGAGGATGAAGTAATCCACAACGAGAACACTCAGTGACAAACCAACTAAACAAGCAAAGGGTTGGTTTTGAAATTAGCTAAGATTATAGGGTGGATCTCGGGGAAACATACAAGTATTTGGGAGTCGAGCAATGCACCGGAATAGACAACAACGAAATGAAGACTAGGATAGCTAAGGAATACGTCCATCGTAAGGCAAGCTCTTAAGACTGAACTAAACGCCAAGAACAAAATTGCAGCTATAAACACAACTGTTGTCCCTGTAGTTGTTTACAGTTTCGGAATTGTTGACTGGCTAAGAAGCGACATCAAGAAATTAGATACAAAAATCAGGAAAGTCTTAACAATGGGCAGAATTCACCATCCGAAGGCCGATGTATATTAAGAGAAAGAATGGCGGTTGGGGGTTAATGTAGCTAGAAGCTGTTTACAACTCCTCTATTGTAGGTCTGAGGGCATATGTCTGACATGGAAGGGACAAGTTCGCATGGGTAGTTATGGAGCATAACTAAGAAGAAAACTTGTACTTCATCCAGAAAGAGTCACACAAAATCCAGGAAGATTACCTGGGACTCGGCGCCATTGACCAGAAAGCCAAGAAGAATATTAAATCCAGCATCGAAAATAGGAAAATAGAAGTACTCTGCGCAAAGCCCATGAATGGACAATTCTTTCGAAATCTCGACACACCAGTAGTTGTAAAAGGGCATCTACGATGTGACTGAATGGAGCGATCCTAAAGGAGAAAACCTTGATAATAACAGCGCAAAACCAAGCGCTAAATACCCGATACCACCATATGTCGGTCCTGAAACAGATTACAGACAGCAAGTGCAGAATGTGCGGCTTGGCAGAAGAACATATCAGCCACCTGTGGTGGGATGTACTACGCTGGCAGCAGGTCCAGATTCTGGAACTGACTCCACACCAGAACCGAACACCAACGGCGCGCGCGAGAGGTCGGTGAATGTTTTCCGGCTCCGGCCGAGAAAGCAAACGCTTAATTCCATTATAATAATAATAAATGCCTTTATTTCCCAGAGATTTTTTTTTAAATAATATATACAATTACAAAAAAAGCAATGGGAAGCGCAAGGGGAGGAAGTTCACTCGAAGGAGTGCTTTACCACTTAACCCTTGAACTAAAATTATACTACAATAACATTAAACATACACGTGAAGCACTCTACTGCACCTGCCGGCACCAACATGTCGGGACAATTATACCTCAGAATTTTGGCAAAGCTGCCACAACACTCCAACATCGACACGACAGATACGCAGAAGGATAATTAAAATCTAAAGTGGGAACAAGCAAGTAGCAAATAAATATTAACAAAGAATAATTGCATAAGTATAAGAAATATACGAAACATCATCAAGTTATGCTATAGTTTGACAGTCAAGAAAGTACCGAACTATGTATTTTTAACGGAACGCATTACTAAACCTTTGAAGCATTCAGGGATGGGGTTTATACTCTTTGTATTTAAAACTCCTCTCGAAATGTACAGTTTTGTGGATTGGAGGCGTTAACTGGTTTTTAAATCTTATATCAATATTATGAACGTCGGCGTCGGTACGAAACGATATTTTATTACAGATATAAAGAGGCGTAGCTGATATAATCTTATGAAATAAACAAAGGGCAAATACTTTAAACCTATCTTTCATATTAAGCCATTTTAATTTCATTTAACTTGTAAAACACATGATCGTATTTTCTAATACCGTATATGAAACAAATATGAGAATTCTGAACTCGTTGTATCTAGTTAAAGCAGCCAACATCCAAGGAAGGACACAAATACGTAAACTGCGATAACGCTAATGTTTCACATAACATTTTTTTTTTTGTATTTATACTCAAGTATGGTTTGTGTTGATACAACCATCTTAGTGCAGCATATGCCTTTTGACTATTTTTTGTCGTCTGCTCCCGGAATCTTAGTAACCTATCCAGAATTAAACCAAGATTTTTTGAACTGCTTGAAATCTCTATTTTGACATCCTCAATTGCAATATTAATATGTTGCTGAAAATTTATACAATTCGTACTTATACCAACTATAAGAACAAAGGAAGCGAGGTTGAGAATAAGATGGTGTTCTGATGATATTCTAAAGAGTTTTCTTAAATCATTATTGATTTTTTCGTTACATCTTCGTGCTCACAAACACGGAAAGAATTAATTGCCTGGGTGATATTGGCTTACATATGTATTCTACTATGTTTAATGAGTTTGGGGGATTGGCTAGTATAAATCATAAACAACAGTGGTCTAAGTATACACAGTGGTACACCCCTTGAAAGAATCTCACATATGATACATTACCTCATATTTTAGTTCTTTGTGTGCGATCCTGTAAGTAGGAATGGAAAAGCTTAGTGTCCTGTTCATTTATTCCGCAAGACTTCACAATAGATAATAGGATAGTGTGGTCGATGGTGTCAAAGGCCTTAATTAAAATCCAATAACATTATGTACACTTCTACATGTGGTAGAAAACCCAAATAATAGGAAAGAATATTATGTACACTTTCCCTCATCGACAGCTTGAGAGATGTTACCTCAAATCGTACTGTACAACAACTGTATCCCGTGTGAATACTAGATTGTATATTAGGCAAAATACTATCCTGGTGTATAACTGAGTAATTATTGGGATTCAATATTAGATGACAACTTTGAACACCTAAGTTACTATTACAACTGTTAAAAAGGATATTTGAATAAGATCATTTTGGTATGCTCATCTCTCATCGGTCATCTTGCAAGGAAGTATATATTGAATAAATTATTAGTTTTAGATCTAATAACAAACGGTGACATTTCTATGTCTATCAGTTATCAACACTAAAACGACCTAGGTGGGTTATGTTGTACTAATCTTCTACAAACGTGCAGAAAACACTGCACCACGTTACTGTTGCTTATTAGTTATTATTTATTTTGTTTTACTTTCCAATTTTAAAAAAGGAAAAACTCTGAAAATAAATAAAACTACAAGACCTAATATGGGCATCCTGTGTACTTCCCAAGATGTCCCGCTCCGAAAATCTTGAAGATGACCACATTAGGTCGTAGGACGTTCAAACCAAATGAGGATTAATACTGAACATCCATGCGATGCCGTGTGCTATCTGGCTTATCATCTCCTTTCACTTGGTGTGTTTAACAGACAATTAATATTTTTTTAGGTAGTGCCATTACCTGCTAGGGATATAACTTCAGCAATGTGGGGTGGTCCTGATCTGGACATATTATTCGTCACCACATCTAGATATTCCCTAACCGCAGACGAAAAATTGCAGCAGCCTGGTGCTGGAAGCGTCTTTGCCATAACAAACTTAGGGACAAAAGGCTTGCCTGTTTTTTCTGCCGATATTATAGATGGTATCACTAAAAGAAAGGTATGTATTAATGTTCAAAATACAAGATCTGACGGATTTTTAAAATCTATTAAGGACAATTATTCGCTGGTATCGTCCATTTTTACTTAAATAATGTTGACTAATAAAAATCATCATAATTGGACGAATTGACAGGAAATAATGTTATGAACCTTAATAATTTCAATTAATATGGTATATTAACGTTGTGTTAACTATTATTTGCTTCTAAATAACTTCTCAACTAAGACTATCAGTTCAATCTATAGATCAAAAAAGTGAGTTCGAAATGCAAAATAGTGTCGTGCAATTTTCTTTTTTAAAAGTGTGCAGGAGTCAAGGGCGCCTTGTCAACATTTTGATGTGTTGTCGGGTTCGGCAAGGCTGTGAATTAGCCACCATCTTTGGAAACATTTCGATCGTAAATAACTGGTAAACCGTTCATACTACGACAAAAATAGTAAGAACCTTTTTTATTCAGCATTAAATTCTCTACTAATTTCTTTTACAGACTCATTTTCATAGGTTTACCAGTTACAGCGCGTTGACACCTACACGTCTCTTCAAACGGGAGAAATAATTGGTTTTGGTTTGGAAAATATTGCTTGAGACTCCTGAGGCCGTAGATGCACTTTATTTGTTTTGATTTTGAAGTTCGGGGGGGTTGCCTTAAAACTGTTGGAAAGAGTCAAAAGCTACACCCTGTATAGCAAAATAATGATACTGTTATAAAATGAATTTACAGTATTTATTTAAGAACTTGAATAGAGTTTAGAATTTTATGTAATTTTTTACATTACATTATTATTAGATAATTTTTCGACAGTTAAATTTCGACGTGGGAAGTTTTAGTTTCATTATTTAATTTTATTTAAGCGTTTTAGCTTCTGAAAAAATTCACTTATTTATTTGATGCGCGAGGGCAGATTTGATTTTCTTAAAATTACTCTTTTTTGCCAGGTTTCGGCCTGGGAAGCACTTTCAGGGTCCCGATTATAAAAATTCCCTACGTGAAAGACGATAAGTAGAACTAGGCACTGGGTAACTAATCTTTTTATTTCGTTGAACCGAAAGAATACTAGTATACTTCTTAAAGCAACAGTACACGAACTTTTATAATGTCAATTAAAAAAATTCAAACAAATTAATTTCACTTGTAGAAAAACTTGTAGAACGATTTAAATACGCGAGAAAACCACTGGAAAACTACTTGATTCGGGCTTGTGGAGCTCAGCTATTTATATGATAAAACGGTTGCCCCTTGAGTCAAGCGCAAACGTTTTTACCCCCTTTTTAGAGCTGGAAATGGTACCGTCTAGTCTGGATCGGCACGATTGTGCAATATTGCACAACGTTGCGCAATAGTTTTGCAAAAGTTTGAAATTTGAAAATAAAAATTATATGGAAAAATCGGCAGTGAAGAGGAGAAAATTTTGATATAAAAATGAAGTTTGAATCTATTCGGGTTGAGAAGTTATTATGGTTTTGGTTTGTCTGAAAATTAAACGCTTTCGAAGTGACCCCGTAAAGTCGTAACGAAGGTCCGACGTTTTACGGTTGTTCCCGATAGATGCGAGGTGAATAATAAGGTATGAAAATGTTCCCGATAGGCGCGAGGTGAATGGAATGAAAATAAGTGATGATATCGGTTCCAAGGGGAATCCCGATATTGTATGTAATATTATGAGGGGCGGTCAATAAAGTCAAATTTGAAATAGTAAACGGGTTGTAGAAAATTAACTAAATGAAATTGAATATTGTGACTAGAGGTAGGGAAAGTAGTTTTGATATATTACGAGGGGCGATCAATAAATAATGAAAATTGAAATAGAAAACGGGTCGTAGAGAATTAACGAAACAAAATAGGATGTTGACTAGAGGTAGGGAAAGTAGTTTTGATATTTTTAAGATTATTTAGGGCTGATATTTTTAAGGTGGTTTTTTGAACAGGTTCGAGTCCTAAAATAGTAAATTTAAATATTTGGTGGAATTTGACGGTGAATGTGTGTTATTTGGGAATTATCGAATGAGTGTGAATTCTTTCAGACTTTTTTTGACAAAAATTGAAGTTTTTCATAAACTTAATTATCTACATTACTTTTTTAATAGTTTGACTAAGCGGGTATGAATTATAAATTATTTTGAAAATTTTAAGCTTTTTTGAATTTCTTATAGTGCCGTTTTATGAAAGATAGTATAACACGCGTCAATATTTGAAGAAAGGAGTTTTTGCGAATTATTTCTTTTATTTATTACAGAAGTTTTTTTTTTCATTTTATTCATTCAAACAGACATTAAGTATTATATACACATTAATATATAAAACTTTTTATACGCTAACAGATCTTTCGACGCTTACAATTACTATCGCACGCAGCGTCGGAGTCGGAATAAGTATCGCAGTTTTTGCGTCTGGGGTGGTTAGGAAGGGGTGGCTGAGAAAGCATTGTCACAGTCGTGTTACTCGCTCTCGAAAACGGCAGTATACCTATTTCTGTTCAATTTCAAATTTTTTTATATTATTTCGGTTTTGGGGGTGGAGGTGGTTTCAATCCTTGGAGTCAGGTAGGGTGTTATTGTGTTAGATAGTTGCTCAATTTATTGAAAATCCGACCAGCCCTCGCACACCCTGACCGGAGAAATCGGAAAAGGGGTGGATTTTTGCATTTAGGAGTGGTTCGTGAGGGTTGAAGTGAAAAGTATTGTCATCATAGTGTTCCTAGCCCTCTAAATCGGGGGGCGGGGGAGATGTCATTTGCTGCGTTAATAATACTTTTGGGGTCTTTGCATTTCCACAGGGGACTAGATAAAAAAAACTGGAAATAAAGAATCGCTTTTTTGATTTGTCTCTTATTTATTTTGTTTAGAAATTGACTCTATTGAAGATGTAGCCGCTGGTCAAATTATAAATATGTGTTCGCTATGTACATGATGATGGCTTGGTTAAAGAAAAGCTCTTGAAAGTGATTGGGGTAAAATCTTCTACTGCCTTAGACCAGTATAATATAGTGAAGGAACATCTGACAAAAAAATCTATTGATTTGAAAAATTTAGTAAGCGAATCATTTGACGGTGCTGCAAACATGAGTGGGCGGGCAATATTCTGGCTTACAAGATTCATCAATATCGCTATTTACTCGTTATCGTTCTCATGTACTTATTAAATTTAGTGATATGAGACGTAACGAATTGCTCCATTTCATCTCAAAATTCACTTTATTATTGCTAGCAAACTGCAGTCTTCTTTTAACGCTCGTATAAGAGAAATATTTTATGGAAAAAAATGGTGGAAAATTAAAAAGCAAATGAAAGACTGGGGAAACTTAAGAGAACAGATGGTATAGTAAAGATGCCCCATTACAAACAATATCCGTTCATCTGTCGAAGACAGTGACAAAAGTTTCCGATTTATATAATTACTAGAAGCCCTTATTCGATTATGTTTGATGGAGATGCTCATGGCGAAACATCGTCAGAAACAAGAAATTTATTAGAGAAATTGAAAGTCTCCCAGATATCTATTTATGAGAAAGCCAAACAATTTGCTAAAGTAGCTGATGACAGAACAGAAGATCGACTTTTCCAACATAAACATTGAAATTGATTTACCTCAAAAAAGATGAAGAAAGAGAAAAAGAATGCCGGACGAATTATTGGAAGACGATGCCGCTAAGTGGGATGCCTTGAAATTATTTTAGTGTTCCGTACTGTATTCGACGAACTGTTATTAGCATTAGAATCACGATTCATGTAGATCCAAACATTAGCTTTTTTGATCCAAACAAATTCGACAATATTTGACAAATAAACTAACTTTTGATGGCGAATTAAAATCAAGATTTGAAGATTTGTGTGAATTGGTTGGACATACTGTTGATGAACTGATAAATTTTATATCTTCACCTTGTTTCGCAAGCTTTAGACTGACAGATATCTCATACAAGAGCTGGTGAAAATGAGAAATGGATGAAAACTAAACGTGAAATTAATAAAACGCACAAGAAAATATAAAAAACAGAATTTGTACACGAAAAGACAACAATACATCTTGCAAAAAATGCATACTTTGCGTCATGAAATTTCTGCACAAGTACAACTTTCTGGCATCTTCATACACAGCTACTCGTATTGTGTGTATATAAGTTTATCTTAATACCTCCGTGTACGCAAGTAACTAACGGTCAGTCATTTTCCAAGTTAAAAATAATTAAAACCCTATTAATATCTTTAATATCTCATAAATTATTGGAACCGTTTTTCTTGCGTAGTGTGAGTGTGGAGAATGACAAAATTCCTCCTGTTGAGGAAATTACTGACCGCTTTGCCCTCTTGTCTAACGAGTTGAAAAGAAGATTGCTTATGTAATCAACGAAGCAACAATAAAACCAGTCAGTCAATTACTATTACTTATATATGATGTTATTGAAATACATGCATGAAATACTGATATATTTACACTCGATTGTGATTTCTATTTGTTTTATGAGAATTATTTACATTTTACATTGTTTTGTTTTCGAATGTGATTTTTCTTTGTTCCGTGGGATGAATTGTTTGTATTTTGTTTTTACTTCAAATTTTTTTAGAACTTGTTAACTTGATTAAATGTTTATTTTTTGTAACTAAATATTGTTTAATATGATTTATTTCAATTTTTTCAATACATTCTTCAACAAAAAATAATATGAGCTGAAAGGCATGGGCATCGGTATCGTGAGGATCATACAAGCAGGAAATATCTTATACCCTCCGATTTTACTGTAAAAAAATACCAAACGATGCCACGAAAATTAAATATGATGTTTGAATTTTAAAGTTCTCCACAAAAAAAATTGGGGCCCCAAGCCCAAATCATAGATCCAACTAAAATTTGCCAGGACGCCACTGCCAGGAGCCACTTCTGAACACTTTAAAAATATTGCATTACGCTATTTTTGCAGAAAAATACCTATTAATTGAACTATATAATGTTTTAAACAACTGTACTTTTTAAGTACCTATTTTCTAAGATTAATAATATTTGAAAGTGATGATCTTGTATTTTGTGTGACAAAATGTGATCTTACCGTATTATTCTGTTCTTCTATTCTGAGAATATATTTTTATATGTTTTAAATAATATTTTTTTATCCTTGCAGACTATTCTCGAGAATATATTTTCTCCCGATTTATTTGCGCCATTACCCAAAGAAAACTCCGTTATAGTTTATCCACAAACTAATCAGCTTCGTGAGTTTTTTTACAAAGTGCATGCAATTATAATAAAATTACTAACAAATGTATAATAATTAACTACCTTAGCACTTACAGCAATTAAACAATATTGTATTTATTTGGCATAGATCAATCTACCATTTTATATTTGTTATTTAACGAAAAATTTTACATTTTCTGTATATGTTAAGGTATTCTTGAAATTGGATCTGGTATAGCCCGATAAATATAGTGGAAAATGCCTCAAAACCAAATTTGACTGTGTATATATACATGGTTTGTTAACTCTTTATAAATAAACAGTTTCTACCGGGTTTTAATTTCGCTTCGTTTCACAGTTACAAAAAGAAAAAAAAAGTAATTTTAAAGAATATTTTAAAAAACTTTGGATGAAAATTAAAAAATGTTTGACTTTATATTTCCAAATTTATAATTTTAACATTTTACCATTTTGATACCGAGCGTCGCAACGCCTCAATTCTGTTTTGCTTATGGACGTCTATATATTTCTTAAGTAAACTGACTTAGCAGGATCATACTTATACCAAGCGGTTAAAATTTCATTTTTTACACAATAGTGCCAGGCATTGAGACGTCAAAACTCTGAACTTTGACAGCATACATTTCGATGCCTTTTTCTAACTAAACTAAACCGTTTCTCTATCTCTAACAATAACAGAGATAGCAATGCATGCACCGCCGATTTGGGACACAGTGTATTTGATTCGGAATAAAATGTAGAGGATTTTTGAAGACTTTCAACGGCCGCCATTTTTAAATTTTTCCTATGCGTTTTAGGAAAAAATATTCTAGACAAAAGTTGTAGGGATAGATGAGTACTATCCAACGATGTATCACATGTACATATTTGATTAAAATATAATTTTGAGAACTGTCTTTGAACCGCCGCCATTTTGAAACGAAGAAGGTGATTTGACCCATCTTCGAACTTAACCGAGATATGGACCCAAAGTATATGTCTGCCAAATTTCGTTTTGACCCGTTGATAAATACGCTCTCTAGAGTGTTTACAAATTTCGTTATATATAATAATAATAATAATAAACGTCTTTATTTTGAGGGCGAAGTTTGTCTATACGACATTCTTCCACTTAACCCATATCATTATTATATAAACTTTTGAACGGGGGGCAAATTTTCCCGAAGTCATGATATACTGCACACTGCAATAGGTAGATTAGAAATCTACCTAAAATGGGTCTCGGTGAATTTTGCTGAAATTTTAGTATGATGTAGTATTCGGCCAATTGATCAAATTTTTCTTATCCCCAGTCTCGAAAAATCGACATGGTCCATATGTTAGCTGATTTCCACAATAATAACGCAGCGATGTTAAGAAATGAAATAGAAAGAGACATCCATGGCTTGCAGGATTGATTTGGACCGACAGACATTTACTTCTTGGATAGAGACAATGTTGGGTTGACACATGAAATCAAGGACAGGAGGAATATGGTGTACATAATGCAGGCGGGAGTAGAGGTAGAAAACCTTCGAAATCGTAATGCTAGATGCAACCAATTGAACCAGAATCATTTAGCATATTTCCCTAGACTCTCTATTGACTATCTTAAACACGTTACATTCGGGATATACCAATTACAATTGTCTCTCTCCTGTGTCTAAGATAAGCTTCAAAGAGAAGAGACAAATTGCAGATTTCGTAACGCAAGCAAATGTCAAACTTGGATAGCCTATAAAGGTAACAGAGAAGACGATAGCGACGACGAAGAAAATGAGCTACTCCTGCACATATAATACTGGAGCTGGAAGTCTATGAATATGTGCATATGTCGATAGTGTTCTCTGTATTCTATGGTCTCCAGGAGATGTTCGACGTACCATCGACATAAAATATCTAAGTGCGGCAATTTTGGAAAACAATTTCAATGCGGCTAATAGATTTCAACAACATAATCTTGTTTAAGGCATATTATTATTCATGTATCTCTTGTTGAATCCAAATCATTTCTCATTGTTACCAGTCTTTTTATTTATATAAATTTTACATATGCTTATTATCGTCATTGAACGCGTATTACTCGCTTGTTTCATTGTTTGTTATTACTAAATGGCTGAGTGATTGAAATGAAAGTGTTTAATAAGTTAAAGTTAATTGCAACAAAGAAATTCAGTTCCCTTGATACAATGAATTCACATTTCAACCTATGCCATCAGGATAGACTTCGAATTCGATTTTCATAAATGCTGTTCATATTTCGAGGTGTGGGCCTAAGGAATCTTTTGATCAACACTAAATCAATAATCGATCGATACAAAATTTCAGCAAAATTCACCAAGAGCCATTTTTATATATAATATGTGTGGGTTAATTTGAATGTTAAAATTTCAGAAATTATTAGCAGGCAGAATTTAAAGCGAAAAAATTTGAAAAAATGCCACTGTATGGACCCTACCCTATCTCAATAGTAGGGATACAAAAAAATAAACAGAAATTGTTGCTGTTTATAGAGAACTAACAAACCATGCACACAAAGTTCAATTTAGCTTTGGGGCATTCTTCGTTATGCTTATCTAGCTATGCCCTTTTCCAATCATTCAATAACTTAGTAGCCAGAACCAGTAGTTATTTAGTAGTTAGAAACAGTAGTTTAGAATGGTAGATGCACATCATTATATATTTATGTAAAGAATGGTATATTTTTTATATGAAGCAAAAGTGACATTTGTCTGTGTCGAGAATTTTATTGCCGCTCGGGTAAAGTGTCAAAGAAATTATGGTCTATGTTCACGAAATTTGTCATAAAAGTCAGGTTTTTTGACGTTTAAAGAAAAAAGCATTTTAAGTTGGTACTCACCCACATGCAAAGAAAACCCTTGATATGAGTATTTCATTAGTAGAAATAATAATTATCTACAGTAGTTACCAACACCCGCAATGAAATTTTACAGACATATTCATTACCACATGTATTAAGCAACTATAAATTCGTTAAAAAATATTCGCCAACTTAGCGTAATTATTAGATTATAGATAATTTGATATATTTTTATTTAATTGATTTGCTGGAATGTGCATTTGCTTATTGAAAACCAATATAGATTTTTCAAGAACCGCTCACATGATTGTATTATCTAAATAGAAAGAAAGTGTGATAAGATTTATAGTTTTAAACTTATTCTTGACGGAATCGACAATTTGCACAAACTCAAGCATCAGTAGTTTTAGCGTTGCTACTACTGGATACTTCGAACACGGACCTAATTTTGTTTTTATTTAACTGACTGATATGAAATAAATTGATGTGCTCTAAATTTTGCTCTATTGCCATTATGAAACAAATGAAAAATAAAAACTATTCGGATTTATAAAGCCATAGTAAAATCAGTACTCGCTTATAGAACTGGATGCTAATAAAAATGCTTCAGAAGGTAGGTACAAAGAATGCTTGATGATGATCTTCAAATCAAACATCAGATTTACGATTTGTGTACTGATGTTTGTAAACATTAACTCTGAAATTCATTTTTTATTCATTTCTGAATATTGTATATCACTCATGTGTAAAAGTGTCTTCGTCTCAATAATGGATCAGACTTCACATTCGTAAAGAAAATATTGCTTTTTGTACCCGTTTCAAAATTAACTTTTATATTATTCAAGCTTTTGAAGGGAACTACAAACTTGGATTTTTAATAAATTTTTCTGAAGGTATTTTTAAAAAATTCACGCCCACCTAAAAGCCTTTGCATCATTTTACGTTTTACGTTGATGATATGAAATTAAGTTTACCTAGAAACTCAGATGAAGTAATGTCGTAAGAAATTATTTTATGTTAATACTCTATTTATTTAAATTCATATATAATATAATATCATTTTCAACTGATCGGCATATTTCATACTCGTCAAAGTCCGTGTCAAGATACCAGTTATTAAATCTTTGACACGAACTTTCTCTTCTATTGTATCTCTGCATAAATCGATGTATTTAAGAAACTAAAATTAATAATTGAAAAAATCTTATATACAGAGTGCCCCGGATGAGGTTACTTTGACCACAAATGGACTTAAATTTTAATTTTTGGAAAAAGTCACTCCTTATAAATTAAAATCTTGTTAAAAATACTATTGTGTTCGACGATAGCTTCAATTATTCTTTCTTTTAAAAATTTCCAAAGAAAGTAATCGTTGGGTCAGAGAGAAGAGCCGGCCAGCGATTAGTGCCACATTTACCAGTTATTTTTTGAGGAAAATGTGTATGAAGGTGTTGTGTCAATTGCGAATGACGAATATTTCTAATTACTGTAAAATTAGGTGTCTTGCGCACAATAGCGACAATTACACTACGTCATTTTTGTGTTAAAGGTAGACTCGTAGTGTACTCTTCTTCTTTATTCTTCTTTGCAGTGCACTCACAGGTAAAATTTATATTTTTGAAATCTTTCAACGCCATGTAAAAAGAACAATTTATTAACATATCATATTTCTTTAACAAGATTTTTTTTCTATATAAAGAGTGACTTTTTGTCCAAAAATCTGTGGGATAGGTAATCCCATTCAAGTGCGTCCTACCATATGTTGTAAAAATAGTAAACTTCCAAAGATTAAGGTAATATGATATACTAATCGGATAACTTACCTAAACCTTAACCCCTTCTAAGAAACTGCATTTCCTTGTAAATAGAAACTTCTTAAAAAACTGCTTTTATCAATATCCTTACTGCAATATTGTAGCATTAGTATTACTAATCCTTATGGCATTTTGGTACACTAAATATTATACTTCTGTGTCAGATACTAATATATATATTTCCTTTTTCAGCACTCTGGAGGACACTGATGAATACAATAAGGAGTTTATTTTAACTAGTACACAATAAATTGTTTTTATAAGCACTATTTGTATTATTTCCACGATATGATTTACTTCCACCCTTTCAAATGTATGTTTTGCCTTAGGTAAACAGAAGAAAATGAGAAATATTTCCTTGAGAATATACGTTGACCATGATGGTGTTATTGTTAACGAACACGCCAAAACTCTCGATGAACTTTTCGAAACTGTAACAAAATCCGAAACATTTCGCATGAAAAGCGTGCTTCACGGAGCGTTTTTTATACTAAAATCTTGGAAACTCATCAAGGAGTGTAATTTTAGAAAGTGTAGTAAATGTCGCTACACGGGGACGTAATGTCGCCCCGACCACAAAATTTAGAGAGTATAACGAAAACCGAAATTTTGAAAATAAAAACCCTTTTACGAATCCACGTTGTGCAGCACTGCAACTCATGCGTTGTGTTAAATATGAGGACAAGTTATCCAGTCTCTAGTCAAAGTATTTCGAGAGTTTTAGCGAAAATAGCCCTTAGCGTCGAGGGTGCCCTATCATTTTCTAGCAGTCGATTTTGACGGGAAAATGATGAGTTTTAAGCGTATTTGCCCTAAACCGGTTCCTCAGTAATTCAGTGTCAGGAATGTATATTTACCATGTACTCAGAACGTGCATGGGCCTTGCCTGAACATATGAAGTTATAATTGCCAGAATAGAATTCAAAGTCGTTGCGATTCAAGCATTTTTAAGCTCCGAGGAGCGATCAAAATTGATATTGAACTGAAAATACGTAAATAGACAGGCAAGCAAAAGCCCACCAAAAATTATAAACATTGAACTTTTCTTGAATCTTTTTGTGTAATCGTTAGCTAGAAACTGCACATTGGATGGTAGTTTGTTACATTATGAGTCGTTCCGTTCCTCACTATGTGTTGTACACGGGCCAGACTATAGTTTGTCAATACATTTTTTCTTGAACGTTTTGTAAAAGCATCATTTTTTAAAAAAGATTTAATATATATTTTTGAACTTTATGTTGTCTTTTTCTTGTGTTTCAAAAATCCTTTTCAGGTTTAAATTTAAGAAAGTATTAGTATTTACTGTGTTAGATTTATAGTGTTACGACATCCAATTGGTACCATTAGAAGCAGTTAAGCAAAAGCTAACAGTAAGTATAGATTTTGTATTATTCTCTGTCTGAAACAGTCGATTTGAACCCTTTTTTGTGAACGTTTAATATCCACTTTGGAAAATATAATAAAAGTACTTCAGACGTGTAAAGGTGGATCGTTCACAATATCAATGATTTTATCAATTATATTGTCTATTATCTAGATAAGAGCTTCTTATCTCGCTGACTTTCAGTGAGATAAGAAACTCTTTACCGCACTAGTATTTTGTATCTCATTGGTTTTCAAAGATGCGACAAGATTTATTGAAATCAAACACAACAATACATATAACAAAAATAACTTATTTACTATGAATATTAATGACATTGTCTAGAATTATTAAAGTAAATTCCTGCTGAAGAAGAAACTTTTCATGATTAAATGTTAGATCATTAGAACAAGTTGCAAGCTCCACTTCCTTATACGGCAGCCCGTAACCAACATTTACTAGTTCTTCGAACAAAGATAAAAAAAGTTCAGGGCAACGGAAATTTTTAGTGTCGTGAAAGAGTTGAAATGTATCATCCTTCAACATGTAAAAAATAACGGGTCATCTGAGTAATCACCTAATGTCCGTTTAGTAATTCTTGGTGTTGACAAATATGCATAGTTGGAGGAAAATATGAAAACAGAAGTTTTTAGAAATTCCTGTCGTCGCCTAATATCCACTCCAACAATTCTCGTCTATTTCTAAAGTTTTTCTACGACAAAAAAATATAAACGGACGTTTTAATCGTTGCATATCCAAGTACTTGCCTTTCAATTGTGCGTATTTTTTTAGGCTAATTTTGGTACTCTCTAATGTCCGTTCTCTAATGGAAATGATGGGGTGAGCGTGGGTGCGTCTTTACTATGTACATACTTCGATATGCGATGTAAAGCAACGTAAGGCGCGGTTAGTAGTTGGATGGGGGTGACCGTTCCAACGAAGACCGCGTCCTCGCCTCACACATCTTCCAGCGGCTTCTATATCAGTGTATGCGCGGAAGCTATACAACCTTAGGCGAGGGTTGTATAGGGAATATACCATCCTTCGGAGGGGATGTAAAGCCGTTGGTCCCTTGTCTATTAAATGTTAAACAAGTAAAAGATCCCTACTCTTTTTAAGGGAAGAGGTTCGGCAAAATTCCTGGTTGGGGGTAGCTCGTCTACAGGCGTCGGTGTTAGGCCTCAGTAGCGGAAATAGGCCGACGTTAAATAGATGTATAAAAAAATGGAAATGATGTTTCATATCAAAAAAACATGTATGAAAAATATGAACGGATAATTTTCAACTTGATGTTGAAAAAAATCATTTTTCGTCGCAATTCGGTAATAAGAGCACAAAATTTCATATGGCAATGCAGTTGAGTAAAATTTCTCTCCCTATGTTTTTTGGGGCGCTTAATCGAATGCGAGTAGTCTCAGTACCCTGCACCCACTGGACGCACCCCTGCGGGCAAAAAAGCAGCCCTGAAACGAGAGTTTCATTAATGTCGAAGTACAAACTGATTTTTTAATGTTTAATGTTGAATCATTTTTTCAACTAAAAAGAAACCGATTCGCGCTTTGATATTCATAAAAATCGCGGTTTATTAGACTTTTTTGCCAATAGGAGTGTCATCGGTTGGTGAAAGGAACTTTTGATCGGGAAATTTTTTATCATTTTTTGGGGTTCTACTCGTGTTAGAAAACTAAAAAACACCGTCAGAAACGACTAATTTAACCTCTTAGGCTGCGATTGATGGTTTTATATGCAAAAACGGCTGCCTGTATGTACTCCTGCTTTAATTGCAATGAGAAATTACAGGTTGAGGGTGTGCATGAGGAATAAACCAAAGATTTTTTGTATAAAATATAAAAATTGTCAGTTATATCGAATTCATTTTAATCGTTCTCCTCTGACGAGTTTTCTTCAATATCGACTTCAATATCTGTCTCGTCTCCATAATTCGCTTCATCTTCCCCTTCTTCTTCTTCACGGTATGAAATTGATGAAAAGCAGATTAATAAGTAGGCGTAAATAAATCGAAAATATTTTTCCGTAACTCTTACCTGTGGACAGATCTGTTGTAGAACTATCTATTATAAGATCAGCGCATACAGGAAGTTGGTCACCCTCAAACCATTTGAATCAGTTATCATCTCTTAGCAATATATCTGATTCGCAATAAATGTTGTCGAAGCTCCGATTTGCAAGGTGGCACTAAACAGGCGCCATAACTCATAATATCTATTTGTAGCTGTTCGTTCATATTCTGAGTGCCGTATGTCCGTTGTAGAATGCTCATTCTTGCTTCATTGATCATTCTTGCTTCATTGACATTACTGATTTTTTTCTCGTTGTATAAATTACTTGGAAAGCTTCTTCGTTTGAACTTTCTCCAAGTGTAACAGAGCAAAAAGGTTTTTCGATATTTTTCTAATCTGTCCAAGATTTTGAATGGCCGACCCTTGCCTTTACGATAGAAACCGGGATTCTGATCACAGCCTCCTGCAAATGCATGCATTGCAAATGCTTTGCAGTTAACAAACCTTGGCATTACATATACAGCGCCAGCGCCAATATCCATTGGCTCGATGTCGGTCTCGATAACTAGGGCCGAGTAGGACTATTACTCTTTGCACCTAGATTATCTCTGTAGACCTGGACCGACCTTCGTGATAGGTGGGCCCGCGTACTTCTACCAGACCCAGCTCACAAATGTGAGATGTGTCGTGGTATTTTCTGCGGACCTCCCCTGGTCCTGGCTGTTGAACCTCGCTGGCTGAGGTCTCTTCTGGCGCTCTTCTTGTCTTGATGTTTTCTTTCTTTGCCAGCTTGTCACCCCCGGGGGTAGTCATCGGTCGAGTTGGATTTAGGAAGTTTTGGCTGGGACTGACTGCCGGTACGTAGGACATCAATTGATATCCTACCCCGGATCGTCGGAAAGGTAAAGATGAGCTGTGCAGCTCGGGAGTGTGGAGACCTAAGTGCTTCTTTTAGCACTTTCGGTCTCCACGGAGCAGGTAGGACAACGGGCGTCGGACGGTATGTTGTCCAACGCCCGCAAGGAGGTTGGGTTAGGGTTGAAAACGTCATGTCTCTGGTAGTGGTGGTCCGTCCTGGCGTATCTGAAACAGATCTGTTAGCAGGAAATAAAGGTTATACTTACCCGTTGTCCAGTAGCTGAACCCTCGGTCGCTTGTGCCTCGGGGCGTCGGCGGGGTCGTAATCAGTGGCCTGTCTGATCAGCGGGTTCCTATGCTCCTCGGCTTGGGCGTACAGCTTCTTCGCTCGTTGCCGGATGACTTCAGTGACCGTGGTGTACTCCAGGTCTCTGACGATGTCTGCGGTTCTCACGTACCATGGGGCGTCAACTACCGTTTTGAGGGCGATGTTCTCCACTGCCTGGATTCTCTTCATGTAGGACTTCGCCTGGTAGCCCCACGCTACCGAGGCGTACGTCAGCTGCGGCCTGATGAGGGTCTTGATAAGCGTGAGCTTGTTCCTCAAGTTAAGTCGGCTCCCATTTCCCGTCATTGGGTAGATGAGGGCTCTCGTACGTCGGGCCTTGGCTGTGATGGCGTCCGTGTTCTGTCTCCATGTTAGGCTTCTGTCCATGACCACGCCAAGGTATTTGACGGTGTCGTGCCATTGGATGTCCTCGCCGTTCATGGAGACGTGTCCTGTGGGAATTTCTTTCCGCACTCGTCTGAAGAGGATGGCTTGGCTCTCGTCGGCGTTGACTGCGACTTTCCACTTCGTGCACCATTCTTCCAGGAGTGTGGCCGCTTCCTGGAGTTTTCTGGTTGCGTCTCTGGCCTTCCAGGATCTGGCAATCAGGGCGGTGTCGTCTGCATACAGGGCTAGGGCTGTATGGTCGGTCCGGGGGAAGTCCGAGGTATAGATGGCGAACAGGTGCGGATCCCTGTGGAACTCCCGCCTCCACGGTCCTGTAGGTGGAGAGTTGGTCCGAGATTTTCACCCTTAGCTGTCTGCAGTGTAGGTAGGATCTCACTAGTTTGACGAGTTCGATGGGGTAACCCATACTCATCATTTTAGCTAAGAGACCGTCGTGCCAGACCGTGTCGAATGCTTTGGCGACGTCTAGGAACAGCGCCGCGGTGACTTGACGCTGGTTGAACCCCTTGGTGATCTCCTCGGTGAGGCGAAGCACTTGGAGTTCCGTGGAGTGTCCTGTTCGGTGTGCGAACTGTTCATCTGGGATGATGTTCAGCTCTTCTGTCTTCTCTGTTAGCCTCTTCAAGATGACCCGTTCTGCAACCTTGCTCATGGCTGGGAGGAGGCTGATGGGCCTGTAAGAAGACGGGAAAATTAGTTCTTTCCCTGGTTTAGGGATCATAATAACGTCGACCTTTTTCCACCTGGCTGGAAAGTGCCGTAACCTTAACATCGCGTTTACGATGTTGACTAGCGCCGCTACTCCTTTCCTGGGCAGCTTCTTGAGAGCGATGTTTCCTATCTTGTCACATCCCGGAGCTTTTCTCGGCTTTAGGCTCCTCAGGATTTCCTTGACTTCCTCGGGGGTAGTCGGACGGATGTGGTCGTCATCTGGCAGGCGGCGGATCCTTCGTACTCTGCGTTCGACGTCGTCCACCCAGTCCTCGTCCTCGTCCTCGTCATCGAGCTCGTTCTCTCTGCACTGCAGTTCTAAGCTGTCGGCGAACGCCTCGGCTTTTTCCTGGTTAGTGTAGACGATCCCTCGCTCTCCGTGAATCGGGCGCATAGGCTTCCTTCGGTTTCGCAGGGCACGTTGTGTGTTCCACATGCTTCTGTCCTGTGGATCCAGTGACTCAAGGTGGCGTTGCCACCCCTCCTGACGGTGTTCCTGGAGGGCGGCTTTCACTCTTCGGCTGAGGACATTGTACTCCCTTCTGTCGGCGGGGAGCCTGGTCCTCTGAGCCCGTCTCTTGGCGCTCCTTCTGTCCCTTATCAGCTGCCTGGCGACCTCTGGGAGGTTTGCCATCGGTGCTGGGTGCCTTCTTACTTCTATTTCCGTCGTGCTGGCCCTTATCATCTCTATGAAGTACGCGCGCCATCGCGTCAAGATGCTAGCGCACTACATTCCGTGCAAGTGTACAGGATAGAAAGTGCCCGTTCACTTTTTTCCATTATTTAAACGACATTTTATAATTTAAAAAAGGTTTCAGCCATTAGGCAGAAACCATTTTGTAATACAATTTTGATTTTTCCGTTGTGTATTGATTTTTGTTTTATTCCACATCTATAACAAGAATTCATCAAGAACGGACATTAGAGGATGTTGGACGGAAAATCGTTTTACCGACATTCCGCATGAAAAGCGTGCTTCACGTAATAATGCCGTTGGAAGAGGTTTTTATATATAAATTCACGCTCTACGGAGTGTTTTTTATGCCAAAATCTTGGAAACTCATCATGGAGTGTAATTTTACAAAGTGTAGTAATAGTAAATGCCGCTGCACGGGAACGTAATGTCGCCCCGACCACAAAATTTATAATGAAAACCGACTTAAAAAAAAACCTTTTACGAATCCACGTTGTTCAACACTGCAACTCATGCGTTGTGTTAAATATGAGGACAAGTTATCCAGTCTCTAGTCAAAGTATTTCGAGAGTTTTAACGAAAATAGCCCTTAGCGTCGAGGGTGCCGTATCATTTTCTAGCAGTCGATTTTGACGGGAAGATTTAAATTTAAGAAAGTGTTAGTATTTACTGTGTTAGATTTATAATATTACGACGTCCAATTACCATCAGTGAAGCAGAAACAGTAAATATAGATTTTGTATTATTCTCCGTCTGAAACAGTCGATTTGAACCCTTCTTAGTGAACGTTTAATATCCACTTTGGAAAATATAGTGAAAGTCCTTCAGACGTGTAAAGATGGATCGTTCACATGAATAATCATTTCATTATTCCATTGTTTTTAAAGTTTATCTACGTGCTTGTTATTTTGTCTGATTTTTTTAGTAAGCCATGACAATCTGTCAAAGTATAACTTTGTCATTGATCTGAAACATCAAATCATATTCATTATGTACTTTCGTTGGTTATTTCAATTAAAAAAACTAAAAATATGAATACTACCCCCTACGTATAGAAACCACCCCCTTTTCCATACTGTCGGTCCTAGGCATGCGGAGATTCGTCGGGTCGAAATTTTTATGAGAATATGAGGGTAACTAACCATTACTCAACCGCAGTTGACCTAAGCAACCCCCGGGGGTTGAAACTACCCTGCTCGCAACACCGAAATCACTCACTCTTTTTGAGAGTGGGAATCACGACGGTGGTGTTATTACCCTTCCGCAACTACCTCCAAATGTATAAAAATATTCCCTTATTCCTTTTCTATAAACTATATGTGTAAATAATAATACCACCATCGTGATTCCCGTCCTCGAAACCCGTAAGTGACTTTTGATATTTTGGCCTTTTTTGTATCTTGTTAAATGGACTAAAGATTTGATAATAATTAATTGTTAGTGAAATTACGCAGACTAAAAAAATATCAATATAAATTCTATATTCTTCTATAAATTTAAATCTATATTTTGTAAATGTATTGTTTGCACAGGAAAATTTGTATCTTCAAAGATAATCGAGCTAATGTAAAACTCAAAAAGTTATATGCCATAGTTTAATTTAGAAAAACAATTAAAACACGTTAAAACCATAAAATATATAACAATATGTAAATAAAATTTATCTCCGTTCATTCAAAAAAAATAAGTAAATAATATTTAAATAATTAGGTACTACCTACTTACTCCTTGTGTCACTGTGTCAGTTACGAAAAAGTAAATTAAACTTATCTATTATTGATCCATTAAAATTTCATTTGATTTAACTTCAAAGTACCTAGGTACCTAACAACTTTCATTGGTCCAAATTAAAATAAGTTGTAACCTTCTTAATTCATTATAAAACAAACCGTGCCTATTGGTTATTCATTATTTGTTTATAAAATTTGTTTGATTTAATTTCTAATAATAATTTTTATTGAACCAAGTTGAAGTAACTTTTATAATTCTCTTTAGTTCATTGTAAAAGATAATATATCCACTTGTTACTAAGAACCAAGGTTAAAGACATCGTAAGCTATACAGATACTTAATTTCATTTTCCGTTGTACAAGTATAAATGGCATGTCTACAAAATATTTTACTTCAGTAGTATACATCTTCCAGTATGTTGAGGTTCGTTAGTATCGCATTATTTTTGGCTAATCAAGGGTATGTATGCAACTGACAGATCATCAAATAACATTAATTTATTTATAAGCATAATTACTATTACTATAAGACGCCAATTCAATTCTCGCAACAATAGCTAAATATGAGTGCCCAATGACAAATTATATCATGATCAATAACTATCTGATCTGTGATCATGATGATGGATACAACTGATTTTAATGGGCTTGAATCTAAACTAATTATTCTAATATATTCACTTGTGTGAATTAAATTGTTTTGGTACCTATAATATAAGATTCTATCTAAAACGAGCCTTGTTGGGGACTAATATGTTGTGACAGTGATATTGATATTAGTATTTATGATAAAAACTGATAGTCACGCAAAATTGTCTACATAATTAAATAGTACAAATTATTATTCAAAAGCTAAATGAGTTAACAAATTGTCTACTCTAAAACAAAGTCAAGCGAGGTCATTATTGCCACCTTTAGTATTGTTAAATACGGGACATTTATACTGCCGGTACATTTATAAACTAGTTTTTTTGACTGGGTCTCATAGGTCTAGTTCTAGAGACGCCTGAAGTTTTAAATTTATATATCATTGTTTACTATTAAATCATTTTAGGTATCCTTTTTTTGAGTAGCATTGTACATTTAAGCTAATTACAAGAATGGGATCGCTAGAAATACGCCGCAGGCGAAAATGTGGTATTTTCCAAAGTTAAGTACCCTTATAACACCGGTACGTCGGTTATGCAACTCGCACCTTAGGACAAATGCAACCGAGTTTTGCATCGAGTGCCAATTCTGATTTAACATGTAGAAACACCACTTTCTCTATCAGCAGTATAATAGAGGTTCCAGGTAGACAGTGAAGACAGTTTGTTACCAGGGGTCGAAACTTTGGCCTTCTTTTTCGTGGAATGGACAGCTGTAATAACTTCTTGTCTGTAACACACTATTTCAGAAAAATATACATTAGAGGAGAAACTCATAATATAAAAAAAATATATGTTTCAACAATTTATTGAAAATATCTACATGTCAAAGAATTAACTAAATATATGTAAGTATAGGTATTTTTAAGGCATTTGGATATGTATTTACAATAAATCAAATAATTAACACAACGGCGGTTCGATATTTAAGCAAATTAAAATATTAATTTCCCAAGTATTAGGACCGGATGAAATTTACTAGTTCTAGATTGTAATAAATTGATGAGCAAAATCTATAACGCGGTTATTGAATCTATTTCTTACAAATGACGGAAGCAGTGCAAAGCAAGCAAGCAAGCAGTGCAAAATTGAAAGAAAATGTCATGTATGACAAAAAAAAGAAAATGATGATGGCTCGACACGCGCAACAAAATTAACTTTGAATACTACGGAGAAGAATTCTAATGTGAGATGTTACTAGTTATTGAATATTTATTTGCTAAACATCACACGGTAAATTGGAGGGTCCCACTTAAAGGCAGTGTCCCCAAATGAGTAATTTCGCGAAAAATAACCGGGAATCAAGTTCACACCGTAGTGTTCCTTAGAACGTCTCAGTTGGAGTGTCCCACTTACAGGCAGTGTCCCTAACTGAATAATTTCGCGAGAAATATTCCGATGTAAATGCTAGTATATAGAAAATCAACTAAGTAAACGGGAATAAAATTTGAAAATCAAGAAAATCTAAGGTTATTTTAAACATTTTATCAGATATTAATTTGCTCTTGTATATAACGAGCATGGGTGAAAATAATTTATTCTTTTAACAGTTTATCTTATTAAAATACAGTTCGACTCAATTATGTCTTCCCGGATTTTACTAACCACGATCGGTTACTTGAAAATTACAACTAATAAACAGTACAGTAAACAGTAGATGAATGGTGTAAGTTAAATAGATAAATAAATATTAGAGAAAATTAAAATAGATACGTGTAGTAACAAAAAACTAAACTAGAAATTTAAAAGTTTATCACAGGCAAGATATGACGCAGGACATAAAATATTTTAGCTACCGGATACTGTTTTAAAATTATAATAATAATAATGCCTTTATTGCCCAACAGGTAACACCCAATAACAGGACAATTTTTGAACAACACAAAGGATGCTCGCAATAATACTACAATAAGTAGATATTACAAATAAAGATGAAAAGAGAAAGCAAAAGAATATAAAAAAATAAATATGAATAAATATAAACAAATATAAACAACAATACCTAAACATTACAATGTTATGAATATAATAAATGAGGTTTTAGTAATGTTAACAAAAGTACAGATTAAGGTTACAGATAGTTCAAAGCTGTGTGTGATATTTCATTTTTCGTGCAAATATTAATATCACATATATGACAAATTTTATTGTAATTAGAACACATTGTATAGATTGGGGATTTCAAAAGTAAATTCGTTCTAGCATGTGGATAATAAAACGTGCAGTTGTGTCTAGAGTGATGAATTGGTACATTGAAACGTAGTTGAGACAGTAGACCTGGACAGTCAATATTGTTATGAAGTAGATTGTACAAGAAATAAATAGAATTACATTTTCTTCTCAGTTCTAAACTGTGCATTTCAAATCTAGTAAGTAAAGTGTTTTGCTCTATACCTCTTTCAGGATAGGTTGCATCAACTTTGAATGTTAAAAATTTCAAAAATTTTCTTTGCACATTTTCTAGTGCCAGTTTATGATTCTCGTAGTAGGGAATCCAGATAAGCGATGCATACTCGAGTTTAGACCTAACATAAGAGAAGTAGAGTATTTTTAGTGCTCTGATGTTGGTGAATGATTTGCAGTTTCTAATTATGAAACCAAGCATCTTAATGGCATCTTTAACCTTCATATTAATATGTTCAATAAATGACAATTGACCATCGAATACAACGCCAAGATCCTTAGTGGAATCAACTTTGGTTAACAGTAATCCGTCAATGGAGTAATCATGGTCAATATTAGAATGCTTTTTGCTAAATGTCATATATTTACATTTGGAGGAATTCAGGTGTAACCTATTACTCATACACCAATTATGAACTCTGTCAATATCATTTTGTAGTAACGTACAATCGTCAGAACAGGTTATTCTCATATATAATTTAAGATCATCCGCGAATAATAGCCTACCACTCTTGCTGATGACAGAAGTTATATCATCAATGAAGAGCAGAAACAGAAGTGGTCCCAAGTTGGAGCCTTGCGGGACACCCTATAATATAATCCTTTTATAACTATATTAAAAAATATCTATTTGAAAATATGTTTTATGATTTTAACGAGTTTTTATTATCAAACATATCATGTTACTTTACTTCATAAAATCATCCAACTCATGTAAATACTGTAATGAATAATATATCAATAGATATTTGTCTGTCTATCTGTCTATGTATCTCTTTATATATCTATATTTATGTTTCTAATTAGTTGACGTTCTAGATATCTGATTTCCATAGAAATCAATCATATAAAAAGTTAGTTTTTCTTTCAGTCTATTAGTAATTGGAATCGACTTCGTTTTATCTCAAAGGAAGAAACATTTTATAGTAACTTTCTGACCTTATTACACTTACATACTAAAGAAAAATTTTCAAATAATTATATTTTACAAGTAAAAAAATTTAATAATTTAAGATAAAGTTATAACGAATAAAATATATAGGTAGATTGAATTTAGTGTGAAATTACTGTGAGTTTATGAAACAATTAATCGCTCTTGAAATCGCAAATTTCTTAAAATAAATGTAATAATGAAAGAAATAATTTGGTGGAATTTCATTTGCAATTTTTTTTACAGAAACAGTTTTGACCTTCCAGCTGTTTATCAAATTACCAAACCTATCGATCACTCTGAATGTCCAGTATGGGACCCTAGGACTGGCCTGCTATACTACGTGGACATCCACTCCGGCAGAATTTTCAGTTACAATTATGCAACAGAAGAAATTCATTCTATTCAATTAAATGGAGATATAGCACCTGTACTACCAGTTAAAAATGATCCAAAAATGTTAATTGTTGGATTAAATAGATCTGTCCTGCAAATAGAATGGGATGGGAAAGGAGAAATACAAAGTCAGAGACTCCTAACCACTGTTCAAAAAGATCAACTTAAAAGTAGGATGAACGATGGAAAAGCCGATAAAGAAGGGAGAGTATGGATAGGTATGAATATTACTTAATTGCTGATCTGAGAAAAATGCTTTAAACGGAAATATGGTGCGTTTGATGCACTTTTCTGTGAACGTAGATTATTTTCCAATGTAGGTTCTTAAATGCTGCTCACCGTAATAAAATACCAAGGATGCACTATGGGGACTTTTTTAATTTTTTTTTGAGTTGTTTTACTAAGAATTAAAATTGAGAGTATACTCGAATAGGCATGCCATGTGTGTGTGTCATGGTGTTTGTGTCTGTGTATCAGTGTGTCTGTTTGCGAACAAAAGTTTATCTCGAAAATGGCTCAACATTCAAATTTTAGGCATAAGATCTGGAAATCCAAGTAGAACACCATGAATATTAGCAAAATTGATGTAGCATGGATGGCTCCAAGGAAATAAAAAAAACAATTTTTGTCGAATCAATAAATGTAAATGTAAATCGCTCAGATATAAAAATATATCGAAAAGGATTTTACACATTTTCTGTCAGTGAACCAGAGACGGCCCCAAAAGCAAGATTCCATAAAAAATAATTCAATGAATGACATTTTGTTACGTATCCAAAATGAACGTTGACATCGCCTCATTTTTACTTGTTATGTTATTATTTACTTCACTACTATTCACGAAATCATTTCTCTACTAATAAAAATTTTTAAACGTCTACAAAAAACTAGTCTAAAATTTCAGTATGACAAATTTAGACCGACCGACTGGCATTGGGTTGATGTAGATTTCGCCCTTATGACGGAAGTCGTCAGGAGGTCGGTACGAATTTCTTAGATAGGTATGTGGACGATAGTACCGACTTCAGGGATTTACAGAAGCACCAGTGTCGAAGCGTTTTTCCTTTGGATCGCTTTCGTGAGAGAGACCAGGGATTGGTTTTGTGTAGATAGAGTTTGTTTGTGCCCAGCTTCGGCGTAGTCATTTAGATTTTAGATATTGTTTTTAGATTTTGGATAGGGAAGGGGTCTCTGATGATGCCTACTTTATATTCAGGGAAGTTGGCCCTACTAGGGAAGGTGTTCCTAGATATAGGCGAACGCTAATGAAATGAAAGGCACTTTTTTCAAAAGCTAGTATATTAACACCACTATTTGAAATATTTACAAACCGTAAAAAACGATTTATTTTGTATATTTAGTTTACATTTAGATTTTAGCAAGCAAGCACACAAGTTTGCTGTACACTGACGCACCTGTTGTCACAAAACTATCGTACGCAAACACGCGGTGTTGTAAAGTCCCTTGCTCAATTATGACCGAAATGGCATAACTTCACGAGCTCACAGACGTCAACCCTATCTTCCTCCCACCACCCATTGCCTAATACGGTCCCAACCAAAAACGCCCTGTTCCTCGTGGTCACCCTGTATATACCAATTAATTTTTTAATAAAAATCGCAGTTTTTATAATGCAAACGATATTTCTTAACAATTCTTAGTTAATTTACATCATCTTTTAATTAAAAAACTGGTCTCGGATGGATACACATTGACAGGTGCGTGCTGGGACGATTTTAGGAACCGGGAAAATAATCTAAAAAGGACCCCAACTTGTAATTTTGTTAAAGTCAATACGAGAACCGATTAAGAAAAGGATCGTAGATATAAATATCTTTATTCCGCCACTATGATTGGTGAACAGAAATCTGTTTTTTAATCGTTTAATGGCCAGTTTCTGAAACGTTAAATAGAGTTAGTTATTCGTTTACTGTCATAGTTACAATTGTGGCAACAATTGTTACTATGACATTTATTAATAGATAACTTTATTTTACGTTTCAGAAACAGACCCTAAATCTTTATAGTTTTGAATTTGATCGGTTATGTTGAAAATATGACGAGCACGGGGAGATCTTTGTATTTGACTCGTTTCTGTTAAAAATTTGCGGGGGCAGGCAATCAATTCTATTTTAATCGTCTGACAAGTAGTTCCAAACTTAAATATCACTACGTTAGGGGCCCTACATGTAGAGCCCTTTTGAATCACTTTATGAGAGTCTATCGGTTATCTTCCGTTTTTCAGGTGGGCCAGCACGCCGTCATCTCGACAAATACTTGCTCATCATCCCATATCCTAAATGTATTTTTAACTTTCCAAAACAATTTGGCAGAATTTAAAATTAACCTGAACGAAATTTTTCTTGGCAACATTTAATCTTACGGAAAATTTGCAAAAGGCGCTTTCAATACAATTATAAAAATTTATGTTTGATTTTTAACCTCACCACAATAAAATTGTGAGAGGTTACTAAAATTGGTTCAAAAACGAAAATTGAGATAACATCAAATCTTTACGTTTTGAGGTTCTAGGATCCCAGAAAAGTGGTTTTTGAAAAATGTCTGTGTGTGTGTGTGTATGTGTGTTAGCACGATAGCGCCGAACCTACTGAACGGATTTGAATGAAACTTTGCATGTGCATTTCTTTAGTGCCCCAGAAGATCTGAAAAGGTTTTGGTTGAGATCAGATTACGTTTAGTGCCGTTTTCACGCAACAAGTTGTTTATTTTATAATTAGTCTCAATTTACAATGCAACCATTGAAAAGCAGTTAAAATTCTAATTTCAACGATATATCACACTTCCACCATTTCGATTTGATTTCCGTGAAAAAATTAAAAACAAAGCAAATATGAAGCATAGATCGCATTTCGCGTGACATGATCGATGCGCGTAGCTGTTAGGTCGTGAAACTCATCACATCTCGTGTTAATTCACGTGTGAGGCTTTCTTCACTGCTTTAGAAGTAGAGCGGATTACGTTTAGTACTGTTTTTAAATATATATACAGACAAATCGAAGAATTAAACTACAAATATTCCTCTAAAATCTAGTAAAATTACTGAAATGCTAATGTTTCATTTAACAAAGACAGCCGTGAGCGATCGGATTGCAATAAGCAAATTTTGACGATTATCATTGTCATTGTTTGTCATCCGATAACGTTAGTGTCATGTCATGTTAATAAGATTTCGGCATATTTGTAATTTTTAGTGACTGCACCAGTGGATTGTCACAAACTTTAAAGGTAGATGTAAGATATCATATGCTTTCTGTACCTTCGTTGGTGAATTTATTATAGATTATCACTTTACATTTTCAGTTTGTCGCTTTACAAATCTGTAGTATTTAGGATAACTAGGCTTTCTTAGTCGTTCAAGTGATGTTAAAGTTGTTAATATCCTAATAGTATATAGTTCAACGAGCGATAATGTAGGTAATAACTCGCATAGATGAAATTTGCAGCACGAGCCGCAGGCGAATGTTGTAAATTCATTAAGTTGAGGGTTTTTTTAGTGTCCAGAAGATCTGAAATGGTTTTGGACGAGATCATATTACGTTTAGTGCCATTTTGGCACACAATCTAATGCTCTCTTTTTGGTTTCAAAGATCCACCGGGTGGGGAGGTTCCAGCCGCTTCCAGTAGCTGCCGATTTTTTAACTATATAAGTTTTTTGAGTTGGGAGAATTTGAGAAAAAAAAATTATGCCTTCCCTGGAGCCGCTCCTGGTGCCGCTGTAAAAAATACTTTTTTTGGGCAATTTTTCATCATGAACAATGTTTACTTGAAACAGTGTCTGATTCCACAAAAGACTGTTTAGACCTTGCATGAAACCGTCTCTGATAAAAAAATTTCAAAAAACCTGCTCGTTAAAATTTTCCACTCTTTTAACACTTTTTATTTTAAAAATTTTGGACTCTTCCTGGAGAGCCATCTCTGATATTGTGACGAGAAATTTAAAGAAAACCCTTTTACTTCATTCAAAACAACTAATTAGCACTTTTTGAAATATTCTTTGATTTGACGTAAACTTTTACGTCGAATCCCTATCGTCCTGGCAGAAAATTTGCAAATTTTAGATTATGATGAATATGGACGTTTTGAGATCAGAAAATAATAAATTTATCCGAATCAGCATGTCTGTGTGTCTGTATATGGATGATACATTTTCTCAAACAGGGCTCAACGTAAAAAGGTGACATTTTAGGTATAATGATCTGAAGGGTCCAATGAAGAACCCTTTGAATAAGTTGAAATTGTTTAAAATGGAAAATTGAATCGAAGTGGCTTTTTGCAAATTTCTCGCCAGAGAGACAAGGAAGGCCCCAGGTAGGGCCTGATAATGTCAACAAACATCATTTATTTTGAGTCTAGAAAAGGTTCGCGAATCACCGATAATTCTCACATAATTCAAATCCATCAATAACATCACTCAGACATTCAAAGCAATCATTCTACAGCTCAAACATTATCGAATAACGTCTTAGAAATACCGCCCCCACATGATCTTAAAATACGTCAAAACTACTTTCCATACCCGCAGTCCAAATATTCTATTTCACTCACACAATTTTTTTGTAAATTATCTTTCCTTTCGATTCCATCGTTATATAAGATATCAAAACACAATCAATCTCCATTCATAATATCATAATGTATAGAGTACCAGTACTTTCGTTCCCCTTAGTCATCAAAACTTACTTCCATTTTGTTCACCAAGGACCTATCGGAACATTCTCATATCATATCAACTTGCAGAACCTTCGGGACGACTTTACGGGAACGTTTCAAAATTAATTAATTTAGTCAGACAATTATTGTCAGTAACTTCAAAAATCAAATCGATTCAAACTTCGTTCATACATCAAACAATTCCTCATTTTAAGGCCGAAACAGTCACATAATTGTTTTCCAAGTTTTCACATTTTCTGATGCAATGTTGCGCAATCGAGCCGAGATGAATGTCGGGGGACCTTTCCAGACCTGTACGAGCTCAGCGTGCTTCAAAAGAAAGTTCAGTTCGATACGTGCGCCACGAACGTTTTCTCTATTACCGTGCCACTGCAGCTGCTTCATTGGCTGTACCAAGTAAAAAAGCTATAAACCATTTTTGCCATTGCGCATTTAACAAAAAGTGAAATTCGAGCAGTATACCGCGCTCGTTCAACGTACCAACTTCTGTCCCCAGCGACTTGGCCTATCATTACTCAGTGCGCCGCGACCATTTAACCACGACATCCTAACTAGTAACGCGTCTTAGCTACAAAAAAGCGTTTGCTAAAATCCAACTATAAACTAAATAAACAAAATAAATCGTGTCTCAATGCTGTAAATATTTTAAATAGAGTGATAATATACTAGCTTTTGGAAAAAGTGACTTTCATTCCATTGGCATTCGCCTACATCTAAGGACACCTACCATGGCAGAGACTCATTCTCTGAGTATTTTATAAAGAATTCGCGTTATCAACCTATGAATACCTTCCTTAGTAGGGCTAACTTCCCTAAATATAAAGTAGGCATCATCAGGAACTCCTCCCCTGTCCAAAATCTAAAAACACTATCTAAAATCTAAGTGACTACGTAAAGCTGGGCACAAACAAATTATCTCTACACAAAACAAATCCCTGGTCTCTCTCACGAACCAGATCCAAGGGGGGAAACGCTCTGAGATACAACTAAGCCCGATACCGGTGCTTCTGCAAACCCCTGGAGTCGGTACTGGCACTCACATACCTATCTAAGAAATTCGTACCGAGCTCCTGACGTGGTCCGCCATAAGGGCGAAATCTACATCAATCCAACGCCAGTCTTGTTGACAATAATAAGTTTACGTCGAATCAAAAAATTCTTGGAATAAAAATTGTTCAGAATGAAAAACAGCTTCGAAAAGCCTTCTTTCTTATTTCTTGTCAGAGTACCAGAGGCGGCTTCAGAGAGTGCCCAAAAATAAGTTTTCGTTTAATCAGCTCATTTTTAAAATTCAAATTATTTAGAATGAATGATTGTATCGGGAAGGCCTGCTTTTACACATTTCTGCTCAGAGCACCAGGGACGGCTCTAGAGAGGGCCCAAAATAGGTTTTTGTCGAATCGAAAAAAATTTCAAATAAAATCATTGAAAGTGGGAAATTGTATTGAAAAAATGTTTTTCTCGTCAAAATACAGTGTGTCCCCCTATGGCGGATGGGATACCGCACTCTTATAAATTTTCTTATTTTTGATTTGCCGAGAAAAAGTGATTCTTTATAAAAAGTATTGCTTGTCTAAGGAAGTGATAGACAGTTATCAAACTTAAGATATACATTGTACAGGGTATTCTAAAAATTAGAGAGCAAACTACCTTTTTACACTTTTAATGAAAATTTATTTTAACAAAGTTTTTCATTTATGAAAATTTTTCAGATATACATAATAAATGCTACTTCTGTTCTGAACATTATATAATACGTAGAAATACTTAAATATTTTGTGTAAGTTCTCATCTCAACAAAATGTAGAGATATATATTCATAGTTCTAAATTCGACCTAAACTACACGCATCGTAAGATTCACTTTTTTTAGAATTTTCACTGCAGTATACATGCTTGACTAGCTGTAATGTATGATCGCGTTCATTTTGGCACTTTTAACTAATCTAGTTAGTCTAATTTAACGTCTAGTAGTGTGTTCTCTGTGCAAAAAAAAGCTACACGAATTATATCTGGCCTCAAGTTTAGAGACGATTGCAAAGAACAATTTAAAAAGTTAAATATACTAACTGTGCCCTGTACTTACATCAATGTCTTTTGTACATAAAAAAACAACTTAAACAAATACACAATTCGAAATGAAATACATTCATATAATATTGTGCAAAAAAATGATATTAACCAAAACTTTTTACGCCTTAAAAAATAGGGATAGCACTGGATATCAAGGGATCCAACTATACAGGGTGTCTCACCGGGAACTGAATCGATCCATATAGATAAAGTACGCATCAGAGAATTTTGAAAATTTAGATAATTACTAATGTGGGTGTGGCCAATCCAACTAAAATAATTACAAGCATCTGGCACTTCCGCTTATATCGGAAGCCGATACCAACTTGCTTATTTCAAATGGAACACCCTATATATTTCAGGGTTCTCGAAAAGAGCATAAAATTCGTCGAAAATATGTAGCATATCCTATACTTAAACCTAGCCGTTTCAGAGATATTTGACATTTTATAGAAAATTTGACAGGTGCAACGGTTTGCAAGAACCGTTATAACTTTCTTCGTGTAAAAGATCCTCATTTACTTCTTGTCACATAAAAAGAACATAAGGGGAACTACGTTCTACAACTGAAATAAATTCAATAATATCATACCAAGTGTTCCGTTTTTCGCGTTACATTTTGTCAACTTCAAACCGCGAAAACTTGTTTAGCTCAAATGGAACACCCTGTATTTTTTACGTCAAGTTGTGTAAAATTGAATTCCCTTTTTGCTGATATTAGCATTGTGGGGATTAAAGTTACAACTTTTTGAAATATTTGTGATTTTATTAGAAATTCATGAATTGTTGTAATCATTTCATCAAAATAGCCATGATTAGAAACAATCAGTCATTATCTTATGTCAAAAAATGCCAGCACGTTTAAATTATACCAACGAAAACTTTTTAAATTTGTTTATTATTTATGGAGAATGTGATAAAGTAATATCAAGAACTTGCAGCACATTTGCTACTCGATATCCACAAAAACGCAAAATAACACTAACATGCGTATTAATCGAATTGAAGATATGGCATGAACTAAAATAGCAGAGATAAGATCAATTTAAAATATGATTTCATTTTAATTTAATAATTGCTCAAAATTCCGCCCTCGAACCTCGACACATTTTTTGCACCTTCGGATTAGTTCCTCATGGGTAGCTCAATTGAATCCTGTGATATATTTTGAAATGCATTTCTTACTCTTTGCATACAATCTTCAATGGTTGTTAATGGGCTCTCATAAAATTTATTTTTAATAGTTCCCCAAATCAAAAAGAAAATAAAGTACTAGTACGCTACCTCAATTTGGCAAAAAAATCTAACCACATTGCTAAAATTAGAAACCGCAAACTTATCATTGACAATATAATATATTCATACCAGGAGTTACTTGCAGACCCACCTAAATTCAATAAGCTAGCTGAATCGTCACCGAAACATTCTTCTAGTCAGGCAAATAGCATTAATGAGAATTTAGAATCACAAAAAACCGAAAAAGTTAAACCAAAAGAACGTCATTTATCCACTTTACCTGTACCAAAGGACACCGGCCTAGTGGATAACGGCGTTGTCACCAGAACGCAGCAGAAAACCCGCAAATTAATTGCAAACAAATAACAATTTAGTATTTACCTTATGTTATCTAAATTATATAATACTTATTCATCTAAAATTGTTTATATAGTTATTTTCTTTCCACATTTATGTTTTTTCTGGACTCTTATGTGTAATGAATCAATCATGCATTTACATTTGGATACTTGAATGTCCGCTCTATTTTTGGTGGCTTTGATATTTTAAAAACCTATCTAATTGAGAAAAATATAAATATTTTCGCTGTATCTGAAACTTGGCTTAATCCTAATATTAATGATTATAATGTATCTATTCCGGGTTACACTATGGAACGTGCGGATAGGGATGGCAGAGGCGGGGGATTAGGATGCTTTATAAAAAGTGATATTAAATATTCTGTAGTCATTAAGGACATTAATAATGTTCTTGAGCAGCTGTGGATTACCACTAACATTTTAGGTAAAAACTATGCTTTTGGTGTGCTTTACCGCCCTCCCAAATCAAATGTTATGGATGCTCTTGAGCAATTAGAAAATATCTTGTCAAGTGTTTTGCCCACCTGTGATTCCATACTGTTTGCCGGAGACATTAACATTAGTCATAGTCATTCTGTTCAACTATTTAATCGTCTTTTAGAGTCCTATAATTTAACACAACTCGTAAATGAACCGACAAGAGTAGCTGGCCAAACGCAAACTCTTATTGATATTATCTGCACGTCAGATCCTGACATTGTTAAGAACTGTAAAGTGCTTGATTTACCTGGAATTTCTGATTATTTTGTCACTACTTGTGAGATCACTAAAATTAAATATAAATCTGTTACTAAATATGTTATATATCGAGATTTTTAAAGATTTTGACGAAGATACTTTTTGCAATGACCTAAATACGGTTAACTGGGATCACATATATTCCCTGTAAGACGTCAACAGGCAAGTCAATTTCTTCAACTCTAATTTATTATACTTATTTAATGTTCATGCACCATTACGTAGAGTTAGGGTTACTAAGCCCCATTCTCCTTGGCTTACTGAGACCATAAAAGATATGATCAAACTTAAAAATAATGCTTTTAAAAAATTTCAACGTTCCAAATCTCTTAATGACTGGAACTATTATAAGGAAATTCGTAATTATATCACAGGTGCTACTAAGAGAGAAAAGAAAGCTTACATTCAATGTGTTATACAGCAAAAAAACAACAAAATTGTATGGAACACTTTAAGATCCCTAAATGTTATAAACAATAAAGAAATAACATCTTTACCACCTAATATCAATGATGTTAATTTAATAAATAGACATTTCAATAGTATTACTGATGTTAGCAAATTTCAATATCAATTAAATTTACTTGATAAATATTCCAGGCCCAATGTCAGTAACAACATCTTTAAATTCTTTAATGTAGAATCACATGAGGTATCCAAAGCAATTAATCGACTAAAAAGCAATTCCATAGGATCTGACAATATCTCGTTAAAGATGATAAAACTAATATGTAAATATTTACTTAACCACATCACATTTATTCTTAACACTGCCATCGATACGAATGTTTTTCCTTTCTCTTGGAAACAAGCTTATATTCTGCCCCTTGCCAAAATTTCTTCTCCCACTGAAGTCTCACAAACATCTTAGGCCTATTAGTATCCTGCCCACTATGTCTGAAATACTTGAATATCTTATGAAGGAGCAAATTTCCGCCTATGTTTTCGCTAACAAAATTATACCTGACATTCAGTCAGGGATTCGTGACCTACACAGTACCACTACTGCTTTATTAAATGTTACTGATGACTTTTATAGGGCCATTGATAAAAATAATGTTTGCTGTCTTGTTTTATTAGACTATAGTAAGGCATTTGATACTTTAGACCACAGTTTGTTGTGTAAAAATTATCTTTTTTTGGCTTTGATAATACATCCGTTTCTCTAATACAAAACTATCTATCAAATCGCTCACATAGCGTTCTCTTGGATTCTAAAGTGTCAGAAGCTTTGCCTGTTAATTTTGGCGTTCCCCAGGAGTCAATTCTTGGGCCCCTGTTATTCTCTTTATATATCTCGGATTTCCATACGTTATTAAGTGTAATATTCATCATTATGCACAGCTTTACCTTGACTTTTTTCCAAGCGAATATATTCTAGCATCTGAGGCTATTAATAATGATTTGAAATCTTTATTAGACATTTCATTAGCACATAATTTAAAACTTAATGCTAACAAGTCGGCGGTAATGTATTTGGGGTCAAAAACAAAGAGAAACACCTTGGACCAACTAAACATTAATTTAAATGGTGAACAACTACCTGTTGTTGATCATTATAAAAATTTGGGTCTTTGGATAGATTCAGACTTAAGATTCGCCAAGCATATTAGTTATTTGTGTCAAGTTTCATACTGCATACTGAAGAAATTATTTTCCCAAAAAGATATTTTAGATCCTAAAATTAAACTTCAATTATGTGAGAGTCTAATTTTCTCTAAGATATCTTATGCAGATTCTATCTATGGCCCTGCATTGAGAGTTCCTGATGTCAAACAACTTCAATTATTACAAAATGCCTGCCTACGATTCTCAACAGGACTTCGTAGATTTGATCATGTTAGTTACAAATATTCTGAAGTCGGCTGGTTAAAATTAGACAAGCTACGTTCTCTTCATCTTTTCTGCTTAACCCACAAGGTTCTTGATAAGCAAATTCCGACATATTTGTTTGAGAAATTGTCACGGCTTAAATGTAATCAAGTGAATACACGAAAGCGGGATTTTCTGGCAATACCGATACACCCCTCTGCCATCTTTAAACGTAGCTTTTCATATAATTCTAGCAAGTTATATAACAGTTTATCCTCTGACTTTAGGCACTACTCAATTTATAATTTTAAAAAGAGACTAAAGAGATATCTATTTTCTTCTTATAATGGTCTGCGTATTATATTTACAATGCTTTGCTTAATGGTACTGTTTCTTCTTTTTTTTTTACTTTTTAGTCTCCACTTCTTTATGTCACGCGTGTCATTAATGTTAAGTTGTAGTTGTATTTTTAATATATATTTGCAATCCATGTTTTTCGTAATTATATTATTTTTAAATTTATGTATTTGTTGTTGCTCTGGTTAAGTTGAAAATCAGCCTTCGGCTGACACTTCGCCATTTCTGTAGGTAGTAGTTGTTAAATATTTACTTATACCATTTATTTCTGTTAATACCTATGGATAAAGACGATTTTTTATTATTATTATTATTAAATGAAATAATCCAGAACTGATAAATCGGGCGAGCGAGGAGGCCTTAAGAAAGGTCCCTTATTGGCAATCCATTGATAATAAAAAGTTTCTTGTAAATAATTATCAATTAAATATGCGTTATGTGGGGGAGCACCGTCGTGCTGATAAAAAATGTTTCTATGTTCGGCAAGGGGTAAATTTTCTAAATAGTCATTATTCAAAGTTTGTAAGATATTCAGATATCTTTCACCTAAAAGAAAAACAAAAATTTACCTATACATATACATATTAGCAGAAGAGAAAATTTAATTTACCGTTTAAATTTTCCTGATAAAATTTTAATGCCACCACTCTATCCTTTCTTATGGCACAGTAAATATTGAACTGCCAACTTTCCTGAAAGTTTCGCTCTCTGAACATATGAGGACTTGAGTCACTCCAATAATGCGAATTGTGTCTATTAAGAAGTCCATTTTTAGTAAATTTTGCTTCATCTGTCCATATAATATTTCCCAAATAAGAATCGTGACCCTAAGACCTTATTAGAATAAACTCACAAAAATTCTATCATCTTAGGAAATCTGTTTCTTTTCATCCTTGAACCATATGGAATGAAAACGGGTGAAACTTATGTTTTAATAAGATTCTGTGAATTGAATCCCGATTCCAGAGCAGCTTGTCTTAATGACATCCTTGGAAATGCATAAAAATATCCCAGAATGACTATTTTAATGTTTTCGTCATCAACAATAGGCTTCCTTCTCTGCATTTTTGCCTTGACAGAGCCATAATTTTTAAAATTTTCCAGTATGCGTTTTACAGTGTTTGGTGACGGTTTCCGTTTTTCTGGATATCGAGTAGCAAATGTGCTGCAAGTTCTTGATATTACTTTAACACATTCTCCATAAATAATAAACAAATTTAAAAAGTCTTCGTGGATGTAATTTAAACGGGCTGGCATTTTTTAACATAAGATAATGACTGATTGTTTCTAATCATGCTATTTTGATGAAATAATTACAACAATTCATGAATTTCTAATAAAATCGCAAATATTTCAAAAAGTTGTAACTTTAACCCCCACAATACTGATATCAGAAAAAAGGGAAATTCAATTTTACACAACTTGACGTAAAAAAAATACAGGGTGTGTTCCATTTGACCTAAACAAGTTTTCGCGGTTTGAAGTTGAAAAAAATGTAACGCGAAAGACGGAACACTTGGTTTGATATTGTTGAATTTATTTCAGTTGTAGAACGTAGTTCTCCTTATTTTCTTTTTATAAGACAAGAAGCAAATGAGAATCTTTTACATGAAGAAAGTTGCAACGGTTCTTGCAAACCGTTGCACCTGTGAAATTTTCTATAAAATGTCAAATACCTCTGAACGACTAGTTTTCGGTATAGGGTATTTTACATATTTTTTATGATCTTTTCGAAAACCCTAAAATATATAGGCTGTTCCATTTGAAATAAGCAAGTTGGTATCGACTTCCGGTATAAGAGGAAGTGCCAGCTGCTAGTAATTATTTTAGTTGGATTGGCCACACCGACATTAGTAATTGTCTAAATTTTCAAAATTTTCTGATGCGTACTTTTCTCTATACCGATCGATTCAGTTCCCGGTGAGACACCCTGTATAATGCACTGCCTCCGACGGTAAAACTTTTAAATGAAGTAAAGTTTAAAAACAGATTAAAAGTGTATCTTAGTACAAATGCCTTTTACAGCCTTGAGGAATTTTTATTGAGTGATTTATCTCAAATTTAAGAGGAAAAAACAAGATGTTATTAAGTGGTCTTTTTTAACTGTTTCTAGTTCATATCTTTAGTTCATTGTGTAGTTGTTAACTAGTATTATAATGTATTTAAAAATTTTTAAATTAGATATATTGTGTATTTTCATTTTGTTTTTTATATAATTATATGTTCCCCCTATACAGGATCCCAATTATTGTAATCGAAAGATGCTAATCACAAAGTCGCACATTTTAAAAATGGATATTTTAAGGAGCGCTTAGGACATTAATTTTTTTATTTTCCAATTTCACAAATTATCTCTTCATGTTTCCATCGTTAAGCACGTAATTGTATAGCTAATGCCTAATCAAACTTTATAATTGTCACGTTTTTATTTCAAGGAATGGTTTATCATTTGGTTCTAAATGTAGTTTCGCAGTACCTATTATATAATGGAATGTATTTCTAAGGTTTTAAACGCTTATATTTTTTCAGGTTCAATGGGATATGAAAGTCGAGACGGTAAACTTGACCCAAATGGAGGAGCCCTATTTAAAATCACCAAGGAGAACATTCTGCGTCCTGAAAAAATACTCTCACCGGTAAACATTAGCAATGGGATGGCGTGGAACAAAGCAAACAACAAATACTATTATATCGATACGCCTACTCAAGTAATTGCCGAATATGACTATGATAATGAAAAAGGAGAAATATCTAATCGAAGAGTAGCTTTTGATTTGAAAACTAATGGACTTAATAACTACCCAGATGGTATGACAATAGATATAGATGATAATCTTTGGATTGCATTATACGGAGGAGGATCTGTGATTAAGGTATAAAAACACTCTACTTAAAATTATTATAGAGTATCTAACACTTTAAAACCATATTACAGCCACTTTTATACCCGCTCTCTATGCAATGATATATTTGCATCATTCCTCTGCTCAATATATACCTATATGTAAGTCATATAAAGATAAAAAAGAAAATAAATTCATTTAAAAAAATATATTCCCAACAGATTGATTTTTTCAGGATTGCTTGGGGACTGCCACCTGAGTATCCAACCAAAAGAACTCGAACTCCTGATACGATTTGCGCTATAGGGGTGGTTTCCTAAACATTTTTTTAGAGCAAAATGACCTTAATAAAAGTTGTAGAGGATCAAATTCTGAACAACTTTTCTTTATAAATTTTTTGTAAAAACATGTTTACAAGACAACCCCTGCAGCGTACCCAATTTTTGTCATATAATGCGCAATAACTCGTAATTCGTATTAGAGATACAAAAAATTTTGTAAGGAAAAGTTGTTTAGAATTTGATACTCTACAACTTTTATTATTATTATTTTGTTCTTAAAAAATGTTTAGGAAACCACCTCTATAACGCAAATCGTACCAGGAGTTCGAGTGTGATCTTTTGGTTGAATACTCAGAAGGCAGTCCCCAAGCAACCCTGAAAAAATCATCCTCTGTTTGGAATTTTTTTTTGCGGCCCCTATAAGCCGAACTAATACACGAATCTAGAAGGGGGTATTCTACTAAATATTAAAATAGATATGCCAATATAATTCACCATGACATTTTTTAGTTTTTTATTATCAAAAAAATGTAGATAACATGTAAGAGTATTAAGTGGATACCATCAGCTACATATAAATATAATGCATCCAATGTATTATGATGCACCCGATGAATCGTGAAGATTTTATGAAAATATGAATATCAATACGTTACATTGTATGGAGTCCACTCAGCATCATATACTTAAGTGAAAAAACAACAAAATTTAGAAACCAACCGCTAAGTCCTTATTTGTAATTATGGTTCCGGCTCCGGATATTGGTGATAACTGATAATGTGTATGCACAATATATCACATTTGGCATCTGACTCATAGTACCAAATCCACCACGTTTCTTAGTCAAAAACATGCTAATGAGTGCATTACAAACCGAGGGCGTAGATAAAGGGCGGTAGAGGTGATAATTAGCCCCCCTCCACTCCCAAGAAGGGCTAGAACATAAAATGTCAGGCGAGAAATTAATCGAGCTTACAATGAATCCTGTATTTGAACGTATACACATAGACATTCATGAATTATAAACATTATACACACATTATAAACCAGTTTATTAAATCTGGTATCTTTAATTGTGAAATCTAAGTAAGGAAAACGTCTTCAGAAACTCCCACTTTACTATTACTTGCATTTACTTGAATAAATACTGTTGAGACACAATGCATTGAAATTCATGTTTTCATAGAATGTTTCCCGATTGGAGTCCATCATATATTCGATGTGATATCTTGAATTTCAGTAACCTGATATTGAAGTATCATTATCAACTGTTATATAAACATTTAACCATGCAACGGCTTGAATGAATATTCCGCCAAGTTATCATCTCCAGTTATCTCTGGATAGATGGAAACACGTAGTTCTCAGTGGATTTGCCGGATTTTCCACAGTTTTTACAAGTCTATTGGAAAAAGGAGCATCATTTCTACATTTATATAACCATAGATACTCATGGAACTCGAAATTTAGATTCAATCCGTCGAGAAATCGTCTTTTTCAACATTCTCCTTTATCATATATTATCATTTGCTACTTCCTCATCAGTCCTGCAGGTCAAAGCGTGAGACACAGAACTTGCTTCCTGCCGTCTTCAACTACCTACATAAAAACCGTCCTATACGAAGTTATGCACCTTACGGTAGTTTGAAATAAAAAATACAAATAAATACAAAAAGAAAAAATCCATCTCTAGGAATCTTAATTTTAGTTCTACTCGTATGAAAGGCTTATTCAAACAAATTTACAACCAAAGTTTGCTTTATTTCTTAATTATTTTTTAGGTTAACCCCACCACAGGAAAACTACTTCAACGGATAGCTGTTCCTGCTGAAGCTGTTACATCAGTAGCGTGGGGAGGGCCCAACTTGGACATACTTTTCGTAACAACTTCTAGATTTGCGTTAAGTGAAGCTCAAAGATTAAAGCAACCAGAGGCTGGCAGTGTATTTGCTGTATCTAACTTAAAGACTCACGGACTACCAATTTTTTTTGCTAACATAACATAAAAAATCATAGTTATTCATGAATTCCTACTATTAATGCGATAATTCACGAGAAAAAATCTTTTCAATTCAAACAGGAAAAACATTTGTCAGTTCAATTTTTATCGACTGCCGCTCTTGATTAATAAAACAAATCAGAAATGATACCAAAAAATGTTTCAATTTCCCTCAAAATGGAAAACTTCCGTAATGAGTAAACTAAAGTTATTGTTCCTCAGAAATTACCATCAAATGTGTCGTAATTGTTAATGGTCATTTTTGCAAACATTCCTTGATGAGGCCGTCGCTTCGCTCCAGTTTTATTAGTTTATGATCAGTCAGTAATTTATACTGCGTTGCCCTAAGTATCGGGCTTAAAGTACTACTTTACCAGCCTACAGTGGTAAAACGATTTTAATGCCCTAATACTTTTTGATTACAAAATTAAACGAAACAATATTTTTTTTGAGGAAAGAAAATTAAAAATACAAAGAACGTGATTTTTCATATCCATTTGCACTCTACTTTTCAAGGAATACATCTCAAACCGAAGTATTTAAACATCTACAAGCCTACCTTAAAATTCAATCTGATAGATGCGAGCTTGAACACAAGTAAGTCGTTTATCTGGAACATCCCATTATTAAATTCGTAAAAGCAATCATATTTTTCCGAAGTAGAAGTCCTAACAAAATTAAATCACCCCCACGCGCCCCACGTTGAGCGCCATTGCCACCAGCACTTAGTAGTAGAAAAGATGTTAGGCTGATATCTGCCTGAGAGGCATTGACTTGGGGTAAGCAGCAAAAAGGGAAAATACTTAACACTACCACATGTATGTGCCCTAGAGTAGAGCGTGTGGCTAGCTCTGAAGGACCTCAGGGTCTAGGTACGATCAGCGTACTGCCTACAGCAAATACAAAAGAATGTCCAATACATTACAGTTTATTCGATAATCACAGAGCAGGTATTACAAGATATATGTGTATATATGTTAGATAGTGGATTGTTTGAATAACTTTTTAAAAAGAAACTTTATTTGTTACACTGGAGTCAACGTTGACTCGTTAAGAAAATACAATAATAATTTAGATGAGGTTTATTCGAAAGTGAGTATAAGACTGATTACAAAAAGGTTGTTAGTAATATTTATAATGTTTCGAGAACAAAGGAAACAGTGTTGCTGATTCAGCACAATCAAAATTACTGAGAATTGAAATACAATGCTCATGCAGCGTGAGCGGTTATTGAGAAGAGCTGTTACGCAGTATGTAATACGATATGTTTGAGAAGGTTAAGCCTGTCTCGATAATATTATATATCATAGTATATTTCTAATATAACAGCTTCCCCCTTATAAAAAAAGTTGGTGTTTTATGCAGCAACTTTTGAAATGAATATAAAATGTATATAAAAGGTAATGGTACAATTTGGAAAAATATAAAAGATACAAAAATGTTAAATCGTAAGGTTTAAAATACAGAATATAACCTTAGCGTCTAAAATATGAAATGCAAGCACAATAAGCTTGGTTTATAAAATAAAATAACATAAAAATGTTAGAGTTAAAATATAGCTTTAGCAAGAAAGCGTAAAATACAAACATACTAGGTTTGAATTGTTAAATAGGATAAAATATTCCTAAGGTTAAAATATAGCTTTACTGTGAAAGCATAAAATATAAGCATGATGGGTTTGAATGAAAATGACGTAAAAATGTTAATAAAATTGAAATTAACAAATGATAGAAAAATAATGAAATATAATGATTACAAATGAAGAGTCCAGCACTGAAAGTCAGTAAAAAGGCACAAAACAGTTTGTCTTTATGTAAGTTCTATGTCGTCGGCTTCGTTGTCTTCTCTTCTTAAGGTAGGTCGTCTTCGTGAAGGAAATAGGTTAGCAAATGTCCTGTAGGGTTTGCTAGGCCTCGGTGGAGATGGGGGTGATGCAGAAACATCGATGGCTAGTCTTCGTCTTTTTGTTCTGCACTTACAAAATAGGTACAGAAATAACAGTCCAAATATTAGCACATTGATAAAATAGGTGAACCAGGATATGTGTTTTGTTATAAAGGGTTCGTTGATCAAATCATCTAAATCTCTGGAGTATTGGTCCAACTTGTGTTTGGCAACTTCGAGGTCTTCCGTATTGAGATTGTTTAATTTTAGTGGTTTAAGATTTGGAGCTCGGATTTTGTCTGGAATATGTTTACAACATTCAAATGGAATTTGGATTGGATGAGTGTCGTCTTTTACATCGGTTACTTCATTGGTACTGGCTTGAATTTTTGTGATGCCTATGAAGGCGTAACAATTTGGTTGTAATTTTACTATTGAATTTTTGTAGATGACTTCAGTTTTTGAATTTCTTTCTGGACAGTTGATGGTTGTTTGTAGAGGTTCTGCGTTAATAACTAGCCATGTGTTTTCGTCTATTTTTTGGACGTTGTAGCCTTGGCTGATGATAAATGACGTCTGGCAGTTTTCTGGCAGAGTTTTGAGGTTCTTGAAGAGACGGGCTTCGCATATGGCATTATTGTCAATAGGGTATGCAAATAAATTTGGACATAATTTGGTGTTGAAATAAAGTGGTTTGCATTCTTCAAGGTTCGAGATAGGTATGTACATTAATGAATCATCATCTCTCGCGATATATTTTTGAGAAGTTGATAATACATGATATAAACCAGTTCTATTATCCAAAATAGGAATAGGGTATAATTGAAATACTGAATATGTTTGAGGGTCTATTAAAGGTATGTCTAACACAAATATTAGATCCGAATTTGTTTGAAAAGCTTTTAGTTCTATAATGTCTAAGTACTGTGCAACCTTTGATAGTTTGATTGGAAGCGGTAAATTGTTCCTTTGTAGGTTTTGCGAAATTTCCTTTGGATTTATAATTGACGTGTGAGTTATTTTAAGCCTCGCGAAAGTGATGGAATTTAGGATGTCATTTAGGTTATCCTCGATAAATAAATAACTTGCCATAAGTTGTTCGCAGATTTCGATAAATTTCAGTTTTGCATGGACGTTTTCTATGTCTTTAGTCATGTCTAAAATTGAGGTTTCAATTTCTTTAATATCCTTATTGAAAGTTTCTTCGTCAACTTGCAATTTTTGAATAGTTGCGTTGAAATTTTTGATTACTGAAGTTGTAACAGATATTTGGTTTTTAATTAGGTTTTCGAGTTGGTGTTCGTCAGTATTCAATTTGTTAATACAATCAGAATAATACTGACCGTCTTCTGCGTCTAAATTTCCGGTTATTGATTTGAAAATAGTTCCGATGCCATTTAGTATTCCTCGTTTGTATCGTTTCGTGTCAAGGTAAATTTCGTCAAATTTTGATTGTATTGATTGGGAAATTTGCGTCAATAAGCTAAGGTGAGTTTTTAAATCTCCTGAAAAGACGTTCATGTAATGATATGCTGGGTCGAGTGTGTTGTATAGTGTCTGTAAGATCTTGTCGTTTTTGTCGAAAGCTGTCTTAAAGGTAGATATGTTTTTGTGTACCAGTAAAGTCCATTTCTTGTGAGAAATCACAATGTCCGTGTCTTGGTGATAATATACTCCGATCGTATTGTTAATAGGTGTTATTTTAAATTGAGCAAGTGCTGATCCGATCAGCAGGAGAAACCTGAAAATAAATTTAATCTTCAGTATATGGTTTCATTCGATCAAAATTTACTTTGGTTGTTTGGTTTGTTTCGAGATTTAGTAATGTAGCGGAATTTTGAAAGATTTCTGTAATTTCAAAGGGACCGTTGAATTTATTTTGCAGTTTATTTTTTATTTGTGATTCTTTGACGTACACTTTGTCGCCAATATTATATGTGTGTCTATTTTCGGGAATGTTCTTGTCGAATCGAACTTTGGCTTTTTGTTTTTGTGCTTCTGTTCGACTTCGCGCAATTTTGTAATAAAGGGATATTCGATTATTTAGGTCTCTAACGTATTTGGTGATCAGGTCTTTTTGGTTGTAAAGAGTTTCAGGTGGTCGGTTAGCTGTATGTCCGAAAATAAGCTCGTATGGCGTAAAGCCATGGGTTTTGTTATTGTAACATATCACCGCATAGGGTAATATAGTAAAGGGATGTTCGTTGGGATTTTCGGTTTTGTGTATTCTTATCATTTCTGCTAGGGTGGCATGGAATCGTTCGATAAATCCGTTGGATTGAGGATGTCCTACGCTTGAGTATGTTAGTTTTATGTCGTAAAGGGTGCAAAGGTCTTTTAATAAATTATTATCAAATTCACCGCCATAATCGCAATGAATTCTTAGTGGGGTACCATAATGCTGAAAATAAAGCAACAGGGTATTTACGACTGATTTTGCGCTCTTCTCTGGGACTGCGTAGGCTTGAGTAAATTTGGTTAACTCGTCGCGGATAGTTAATGCATAGTTTCGCGTGGGAAATTCGAATAGATCAATATTAACTCTCTCAAATGGAGTTTTAGGGGTTTCGGTAATCACTAAGGGATTGTTGAGGTTCTTGCGACAGACTTTTGTTCTTTGACATGTTTCACAATTTTTTATAAAATTTTCGACGTCTTTCGTTAAGCCTTGCCAATTATATTTATTTTTGATTCTACGTATCGTTTCATTTATTCCACGATGTAAATTATTTTTTCCGGTGTGATGCTGGTCGAGAATGATCGGACGTTGGTCCTCGTCGGGAGTTCGTACTAAATTTTGACATATGATTAGTTTTAAGTCTTTTTCAGCAAAAATAAATGATAGGATTTCGAGAATTGGAAAGTCTAGATTGTTTTCAACATGGTAAGTTTTGGAAAGGTCTAATTTGTTCCGGTGTTTATATAATGTTAAAAATAAGTGTTCTACCACAGACTCTGGGTCGAAGGGTAGAGCGATAATGTAATAATTTCTTTGTCGGGTCGATTTACTGGAAACGATATTGATTGTATTGTTATAGAATTCGGGGTTTTCCTCGAAAATATCCTCGATAATTTGATGGTGAAGGTCTGTCAAGTTGTTTTGTTGGAAAAACGTTATGATGTTTTTATTTTCTCGATCTAATAGTTGTTTATTTGTGATTTGAATTTTGGAATAGTCTATTAGAGATTTGGTTTTGTAAAGACGGGAGAATGTGTCAAATTCTCGGGCAATTTGTTCGTCAGTGATCTCGTCGTCGTTGTCTGAGGTTTCATCTTCGTCTGAGTCTTCGTTTGAGTCTTCGTTTGCGGCTAGAATTTTTGAATAAAATTTGGAACATTCTGAAAAGTGATTGATTTTTATTCTGGACAACGCGTCCGCGTTTTTATTGATCTTTCCGGGTTTGTATATTATCTCGTAGTCGTATTCTTCTAGTTTTAAGCGCCAACGCGCTAGTCTACTACCTGGGTCTTTTATGGAAAATAACCAAGTGAGTGGTCGGTGGTCGGTGACGAGTTTGAACTTCCTTCCGAATAGATATGGCCTAAAATGCTTTACACTCCAGACCAAAGATAAAAGTTCGCGCTCAATGGTTGAATACTTAGTTTCCGCGCCGCATAAAGTTCGAGATGCGTATGCGATTGGCAAATCTTTTCCTATACTTCCTTGTGAAAGTATCGAAGTTGGGGTAGATCAATATCGGAGTAGTTGTCAAGGTTTGCTTTAGTGTTTCAAATGAATTTGTACAGTCATTGTCGAAATTGAAAGGTATATCTTTTTGTAGCAATTTAGTCAAGGGTTTTGAAATTTTGGAAAAATTAGGAATGAAACGTCTATAATAGCCTGCTAAACCTAGAAAAGATTTAATTTCTTTCTGATTTTTGGGTTGAGGAAAATTTTGAATTGCTTCGACTTTGGCAGGGTTCGGTTTTACACCATCCTTTGTAATAATATGTCCTAAATAGGCAACTTCTTTGCGAAGGAATTCGCATTTGTCTGGCTGAATTTTGAGGTTGGCTTTTTGTAAACGTTTGAAGACTTCTGTTAATCGAGAAATATGTTCATGGATAGTAGGGGAGTAGATAATGATATCGTCCATATAGACGAGACACCTTTCGTTTTGGATTCCTAGTAAAATGTTGTCCATCACCCTTTGAAATGTTGATGGAGCATTTTTGAGTCCAAAAGGCATTCGTACGAATTCAAAATGACCATTTTCGACTGTGAAAGCGGTTTTTTGAATGTCTTTGGGATCGATTTCAATTTGATGGAAGCCAGAGGCCAAGTCTAAAGTTGTGAAATATTGGCATTTGCCTAATTGATCTAAAAGGTCGGAAATGTTAGGTAGAGGATATTTATCACCTATCGTTACTTCGTTTAATTTTCGATAGTCAACTACGACGCGCCATTTCTGTTTACCAGAAGCGTCTAGTTTTTTGGGGACTACCCAAACTGGGGAGGACCAGGGAGAAATTGAAGGCTGGATAATGCCTTGGTCGAGCATTTTTGAAACTTGTGATTTTACCTCTTGTTTATGAATTTGGGGGTAACGATAAGATTTAGTGAAAATTGGTTTGGAATCGTTAGTGTCTATTGAATGTTTGATTTCATTGGTAAATGTCAAGTTGTCACCTTCTAAATAGAATATGTCTGAAAAGTCTAAACAGAGTTGAGTAATTAATTCACTCTCCTCGTCGTTCAAGTGGTCTAAGCGTAATTGATTTTTTATTTCGTAGTTTCGGTCTATGTATTGGGAATCCGGATTTTGAAATATTGATCTAAATTTTTGAACGGGTTCAAGTTAAAGATCCGAGAAATGTATTGTTTTTGGAATCGCGTTTGCGTTTATTATCGTTGTCAAAAATTCACCATTGTTGTCTATTTTGACAATGGCATTCGGTAAACGTACCTTTTCATTTTCCTGGGCTATTAGTATAGCTTCGGTATTTTGTAAATTGCATTTAAGTTTAAAAATCTTTTCTGTGCGTGGTTCGATAGAAATTACATTTTGGTTTTTAACATTTAAATTTGGGTTTGAAATTCTAATACCTGGATTATTCTTTTCGTTAGAATTATTGTGGTTCCTGATTGATGTTACCTCAGTCACCTCAAATAGTGGTACGGTTTTAAAATTGGTAATAAGTTGATTATTTTCAAAGTCCACATGACACTTATAATATTTTAAAAAGTCTGCACCTAATAGTCCATCGAATTCTATATCTAGGTCGTGAACATAAACCTTGTATGGGTCATTTATATTGAATGGTATTAGTACAGATTCGGTGATATTAATTTTTTCATCTGTTATACCCTGTATAATTACGTTTTCAGGATATCCTTGTTTGTACCTTTCCGCTGTTTTGGTTTTAAATACAGAAATACCTGCACCTGAGTCGACAAGAATTTTGAAACGATTTGTGAAGTCTTTTATGTAAAATAGATTTTTGGAATTTACGACATTTAGTTTGTAGCGGGGTGTTTTTACATGAATTGGTTTTCCGGGAAGTTCAGGTTTGGGTCGAAACTGTCCTGGAGGTTTACCGCTTGGACTTGGCGAGAAATTTGGTCTAGTTCGTCCGTTTGCTGTGTTGGAGTACTCGTGGAATACTCCGGGCCTATGCACAAATCCGGAGGATTAGCAGTATAATCCTTGTGCTGTTGAGATTGAGAATTAGCAGTATAATTCTCGTACTGTTGGGGTTGAGAATTAGCAGTATAATTCTCACATTGTTGGGTTCCAAAATCGTAATCATAATCATTTTCGTTAGAATAATTGGGAGAATAATTGGTAGAATAATTTACAGGATAATTTTCATATTGGTTTGGGCTATCAGTGTAGTTATCATAAGATTCTTGATTTAGGTGATGTGTCTTTTGTTGATTGAATCGATTAAAATTCGGGTTCGGTTGTATGGCAGAAGGTCTCTGCTGGTGGAAGTTGGGATTTGGCCTGATAGCTGAGGGCCTGTTCTGTTGAGAATAATTGTGTTGCTGATTAGAGAAATTTTGAAAGTTTTGTGGTCTATGGTTAGATGCACTCTGGAAATGTGGCCTTGGAGGCTGTGCTTGATTAGGATAAGCATTTGGTGTGAAATTGGGAGATGGGGACTGATAGATTTGCCTTGTGCGGCATTCGTTAAAATGGTGTCCGTTTCTTTTGCAGAAGGTGCAAAATTGTGGGGAATTTGGACGTCTTTGTGGGTTTTGAATGGGATTTTTGATTGGGGCTTTAATGGAAAATTTCTGTGATTCGAAATAGGATAATTACAATTCACGTTTAATGCGGTTTATTGCGTCTAACATGTCGCCAGGGTTACCAGCCCTAATGATTTGGCCTAATTTGGGTTCTAATCCGGTTAACAAAGTAGTCAATGTCATATTTTCAATGAGGTTACATTGAGCAGTTTTTTCCTCTAGAGTTAGTCTAGAGTCTGCTTTTGCACTGCTGCGTGCATTTTCGCGTTGTGCGTTTGTAGTCTTGATACAAATATTAGTGCGGTTTCGTTGGGTAACTGACGAATCCTCTGCAGATCCTGAATCAAAACTGTCAGGTCGCGAGAGTCACCAAAATGTGCTTCAAGTAAACTTTTGATTTCTGCCCATGTAGCAGGGTTTCGGGAATTTATTAATTCTGCGGCTTTTTCGCGTAATTTATTTTTTATGTGAAGCGTTGATAAGATGCACTGATCATCAACAGCGATCCCCTGAGCGGTTATACAGGCTGAAATAAATGTTTGCAAGAATATGGGGTTGCCGTCAAATTCGGGCACTATGGAAAATATTTCGCTTAACCTATAAGGTTCAATATTTATGGTTTCGTTTGCAGCGATTGAATTGTTGGCATTTGTAGCGATTGAGTTGTTTACATTGGAATTTGTAGCGGTAGCCATTTTATTTATAATATTTAGATAATTAAATAACTTAAAACGCCTTTTTCCAATTTAAGTTAGTACGCTACTGGTGTTTAATAAGAAATTTTTATATGAAATGTGCAAGAATTTATTCTGTAATATTTAAAATTTATATTATAGAATAGCTAGATTAATTCGAAAAACGCGTTTGGTTTAAAAAGCGTTTTGAGTTTGGAAATAGTATATCTCTGATAATTTTATATTTTACTGTAAAGGATATGCACTTTAAATATTGTATTGTAGAACATAAGCTTTGTCTTACGGCCTTAACTTTAACCTTTTATGTGGTATGCAATATTATATTACGATAAAAATGCTAAGATAACAATGGTACGTGATTACAGTTAATTAGATAAATTCGCACTTAAAGAGTATATGATTACGGTTATTTATATAGGTCACATAAATTATAATCAAGATGTTTTGTTTCGAGTTTAAATAAAATTACTACTTTAGATATTAGAACTGTATGTAGCAATGCAATGTATTTCGATAAAATAGAATGTAAAATTATGTCGTTGTTTGCAAATAAATGTTTGCGAGATGATTCAAAAATGACTTACCCTAAATTTTTCATTCCTCGTGGTCCAGTTGAATGCGACTTCGTGAGCTTAGCTTCACCAAAGGTCTCTCTCTGCCAGGGGCGTCACTGGGTGTTCCTTCCACAGGGTTGCCTTTGATGCCGAAGACACCAACGATGGGACGGGATGAAATTCTTACTTGCTAATTGTTGAATCGTGTTGATTTGAAATGTTGCTTTGTTGCTTGTATTTCTTGATAATTATTATTGTTACGCTTTTGTGCGTTTGAGAGTAATGTAGGTTCTTCTGAACAAAGGATTGGGATCCACCACCACAGCTAAGAAGTTCTCCTTGTTCCAGAAGCTCTTTTCGTCCGGTTAGGCACCTTTTTCAGATGGACTCCTTGTTCCCTCGGATATATTTGCTACTGGTTAGGCTCCCGAACTGTGCGTGTTTTTCAGATCCGCCACGACTGCGCCAATGTTAGATAGTGGATTGTTTGAATAACTTTTTAAAAAGAAACTTTATTTGTTACACTGGAGTCAACGTTGACTCGTTAAGAAAATACAATAATAATTTAGATGAGGTTTATTCGAAAGTGAGTATAAGACTGATTACAAAAAGGTTGTTAGTAATATTTATAATGTTTCGAGAACAAAGGAAACAGTGTTGCTGATTCAGCACAATCAGAATTACTGAGGATTGAAATACAATGCTCATGCAGCGTGAGCGGTTATTGAGAAGAGCCGTTACGCAGTATGTAATACGATATGTTTGAGAAGGTTAAGCCTGTCTCGATAATATTATATATCATAGTATATTTCTAATATAACATATATATATATATATATATATATATATATATATATATATATATATATATATATAATATATATATATATATATATATGTGTTCCGAGAAGCTTCCGCGGTCGTTGGTATGAAAAATACTAGGTTCTCAGGTTGAATCGCGTCTGAGATTGTAAATGTCTCGACGTTTCGGCTCCCGTTTTGGAGCCATTTTCAAGAGAAAAAGTGGGTCAAGTAAAAATTGTCAAAGAAAATAATGCTAGGAGTTCGTGGAACGGGTTCGATTCCGGGGTCTCCATCTGCCTACTCCCCAGATCTCACCACGATCCGTCTCTAAGGCCTCAACCTGCCTACTCCTTAGAGCGAACTCGCTGGCAGTATCGGACGAAGTGTTATTTATACGAAAGCTGTCTGTGGGTGGGAGAGTGGTGGGGGGGTTGAGGGTCTGTTGATGGAGGCATCAGAGCAGAACGGCTGCTATCAGGATTATGAGGTGTGGATGAATATTGTGGGGCTAGCCTGGAGATCAATGATTTTCAAGCGACTGGAAGACGAAGACCGTCATCCCTTTTGTTTAGACAATTGGGACGTTTTTCAATCTCAATTGCTTCGCGGATGATTCGCGGTTTCTGGAAAAATGATGGTGCTATGTTTTGGTGTTATCGAAGTCTATATTATGGCCTGTTAGAAGGCGGTGTTGGGCAAGTGATGATGTGGGATCGGATTTTCTAACTGCAAGACGATGTTCATATATTCTATTGTTAGTCCGTCTGTTGGTTTGTCCAATGTAGGTTTGGGGACAGTTTGAGCAAGGTATTTCGTAGAAGAACCTTAATGAGGAGGAAAACACATGTTGTAAATAATACCTAACATAGATCATGCTACAGGGAGTAGCTGAGTTCGTTACCTTTTTTCTAAGGGTCCTAATAATTCTGTTGAGACTTCTATATACAAATAACCAGGGACAAAACATATCGTACACGCCAGAACATAATACGTGTTAAAACCCAGAATTAAAATCAATTTACATAGAACAAAGAACAGCAGTGACTGCAGCGAGCAATTTGAAGTGCCTAAAAGAAAATAATTGCGGCGTTAGGGCTAGGATGGGCGTGCCCCTTATCTAAACCATAAAATCCCACGAGGGTAAGTTTTTTAAATTTACTAAGAGCAACACACCAAGGTGGAGAATAACTTCTGGAAGGCTATGTATATGAATCCCTTACGGACAATCAAAAAGATTGAAGCTTAAAGTACAGCCAAAATGATTCCAGGCACTTTTACCGGTGGTCAGCTGAAAAAAAAAAGATAGGAGCCGCACCCAAGAGAAAAAACGCTCTCCAAAAAAACAAATAGCTTCCACCGACGCCATAATCATATCAGAAACAGAATCTGACAGAACACAGTACAGAAATACATATTCTCATAACCGTGCAGGATTGATTTTCTTGCAACTTGAAATAATAACGAAACCATTGCTGGACAATCCAAAAGGTATTTAACAATATCTCCGGCGTCAATAAAATAATTACAGATATAAATAAACAAATTTAAAAGGATGACTGATGAAATAATTATTAACAATTAAACAGAAATTTAGACACGTCCCTGGATAGCCGCAGATACAACAGAATTTCACTCGGGATGTTGGTAAGGTGAACAGAAGCTGAAATGTCCCTAAGTGGACTAGGCAAAATAGCAAATTCAAATTATAGATTAGAAGGTTATAGTGACAACCCCGAAACTATTCTGCACGAAATAAACTTGTAACACAGTCTTAGGGTTAGCAGGATATCATAGGCGTCTTATCCCCAACTTTTCTGACGTTTCTAAACAACAACTCTTTAAATATTTTAAAGATTTGAACAAACATTGACAACACTAATTCATCTCCGAATTTTAGCAACACTTATCTTAACTACAGACTTTATGCTGTGTGGAAATCATGTGCTTAACCACAGCACGCGAGCTGTTAGCAATCGTGTGGTCAGTAAAACACTTCAGATGATTTTATTTGAGAGGTTCTAATTTACGATCGTTCATCCACTGTTCATTTAATCATTTTAAAAGATCCAGCAAGTAAACTTGTTGAATGAGGGAATGGATAAATGACATGAATGAATAAATTAAAAGAGATCGGGTATGAAAATTTTTATTAACATTGTAAAATCAATGAAAACACACATTATCCCGAATTAAAACGAATGAATAATTTTTCGGAATGTTCAAAATTTTATTAAAATAAAGACTTCAGAAAACGAAAATGACAAGGACAAAATCGCAAAAAACAAATTCAAATACTTGTTAACTTTTAGACCAAAAAAAATAGACATTTTCTACTAAATAATTTAAGAGATTTCTGGCATAAAATTATCAATATTAACATTAAATGCTTTCGATAAAAATCTTGAATTTTATAATAAAATTATACTCCAACTAAATCTAGTAGGTATGGAAAATCTCTACTTCTCTAATATTTCTTTTGATTTTGTACCTGTGGTACAACATTTACTTTTAATTTAAGGATCAAGAATACCTAGAGCTTTCTAAAATCTATCCAGTTGCAAACAATGTAGACCTTCCCATAAATGTTGATTTTTGCAGAATATCATTTCGGATTAATAATTTACTAAACTAAAATTCGTCGTAAGAACAATCTTTTAGTAATTATCCAAAAACACCATTTGAAAGGATCAATATTGATTTATTTTTATTTCCCACATTAAATTACTCTGTGGTTATTCGTGATGAGTTAACCAAATTTAGCAAATCTACGCAGTTCCGAAGAAAACGTAAAATCAGCAGTAAAGTTATTGCTACACTTTTAATATTTCGGCGCCCTGTGACAATATTTCGAAAGAATATTTTGCGACTTTTGTGTGGTGTTTGAAAACTCAATGTTGGATTTTTACCATAAAAAATTATTCCAGATTTTCATAATTTTGTCATTAATTTCGTTCGTCTACAAGGCAAAAAAATTGTGTTTTGTAGAAGAGTCTGATGGTACTTATAGATAAAAAGTTTGAGGAAGATTAATACAACATACACCACTTGGGTGGTGCTGGGCTTTGAGACAACTATGATAGATATGGAGGTGTAGCTTCATCATGTTTTTATTAGATTGAAAAAATAATTTTTGGTCATGTCTGACTCCCAGGTTCAGATTTCGGAAGTTCCGAAAGTTGGAACTGGAAACCGGATATGACCACCAAAATTGCTGTCAATGGTATTATTGAAATTGTCAGGAGGACATCTAAAATCATGTATCACGTGGACAGCAAAAAATTTTTTAAACATTCGATATCAAATTAAAAGTCGAATTTAATAAGAAACATGACTGCTTCGATTGCCTTCAACTATGACCCCTACTTTCCCCTCCCCCTGCGCCTATTGGCAAAAAAGCTAGTCAGAGTAATTTTTGTAATGATATTGTCAAAGAACCTACCAAAACATATCCAAAGTCATCAATCTTGAAGTCAGCAAGAAATCTCCTTTGAAGGAATTTTGCGGAACTGTAACGAAATTCAAAATATTTTGCATGAACCGCGTGCGAGACGTAAAAATGCCATGAAAAATATTTTGCGTATAAGTACAATGAAACATTTTGGATTTGCAACTAAATTTTTATTTTTGGAGCTGTAATGAAAATTTCAATTTTGCAAGTGCATAATGACGGCGAAGTTGCTTTTATTTTGATGAGCAAAGTGTAATTTTAGACTCAATGTAATAGGTTAAAATTAAAATAACAGTCTGTTATGACTGATTTGGTCGCGAAACAATGAATCGTAACGTTATTACTTACATATATTTTTCCATTTTGTCAAAACAAATGCTGCAACCTGATTTTGACACTTGCGTTACGTTGTAAACACACTGCTGCCACCACCACCTAGATGCTATTAGGTGGTGCTGCTGATGCACATGCGCTAGAGTCCCTATACCCGCACACACTGAAACCATCGCCACCATGTTACATCCAATTGGGTGGAGTGGGGGCCGAGTGGCCAGTCCACCAAGGATTGTTAAGAGTTGGTCGGAGTGTATTAGTCATCCATGCTTCCAATTTTAATTGTAAATGACTTCACGTCAATAAAATGACGCAGCTGAATGTACGGTGTGCTTGGAAGGCGAGAGATAGAGATGTAGTAGAATATGACATTGGACAAATTTATTATACCTAATCTTTAAATTTCTCTGTGCATTTGAGGACATTAGGGCTAATTTTATTTTAGTTCTACAAAAAGGAAAATGTTTATTTTAATGATACCTATGCGGGACGAAAAAAATTATTTTTTCAAATCAATAGATAATAGAAGAAAAAAAAATTATTTTTTTATATATAATTTTTTTTCTCTCATCGTCCCACATTGTAACAAGTTTTTAATGTCTTTTAGTGAAAGCCGTTTTTTAAAATAATGATTTATATGAAAGTAATTTGCACCGTCTTTCCGCTTATATCCGGAGCGCTCTTAACTACAAAGAATAGCTTATCTGCACCGATGTATTTCCTCACAGCCATACGCGATTAGCCAGTTGTGACGTCGACAACAGTCCCGGTCTGCTAGCGGCTTGCACCAGCGGTCCTTTTTTCTCCTCCTGTATATGGAGGTCTTGTAGTGTAGTTTTACAGTTTTGAAGCACACAATTACAAAAAGATAGTCTTTTTTTACTAAAGATTTTACAGAGTTTCTTGCACATTCGCGTCGCCATTAAAATCTAATTGTCATAATAATAATGTCAAAAATCAAAAAACATTTTATGAAACATCTATACACATTATAATATGCAACCCAACAAACAAATTCAATGTCAAAATAAGCTAATATCAACACCCACCCCCCCCCATTTTGACATAATAACAAAATTAAGCTAAAACTTCTTTTGCTTCTTGTTTCCTATTTTCATTTCATTTAGTTTATTCCTATTCTTCCCAAACCAACTTTCTGTTTGCATTTTTCCAAAATTTGTTTTGTTACAGCTTTTGTTAGAAAATCTGCTGTGTTGTCCTTACTTTCGATGTATTTCAAATTTATTTTATGTCTGTCAATTTCATGTCTTAAAAGAAGTATTTCTCTCTGTATATGTTTTGTCATTGAGTGATATGTGCTGTTGGTTGATAATTGTATTGCTGCTTGGTTATCAGCATAAATCATTAAGTTACCAAGTTTTCCTTCTTGTTTGAGATCAACAAAAACCTTTTTCAACCATATCAGCTACTTAATTGTTTCTGTCAGTGCCATGAATTCGCTTTCGCAGGTGCTTAGTGCAACAACTTCTTGTTTTTTACATTGCCAACTGATTGCTCCTCCTGCTAACTTACTTATATAGCCAGAAAATCCCTTTCCATCCAAATTATTGTTCCAACTTGCATCACTATATAATTCCAATATCTTTCCATCCTTTTTGTATATTATTCCTTCTGTCATGGTCTTCTTTAAATAACGTAATACATGCTTTGCGTGAATCCAGTGCTCTCTTGTATATTTAGTATTAAATTGACTCAAATATGTAGTAACATATGCAATATCAGGTCTGGTACCCTGTGAGAGATAGATTAAACTCCCTATTAATTCTTGATATGGGACATTCTCTGTTATCACTTCCTTAACACTTTCCGTCACTTTCTTATTCTCTGGTTGCATTGGAATGCTTGACGTCTTACACTCATTCATGTTAAACCGTTGTAAAATTCTTTTTATATATTTTTCTTGTTTCAAATATAGAATTCCTTCATTTTTATTTCGCTCTATTTCCCAACCGAGTAAATATTTTGCTTCTCCAATGAATTTTATCTCAAACTTTTCGTTAAGTCTGTTCATTTTCTCAAATACAGTTTCTTTGGAATTTGTAGCCCATAAAATATCATCCACGTACAGGCATATAATCATGTAGATGTGATTTTTGTTATAAATAAACACGCATGGTGAAGAATCTATCTATCATTTTAAATTCTAGCTGCTCTAATTCATTCTTGGTTGTATTATACCAAATTCTAGCACTTTGTTTTAAACCGTAAAGTCCTTTTCTAAGTTTACATACTTTCTCAATTTTGTTTTCTTTTAATCCTGAGGGTATCTCCATATATATTTCTTCCTGTAATGTACCATTTAAATAGGCTGTCGTCACATCCATCTGATAAAGGTCAAGGTCGCGTTCTGTGGCTATAGCAAAAACTTCATCATAATTCTCTCCTTTCACTTGATTAAAACCTCGAGCCACTAATCTTGCTTTAAATTTATTAATTGTACCGTCTGGATTTTCTTTTACTTTAAATACCCATTTCGAGTCTATAACTTGTTTATTTTTTGGCTTGTTTACTATGTCCCAAGTTTTATTTAGGTAATGTGACATTAACCCTTCGTCTATTGCTTTATCCCATTCATTTTTGTTACTTGAACACATAGCTTCTTCGTAATCTTTTGGTATGTGTATATTATCAGTCACTAAATTATTTCTGTTCATATTACGGGATTGTATTCTCTCAGATCTTCTATAAATTTCAACTTCTAGGTTAGGTGTTGTTTGTTGATAATCTGGATCAACTGCGGTTGTGTTTTTTGCTCCGTCGTCCAATTCAGATTCTTCCGAGTCATAGCTAACTTCACTTTCTTCCTCAATTTCATTATTTTCTTGTCTCTCAATAATATTTACGTTTTCAATTATTTGCTCGTCTTCATTTACTTCGTCCATTTCATTTTGTACTTCTATTAACTCATTTTCATCTGGATTATATTTCAGTGTATGTATATAATTTTCATTTTTATTTTTTAATATTTCACTTCCTCTTTTGTTTTCTATGATTTGTGCATCTCTTACCGTGATAATTGTGTCTCTTTCTTTACAAAATACTCTGTAATGTTTTGTTAGATGATTGTAACCTACAAATATAGCTTCATTTGAAACAGGATCTAATTTTCTTCTGTTTTGTTTATGTATCAGATAATAGGCTAAACCTCCAAAAATTTTCATGTGTTTAACATCAGGTTTCTTATCAGTAAATTTCTCTTCTGGTGTCATACCAATTTTCTTTGTATATGTTCTGTTCTTAATGTATATAGCATAATATGCGGCTTCTGCCCAAAATCTTATTGGTAATTTTGCATCATTTAACATACACCTCACCATCTGCATAACTGTTCGGTTATTGCGCTCTGCTATACCATTTTCTTGCGGTGTATATGGTGCCGTTTCTTCGTGAATTATTCCATGTTCTTGTAAAAATTCTTTAAAGGCAAGATTCGTAAATTCACTACCATTATCACTTCTGATTCGTTTTATTTTCTTATTTGTTTGATTCTCAACTTCATTTTTGAAAATTTTAAACTTCGACAAAGCCTCATTTTTAGTTTTTAGAAAATACACAAACAATTTTCTAGAATAATCGTCCACAAGTAGATACATATACTTTGATCCGGCTAATGATGGTTCTTGGATTGGTCCACACAAGTCCATGTGTATTAATTCTAGAACACCCCTTGTTTTTATTTCCTGGTGACTTGCAAATGATTCCTTCACTGCTTTGCCGATTATACAGTTTTCACACTTTGGTACATTTTTTGTTGTAAATTGAAGTCCACTTACTAGTTCTTCGTTTTGCATTTTATTTAATGTTACTAAATTTTGATGTCCAAACCGCCTGTGCCATAGTTCTGCGCTTAACTTTGTTGAAGTAAATTAAATAAGACCATATAATGTTACTTTATAGTTAACGACATTTAACCAAGATGGCGAATAAAAAATAAATAAAATGAAGTAGCGACAGAATAATAAATAATAACAAGCTTTCACTTTTTATATCAGTGAAAACACTACAGAAGTTGTACACAAGTTCTAATAAAAATGTTGAATATAGTTTCCATGTTGTAAGCCCTTTTTATTTATCTATTTACTAAGGCACAATAAGAACTAGAAAAATCTAACTGGTTATGGGGCCCAGACACGCGTCCAAACGTGTCTGTTAAGTTCAACAGTTTTAAGTTGTGGAGTGTCGCTTAAACTATATCAGCGTGGATTTAGCGAAGCACATTAAACCGTTGACTGGTGAGTTAGATTGGCCCATGTGGAAACGCAAAATTCGAGACCTACTTGACTATCACGAGGGCGCATTGGATGTGATCGACAATAAGTTGGTAAAACCAGAATCCTTAAAGGAAAATGCTACGGAAGCTCAAATCAAGCAACATAAGGAGAAAGGCGATTTGTACCGTAAGGCAAATAGTTATGCCAAGTTGATGATTACCAGTTCAGTTACTGATTCAGTGTATCAGAAAATCATGGACAAAGAGACGGCGCATGATTCGTGGAAGGCGTTAAAGCAACAGTTCGAAGCAACATCCAAGGATCAGCTATTTAAGATATGTACTGATTTTTTCGCATTCAGTTGGATGTCAGGCGAAGATGCTTCTACACACATCGCAAAGTTGAGGAGTTTATGGAACGAATTAAATAACGGACTTGTAGCTAAGGGCGAAAATGCGTTGCCAGATTTAATGTTGATATGTAGAAGTTTACACATTTTGCCAAGCAAATTTGAGACGTTTCAGTCTAGTTGGATGTTACTGACTAAGAACGAGGAGAAAACGTTTGACGAATTAACGATGCAGCTGCGTATGTTTGAGAGAAGTTTCAGAAAAACTGTAGACAGCGAAAAGTTCGTTCAAAAAGCGCTAGTGGCAAAAGCAGACAGACATAAACAAGAGGGACAATCCAAAGCGAGTAAAAAGTGGTCAAGAAAGGAAGATTTTTGTAAGTACTGCAAAAAGAAGGGACATTGGGTGCGAGAGTGCAGGAAGTGGATAGCTGACGGACGACCATCTAAAAGTAAGACAGAAGGTGACGCTCAAGCCAACACACTCGATGTCAATGAAGCTCTTATTTCTACTTGCAATGAAGTCTGTGCAGCTGAGACGAATTCAACGGATTGGTGGATCGATAATGGCGCAACAAAGCACGTCACAAATTGCCCAGATCTGTTCGTTGAGTTTAAAGAATTTGAGACCCGTGCAGCATAAAGGCTGCTGGAAAAGAAACTCTCAAAGCATTTGGTAAAGGAATAATTCAAATCCTAACTTCCGTAAATGACAAACGTCTAAAACTGGCGTTAAAAGACGTGTGGTATGTCCTGAAAATTTCAAGAAATTTATTCTCAGTGTTAGCAGCTCAGGACAAAAATCAAAAGAGCGAGTTCAAGTCAACAACTACAAGATGCTGGCTTAAGGTTAATGGTAGGACAGTGCTGTATGGAATTCGTAAAGCACACGGAACTTTGTACAAGGCAGCCTTCAAACCGTTTGTCCCCGAGCCAGAGATGAGAATAAATGTTGCTGTTGCAGATAGTTCCATGTTGCAACTGTATCACGAAAGGTGGGGACATCAAGATAAGAGACATGTCAAAGATGTGCTTGAGAGAGAATTAGGCATCAAGGTCAAATTGGACAAGGAAGTCTGTGAACCTTGTATTTATGGAAAAGCGCATCGTTTACCATTTGGTACCAGGAAGTAAGCAGGTGAGCCTGGTGAGCTGATGTCGACTGATGTATGTGGACTTTTCAGCGAATCCTTTACGAAGAAGCGATATTTAGTTGTGTTTAAGGACAGTTACACAAAATTTCGCTATGGCTTCTTTGTCAAAGAAAAGTCAGAGGTAAAGAACGTGCTGAGGCAGATGCTTGCACATGCGAAAATGCAAGGACACTTCATCAAGGAACTACTTAGTGATAACGGCGGAGAGTTTGACAATGCTGAAGTTAGAAAAATTCTACAAGAGAAAGGTATCACGCAGAGACTGACAGCTCCATACACACCAGAGCAGAATGGCTACTGTGAGCGTGAAAAACGTACAATAGTCGAAATGGCAAGGACTTTCAAATATTCAAATACAGATATCAAATTTCCAGAGGCAGTTTAGGCAGAACTAGTAAATGCTGCAGTGTATGTTTTGAATAGAACTGGAAAGTCGTCAGAAAAAGGCGCTAGTCCATACGAATTATGGATAGGTACGAAGCCAAGGATAAAGCATCTACGGATAATTGGATCTGCTTGCTACATTCACGTCCCAATTCAGAGAAGGAAGAAGATGGACGAGAAAGCTGTAAAGGGATACCTCGTGGGATATGATGGTGACGAAAGATACAGAGTTTATCTGAATGAAAAGCACAAAGTCATTTTATCCAGAGATGTCCAGTTTCAGGAGAAACCAAGGGAGTGTGAAGAAAGAGTCAAGTTGCCACTCCGAGATGTCAAGTCTGAAAAAGAGTACTATTATGAAGAGCATGAAGAAAATGACGAAGAAGATACGATTATAACAGAAAGAGACAATAATGAGGAGTGCGAAACTGGAGATGATACTGACCTTGATGATGAAGAAGAGGATTATCAGTTGTCATTAGGACGTCTTAGAGATAGTTCGAAGCTAAGAAGACCGAAATACCTCGACGATTTTGTCATGGCAGCAGAGGAGTTCGTTAACGTGACAGAGAATCCTGAATCTTTCGAAGATGCCTTAAACAGTAAACAGAGTGCTGAGTGGAGGAAAGCCATGAACAGTGAAATTACTTCACTGAAAGTAAACCAAACTTGGAAACTGGCATACTTACCAACTCAGCCAACGTCAAGGCATTGACTACAGTCAAACGTATAGTCCGGTAGCAAAGATGGGAACAATTAGTTCAATTTTGAGTATTGCTGCAAACGAGCAGATGCATCTTGCACAATTTGATGTATCAACGGCATTTCTGTATGGAGAACTCGAAGAAACTATATATATGAAACAGCCACAAGGATATGACGACGGCACGGATAAAGTCTGTGAACTCAAGAAAAGTTTATACGGACTAAAGCAGGCACCAAGATGCTGGAACAAACGTTTTGGAAATTTTCTTTTAAAATTAGGATTCAGAGCTAGTGAAGCTGATCCATGTTTATATATCCGAGAGAGAAACGGCAAAAAGCTCATATTAGCTTTGTACGTAGATGACGGTTTGGTTGGAGCAACTAATACAGAAGACTTAGAAGTTTTTCTTGAAGAGTTAAAATCAGAATTCAAGATCGTCTCAAAGGAAGCAGTATACTTTTTGGAACTTGAAATCGAACACGAAGACGGAAACATCAAGATAAGTCAGAAAGCATATGCAAGAAGGATTCTTGAACGCTTTAATTTTTCAGAGTGTAAACCTATTTTAACACCGATGCTAAAGGGTTCTGAAACTTCAAAAACAGGGAAAGACGATGTCAAGAAACATAACTTTCCATATAGACAAGCAGTTGGTGCGTTGATGTACCTGATGCTCGGTACGAGGCCAGATCTGGCTTACAGTGTAGAATTTTTATCAAGATCACTCGAGAATCCGTCTACAGAAGATGTTGCACGGGTCAAGAGGGTATTCCGATATATTGCAGGCACTATTGATTTGGGAATAGTTTACCGTCGCACTGCAAGTAAAGGCATCCTAGAGTGTTTTAGTGATGCAGATTTTGGAGGATGCACAAAAACTAGTCGGTCGACTTCAGGAGTAGTTGTCACATATGCAGGAGGAGCTATTTCGTGGCTGAGTCAGAGACAAGCGATGGTAGCTACTTCGACAACAGAAGCGGAGATCGTAGCAGCAAACGAAGCAGGGAAGGAAGTAATTTGGCTGAAAAGATTATTTAGAGGAATCGTAAAGTTGAAGCATGTTCCTGTGCTTCAAGTGGATAATTCTGCGGCAGTGAGACTTGCTCAAAACCCGGAGTTTCACCGCAGAACGAAACACATTCCAATCAAACATCTCTTTGTTCGAGAGAAGGTGACCGAAGGAAAGCTGGATATTGGGATATTGAACAAATTTCAACCGAAGAACAAGTTGCGGACGTTATGACAAAACCACTACCCAGAACACGGCTGAAGATTTTATGTGATAGAATGGGACTTTTATAGAAGAGAATGTTTTATTTATTTCAAAGGCGTTAACTTTAAATTAACAAGGGAAAGTGTTGAAGTAAATTAAATAAGACCATATAATGTTACTTTATAGTTAACGACATTTAACCAAGATGGCGAATAAAAAAAATAAATAAAATGAAGTAGTGACAGAATAATAAATAATAACAAGCTTTCACTTTTTATATCAGTGAAAACACTACAGAAGTTGTGCACAAGTTCTAATAAAAATGTTGAATATAGTTTCCATGTTGTAAGCCCTTTTTATTTACCTATTTACTAAGGCACAATAAGAACTAGAAAAATCTAACAAACTTCACCTCTTGTGTTTCGTCAGTAGGTTTCTCAACTTCTGCCTCATACAAATTATTAATTATTTTCCCTGTCATCATTAAGACTCCATCATTTCTTTTTATTTCACAAATTCCATCCTTAAATTGCACTTTAAATCCTTTTTTCTCAAATGCACTTATTGAAAATAAGTTCTCTGTTATTTCTGGCACAAACAAAACATTCGATACACTTATATATTGATATAAACAGTTTTTATTTAATATTTTTACTCGTATAGTTCCAATTCCTTTTACTTTAATGAAATTGCCATCTAGTTATGTATACAGCGCTATCATTTGCTGATATAGCTTATTGACGTTCTATTTAATAATCTTTTGCTTAGTAGACAACTGTTAGTTTATAAATAGGAGTGCTGCTCAATTATTAGTCAGATTATTACCAAGCTCGAGCTAGCAACTTGTAACTTATTATCGCAATAAAGTTGTTCTTGTGAACAACAAATTTTGTTTGGTTTTTAAAAACGCATCTTCCGTGCTTGAAGACCTAACTGGCGCAGTCGGAACGGATTTGTAGAAGGTACTCTACCGAAGAAATACCGTGAGTTTCATCTCTTTGTCTGCAAAACGACCCAAAACTCCAAAAAAGAAGAAAAAGTGTAGTTCCCGCTGGTAAACATCTCCAAAGGCTCAGCAGACACCTCTTCCAACCAGGGTAAGTCGAGTTTGTTTTCCTTTGTTCATTTTCTGGGTATATATCGTATAAACTCAAAAAATTCTTAGTTAGTAGGTGAGAACATCTTGTTCAACTGTCGAGTATTTACAATCATTGTGAAAAAATCTCGCAGATTCACTATCGTGTGAAACGTAGATTAAGAAACAAAGAAAAAAGTCAATTTTCAAATTTTTTCAAGTCTTTCTCAAGTTTGAAATAATTTTAGTAAGAATCAATTTTTTAGCAAGTAAGAATCAAATTTTTTTAGCACGTAAGAATTCAATTTTTCTGTTATTTTACACTTCGTAAAATAAAATTTCATTTTTAACATCGTAAACAAATAAATTCTGTGAATTTTTGTTATTTTACACTTCGTAAAATAAAATTTCATTTTTACCATCATACACAAATAAATTCTGTGAATTTTTGTTATTTTACACTTTGTAAAATAAGCGAACTGTGGTCAGATTCCAAGTTACCATCATAAATAAAATTCTGAATACTTTTGTTATCTTATACTTTGTAAGATAAGCGACCTGTGGTCAGATTCCAAGGTACCATCATAAAAAAAATTTAATTAAGAAATTTTGTAGTATAAATTGTGTAAAGTGCCATACAAAAAAATATTTTTCTGAGTTATTATTAACAACATTTTTAGTGAAACATTTATTTTACAATTTTATGACCGATAATTCGTTAGATTCAATACTCTGTTCACTCAGTTCTCTATCTTTATCCCTAAATAATTCTGACACAAATAAAAACCTAAATATGACGGAAAATACTGCTGCCCCAGCACCAGCTCGTTTAGAAGTTAACGTAAACGTTCTAAAACTGTATGCCGACGCAATACCACCCTATAACGGATCAGAACTCGAATTAGAACCATTTATAAATGCCGTAGACGAATTTCATGCATTATATCATGGCGCGGATATAGCATTAGATAAATGTATCGAACGCATAATAAGCGGAAAATTAAGAGACAGAGCCCGTATGTTAATAGGCGCCCGTCCGGAATTAAATACGTGGACACTCATTAAACAACACCTCAGAGACACTTTTGGCGATAATCGATCCATAGACATCCTAGAACAAAATCTATTTACTATGATTATAAACCGTAATGAAAACCCTCTCGAATTTGCTAGACGAATTCAGACGAACCGGAGTAAACTTTGTTTTAATTTAAATTCTCGTCCTATTACAGAAATTACAAAAGAAGAAAAATTAATTTATATAAATCAATATGAATCCCAAAGCTTAAAAGTCTTTTTACGAAATTTAAATATGCGAACTTGCGATTTTATCAGATCTAGAAACCCCAGTACTTTAGAGGGAGCTATAAATTTGTATATTGAGAACGAAAATTTCACTCAATCTCAAGTGCAAACACAAAATTTAGTTAAAAAACAACAACCCGTTAAAACACAAGTAGGACAAGAAAATGTAAATAAATTTCAACAACAAAATTTTCCGTATAGACAAAATAATTTTCAAAATCAATTCGTGCAATCGCCACAACAACAAAATTTCCCAAGTCAACCTATACCTATCCAACCCAGACAAAATACAAACTATAGATTCCCTACGAATAAACAAGTTTTTGGTAATCAACAAAAACAAAATGTTTTTAAACCAAATCCAAATAGAGTTCCTCAACACGCACCGGAACCTATGTCAATTTAAACGCGACAAAACTTTACAGGAATCAGAAACTATCAAAATCAACCGCAACCAAGATTAACCCCTAGTCAAGTTAGACAGCAATTTCCATGGGTTAAACGCACTCAAGTACCCAATTACACCGTACAAGAACTAAACGCTATAAATGACGAACCTGAATTTGAAAACAACACCGATTATGTTTTTCCCGATTACCAGGACAATATAAATTCGGACACTTGTCAGTCAACCGCGGAATATGAAATAAACGATCAATACTACAACCCATATGATCAAGAATTTACGGAAGAACCATTAGACGACGCGAATTACGACAAATCTCGAGAACCCAAATTTTCTCAAACTTCCCCAGACAGACGGAAAGACGTAACATTTAATGCATATGTGAATGCCTTACCATATATTCAAACCACAAACCCTGACCTAAAATTACTAATTGACACTGGTTGTAATGTATCAATGTTAAGACCGATTGTTGCAGAACAATATTTTCCTAATTATATGTACAAATCACCCACATTGTTACAGTCGATAGGCGAACGCGAAGCTGTGTATAAAGCAAAAATACCCGCTTTTAAAGAACTACAAACCGATGAAGAAATAGAATTCACATTATATCCATTTTCAGATTATTTCGACGGAATTATAGGTTTAAGCGACTTAAGAAAATTAAATTTGCAAATACATCTTTCAAAACAAGTTTTATATAACACAAAAATTCAAATACCATTCAAATATCGCGAAAAACAAACACAATTACACACGAAAATCGAAATTCCACCCTATCAAACAATTAACAAACCATTTTACGTAAATAAACGCGAAGGAAATATTTTAATTCCAGAACAAAACCTTTTCGGACTATACATTCCTGAAACTTTGACCTATGCTGAAAATTTTAAAGCTAGATTCGAAATTCAGAACAATACCGATCAAACAATATGCGTAGAAATACTAAAACCATTTGATGCAACATTTTATAATCCCGAGGAATTTGAAATTTATAATTTTGAACATGCATTACCTAATTACCCCGATCAGACGAGTCAACAAAATTTAAATGATTTAATTCGAACAAATCATATGAACGAGGAGGAACGCAACGAGATATTAAAACTTATAAATAAATTTCCCGATATTTTTCACCATCCTGATCAAAAATTATCATTCACAAACAAAATTAAACACGAAATAAAAACAAATGACGAAATTCCAATTCACGTAAAAACATATCGTTTTCCACACTACCATAAAACCGAGGTAAATACGCAAATAAATAAAATGTTAAATGACGGAATTATTAGACCAAGTCAATCACCATGGTCAAGTCCAATTTGGATTGTTTCAAAAAAGGCTGACGCATCCGGAAAGAAAAAATGGCGTATTGTCGTTGACTATAGACGTTTGAACGAAAAGACAATAGATGACAGATATCCAATACCAAATATCGATGACATCAAATCGAAATGGACCAAAATAGTATCGAAAAAACAGCTTTTAATGTCGAAAATGGCCACGCCTCAAAAATGCCCCTGCCACATTTCAACGCGTGATGGATCATGTTTTGCGCGAACTTCAAAATAAAATATGTTTAGTTTACATGGACGACATAATTATATTCAGTACATCCCTTCAGGAGCATATTCAAAACCTGAAACAAGTTTTTTCCAAATTACGAGAGTGTAAATTAAAAATACAACTAGACAAGTCGGAATTTTTAAAACAAAACGTAGAATTCCTAGGACACGTTATAACACCGCAAGGTATAAAACCGAATCCTAATAAAATTCGTGCCATTAAAAATTTTCCTATCCCTAAAACAGCACGTGAAATAAAATCATTTCTAGGATTACTCGGATTTTACAGAAAATTTATAAAAGATTTCGCGAAGATTACGAAACCGTTTACAAAATGTTTAAAAAAAGGAGAAACCATTGCTCATACACCCGAATTTTTGTCAGCATTCGGGACTTGTAAAAATATACTTACTAACAAACCATTATTACAATATCCTGACTTTACTAAACCCTTTATATTGACATGCGATGCGAGCCAATTTGCAATAGGTTGTGTACTTTCCCAAGGCCCTATAGGCAGTGACAAACCTATAGCATATTCTAGTAGAACCCTTAACGCAGCCGAAATTAATTACAGTACAATTGAAAAAGAATTGCTCAGTATAGTTCATGCCGTAAAAACGCATCGACCTATCCTATTCGGACATAAATTTACCATAATTACGGACCATAAACCGCTACAATGGGTAAATAACTTGAAAGAACCCAATAGCCGCCTTATGCGCTGGCACCTAAAATTAATGGAGTATGACTACAACATTATGTACAAAAAAGGAAAGGAAAATAAAGTAGCAGACGCCCTTTCGCGTATTGGAATTCAACCCGAAATACACCCGATAGGAAACGCATCAATTGCCGGAAACTTAGACAACGCGGACAAAAATAAATTAGAAACTGACTTCCCCGAAATGACACTAGATGACCTGGTTGACCTAGAAAATCAACCAGATGACAATGTTATCCCACAAGATTTAATAGCAGAAAACGCTTCAAAAATTAACATAATCTCAGATACGCAAATATGTCCCCCAAGAGCACAATCATCGAACGAAACAAGACATTCCGCCGTAGAAAACCCCGTATTAGACATTCCCATTTCAGAAAACGCGATTAACACATTTAAAAATTAATTAATAATCACAGCAAGTGAGGATACTATTCGCACTCACGTAAAGCTTACAAAACCCTTTGGCATAAAAACTAGATATCAAATAACTTTTCCCAACAGAGATAAAAATTTATTCGAAATCGAAGTAGTGAAAACATTTAAAGAATATGTAAAACCCAAAACATTACACGGAATGCTAATCGATGAACGTATTTTACAAGAAATTATCCCTATTTTACAGCGACATTTCCAACATTCAGCGTTTAAATTAGTACAAACAAATACCTATCTCGAAGATATCGAAAAAGCGGAATCACAACAACAAAAAATAAAATATCACCATGAACAAAAAACGGTACACAGAGGCATTAAAGAAACTACCCTTGCTTTACGAAAATTATACTTTTGGCCAAATTTAAATAATGACGTAATAAATTATATAAACACCTGTGTTACCTGTCAAAAAACTAAATACGAACGACACCCGAATAAAATTATATTCCAACCAACTCCTATTGGACACCGCCCTTTTGAACATATATACATAGACACTTTTGTTGTAAATAAACAGAAATTTTTAACTGTAATAGACAGCTTTAGTCGTTTTGGACAAGCTTATCCTATTTGCCTTTCAGCAGTTCATATTTGCGAAGGTTTATTAAAATTCATGACACACTTCGGTATCCCCAGAAAAATTACTTGTGATCTAGGAACCGAATTCAAAAATGTTTTATTCGAAGAACTTTGTCAAAGACACAGTATTGAATTACATTTTACAACAGTAAGAAATCCCGGCAGTAAATCTCCAATAGAACGATTTCACTCTATCTTACTAGAAGGGTTACGAATATTAAAAACAGGAATGCACAAATCACAAACTATCGAAACGCTAATGAGTTATGCTATTTTAGGATATAATAACAGTATACACTCAGCGACAAAATATACACCTTTTCAAATTATAAAAGGAGATTGTGACAATAAAACGGCCTTTGAAATGTCAGAACACCATATCATTAATGATTACGTAAATAAACATAACGCGAACCTAAAAGCGATGGAAAAAGTCATCAATGAAAATAACGCAAAAAGTAAAGACCTCTCGAAAATTAACGAAAATAGAGACGAACCAAAACCGGTTACCGCGCATATAATCGCGTATGTAAAATTAACTTTAAGAAATAAAATTGCGACACCCTATGAACCAGTTATGGTAGTACAAGATCAACAAAACAAAGTATTGACAACAACGGGTACACGTCACAAATCAACCCTTAAACCAGCTAGAAATCTAAAAGGTAAATTACCTGTTTCAGATGCTGAGACAACTAGCCTTCCTGTCACTGATGACGCTAGCACACACCCAAATCAAGACAAATAAAATATCAAATCCCATTCTCCCTTTCTCATTAGGCAAAGCTCGAATTACGTCTCAAAAACATTCATTTATAAAATATATCGATTTAACAAATTTTGACACCCCTATACTAAGTATAAAAATAAATTCAAAAACGATAATGCCCCTTATCAAGACGAAAGACGAATTGTATCCCCAATTAAATAATATTCACGAACATCTAGAATACTTAATAAACCAAGTCGAGGAAAAATTAAAAAATATAAAACCATTAGGAAACACGCGACCTAAAAGAGGACTTTTTAACATAGTTGGAAAAGCATACAAATGGGCCTTCGGTACTTTAGATTCGGATGACGCGAAACGATATGATAATGCTATATCTACTTTAGAATCAAATCAAAAAGAAATGCATACAGATTTAGAAAATTATGTAACAATTACAAAAAATTTCATGAATGAAACAATACAAACTTTCCAAAAAATTACTATGAATCAAAATCAAATAAATGCAAGATTAAGAACTATTGAACAAAACTTAGAAAAATATGCACTATTCTTAAAACTACAAAATTTCTTAGATAATATGATAATAGAATGCTTATCGTTGATCACCATACTAGATAACATACAAAATGCGATATTATTTGCTCAACTAGATTCAATACACAGTACTATACTGCCAATAAATGAACTCATTAATATAACGCAAATAATGAACACGTTGTATGTCGGAGGAACCCCAAATTTCGAAAACATTCAGAGTTATTATCAGGTAATAAAAACAGAAATTCATTATACAAAACAAACCTTATGTATCATATTTCACTTTCCAATTTTGAGCGAAAGTTTATACGATTATTACCAATTATTCCCAATACCTATTCAAAACAAAACCATATTTCCTTTAAAACCATTTATCCTGATAAACTCGACTTATCACCACTACGAGGAACTACCTTGCCCACGCATCGAGGACCTGTGCCTGTACCATGTGACGCAGACCATTTCACAAAGAGATTGCCTACCCCAAGTACTCAGCGGTACCAAAACTACTCCCTGCCAGACCACAGAGGTTGTCATAAAAAACGACATCCTCGAACAAGTAAACAATGCGTATGTTATAGCAATACCAGCTATTAATATGACGATAGAAAAGCAATGCCAAGAACACGGCTATACCACCATCAATCAACCCCATTTGATATACATATACCACAAAAATGTAGTATATCTATCAACGGACATGAATATCACAACACAGTTGGACTTATTCCAGGAACACCCTTGGAGATCCTGCCAATAAGGACATTTACAACTGGAAACAACGACCAGGAAACTACCCCCTACAGACAAGTAGATATGGACCGTCTCGCAGACATCAAACGCATGGCTGACGAAACCCATCTACAAAAACTAAAAACACTCAGTGACAATAGTGAAAGTGATCACACAGACTTATATATATGTTTATCCATTATTATTTTTATTATTATGTTATTCTTGCTTTTCAAATTTATATACTCTAGAAAACATAATCCTTTTCATGCACTATTTTATGTCAGCAAAGATGCCGAACGAGAAAACCAGAATGGACCCCCTGAGGAAACAAGTCCTGAAAAAACTCGTTCCCTTATTTTTTTTCAGCTTAGGGATGGAGGAGTTATGTATGCAGCGCTATCATTTGCTGATATAGCTTATTGACGTTCTATTTAATAATCTTTTGCTTAGTAGACAACTGTTAGTTTATAAATAGGAGTGCTGCTCAATTATTAGTCAGATTATTACCAAGCTCGAGCTAGCAACTTGTAACTTATTATCGCAATAAAGTTAGCTTCTTGTGAACAACAAATTTTGTTTGGTTTTTAAAAACACATCTTCCGTGCTTGAAGACCTAACTATCTGCCATCTTCACTTCAGTGTTTTCAGTGTCGTTTATTTGTGTAAATATAGATTTATTGTACGTCATGTGGCTTGTAGCCCCAGAGTCTAAATACCACTTTAGAGAATGCAGTTTATCCTTCTGAGTCACATTCATTGCACTTTCATAATTCGTTGCATTTTCACTGGCAGTATTTACTTTCTCATTATCTTTTTCTCCAGCTTTTTCTTGTTTTCTGTCTGCTCTGTGATAACAGTCTCTTGCGTAATGCCCCCTTTTTGTTACATACCCAACAAGTAACATTAGATGTTGGTTTTTGTTTTTTATGAAACTTTCCACTTTCTTTTGATACACATGCAGCTTCCAGCTTTGTCTCTACCTCTGTGAGTTTTAATTCATCTTCTTGAGCTTTTAAACCACTTCGAAATTCCTCCAAAGTTATTTTTTCTAGACCGTTTGCTTTCATTTGTACTCTTACTACTTTGTATGTACTTGGCAATCCATTTAACAACAATCCTATATATTCCTCCTTTTCTATTGCTGAATTACACTGTTCTAACTGATCTCTTAGATACTGTGCCCTTGCTAAATATTTTTCTATATTTTCGGTGTCCTTCAGCTTTATAGTACTCAATTCTAGTCTCAACTCTACTCTTCTCGATGCTACCCTTCCTTCATGTATTTGTTGTAGCTTATACCATATTTCTTTTCCTTCATCCAAGTTTAACACTTGCTGTGCTTGGCTTGGTTCTAATGACGCTAGTATTATGGAAGCAGCCAAGGCACTCTTATCTTCAAAAACCTCTATTTCATTGGCATTCGTAGCGGTAGGTTCTGGTTTCTCCTTCTCCACCGTGCACCACACCTTTTTAACTTTTAATAATAATTTCATTTGGTGTTTCCATAGCTGATAGTTATCGTTGCTCAATTTAATGACCGCTGATCCCGCAACATCCATTTTTAAGCCGCTTCAGTTAATTCACAAGACGCACCTCCTTGAAAAACTATCTACGTATACCTTCACGTATCGTTCGATGCTTTTCCTCGTACATCTCCTTATGTTCTCTGACTTCTTATAGCAATCGTGGGTCTGGGACCATAACCTGTAGTTTTACAGTTCTGAGGCACACAATTACAAAAAGATAGTCTTTATTTACTAAAGATTTTACAGAGTTTCTTGCACATTCGCGTCGCCATTAAAATCTAATTGTCATAATAATAATGTCAAAAATCAAAAAACATTTTATGAAACATCTATACACATTATAATATAATAATAATAATAATAATACTGTTTATTGACAGATTGAATTTAAAGTACAATACAGTGAGATATATATACACACACATATATTATACACATATACACAAATATAAATATATATAAAGAAATGTAAATACAGTGAAAAATAAGACATAAATAGTAAAAAGATACAAATGGATATAATTTTTTTTGTATTGTATAAAATGACATTCAATTTGACGATACCTATTGAAACATCCTGTATATACCCCATATATAAATTTAGTTTTTTCTTAATTCAAGTAATTATTGCAGTTAATTCATTTCATTTTTACATTTATTTAGTCATTAAATATTAAACACAGTAAAGTTACCAGAATGCATTTTAAGATTATATTCTTTTAAAGCAAAGTTAAAAGCTACAGTTTTTACTAAAAAGGTACATAAAATCGAGTCGAGTCACAGGGTTTGTTTATCAGTTATAAGATAAGTGTCAAGTACTTCGTTTATTCCCAGAGTATGAAATCGCCTACACTTTTCTACCTTAACCAAAGACAAAGATAGAGAGTTGGGTGTCATCCTAGAAGTCGGTGCAGAACTACGTCGTATCCAACGTGATTAATTGTGTTAATGTAAATATATTCCCACAAGAAACAAGCGGAGATGCATAATCCGAGTAGAAGGGTGATGTCGCGTATCATATAAAAAGAAAACCAGCTTGTTTACCGGAGAGATGCCTCTTCTATCACTCCCGAGTTACATCGCCGAATGCTATTCGCTGTGCTCCTGAGTAAATTGCATTTCAATATACCTAAGTCACATCGCTGACCCTTCGGGCTCGCTGTTCTTATGGTATTATTATATGGATATTTTACCTAAGTCACATCGCTGACCCTCTGGGCTAGCTGTTCTTATGGTAGTATTGAGATGAATTATGTAAACTACAAGTCAAACGATACAAGAAAATCCACATTTAATTTTGCCATGCATCTCGCATTCACTGGTTTAACGTACTTTTTATGAAGTGCCGTTTCAACGTCTCTACGATGCTCAACGAGTATGTTAAACATGAAGAAGCTGTGGAAGAATGTTCACGGGAGACATAACGCTATACAGTGTTCACGGAAATTCTGCAGGCACAAATTTCTAAAAGGTGATTACTTTCTTATTTCGAGACTCTACTTTATTATTTGCAATTGCATTCATATTCTGGTTACGGGGTGTTTAAAAAAGGTTTAACTGACACATTTGTGGTACTAAAAGAATATTAGTTTTTTTTATGAAATACTAGCTTTGATTTTTAACTATAAAGAATATTATATTACAGTTTATTCAGTTATGATTTTATTCACGATTTTAATTCATAAAATTTCATTTTCTGAATATCTTACTAGGGAAATTTGCGTTTGCAAAGTAACAAGTTTATATTCAAGAACTGTCTATTTAGAGCTATGCAATAACAAGATACTTTATCACAGACTAGCCAAACTTCATGTCTATCATTATTCTGCAGTTTTTATAAAAACTATAGTGGACTTTCGTTTCCAACACATCTCATGTAAGGTTTTTCAAGAATGCTTTATATTTAAAGTACACGAGGAATATTTTCCTACTGTAACCACAAGGTTTTCTGATTATTGAACATTTACCTACAATAAAATATTATAGTTATATGAATTCGGCGTACTTTGCGTTAACAAAGGTTTGAAACATTGACTACGGTCAATTGGCTGGTTCTGTTCTCCAATTGGGTTCAGTTACAACGAGGAATATGTCAATATTTCAGGCAGTTGTCTGGTCTCTTGTTTCGATTGAAGGGTGATGCAACCGCACTTTCTTACCTTCGCGGATTCGCGGCTCCGTATGTTTGACAATCATAGGCAATCTTCTGGTTGCTTTTCTATTTAATTACTATAGGGAGATTTCCCCAGCAGCATTCTAAAAGATTTTATGTGAGTGTAAATTCTCACCTCAGTAAGATTAATATGATTATCTGAATGATTGTTCCTACTCTAATTTCAATCAATTAACAAGGCATAATTAAAGGACATTTCCTCAACACTCTATGATATTTTACATCAGTATTTAATGCTCATTTCTCAACTTAATTTTGATAATGTATAAACATGATATGATTCTTGTCCTCTGTTTTGCATTCGATTCATTATTTGGCTATTGCTAACAACGTTAATTATAAATTATTATTATCTAGCGATTGCTAACAACTTTCCTTAATTATAAACCATTATTACCTAGCGATTGCTAACAGCTCTATTATAGATTATGATTATCAGGCCATTGCCACAACTACAGCATACGTTTGTATAAGTTCTTGTTATTGCATCAAAACACTCAGTATTTCTATAGTATGGTCATTACTATAGCGACGCAAATTTTCCTATTATAGTATTTAGACAATTGTCTCAAATATTTGGATTACTTTTGATTTCATGTTCAACTATTGTTGCATCAATTTATATAAAATAAAATGGGTTTTTTTACTATTTTTTCCCATCAATTATTTGTCTTATTCTTTCACCTTTACCTTTTTCGTCATATAAGTAATAAACTAAATAAATGTTTGTTTCAAAGCAAAATAGAAAACAAACTTCAACTATAAATGTACAGTGCCATCTTGAGTAATAAAATACTACATAAATAACATATCTAATTAACTAGGTCTCTCAATTAATAGACAGTGTGTTCAAGTTTACCAGGTATTTCGATTAACAGAGTGTTTAATTTTCTCAAGTAGATCGTATCAGACAGAAACAAGTAAAATTAAACTTTATATAAAAGAACCTGGGGTAAATTAAAAAGGGTTACTAACTACACACACAACTAAATTTGGGTCCTACACTAACAAAACTAGACGATCACGCAAATGGCCAATCTTATTTGTTTATCCTTCAGATAAATAAATAGTAATGAATTTACTGGTGACATGATTACCAGGATTTCATTTATAATTAATTGGGGTGGGCTTCAACCTCTTCACTATCAATTTAAAAACATTAAGGTAAGCCTCGCGGAAGTTATAAAAACTGTTTGCGAGTGTCTGTGAATGTAAGCTGCATAGTTACTGTCATTTTCATACATCAATTTTAACTCAAGCAAAAGAGGAGATTGTAGGTTGTCAGGCAAATGTAGATACATACAATATGTATATAGGGGTGCATACCCAACAGTATGGTATGAGCTCGGCACATGCCTGAATAAACAATTGTTAACCAGACCTTGTATTATTCCAAAGTATTATTCACGTCGTCCTAATAGACCCAAAGAATTTGTCTAGACAGCACAATATTCTTATGAAAATAATGGGAAACAACATGAACAATAATAACAGCAAATAAAAAATATAAAATAAACTATACTATACATGTCGATAATACAGCGCTCGTTTCTATCTTTAGTATCTTTTGAGTTTGTTATTCAAGTAGAAGTCTCCAAAGCTAAAGTAGAGAATTGTTTACAGCGCCATCTACTAACGTGGAGCACGTAGTCAAGCGAAATGCGAATCTATTACAGTTTCCTGTAAATCTGTTACATTTTTCTAAGAAACCTATTACAATAAATTTAGTGCCGAGAGCAACACTGACGCTAGGACGGACTAAAACGCCTTGAGGAGTAAGGATTTTTGTCTCATGCTCCTGCTAGATCTACCACTTGAGTGGCCTCGTTTAAGATGCCTCTCTTTTGAGAGTTTCCTAATCTGCTTCTTAATTGCATTACAGGACGTCTTCCTGTTTTCAGGAGACTCAGTTCTTCTTGTGTTTCCCATCTAAAGAAAAGAAAAAGGGTTAAAATAAATTCAATTTGTGTAAGACTTACTGAATAAGTTGCCAACACACGCGTCTATCACTAGCACAAAAACGTTATGAAGTTGCCAGCAGAAGTAGGACCAACTGCGATAGGTTAGTAAACAGATACAGTCCTTCTTCTTAAACTATGTGCGCCAACCTAGCACCTCAAACGGTACTACAAAGTTAATAAAATAAGTGTTCTCGAACACAGCGCCGTGATACAATTTAGATCAAGAGAAAGTACAGTGATTGTACCGTTGTGGTCAATGAATATGAGGCAATAAAATTTGTACAATTTAAAGTGGGCTTTAATTTACGTCGATCAGCTGCATGCCGCCAAAGCACAAGCCCTATTACAACACAAAGATATCACAAAAATCGGATTCAAGAGCTGCCTCATATTTGCTGTCCACAGCTGTACAAGGTGATTAATGACAAGCTGGGAATTATAGTAGTACTTAAAAGTTATAATCAGTGAATATAAGGACTAATTATTGTTCAGTCAATTTCATTGTTCCAAAAATTTACATGCGCAAATTTTACTCGACCTTCAAGTAAGTATTTCTGTGCTTGCATGACAGCGTAGCTTCGATTTGTCTATGGCTTCGATTCTCTTACTCGCCGGCGACCAGTACTACTCGATCCAGGAAAATTCGTTTCTTCAGCAGCCCGAATAACTGAGTAAAATGGATTTTCTCCTAAAGCATTTACCAATTGCAAATCTTGTTTTTTTTTTTTTTTATTTTTTTTTTATTATACATTTATTTAACGTTGGCCTATTTCCGCTACTGAGGCCTAACACCGACGCCTGTAGACGAGCTATCCCCAACCAGGAATTTTGCCGAACCTCTTCCCTTAAGAAGAGTAGGGATCTTTTACTTGCCTAACATTTAATAGACAAGGGACCGACGGCTTTACATCCCCTCCGAAGGATGGTATATCTCCTATACAACCCTCGCCTAAGGTTGTATAGCTTCCGCGCATATACTGATATACAAGCCGCTGGAAGATGGGTGAGGCGAGGACGTGGTCTTCGTTGGAACGGTCACCAATCCAACTACTAACCACGCCTAACGTTGCTTTACATCGCATATCGAAGTATGTACACAGTAAAGACGCACCCACGCTCGCCCCTGCAAATCTTGTTGTTGACTTGATATCCTTCGTTGCTCTGATCCAGGATTTCTACTAATCGTACTGTTTACTCTCCACTTTCTTAAAATGTTACACACCGAATTTTTGTCAATATTATAACGCAGTGCAATTTGTCTCATTGTCTGATTGTAAACAAACAATCCTTGAACGGCGCCATCTCCAACTGGCGAACTGCCATTACCACGGATGGATAGAAAATGATAGAAACATCTCGAATGATAGATTAGAAGGATGGAGTTGTCTGGAACAATCTGGAGGGAAATCGACGGATCGCAAATAAGCGTCACAGATATATAAGATGTAAGATGGCTGACTTACATGACATAATACCAGAGGATGTTTTAAGGAATATATGGTCTAGACCAAAGATTTGCTATTATTTTGTACTCTTGTATACTTGTTAATTAATGAAATGAAACCGAATTCATAGATTGTGTTTAAATATTCATGTACGTAATCTTTGTCAACTAGTATATCTATATTTATGTCACCAGTTATAAAGTTATAGTCACCATAATCCAAATTAGTTAGGTAAACCTTAAAAGATTTCATGAAATCATAAACATTGGTTGATGGTGGCCTATATATGGAGGTTACACAAATTTTTTTGTTGTCATAGTTTATTTTTATTTTTATCACGGTAATTTCATTTATTTTAATATAATCTACACCGTGTTTTAATGTACTTTTTATATATACCATGGTACCATCACTTTTGTTTATGTTTCCATTATTATAATAAGTATCGTAATCTTTAATTTTAAATATGCAACCCAACAAACAAATTCAATGTCAAAATAAGCTAATATCAACATGTAGTGATTCTATCTCGATTCTCTAATGCTTGAGGTGACTTCAATATAGTGTATAATTCCTCTTGCCACACAAAGCGAAGGATCTTCATTGAAGAAAGGGAGTTTCTAGGCAGGGTTGTTCGCGACCTGGCGCTGAGGGTATAAAAATTTGCACTGCGACCTCATTTTTGAAAATATTCACTGTTTTTATTAAAGAAAAGGTCTGCAGACGATGCCCGTGATAAGCGCTAGCAGGGTAACTACTTTCTTTGATAATTCTGGAAATATTAATTCCTCATATGGCTCCTGTAAGGACAGATAAGAAAGAACCTGCTGAGGATCCCAAGTCACATTGTACTTGGGTCTTGGTGGTCTAAGACGTGCTATACCCTTCAAAAATCTTGTTACACGAGGTTCTTGTCCAATATCTCCTAGCAACAGAGCCAATCTATAACAATTAAATGTGAAAAGGGTGGAAAGGCATAGAAGTAGTAACCTGTCCAAAGTAATGTAAACGCATCTGCGTTAAAAGCACCAGGATATAAAAACCATGAAATGTATTTCTTGCATTTAAAATTTATGTTTGAAGCAAATAGATCTATTTCCCTTGTCTATTAAATGTTAGGCAAGTAAAAGATACTACTCTTCTTAAGGGAAGAGGTTCGGCAAAATTCCTGGTTGGGGGTAGCTCGTCTACGGGCGTCGGTGTTAGGCTTCAGTAGCGGAAATAGGCCGACGTTAAGTAAATGTATTGTCACGTGCTTACAATTTTCAGTAAACACTTTGTGGATTCCAAATAACTTGCAACAAGAATTTTCACTAACCACTGATTTTATTAATCACTAAAATTACACTAGCAAATACTTAAAAATCACACAACTAATAATAACTTAATCTAATATAATTTCACTACTTTTAAAACACTAAGCACTTTACTTTTCTTCTTAGACTTGTCAACTCTTGTCTAACCTAAAAACTCTCTTGTCTGTTTACTTCACTAAACTGCATACTTCACTCAACTGAACTCTTCTTCTACAAACTGTCTGTAACCAGAACCACAGATTACCCAGAACTGAACTGGATACTAAACTGAACTGTTCCTTATACCTCACTAAACTATACTATTCCCCCATCTGCTGGCTTCACCTCTTTATATACACACTTGGAATCCTTCTAGAACTCTTTTCTAGAATTCTCCATAGTTTTCTACCATGTAATAGATGATTGTTCGTCAATTGGCTCATAGACGGCGCCACCCTACTAGTCAGGGAAGTAACTAAGCTTCTGAGGAAAACTTTGAACATGAACTTAATCACATCTTTCCTTGTTAGAGGGCAGCACATAACACTGCCCCCTCCTTAAGCCTGAACGTCCCGGTCAGGCAATTCAGATTCCCCAACATACTTCATACTTCGCCAACCTATCCAAGTGCACGATCTTCATCTTGGACTTCTTACTACGTTGAATTCGGTAAACAACGTCATTGATCCGAGTGATGACTGAATACGGTCCTTCCCAGGGTGGGTGAAGCTTCGGAGATTTTCCCTTCTTTCGCTGTGGGTTATATAGCCAAACCAGATCGCCCTCCTTGAATCCTGCTGACGTTCCCTTCCGGTCATAGCTAGCCTTCATTCGATCACCACTCCCTGTAGGTGACCTCTTGGCAGCCACATTCGCACAAACCTTGCAACTGCGACACCAAGCCTCTACATCCTGACAGCTATTTACCCAGTAAAATCGCTCCCGTACTCTAGCCAAAGTCTTATTTCTGCTAAAGTGCTCTCTGGATATTCCCTCGTGCACTTCCCGAAGTACTTTTGGTACTCGGCACCTGGGTATCAGCAACCGCATGGTAACTTCTTTCCCATCCGGGCTCTCTCATGCTCTCCGTAATAGGCCATCTATAACCCTAAGTGAATCCCATTGCGCCCATAAAGCCTTCAGTCCAACACTTTTACTGGAAACGTCCTTCCATTCCGGGCGGATTCCTTTTTCTTTCGCCTTCAACATTGGTCCAATTTCATCGTCGTTCAGTTGTTCCTCTCTTAGAACTTTCTTTGACCAGTCCTTCGGAACCTCTATCTTAACTGCCTTCACTTCTGCTATATCCTGCTGCGTTTTTACATTCTCGGCATTCACTTCCTTAGGGCTCCTCTACCGACAGTACCTCTTGACATGCCCCAATTTGTCGCAATTATAACAGCGGATTACTTTTGTCGGACCTCCAGCACTTCGCTGCTGCTTCGGCTCCTGTTTCGGCGGTTGCGGTTCCTGTTTCAGCTCCGGTCGCGAACTTAATTCGTTTAGTAATTGTGCGACCATTTTCTGTATGTCTGTTAACATAACAATCAATCTCATCTTATCAGAGCGAACTTCCTCTTTCTTTGCAGTGTTTACTTCCCCAGGATTCCGTTCTCGACACTGCCGCATCATATGTCCTGGTTTGCTGCACTGATAACACCGAATCACCTTCCTTGGCTGTCCATCGCTCTGTTCTCTTTCCTGCTTCCTTGGAGCATCTGGTTTGTTCATCAACTGGCTTATCATTTTGTGCAGGTCAGCCATCAAAGATTCCATATTTGACTTTTCTAAATGGTTCTCTTCTTCTACTTTCATGGCTCGTACTCTCGGATGTAGAGTCTCTTCATAAGCGGCCTCAACTTCGAGGGCATGGATCAAGGCTTCGCTACCAGTCTTAGCTCGAGTTAATCTAAGGAATCGCCTGATCTCCTCATCTCTTATGCCATCGATGAAAGTACCAACTATTAATTGTTCCTGGAATTCTTTGGGTGCATCCGGGTAAGCCAAGTATGTCAGTCGCTCAACAGCTGCTTCAAAATCTTGTAAACTTTCCCCAGCCTTTTGTGTGCGTGATTTGAGCTGAGTCCTGTATACTTGGGCGAGGTGTTGGTCGCCATATCTTAGATCTAGTGCAGCTTCCAAAACTTTAAAATCCCGTTGCTGCGTCACTGGGATACTCTGAAGCAACTCTGAGGCTTGGCCCCTTAATGCTAGCACCAATGCCATAGCTTTGTCTTCATTGCTCCAATTGTTTGCGTATGCCGCTGCCTCAAATTGTCTTTTATAGGTTGACCAAGAAGTTTGACCATCAAAGGAAGGCGGTTGTAATCGAGGACCTGATGATGATAATACCAGCTGGCCTCCTTGTTCTCTTAACAGTCGCTTAAGTCGCTCTACCTCTCCTTCAACTGCACGAAATTTTCCTTTGACTTCAGTTACTTCCTCTTCAACCTTAGTAACTTTTACTTCAACGCCAGTAACTTTTTCTTCGACACCAGTAACTTTTTCTTCAACGTCGGTAACTTTTCCCTTAATGTCACTAATTTCTCCTTCGACGTTACCAACTTTTTGTTCAACTTTATCTACTTTTTCCTTGACTTCATTAGTGGCTGACAGGATAGCATCTTGTTGCACCTGTATAATTTTTCCCAATTCTTCCTTTTCTTCTTGTCGTCTTCTTTCTTTTTCTTCTTCACGTCTCGCTTGTTCTTCTTTCTCTTCTAGACGTCGTTTTTCTTGTTCTTCTTTTTCTTCCCGACGTTGTCTTTCTTGTTCTTCTTTTTCTTCCAGGCGTCGTCTTTCTTGTTCTTCTTTTTCTTCTAGTTTTTCTTTCTGACGTCGTCTTTCTTGTTCTTCTTGACGTCTTTCTTGTTCTTCTAGCATCATTTTGCTAAATGCAGCTAACATGTCTTGCATTTGCTTTTCAGCGGCCATGCTTCTTGTTTCCATTCAAAAACTAACAAACAACACTAACAAGTCTTATTTAAAGTCTATATCTCTTTCCAGTTCGACTCACTTCACTATCTCCAGTGGTTTCCAAATAGAACACTATGGAACTTCGTCAAATTCTTCAGAAATTCTGTTGCAATTCCGCTTCTGACACCAATTGTCACGTGCTTACAATTTTCAGTAAACACTTTGTGGATTCCAAATAACTTGCAACAAGAATTTTCACTAACCACTGATTTTATTAATCACTAAAATTACACTAGCAAATACTTAAAAATCACACAACTAATAATAACTTAATCTAATATAATTTCACTACTTTTAAAACACTAAGCACTTTACTTTTCTTCTTAGACTTGTCAACTCTTGTCTAACCTAAAAACTCTCTTGTCTGTTTACTTCACTAAACTGCATACTTCACTCAACTGAACTCTTCTTCTACAAACTGTCTGTAACCAGAACCACAGATTACCCAGAACTGAACTGGATACTAAACTGAACTGTTCCTTATACCTCACTAAACTATACTATTCCCCCCATCTGCTGGCTTCACCTCTTTATATACACACTTGGAATCCTTCTAGAACTCTTTTCTAGAATTCTCCATAGTTTTCTACCATGTAATAGATGATTGTTCGTCAATTGGCTCATAGACGGCGCCACCCTACTAGTCAGGGAAGTAACTAAGCTTCTGAGGAAAACTTTGAACATGAACTTAATCACATCTTTCCTTGTTAGAGGGCAGCACATAACAGTATTAAATAAAAATTATTTTTTAAATTTCCTGTGAATGTGAATAGGAATTAGAAAGTATGCATCTTTCAGATCAACCGAACTGATGAAGCAATCTTTTTGAATCAGTTTTGTTATTGTTCTATATACCTCCATTTTAAAGTGTGAATTAATAACAAAGGAATTTAATTATTTTAAATTTAATATAAACCGGTGGGAAACCATCTGGTTTCTTAACCAAAAAATGAGATGACATAAATTCATCAGTATTTTGCATTGTTAATTCAACAACACCCTGTCTCCTCAGCTTTCGAACAGCATGACTTAATTCTCCTTTACTAGGATGAGAGCTTCTTCCCCCTCCCTGTTTTTGTCTTGGTTTTTTAAGGAAAGAAATTTTATATCCTTTAACCCAACTCAACATTTCCTGAGATGCGCTTACATTAATCCAATTCTTAGCAAAACACTTTAGTCTACCGGCTACCCTACCTACCTGTGTAGTTAATCCCTGCGGTACCTATGGAGGATAATAATTCTTTTTCAATCGGTTCAATTGAGGTTGATGGCCCTCCTATCGTGACTCTCCTCGAAATCTCGGCGAGCCCCGAAAGTTTAAAGGTCGAGATGTATTAGGTACAACGTGTTTAGTTTTCCCTGTTGGTTTTTTAAAAAGCATTTTGTTAGAGAAACCATTTGTCTGTTTTAAATCCTGCCCAGACCGTTCCATTGCCCTTGCAGCCTTAATCAGATCGCCCAAATTTTCGCCAAATAATAATTTTCCTATTGGGGCAGAGCTAGTAATTTCCTTGACCGTCTTATTCAAGGTGGGTATGATTAGAAATTTTCTTGCCACCGACACCGACTAATGAACATTAGTTAATGTTTTTCCAGCATCACTAAGTGAGGCTAATATCTGATAACGAATTTCCTTAGAGTTAATTGTTTCCTCCTTAAGGAGCAAATTCATATCTGTTCCTAATGCTGTTAAGCCGGCACCCAACTGACTCTGATTTATTGACAAGTATTTATCAGTTCTTAGCGAGGCTGCTGAAATCGCTGAACGAATCTCAGGATTCACCTCTGTAGCCTGTAACAATTCTAAATTTGTTTGTAGTTGATATTTTTCTATTAATTGTAATTTTTCTGTCTTATCTAATCCTTTACCAAGAATATATCCCATCTGTTTTTTAATATGGGATGTAATTCGAATGAAACAACTTTTGCTGTCTGGGGTCTTCCCCAAGAGCCCTTAGAGTATCATCCTCAAGGGTTATATCTTCCGATATTAATAAACCAATCAGCATTTGAAGGAATATTTTCTCTGCTCTGCAGATTACTTTCTATATCATCATATTCTATCCCTGCTGGTTTGGGGGTACCTGATTGTTGTACGCTTCAAGTATACACTGATCGAACGAGAACGCGTGCTGAATCGTATAATACGACTCTTTCTGATGAATCATATATCATATCTTTGCAACCGATACGGTTTCGTATTCGTACATTTCGTACCACTTGTACCTAGAGTATACGCACTGACCGAACAAGAACGCGTGCTGTAAAAGAGAAACTTAACAAAACTACTGGTTCACATTTCGTATTGATATAATTCGTACCTACTTTAGGTAGTATTAGTAGTATTTATTTCGTATTTGACTGACTTGTATATTGTTGATGAGTCAATGGTGGCGCTGTAGTAATTGTAGTATCGCTATATGATTACTAATATTACTTTAGAAAAATAAGATATAGATACAGAGAACAATAAAAAATAATGTATGAAAAAAAAACCTCATATTTGTTTTTCATGCATTGTTTGGGATTCCTCGAGTAACTAATTTAAATCACCGAGTCAATACGTATATTTTCATGTTTCGTGTCGTAGAGTACTAGCATCGTGAGATGCGACATGCGCTTAGGTACGTTTAGTACGAAATGAAATACAGATACGAATCTTCTGGTACGAATCTTTTTGTATACGGAGTCAGTACGATACGAATCTTTGAAAACAGTCACTATCTTGAAGAATCTCTTGGACTTTTATCCCGAGATGTACCTGCTGAATAGTAGGAGTCTCGGCTTAACGCTAGGCAGTGTTGCTCCGTCTATTACAATTGTACTAAATCTATTACATTTGACAAATTTCTATTAAGCTATTACATTCTTATAAAATCTATTAAATCATTTTCTGTTGGTTGAGCTATAACAAAACAAACAATATTCTTATGAAAATGATAGGAAACAACATGAACAATAATAACAGCAAATAAAAAATATAAAATAAACTATACTATACATGTCGATAATACAGCGCTCGTTTCTATCTTTAGTATCTTTTGAGTTTGTTATTCAAGTAGAAGTCTCCAAAGCTAAAGTAGAGAATTGTTTACAGCGCCATCTATTAACGTGGAGCACGTAGTCAAGCGCAATGCGAATCTATTACAGTTTCCTGTAAATCTGTTACATTTTTCTAAGAAACCTATTACAATAAATTTAGTGCCGAGAGCAACACTGACGCTAGGACGGATTAAAACGCCTTGAGGAGTAAGGATTTTTGTCTCATGCTCCTGCTAGATCTACCACTTGAGTGGCCTCGTTTAAGATGCCTCTCTTTTGAGAGTTTCCTAATCTGCTTCTTAATTGCATTACAGGACGTCTTCCTGTTTTCAGGAGACTCAGTTCTTCTTGTTTTTCCCATCTAAAGAAAAGAAAAAGGGTTAAAATAAATTCAATTTGTGTAAGACTTACTGAATAAGTTGCCAACGCACGCGTCTAGCACTAGCACAAAAACGTTATGAAGTTGCCAGCAGAAGTAGGACCAACTGCGATAGGTTAGTAAACAGATACAGTCCTTCTTCTTAAACTATGTGCGCCAACCTAGCACCTCAAACGGTACTACAAAGCTAATAAAATAAGTGTTCTCGAACACAGCGCCATGATACAATTTAGACCAAGAGAAAGTATAGTGATTAGTACCATTGTGGTCAATGAATATGAGGCAATAAAATTTGCACAATTTAAAGTGGGCTTTAATTTACGTCGATCAGCTGCATGCCGCCAAAGCACAAGCCCTATTACAACACAAAAATATCACAAAAATCGGATTCAAGATCTGCCTCATATTTGCTGTCCACAGCTGTACAAGGTGATTAATGACAAGCTGGGAATTATAGTAGTACTTAAAAGTTATAATCAGTGAATATAAGGACTAATTATTGTTCAGTCAATTTCATTGTTCCAAAAATTTACATGCGCTAAAAATTCAAGCGCAAATTTTACTCGACCTTCAAGTAAGTATTTCTGTGCTTGCATGACAGCGTAGCTTCGATTTGTCTATGGCTTCGATTCTCTTACTCGCCGGCGACCAGTACTACTCGATCCAGGAAAATTCGTTTCTTCAGCAGCCCGAATAACTGAGTAAAATGGATTTTCTACTAAAGCATTTACCAATTGCAAATCTTGTTGACTTGATATCCTTCGTCGCTCTGATCCAGGATTTCTACTAATCGTACTGTTTACTCTCCACTTTCTTAAAATGTTACACACCGAATTTTTGTCAATATTATAACGCAGTGCAATTTGTCTCCTCATTGACCCAAGGATTGTAAACAAACAATTCTTGAACGGCGCCATCTCCAACTGGCGAACTGCCATTACCACGGATGGATAGAAAATGATAGAAACATCTCGAATGATAGATTAGAAGGATGGAGTTGTCTGGAACAATCTGGAGGGAAATCGACGGATCGCAAATAAGCGCCACAGATATATAAGAAGCGGAACCAACGCACGGGATCAGTTATGTAGATGGTTGGTGAAAATTCTCGTTGCAATCGTTGGACCTACGTTTGTAGGTGTTTACCAGAGGGTGTAAACACGTAACAAGAGTATTGACAGTGTTTGCAATATATATTTGAGTGTTTGGTTTTTAATTTTAAGCATAGACAAATATAAAAAACAACAAAATGGGCATTTTCACTCATCAATTTTTTAAATATTCTATCAGATAAAATAAAAAATATTAAAATCTTTAATGATAGAAAATCCCATTTATAAATCTGTAAATTTGTAACATATAGATTGTAGTATAATTGGATAGTATTAGAATATTTAAGGGTTTCTTATTTTTCCATATGAAAATGTAATTTTTAATTCTAAAATTACATTTTTTGAGCATAATTTTATACCTCCCCCTTCAACCCCCTTGGAGTGAGAGCTAAGTACCCCTTTAAAATTTTTAAATTAGTTTAGGATACATTTGATTGTATACATATCAAAATTTGTATATTTAATTTTTTTGATGAATATACAAAATACAAAAAATCTTATATTGCTGGATAGATAATTAAAAGCCTTTTCAAATGAGCTATCAAGCGCACCCTCATCCCATTTAAAAATTTTAAAGGGGTACTTAGTTGTCACTCCAAAGGGTTGAATTGGGAGGTATAAAATTATACTAAAAAAATATCATTTTAGAATTAAAAATTGGCATATTTTAGGATTTTACTCATTAATTGTTAATTACGTAAATGATGAATTTATCCGTTACTTATGGATATTGTGGCTGCTTGAAAATAAAATTATTATTAGTACTATTATCTTCCCAGTTTTCTATCGATTAGATAAATTTTGGTAAGAAATTTTCACTATGAGTCTGTATTACATAAATTAATCGCCTTCATTTTCTTCTGAGTATTCAAAATAGATTTCTTATTAAAGACACAAAAAATAAAAAATAAATAATAGTATTTTATTTAAATTACAATACAAAAATTATACAGTCTTTTTAGATTGTTCATAACAATCATATAATTTATTACACACAGCACACAACATTCACACACAATATTTACAATTCGTCATGATCCTCTTTCTCATCATCATCATCCCTAATATCACCATTCTCGTCTTCTGGAATGCCATCTTCAGGTATATCTTCCTCTTCTTCGACTTGCTCATCTAAGGAAACTCCAAGTGTTTTCCTCATCATGGCCTCAATCGACTGAGCAAAATCAGCCGTTTCTCTTAACATATACCCGGACCTTAAAGTTGCTGTTCTAAACATCATTAAGGCCATATCCTTGGCAGTGGGATCGCTTGGGTCATCGCTAACCCGTTTCAACAGCTCCCGCATCAAGGGATGCCGCGGGTTGATCTCCAAAGTTTTTTTCTGGTTCAAATAGTAAGAGCGCTGAGGATCATCAGATTTCTGATGCGCATTTGAGACTGCAAGCCTCTCCATGTTGCCAGTCCAACCAAACATACTGGCAACTAAAGCACAAGGGGAATCGCTCAATCTCTCAGATATGGTAGCTTTGGCGATATGCTCTTTCAAAGCATCATCAGCCAACCATTTTGTAAGTGGTTCAAACGTGGTTTTCAATTGCTCCAACTGTTCTTTGCCTCCCTCGGTTTCAGTCAAACTGAATCCTTCTTTAGCTACATTCTGGAACTTCTTTCCCTCAAATTCAGGAATAGCCGAGATCGTATACTCATCCACGGCTTCCACCAAGTACAACACTTCATACCCTTTACGTAATAAGCGTTCAACAAAAGGAGATTTTTGAACCTCCTCTTTCGAGGCACCAGCAATGTAGAAAATTTTTTCTTGTTTCGGTTTCATCCTGTTAACATAGTCTGCCAAACCGGTAAGTTTCTCGCTGTCTGATGAGAAGAATTGCAGGAGCTTGGCCAACCTGGTACGATTTGCAGGATCTTCAATAACACCAAGCTTAATGTTGGTTGAGAATTCCTTCCAGAACTTCTCATAATCTTCCTGTGGCAGTTTCTTGAGCATATCCAAAACCTTACGTACTAATTTCTTCTTAATTACCTTAATAAGCTTGTGTTGCTGTAGAGTTTCACGGGAAACATTTAAAGGTAGGTCATCTGAATCCACAACTCCTCTGACAAAGTTCAAGTAAGAGGGCATCATGTCATTAAATTCATCGGTAATGAACACTCGACGTACATACAACTTAATATTATCGGTTTTGGTGCCGTATCTATTGAAGCTTTCTGATGGCTGGACAGTGGGCACATACAGCAGAGATTTGAATGTAACTTCTCCTTCAGCCACAAAGTGGATTTTGGCAAGTGGTGGTTTAGAATCCTTAGTTAGAGCTGCATAAAATTCATCGTATTCCTTATCTTCCACCTCAGCGGGTTTACGGGTCCAAATGGGTTTACTGTCATTGAGAAGTTCCCAGTCCCAGACAGTCTTATCCACCTTCTTGGTTTTAGGTTTCTCTTCTTCTTGTTCTTCCTCCACTGCCGCATCGTCCTCATCTGCTGTCTCTGGTTTCTCCTCAGGAGTTTCTTCCTCCACAGGCTCTTCAACTGTTTCAGTATGGCTAGTCCATAAATAAATAGGGAAGTTGATAAATTGCGAGTATTTCTTAACCAAATCGCGCACTGTGTCATGGTCTAAGAAATCTTTAGCTTCTGCTTTAAGTTCCAGACTCACCGTTGTACCTCTCTTCAATGAGTCTCCTCTCGGATCCTCAACAATGCTGAAGCTTGAGGAATCTGACTCCCATATATACTGCTTGTCATCATTATTCTTAGTGGTGACAATTACTTTGTCAGCAACCAAAAAAGCAGAATAGAAACCAACACCAAATTGGCCAATCATATCATTCATGTCTTGCGCTGTATCAGCGTTCTGCATCTTGCTTAAAAATTCTGCCGTACCCGATTTTGCTATTGTACCTAAATTGTTGATCAAGTCCTGTTTGGTCATACCAATTCCCGTATCAGTAATATGAAGCATTCCTGTTTCTTTATCGGCCTTAATTCGTATATTTAATTCTGGCTGAACATCTAAGACACTCCTATCCGTCAACGATATCATTCGGATTTTATCCAGAGCATCTGAAGCATTCGAGATCAATTCTCTTAAGAAAATCTGAAATAAAAAATGAATTTCATCAATGTAATGTTTCTGAACATTTTGTTCAAGGAATAATGATAAAATAAACTTTAGTGGGCAATAAAATAATAAAATACCTCTAGAGTTTTGCTTATATATTTTTTTAAATATTATTCAATTTCTTTTATGTTGGGCTTGATGCAAAATGAAGATCCTATCAATTACAATCAATTTATACAAAACGATTAAATAAAAATGGTAGACTCAAAATCGTCATTTTTTCTAACCCTCATTTGTTTATTCACGAGATAAGGAAAACATATTATGTAATGGTCTACATGTTTTGAAGCAGTCAGTCAGGGACAGACAAGTGTAATGAAATTTGCAAAACTTGCATACGTCAAAAATATTATATTTTTTCAGTTTTCGTTTTTCTTTTAGGGACTACAACGAAACTCGAGCTTTCAGTTACTCTTTTAGAAACCACCATGAAATGAGTTTTCATAATTTCCTTTATAGGAACTTACAATGAAAAGGCAATGAAAATCGACATTAATCATTGGTACCGGGATTTATCATTACCTGAACCTTTACCCTAACTTGTTGCATTACAAGTATTTCAATGCCTCATCCACAGGTGAACCCAAATCATAAATAAATACTGATAGGCAAATAAATGAATCCACAAAGTTTTAAAACATTGTGCCAGTCGATTGTTCTGTCATAAATTGTTGGATGTAAGTTGAAAGCAATGTTCTCATGTTTCTCATACTTGCCAAGCATGGTATAATATAATAACATCGTAACTTGCTTTGCTATCTAGTATCTGCCATTTTTAAACTGTTATTTGGAAACAACAACAGTACGAAACTGTTATTAAAAAATAACAGTTTGGCCTATCATGAATAGCAAATTATACGAATCCTTCAGAAAAGCATAGGATGAGTTTTTTACAGTATCAAGTACATACAGAAGCATATCAGTTGGCACGAGTATCAACTGCAAATGGGATATATATTGCAGATTGTTTTTTTATAGATCATGTTGATTACTTTAGTCAACATATAATGATGTCAGTTCAAAGAACCATTACTTGGCCACAGACTAGATTAACCAGACTTTTCACTTAATGTAATTCCCTATGTAAGCAGAAGCAGAAAAAGCGACACGCGGGTGGCTTCAGCTACAGAGTTACTTCAGACAGGGGTGGACTTTTGTATTTATTCACAGGATATACATAAAAAAGGCATACAGTCACTGAAATCTAACTAAAAACACTACAAAAAACGGATAAGCAATCTAAATGAATCAAGGCAGAAGCACTTGCTACAGGCGATTTGTTCCTCGAAGAGCGTAAGAACAACTGATTCGTAAGATGCGTAGAACACATAAAAAACCCGGACCGGCCACGAGTGGATTAAAACTTTAACCAAAATACGTCATCAGTGAAACATCTGGTTCCTCGTAATCTGTGACTTGGCTGTATGTCTTAAGGAATTAAAATTGTTCCTAAATGAACTAATTTAAATCGTATGATTAAAACAGGACTATTTCATGTGCAATAAAAACTTTAAAATAGTTACTAATTTTGACAGCGAAGTGTACGAGAATAATATAACAGGGAGTTAAAATTACTCTGGATACTTGTTAGCTATTCATCATAAAGCTATACTAGTAAGTTGCTTTGCAAAAATTTTATGTTTAAAATGTTTTTAATAATTATAGAGCCTAATTTTGTTAATGATGCACGAAATTCTTCGTGAAGAATATGGATTATTTCAATGTTGAGTTTAAGAGCGTAAAGAATGTCAAGTTAGTTTTGTTGTGATTAGAAATAGAGAATACTAATTTATATTAATATAAGACTGGTACTATATAATTTTTTCTAGTGTTTCGAAAGCAGACTACGATGATGAGTGAGTTAGAGGGTACTTTATGCATCATCAAAAGATCTATTGTTCCGTAGCATAAAGTACACAATAAAGCCTGGTGTCACTACAAAATTTGATGAGAAAAATGTTTCTATTCTAACTGGTCAATGCAAGAATTGTGTTGATGTGGATAATCGTAGACACTGATTTTAATGATGGACTATTTATTAAAATTATTACACTAGCAATCTTAATAAAATGATAAATCATGAAAAGTTCATTTTTTTTTCGTTTTTATCAATATAAAAAATTGCCCATTTCATTTTTTTTTTTATTAATATATTATATAATTTTTTTTCACAATGTGAACATTTATTGTTTCTGTTTGCTGCTACTAAAAATGCCATATATTTTAATTAAAATATAAATAATTTCATTTTTTGAACAGTTATGCATATTTTTTAGAATTCACTATAGTATTTTCAGGACCAGCACAAAACACTTGTTTAAACTTTTGCATTATTCTTTGTTTTTTTTTCTTATTTTGTGACATGTTTTTAATAAAGAGTTTTATAAATTCACTACTACCACCAATGTTATTGCTAAAAATTTCGGTGTTCTCACATTATTCTTTTTTCTTTATTGAGAAAGTATGTTTTCAGATTTGTTACTGCCAAGTTGACATTTTTAGTAATGCTTTTACTTCCATTAAATTGCAACTTATTCCATGAATTTTAAGCCTCTCAATATACCCTCTCCTCCCTCACATTTCTTCAGTGATTTTTTTACATATTGAACGATAGCCAAGTTTTCCTAAACATTTTTTTTATAAAATGTCAAATACTCTTTCCTACTTTGGCTACTCATTATTTAAGTTTTAACTATATGTGCCGCTTCTTGGGATAAAGTTTCAGTTATTTAACAAACTAATCAGATCCCTTTTTTATCGCTAGCTTAAAAAAATATAGAAATACTCAAAATTAGGTATTTAACTGAATATATATTTTTAAATTTATGAGGCAATACAAGTAGTTGAGCGTGTAATGTCATATGTCATGAGAGAGAGTGACATATGTCTGGCTAGTGCGTGCACCGCGTCGTACGCGTTTTGTTCTGAATTGACTAAATTATGTTTATATACCTATAGTATTTCATTGTTACTTATTCAATATAATTTTGAGCTAGGTGTGTAATCTTATTTCACCCTACAAATTTAATTTTAAAAAATATCTTTTAATCATGAATTTCATCAACTGTGTTTATCTTATGCTCTATCATTCATTCATTTTTGTAGACAAATATTGGTTATGTTCTACTAGATTCATCTGCATATAACATAGAAATTACCGAAAACAACTGGCAAACAGATTCAATCAATATTTTACTACTGTTCCACGTCCAAGTATTAATAATGATCTAGAATTCTAATGTTCCAATGAAAAATAACTCTTTGTTTCTAACACTACTGGTAGAGTCTGATGTAATTGAAATAATTAATAAACTAAAATGCTCCAACTCTAGTGGTTTAATAATCTTTTAAAAAAATGTAAGAACCTTATTTGCAAACCCTTAGCATTCATAATGAATTTGATGTTCCAGGAAGGTATATTTCCATCGAGACTTAAGCTCGCCTTCTCTCTAGTTTTTCGAAAGTCTTAGAAATAGCAATAAATGATCAATTAACTATATACCTTTACACATATAAAATAATCTCCTCAAACCAACACGGCTATACTAAAAATAAAAATACGGATACAGCCTTAACTAATTCTGAAATTGTTAGAGCAGTCAATAATAAGATTCCAGCATTAGGGGCTTTTTCATAGATTTTACTAAAGCATTCGATCAAATAGACTACGAATTACTGCTGGCAAAACTTTTAGGTATGGTATCAGGAGGATAAACCTACAGTGCTCAAATCATATCTTCAGGGATGCACTCAGAAAGTTCGCCTGCCGAATGGCAAGACAAGTTCCAACCGGAATATGCTGGTATCCCTCAGGGACCGCTTTTAGGCCGTGCTCTGTTTCTAATTTTTGCAAACGATTTAAATTTTTACTTATATAACATAACATCTATGACAATTATACAATACGCTGATGATACTAACAACATATTAATAACAGAAAAATATAGACACCCTTATCACACTTATATGCATAGTTTATGCTAAGATTGTGAAGTAGGCTCAACAAAATCACTTACATTTAAATCAAAGTAAAACACAGGATGTACTATTTAAATCGCATAGATCTACTTATTTATTTACTGGACAATAACTTTCCAATACAAACTACAGATCATGTCAAAATGCTGGACATCACACTAGATAATCATTTACAGTGAAACTCACACAATGAAATTCTCTGTGGAAAACTAAAAGTTCTGTTATGCATTAAGATTTTTGAAAAATTATTGTAGCAGCAACATTCTTAAAACACTGTATTATTCGTCTTTCCACTCTCACCTGAGAAATGGTATTGTAAACTGGGGGAGTAGTGGACAAAATCAACGTGTTTTTATTTTGCAGAAAGTTGCAATAAGAATTCTGGCAAATCTAGGTTACCGTGAATCTTGTAGAAGGGCTTTTTGGCAACTTCGTATATTAACAGTTATTGGTATCTATGTCTATGAAGTCTGCTGCTTTGTTTTAAAAACAGAGCTATATATACTCAAAATATAACTTCCCATGACCATGATACTCGTCATAAATTTCAGCTTCAACCTGACCTTCACTCTATCTCATTATATCAAAGGAGCATTCTATACAATGGCTATAGATTATTCAACTTTTTACCTCTGGAAATTAAGGGATCTGGAAATCAGTAAAATACTTAATACAAACTGTTATACACTGAATGGATTTTTTTTTGTATATTCATATTACATTTTAATTAATTAATTTTAACTATCGTTCTGATGTATATGTATCTGATGAAATAAATAATTTATCTGTCAATCTATCTACACATAAGTGCAGTTCAAATCACAAATGTTGTCGTTCACGCCATCATCCTTTTATTTTCAAATCAAATCGAGTGAAGATCACACAGAATGGCATGCATGGGGTTATCAATGTTTGCAAAACTATTTTCTGATGAAAATATATGGACAATAATAGAATAGCATATGCAGTATAATGAATTTTAACATCCGCTGCCATATTTAAGTTCACAATTCATCTCACAGATTGCCTGAAAAAGTAAAAAGAAACCTCCACTAAGTTTTCCCTGATTGAAATACTCAACCCATTTCACCACCATGTCTCTAGCTAGTGCATGCAGTCTTTTGTAGTGCATTTTGAGGTTAGTTTCTTTGCAAACAGTAAAATTAAAGGGCTCACCAACTATTTACCTAATTACAGGAAACTTAAAACACAACAGTAAGAAACACTATAAACTTATAAAAAATTAAAAGAAAATCAATCAATTTGATATGTATATGCATCCACTGCACGGTCCTGAATTGACAGAATACTGAATGTTGCGAACAACTACGATATTTGCTTATTACTGAATCGTGGCTTTGGGATAATTTTGCCAGTAATGAAATTTTTATGTAATCTATAGATTATAATAAATAAATACCACAGAAATTAGACAACCCCCATTTCCAGAAGCCAGGGGCTTGTGCGGAAAGGGGTTACACATAGAAAAAACAACATACCCAATAGCCGTGGTGTTTTTTGGACCTTTTATTCTCACATATTCAGAATATCACAGTTACTCGTGCAACTGATGTTTTACTAAACAATACCATGCATCATACTGCTATTTCGTTTGATATACCAATAACAATGATACTACATATACTCAATTTGAAGAAGTACTATTTGATTTTGCCAATGCTGATTATGTTGCTATTAACAACTTTATCGCTTCTGTTGATTGGAATAATTATTTGTGCAAAGACAATGTTGATGCTGCTGTCGAACAATTTTATGATGTGTATACAGCTATGGATTCATTTATACCAACCAAAATCCGTAGATCTTCAAACTTTCATTGTTGGTTTAGTTTTGAATTAAAAAATTTTGTGAAGGAGAAAAAACGAATGCATAAATTATATAAGTCAACTAATAATAATGATTATTATGTCCAATTTTCTAATCTGCGAGCGAGATGTAAAGTTCTAACGGATAGTTGTTATAAATCTTATCTGTACAAAATTGAAGCTAATATTTCTTCAGATCCGCAAAATTTCTGGAAATTTGTGATCACTGGTAACAGCACTTACTCGTACCCAAACAATACATTCTTGAATGATATAAGCAGTGATAATGGCTATGATACGGTTTTTGGAATTTTTATTTTATTTTTTTATTTTATGAATCATGTTATTTACATCCTATGCGCTTTGTACTTACAAAGATAGAAACATCTCATGTAATTGATATATACATAAATTGATAATGTGAAAGAGGACATTCGTGATTTGAACCGTAGGTGCTATTATCCAAGAATTACTAGAAAAATATGAACTATTTCGACAGAAAAAATGGCTGTCGAGTAACACATAGGCACTGGCTCTACCATGTACCAGTGGTTTGGATAGTCAAGGTCAATACAGCATGATGAATGGGGATGATCCATAGATCATCAACACAAAACCCAGAGGAAATTACTTAAAATAAACACTGTTTTAAAAATTTTAAAAACAAGCCCTAGGCGATCTGAAAATTTTTACATTTCACCATTTTTAAATTCACTGTATTTTACAAATTGTTTACATAGGTACTTGTATACTTTATACAAGCACAATTGAAACTGGTCAGTGTTAAAGCACAGGACCGTGTGCACTGAACTTGATATTTTGTCCTATATATTTAGCAATGGTATCGAGATTCGAATGGTAGTTGAAACTATGCAGGCGACTCCGAGACTGGCAATGTAATCAGCCTGAATGAACCATCTACGACTGCACTGGTTTAAAGATAATAAAACGGACAGGCCTACTAGCATAAAGAAAATTCGTAAATCGTTTCTCAGAAGTAACGTGAACTTGAGATGTGTTGTCAATGTGCAAGTGCAGTGCATAAATACCTATTATAATATCAAACGTAGGAGTTTAGTTAGTTATTGTTCATATTTATAAATATTTACTATTATATAAAAGGTAAAATATTTTAATTATTTACTAATTTACCACGGCTTTCTGGAGACCATTTGAAACAGAGGATAATATAATAACGTCCGAAAATATTATCATTTTCTTATGACAAGCATTTCTATTTACCTCCGCCCATGTGCAATAAAGAGATGCCGACTGTATTTACAGGCTTAGTTATTATACGGTTTCAATTAAGTTCGTATACACTTTAACTGATAAGATCTCATCTTTGATTCAATACCAACAACAACAACAAAATAAATGAGAAAGTTATAAGAGAAAATTAAATAGCGTATTTTTATTTTGGGGCATGTGATTTTCTTGTGACCTTACAAAATTTGTAATAATTGTCTATCACTTGATTGATTTTAATAGTTTTAGCTCTAAATTAAAAATAAAAAAGTAAAAAAATTTACAGTGATATTAATAATACATATATAAAAACAAATGATGCTGCTGTTTTTAATAAATGACGATTATTGGAAGTGCTCACCATATTTGACTTCATTTCTTTACAAATTAAATATAGTGACGTCCATAAGTAGCACATAAATTCATTATCTATGCAATTAACCATTTATGAATAGAATTCTAAAACATGTCAATTTTTAATTCTAAAATGACATTTTTTGAGCATAATTTTATACCTCCCCAAATATATTTATATGGAACAAGGGTGCTTGTGATAGCTCATTTGAAAAGGGTTTAAACACTCTATTCAGCAATATAAGATTTTTTAATTTCTCTAATTTTTTTTATTGAAAAATATTACATTTTTAATGTTACTAAGTAAACAAAAAAACATGCAACAGTTTAAATAAAATGTACAAACTGGGCGCACATAGGTTCTTGACAATAAAACATTTTGTATCGTTTCCGGGGCGATTTGATTAATTTCTTGCTTTATTCTGTCTTTTAAATCATCGACGTTATTTGATCTGTTGAAGTAGACTTTCGATTTTAACTAACCCCATAAAAATAGTCAAGCGGGGTCAAATCGGGAGAATAAGCAGATCACTCAATTTCACCGTGTCTACCGATCCATCTATTGGGAAAAATTTTACTGAGATAGGCTTTTACTTCCAATGCAAAATGTGGTGTAGCTTCGTCCTGCTGACACCAAATATTTCTATCAATTTCATTAAGATTGTCATCATCTGGGAAAAGTATTCTTAACTCTGGAACTAAGTAATTTTGCAAGAAATTCAAGTAACGTGCATCAGTTAATGTGCTATCAAAGAAATATGGTCCGATAATTGGAGAATTTATAATTCCAGCCCAAATGATCACCTTCTCAGGATATTGAGTATTGGCCTCCATCATCCGATGTGAATTTTCTATACTCCAGTATCTACAGTTCTGTTTGTTGACTGTTCCATTTAAGATGAATGTTATTGCTTCATAAAAAAAAGAATGTTTTTTATAAATAAGAGATCTTGGCATCTATTTGCCATGATTTGTTAAAATTCCAATCAGCAATCAAGGTCATTGTCGTTAAGTTCTTGAACCAAATGATATTTATATGGGTGGTATTTTTCATTTTTTAGTAGACGCAATATGGACGTTTTACTAACATCATTATCGGCGGCAACTTGTCTCGTACGTTTATGTGGATTATATCCAATTTCTTTTCATCGTCTAAAATGCGTTTCCTACAAAATTTAGGAATATCTGTAACATTTCCAAATTCACGAAATTTGTTTTCTACCGTAGACTCACAAATGCGACGGTCAGTATTGAATATTTCGCATACCTACTTCTGCGTTCTTGTTTTATCACCACATTCTAATAATATCAAAATTTTCTTTGGGTAATCGAAAGACTCACTGTTAAAATAATTATCAACTTGAAAATCAGCGATAAATTACTAGAATCATAAATTTGCACAGATGTAGTAAATAAAGAAATTATCATTTTTTCTGACATGTAAAAAGAAACTATTTTTACTTCTTTCTTTTTGTTGAGTATTTTGTCAGAAAAAACGATATATTAAAATTGAATGTTATGACACAAAATTAATTAGAAAAATCAGATTTGACGGATATTGGTTCATAAAATAATTTAGGATACATTTGATTGTATATCTTTCTAATACATTTCAAAATTTTTTGATTTAATTTTCTTGATGAAAAATATACAAAATTCAAAAAATCTTATATTGCTGGATAGAGAATTAAAAACCCTTTCAAATGAGCTGTCACATGCACCTTCGTTCCATTTTAAAATTTTAAAGGGGGTAGCTGTCACCTCAGCTGTCACTCCAAGGGGGGTTTGAAGTGGGAGGTATAAAATTATGCTCAGAAAATGTTATTTTAGAATTAAAAATTGACGTGTTTTAGGATTTCACTCACAAATTGTTAATTATGTAAATAATGAATGTATCTGTTACTTAAGGACAGACCTCACTCTATATGACTATAATTCGTAAGATTTCAGGTTGGTTTTGAGTCTACCATAAAATTAAAATCATATAATAAACAAGAGTTACATTAATCTAAGCATGCAATTTTTTAGCCAGCCCAGTATTGTTAATTAAATTTTTAAGCACAAATATCTAATTCTGGAATTTAATAAATCTTACTATTGACGATAAAATTAGTGAAGTAAATAGCAAAGCAGGAAAGGAAATTAACCAAAGGCTAAATAGACACTTACAACTGCTAAAATATACTTTTATAAGAAAGAAACTTACTTCCTTGTTCCTGTAAAGTGAATTAATGATGAGTTTCATCATCCTGTTGACTTCTGTTTGGAAGGTAAACTTCTCGGACTTCTCCCGAAGTTCCTTGAGTTGTGCCACATTAAGTCCATCAAGTTTAATTGCTTCCTCCTCCCTCTTCACCACCTCATCATCTATAATACAAAAAAAAAGTTCAAGTAAAAACTATGAACAACCAGCTTTAATAACCTAGCAGCTATAATATTGATCAAACAACAACATAAAAATGAAACATGCTGAAGAAGACCAAGAAGAAAAGGGGCCTTTTAAACTTTATTATGTAGACAAAATAATACCTGGACGATCAAATATACAAATAGGGAGACCTTTACATATGCGTAAGGATATATAACAGAAATGCCATAAAAAAACATGTAATAGTATAACTTTCATTTAGCTCCCATAATCACACCTAAATTTTATCGGGACCCTTCAAAAGATGAAAATAACCAGGAACGGTTCAACAAATATTTAGAAAAATTAAACGTCACTGGCCCAAGAGAACGATATAAATATCATAAAACCGAAAATCAAAGGTAACAAGATGTTCTAGTCCCTATATTTACTTTCATTTACTTCGTATTATAGATTATTTATGGTTATTAGCGAATGAGTACTATAATTTTTTAATATCGTAGTTGGTTTTTAACATATCCTATGTGCAAAAAGCGTAACTTACAGAAAACCGAATATATTCACACCAAGTATTAGAAATTCACTGCTTAAGACATTCATATTAATAAATTTAATTTAATTTGGAATTCATATATAGGAGTAACTTCGAAAAATACAAATTCTATCTTAACTGGGGTAATATCTTCTGTGTATAAAAATAAATACATAGGAGGTATTACAGAACAACAAGATTAATATAGTGAAAACATAAACTAAGAATGGGAAGAAGAAATTTACCTGCACCAAAACATTTAATTTTATAATTATTATTTTCCAATAGCAAGTTCAACAAAATAAATCAGTGCAAATTGTACCACTGCAATTCGGGCATTTTCTTTATTTGCTTGTTGGCATTATGACTTTTGTTGATGCAGCCAGGTACTCGGTAAACATTCAATAATTATCATTCTTGTTTATGCTAATATACTTACTTATCCTATTACCACATGTTTATAACTTATAACCCTAATCTAACATCTACTGATTGCTAAAGAATAAACACAGGGACACTCTCTTCTTGCCCTGGGGTCTGTCAGGGTAATATGTAAAGACAAACACAAATAGTATGACCAATGCAATCCAGGCATGAGGCCATCGTTCAAATGACCTTACGAAGAAACCCCCAGTGATCTGTATATAAAAATGAAAATTCTTCCGAGATGTTCCCAGATGAGAACAGAGTGATCCATGTTTTAATCGGCTTAATAAATAAATATTACATTATTAGATTAATAAATACTATTGAAATAAGGTGAAAAAAAAATGTGGTTTGGTTGTTTATTGACAATAAATTGTTCGCTTTAATGTTATTCTCTATATACCAGGCATTTAAAGTCCTGTTTTGGTTATTGGATATTATTTATGTTTTAAAAACCGTTTAAAAGCATGTGAATTTAATTAATTTAACATTTTTGCTATTATTGTTCATTAAAGTAGTGAAGATAAGGGTAAATAATAACGACAGTTTGAAAGATATACTAAGAGCTAAGGCTCGTACTATTCAAAAACTAAAAGATCTCTCAGCACTCTAATTGGATAACTCAAAAGGAACCCACGGGAAGCATCTAAAAGGTACAAAACTATGAGGACATAAAATAATGGAAAAATAAGATGTACTATTACAAATAAGAATATTTGTGGCCAATGAAGTATTTCCAAAAGTATTGAATATGATTAAATTAATCAATAATTATCTTTATTGATTAACAATCAAATCCCAAAAATTATTATTCTCTTAATAAACATTTAAATCATGAACTTATCTAATCTTAAATGTAATGTAATGTCTCTTGTCTCGTTGGCTTAGAAGATGTAATATAAAAAATTAGCAAACATATAGAACTTTACATTTCTATGATTCTGTGTAATAATTGTTTTATATGGAGTAAATGTGACATTTCTTGTGTCAAAAATGACCTTGACTGACGAGAAAAGCGAGTTCGGCACGAACAGCCGAGACACAAAAAATCATTTTGCTCTTCATAAAATATGCTATTTTTTTCTCAAACATGAACTAAATAAATACTGTAATTTTTTCATCAAGTACTTTTAGTGCCGCCCGTAAGCGGCAGTAAAAGACTTGCTGTTGTTCAGAACGATGAGGGTGGAAGTAAAAGGCTTCTAGTTCTGCTCAGATGGAGTGTCAGAGAAATTACAGTTAAATTCATAAATGTCATTAAAGTCATATGTTCTTTTGACATTGAAGAAAAACATATTTCTCTGTCGGAACATATATTAATTATGTTTATTTACTTATTTTACAGCAAATCATGTTGGACAATATTCTTCAAAAACTACCATATTTTATCACTTATTAGAGTTAAGACTATATGCACAAAAAATCGCTAAAGCATGTTGTTTATCATAATTCAACACATTTTTTCACAGTGAACCATATAATTTATACCTATGAGTTTTTTTATTTTTTAGATATGGATGGTATCAAATTCAACTTAAAAACGTGATTAAATCCGATATCGTACAATTAAATTTTCACAAACACACTGACATTATTGTAAAAGAACACTTAATGAATTATGCAAAAATTAGAGAATAGGTAATTAAAACGTACCAGTTCTTGAACCTTCCCTACTCGCCCCTAAATCTACATCAACAGTTTCAACATTTTCCGACCCACCAGCTTCATCTGCCAGGGTAGATCCTGAAAAGTAATTTTTATGTAATGAAAAATAATGGTAACAAATATCAATAACCTTACCAATGAGAACAAATAAACCCACTGCTAAAATTAAATACTGCTTCATTGCTGCAGCTCAATATTCGTCTAGCACATTAAAAAAGCTATTTTTTTTTATGTATCTCAAAAGCCGGCGGTGAACTTCTACGACACCTGCACAACACAAACGCCAAACTGTGAATGTCAAGAAATTATATTTCTAGAAGAGTTTGAATGAGTTTTCAGCCAATGAAACGTCACCACGCCAAATGACGTTTATTGTTTTCTGCACTTCCACCAATGGCTCGATTCCTAATCAACACATATACAAATGGCCTTAGTTGATTGGACAAATAGAGTGGTTAAAGCAATCTGGGAAATTTAAATATTATGCTGGGATATTATGTGAAATACACATGGTGGTTGTAAATAAATAATCAATGGAAAGATACGCCCCTTGGTCTGTTATATAACGAATTTAAATCCAGAAAAATAATATAACTAAATTTATTTTGCAGTAACATAATACCTGTCGAAATATTTTTTTAAAATCAATATTAAAGTAAACACCTAAATCGAGAAACCATGTGTATAATAGGTAATAATATACAGAACTAGAAGGTGAAAATGTTTAATCAAGTATAAAATATTCGCAAATTAAAGTGAACCACAAGTTCGTCAAATTTGAAATGGCATACGCATAAGTATCTTCCGAGCATACTTCATTCAAATGCCAAAATTGTTTTCAATATAGGTATAACTTACTCGATTGATGTTTGAGCTATTGTAAGATGAAGGTGGGCTTATAGCTCGGTCAAAATACAATACATTTTTTTACAGTACCGGTTTTTAGTATAAAAAGTCTCAGTCATTTATTAAACTTTAAGAAGACAAAAAATAAAAACTGTCCATGGTTGCAACACCGTTTAATACTGTTTTTAGAGCTAAAAATGACAATAAAATGCTCATAACTCAGAACATAATATGCGGTTTAGAGAGAAACTGTGAAGGAAAAAGTAATCTAAAATTAAATTTTCCTTAAAATGAGATCTGTATGAGAACTAAAAATTTCCACTAGATTCTCCGCTAGAGCGGAAAAACGCGTATCTGTATATGGCAAAATATCCATAAAATGGCTTTAGGCAGTGGCGGTCCCAGAATTTTGAAACGGGGGGGCATCATAGATGGGCAGCACAACTGTATACACGTTGCGTCAGTTGCAAGGGCATTTAATGATTAACGCTTAAATAGTAGGAGACAGGACAATAGAAAAAAACAAGCTATATATTTTGTCGGAGTTTCATGTATTTGGCCCACACTTCTTCAAGGTTTAATAGCTCTAATGCAACATCTTTAGACACAACAATTTCATCATTATTAATGTTGAATATTGGTGTTGATGAAATTGTTATGCCTACAGATGTTGCATTATAACTAGGGTGATCATATTTTTTTCCAGAAAAAGAAGTACAATGATGAAAGTAACTTTTTATCAAAGTTGAAGTTGCAGGACCAAAAAATGCGCCGCAGGCGAAAGTTTTAGATTTTTCAAGGTCAAACGGCCTTGAATTAAAAGTTAGAAGTTTTATTTAAAATAATATTGTCTTCGAAATGTAGGTCTCGTGGGCGCAAGGCTTAAAAATATAAAATACCAAATATATTTGTATCAAGTAAAAAGACCAAGTATTCTATATTCTAATACAAAATATAACAAAATAACAAATATACTCTTCTTTTGCCCTCGATGTGCCTGCAACTACAGCACTTGAATCATCGCGTTGGTACCAGTCGCACTTTTGGGAATTTAGGATTGCTTTCAAAATTTGCGGTCTGGCTTTTGGAAACTGGAACATTTCGCTGCAACTCTCATTGATGTTTGTGCGAACTTGCATCTCCAAATTTTTTAATTTATTTTGACTTTATCCAGACTTTCGAGTCAGACCAGCGATCTTCAGTGCGATAGTGCAAATACTTTGGAATTCCAGTGGGCAATTATATTTTCTGCAACATTGGCTTGCATTAGACCAACTTCGCCGAACAGTTTGTCTTCATTCAATACCAGACCTATGTAGTCTTTTAAAGCCTCATGTGAAAAAAAAAACATTCAGATCAGGGGGGCCGAGCTCCCATGCCACCCCCCCTAGGACCGCCACTGGCTTTAGGCCGAGGGGGCAAACACAACCACTTGTCGCCACTGGTGACCGCGCCATATGCTGAATACTACATTTTGTGTGCTCTAGCCTGTGGCTCGGACCGGCCACTATGAATGCTGTGTGTGTGCTGAACCCATAACAAATATGCACAAAATGCAGTCCGCAGCATATGGTGACCACAAAGTGGCTGTATTTGCGCTCGTCCTTATATCGAAAGTACAGGTTTTAGGGAAAAAAATACAGAAAGAAAATTGTTTTCTTTCACAGTTTCTCACATATGCTCTGAGTTATGAGCATTTTATTGTTGTTTTTAGCCCTATATGTATTAAATAATGATGTAGCCATGGATTTTTATGTTTTTTGGCGTAAAGTTTAAGAAATGACTTTTTGAAGCTTTTTATGCAACAAAAAAATCGCTATTATAAAAAAATACAGATAATTTTTTAATTGTACATATTTTAACCGAGCTATTAGACAGTCTGGATCTCTCCTGATATAGGTATAGTATAAAAGGAATAAGCGTTGCAGTGTATGTCTGTCTATATGAATGCACTGTAGTCTAAATGGCCACTAGATAGATTTTAAGCATTTTGATAAATTTTGGGTCAGCTTTAGGAGGGCAGGCGCTACATTTTTAGAGGTGGTCAAAGCGGAGCGGCCTTATCTAAGAATGCACAATCACATACTGACCTGCAGATTAAAATAATGAAAAACCACAAACACCAAAACACTACACTCAAATACACTACTCGATGTGCATTTCGCTAACCATGTTATTAGCATCATTGGGAGATAATAAAACTTTAATCATACTTTCAATAATTTTAATATACAGTTTCTTTAAACTCGCGTCAAGTAGTGAGTTCGAGTGTAGTATGCGAATGTTTTGATGTTTTCGGAAGCTACGTCAGAAGCAGTGTCACACCAAAGGTTTCAACGTCCTCCATGTAGAACTCTAGGAATGTACACACTAGAACATAATATATGTGCTGCGCGTTAACGACTATCATACTAGAATTTCATATAACAGCACAGACATAACAGGAATATACGTACACAAAAAAGGATGAATAAATTGATGCTGTGTCTAAACACTCTAAACCATACCCCACCTAGCGTTCTGATATTTACAGCCATCAACAGTTAATAGAGTTCACTGTGTTTGGTGTATTCCTTTCAAATTTCAATAAAATATAAAATGGAAGCTCGTTACATAGAAATTTTAGGTAGCGCTGTTTATTTAATTTGCCGTCATAGCCAGTGGCCTCTGCACTCTGGTACTGCTTTGCACATGTTCAAGTTTGACTTTCTTTAAATTTAAAAATGTTTTAACTGAATTTGTATGTTTACAAGAATAAGCATAAGTTTCTTGTCGAGTTAATCATGATTACAAAAAAGATTTAAAATGGCTACTACAGCCAAACCCTCGTCAAGCAGCTTTTTTGCAACAGGTGTAAATTTTCTATATAATAAATTTTATGTTTTCAAAACGAAATTGAAAAAATATTACTGGAAAGAAATTGTTAAGGAATGGACTGATTTTTCACATAGTTTTGTTTGTGTTTGTTATTTCTCTTTATTATATTTTTTTTATACATTTATTTAACGTCGGCCTATTTCTGCTACTGAGGCCTAACACTGACGCCTGTAGGCGAGCTACCCACAACCAGGAATTTTGCCGAACCTCTTCCCTTAAGAAGAGTAGGGATCTTTTACTTGCCTAACATTTAATAGACAAGGGACCGACGGCTTTACATCCCCTCTGAAGGATGGTATATCCCCTATACAACCCTCGCCTAAGGTTGTATAGCTTCCGCGCATACACTGATATACAAGCCGCTGGAAGATGTGTGAGGCGAGGACGCGGTCTTCGTTGGAACGGTCACCCATCCAACTACTAACCGCGCCTGACGTTGCTTTACATCGAATATCGAAGTATGTACATAGTAAAGACGCACCTACGCTCGCCCCCCTCTCTTTATTTCTTTTCATTTATTATTAATGACTGCATCTGTTTTTTTTTTACAATGTGTGTGTATTATGTACAATGTTCAGAAGTTGGGTTTAATTCCACTGGCGTTGCAGTTGTGCATTTGTTTGCATGCTTTATTTCATTAACTTGAACTGTGTTTTTTCTATAAATATTTATTTATTTATGGAATACTCCACTTAAATGTAAAGAAAAAGAAATACATAGTCAGGATTACTAAGACAGCAGAACATAATAAAATGACAATAAAAACTGTCAAGATGCAATAATAAAAGAAAAAGACTTGTCACACAGTGTACATATTACCACAGCCTCCTAACTGTAGGAGGCTATGATATTACCCACCCTTTTCTGGAACTGCGAGGGGTGAAAATTATGTTTAGAAAACCCAAATACTTAAATTTTTATAGGTCTCATAACTGTGGGAAAATTTTCTTTAACTTTTCCTAGTTTGAAAGGACTATATACAATATACAAACAAAAATAATACATAACATTTCATAAAAATTTACACTAACTAGCTATTGATGTATAGGGAGCACTTAAACTTATTCAATGTTAAACAAAATAAGTCATTACTGTCACAGTGTATATTATAGTTATGCTGAGCTCTGTTAACTGCGCTGTTGACACCATAATTAGTGTTATGAAATGAAATTGCAAAAGTCAATTTGGCCCTCATTTTGTTAAGACAATTGAAATCAAGTAAGTCTAAAAGATATGGTGAGTCAACAAATCCATTGCTTAGTTTGAACAAAAATACAATGTCAGTATTAAATCTATGTTTTTCCAATTATAAAAAGTTGACTTCATTTAGTAAAGTCGCATAACATTTATTTTCATAGTCTAGGCCAAGCTTGAAGGCACAGCTTTTTATAAACCTTTTTTGTACTCATTCAATTGTGTCAATATGAACTTGATAATGTGGTGACCATACCATTGATGCGTAGTCTAGACCCGTTCTAACTAAAGAAGTGTATAACAGTTTGATCATATCAGGAGCAAAGTCTTTACTATGCCGTGTGATAAATCGAAGTAGTTTATAGCCATTATGTTATTGATATGGGTCCTGAAGTCTAAATGAGAATCAAAGGTCACACCAAGATCACGTATTTCAGTGATCATTATTGATATGATATGTGTGATGCTCAAGTAATGGGAATTTAGTAAATGTATTTGTGAAATATTTTTTTGTATTTAAAAACAAGCCATAAATAGAAGACCATGCAAAATTTTTTAGATCATCTGCGAACATTAAACAGTTGGAATTAGCAATAAACTGGTCAATATCGTTAACAAATAAGTTTTAAAAAAGCGGTCCACAGTGGGAACCCTGAGGTACACCCAAGGGTACTGCAAATTCATATGACAAATAGTTGTTTATTCGAACACATTGAGAGGAGTCAGATAGATAGTTAATGATCCAATTAATCACTAATTTACCAAAGCCCAGTGCGTTAAGCTTACTAATCAACAGTTGATGATTTACCCGATCGAATGCCTTAGCGAAATCTGTGTATATGCTGTCAACTTGAACTTTATTTTCGAAGGCATTAATCAGGTGATGTTGATAGGTTAGTAAATTAGTGGAACTCGAACGTCCAGTACTAAAGCCATGTTGTTCATCTAAGATTACTCGGCTAAATGCCGCAGACAGTTGAACAGTAATAAGTTTGTCTAACAACTTGAGTATAGCAGATTGTGTACAAATACCTCTTCTTTATTACCAGATTTAAAAATAGGAACAATGTAACTATTTTTTCTATAATTAGGAAAGGTACCAGACCTCAAAGACAGCTCGAACAAAAGATAAATAGGTTTTGTAATGGTGCAAATGCATACTTTCAATAGGAAGGCAGGATGCCATCCGGTCCGAAGGATAGTTTATAACAAGGATGACATTCCATTGAAAACATCCAAAACATTAAGGGAAATGGAGTTGATATCAACACATCTTTTATATTTATAATCAGGCATGTCATATGTTTCGATAAAATACACAGTTGAAAAAAAACCATCAGCAAACAGATTAACATTCTCATTACCGGCTGAGCTGGATTTATCTAGGTACAACATTTGAATGGGGTAGCCACAGTGGCGGCACTAGCCCTTTGAAATGGGTGGGGGATGCCAGCAAAAGAAAATAATTTGGGGGCGGGCCGTACAGCGATAGACGTATTTAGCAAAAAACAAAGTGTACATTTATTTACCATTTATATTATCCTGCATCATACACATCATTCATACATATACATAACTTTAATTTAACTATGGGTGTATAAGTAATAGTTTATAGTATAGGCAGGGTTTACAGGGTGAACAAAATACAATATAATTTATTCTTTTTTTATAAATAGCATCTGTAGTGAACCACTACTCTTCCTGACATTATTTATATGCTTCCAAAAGAATTTTTAATTAGCTCTTATATCAGATTCGGTATGCTGTATGTATCTGTCGTAACATACAAATCTAGCCCGCTTACACCTAGAAAGTGTTGTAATCAACGATATTACCAGTTTCTCTAAATCGTTTATGTGCAAATATAGATTATATATAAATTATATAATCTTTATTTATAAATAATATAATCTTTAACTATCTACATTATACAAAAAATAAATGATTAATTTATTTCTCACTGAATTAAAAATGTGTGCATATTTTAATAAATCCTTATAACGACTCACCTGGAATTAAACCCAAAATTCCAATCACTGATTATGTAACAACATCCAATTAACCGAACGACTGTGTGCAATTTTATTTCAAAATTTTTAGATATTTTAAGGCAGTTCATTTGGAAGAAACATTTTCTCTTAAACTCTTTTTATCGATTTTTTTGAAGGTGGTTCATTTTGTAAAAAACTTCTTCATTCTTATTTAGTAGCATCTTCATTAATTTTTTTTATTATTATCCTCCAGCTCCTCCAGCAATTATGTAAGTATAAAGTTTTGCAGTTTTTTTTTAGCGCTCATTTAAAATATCTAGAAAGCATTTGCATGGGGCCACGGATATGTCAACTAAAAGCAACCGATTCAAACCAGTACACGCATGAGGTCATTTAGCACTTTTTTTAATTTGATCATTGGAAAGATCTTAAAATTCTAAGACACTGTGAGACCTATAAATCGTCCAAAAAAAGTAAATATGGACCCTACCCACAGAGTGTACATACGTGCATTTTTCAAAACTATCCTCACAGTTTTTTTTATTAACAATGAATAGCTGTGAGGACTAAAAGAATTATGAATATTGAATTTTTCGTCAGTATGGAAGCACAATGAAAATACATATTAAAATATTTGTTAGTATGTTTATGGTGAGTCTTAATTATCTGTATGTTACAGCCGAGTTTCTCAGAAGCTACAAGTTTAGCATAATTATAAAACTTGTTTGCCAGCTTGCCATTTCAAGAGTCGAAATCTCAAAAATAATTTTAGGCTATTTTTGGGGCCAAATATGAGGGACAATTCTTTTTCCCCCAGGTCAAATTAGTATCCTGTGAAAGGACACTTGTTGCAAATTTCATATCGATATTTTTTTCCTTTTAGGTCGTAAAATTTTTGACGAACAGGTTCGCTTAAAAGTATATCCTTCCTTTATATTCGAATTTCATAAGCAAAAAAATTTGAAACACACTGATAGAGGGTCTAGTAGAGATTGCAAGAAAAATAGAGCAAAAAACTTAATTACGTGGTTGGAGAAATGACTATGAAGTTGTGTTATTATTAGTAAGTTTTTATTAGTTCACTTCATACATTTCTTAATCATCACAGAAAAACAATAAAAGATATAACCTAATTTAACCCACAGAACACTGAAAACAGGCTTGATGATCTCAAGCAGAATGCACGACCATTGCCATGGGCCTGGTCACACCCCACTTCAAATTCACTCATTAAAAGTCCTGTATTTCGAAAACCGCATATCAAATTAAGATGAAATTTTCAGTACCACCTAATTTTAAGTATTACTTTGGCTACATGAAGTAACAATTGTCAAATAAAATTACTGAACGAGTCCATTATGAAATTATGCACGGCCATATATACAAACAACGTAAATGGTGTTCGACCATGGGGAAAAACCAGGCTAATTTATAAACAGCATATAAAATGGATGTACAAACAAGAATTGTTATTTTGTTTTATCTTTAAGAATTATTGTTATGTTGAAAATTGCTTTCCTAGTTCCCAAATTATAAGGCCCAGGCAACTGCCTAAGGCGCCACGATTAGGGGCGCCAAACAAATCTCGAGTAGGCAAAAGAAACAAAATGTTTTCCGTAACAAGTAATTAAGAAAAAAAAAATCCGACAACACTGACCAGTATGAATTACAGAAAATAAGAAGTTATTTCAGTTCATTTCAAGCATATATTTTAAAAACAAAGTGCTTGCCTTGTTTTACTTTAAGTTTTACTCTAATGCCTGTTGAATTAATGTGAATGATAACTTAAAATTATAACACTGATAAGTACTTATTGTTTATTGACTTGCTCTTTAACCTTTTTTACAAAACGATTTTGAAAAGAGGGGGGGAAATCGGAATTGAACCTGGTCTATAGGCTGAAAATAGTTATTGGACCGGCCGTAGTTATAAGATTTTTTCCAGAAAAGATATTGAAATGTTTTTAAAATCAATGGTTCATACAATTTATTCGATTTTGCAGAGGAACAGCACCGAATTAAGGGTATACTTTAAAGTGAAACTAAGCCACATTATATTTTTGATATATACCGCAGCATAATTCCAAAGAAGCGCTGCATAGCGGTATAAATTTCCAATACGCTATGCCACGACATACTAGATCACTAAAACCTAACACAGGTGCAGATACAGCTCTCTAAGTAACCTTGTCCATTGCTGCAACAATGTCGCTAGATTATTTTATCATGGAAATAATTTTCATTTTTTACAAACCATCTCTTATTTGTGGATTTAGCTGTGATCGAGACATCTAGTTCTCTCTAAACATTCCTATCGAAGTGGGTTCGAGCTCCACCTACTGTGAAGCGAGTGTCATTTATAAATTATGTACAAAACTTGGTTCAGATTCCACTATAAACTGTAGGGCCCTGTCTCTTTTCGTACACAAATCTAGATCTAGACTTAAAAGGGGTTATTCAGGTGACCTGAGAAGCGGTTAAAAACATTCCTGAGTTGGAAAGTTAAAAAAGTGTATTAAGTGTTTAATACGAATTTTAAAAACACAAATTTTAATTAATATTTATCAATGAAAGATTTCTACAAAATACATCCGTCAACACTGAACGTTTATGACGCTAAGCTTAAGTAAGTGCAAATTGCGCTCAATTTTTCTGTGATCAAAGGGCAGTTGTGTCTAGTGTATACATACATAAATAAATATAGTTCAAGTGTGCCTCTAGAGGGCAGAAATATTAAAACATAATATTTCAGTCGCAACCTCCTCTATAAAATCCTTGCTTTACTATAAGGAATGTAACAGACTGCAACCACAGGTACTCTCCGGGCTATGTGCCCCACCGAGCGCTGAATTACAAGTTACAAGCCTGGCATGTTAAGTGTAATAATTGCATATTACCAACATAACGCTAATGCTTCGATTGCAACAAACACCAGCCGAAAGACTGATCCTACTTAAAGGAGGTCTCATGCCAGTCGTCCCATACTACTTGCAGACTGCAGTTTCGAACTGTTGGCTCTCGTCAGTGCAAAGTAGGCATGTGACAAACGACACGAGGATCCCTTGATTATTTACGATACGATAATTTATTAATCCTTTAGATCACATACATGATATGTCGATAGCCGAGTGGGTTAAGGCGCGAGGTGGCAATCGCGATTAATCACACGGACATCGCACCACCGGTTTCGAATCCTGGCTCCGGCACTGTGGAGGAAATGGTTGTATGTCCGCGTTTTTTCAATGTGTAACCCCCTTCTGCACAAGCCCTGGCTTCTGGAATTGGGGGTTGTCTAATTTCTGTGGTGTTTATTTATATAGGATAAGTCATTTTGCACAAGAGATTTGTAAAAATATAGTATATAATTAAGTATATAAGAATAAATGAAATGTAAAAATACACACAAATATAAATATAAAATACAAACAATAACATAGAAACTACAAACATTAATTAAAAAAATACAGACAAACATAAAAAGTATAAATAAAAGCCAACAATGTTTATTTATTTATTTATTTATTTAATTGACGGGATAACCCCATTATATAGTGTACAGTTAAAAAAGAGAAAAGAACATATACATATAAATATTACCTAATAAAGGTATAGAGCATAATAAAATAATAATACATATACAATAACTATATCATAAGATAAATATATACACGCAAAACTATAAGTTGCACACAAACACACATCATCACAATTAAAAATTACAGACTGTAAACTATAAGTTATCTAAAAACCAAAACTATTAAACAAGAATGCATGAGCAAAATGACTAAATGGTACTCTTGATCAGTCTCGTAAACCTTGCTAAGCTGCAGTCAAATATGTTCAAATTATGATCATCAGTGGCTCTCAGACTTCTGTCGATTGGAGAATTTCTACCGTAATTAGTTGAGTGATGCCGAGTAGTAAAGGTATATTGATTTCTTAGTATTCTGATAGGCACATTAAAATTAATAATTTGTAACAAATCCGGACATACGATAATTCCATTAACCAATTTAAATATAAATAAAATATCAGTGTGAACTCTACGTTTTTCTAAGGTGTTTAAATTGAGCAAAGTCAAAATGTCTGAATAATTGTGATTGATTATTGGATTATTGAGCCTAAACAAACAAAACCTCAAAAATTAATTTTTAATTTATTATGAAATTCAAATGGAACCTATTTAGGTAAAAATGAATCCGTAGTCTAAAGAATTGTATAGTCTATTATAATAATACATTTATTAACCATTTTATGATGCAATATATATAATTATGTATATATGCATGGCAAGTCAGCATCTAAATTAAAAACTATTTGCAGAACATCATAAGATGTTGATACATCATTAAAATCATAAAATAATGGACAGAAATAAAAATATAAATGTATACTTGGTATACTTACAAGTTAATACATACAACAAATTTTAAACTAGAGACTATGTATCTGTAGATCTGTCTAGAAATTCATTCACACTATAGTAACCACTATTCAGTAGTAAGTCCTTAATCTTTTTCTTATATCTTAATAAGTTTAGACCTCGAATACTTTCAGGAAGGGTATTATATAGTATTATTCCATTATAATAAAGAGACTCTTTAAATGTCGAAGTCCTGTGGTGAGGAATAGATAATAAATTCCCGTGCGTATTTGGTACATTGAATAGTTTATTGCGGCTTGTATGTATTTATTGTAATTTCTGTTTATATTTATTATTGTGTGAGTTTGTTTTTGTAATTAATGTAAACATTTAGATATGCTAATAAAGGTTATTATTATTAATCTCGATTAATCGATTAATTTCGATTGCAACAGACACTGTACCACTAGATGGCGCTTGCTTACTATTTTCCATGTCGCTATCGTACAGATACCGAGATGTACCAAAAAGTCAAGGGATCCTCGTGTCGTTCGTCATGCCTACCTTGCACTGACGAGAGTCAACAACTCGAAACTGCAGTCTGCAAGTGGTATGGGACGACTGGCACGAGAGCTCCATTAAGTAGGATCAGTCTTTCGGCTTTTGTTGGTAATATGCGATTATTACACTTAACGCGCCAGGCTTGTAACTTGTAATTCAGTGCTCAGCGGGGCACATAGCCCGGAGAGTAGCTGTTGGTTGCAGTCTGGTTAAATTCCTTATAGTAAAATAAGGATTTTATAGAGGAGCTTGCGACTGAAATATTATGTTTTAATAAATATATACGTATACGAGTCAAATAAAGGACCTCCTCCTATTTTTGAAGTAGGTTAAAAATGCATATAAATATCTTCTATTTTAATTTATTAAAAACATATTAACAAAATTTTATAATACTATTGACGCAGAAATTAAAAAAATATTGTTCATTTAACTAAGTCATGAATTTCTCTTTATTTTCAGTCAAAATTTTTGCAGAGGCTTTGGCATCCAAGAACAAAGATCCAATTTCCTCAATGTCGGCTTGGATGATATTGCTCCTACCATTAATTTTAGCAGTGATGTGAGCGGGTGTTAACAACTGTACAGCATAGCGCAATGTTGCTTTAACACCTATCTCTCCCAAAGTCGAAACAGCTTCTGGTTCAATGTCAAGACCCTCCGTACTGGCTCTTAATTTTATAATTTGTTCCATGTCAGCTCTGTTATAAGGAATTGTGCGAATAATAAGCAATCGATCAAGCAAATCCAGTGGTATACCATGTGGTGAATAAACATCATCTGTGCCTCTTATGAGACACCTTCCTCTGTTGGTTGCAAAAATAACAATAGGTGCAATGGCACTCTCTAATGCTCTATGTAGGTATGTAAAAGTTTCAATATCCAACATATGGACTTCATCGATAAATAAAACTCCAGGTACCAATTCAGCTATGCCTTGATCTATATATTTGTCTACTACCTTGTTTATTTCTCTTCTCAGCTTATCAGTGATTTCAGTTTTCTTTGGTTTTAAAAGTTGTCCCATCATGGATAAAACGTCCTGCCCACCTTGAGGTTTTGCATTTGCTGCATCTAAGTCGTGTAAGGTAACGTCCTAAAAAAATGAGATAACTTACTTTACTAATAGCTTCAGTTAATTAATGAAATATAAGCATATAACTTGCAAGGGGAACGTACAGCTGGGGGATCGCCGATTTCGATCCTTTTTTTTTGTAACACTAGAGCATAAATAAAGGAATACGTCTTTCCCCATTTGTTTGAATGGGCCTTTTTGTAAAATGTCTCTTTTCGTTACCAATTAACACGTCGCGTACGGCTGTATAAAAAAAAAACGGCTCAGCCGGCTATAAGATTTAATTTGCAGCATCACGTTGCTACCACGCCGCCAAGTGGTTTTTGTCATTGGGCCGGCGTCAGACATGTTTTTTATAGGCACACAAGGCTAGTAAATCTCCGTCCGGCTTATGTGAATTGGTCAGTAGGCCGGCGCTTTCTTTTCTACCATATATTTAGCATTATAGCGCGAATCCTGATGAGGCACATGCCGTTTGAGTAAAATATGTTTTGTGGCATTACATTGATGACATGCCGACCCAGTGGCCAAATGAGTGCGACATCCACATCATCTCAAACCGTACGCAAAGTGTTAATTTATTTATTTGAATAATCAAGTATTCATGTCAATATTTCCCATTATTCAAAAGAAATTTTCTTCATTTTGGAGCATTCATTGTATTATGAAAAATTAATAAATAATTTTAACATCAAACATTAATAAAATAATGTTTTTAAAACTCACTATTAATTAAATACATTTAATAAATACAGAAATTTAATTTTACTTCCACGTCCAGTGGAAGTATAACGCAAAAAAAATAATTTTTGTTGTTGAAATAGGCTTAAAATGTCATGAAACGTCGAGTTTTTAAATTTGAGTGAAAAAAAATTTCTGTCTGTCGGTCTGTAACTTTTTTTGTGCGCAAGTTTACTCTGGAACCGTTTAAGATATTGACTTGAAATTTGGTACACTTATGTATTATAATACTAAATACTCACTAAAGCGATGGCAAATAGGCTAACACCTGTTATGGAAAAGTTACTTCCTGAAACACAGAGTGGCTTTAGACCAAACCGAGGCACATCGGATTTAATCTTCACACTTAAACAGCTTCAAGAAAAAGCACTCGAACATCAAGGAGAAATTCACATGGCCTTCATTGATTTAACCAAGGCGTTTGACTCGGTGGACAGGGAAGTGCTCTGGAAAATTATGTTCCGCTTAGGTATCCCTAGAAAATTTGTGGAAGTATGTCGCAGTCTACATACAAACAACAACGCCCAGGTTATGTATAATAATGAGGCAACCGAACCTTTCCAAACCCTCACTGGAGTTAGGCAGGGATGTGTCCTGGCACCCCTACTCTTTAATTTGTTTACCACTGCTCTAACAATTATTGTTGACAACAAACTGACAGTCAGAGGAATAGGTCTCAGATACCGTTTTGATGGCGGTCTCTTTAACATAGGGCGCTTTAGAGCTTTCACGAAGACACGCACACGATTCATTTGTGATCTCCAGTATGCGGATGACTGTGCACTTTTAGCCTCTACGCCGGAAGAGCTTCAAGAACTTTTAGATGTGTATGCCCAGAGCTATGATTCCTTGAGACTTAAAATCAACATTGGAAAGACTAAGATTATGTCAACTCCTCATCAAGTGAACCAAATAGACATTACACTTAACGGAAATTCTCTTGAAGTGGTGGATCAGTTCAATTACTTAGGCAACGTTGTTAATGACAAAGCAAACATGGACAGCGAGATTCGCAATAGAATTAACGCTGCATCTAGAGCACTCTGGGGACTTAAAGAGAGAGTATTTGACAACCACGACCTTGCTTTATCAACGAAAATGGCTGTCTACAGAGCAGTTGCCATTCCAACACTGCTATATGGATGTGAAAGCTGGGTCACTTACCATCGTCATGTGAAAGAATTAGAACGTTTTCAGCAAAGACACCTCAGAAGTATGATGAAAATCCGTTGGTTCCATCACATATCAAACGTGGAAGTACTCAGGAGAGCAAACAGCCTTCCAATTGAGGTGCTTATTTCAAGAGCACGCCTAAGATGGACAGGTCACATTCATCGTATGCATGATAACCGCCTTCCTAAATGTACACTTTGTGGTGAATTGCTAAGCGGTAGAAGAAGGCGTGGCGGTCAACGAAAGAGGTTCAAAGACGCTCTCCATGAAAATCTAAAATCCTGCGGTATTGCAGACGAGCAATGGGAACAACTTGCAGCGGACAGAACCGAATGGCGAGGGGTTGTGGCCAGCTATCAAGGAAATATTGCTGCAAGAAGGCCGAATCCAAGACCTGACCAGGTCTATGTTTGTCCTGACTGCGGTCGACATGTGCTCTCCCGAATTGGCCTCTATAGCCATAGTCGTGTACACCGTAGATGAATGGGAATTACAATAGACTACACCTTTTACTTGTTTTTTATTGTACACAATTTATCGACTGTAACATTTTTATACCCGGACTCGAGTAACGGCTAATAGTATTATAATGATATCTAGAACTAGATTATATTTTGATCTAATCACGTTGGAGGGTTCGGGAGTAAATGGGATAAATAGGCACAGCAAGCAGGTAAGAGTCCATAAAATTGCAATTTAGGACATGTACGAAAAGTCAAGGTCCCAAAATTTTTTTTGGCATCAGCCACCCTCCACTATCACCCCCGCGCTCTTATGAAAGGGAGTACAAAAAATTAAAATGTGATTTAGTGTGTATATACAAGAACGAAACGTCTCAAAAATTTCTGTTGGCGTTAGCTACCCCCTCTACCACCCTATTATTCAAGGGAGTAAAACATTAAATTGGGATTTAGTGTGTATACGAGAACCAAGGGCCTCTAAAAGTTTTTTGACATTAGCCACCCCCTCTACCACTCCCACCCTATTATTAAAGTGATTAATATATTACATTGGCATTTAGTGTCTATAAGAAAATCTGGATGTGGAAGTAGTGATTCCGTGGGCAGCAGCTTTAATCTTAAAATTATTTATCATAATACAGTGAATATTCAAAAATAATGAAGAAAAAAATTTGTCATTAAAAATGGAGGTGAATTTTACAAAAAAATAATGAGAATATATTAAAAACATTAACACGAATACTTAATTATTTTGCAGACTTAATTATTTAAAGAAAAAGATTAATTGGCTATGAAAAGAGGAACTTTAAAAAAAAACTGACAAGGATTTGAATCCGAATCACAGAGTGATACACAAATCGTTAAGTCGGTTAGTGGGTTAGTAAATAGAAATCTAATCACCCATTAACCATACTTGAAACCAAATTCTTGATACAGTTCAAATCACAAATGTTGTCATTCACATCATCATCCTTTAATCTCCTAATCAAATGGACTCAAGGTCACACAGAAAACCTTAATGTACTGCAAAACTCCATATGTTTTTAACAAGATTGCGCACCAGCGCATTATTCGGTAATAGTGCCTAATTATTTAGACGAAATGTTCCCACACAGATGGTTTGGTAAATGCGGAACAGTAGAATGGCCAGCTAAATCTCTGGGCTTAACACCAGTGGATTATTTTTTATGGAGTTACCTTAAATCCACAGCTTATTTTAATAAACCGGCAATATTGAGAACTTAAAAGACAGAATTAGTTACGAAATTGGATCCAAATCAATTACATTTTCCAAGAATTTCAGTTTCAGCTTGGACATTGTCAAGAAACAAATGGCAGGAATTTGGAAATGGCAGGCAATTTGAACGCTTAATTATTTTTTCTGTACTTATTAATTAATTTTTGCTTTATTATATTGTTGAGTAGGATTTTTTTTCTCAATAATTTCTTCACGCAATATGCCATAGAATTTAACATACTGTAAATGAGGGTTGCCATTTAAAAAAATTATCGATGTCATAACTTTTTAAAAAATATTTGTAGAAAAAAAATTTACATAGAAAAATTGGGAAATGCATTTAAAAATCGATGTTTCTGAGCGAATTTTTGTCACTTGCTGTCACTGAATTTATTCAAACCTTTACGTGCTCACTGTATACCTTTAAATTACCATTTGTTAGCCATTTATAAATTCTGTCCATCCCATTATACAGGATACTTAACCACATGCTTTTGGCTCTCAAGTTATACAGTGTGACCCATTTCTAACTTTAAGACACTCATAAAAGTTGTATTTATTAATCGATTTTGACTGCGTTTTTTTTTAAAGATACAACACCAAAAACTGCACTTTTGGACAAAACGTCATTTTTTATTTTTGAAAATCATGACATACCGCGATTTTTCTAGTGCCTAAAATTTAAGAAATCGTATTAGCGATTTTTTTTACATAAATCAGCTTCCTCCTAAATGGGTATGTACTAAATTTCATAAAAAAATACGAATTGATAAAATTTTTGCAGATAAATTTTAAAATGAAAATATTAGTATGCATTTATTATTGCAGACATAGTAAGTCATGGAATAAACATCAAAAACAACAACAAAGTTAAATCTAATAAGCAATGAAAACATAATGACGTTAATCACGCTGCAAAATTAACATGGAACCAATAACAATGACATGAAATAATTGTAACGAGGAAACACTAAAAAAACAACAATAAATGTAATGTAATAAATAAAAATTGTAAAGAAACAACGAAATTTTTGAAGCTTCGACCAAACCACCGTTCAATGTAATACATTTTTCATATCTTTTTTTAGTATTATTTGACACTCTTCTTAATTGTGTAGGGGTAGTTTCTAGACATGCATTCCTTACTCTAGCTCGAACGACTTCCATTGTCTGGGGTCTCGATTTATATACCTTTTCCTTAATAGTACCCCAAATAAGAAAGTCCATTGGTGTTAGATCCGATGACCTAGGTGGAAATTCAATTAGAGGGCTGTTGGGACCTATCGACTGATTTCGAAAATGATTATTTAACCACCGTCTCACTATCACTGCATTATGTACAGGACACCCATCTAACTGAAATTTTAAATTAACTCGGTCACAAATGGGTAAACTGTGTAGTGCTTCAGGAAATTAATTCCTCAAATAATCAAAAAATTGGAATTTATTTGAATTTCCTTCGAACGGACCAATAATTTTATTATGGAATATCCCGCACTAAACATTTACTTTTAGTGAATATTGTCTTTTACAATTGATAACTCAGTAGCAACAATTTTGGGATGAAATCGTACTGTTGGTGGTGAAAGTGGCTTCGTCAGTATATAATATTTCTTTAATGAAATTAGAATTATTGAGGTATTCTCCTTGAGCCCATAAATAAAATTCCAGTCTTCTATCTTCATCTCCGAGCTCTAAAATATTCAAAACACTTTGGTTTGTATGGTTTCAAATGGTTCTTTACAAGACATCTTCTAATAGTTTCTCTTGGAATATTTTAATCTAGACTGGCACTTCTTAAGTTGGAATCTAGGAATATTACGAAAATATTTCAAAATTTGATCATTATGTCTACCTACAAAATGTTCGTGATTTCTGCCTCTGATAATATGTTTTGATAAGGCACATGTCATTGAAAACTTTATTTATATTGTATACAGTGGTACTACTGACGTTTGGTCCATTGGGATGTCTAACATTAAATTCATAAGCTGCTTCTCTTATCGAACGAACATTATCACCAACCAGACGAACTATTTCAATTTTGTGCCTCAAATTTATTTGTTCCATAACAAATATCACTTATTTTTACAAATACCACACACACCTTAAATGACAGTTAATTGATTGTTCCTACAATGAGTGAACTGAGATGAGAGTGGAAATATTTGTACCTTGAAAATATACATTTTTTTATTATATTTGGTACAGAAAAATAGTTATTATATATCGCTATAAAATTGTTATGTGAATTTAAACGTATGATGACGTCACTAAGCGAAAATTAGTAAAATTATAAATGAAACATAATAAACAAACCAAAAATACAGTTTTCATGAGGGCATGAACTGTCAATCAGGTACGACATCCTATACAGCTGCCATATCATGAAATATCCTAAAAATAACTATGTTTGGCGTCCTATTTGAATTTGCGCTAAAAACAAGTGTCTCTTATTTTTCTCTCTAGTTTTCGATTTTCAAATTAAAAAAAATACGCGAAAATACCTTCTTCATGGCCAACTTAAGGCATTAATAAGGAAATTAATAACTTCGCTTGCAAGTCTAGAACAACAAATCAGCAGAACTTTCTTTAAAAAAAAATATGATTATTTGATACTCATTATCTACCGGTTGGTTTCATGATAAATTTCAAAAAAATTATTTTCTGAAATTGCTGAAATGGTAATGTGAAAGGGTAAAAGACTGTTCATCATTCACGAAAATTGAACCTCAAATTAAATATAATGGGGGATTACCGTACGTCACTTTTATCAATCTTATTAATTAATGAGTAATATTATTAAATTTAACTTTGTTGTCTGTTTTTGATGTTTATTCCACGACTTACTATGTCTGCAATAATAAATGCATACTAATATTTTCATTTTTAAATTTATCTACAAAAATTTTATTAATTAGTATTTTTTTATGAAATTTGGTATATACCGATTTAGGAGGGAGCTGAATACCGGGATGTATTCAGATTTAACGTAAAAAAATCGCTAATACGATTTCTTAAATTTTAGCCCCTAGAAAAAGCGCGGTAGGCCATGATTAAAAAAAATAAAATATGACGCTTTGTCCAAAAGTGCAGTTTTTAGTGTTGTATCTTTTAAAAAAAAACCCGGTCAAAATCGATTAATAAATGCAACTTTTATGAGGGTGTTAAAGTTTGAAATGGGTCGCACTGTATATAGGATTTTCTTAAAAACTAAATTTGTTGCTATTTTAGCAAATCAATGTACGGTCGTGAGCAAAAAAAATAGGACAAGTCTTATAACGGTATTTTGCTAAAATCTAGTTGTGTACATTAACTTTAATTTTTGTGACATTGTCAGTTAGTTGTCATAATTTATTGCAAGTGTGCAAAAAACTAATATGCCTCATATAAGCGATTTAGTTAAATCTGTAGTTATTGCTAAAGCAGAAGATGGATGGTCAATGAGATAAATTCCACTGCGTCATAATATTGACAAAAATTCGGTGTGTAACATTTTAAGAAAGTGGAGAACATCCTGGATCAGGGCGACGCAGGATATCAACTCAACAACAAGATTCGCAATTGGTAAATGCTTTAGTAGAAAATCCATTTTACTCAGTTATTCAGGCTGCTGAAGAAACGAATTTTCCTGGATCGAGTAGTACTGGTCTCCGGCGAGTAAGAGAATCGGAGCTACGCTGTCATGCAGCAGCACAGAAATACTTACTTAAAGCTGAACATAAAGAAGCTCGAGTAGGATTTGCGCTTGAATTTTTAACGCATGATGTAAATTTTTGGAACAATATAATCTTTACAGACGAAAAAACTTTCCAGTCAACACACAGCGGTCGTATTCGTGTTTACCGCCCTCCGAATATTCGATTCGATGAGAAATATATATCTAACAATGATAAAAGTGGTGGATTTTCTGACAATATGTGGGCTTGGATATCGGCATGTGGTCCTGGTGTTTTGTGGCATATTGAGGAACGATTTAATAGTGAAAGGTATATTAGGATTTTAGACAATATTATGCTCCCTTCTGTGTCACAATTATTTCCTTTCCTAATAATGAGTTCATATTTCAACAAGACAATTGTTCCGTTCATACTGCTCATACCGTAACTAACTGATTTCAAGATAACAACATCAATGTTCTTAACTAGCCTAGTCATAGTCCGGATCTTAACCCTGTGGAAGAAGTATGGGGACTACCCGTAAGAAGTATGGGGACAGATTTACATTAGAAAAAAAAAATTGTCCTATTTTTGTCTGCTCACGACAGTGAATGCTGATTTTGGTGGAAAAATGTTAAAGACCAAAAATAAAGTTTATTATAAAATGGCGATTAATTTAAAATTAGCAGCTAGGTCACATATGTTAAGAAAAAAATAGTATTTAAGATTTTGTTTGTTTATAATTAGCAAATTACAACACAGTGGCGAAAAATTAATGTGCACATTTTTTCAGAGATAATTTACGACTTCCCATTAATCCTTGCCAAATAACGAACATATTACAGATTTCTTGTCTATCATGACATAATCCAATGGTATTAAATAGTTGCAGTATTCGCTAACAGGTGTCAATTTCAATTGATCGTTAAACATTTATAGAACCTTGAATCATGAAAAACCAATAGCAACTACAGTTCACTTTCCAGTAACACATGAGAGTATACTTCAGAAATTTAAAACTTATTTAGATAAAAATGTACACCATAAAATATGATAAGTATAATATTATTGTTGTAATTCCATAATACAGATTTGTTTTCAAAAAATAAGAGGTACTGTGTTCTATGACTGTCAAACCGTAAATTTAGGCACATTCACTATCAAGTTAATTTTTTTGTTAATGAAAATGCATAAATACTACCCAAATTGTGGGCTTATTTTCCTTAATAAAGGAATTAAACTACCTCCTACCTAATCAAATGGCACATTTTGGCTATTTTTCCGAAGTATTGGATGTTTTGAACCCCGAGATACTGTATTAGTAAGATATTGCATTATTTTGCATAAAAATGATTATATCGTTCACAACTTCTAGAGCCAATTTGCATTATGACAGCACGGCGACCTGAGATCGTGCTCTACACCTAGGATATTGTGTTGTTGTATTTTATAACTTGCGATCTATTATTTAAATAACTATCGAGCAAACTTAACACATTCGCTGCAGTCGGTCACTTACGGGGACACTTGGCTCTATCCGCTTACGTGGCCAGTTAACGCACAGGTAGCGTTTGTTGTTTTATATAGTTTTATAGTAATAGTGCAGTATTTTAGTTTACTTTAGACCATTATTACATTCAAATAATGAGTTCACAAAATGAAGCAGGGCCGTCACAGCCAAAACGGACACACTTGAAAATAACTGACCATGATATATTTTCTCAAATTACATTTCAATAATTTTCTCTCTATTATCTCGAATTATCCGTCAAATTCTAGAAATATAACATGTTATTTGTTCAATATTTAAGGCATTTTTAAATTTAATAATACTGTCTGCAGGGCACTGTCACAGAAATTAATGTAATGAAGCTCAGTTTGTTAATATACTGTTTTCCTCTGTAGAGGTACATTAGTACCATGTCTATGATATTTCCATATTTATAAACCCTTTGATCAAAACTGTCTGATACATGAAACATACACCACAATTTTTCTTCAGTAAAAAAAAAAGATAACAAACTTGATTTATAACTAATAATTGTGGAACAAATAGTTTATTACCAAAATTATATTACTCATTTCCGCATACCTGTACGACTTCCTTTTTCTTGTGTACATCTCCCTTAGGAAGGGGTACGTATTCTTCAGCTTCCAAATCAAACTCAGTAGCATAAGCATCAGATCTTCCCTGTCTCTTAACAGCACCACTAGTTGCTTCAATGTAGATCACATCACCAACTTCTACCTTTTCTTTCTGAAGTGCCTCATAAATACTGGGATCTAGTTTCAGTTGTTTACTACCCTTTGCCGTCCTTAGACCAATTATGACATGACTGACTGTTTTTCCATAACCTAAGAAATTTCAAGAGGTTAGCGTTTGCTGGCATACGATCTGGTCTTGTGTAAAACAGCTACTATTCCAAGAGGCATGGCAATGAAATCAAATCAGAAAACAAACTTTTTCAATGTAATGTACTTATAATAATAAAACTGACGCCCTAATAGTAACACGTACATGAGTGGAGTCAAATATAAATAAGTAATAAAAAATTCACACAAAAAACACAAGAAAGTATATTGTTATGTTGACAATTAATTATAATCTACAAAATATAAAACAGAGGAAAAAATATACATACACGCAATGATACACATATCGAGTGCCTATGATTTTACTAGCCAGTCTATAACTATCTTGTAAAAAAAGTATCGCTTTCAAATTTTGGAAAATTGTATAATTGAATCAAATGCATACATACTTTGTTGGCTCTATTACATTTGGTTTTCATTTCCGGTTTGACCGGAAATGGCACAAACTTTGTTGTTTTTAATGGACCACTATATCATTCAAAATTTTATATTGTTCAGGAAATTCTAAGTACAAAACATCTTTTAGAGTTTCGAGAAAATAGCGAATGCCGAAATGTTATATCGATAAATTATTCCACTTTCATAATAAAACGAAAGTACTTATGTAGGAAAGAAGTCTATTACGGTTATGTAAGCCTTTTGGCAAGTGAAAATGTCTCAAATTATTTCTGTGTCTGTGGCAATCGTGATGATACTATTTACAATACGGATTTTAATAAAAGATACCATTATGAAGTAAAAATCCACAGCTTTCATTACGAGTAATTGAAAATTTTTTTTGTAAATACCCAGCGCACCCGGAAATGTTGTGCCAAGTGCTCAATTGAGTGCAATCTGAGCGAGATTTTCATGCTTTTTTGTGCTATGAGTACTTCGAGTTTCCTTTAAAAGGGTTCTAATTAGTCATAGCAATTTTTTAAGATGTTAGACCGATTTCACAAAACATTAGAAAGTACTTTTCATAGAGTTGTGCCACTCCCATGTAGCGAATTTCTAAATGCAACTTATGAAGCAATTGCATAAAAATTTAGATAGGAAAATTATATTAAAAAACATTGTGATAAAGCGTATATTTTACAAGACACATTTTTTAAATCTGCATCTTAGATATAAGGAATTGGAATTACTGTAAAATACAAATTTTATCACATGACTGAAAACGTGCTACCATTCATGGTGACGTAACATAGTAGAACTATTTCTTGTAGCAGCCATTCAGCAACTTATTCCAGGCAGTCACTTGTGAGGTTAGTTTGTAAATTTCTCTTTTATGTAATATATGAGGAGTTGTGCGAATTGTTAATTAAAAATGACTAATACGGATTTTTTAAGAGATCAATTCGACAATTTGCTTAACATTAATATGTTCATGGTTGCAACTTTCATTATAAAATTAGTCGTTAGGGCAAATAAGTAAGTATTTTATATGAATAGATGAATATTACTTTCTCATCATTATGAAGTAATGATTTGGGAGGCGTATCGCTTTCAAAACCAATAATTTTTTATTTTGATCCTCGAAAATATAAAAGGTGTCATGTCAAATTTAAAGTCTCGACGGACAAGATCGGTTCGGTAAAAACCTAGGTACTTATATAAATTCTGTGAAAAACTGTAAGATAAAAAAAAGCTTTCATCCAAATCGGAGCAAGTTAAATTATTAACTACATTTTCACAACGTTCTGCATAAACAAAAGGAAGAGTCTCAGGGTTCGCAAATTGCGGACTTGAATTATGTATAAAAGAGTTCCTCAAATTGCAGGTCTGTATTATGTATAATAGAGTTCCGTAAATTGCATCATTAAAACCTAACATATCAAATTTCAAATTCCTACGTTACATACTTTTGGGGAAAAACCTCTTTGACAGACGGACACCAGAGTGACCTTATAAGGGTTCCGTTTTTCCTTTTAAGGTACAGAACCCTAAAAATGTAGAAGTTCAAATACAAATTGTTTATTTGTTAACGAATTACATACATATTCACAAAGTAAATATATGAATTATTTACATGAACATAAAAACACAAGCACCTAACCTAAACTAACTTATTTCCATTCAAAGGTTAGTTTGAGTTCTTTAGTGAATATTTCCAATTAACGGTTAGGTCAGGTCCTTTAGTGAACATTTTCAATCAAATGTTAGGTTAGGTTCTTTAGTGAATACTTCCAATCAAATATTTCGCATCTTTTTGCATTTTTAGCAACAAGAACCTTGCTTCCCCGATTTAAAATCGCCTTTTACCGTAAAACCAAAAATTTTAGCAAAAAACTATTACATTTTGGCCATTTTCACAGAAGTCAGTAAACTGAACTATTAGCTTCTTATTTAATGGTTCATAAGTCTTTTACACACAACACTAAAAGTCTACAACACACATCAAGTGGTAAAAAGTAAGGCTATAATTTTCGGATCCCTACAAAAATAAGATAGTAGTCCGCTCTTTGAGGACCTTGAACAAATGGAAATATGGGAACGCAAGTTGCGGAATTGTAACCTACAGAATTGAGGTCCGCAAACTGCCCATATATTTTAATATTTGAGGACTCCCAGTGAATAGGATAAAAATACGCAATTTGTGGACCCCGAGACTATTCCTAAACGAAAACTGTATCAAGCCCATATCGGAGCATGTTAATCTTTAAACCCCATTTTCACACCCTTCAGAGTATTTTGAGAATATCTTCCTAAGTTTTAGACTATTTCTCTGGTAATTTTTTTTATTTATTAAATTATTTATTATTTGTATTTTTCAACCAGATCAACGAGTTTACTGTTATCGTCCAACTGGCACTACTTTAATCGTGTCTGCTCCACCCCCAGGAGGGCTATCATGATCTTTAAATCCATGTATTTATCATGCCTCTTGTACAACCAGAGTGCAATCAAATTTTATAGAATTTTATATGCATATAAAATACCTCCAGCTGGATTTTCAGTTTCGACTGGCGTGAGCTCGCTAACTTCTCCTTCATAAACTTCTTTAGTTTCTCTAATGCGTAGTCCAATGGCTCTTCTAAAATTTTCCATAAGCACTTCTGTTTTTTTAATTTCGGTACTGTAAACTTCAGAACCAACCATAGGACAAAAAGGTACTTTATTTCCTAGATCTTGGGCAATGGCAAGAGCTACAGCCGTTTTACCAGTACCTGGTGGGCCTGCTAATAAAACTGCCCTACCTGCCATTTTTTTACTCCTAATCATGTCTACAACAACTCCAGCTGCCTGAAATGCGTATTTTAGTTAAATAAATGATAATTAATAAGATATATCTTTGAATTAACCTCTCTGGCCTGTTCTTGCCCAACCAAACCTGCAGCCGACTGTATAGCAAAACCATTTTCATCCAAACCTAATCCTTTAATGTGACTGTGAGCACTTATTCTTTGAGTTTTCACAGTGCTTTTTACTTCTTCTACCTTCATTTTTCCAATATCGTTCTTTTACTGCTATTTACACAGACTTTAGTTTGATCAATCTTGTTCTAATTTGGAGTGTTTTAATGTTTTAATTATTTTTGTGCACTTTTGTGTATGTTCGTATGTTGGTATGACAACTATAAAGTTTGTTAGGTACTTTCGATTTGACGCTGGCTGAAATCTGAAATGACTGGAACCTGTGCTGGAACGGAAATGACCATGTGCCAGTGAACTCTATAGTACTCACTGCCATGTGCTCGTTTAAGTGTTGCCGTCCGAAGGAAATAGATTATTTTTGGATACTGCCAACATAAATAATCTGGTGTTTTAAATTACGCGCCATTATACTTTCATCTAATGAGGAACAATCCAAGCCACTTCCTAATATATCCAATAAATGACGCAATGCGTACTCGGTTTAATTTCATTCTCAACTTTAAATAGTTTAAATTTCCCGATTTCCGAGAGTTTCCCAATCTCTTATTCGTAGAAATGAGCCAAATTGATAAAAAGGATTACGGTAGTTGGTCATTAAAGCAACAAGTTTTCATTTTACGTCCTAATTAACTTTGTTTATCCAAAGACATATTTTTTCGTATTGACATTGACGAACAAACAACCGAGTAATACAGCTGGTGCACTCTGGCGGTGGGAACATTCTTTTTATTTTATCCGCCAGAGTGCACCAGCTGTACTCGGTTGTTTGTCCGTCAATGTCAATACGAAAAAATATGTCTTTGTATATACAAAGTTAATAATTAGGATGTAAAATGAAAACTTATTGCTGTGTACCAAAGTGCTCTAACACAGTAGGGCATTTATTTCCCAAAAATGAGCGTTTCCGACAAATTATTTAAAGGTTATATATGATACACTTTGAGCATGATATTAAACCGAGTATATACGCATTGCGTCATCTATTGGATATATTAGGAACTGGCTTGGATTGTTCCCCATTGCGTAGACAGTAACATGCAGATATCACAGTACACCCTCACTTACATTTCAAATCTTGAACAATAAATAAGTCATTCCAATGACAGAGACATAATAAAAGCAATGGCAACGAGATGTGCAATTTTCGATGAATATTTATAAATGTCGATCATACGAATGATTCATCGCAAGTTCTCGAGATGATGTGTATACTTCGATAATAGAATATATCGCATATTTTCATTCGAATAATCCCACCCACCAGTAACCTATGGCAACACTGCCAGACATATTTTGGTCAGTGTATGTGTGTCTCTTTCTTCCACTCGTTTCATTGCATTATTTCACATTATCTTTCGCACAAAATCATCTGATTTTTGGAAGGAAGGGAAAGGAACGAAACATTTTTGTGCATTGTCGTGCTGATTTGTCCAGCCGAGATTATACGGCAACAGTTGTAAATAGTGTGCAGTCTAAAAATGATTAAAAATCAACGTCTAGTGAAGAAAATACAAATATACAGTTTGTAGATACTTTGTCACGTCTTGAGAAGATTTGGTTATAATTTTTAATTAATAAAAAGAAATGTTAAAGTGATGGCACACAACTATAGTAAATTAATAACAAAAAATAATGTTCTTGCTGGACTGGGGGCATTAACAGCTATTTCATACATAACTTATTTAAGGAAATGCAAGAAAAGTTTAAAAGTGAACAGGTAATTTTTAATTAATTTGATTTGACCTTTACTCTGTGCAAGTCAGAAGTCAGTTAATCACATATTATTTATAAATATATTTGTTTTATTTAGGAAGAAACTGAAGAAAGAAGTAGAAGAGGAAGTAAAATATTTAATCACAGAAAAGAGTGAAAAGAAGACGAAAGCTCAAGTCGATAAACAATTTTTTGTTCAACTTTCTCAACTCTTCAAAATTGCAGTGCCGGGATGGGCTAGTCCTGAATGTGGTTTATTTTTTTTAATTGCCGCTAGTTTAATATCTCGATCGATATGTGATTTGTGGCTGATTGACAATGGAACAAAAATTGAAAGGTATAGATTTATTTGTTATTAGTAGTAGTGAAGCCCCCTTGCTTGCTATGATAAATTCTTATGGGAATGGCTGTGTAGGGTAGAGAGATAAACATAAGTATACAAATATTGTGTTAAAATGTGTAAACACAGTTAACGTGTTACACCAATTTTTCTTAAATTTATTGAAGTATCTATAAAGTTAAAGGCGGCTACTTTTGGTTGAGACATCCTGTATATATGTTTACATTTTATTCCATAACAAACAATTTTTTTTTAAATTAAGGTATAACATAATCATAATCTCATTATCCATGCCTCAGACATGAATAAGTGAGATGAAAGTTGGTTTTGTTTTAATTTGTGTTATGCATGTTTCAATGAACAACTATTAAAATTTAATTTAATGTCTAAAGGTTACCCATTTTTACTATGTAGAATTTTCACTTTATTCTTAATTAGTACTAGCAACATAAAGTTTAATGATAACTGCAAAAAATATCGCTTGGATTATTTCCATAACAACAAAATTCAGAATATTTCAATGAATTTGTTCCTAATATTTTCCTAATAAATCAATAACAAGTGTAAATTATAATAACATTTATTCGGTCAGTAAAAATGTTACATGTCTCTTCACTGAGGAATATATAGTTATCTGAAAAATTAGATAACTTATCGCGAGACTTATTAGCTGATGCCACTGTCAAATAATAGATTAGTTACATATAAGTATAAATGAAATAGACTAAAGAAGAATTTTGTGAAAAAATAATTTTGGAACTCTTTTTTAATCAAAAATGTAAGTTGGAAGCAATTGACTGTAGTGTTATGTGCCGCCCTCTTACGGAGAGAGGTTTAACTGGTAGCAGAGCGATAGGAAGCCTGCCTAATATGCAACCAGTAAAACAATAGTTCACCGGTCGGCCCAGGGTGACGCTGCCTCATAGAATATGCCAGAAGGAGTAGAAACGTCTGGAAGGACAGACTGGATTATTCGAGTATAGCGCCACGGATATATAAGAAGCGGATCCAACGCACAGAGTTCAGTTCTTAGATGATATGAGTAATCGGATAAGATAAAGAACTGTGTGTATGTTGTGAAATATAGTGGTGAGTCTATAGTAGATAAAAGCTGTAGTTAGTGCGTTATTATAAGGATCGATTATTGTAACTTAAGTGATTAATAAATCAGTGGTTAGTAGAAAATGTGTGTTGTAATTATTGAACCTACGCTTGGAGGTGTTTACTACAGTGTGCAAACACGTAACAGTATTATGACAGGAGCTGCTATCATTTATGTTTATAGTTTTGGGAGAGAGTAATAAAACAATTAGATACGAACAGGCCATGAGTGTATTACTACTTTTTTTCACATTCATAAAAAATATACATATAGTGGTGCGATTGCCTTGTGATCTTAGGTTGAGTGAGACTGTCAACCATTACCTACCACACTCTGATTGTATGGTGAAGAATTTCAAGATAATGTTTTCGTGAGGTTAATGTATTACATTTGGCATGTGAATTGAATAACCCTTAATGCAAATTTATGTATATCTATAGACAAAACTGAATAATTTCACTAAATAAAATCTATAGAATGACATTATAAAAATTAATCAGTTATATACGTGTTAATAAAGCAGTAGAAATATCTTGAATACATTTGCAATTCTAATATTCTAAAAATTTGTGAAACTATTGTTATGTGCACGACTACGCCACTGGAAAATTAGAGAACGGCGCCAGAAAAGTCGCGAATGTTTGGACGGAATATTCTGGAATGTTCTACTACATTCAACGTGGGTATATATAGGGACTGAATTGGCACACTGGAACAGTTTGATACGAGACAAGCAGGTAAATAGATGGAATAAGAATAGTAATAAGCTGTGAATTATAGTAGTGAGACTATAGTAGATTAAAAGTATAATTAGTGTGTACTAATGTGTATAAGGACTTAATTATTGTAATTAGTTGATTAATAAATCAGTGATTTGTGAAGATTCTTGTTGTAATTATTGAACCTACTGTTTACTGGAGATTGTAAACATGTAACACTATTTATGCAAGACTTACTTCTGTATTTGGCATAAATTATTTGTTAATTATTTTTCCTTTGGATGAATGTCCTATGTAGTTTTTTCCACTAAAAGCGAGACTAATAGTGTGTCAGTGTGGTAGTAGTGCCAAATTATTCACATTATTCTTAATTACTTTTTTTGGGGTGATCACCTTTTGTAATTTTCACAAAAAGCATGGCTGTATCTGTTTTTTTTTTCTGCAAAACAGTCTACTTCTTTATTATAGTTCTATGCCATAATACTCAAATAATCACCACTCTATATAATAAATCTCCAAGTTCATAACCAAAATATTTAATTTCGAACTTTTATAATAATAGTAATAAAACGCCTTTATATAAAGAAAAATTTACAACTGTAAAACCTTCGAATTAGGCGAAGTTTAGCCTGAGAGAAGAGAAGAAAAATATAGAAAACAAGTTAGGTATACAAATAGGTAGAGAAAAGCCATATAGACATAAATATGTAGAAAACAAAATACAAGAGAAAGAAAACATAGAACATTATCGAGCAATCTGAAACATTTTTATTTGTACATCACCTCTATTGAAGATAGAGAAGCTGAAGTTTACGTTTACGTTTCTATATGCTGAAACAATTCCAGCTTAGAAAGAAAGCTCACAGTATCAGCTGTTTCTATATCACCGCAAATTCCATGCTGCGATTGTGCATGATTTAAAACTTGCATGTGACGAGACAGTAGTTTATACCATTATGTCATCACAATGTTTTGAAACAGTAGAACTAAGATTGTACTATTATTAATATATTATTAATTAATATAGTGATTAATCAATATTCATAGATTTTATTGTATAAAAATATATAGTCGCAATATATAGTGGCTTAAATTAAATATCTAATATATAATATGTAAGAAAATATATATAGAAACTACAATAAATAATCAACTAGGGTTGCCACCCATCACAGTCCCATATTGTTCCATGTTTTATACCACATCCGAAAGCAACCTAAAATAAATTATAGCATTACAGGAACAGAGCAGGGCTCTTGGACCTCATTTGTCCTTTGAGTGCACAATGTCCGATTTTCCTTGCAAATATCTAGGCATTTTTAAATAAATTTATTATTCATTGAATTTCTAAATGTTTGGAAAATGGGTAACCCTGAATATTTTTTAATATAGGAGGTGGACTCCCAACATTATTACGGTCCTTTTCTTTTCGGTCGCACTACTGCACTTTACGCCGCAAACTGAAAAACTTACGTAATAATTCCAAAAAACAAAATTTATTGCATAGATGGATACAAAAGTAAAATAAAATGCTTACAAAAAAACAAAACGAATGTTTAAAAATAAAATCGTTTTTCTTAAATGTCTTTCTCCATTGGGGGATACAAGCAATTATTGCAACTTACAGTTTTGCTGCTGTGCCCCTTGCAAATAAATTGTTGGCATCAATTGCAAGTAAATTTTATGTTTTTGTGAGCGCTGCACATATGGCATTGCCCAATACAATTTTGGATAACTGGTGCCTCAGAAGGTGGGCGATATTTTGAAAGAAATTCTGTTTTCTTTTCTAAATATTTTCTTCATCTTTGCTAATGTAAAACTGGTGATCAGTTTTGGCTATTTCCACACATTCTTCTACACTTTCAAAACCTTCATCTCCAGACAGTTCTGATTCTCTGTTATAGTTATTCACCTCAATATTTTCATCCTCTTCTTCATCTACATCGCTAAAGTCAGCTTCATCTTCCTCGATATCTGATTCTGATAAATTAGCAATTTCTTCTAATTCTTCAGTCGTTAGGTATTTTCGATTCCTAAAATAGCAAAAGAAATTTTTTAAATTGTTTGACATTCGATTAAATTATGGAGATAGATAATAAACTTTATTGGAACAAGTTTCCAAAAGGCCATCTACCTAGGTCTTTCAGCCAGTGGTAATACATATTAATTTTTCCAAATTTAACTTATAGATAGATAATATACAGATTTAAATTAAAAAAAAAAAAAAAACAAACGATAAATGCATAGAACAGTAATTGTATCGTATAAGCAATGTATTTAAAGTACGCAAAACATCGATTTTATTTCAGTGTCTATTAACTTCCATCAGCAACTCTGCGATTGTTTTTTCTGGGTAACGTCTCTTTCTTCAAAGGTTTTCTGGTATCGGTGCTAGCAGGGGTCGAATAATTTGCAGATTATTTGGTGATTGGGAGAATTTGGTAAAGGGCTTTTGCAGTCGGGAGAGAATGGGATCAATGTGTGTCATTTCGTAGAGGAAATTGTTGGAAGGATTATGAAGAGGATTTTGAGGGTGACGAATTTTTGTTATTGGACGTAGACAGCTTCTTTCAACCACTTCAATGTTGTTAAGTGTGGGTCTTCTACAGGTACTAAATAGAATATATCCATATTCAATAACTGGCCGACATATTATTTTATAAACGTCTAGTCCAGTTTTCCTACTGATACCCTTATTTTTGTAGGTCAAGGACCGGAAGTGCCTGGCTCTAGAAATGTTTTTTTTCTTAATTTCTTGGATGTGTGTTTTAAAATTTAGTTTGCTATCCAACTTTATTACTAAATATTTAGCTGTTCGGGATGGTTTTATGCTATTATTGTTAAACATGATTGTTGGTGAAATGTCTGTTATTTTATGGTGGAATGGGTTTTAATCGCCATTTATTAAACCAATTGGTAATGCGATCAACCTTGTTCTGCAGGGTAATTAAGTTATAAAATTTATGAAACTCAACAAAAATCAGACGGAATTTTACTTAGTAGAATGAAGTAGTTTCTTCCGGATCTTGCCGTGGTCGTCGAACTTGACTTGACATTTCGCTGATCATCCTGTCAGCTTCTTCAGAAGGATTCTAAAGACTGAATTTTACTTACATGATGAGGCGCGCTGCGGCATGGAGTACCGCAATTTGGAACTTTTAAGTTTCAATTACAACTGACAGAACCCGCTAAAAGCCACGATTCCTACGTACTGTGTGGCCTAATATAGTCATTTGAACATACCTCGATAGGCACTGGTATGCAACCCACAATATTTACGAAATCTATAAATAACTAAAAATGCGGTATAAAATGCCGCTGCGCGATCGCCAGAGGGTTGAAAAAAAATCAATATTTCTTGTATTATCGAGCAAGAAGCAAAAAAATTAGGGGTTGAAAATTTTTTTTTGAGATGACCTCTAGTGTAAAAATCTCCAGGAGAAAAGTTGTGGAACATGAAGAAACTCACAAGACAATGTACTTATTTTTCCTTAACGATTAATACAAAAAGTATAGCGCGCTCCAAAAGTAGCACTGTACTTGCGCTTCTGAATGAACACGAATCCACGTACGCATAATAACGGAGTGTCTAGCAACCGGAAATTATACGGGATTTTTATAGTACCCTTGAAAATGCGGGAAATTTGGGCCATACCTTTGAAAAAAACAAAATTTTGGATATAAAAAATTTGAGGTGAATTGCATAAATAATCTTCACTTCCTTAAAAACTACAGGAAAAAGAGTATTTACATCCGATTTTGTAAAGAAAGTGCTGTGATAAAATTTTTAAATGTTAGGCAGCTATCTGGCCGCATCAACCTCGTGTTCAAGTGATTTGGATGTCATCCTTTTGGGCCCATTTAAAAAATATTTCGACTGCTTGCTTTATAGCTTGTTAAATCCGACATCAGGGGTTAGAACTTACAATTAGTCTTATATTTATTGTCCCTAATTACGGAATCAAATGGTTTATAGTCTGCAAATATTTGCAGGTTGCATTATAATGGCATAAACTTCACAGTAGTATCATTAAATTCTATGGCTTTATAAGTGCACAATGAGAGCTTTTTGTTTAGTATTTGTCTGATATGTTGATACATACGGGAACATTTTAAATTCCAGATATAGGACACGGATGCCTTTCAGCAAACATGTGCTTGCTTAAAAAAAGGACCATTTTTTTTATAACCTCCATTTTGCCCCCAAGGCCAACAATAATACAGGATATTTTTATTTTTGCGCATAGTTGTAGAAAACCAATAAAAATCTTATAATAGTATAGATGCAAAAAGCCCCAATTTCTTTTTAGTTTTTGAATAAAAGCAAATCTAAACTTTATCTTATTAAGAATTTTTCTCAAAAGTGTACTTGGTAGGTATTCATCATTTTTAATTGATAATGTGGATAATATATCTGGCGCTTACATAAATGGGGGCAGTTTAATCAAAAATGAGTTGTACATAGAACTTTTTGATTTTTTACAAAGAAGGGACGGTTATTAACTTGCTTGGTATGCTAAAGCTTTTATAGCTTAGTAAACTGGAGAAATAAATACAAAAATCTAAGAATAAAAATGAAACATTATATTTTGCCGATACGATACGAGCCAAGCAGTAAACAAATATACAGTGTGTCCCAGTTTATGTGTTACATGATATTCTCTGTGATTTTTGAGATAAATTTTTGGTTGAAAATCCAGTCTGACTTAGTTTTTCTTGTGGGATCCAATGCTGTTGAGAAACCGATTTTTTAAAATCATTCAGAATGGCCGACGTTTGCATGATTTTAAATGACAATAAAAGTAAAGTAAAAATATCCATGTAAAATTTTAAATATAACTTCCGGTTTACACGGAAATGACGTTATGTTTCCCAAATAATAAATTTAAAATCAAAAAATTTCATTTTTCAAAAAGTCTATTATTATTAAATTGTATTGGAAGAAAATAGGCAATAATGTTTTCTTAAAAAATGTTTTCTTAAAATGTTTTCTTAACCGCCTCTCAAGTTACCGAAGTAACTCCCTGGAAGATCTCAAGGATCTTGTGCTAGGTAAAGAGAGACGAGGACCTACAGTTTAGTGTGGACTCGGAACCACTCTTGGGGCAATTTTTTTAATGAAAAATTGTTTCGCCTTGCGGGAATCGAACCCACTTCGCTAGGCAACTCAGTTTGCTAACCAAACGCTTTAACACACTGAGCTACCGACGATTCTATTGTTTTGTATTTCTGTGTTATTAAAGTAAAAAATAAAAATAAAAATCAGTTTTTAAAACTTTCTCACAAAATATCAATTTTAGGCGCATAGTACCTACCTTATCACTTTTTTACTAAGAATTGTGCGATTAATGTGACGGTATGAAAAAAAATGGGGTTATTAAAAAAAAATTTTTTAGATTATTTTCAATTTAAACATTAGACGAACGATCGAATTAGCATTTCGCTTGGAACTTTGGATAAATGGTTGGATTTTTATGAAACCTTCTGTATTGTGTTTGTATTATTATTTAGAAAAAAGTCCCTAACTTCGATTTTGTCACTTGTTCAAAAATTGTTAAAATAATAAGTATGTTGTTAATTTGTTAACTTGCAAAAGACGAGCAAAATAAAGCAATAAAAGAATTTTTGTGTTTTTTACTAAAAGTTAATGACTTTTTACTATTGTTTAATTTTTTGAAAAAACACGTCGTTTCCGAGATAAAGTGATGTGAAATTTTCCAAAAAGGGGAGAGGAAACCATAATATTACTTATATAAAAAATCCGAAAAAAATTGAATAAATATATTTTTAAAATACAAAACTTTTTTTCATTATCAGTTTTTTCATAAAAGGCATACCTGCAAAGTTTTCCGGAAAAACAGTAAGAACTTTGATAAGGAAAATTACTAAAAAACATTTTCTTAAAAATCTGAAAAAATTCACAATAGTACAACACTTAATTTTAAACAATTTTCGTATCTAATAATTTTTTTAAAATGCGTATTTTCCGAGATACGAACATTTGTGAGTGAATTAATAGTTGTATATTTTTTCACCAAAAAATGTTCAAATCTCAAATAACATGCATTTTAAAAAAAATTAATAGATGAAAATTGTTTACAATTAAATATTCTACTATTGTGATTTTTTTCAGATTTTTAGGAAAAAATTTTTCAGTGATTTTCCTTCTCAGTTTTTGCTATTTTTATAGGTTAGGTATTCCGGAAAACATCACACGTATGCTTTTTCTGGAAAAGTCAGTATAGGAAAAAGTTTTGTAATGCTTGACTCGTGAAGTTTACAGTTCTATACTTACTTTCGTACTGTGATGAAAAAAATATAAGGGAATTTTTTGGAAACTACCGGGAATATGCGGGAAATATACGGGAATTTCTAGGTTAGGATTGTTAGACACCCTGAATAATAATAATAATGAACCACTTTATTTCTGCAATATAGGGTGAAGTATATATTATTTATTCTTACACTTAATCTTAGAATGAGATAGGAGTCACCCTAAGCAAGAAAAAGCAAAAAAACATTTTCAACCTCTGAATTTTTTTATCAATAACTCGAAAAATATTAATTTTTAAAAAAGTTCATGTAAGATAAATTGTACAGAATTTTGAGACCTATCAATTTTTTTTTTTTTTAAATTTTAAGTCACAGGAAGTGAGATATTTAAAACACCATATTTCCCCCCTTTTTTTGATAGGACAAAATGGCAAAAATCCCTTGCAGACCTAACTATCTGATAATTCAAAATAGACACACCATAGCACACCATGATCAGTCATAATGTATGTCTTTCTGATTTTTTTGGATGTCAGTCGGTATTGCAGAGGCAGAGGGAGAAATATCGCTTTTTCCATTTTAAAACTGATAAAAAATTATCTGCAACATACAATAAATGCAAATAGATTATCTTAAATTTATTACCTATTATTAAATATTAGACTTTAGCATATAGGATTATTAGTATAATATACTAATTTTTCCTATGCTTAGGTGCTCTTTTTGTTTCTTCATTTTTCTTTTTATTTATAAATTGTTGCTTATGTTTATCGTATAAGGACGTAGTGACCCTAAGGCCTATATTTGTATGTAACAGAATAAACTTTTGTTTTTGTGAAATTTATTTTATTCTGTAATAAGTACGAAAGGGATGGATGTAGCCTTTTGAGAGAGACCCTGTCTATGTAGGTATGCCTAGGGGCCTCAAGTGTCTTAATCCCCTGCTGGGATAACTACTCACTTTGTTAGTGAGACAAGAGAAACTGTAGTCTTGTGCAATCCCTTGTAGTCTTTGTGATATTGTATAGTTATTTTATTTGGACTAATTTTATTAGAAAAATAAACTTATGGTATTTAAAGATGTGCCTTTGTATAGAAATTACTCCTCAGGTCAAATTTATAGTTCGAATTTGATGATACTTCTATGTTCTTTAAATTATGAAGTTAAATTGATAAATAAAAGAGCAATTAAATAAAAAGAAAAATGGGGACAATTTAAATGATCATCATGTCCTTATGTTTAAATATAATTAATCTACGATAATTAAACTAATATTATGTCAGTTACATGAAAAAAATTAATGCATAACTAAGAAGAAATATATAAGTAACCTTATTTTAAATAAAATTACATTAAAATTATTACTTTCATAATATTTTAATTTCACTGCCCTTAATATATTCGATGTGTTCTGAGCTAAAACTTTTATGAGCAACTGAAATATTATTTTAGCCCTAAAATTAATAAATGCGCATTAAAAAAATCGGCAGCTACTAGAAGCGGCTGAAACCTTCCCACTCGGTGGATCTTTGAAGCCGAAAAGAGCATTAAATTGTGTGACAAAACGGCACTAAACGTAATCCGATCTCATCCAAAACCTTTTCAGATCTTCTGGGGCACTAAAAAAACCCTCAACTTAATGAATTTACAATCATCCATGCGAGTTATTACCTACATTATCGCTCGCTGAATAATATACTATTAGGATATTAACAATATTAACAACTTTAACATCACTTGAACGACTAAGAAAGTCTAGTTATCCTAAATACTACAGATTTGTAAAGCAACAAACTGAAAATTGGTAAAGTGATAATCTATAATAAATTCACCAACAAAGTTACAGAAAGCATATGATATTGATATTGTTACATCTACCTTTAAAGTTTGTGACAATCCACTAAAAGTTACAAATATGCAGAATCCTATTAACATGACATGACACCAACGTTATCGGATGACAAACGATGACAATGACAATAGTCAAAATTTGCTCATTGCAATCCGATCGCTCGCGGCTGTCTTTGTTAAATGAAACATTAGCATTTCAGTACTTTTACTAGATTTTAGAGGAATATTTGTAGTTTAATTCTTCGATTTGTCTGTATATATATTTAAAAAATTTTGAAACTGGAAGGAAACAAAAAATGACTGTAAATATTGTAAATGTGCAGTATAAATTGTAAACGATAATAAAATGATGATAATGAAATAGTTTTAATGAATTTTTAAAAAATGGCACTAAACGTAATCCGCTCTATATCTAGAGCAGTGAAGAAACCCTCACACGTGAATTGACACGTGATGTGACAAGTTTCACGGCGTAATGGCTACGCGCATCGCATCGATCATGTCATGCGAAATGCAATCTATGCTTCATATTTACTTTGTTTTTAATTTTTTTTACGGAAACCAAATCGAAAGGGTGGAAGTGTGATATATCGTTGAAATCAGAATTTTAACTGCTTTTCATTACAAACTGAAAGTAATTATAAAATAAACAACTTGTTGCGTCAAAATGGCACTAAACGTAATCCGATCTCAACCAAAACCTTTTCAGATCTTCTGGGGCACTAAAGAAACGCACATGCAAAATTTCACTCAAATCCGTTCAGCAGTTTCGGCGCTATCGTGCTAACACACATACACACACACACACAGACATTTTTCAAAAACCACTTTTTTGGGTTCCTAGGACCTCAAAACGTAAAGATTTGATGTTGTCTCAATTTTCGTTTTTGAACCGATTTTAGTAACCTCTCACAATTTTATTGTGGAGAGGTTAAAAAAGATAAACTACACACTATAAGATGTAAGCTTTTCAAATCTTGGGATGTCAGACATGTTACATGTACAACTCGGTTAGCGTTAGCTATTGTACCTGATTTTGCGCGGTTTCAAGAAATTGTTGGTTAGGTTCGTTTTAGTTGTTAGTTGTTTAATTAGTTAGTTCGTTTAGTTACTATTGTATTATTCTTATTTTGTTTTTTACCCATACTTGTTTGGAAAATAACATTTTGTTTTTATGTGTTTTCGAATTGTCATTTTGTTATTTCCATATAAATAAAAATATAAAAATGTAATAAATCATTTCATTTTTTTTATTTCAATAAATTAGCTTTATTTCTTTGATATATAGGTTTTGTCCTTTAATTCCTTCAACCATATTTTTAGGGTAAAAGTACGCTTTAATATGTTATTTATTACTTATAATCTATACGAGATAGTGAAACAATTAATATACTTAATAATATTTAATCATTATTTTAGTGCACGAACAGTAATGGTAAAAATATCTTATTTTAATGCGCAGAAATTTAATATATTTTGCACAGCTACTTACTATAATGCGTATTTAAATCTTATATTGTTAAAATAGATATATTTATTTATTCCGAGGTTTGTCATATTTTAATGCCCAAAATAATAATTTTAGTGCTTAAAGTATGTGGAATAATGCGTGCTTAAATCATATCCAAGAAAAATTACCAATTATTCATCAGAGTAATATATTTCTTGGTGAAATTTACACCTTTTCCCCGCTTTGTTGTCTAATGTAGTCAGCATGTAGTCTCATGTAATATGTAGCCTTAGGGACGGGCAATTTTCAAGTGGTAACTCCCTCCTCCAAGTCCAAAAAAATTATGTCTATCTATATATTATGCACAAAAACTGCTCAATAGTGGGCGAAAATATTAATGAACTTCAACCAACCAAGTTGGCTTATTTTAGATGATTCTATGATGTCTTATTTAAAGTTCCTTGCGGACCTGAAACTGAAAATTCAGGCAATATGAAGTTGTTTAAAAAAATTGAATTGAATTTGAAAAAAATGGTGAATTTTAATAATGTCAGGGAATATAAACATATTGAAAGGTTGAAATTTAAGACTACGAATTGCAAGTTCCAGGTGACTTCAATTTTGCCATGAATGTAAGTAAAGTCTAGCTTTGAGCATTGCGACTACAGTAGTGTCTTTATCAGACCTGGAAGAAAATTAAAACAGTCATGGTACACGTGGTAAGGTCAGTGAATTTAATTTTGAAGAATTATCAAGGCAAGGGAAATTTATTACAATGCAATAATTTAAAAGCGGAAGTACAAATGAATTTTTGAATGAACACACAAAAAAATAATGTTCAATTAACTGGATATATCAGCTTAACCTAAGTATATTTTTTAAATGATCTTGATTACATAGAAGGTTTATAAGAATATATCGAATTGGCTTTACATCCATACATAAATAATTGTGCTCATCCTACTAGTGAAACTTGCTTAGACCGTTTTTACATAAGGAATAATGTAATAGAACTTATGGATTATGTAAAGTTATATCATTCAAGTGTAACATTACTGATCATTATCCAATAACTGCTATATTTATAGAATTAAAAAAAGGTAAGGGATATATATAAAATAACCAAAATCCTGGAACTAACACTGACTAATTTCTGTTTTTTTTTTAACCAGTTGAAGTTTTATGTCAATAAGAGTATTGAATATATAAAAACAAGCAGGAAAAAAGTAGTTTTATGGAAGTTGTCTTAATAATTAAATTCTATTAACAAAAAAAAATAACTATAAGAAATCATATATGTAGAAATAAATTATAAAATGTACAGAAACAAATTAACTTAATTAATGCTAAGAACTAAAAAATGTTACCAAATTACTGATATTAACAAAAATAAAAACACATCCAAATTCATGGGAACTATATAAACACTATTTATAATTATACTAAACCGAAAGAACCTATATTATTATATGTAATTTTATATAATTATTACAGTTTATTTTAGTTTTATTGAAAATTTAAATACGTTTTGGAATAACTAGTTAATAATAATGTTTATTGCACCATGTTGGTTGGATATAATTAATGTATATATGGTAAGTCAGGTGCAAAAATCACAATTTTTAAATAATAATGAAAATAACAAAAATTATGTATACTTCACATATATAGTAATTTTAGAAAAGAGCTAATGATTAACATGCGCCAATCATTAGCCATGGCCATAGAATAAGCAACCACGAGAAGCACGAGTAAGCAGTCACGAGCGAGAACATGAAGATGGCAGATTCGATTCTGTCAAAACATAGTTTAGACAATCAGGACTCCATCAGGAGCTTACCAACTATGCATGAGAACGATCGTTCAAAATACCACACTAGACATTTATTTTTTGTGAATATGGACTTCTGCAATTGATTACCCAATAGACGCTATTAGTGTGACGTTTCATCCCCACCTCAATGTTTCCATACTGAATTAATAGTGAACCTTATTGCCTCTTAACATACAGACACATAAAAATATATTTCCAATTTTCTTACTCAATAAAAATAGTATTGAAATATTGTTTTTAATTATTGCCAGTGAAATTTATTTCTTCCTATATTAAAACTGTATTAAAAAATATTTTGGATTAAGATTTAGCAATATTGTAATTTTACTACGCATTCGTTTATCAATTCGGACGTGACTCGAAGCTTGTTCACGTTGTTTTCTGACGCGGACACTACGGAAAAGTTGTTATTTAACTTGTTTACTGTAACTCATCGACTTATATATCGTCAATACTGTAATTGTTTTGAATATTAAAATGGCAGAGAAACATGTTATAAAGCTATCTACTAATGCAGTTTTCTAAAGAGTACACAAAGGCAAAGATTAGTATACGAAAGAAGTTTAAGCTCAAATACTGTATGCACAGTACCTTTAGGTCATTGACTATATTTTTCAATATATTGTTAAAAAAAATTAGATTGCAAAACTCGTAGCATCTTAGCATTTTTAATTATACGATTGCCCTTATGGACGGCACAGACATGTACTTGCTAATGGGTTCCAATATAAAGTCTCAATTTGCTTTTACATCAAATAGCTAATATATTACTTTGTTTTGTGTTTCAGTGCAATTATATCCATGGACAAACAATTATTCAAGAAAAGACTTATCGTTTACTTTATGGCAATACCAGTAATATCAGTCGTTAATAATGTTTTGAAATACTCCATTGGTGCCTTAAAGATACAACTACGGACAAATATGACCAAGAGGTTATACGAAGATTATCTTAAAAATTATACCTACTACAGAATGACAAATCTAGACAACAGAATTGCTAATGCAGACCAGCTTTTAACAACAGATGTGGATAAGTTTTGTGAAGGTGTTGCTGATCTGTATTGTAATACTGCCAAACCATTGTTAGACATAAGCATCTACGTATATAAATTGTCTACCACATTAGGGGGAGGTACTCCTAGCATCATGTTAGGATATCTTGTGGTTTCTGGGCTTCTTTTAACCCACCTTCGGAAACCAACTGCCAGGTTAACAGCAGGAGAACAGAAGTTAGAGGGTGAATTTAGACATATTAATTCTAGGCTTATAACCCATTCAGAGGAAGTCGCGTTTTACAATGGTAATTTAAGGGAGAAGGCAACCTTATTGGCTAGTTACAATAAACTTTTAAATCACTTGAGAAAATTCTTAAGGTTCAAAGTATGCATGGGTATAATAGATAATTTAGTTGCTAAGTACTTTGCGAGTGTGGTTGGTTTCTGGGCCGTGTCATTGCCATTTTTGTCTCAAAATCACGAGTTTTCAAAAGACGCACATACTGAAAGATCTCGATTGTATTATACGTATGGTAGAATGTTGGTTAAGCTGGCCGAAGCTATTGGTCGGTTGGTGTTAGCTGGGCGTGACTTGACTCGACTGGCAGGTTTCACTGCAAGAGTAACCCAATTAAGAACTGTTCTAGGAGAATTGAATGAAGGAAAATATCAGAGAACGATGGTAACCGGTGCAGAAAATTTGAAACCAAACGGTGGCAAATTAATTTTTAAAAATAATCTCATTAAGTTTGATAAAGTTCCTTTGATAACGCCTAATGGAGATGTATTAATTTCTGAACTGACATTTGAAATTAAGTCTGGAATGAATGTTTTGGTGTGTGGTCCCAATGGGGCTGGCAAGTCTTCCTTATTTAGAATATTAGGAGAACTGTGGCCTTTGTTTGGTGGAGAATTGACAAAGCCTCCACGCGGTAAACTTTTCTATATTCCTCAGAGGCCTTATATGACTCTTGGGTGCCTTAGGGATCAGTTAACGTATCCTCACTCCGGTGCAGAAGCCGCAAGGAGAGGTGCTTCTGATGAGAAACTGGAAGAATACCTTCGAAGGGTCCAACTAGGGTATCTTTTAGAAAGGGAGGGAGGCTTGGATGCGGTGGCAGACTGGTTAGATATTTTAAGTGGTGGGGAAAAACAAAGAATAGCAATGGCTCGACTATTCTACCACCAACCGCAATTTGCGATTTTAGATGAATGTACGAGTGCTGTTTCTGTAGACGTTGAGGGTAGCATGTATAGATATTGTAGAGATGTAGGTATAACATTACTTACAGTCTCGCATAGGAAGTCATTGTGGCAACATCACGAGTATGTTTTACATTTGGATGGCAGGGGTGGATATTCTTTTAATCCAATTGAAAATTGTACAGAACAGTTTGGTTCATGAGTCTAATAGTGAAATTTAGGGAAATAAATATAATTGTACACGGGATTATTTTGTATTATAAGATATATTTTATAATTTTATTTATGGTTAATTGGTGAAATATACAATCAGTAATTTATTATATAAAATAGTTAATTATATTCTTGCAAAATATTTTATTCTAACAGATAGCTGTAAACTAGGAACATCACTGGATATAAAATTGGGTTTCTTTAAGTGCCGAAACTAACAACATTTTCTTGAGCAGGCACACCTCGAATATTCCACGAAACTGAAAATAAAAGTTGCTTATAATGAATTAATTATGTAGAAACTAAATGGTTATGTAATATAGATGCCAAAGGAATGTACTTTCTTTTTCGTAAAGCAAATTTATTTTATGTTGTAAAGCTGCATACTACTTTTGCATTGTCAATGCAGCTCATTTTTCCGCTAATTGAAGTGGATATCGCAAAATGTCAATATGCATGTGCACAATCTATATTTGTTTTCGTAATGGGTAGTGTCAGCTTAGAGGCTGGTTTTTGCTGGTGAAGGATTGTGTGTAAGATAGTATCGTATGAAATAGTTTCTTGTACTTCTGCATTCTTGAGGTGGCATTATAAATCATGTAATATAGTGACGAAGTCTCATTTTTGCTACCAAGATCTTGTCGGCCGCTCAGTGTTTTTTTTTGTGTAGATCCATCCAGCTATTTCTGTATTGCTAACTAACCGATGCAGTTTTGTGACTGGTTGCCTTCATGTAATGCATTTTATGCGGATGTTCCTTCAAAGATGCATGACCCAAGAGCAACCTTATTACTATTCTCAACTGAATCTTGCCTGGCATAAGCAGCTATTGAACACTTTTTGTGAACAGTTCGATTATAAAAATTTTGCCGTGTCTACTAACAAATTGTCATCATTTTTATTATATCTTGTAATGATCATCAATTTCTCGCCGTTAGAAAATATGTACTGCTCAACATTGGAACGGTTTGATACAAAATAAAGATAAACGTCTATGATTTCTCTGCATGATTTTACCAAATTAGCCTTTAACTTTAACTAAAAATCAAAATCATTGGTGTTCCATGGAATTCTGAAAAAATACAAAATAAAAGGTAACTTGTTAATTTGATGTCTCCTATGAGCAGGTTAGTTGTAACTACGCTCAGTGATTTGGCCTTTCATTTGTATTTTGATTTAAATTCTAGGATTTGTTTAAACTATGCTACATTTTCAATGTGACATTGTTGCTTGCAATTGCATGCATAGATAGACAGAACTATCCTTCATAAGATTTTCATGTAACAGTGCATTTTGATGAAATTTTAAATGGTAACACAAGGAGTAAATATCTTCATGATGGCAATGAATTTCAGTGTATTTGGTTATAACATGTAACAATATGACACCACTAATTTAACCTAACCCTTAACATATTTTTTAAACAAACCTTCACGGTTAAATTTTATGAAGCCACCTTAGTACTATCACGGATTCAGTTTTGAATTGTAAGGAATTGGGCAAGAAGTTCTAATATCTTGTCCTGGTATGTCAAATGTGGTCTTCTTACACGACTGGTGCCCAACATGGAGCTGGGAAAATTCATGGCAATCGTAATTGTAATATTATATTATACCTACATCTTGCTACATATATACAAAATGCTTAGAATTGTGGCACAAGTTATTAAATTTCCAAAATATAGGAAATTTTGTCTTCTTGGCTAGTGTTGAGAATGGACGTTTGTAGATAGACATCTTATCAAAATTTTACATTGCTTGACTGTATATATATAAATTCATCAAAAGTAGTTTTATATATCCTGAAGTAAACGAGTGCGAGAAAGAAAACAAAAATTAGGAACAGAAAATCAGATATACTCCTAGCACACTGTACACTTTGTGAAATATTATTTTTATCAGTATTGCCAGGTAAATGGTATAGCAGAATGTGATCGCGGTGAGATGGGAGTTCAAGACACTTTCATTTGTACCCCACTAATGTAATAATCATCTGTCTCACTTTCACATAAGCGATTTTTGTTTTCTTTCTCATATTTGTTTACTTCAGGATATATAAAACTACATTTGCCGAATCTGTATACCCAAAAGCAATCAAGTCAGTATGCAGCTAAAGATGTTTTTTTTTTAAATTTTTCGGGATATATTAAATGACAATTGGAATCGTGTAATGTGACATTAGCTTGTTAATAAATTGCCAGATATTTTTATATTAGAATTAGGATTGGCATTTCTCTTGTTGATTTATGTATCTTTGCAAATTACTGAAGTAGGGACTTATGATGCCTTAGTAAATTTTAAATGTCTTTTGTACTGAAAGCAGCTGAAATTAACATTTGCCACAAAAATCCTGAAATTACCTCGTATTGGTTATTGTTAGCATTTTTTTACAATCAATAATTATTATGATACGTTATTTTTTCCCTGAGGAAAAGGTATCTTTCAAGTAGATTGCTCTGACAATAATCCAGAGGTAATTACATTTATCACTTCCCACCATGACTGAAGTCAACCGAGGCATGCAATTGCATCTGAATTCCGAATTGTCTGATTGCTCGGGCAAGTAAAATTCTGTCTTTGTCACCAAGTTGTTTTCCAAGTTGAATTTTTATAAGTTTGATTTATGCATATTACATTTATCAAACGAAATAAATATGAAAAAATTCTTTTTTAAAAATATATTGCATATTTTTATTTAAAAATAAAATACGGGTGTTATTATATAATTCTGATTCCAGGGATCAGGTATGATCTTTCAATAGTTAACTTTGCCTTTGAGGGCATTCATATTGCTACAACCCATATCATAATTGTCACAACTTTGGTACATAGACACCGATGCGTGATTTGCAAATTTGTGTTAGCTATTGTCAGTACCTATAGATTATCCTAAATCCTCGTAGCCAATAATTCTGTCCTTGGTAATATTATAGATGATATGTTCCATGATATCCATCTCGACAAATAATATAACAATATCTATCTTACTCTCTACTAAAATAGTCACCAATGTGCTTTAATAAATGTTCATTGATGCCAACATGAAATGGAACACTTTCAAGTACAGTCCAGAAGAATCATAGCAACAAATTTTCTTAATAAATTGTGGTACCTTGGTACGTATGTGTTAAGTTAAACCCACAACTTTTCTCCTCTTTCTGGCTTTTATTTGGCACATCACACTTGTGAAATTTAAAAAATGTACTATCCTTGAAACCCTGAAGGGAGATTCTTAAATAACTTTCGAACAACTTTAGTGTTGGAGATCTCTGATTATTCCTTAATATCACGCACATTTTGTTTATATAAATATTTAATTTATGATGTTTGTAGATATATTAAATCCCGCTATTATTTATTAAAGTACTTTATTATTATAAAGTCTCCATAAACACTTTAACATATACACAGAAATTAAACTCCAACTGATGCCAACCTAACTACGTATAAACTGTCATTCCCTAGGGACAGGGCTGACCAAACAGGGATGTACAAATATTATAGTGTAAAAGCTAGCCTAGTACATTTAAGTGTTGTTATAACTTGATCTAACGATCATTCATGAAGTGTAGGTTCACCTGTACTGCATTACTAAACTTCCTTACCATAACTTTGACCTAAAAAATTATAAAATCAGTGTATATCCTTTTTTATAGAATGAAACATATTTTTCCAATATTGATGGAAAACAATGCATTTTTCATTGTTCTACAAAGGGGAATAATAAGTGTACTTTCAAACACTTTACCAGCACAGTTAACTCGATAAATAACTCTATTATCGAATATAAATCAAAGACATTCACACTGTAATGAATAAATTAAAATTACATGCAAAGATGAAAATTCATAACAATTCTGTGTGCGCTGTTTGCCACTATTCTGCAATCTGCACTAATTTACCTGAAACTGGAACAAAGGTAGTCATACACCATTTTCCTTGTTTAAGACGAGGAGAGTAAATAGGTATATTAAAAATAGAACAAACTTTATTATGGACTTGCACGTCTCGGTTGTCTCTGTCATAACTTCAGTAGGAAGCCTGTCATTAAGTGTCGTGCAAACACATACCTAAAAGATTATAATGTGAACAGTTGGCAGCCACATCAGTATTGCGCTTATAATAAAAACGGATAGAGCATGAAGTCCTTCTGATACATCAACGTTATTTTTATATAGTCATGAGGTGACCATTGTTTAGGATATTTGACGGTTGCTATATCATATTCTCAGAACATCTACAATCCACTGGACTTCATATAGTAAAAATAGAATTCAGTGATGCCCTCCCTGTTTTGCATCTTCGACAAAGACCATAGGATTTGGGAGATCGGCAAAGCTATCGAGCTGTGTACGTAAGCATCCATGGTGGCGACCTCTTATATTATGACTGTTGGTCATCGCTTTTTGCTGTGGTATATTCTTTTAGATATGTATTTGCAAAACAGTTCATACCTCCACAGGCCACCCTAATTTAAAAACATTAAGGATACGTAAGCATCCATGGTGGCGACCTCTTATATTATGACTGTTGGTCATCGCTTTTTGCTGTGGTATATTCTTTTAGATATGTATTTGCAAAACAGTTCATACCTCCACAGGCCACCCTAATTTAAAAACATTAAGGATACCTTATACAGAGTATAATATGCCTAATATCAAATCACTGTGATTTTGACTTTTCAGTATAGTGTGATATATTAACTGCAATCAAAGTAAATTTATGTAAATTGCATGAGGTTATGTGATTGGTATATAACCAGTTATTAGCATAAATATGTTGTTAAATGCTCAAAATGTGTTTTGTTGATACCCCTGTATCTTACAACTTTGATCCCAAATATTTAATCGTTAATCTCCTTATATCTGCCCAGATTATACAATTGAAGCTAGGTACAATTAAATTGATTTGATGTTTTAACACTTTGAAATATCAATTGTATGGTAAAACAACCAATTTTAGCTTTATTTAATATTCACTCCGGCAACAAATTCCTCTAATTCATATTAAAATTTGTAATAATTCGGTAAGAATTTAACTCGTTTCTTTGCCCGCACAAACTAATTAATCAGTGAACTTGCAACTCTAACAAGGAAGAATTTTTTCCCATAAATCAGTCCTATATACAATGTTCTTTATATAATTTGCACAATCGGCAAATGGTGCTCTCATAACAGACTAAAAGCTGAAAATTATTGAAAACTATGACTGACGTTGATGAATGTTGATAAAAATTATAATTTTTCAAATGTTTGAATGGAGGGCCGCAGATTCTAGACTGTTTTGTCGGGACCAATATGAGAAATCTACTTGCCCTAAAAAATGACTTTAGTGCTACCTCAATTCTTGCTATATGTTATTACTAGATACATTATAGTTGATTTCTTAATGGCAACACTAATAAGCTGGAAAGATTCCTTAGCCGTCGTTTTAATGCCTTAGTTCTACTATAATGAAAAAGACAAGTTGATAGATATGGTGAATTTAACCTAAGGTTAATAGAGTAGATATATTTTTATTTGTTTACTTGGTGTTCTATATTGGAAAAACTAGAAGTGCACTTCTGAATTTATGTGACTTTTTAGTTCATTTTAATACTGATATTACCGACCGAATATCTTTGTAAGTATATGATACAGCATGACAGGTAAGATATTTGACATTTGAATGTTCGTGAATTTCAGTAACATGTTGCCAGTAAAAGGAAATGTATCGCTATCAGTTGAAAATCATTTTTAAATAACCGGTTTAATTACGGAAATGATCAGGTACCTAAGTTTTTTAGTGGTTTTCAGGGAGCATGTATATTGTTACCTCGATTACTGTTGAAGATAGAAAGGCAGTTAAATGTTTTAAAAGATTTTATGATCTTTTCAATGTAGTCTAGGCGTCAGAGGTTGAATATCACTGGATTGATGGGATAATACCTAAGGAAGCTTTTTTCTTCTATCGCTTCTTTTTATGTTTAGAAAGAGATTTATTGAAAATGCCCCCTCCAATTCGGTTCGAAACATATTGTTTAAAGAATTTAAAGAAGAAATTTTAGTGTTTTTTAAAAATATCTCCGAAAATATCTATAATAGGACAAAAAATCAAGAATAGAAATTTATTCTGCACTAAATTCTCCATAAAAAAGGGCTCTACATTTTTTTCGATTGGTGTAATAGTTTTGAAGATAGAATCGTGCGTCCGACTCCCCTCGCGTGCCACGCTGCTATCGACATTTCTTGTTTACACATTATGCGATTAATTAATTGTAGCTACCCGTGCACCGCGCCGACGCGGCTAGGCGATTTGCACAAGGCGTTGACTGCATAGAAAATAAGAATCATGAAGCCCCATTAAACTGTACCTATTTCTGAAAAAAGCTTAATGACTGAGTGTCAAGAATTATTCTTTTTAACGTAATTAATGATTAAAAATTATGTTAGTATTAAAATTTCTTTAATGAGATCACTCGTGACGTGCATCACTTGAATTCTTGCCTCGACTTTAGTATTATTTTCAGCCGCAGTTGCCTATTTAGTTGTGTGAGAAGCAGTTTATGTGATTCTTTACATTTCCAGTTAGTGTTTCTGTCATTATTGTTTTATTTTTGTTTGGGGGTGTTTTTACAAGCAATAGATAAACTTTCTTTGAAGAAAGGTAGAAATGTGTGTGCAGCTAAAGACTGTAGAAACCAGGCCGACTCTGTCAGATCCATTTGTGCGAAGCCGGCCCTAATAATGTACCGCAGAAAATGGCCGAAGATCACGGAAATTTGCCACAACTGTTCTAAATTTTACGAAAGTTACACTTCAGGGTATTCGGTGGTGTAGTATCAACGCCACCTAAAAACGGTGGTGTTGGTAGTATATTAGGTGATGCGACAAGACCTCTACGACCCGTACGAATGGCTTTGTAAATGTTTAGTTGTGTGTAATACAATAGATGGCAGGACAAATAAAGTCTCGTCGTTACTTACGCATAGAAATACAGTTTACATACATACAATAGTTAATGCTCTGTAGATTTGTTTTATTTATATTTAAAGAGCCTTTTAGTTCGTTCTTTTTGTCATAGTGTGCCGTTTAGTTGTGTATATATACAACACTACATGCATAAAAGGAAATCCGCCTGTCTATGCCCAGTGAACTCTATACGTTCCATCGACCATACATTCACTGTCTATCATTGATTAGATAGTTATATAGCTGTCTATGCCTAGGTAATTGCAAGGGTATATTCCGGGCGCCATCTACTGAATTAAATAGAAACCAAGCACTTATGAAGCCCTCGATTAACATGACAAGCAAGTGCCGTGTGTCGGACCACCTAATATACTACACGGTGTGGTTTTAAGGTAAGCGTCCACTGATCGGAATCGCACGAACGATACGCATCGCACGGATAGGACTTTTTAATTAACTACCTAATTTTAAATAGGACTGCGTTCACACATCGCCATCGCGCTTCGGTATTTCCGATCGGGATTCCGAAAGACGAAATCAAAGCTATATTTTTGCGCATTAGACGCGATAAGCGGTGCCATTCGAACGAATAAGTCATGACGTCACGCTTAAAAGGCACTTAAAGACATTAGTGTAAGCCGCGAGATCGCAAAAATTTAACTCAAAAAATACCATACCAATACCGGGCAACTGTACGCAGGGCATCGATATTTCCGTATCAGGATTATATTAGAGGGTAATATTATAACTGATTTCTGTTGGTTTTTGGCGTTCGTCTGGGCAGCATAAATGAAATCATGAATGTAGCGATGTAGCAAGGCTTATACGACCTCACGATATTATGAAAGGGGGGTAAAAGAAATATAAATGCGACTTAGTGTGTGTACAAGAACGAAACACCTCAAAAAAATGTTTGGCATTAGCTCCTTTACCACTCCTATTATTAAAGGGAGTGAAAATATCTAATGGTACTTGAAATCTATCATGCGACATTCGAAAATATTGAGAGAACTTCATATCATCTTAAATTAAATCACGAAATATATCCGAACTTTGGTCTCTTTTTATGTTTATATTATGCACCCAGCTTTTCTTCTTTTTCTTTTCTTCTTCCTCTGACAATAAGCAGATTATAATAACATCTTCTTCATTAAATAACTGACGACGTAACGCGTGATCCTCTTAACACCAGTTAGTTAACTGCAGCACTGTGACTGCAGAGGCAAAATGCCGATACCGATGATCCGGAGCAGTAAATAAATCCGATTCGTGCGATGCGTACCGTCCGTTCGATGCCGATCAGTTTATAGAAGCAATAAGTAGTCATACCACCTTGTGATACTAAGGAACTATACATGCGCCAAATTTGATCACAATCATTGAAACTGTTATTTTAGAGAAAAAATTATTTAATTTTCATAACAATACCCCCACAGCCTCCGTCCCTGCATTTTCTAGGACTAACGAGTCATGCTATCTTATATTAGTACTAAGGAAGTATTTATGCAAGGATTGTTGGTATTTATGTGCCAAATTTCATCACAACCTCTGAACTGTTTTAAAGAAAAATATTACTTAATTCCCATAATCTTAACCCCAACAACAGGAGTAACGAGTAATGTCATTTTATATTAGTAGTGAGGGAGGATTTATATATTAAATTTGATCAAAATCGTTAGAGTCGTTTTTGAGACAAAAATTATTTTGAATTTTTTTATCGGCTTTTAGGGGTTAACTTCTTCCATATTTAAACTAGGTTCGATTTTACGATTTCGCCTCGAGGTGTGGTGTGACCGTTCTGATTACGCATACAAAATTTGAGCAAAACCGATTCAGTAGTTTAAGCTCTATAGGTGCGACCACAGACAGCAGACAGACATTAAAAAAAACCTCTTTGGTTTCATGGGATCTGAAAACGTGTAAATTCATCAAAAACTCAAAATCGATTTTTGTACAGAATCACCACATACTTTCCGTTGTAGGGTTAATACGTAATTCCACTATCCCTAAATGTACGATATTTTGCCTGTAGTACTAAATTTTTCGCAATACGTTGTGAGGTATTTTTATTAAACAAGATATTATTTTGATCTATAGTTAGGTTTCCGGGTTCTCTTCCGCGTTGATCGTTTTGAATAGTTGACCATCTTGTCGTGGTCTTTTTCTGAAACGAAATGGGCTCTATTGACTGTGAAGTATGTGCTATGCATGGGGCTATCCATCTCGTTGATGCTTGCCCTGGGTTATCGTGAATTTAAGTGACTTTGCTCCTTGGCTAGCGGTGTTGTAGGTTGAACATGTGCTGCAGCTGGTTTTTGGTTGTGTTGTTGTAGTTTAAATTAGTAAGGGTTAGTGTTATTATTATTAGTAGGTTGGTGCGTGCACCGTGTATGGCTCTTTTATTTTTATTTTTTGATCTGTGGTAATGGCTCTTTTATTTGTCCAATGACTGTTGGTATTTTGAAATAGTGAAATAGAGTAATAGAACATTTTTTTTTTTGTTTTATAAATTGTTTTGAGTATTTTTGTTTGATTTTGATTTTTTGTTTTATATTTTTGTGTTTTTAAGTCATTTTTGGATCCTTTTTTTTTTTTTTTTTACTATTTTTATTGTTTTTTATTATTTTTTCAGACAACATTTACAATATTTATATTATGGGGTATAGATGTAGTTAAGGGAGGGGTGCGTAGGTGCATATGGAAATTTGGTGGTAAGAGGATTGACAAAGAGGGGATTTGTTGAGGTGACTAGGGATTGGGCAAGGTTGGGAAGGAGTTTTTTAAAGATGAAATCATTTAGTGTAGGTGTACCAGTAACGTCATGTAGGAATTTAATAGAAGTGGAACGTGGAAGATTGGTGGCTATTCTAAGGATTTTGTTTTGTGTACGTTGCAGTTGGGTCTGGTGAGTTTTAAAAATCAGGGGGTACCAAATAGGGGAGGCGTAGGTTAGAATGGGGCGAATGTAGGACTTATAGATTAGAGTGGCAGTATTGATGGGGGCATTTTTGAGGATGGGGTAGAGGGAGGAGCACCGACCCCGACACCTTTCTCTCGCATCACTCATATGTGTTTTGAATAATAGTTTTTTGTCGAGGGTGACACCTAAATATTTGATTTCTTCTTTCCAGTTGAAAATTTGGTTTTTAATTTTAACGGTGGTGTTAATGTTGGTGAGTTTTTTTGTGAAGCAGATGATTTCTGTTTTTTTAAGATTGGATAAAAGACCCCAACTTTCGTAGTAGTTAACAATGATGTCGGTTTGTCGCTGTGTGATGTCTGTAAGTAGTTGTAGGTTTTTTGAAGTCGTGATTATTGCAGTGTCGTCCGCGTACAAGCAAAGAGTTGTCCGGTGGTCCGTCGGTGGTGGTATGTCGTTGGTGTAAAGGTTGAATAAAATAGGTCCGAGGGATGATCCCTGGGGGATTCCAGCTAAGATTGGGGTGAGGGGAGAGCATGCCTGATTGACTACTACTCGAAATTTGCGGTTGGATGTGTATGACTGTATCATCTTAATGATACGAGTTGAGAAACCCGCGACATGGAGCTTATATAGTAGTCCAGGGTGCCAAACTTTGTCGAAGGCTTTCTCGAGGTCTAGGGCGACAACCCCTGTGAGTAGACCTCGATTGAAGTTAGTGGTGACGATTTCGCAGACCCGGAAGAGCTGCTGGGTTGTGGAATGACTGGCACGGAAGCCAAATTGAAAATTGTTAAGTAGTCCTGTCTTTTCAATATGCTCCTGGACTGTGGATAGAAGAAGGATGTCGAAGACTTTTGCTAGTGAAGGAATGAGACTGATAGGTCTATAGCTGGTAACGAGGTTTTTAGGTTTTGAAGGTTTGGGAATGTTGATAATCTTTGCGGCTCGCCATACTACAGGGTAGTATGCGAGTCGCAGGCAGGAATTGAATAGTTTGGTCAAAAAAAGGTAAGCGGAGGGGGGAAGATGCTGTATGGCATATGAGGGGATATTATCCAAGCCAGGAGCTTTTCTGGGTTCAAGAGAGTTAATTGCATTTCGGACTTCTGAAGGGGCGAAGAATAGTGGTTCCGTGCCAGGTGGGAGTGGGGTGGTTTCGAGTTGTTGGATGTAAGTGAGGACCCGGTCATGTACGGGTTGCGGGATTGGATTGGGAGTAAAGACTGAGGAGAGGTGAGAAGAGAAGGAGTCAGCTTTTTCCTGATCCGTCGTCGCCACACCAACTTGGGTTTGTAGTGGGGGAATTTGGGTGGGTTTTCTTCGAAAGATACGTGGGGCAAAATGGGGATCGTTAGGTTGGGAAGCAATTAATTTTTCTACGGTTTGATTTTTGAAAAGTTTGATATCGGTATCGATTTGTTTTTTTTTTTTGCATTTAAGATGGTCAGTAGCTGCGGGTTTCGAGTTTTGATATAACGTTTTCTTAATCTATTTTTATCTCTGATAAGTTCAATTAATTGCTGTGGGAGTTGACGGGTATAGGATTTGAGTGGGATAGGTTTTGAGCTGGCGTCAAGTGCGTCGAGGATTAGTCTTGTTATGGTGTCTACTGTTTGGTCGATCTCCGCCGGGGTATCGCAGGAAGGGTTGTTAGGGATGCGGGCGGATAGGAATTTTGAAAAACTCGGCCAATCGTAGTCATTCGCATTGGGGGTTCTTTTCTGTGGCGTGCAGTGTATATCATATTTGATTATAGTTTTAACAGGGAAGTGATCGCTGTTTAGGATTTCTAGTGTTTCTGCACTGCAGCGGCTATCAAAGTTTCTAGCAATGCAAATATCCAGAATTGACCGAGCGGGATGGGGGCGGGTGGGTTGATTGGTGGCTATTATTCTATGGTTGGGATAGAGGTCGATGTAATTATACAGGGTGTTACCTGAGGGGTTGGCTGAGGATTTAGAAGGATTCCAAATAGGGTGCTTGGCGTTGAGATCGCCAAACAGTAGGTAGGTATGATGTATTGTAGAAAGTCTGTCTAGGTCTAGTGGGTTAAGGTTTCGGAGGGGCGACCTGTAAGCAGAGACGATCATGACGTCTCCTTTTGGTAAGTGTAGCATTATTGCTGTGGCTTCAATAGAATAGAAAGGTGGTAGAAGTATCTGGGAATGTTTTACGTCTTTTCTTACTGCCAGGGCCGTCCCTCCGCCCCTTGTTTGTCTGTCTGTCCTGTATAGAGTGTAGTTCAGTAGTGTAAGGTTGTGATGTGGTTTTAAATGGGTTTCGCAGAGACAGCATATATGGATTTTTTGTTGTTGCAGTGTCAACTCCAACTCAGTCTTTTGTCTTAAGACCGCGTTGGAGTTGAACTGTAGGATGTTGATTTCCTTGTGCTTGTTGACAAGGCGTGGCATTAAAATAACTGTGTTGCGTACTCGAGAATTACGAATATTTTTTCTAACGGATCGTTAGTATTTTTTAATGCGGAGACTAGGTTTTTTAAGGTTTCCCATATTTTTTTAATATTGAAATTTTTTAAGCAATTTAAAATTTCCCTGATGGGGTTTTCATTATCTGAGGGTTGCTGTGTGTTATGTTGGGATGATGTTGTGGCCTGTGAAGCCATTTGTTGCCTGGCTCTGAAATTCTTCCAGGCTTGAACGTTTTGCGTACGCAACGCATCTGCTGTCTCTTGGGATAGCGGGGGTAGTTGTATCGGTTGTGTAGTCGGTAATGGTGGGTTATTGTTATAGTTGGTCGTTGTCCGGCTGTTGGTTGTGAAGTCTGTCTGTCGGGTCTGTCCTTTGGTGCATAGCGCAGCTTCGCCGCCGCGTACGCCTGGCATCCCCGGTAGTTTGAGGGATGTGCCTCCCCGCAGTTGGCGCAGTTTGGGCCATCTGCGGAGCATGGCGCACCCTCGTGTGATTTGCCGCATCTCACGCAACGTGGGATGCGGTTACACACTACCGAGGAGTGACCAAAGTGTTGGCAGCGGTGGCACTGCGGTATGTCTGTCCTGACGTATTCAGTAACGTTAACTTTAAAATAGCAAAGGTCTGTTAGTGAGTAATATTTGTCGGCGGCATCGCGCGGGATGGTAACAATGAGTATATTGGATGGCATACGTTTGCCACCCCGTGGTTGCATTAGTCGGGCGATTTCAATAAAAGGCAGGTTTTTGAGTCGTAGGTCGTCTCTGATGTCTTCAACTGAGGTGTCAAGTGGTATATATTTTATAACGACTTTGATAGGTCTTGTCGAATTTACGTTAAAAGAATAGTATTCGATTTTGTTTTTAGATAGGATATCTAATATTTTGTAGTGATCCTTGGGACCTTTAGTATAACAAATTAGGGAAGAGTTATTATATTTGTAAAGCGGTTGTTCTGCAGCATGCTGGTTAATAAGCGTGACTGTTTGTTTGTGTTGGTTTGTGTAAATGTGTATCGGGGGCGGCAGTTTGTTGGTGGGATTTTGGGTTGTAATAGGGGTGTTCTGTGATGTGGGTTGCTGATTGTTGCTAGTGGAGGGTGGAGGGGTTGAGTTGGTCTGTCTGGGGGTGTCTATTTTTATGGGGCTGTTAGAATGTAAGGAGTGTTGAGAAGATTGAGAAATTGGGGACGGGGTGTCTTGCCTGGTGGCAATATATTTGTTCGGAGTTATCTGTGGTGAAATGTCGTCGGGGGCGGGGGAGGCGGTTTTTTGTTTTTTTGATCTTCTGAGTGATTTGCCTTTGATTTCCGAAACTTTGGATAATTTGAAACCGGGGGTGGGGGGGGGGCGTCGGGGGTGGAGGAGATGTTTTGTATGTCAAATAGGTTATCCTGTTCAGAGGAGATTGAATGACTGTCAGTGTGTCTTTGTCTTTTGTTTGAGGAGTGTATGGAGTCAAAGGAGCGGTTCGACACCCCTGATTGATTTGAGCGGCGGCTACGTCGACTGTCGTCGGAATCGTAGCCGCGGGATTTCATATCCTCCATATTTATGTCTAATTTTGGAAATTCAGTATATAACGAGTTATAATTTATTGGGGAAACGTTAGGGGTAGAATGTGAGATGGTGGTTGTTGTTATAGGACTAGTGGTCGTTGTGTATGTGGTTGTTGTCGTGGTCGTTACGGAGGCCGTGTGTATAGTTGTGGGTTCAGAAATGTTTATAAGAGTGGGATATATTGGTGTATTGTCATCTAATAATGAGTAATAGGGTGTTTGTGGGGATATGTTGAACGATTGTGTGGATGACAATGATGTGTTAGATAAATTAAGGTTAGCAAGTTTGTTAGTATTAGCTAGTGTTTCCTGATTCCCATTATTAGTGATTTTATCGTGTACCTGTTTGTTTTGCGGTATTTCTTGTCCGAGTTTTTCGTGCACATGCGGGTTTTTTGTGTTGTGTGTTGGTGTGTTTTTATCATGCTCTGCGGACATAGTAGGTTTAGGATTATCATGCTCCTGGTCGTGTTTTTTCTTTTTCCTGGGCATTTTGACGGGTTGTTGAGTGGTGTTAACGATTATCTATATCAGTTAGTTTAGGTTCGCAAACGTACGTCTCAAACGGTTAGAAAAACAATGCGCTGGTATCGCGTGGCTACACCAACGGTTCATGATGGCTCTATTGACCTGAGCTCATCTATTTATATATCGTCAGGAGGCGTGGCTTGGTTCCGGTGATGCCACGTGGTCAGTGGACCAGAACATTGATTTCCATCTCAATGATAGCTGTAGTCCGGCGTGACGGTTGAAATTATTTGGATTTTTGTGTATTTCTATGGCTTCTCTGTATCTTCTGGGCCAGTAGCTTCTCGTGCTCGCCAATATTTTGATCTCGTCAAATTTTATCCAGTAGCCGCCGGTTCCCTTAGAGTGTTCCGCAACTGCAAACTTAGTGATGTTTTCCTTCTATGTATGCCTGATATGTTCTTTAAGCCTGGTATTAATATGTCTCTTGGTCTCTCCTATGTAAACTTCTCCACACGAACGTGGAATGCTATAAACTCCTGGTGAATCGAGCTCTTCTGGTGGATCGTATTTAGGAAAATGTTCCCTCTAAGATCATTATCTTCTCCCCGAAAGCCTTAGAACCAGGATATTATTTTGCTTATTTCCGAACCTTTAGGGAATATACAATGTGTCCACGGCAATGCGATATTATAGGTGTAAATGACAACTTTTTTTTATTACAAACACAATTTTTTTGTATTCTGCTCTTGCTTCGCCCAAAAATTATTTTTAGTATGTTGCGTGGACTAAAAAATTGGATTTGTAAAATTTTATGGTTTTAAGAAGAATATGCCGTGGAAACGAAAATAAAAGTGATTCGTCTTTGTGCTACTAAGAATTTAAGAAGAGAGTTGGGATGTATATGCTGAAAATGGAGGAACATGGGTAGAATAAATAAATTTAAATTATCATTACATTTATGTTTTAAAAAATTATAAATAAAAAAAATGTATTTAGTTCTGTAATTTGGTACGTCATATTTTTTAATTCTGAGCAAGTTTTTCTAATAAAATTTTTCAATATTTCGCACAGAAAAGGCACTTTACCCGATGCGATTTTTATTTTTAAGAGTGGGTTTGCACACACCAGTCAGTCGCGAGTAAATTTGCAAGTAATCGAATTATATCGTCCTGTCGATAACACAGAAGCCATGCACAATGGTCTAGGCGGCGTACAGGACCGTACGTACGATGTAATCGCGACGTGATTTTATGTTTATACGTACCACTTACAAACAAAACCTCGGTGACACACAAAACATCTTGAAGTATTGTGGGTGGCGCGTATTTAGTTGGAAATTTCTTAATTAAGGGAGGACAAGATTGGATTTTGCCGCCCTCTCACCCCAAGAATAAAATGTTCCGAAAAAAAGTCCGATTTGCAATTACCTTTTCCATATATTCTTATGAAAACAATATTGTATACAACAAATTACCAATGAAGAGCGGAGGGGGATCTTATAATTTGTATTATTCCGATCGTATCAGTTCAAAATATGAAGAGCAGGGAAGGGTCCGAAAAATCCAATCATGGGATTTTCCCCAAATAAACTATGCTTTTGATAGGACTTAAAGAGTGTAATATTTGTACCACTCAATTTTATCCCAATATATGTACTTCCATTTCTAAAATAAGGCGGTATAAAATAACTGGTCAACAACCATAAAACACACCAGCCCATAGGGTAAGTGTGAGGGTGTTTTAAACTTAGCAAAGTGCGTTCTATCTTCCATTTCACTATGTCCAGTCAGATTTGGAACACCCCTGTAGACAAATAAAAGTAAATTTTCACCTCACGGAAATAAATGAAAATATTTAGTGCACGTCCTTTTACGGAGAGAGGTTTAATCCCTTTGTATAGAGCAATAGAATGATTTGAATTATAGTTCGTCAGTCGGTCCAATGATGCGGCCCTTCCTGGCGGGTTTAGTACCTCCTACCATAGAAATACTAGATAAGAATAGAACTTGTCCAGAACTGTCTAGAGTACGGACCAGAATGAAATCCAGATAGCGAAAGTGATCGGATCAAGAGAAAGCACAGGATGAACAGATTAATACAGTGACAGTAAGTTAAAGTAGTAGTTATAGTAGTTAGAAGTTGTAATTAATAGTGTAATTATAAGGACCAATTATTTTAAATCAATTTAGTTTAAATAAATCAGTGGTTAGTGACAATTCGTGTTGTAATTATTGAACCTTCGCCTGGGGAATTTACTAGAGCGTTAACAATATGATATGAACCACGAAGTTCAAGAAACTCCTCATGTTATAGAAACAATCTTTAATAAAAAACATCTGAAATTTATTTCTAAATGTTCTTAAAGATCGAGATAGGAGGATATGTGAAACTCCATTATTAAACAAGAATGTCCGTGTGGAATATGAGACAAAATGCATTATCCAATTCCTTTCAATCCAATGAGAAAACCATAACTACCCAGCATCCGGCATCCGGTAAATGCCTCATTTGTGTTGTGTTGTGTTGATCTGGTCACTATAGACTTTATGAGTTTAAATGAAAACTAATATTTATGACACTTCAGTACTAAATTACTAACTATTATAATTGATTATCATAATTAAACCCATTAGGTATAAGTATTTGCAAATATCTAAGTAATATTTACATAATAACATGCAATTACACTTTGATTCTTTTAACTTGTTTTGGACGTCTAATAAATTACCTGTAGCAATATCATTTCTTTAAAGGAAAACGTAGATGTTTTTAAATATTTAGAGAAAGTATTATGTATTAACGAGTATTTACTTAATTGTAAAATTTTATGTTTTATAGTACAGTGAAAATATCGATTCCCCTACGGGATTCAGAAGAAGTTACCGATTTAATTTCCTGTTCGTGTTTTACTATAGTTTTCATACATGTCGCACTACAAGACCGATTTTGCAATCGAGGGCTCCCCGGATAGCTATGCCATCGTTTTTGTTTACGAATATAGGTGATGTGAAGCTTTTACAGACGCTGGTCATGTTGAAACTAGAAAATCAACTTCTGGAATGGTGTTCAAGTATAGCAATAGGGCATAACGTGGATGAGCAAAGCTCAAAGAAAGGTGTATTGCATTATCAACCACTGAGTTCATTGCTGCTTCTATACATAGGAAGTGGTATATATGGCTTAAACGGCTTTTGAATGAAATATGTCAATTGACTGTTCCTGTTCTACAAATAGATAATGAAAGTTATTCCATTCGACCGGTGAAGAATGCAGAGCTTCATCAACGGGGGCTAAACAAATAGATGTTAGATATAAAAGTTTATCCAGCAAAAATATCACGAGAGAGTTCTTGATGTGAAATATGTTTCTAACAAGGAGCAAATTGCTGATGTGTTCACAAAAGTTACAGGAACAATTTTGTTACCTGAGGTCCTTTGCTGCGAATAATGAGTGGACAATTTTTGCAATTATAGATTTTGATTTAGGGAAAATGTTGAAAATAAGTCAAAGTTGTAGTATAATTGTTGTAATGTCAATTTGATTACTTTTATACTTTGTACATTCATCTGTCAGTGTTTTATAAATAAATACATTTATACTTCAAATCTTATTAGATATTGATCTGTGAAAAATAGCCGCCATACAAAAACGCTCCCACCGCCAGAACCCAGACCCAGTGCAGGGTGAACACGCGAGAGCCTTCGTTGAGTGCGAAAAATAAAAAGATTGAGCGGGAGAGCTTTGGTTGCGACCCTTGGAGGCGCACGTGCACTTTATTTTGTTTGAGAGAAGCCTTGGTTTTTTGGAGTTGTGGTTCGGATCAATTGCTACACCCTGTATATGTGTTTCTGGGACTTAGTATGAACTTTGTTTAATTGTATAATTTTATTTAGCATTTTAATGTTTTTTACTGTCTTTGTCAGGATCGAAAGTTACACCCTGTATATTGTCTTTCTTGAAATAAGAACGCTTAATCTAAACGAAAATGTAAGATATTTATTTGGAATAATTAAACAGAGTTTTTAAACTTATTTAAATTAATATTTTGTTTTAATAAAGTAAATGTTCGTGAGATTTAAATGATATTAAAATACTGAAAAAATTCACCTAGCAAATTTTGCGCGACGGCGATAGATTTTGAGGAGCGTTTTCACTTGGCTCAATAATGAAACAAATCGCGGCAGTTTAGTTATAGGGAATTAGGCATTTACCAAAGTAGGAATAAAGCTAACTAGACAGTCGGTATTAAAAGTTTAGTTAATTAGAAATCGGACAGAAGCAATAGTATGTTCACATATATTTAGAACACTTTTAAAAAACTGTTAATGAACATCAGATCACTTTTAAGAAATTATTTGGTGAAATGTGTGCAACGCGTAAAGCAGATCAGATAAATATACGACTTCCTGTTAGATTTTAGAAAACGGAAGGTTCTGTGGATTTCTGTATTTTTATCTCTTACAATTTGAGACTGAGCGAACTGATTTTTATTACGATGTCTCTCAGATACATGATATAATATGACTCTTCCACTTATATTTCAGATATGTTTGTATACACCAGCGCATTCGCCAAAATTTTGGGAAATGACATTTGGAATCCGACACTATATTTTTAAGGCCTCATATGAAAATATCAATTTCACCCTCGATTTTACCTTTTTTTACATCTTTGTCTACGTCTAACTGGAGAATGGAGAAGCAAATTTTTTTGAATTATTCGACAAGAGTTAATTCTCTAACATAGGTTTTAGACATGAGCGGCTTAAGAATAGACCAAAAATAGCGAGAGGACTATACACTATACTAAATACTAAATAAAACCGTAGTTTAACTAGACGACATTGAAACTTAAAAATACTTTTTTTGCTGAAATCCGTTAATTAGATTAAAAGTTATGACCTTGATACATTAAACATTGTTTTTAACATTAACATTTAACATCAATTGCGCGAATGGCCAAGAAGCCATTCTCTCTAATGTAAACAATTCTTAAATATTTTTTATTCCAGTATTATAATTATATTGTTATGTGCACGACTACTGGAATCATAGAAAATTCGAGAACGGCGCCAGAAAAGTCGCGAATGTTATACCGGAATATTCTAGAATAATCTGCTACATTCGACGCGGGTATATATGCAGTGGCTCTAGACGCACTGGGGACAGTTTGATATTAGACAAGTAAGAGTGAAACATCCTGTATATACCCCATATATAAATTTAATTTTTTCAAGTAATTATTGCAGTTAATTCATTTCATTTTTACATTTATTTAGTCATTTAATATTGAACACAATAAAGTTACCAGAATGCATTTTAAAATTATATTTTTAAAGCAAAGTTAAACGCTACAATTTTGAGACAGAATTTACGTAAAATCTAGTCGAGTCGCAGGGTTTGTTTATCGTATATTCAGATAAACGTCAAGTACTTCGTGTATTCCCATAGTATGGAATCGCTTACACTTTTCTACCTTAACCAAAAAAAAAGATAGAGAGTTGGTTGTCATCCTAAAAGTCTATGCAGAGCTACGTCGTATCCAACATTATTAATGTTGTTAATGTAAATAGTTCCTACATGAAGTGTGAGATTCGAGTAGAAGGGTGATGTCGCGTATCATATAAAAAGAAAACCAGCTTGTTTACCGGGGAGATGCCTCTTCTATCACTCCCGAGTTACATCGCCGAATGCTATCATTCGCTGTGCTCCTGAGTAATTGCATTTCAATATACCTAAGTCACATCGCTGACCCTTCGGGCTCGCTGTTCTTATGGTATTATTGTGTGGATATTTTACCTAAGTCACATCGCTGACCCTCTGGGCTAGCTGTTCTTATGGTAGTATTGAGATTAATTATCTAAAATACAAGTCAAACGATCCAAGAAAATCCACATTTAATTTTGCTATGCATCTCGCTGATATTCACTGGTTTAACGTACTTTTTATGAAGTGCCGTTTCAACGTCTCTACGATGCTCAACGAGTACGTTAAACATGAAGAAGCTGGGGAAGAACATTCACGGGCGATATAACGCTATACAGGGCGCACGGAAATTCTGAAGGCACAAATTTCTAAAAGGTGATTACTTTCTTATTTCGAGACTCTATTTTTTTATTTGCAATTGCATTCATATTCTGGTTTCGACGGGGTGTAATAGGGGAAATTGGCGCATTTGTGGTACCAAAAGTATATTAGATTAATATTTTAAATGGAATATTAGCTTTGATTTTTAACTATCATAATATTATATTACCGGCTATTCAGTTATGATTTTATTCACGATTTTAATTCATAAAATTTCATTTTCTGAATATTTTACTAGGGAGATTTGCGTTTGCAAAATAACAAGTTTATATTCAAGAACTATAGATTTTGACCATACACTACAAGTTTACAAATACTTTTTCTTAGGCGCTTTACGCTGATATAAGAGCTGTAATGAGAGTCTTTGGCGACTCCAACCAATTTTATTTATTTAAATACTAAATTGTCAACGATGTAAAGTTCTCATGACTACGAGAACGTAATTGTTTGTGAACTGTGTTTGCATAACATTACGGACTATCGGAGTTCCATCTAAATTTAAAATTAGCAGTCCGCTGTTTTAAGGACACTTGTCTACACCAATCTGTAAGGTCGTCGATCTTTTCGGCCACCCCATATTAACATCTGTTCAGTGCTAAACACTTACTACTGCTGTTTAGTTTATCAGTCAATTGACACAAAATCAAATTTCCAGCGTTGTTTAGATTGTTCTTTCTAATACTATTTAAGCCGATTGGTTAGGTGCAGTCGGTAATTGCCATATACTGTATCCTGCTATCTTTCTTATCAGTAGACGAGAGCACAACTATAATAAAACTGGAAATTTCCACAACCATTAATTACTTGCAAAAGGGAGTTTTATTTCCCACAGCTGGTGAGTGTTTTCACTGAAACCTGGCGCCGTAGCCAACTACTACAGAAAATATCAAATAACTTTTGTTAGGTTGAAACACTTATTCTCTGTTATGTTCGTAAACTTTGACACTGCAGTTGCGTTCTCTTTGTTTCGAAGTAACATCTTTGACGTTTGTTCACTCATGTTATTATCATTCCCAGACTATTGTCACAACTGTTTAAAATAAGTATTGTCTGGCCGATAGCCATGTTGTTTGAGATGTGAGGTGGCAATCGCTATTAATCACACGAGTACCGCGCCACTGGGTTCGAATCCCGGCTCCGGCCTTGGCACCGTCGGAGGAAATGGTAGTCTAATTTTTGTGTAGTTTAATTATTAATTATTATGTACATAGACTATTGTCACTGCTCTTATTCTTGTCTATATTAATTTCTCAATGTAGAGCTGTTGGCTCTCGTCAGTGCAAGGTAGGTATGCTCGAAACTGCAGTCTGCAAGTGGTGTGTGACGACTGGCAAGGGAACTCCTTTAAGTAGGATCAGTCTTTCGGCTGGTGTTTGTTGCAATCGAAGCATTAGCGTTTTGATGGTAATATGCAATTATTACACTTAACGCGCCAGATTTGTAACTTTGATTGCAGTCTGGTTACTTTCCTTATAGTAAAATAAGGATTTATAGAGGAGTTTGCGACTAAAAATATTATGTTTAATATTCCGCCCTCTAAAAGCACATTTGAACTAGGATTTCATTTGTAATTAAACAGGGTACCCCATAACCATTACAAGAGATAAAGATGAAATAATAAACAGTATCAAGTTGTGATTTATATTAGAGAGGCTATAGTAGATGGAACTTGTAATTATTGTGTACTAATGTGTATAAGGACTTGATTATTGTAATTAAGTTATTAATAAAGTAGTGATTTATGAAAGTTCTTGTTGCAATTTATTGAACCTACCCACAGAGTGTTTACTGGAGATTGTAAACACGTAAGTGGCAGAAGCGGAATTGCAACAGGATTTCTGAAGAATTCTAGAAGGTTCCATAGTGTTCTATTTGGAAACCAGTGGAAGTGCTTTAAACTGGAAAGTGATTTAGACATTAGACAAGACATATTTATGACATTTTGAGAAAAGTTCCAGAATATTCTATTTGGAAATTAATGCAGTTAGTTAAATTCTATCAACTGGAAAGTGATATAGATATCAAATAAAGCCTACTGTGTGTGTGTTGCAATTTATTGAACCTACATACAGAGTATTTGCTGGAGATTGTAAACACGTAACATTATATCGTGGTAAAAATAAATGTCTGGTGTTGCATCAATTTTAACTCCTAAAGATGGAATAGTTCAAGAAAGAATAACATCAGCAGCAGTAACTAATATACGAATTTGAGATTCATAACCCAAAATCCCCCACAACAACAGGCGAGCGAGAGGGCAAAAGCGGAAACCGAACATTGTCACTAATAATCTTCAACTCCCACCCGCTGAGAGTGCAACAAGGAAACCAACTACACTAAAGCATGCCCCCTTGAAAGTTCTAACAACACCGCCAGTTCCAATGAATATTTCATTCTTTTAAACACATAAAAACATTTTCAGTTCTCTAACACGACGTAGAATTCTATATAAACTACTTATATTATGTACCTATACATGTACAATTTTTTTTATAATCTAATTATTTTATGATTATATATGACATAATCCTATTTAGCATACTTTATCATTAAATAATTGCAATAAAAGCTAAATACGCAGGTTTTTATTTTCATTTATATTAGTTTTTATTTTGTTAAGTAATATCATGGCAATTAAAATTATAATTAATATTGCAGTAGTAATCTTTGGTGTTATGATAACGTTAAATTTTCTCCTAGCATACACTGCGTTCCAAAATTAAAGGTGATCATGGGTCGAAATTGAAAAATAAAATTCCTTTTAACCTAATATGAGTACCCAAGTCGGAAACCCGTAACACCAACACACATTAGAAACAAGTGTTTGATACTTCCACTTTTGAATAATACCAAATCCTTTTAACCACGCATAGAACAAGTTAAAGTAATTAGATTTTCGAATAGGCCCACTTTGAGAAACCATGCCGATTCCTTCTGCCCCCCTCCAAAGAAGCTACTACTTATATCTGTCTGCATACATTTTTTTCCTAAAAAATGGCTACAGATAAAAAAAATGATCAGGGTCCTATTCGATAGAGGATAAAATTTTGCATAAGACACTTAGTTTATATTTTACTATCTTCTCTTAGGTAAGGTTCTATAACAAAAAATGGGCGGAGCTTTCCTTTATAGAAAAGCTCCGCCCATTTAACACATGGTCTGCTATAACTAGAACAGCTCAATAAATCAAATTTTTACAAGATACAAAGAATATAGATAAATAGTTATTCTATCCATTGATATATAATGTGTATAAGTTATTTATTTAAATAAAACTGTCAGTGGCGTGCAAAGAAAGTGCTGCGCATTTAATTGCGTTAGGATCTTATTTATAATAACTTTATTATTCTTCTCACAACTGCGAATAATGTTAGTTAATTTTACACTTAACAAATTATTTTACATTTTCTACTTTACTATTTCTTCTTGCGTAAAGTCTTTAATAAAAGAATATTGGAAGGGCACTTTAGCTACAAGTTTTTAACTACACCCAAGCGACCTGCTCAGTGCCCAATTAGACGCAAGACCACAGATATAGAAATCTGTGGCAAGACAAAAAAATTATCTTACTCTTTCTATTGATTCATACATAATTTTAAATGGTAAGTGTTTAAATACACCCGCCAGTGGCGTACATAAATAAATAATGGTGAAATTGACAAAAAACATTTAATAGAAAATAATAGTTTTTTGTGTGAAGGCCGTAAATTTGATCTTTCTCGGCTGAATCTGAAGTTTGCGGCCGGGGCCAAGCAAACTTTAAATAAAGCAGAGATAGATAGATCATTTGACCGAGGTGCACACAACATTTTTAGGCAACTGTATCAAATAATAAAATAAAATTGTTTCGTACAAATTACTGGAAACATGAACAACATTTGGCACAGTGGCGGTCCCAAAATTTCGACATGGGGGGGCCCATCAAAGATGGGCAGCACTCACAGCTGTGTACACGTAGCGTCAGCTACAAGGGGATTTAATGATTAACGCTTAAATAGTGGGAGACAGGACAATAAAAAAAACTATTTTGTTGGCGTTTCGTGTATTTGGCACATACTTCTTCAAGGTTTAATAGTTATAGTGTAATATCTTTAGGTATACCAATTTCATTATTAATGTTGAATATTGGTGTTGATGAAATTGTGCCTACAGATGTTACATTATAACTAGGATGACCATATTTTTTTCAGAAAAAGAAGTACAATGATGAAAGTATCTTTTTATCAAAATTGGGGTTGCAGGGAATAAATATGCGCCGCAGGCGAAAATTGTATATTTTTCAAGATCAAACGGACTTAAATTAAAAGTTACAAGTTTTATTTGTGTTAATGTAGATCTCGTGGGCGCAAGGCCTAAAAATATAAAATACCAAATATATACGTATCAAGTAAAAAGACCAAATATTAATTTTCTAATACAAAATATAACAAAATAACAAATAAATATGCTCTTCAATTTGCCCTCGACATGCCTGCAACTACAACACGGTCTGGCTTTTGGAAACTGGAACATTTCACTACAACCCTCACTGATGTTCGTGCCTTTAGTGCGAATATCTCCATTTACGATTTTTCTGTCCAATAGATATTAATATTGGAGAACAGTCGCTTAATCCATGCACTTGTCTCATAAAAACCAAAAATAAACTCCCATAAAGTCCCCAAATTTTTTAATTTATTTTGACTCTATAAAGACTCTCGAGTTAGACCAGCGATCTTCAGTGCGATAGTGCAAATATTTTCGAAATTCCAGTTGGCAATTTTATCTTCTGCGATGTTGGCTTGCATTAGACCAACTTCGCCGAACAGTTCGTCTTGATTCAATACCAGACCTATGTACCTTAAAAGCTTCACAGGAACAAAAAAAACTTGATTTCAAGAAACTTCTCTTCTCAAATTCACACGTTCAAAAAATTCAGTTCATTTAAGTTCGAACTCCAGTTTTGCAAAAAGTAAATGAAAATTAAAATTTCGAATCTTTTGTATCTCAAAAAAGAGAAGTACATTTAAGTGTACTTAATGAACCTTTTAAGGGCAGTAGGACACTATCCGAAAAGAAAGTACTGTCTAACTAAAATAAGTACATATGGTCACCTTAATTATAACTATTAAACCCTGAAGAAGTATATGTGCCAAATAATCGGCAAAATAGTGTGTATTTTTTTTATTGTCCTGTCTCCGACAAGACTAATACAGCACTACTGGGCATATTTTATTGTGATCTGTTGAAAGTAAATGTAGGGTAGAGAGATCTTAATAATCGGTAATCCATGGTGGGGGGGCCCTATGAGAAATGAAAACGTCACTAGATATTTTATTGACAAGCCGTGACCGTATTTAAAATATTAATGATGATCAAGTAATACATATGAGGCCGAGAAATAAAAGCAGCCAAGAAAATAAGATTGACAAATGAGTACAAATAGATGACATTTTAGGAATGCTGTCAGATTCAATAAACGGAATTTTTGTGACAGTTGCCTAAAAATAACTTATTTAATTTTTGAGAAATATCTGACAAATTTTACACTTACATTTTAATAACAACTTTGATGGAATTTTCTAATTTTTTGACGTAGTCGCACCTGTTTATCATTATCCAAAATCTATATTCCCATGGAGGTGAAAGTTACATGATTCATTGAGAGAGCTTACCCCAAGCAAATTCTGATTGATAAATACATATATTGACGTGAATTGATAGAGCATACATTATTGGGGTATGTTCTCAACCGTCTGGTGTTTTTTTCTACAAATAACTCAATGTTGTTCAATAGCGGTCAATATTATGAGTGTCTGAATACTTATCGTAAATTGTTATGATAAATTTTGAGATTATTCTTAATCGTCGATATTTGGTTGCTTTTAGATCTTTCAAAACTAACAACAGTTTTCTTCTTTCCTTTCCCAAAAAAGAAAGAAGTGATAAATGCGGATAGAATTAGGAACTGGAAAGAATCTGGAATGTGTATCTTGTGATTATATTGCCAATCAACTTAAATAAAAATATCTTGCTCTCCTTTTATTCCATTCACGGATTGTGGTACCATTATTAATTAATCTTATTTATTAGCACGGTTATTGTGGTCCCGAACTAATATTTCTCGTGCAATTATGGAATAATGGACTGGGCGCCATCATGCTGATAATATATACTTTGTCTTTCTTCAAATGTTAGATCTTCTAACAGCAATGGTAAAAGTCTCGATCTAAAAAATGTCGGTATCTCTCTCCATTCAGCGTACCATCAATAAAAATGGGGCCAATTATTTAATCATTGATAATTCCGCACCAAACATTTTTCTACTCAACCAATCTAGTTGAAATTTAGAATATTTTGTTTTAACTCCTTACCCCCCGCAACCTCCCTCCTTGTACTTTTTAGGTGCAACTTATGCTACTTTATGCTACTCTACTACAGTATTCATGTGTTAATTTTGATTAAAATTGCTAGATCCGTTCAGGAGACTTGAAAACGTGTAAATCCATCAAAAACTCAAAATTGAATTGTTGCACGATCACCATACTTATACAGGGTGGGCCATTGAAAACGAATCACTCCTGTTTTGGGACACTTAGACTAGTTTCTTGAAAAAACGCTCGGACAGGTCGATTCTTGATTTTTGGAGGACAGCTTTTATAAATAAATAAATAAACACCACAGAAATTAGACAACCCTCAATTCCAGAAGCCAGGACTTGTGCGGAAGGGGGTTTGAAAAACCCCAGACATACAACCATTTCCTCCGACAGTGCCGGTGCCGGAGCCAGGATTCAAACCCGGTGGTGCTATGTCCGTGTGATTAATCGCGATTGCCACCTCGCGCCTTAACCCACTCGGCTATCAATGTCAAACTTGACATTGACACATCAACCCTCTAGCCCCAGCAACCCCGAACTCGAGAATTTAAATAGGGAAAAGGGGTCAAGCGACCCCTCATTTGAAGCGTCTTTCAATTCTCTATGCGGCAGCATGGTCGAAATTGGTTTTTTCAATTTTTTTTCGTCCCCATGAAAACCACCCTTTATATTAACTAAGCTGAAATACGTCATATCACCTTTTATCTTTTGACCGGCACATTTTGATTTCAAATTTGACTTTGTCAGGTCGACCCCCTAGCGGCCCTAGCCCCAACACCCCCAACAAAAACAAAAATTACGGTAAGGTGTTCGAGTGACCCCTCATTTTAAAGGTGTTTTGATTCTCTATGCGAGTGCATGATTATTTTTAGGTTTATAAAAATGGGAAAAGTGTAGAAAAAAAATTAAAACATCAAAATTCAACGTCAGAAGAAATTTGTATTAGTTCAACAAATGCTCAAATTGTGCGCCACCAACTTCCATACAACAATACAAATTCTGCTCGAAACGTTTCCTTACATTTTAGAGGATCTGTGGCGTAATTTGGCGGCATTTTTCAACAATGCGTCGACGCAACTTTTCCAGGGATCCTGGTTCTGTTGCGTAAATTTTACTTTTCAGATGACCCCACAAAAAAGTCCAGAGCACTTAAATCTGGTGAGTGGGCCGGCCATTCCAGAGCACCTCTTCGTCCAATCCAATGTCCCGGGAACACTCTGTCCAGATACTCTCGAACAGCAAGCGTACAATGAGGTAGAGCTCCATCTTGTTGGAAAGTCAAATGGTCTTCTAGATAACGATCATCATTTTCAACGATATCTAAAAGCAATGGTTGGACAAGATCTTCCAACACTTCGAGGTAACGTTCGCCCGTCAGATTGCCATCAAGAAAAATGAGACCAATCATACCGGCCCAAACATTTAGTTTTATTGGATGTTGTATGCACTTCGTGGAAATTTCTTGGATTCACGTCCGGCCAACACCGACAGTTATGGCGATTTACAGTAAAGTTTAAGAAAAATGTACACTCGTCAAAAAAACAAATGTTGAGAAGAAAATTCGTATCCGCAATTCTCTCTGTCATAACTTCAGCTCATGTACTAAATTAATTTTGTACGGATGAAATTTATGCTGCTTCAGGATTCGTCGAATAGTAGTTCGAGGGACGTTGGTTACAGTGGCCAATTTCCTCGTACTTAGAGTTGGGTCTGCAGCCCCTTGTCCCAAGAGTCCAACCACAGTAGCCTCATTTGTCACCGGGAGTTCACGTTGAGGGTCTCGTTTTTTATTGGCTACTGAACCTGTTTCTTTAATGTTCGTGACCAATTCCAACATGCATTTTCTTTCTAGGTGTTTATCGGGATGCCCTCGATTAATTAAATCTGCCACACTCACTATTTTTGAAAAACAAAGCGATCATTTCGACCCTCTCCGCAATAGAGTAAACCATTTTTGCACAACCAATGTTTATTTTCATCACAGTGACAATTCACAAAACAGCTTAAACTGAAAACAAATGAGATATGTTAGGTGGTATAGGAGGCTAATAAAAAGTAGAATAAGAAATTATCTGCGTATTCTGATAACAGAACGAAACCTATTTCTTAAGAAAAACATGTGTATTACACGTTTCTTAAAAAGAAACAATTTGAACATTTTTGTTGAATTAATAAGACTTTCTTCTAACGTTAAATTTTGATGTTTCAATATTTTTTCTACACTTTTTCCATTTTTGCAAGGGTAGATTGAACAATTGAATTTAATTTTAACGAAGAACGAGTTCATAATTTGAAACTAAATAATCTTCATATCTTGTAGTTTTAAATGAACAGATTTTGCAAACAACTGAAATTATTGAGTGAAAATTCAATCACTACACCTGCCATAGTTCTATTTAGGTAGTATTTTACCTTTTTTACCAATATATGTATTTAAAGAAAGCTATGGGCAAAAATAATAAATATTTCCTTATCGGATCTCTCTCTTGGATATGCCTACCTTAATATGCATTTTAAATCGTTTTTTGCATTTAAAAAAGTTCATTTTTTCACTTAAATTGTTAAATAAACTAATAAAGGCCCAGCTTGCGCGATTGGCGTTTTTTAGCAGCTATATATAATTCGAAAAATGATAAAATTACGTTGAACCTCTCGTCGATATATAAAAACGCCAGTTACGCTAGACTCGTGGTTATTTTTGTGTTACAAGCTCTTGTACTACATATAAGACTGAATATCAGAACCTTCCTGGCGACAGTCGAAAATGTTCTTGCATTTGCATACATTCTTTGAGCATAGTGATAAAAACTAGGCTTTTTTATTTTCTTTTTTGGGTAACTAAATAAACTAAAAGCCATTAACAGCTGCTAAAAAATTCTCATTTGTACAATTTCATAAGATCAATAAAAGTAAAAATGCATTGGTCTTCAGGCCAAGAATACCAAAGCAAGAAATATCGTAATTACATATATTCGGAAAGACAATTTTAAAGAAAGTTTTACTCTCTATCTTACTGCAGTATGTTTATATAATTATTATTTTATTTTTCAGAAAAAGAACGTCATTTCTACGAAGGCGTAGAAGGACCCTCATAAACTTTATATTTGTTAAGCTCGAAATGTCGAGATTAATCTGAAAATTTCGACTTTATCTAGAAACTTACCCATTACAAACGAAGGAAATCTTATGTATACCGGGTGTTAACGGAATCATTAGACAAGCCATAGTTTCTCTTGGGACTGAAACCTGGCAGCAGTAATATATACCAAAAGCGGCCAATTTTTCATTATTTGACCCCAGCTTTGAAATATTAAATAGAACACCCTGTATATTCTTACATTTTTGGATTCCGGAGACTATTTTAAGTAGGTACCATCACATAGTTTTCAAAAATCTTTGGGACTGCTTGATGCTTTAGAACCATTTTTATTTTTGCATCATAAGAGAACGGGTAAACGTTTACTAGCTACGGAGCCTCGGCCAACCAAATTTTCCGAAATCACTAATTTGTAATTATGTCAACTTCTTCAATGGCAACCGCTTTTAGACAGTAGCTAAATACTAATATTCATGACAAATTCATTGATACCTTCAAATCGAAAATCGGTTTGATATTGACGCAAATACACAAGTTCTTTCAGTGTGCATCGAGAGGTGAAAGCGTGCGGACGTGTGCCGAGCCATCAGAGAGCACAGCGAAGTGGAAGCCCCACAGACAGTGACAGTGTGCATCGAGAGGTGACCGAGTGCAGACGTACCGAGCCAAGAAAGTGCACAGTGAAGTGGCATAAATAAAGTCTCCCTCACTTGGAGACACCATTTTTACTGTTACTAACCATAACTTTTCCCAATAATATTATAGGTATTCCCTTGCAGGACACCCACAGCGACGTTACCGTGGAGGACGGTAGCATGGATTACAGTGAAGACGAAACGTCCCAGTGCGGTAGCTCCCGAGGGGATACCCCAACCCCAAGGGATGACAGAAGGGACGATAAAGAGACGATAAAACGTCTCACAGAGGAAAACGAAACCCTCAGAAAGAAAATAGAGGAGCTCACCGAGAGGTTGGAGCTAATGCAGAGGGAGCAAAAGTCCCAGCACGAAGAACTTCTGCGTGCGATTCGAGGAGAATCGCAAACGCGGAAGCGGAAAAACCCACCCGCCACTAATACGGACTCCGACGAAGAGGCCCCTAAGGCGGCAAAGAAGGTGGCTGAAGAGCCCCTCAAGTGCCCCCCAGAGCCATCCAGACGAAGCAGATCGGGATCTAGAGCTCCCCAGCAGGAGGCTAACGTCCCCAGACAAAACGCCAGGACAGAGGAGACTGAGGCCCCTCAAACAAAAACAAGAAGCCAGCGCATACCGCCGGTAGTGCTGAGGAACAAGGAGACATGGACAACGGTGAGCCGTCGTCTAACCGAAACCGGCATTAACTTTAGCAAGGCTAAAGTTACCGCGGAGGGAATCTCCATCGAGCCCGCGACATCCGAAGATTATCGCAAGATGACTAGGATGTTCGCAAACGAGAAAAGGGAGTACCACACGTACACCCTGCCAGAGGAACGGCTGCTACGTGTAGTCATCAGGGGGATCCCGAGCGGCGTTACTTGTACAGAGGTGGCAGAAGACCTCCAAGACCAGGGTTTCGCACCTACCGCAGTGCAACGGATGACGTCCAGACGGACGAAACAGGAGGTGCCACTCGTACTTGTCCTAGTCCCACAGGACCAGGACAAGATACTCCAAGTCACGAGGTGCTGCTCTCTAGTCGTAAGGACAGAGAGACAGAGAGCCAAGGTAGCGGCATCCCAATGCCACCGCTGCCAGCGTTTCGGCCACGGACAATCCAGGTGTACCGCGCAGCCGAAATGCGTGAAGTGCGGCGAGGCACACCGGACGACTGACTGCAAGAAGAAGGCAGACGAACCGGCCAAGTGTGCGAACTGCCAAGGGGCCCACCCGGCCAGCTACAAGGGGTGTCCAAAATACCCCAAGCAATCAGCCAGCGCCACTCAAAGGCCGGTACAGAGGCCGACGACGACCTCAACAAAGAAGGGCGGCGTAGCGCCAGGCACTAGCTACGCAAAAGTAGCCCAGAGCAAGGCAGGACAGAACACTGTCCCTGCCTCAAAACAACAAGCATCGCCAGAGGCCAAAAACCTCACAGCGGTGCTAGCACAGATGCAACAAATGTGCTCAGCGATGAGTGCATTTTTTGCTCAAATGCCAAACTTTACTAATCTGTAATGCCTTTACAGATTAAACCGGAATTCCTGCAGATGGCGGCCTGGAATGTAAACGGCCTGCAACAAAGGAGACTTGAAGTCGAAGAGCTCCTGACCAGGTACGATATAGACGTCATGGCACTGCAGGAAACCAAGATGACCCCGGCCAAGGAGATCAACTTCCCAGGATACCACACGTACAGGATGGACTGGGTAAACATACCTCGGCGACCCGCAAGAGGAGTGGCTCTACTCGTTAAAAAAACCATAGCCCACCATCCGACGGTACTACCTGAGCTAGAAAATATGAATGCCACCGCCGTAGTAGTGTCCACAGCACGAAACGGCGACGTCCAAGTGGTTTCATGTTACCAGCCACCCCACAGCACGCTAACCGAGGGGGATCTGGACGCAATTCTACCCGCTAGGACACAGGTCGTCGCAATTGGCGATTTTAACGCCAAATCCCAGCAATGGAACAGCGGCGTAACCAACACTCGAGGACGAGAACTGCTGCGGTTCCTGGGACAGCACGCCGGCGAACTGCTGGTGGTAGGACCAGTCCAGCCCACCTTTGACAACGGTAGAAACAGACCAGACGTACTGGACATAGCCATCCTAAAGGAGATGACCCTCGAAGCGGAGATCTCCACCAGAACGGAGGGATCTACCGAGCACAACCCGATCTTCCTAACTCTAGGAGGACAGGCGGGTGACGACAACGCTACCTTCACGAAGCGACGAACGGACTGGGAATCGTACCGGCTGCACCTGCAGCAGTACATTGCACAAATTCCCAGGCTAGATACCGTGGGGGACGTTGAGAGGGCCGTCATTACCCTAGAGGAGCAGATCCTAGGAGCAATAAGGGCCAGCACGACAGAAACAGAAGTAAGAAGACACCCAGCACCGATGGCGAACCTACCAGAGGTCACCAGGCAGCTGATAAGGGATAGAAGAAGCGCCAAGAGACGGGCTCAGAGGACGAGACTCCCCGCCGACAGAAGGGAGTATAACGTCCTCAGCCGAAGAGTGAAAGCCACCCTCCAAGAACACCGTCAGGAGGGGTGGCAACGCCACCTTGAGTCACTCGATCCACAGGACAGAAGTATGTGGAATACCCAACGTGCCCTGCGAAACCGGAGGAAACCTATACCCCCGATTCACGGAGAGCGAGGGAGGATCGTCTACACTAACCAGGAAAAAGCCGAGGCGTTTGCCGACAGCTTAGAACTGCAGTGTAGAGAGAACGAGCTCGATGACGAGGACGAGGACTGGGTGGACGATGTCGAGCGCAGAGTACGTAGGATCCACCGCCTGCCTGATGACGACCACATCCGCCCGACTACCCCCGAGGAAGTCAAGGAAATCCTTAGGAGCCTAAAGCCGAGAAAGGCTCCGGGATGTGACAAGATAGGAAACATCGCTCTCAAAAAGCTACCCAGGAAAGGAGCAGTGGCGGCCCGTGGCTTTTAGCTCTGGGTGGGCAGGACGGGGGATAGAACTGAATAATGACACTTCTCCAAAAAAATTTAGTGGGTGTAAAAATCACGCAAAAAACATTCAATGATGCCTCTGCCCATTTCAGTCGCCTTGTATAAAGTTTTTAAATTATCTATCCCTGTTGAATTCCACGGACTTTTACTATTTTTACTGAATAACATACAAGGCCACCAATAAAGTTTATTTTTTTAATTTCACTTCCAGAAAGCCATAAACATTTCTGATACCCTGTGACACAAACTTTTCTATTGGACGAATTTCAATTTACATTAATAAAATTTCCCATAGTGGGACAAGGTCGCTCTAATTTAGTTACAAAAACTTTGTCGATAAACTGCTTTCTAATAAAAAATCAGAAATATTAGAATTATCGCTTACCGTTTGTCTTATGTCGGCCATGGCAAATATTTTAATATTAATAATTTGTCAGTTGTCCATCCACCACACGTTTTTCTGCTAAAGTAGACACTTCTTATTTATTAAATATGAACAAAGATCACAGATTACAAATTAAAAAAACATAAAATTGAGAAAATAAAACTTTACACAAACCTAACCAAAAACCAAAATATTCCAATTCTAAAACATCAGCAACAACTTCCAATGTTTGAGATTCACGAATACTGACTTGACTTGACTCCATATGTCTGAAAATGAAACGATTCTCGACGAAACATCACGACACTGTAAAAGAAAAGGGAAGGGATGAGGGTGGCAGTGTTCACATCCCACCGAGCGCGAAGTTCCATATTTGAATATTATACATTTATTTCATTTACATATTATATTAATTTCACATCTAAAACTACTAAAATAAAATGAAGCTTTGTTTTAGTACTTTTTGGATAATATAGGAGGCATATGTGTTCTAATACATTATACCTTAAAACGCAAAGAAAAATAAAATTATAGTCATATAGGTAACTTAACTATATGGCGCCGTTGATATGTATTTTAACTTCTTTTTTGCCCTATATTTATCAAATTAGAAATTGCTATCATATTTGATATTCATAAGGGATTGTTTAATCAATTTTAGCACATTAGTTATTTTTCCTGTTTGATATCTTTTCAATTGTGAACATATTCTATTCAATATTCATATTGTTATTGTTTTGCTCAGGGATGGCATGCCCACTCTAGGTTGTAAATAGCCTAAGCATGCAAGACGTGCGTCTCGTTTTGATATGCATTACAGGCTTAAGATCGAAGTGAATAACCAACATGCACGTAGACGTAATTATGATTGAATTCACGATTTCTGAGCGATGCTTGCCCGCCCTGACATGGTGCATGACACTTTCGACAGTATTACGCCCTGTTTCTAAACGGATTCATAAGTGTACCTATATGAGACAGATTAATATGTAGTAAAAATAATATTATAAATAAAACTAACTTTTTAACTTTAATACTACAATTAAATAACCGCAAAATTTTACTTGATAATTTAACTATAAAGATATAAATATACTTTTATAACTACCGCTGATGTAATTGGGTGGGCACTGCCTACCCTGCCATCCCTGACGAGCCGCCACTGGAAAGGAGTAGCGGCGCTAGTCAACATCGTAAACGCGATGTTAAGGTTACGGCATTTTCCAGCCAGGTGGAAAAAGGCCGACGTCATTATGATCCCTAAACCAGGGAAAGAACTAATTTTCCCGTGTTCTTACAGGCCCATCAGCCTCCTCCCAGCCATGAGCAAGGTTGCAGAACGGGTCATCTTGAAGAGGCTCAGAGAAAAGACAGAAGAGCTGAATATCATCCCGGATGAACAGTTCGCGTACCGAACAGGACATTCCACCGAACTCCAAGTACTTCGCCTCACCGAGGAGATTACTAAGGGGTTCAACCAGCGGCAAGTCACCGCGGCGCTGTTCCTAGATGTTGCCAAAGCGTTCGACAGGGTCTGGCACGACGGCCTCCTAGCTAAAATGATGAGTATGGGTTACCCCATCGAACTCGTCAAACTAGTGAGGTCCTACCTGCACCGCAGACAGCTAAGGGTCAAAATCTCGGACCAACTCTCCACTTACAGGACCGTGGAGGCTGGAGTCCCGCAAGGTTCGGTGCTGTCACCGCACCTGTTCGCTATCTACACTTCAGACCTCCCCAGGACCGACCACACAGCCCTGGCCCTGTATGCAGACGACACAGCAATAATTGCCAGATCCTGGAAAGCCAGGGACACAACCAGAAAACTCCAGGAAATGGCCACACTCCTGGAAGAATGGTGCACGAAGTGGAAAGTCGCCGTCAACGCCGACAAAAGCCAAGCCATACTCTTCAGACGAGTGCGGAAAGAAATTCCCACAGGACACGTCTCCATGAACGGCGAGGACATCCAATGGCACGACACCGTCAAATACCTTGGTGTGGTCATGGACAAAAGCCTAACGTGGAGACAGAACACGGACGCCATTACAGCCAAGGCGCGGCGCACAAGAGCCCTCATCTACCCGATGATGGGAAACGGTAGCCGTCTCAACCTGAGGAATAAGCTCACGCTTATCAAAACCCTCATCAGGCCGCAGCTGACGTACGCCTCGGTAGCGTGGGGTTACCAGGCAAAGTCCTACATGAAGAAAATCCAGGCAGTGGAAAACATCGCCCTCAGGACGGCGGTCGACGCACCATGGTACGTGAGAAACGCAGACATCGTCAGAGACCTGGAGTACACCACGGTCACTGAAGTCATCCGGGAACGAGCGAAGAAGCTGTACGCCCAAGCAGAGGAGCACGGGAACCCGCTAATCAGACAGGCCACTGATTACGACCCTGCCGACGCCCCGAGGCACAAACGGCCGAGGGTACAGCTTCTGGACAACGGGTGAGTATAACTTATATTTCCCGCTAACCGATCTGTTTCAGATACCCCAGGACAGACCACCACTACCAGAGACATGACGTTTTTCTACCCAAACCCAACCTCCTTGCGGGCGTCGGACAACATACCGTCCAACGCCCGTTATCCTACCTGCTCCGTGGAGTCCGAAAGTGCTAAAAAAGCACTTAGGGTCTCCACACTCCCGAGCTACACAGCTCATATCCTTACCTTTCCGATGATCCGGGGTAGGACACACCTTTACTGTGTCCTACGTACCGGCAGTCAATCCCAGCCAAAACTTCCTAAAACCCAACTAGACCGATGACTACCCACGGGGGTGACAAGCTGGCGAAGAAAGAAAATATCAAGACAAGAAAAGCGCCAGAAGAGACCTCTGCCAGCGAGGTTGAAGAGCCAGGACCAGGGGAGGTCCGCAGAAAATACCACGACACATCTCGCATTTGCGGGCTGGGTCTGGTAGAAGTAAGCGGGCCCACCTATCACGAAGGCCGGTCCAGGTCTACAGAGATAATCTAGGAGCAAAGAGTAGTAGTCCTACTCGGCCCTAGTTATCGAGACCGTCATCAAGCCAATGGATATTGGCGCACAAGTTCTTTATTGAATAATAATTTAAAAATCGAGAAAAGTGTGTCATGGAAATTGAACAAAACTAGATTCTAAGCATGTATTTTGTCAACAAACAACATTGCAAATACAAAAAGTGTGCTGTGGAAACAAAAAGAAGTTGACACATTATAATATGTGTGTATTGTTAAATTAATAAGTTTGCTTTTTATTGTTAAATTTGTTATTGTTGTTTAACATGTTGTATACAAGGGATAAAAAAGTGGGCATGCTAATAATTTTTGGAAAATGCCGCAAAAATTCCAGACACACCTCAGAATTATATGCCCAAATGTATTCGAACAGACGTCATTCATATTTTCAATACTTTCCAATTGTGGAAAAATAAATCAGGAAAGGAGTTGGTAACCATCATGAAACTTTTATCCTTGATGAAGCGGCAGAAATTAATGTGTTGGTTTTTGTAGAGTGAATCCTACCAATTAATGCTTCAATAGCAAGTCAGATCCTCAAGAAGAGAAAAAAGGAAGATTGAAAAATGTTCCGAAAAAAGTTCAATTTACAATAATTTACTTTATGAAAACAACACTACTGTTATGTGCTGCCCTCTGGCGGAGAGAGATGTATTAGTCCCTGGTCAGAGTGAAGGGAGACCTGTTTAGTTGCTTGCCGGGGGCGGCGCCATCTGCCGCCATTTAGAGCCTGGAAAACTATAGAAATTGCTATCATATTCGAGATGGGTTCTAAGTTCTAGAAAGAGATGGAATATTCGAGTACGTTCCACGATTATATATAAGAAGTTAACTGGAGCAGGGAGTTCAGTTCAGTTTAGTATACAGTACAGTTCTGATATACACCCTGATGACAGGTGATGAGATGAAATAAGGAACAGTAACAAGCTGTGATTTAAAGTAGTGAATTTATGTTAGATTACAGTTTATTATTAGTTGTGTTATTTTTAAGGATTGTCTTTTGTAAACGACCGTTTCTTCACTGAACTGCGCAGTCTCGCTTATCGACTTTTGGGTAGTGTTGTTCAATCACTCGCAACTTGAACTGGCGCCCGAGTAACAAATAGGAAAGCTCGAGTGTCATAGTGACAGCCTTATTTCTCGCACTAAACGAGAAAAAGAACGTTATACTACAATCTTCTGTGGTGTCATACTCATATAAATAAAACAATAGGTTTTGGGCATAGGAAAATCAACATTTAATAAGGCAATGTCATTTTCAGGGAATATTTGGAGTAAATATGTGGGCTGGGGTGATTGGTACAAGAATTATTGGACCCATTTTCCTTCAATGACCTTTGATAGGGGAGGATATTTAGAATTCCTACAAAATGAAATTGAAGAAATGTTGATGAACTTACCACTTGTAGTTTCAGAACAAACGTATTTTCAACAAGATGAGGCTCCACCTTATAATACTCGAGTTATGGCCCCTTTAGTGAACCGGTATAATGGGCGAATAATTGTAACAAACGGACTTGTACTTGGCCTGCCCGCTCGCTAGATTTAGGCATTCTAAATTTTTGTGTGTGGGGTTATGTGAAAGAATGAGGTTTTAGCTTTTATAAACCCCCTCAAACACTTGAAATTTTATAAAATCTTATCCGTGAATTTCTTGTAAGTATAACTCCTGCTATGTTGGAAAATATGCGAAACAACGCTGATCGTGTCAGAAAATGTCAAGAAGGGAGGAGGATGCACTTTGAACATTTACTACCTTTTAATTAGTGATTCTAGTAATTAGTCTTCTAATATGTTTTTTATTGCTAAAATAAATCATTTCTGAGAGAACACTTATTATTTACAGCGTTGTTTTGTTGACAAAATGAAAGTTTTGAATCTAGTTTTATTTAATTTCCACGGCACACTTACTTGATTTGCGTATTTTCTCGATGTTTTAATTATTACATTATTACCCACAAAAGAACTTGTGTGTATTTGGGTTAATCGTTAATAATCGATTTCAAATTGTCAGTGGATTTGTCGTGAAAATTAGTATTTGACTACTGGGTGTTTAAAAGATTTGATTGAATTAAGTTGGCGTATAATTACAAATCGGTAATTTCTGAAATTTTGATTGTTCGTAGGTATAGTAAACAAATTTCAAAAAGCTAACGTTTAATTTTTCCCTTATCGTTTTGGTCCATTTGATTGATTTGAATGTATTCACTGCACTCTAGATGCAAAAATAAAAATCCCTAAAAAACCAAGTAATCATAAATTTTTAGAAACTATGCAGTCGTACTTAAAATCATCTCCGGAATTAAAAAATGTCAAAATATACAGGGTGTCCCATTTAAAATTCCAAAATTGAAATCATTTCCGGGGAAAACGGAAGTGATAGAGAAGTTCCAAATAATGGAAAATTGGCCGTTTTTGTTTTATATTACCCCTGCTAAGTTTAAAACTTATATCTTGAACACTCTGGAAACTATGGGTTGTCTAATAATTTCGTTGAGGTGTACCGGGTACACCATAAATATACATATTTGGAGATATCCTAAAGTAAACAAAGTGCGAGAAAGAAAACAAAAATCACTTACGCGAGAGCGAGACAGATGATCGTGATCACGGATAAAAATAATATTTCATGAAATCTGCAGCATGCTAGGAGTATTGCCGAATCTGTATGTGGAGTAGGTACACACGCGAACTACACATGTACATTTTATGAATATTCGTAATTATTATTTCTGATTTACATATTTATGTGGTTACCATTAATGTGACTGCATATTATTATTTTAATATACCTACATAATATGTGGTCCCTATGAACTAATATATTATTATACAGGGTGTCTGACCAGCAGCTGGCACTTCCGGTTATACCGGGAGTTGATACCAACTTGCTCATTTTAAAGGAATACCCTAGATATTTTGGGGTTTTCGAAAAGAGCATAAAATTCTGAGTCAAGGACATGTAGATATCCTATGCTTAAACCCAGCCGTTTCAGAGATATTTGACATTTTAAAAAAGAATTGGCAGGTGTAATGGTTTACAATAACCTATTATAACTTTCTTCGTATAAAAGACACTAATTTGTTTTTTGGCATGTAGAAATAACACAAGCAAAGCTGCACTCTACAATTATAAAGTTATATAAAATTAAATTCTTTTTTTTTCTGATATCAGCATTGTGGGGGTTTAAGTTACATCTTTTTGAAATATTTGCGATTTTCTCAGAAATAAGAATTATTATTAAAAAAATTATCTAGCCATGATTAGAAACAATCAGTAATGTCAGTCATTCTCTTATGTCAAAAAATGCCAGGACGTTTAAATTACACCTACGAAGACTTTTTGAATATTTATGGAGAATGTGATAAAGTAATTTCAAGAACTTGTAGTACATTTGTTACTAGATATCCACAAAAACGGAAAATAACACTAAACATTGTAACATGCCTATTAATTGGATTGAAGACACTTTGCACAAACTCAAATAGCTAAGATAAAATCAACTAAAAACATGATTCCATTTTAATTTAATAATTGTTCAAAATTCCGCCATCGAACCTCCACACATTTTTCACGCCTTCGGATTAGTTCTTCATGAGTAGCTCTTCTAATTGAATCATGTGATAAGTTTTGAAATGCATTTCTTACTCCCTTCATACAATCTTCAACAGTTGTTAATGGGCTCTCATAAACTTTATTTTTAAAAGTTCCCCAAACAAAATAATCTAGAATTAATAAATGGAGCGAGCGAGAAGGCCATAGAAAAGGCCCATTATTGGCCATTCATTGATCATTAAAAAATTCTTGTAATTTTTTTTTATCAAATACGCGTTATGTGTGGGAGTACCGTCGTGCCGATAAAAAATGTTTCTGTATTCGGCGAGAGGTAAATTTTTTAAATATGTATTATTCAAATTTTGTATAATATTTAGATATCTTTCACCGGAAAAAAAACAAAAACAAAAAAATTAACTATACATATATTAGCAGAAGAAGAAATCTTTTTAGCGTTTATTTTTTTAAAATTTTCCTGATAAAATTCTAATGCCACCACTCTATCGTTTCTTATGGCACAGTAAACATTAAACTGACAACTTTCTTGAAAATTTCGCTCCCTGAACACATGAGTATTCGAGTCACTCTAATAATGCGAATTGTGTCGATTAAAATTTCATTATTGGTAAATTTAGCTTCATCTGACCCCATTATAGAATAAATTCACAAAACTATTTCTGTTTCTTTTAATCCTTGAACGATTTGGAATGAAAATTTATGTTTAATTAAGATTCTGTGAACTGAATCCTTGCTTAATCCCGATTCCAGAGCAGCTTATGTCTTAGACATCATTGGAAATGCATGAAAATATCCCAGAATTGCAATTTCTACGTTTTCGTCATCAACAGTAGGCTTCTGCTTTTGAATTCTTGTCTTGGCAGAGCCATAATTTTTAAAATTGTCCAGTAAGCGTTTTATAGTGTTTGGTGACGATTTCCGTTTTTGTGGATGACGAGTAGCAAATATACTACTACAAGTTCTTGATATTACTTTATCAGATTCTCCATAAATAATAAACAAATCCAAGAAGTATTTGTGGGTGTAATTTAAACGTCCTGGCATTTTTTGACATAGGAGAATGACTGACATTACCTACTGATTGTTTCTATAATCATGTCTAACTAAGATCAACATTTTTACTAACAATTCTTTAATTTCTGAGAAAACCGCAAATATTTAAAAAAAGGTGTAACTTAAACCCCCACAGTGCTGATATCAGAAAAAAAGAATTTAATTTTACAAAACTTGATGTAAAAAATATAGGATGTTCCATTTGAACTAAAACGCAGTTTGAAGTTTACAAAATGTAACGTCAAAAATGGAACACTTGGTATACTATTATTGAATGTAATTCAATTGTAGAGTACAGCTCTCCTTGTGTTTTTCTACATGCTGAAAAGCAAATGAGTATCTTTTACACGAAGAAAGTTATAACCATTACACCTGCCAATGTTTTTTTAAATGTCAAATATCTCTAAAACGGCTGGGTTTAGGCATAGGATATCCTACACGTCTTTGACTCAGAATTTTATGCTCCTCTCGAGAACCTTAAAATGTATAGGATGTTCCATTTAAAATAAGCAAGTTGGTATCGACTTCCGGAAGTGCCAGGCGCTTGTAATTATTTTAGTTGGATTGGCCACACTGCCATTATGCCATTAGTAGCTCCTTAAATTTTCAAAATTTCAAGGGGGTAGTGGTCATGGCCGGCGGAAAAAGTGGGTATGGTGGCTAGTAAAAAATCTGTAGGTAGGAAATTACCCACCTGAATATTTGAGCGAACAATAAAAAAAATAGACTGATGTGAGCCAAAAGAGATAAACAATGAACCGATTTATCAAAAGAGTGGACTACTCCCCCCCGCACTACCCACCCGGATTGATCATGTTTTGCCGGGCCTGGAGCTGGTAATCCCCCCCAGAAGGGCTAGTTCATAAAAAGTCAGGCGAGAAGACGAGAGTTAGAATGGCTTATCTGCAGATGCTTACATAATTTTCCTTAATTAATTGTTGTTATTTGATGCGATATTAAAAAAATCAATATTTTTAATTTTCCAATTTTTCTTATAAACCAACCCCCCCCCCCCATGCAAGAAAATTTATTTTCGCACTTGTCTATAGTTTTCTACCCAGGTCAATTATATTAAAAATAAACTCGAAATTATGAGATTAAAGTCGAAATTTCAAGATTAAAGACTAAATGTCAAGATTAAAGTCGAAATTTGGAGAATAACAAACATAAAATATAAGAGGTGGCTCTTTTTTTTTTAATTTTTTATTATTAATTTATTTAACGTCGGTCTATTTCCGCTACTGAGGCCTAACACCGACGCCTGTAGACGAGCTAACCCCAACCAGGAATTTTGCCGAACCTCTTCCCTTAAGAAGAGTAGGGATCTTTTACTTGCCTAACATTTAATAGACAAGGGACCGACGGCTTTACATCCCCTCCGAAGGATGGTATATCTCCTATACAACCCTCGCCTAAGGTTGTATACCTTCCGCGCATACACTGATATACAAGCCGCTGGAAGATGTGTGAGGCGAGAACGCGGTTTCCGTTGGAATGGTCACCATCCAAGTACTAACTGCGCCTGTCGTTGCTTTACATCGCATACCGAAGTATGTACACAGTAAAGACGCACCTACGCTCGCCCCTTGAGGTGGCTCTTACCGGAAGCGATTTTTAAAATATACATGCATTTTTTAATTTCACTGCAAATGCAAAACTTCCCCATTGATTTTTTAAATTGTTTTTTTCGGCCATAACTTTTTCTTCAGACTAGCTTTGGAACAAAAGTTTATCCCAAAACATTCTAGAGAAAATCGAGCATAATGCATTGGCACACCCTGGCACTTATCTCAAGAAAATTGTAATTTCTCATTTTTAACCAAACATCCCAGTAAATGTTTTAGCTACCCTATTTAAACAATTTGTCAAATTAATTGAATTAACTGGTCTCTATTTAAAACGATACCACTGACGAAAAGATACGTAAAAGATTACTTAACTAATTCGTGATATCTGTCAAAAAACATCTGAAAAATGTAGGTATCTTATTGATACTGTAGCGTAATAATTACTGATAAAATATTTTTCAGATTATTTATTTAATTAATCATCCGGGAATATTAAAATTAAATTTTTAATGGTTGAAAAATGAGTAAATAAATAATTCAACTATTTATTAATTAAAGCAAAAACAATATTAGAACAATGTATACAAGTATGTATGTATATTTATAGCAAGAAATACATATTTCGTTAATTTTACATGTTTCATTTTATAACAATTATATATTTATATACAATTTGTAATATATAGGGATCTGGTAACATTTTTTGTATAAGTAAATAAGTATTTATGGAACTTGTATAACATTTAAATTAATGTCTCGTCACATTCCTATATATTTATTTCAGTTTCATTAGCAAAAACAAAAAAAGAATATAGGCACCGCTAGTATCCCAAAATTTAAAACAATTGTAAAATATTTTTCTAAAAGGCAAGAGTAAAATTTTGGGTAGCACACCTGGACAAATTGCAAATAAATAGTAACCTACCTATAAATTTATTTTTTTATTTTTGTATAGGTGGGCATACTGTCAAAAAATAAACTACAGAAAACACATTTTATTTTATCAGTATTTTTTTGTAGACATAAAAATTAATAAAAAATATGTAGGTATACATATACCCACCTACACCATCCTCTAAATACACACGTTTTTCCGTAAAACAAATAATCGCAAACATTTTTATTGCGAGACATTAGCTCACTTATTTTTTATTTCTAAATACCAATTATTAATTACGATTTTAGGAACAGCATCTTAAAGCTAAGGCCAAAAGCTACACATATCACTATATAAAATAATTTCCACATTAGTACCTACCTCTAATTTTCCAAATAATTCTACAATCACAATTTAACAATTTTCAAATTAAAGTATATAACTTAATTTTAGTGCCCCCAACCTTTGGTTAATCTTTTCCATAAACTAGGTTTGTCAATATTAGCAGGGGGTGGTTGGTCGTTTTTAATTTGTTCTAAGAATCCAGCAGTGGCAGTCTCATTTTGAGGGTTTTCAACTGACGTTGCGTCACCGATTTCACGTAAATCCCTCATCATTTTTCTTCTAATCGTTTTTTTCATACTTAGATGTCTTTCCAAAGTTTTATACTTATGTTTAGCCCTGTTATCCACATTATTATCGATAGGAACTTTCGGATTTTCTTTATTATCAGACTCTCTGTTACAATTCCATATATCACGCACGTCCTTTATTTTTCTTTCACTTAATGAAGCCATTTTTCATTATAGTAACTGAAAAAACACCAATAAACTAGTTGTTTTCTTATTGTTGCACTTAGAACCCAAGTTGTGAAAGTCATAGTATAGAGATATATAACAAAAGAAAACAAAACACTATGTATGCAGCATGTTCTTTTGTTCATAACTAGAGGAAATTTAAATTACTAAATGCGGATTTACATCCTTTTCACTAAAATGTGCATAATTTAGAAAGTTAAACTGCTCTACTAAGTGCTTATTTTTTGTTATTTAACAGAAGGTTACACCAATTTAAGTCATGAAACTGTAAATGTTTTGTCTTTTATTATTTCGATTTAATAGGTAGGTATAGGTATGCCTACCTAACAATAAAATAATATAAAAATAACCGCAACGTATCGTTTTCCATTTTAATTATTCTTTATGAAAAGATTACTTAAATTTAATTTAGTATATAAAATGTATTTTAAACCTTACCTCATTTTTATTAGTATTATTTCTAACAAGTTGCAGTGAACATATAAAAGGCATAACAGTATAAGTCATCATGATGTCTTTGCCAACTCAAGGTAAACTAGTTCTTCGGTTTTTTATTATTTCATGTAATTTTTAAGTGTTTAGGCCCAAATAAATTAACAACAATATATGAAATAAACAAAGTTAACTCACCCTTTTACTTTTATCTGATTACATATTATTTTAAAGAATAAATATTTTTCTTGGGTTATGCACTTCTCACAAAATTACTTTTACTTTCAAATGTACAAAAGGTAGGCGATCAAGTTTGTTTCTTTGTTTGTTGAACTTTTTACTTTCCTTGAATTTAGAAGCGGTCCTTTTAAACTGTGCATATTATGTGTCCCTCTAGCCCTTACAGAACTTAATAACTAATTTTTCGCCAAAGAACGATCAATTATTTTAAGGTGAGGATTATCGAATTATAAATAGTTTGCAATAATACTACAATACTATAACAATAATTTATCATGCCTAAATTTAAGCCCTTTGTAATCCCATCGATAAAAAAAATTTCTTCTATAAATATCCTGATATTAAATTTTATTACTCAATTCCATGTAAGTTTGTTGTTACGTATTATCAAATCAGTATAATTTGAATATCAAAGTGTACCCGCCACATGGCAAAAGAACTTGAAATCTACCAATCATAATCCTCCAGCTGTACGGTTTAGCAAATAGAATATTCTTCACGTCGTCGGAACCGCACTGCAACGTAGCTCAGAGAAACCGTGATAACATAGCCACGTAAATAAGGTTCTGTAGGTTGACAACCAATCAGAATCTTCCATCTGTCGAATTAGACTCGTATCAACGACATACGAGTGTATATTCCTGTACTTTTTATAATATATATGACAGAGAGGTCAAACAGCCCATTTGTCTATGATTTTAGTTTTAGTTAAGACTAGTATACACACCTCTAATTGTTTTTTAGCATTTGGAAAACGAACGTGCTGTTAGTTTGACGTGTCGGAGGGCTATTTTAGTATATTTAGTAAAATGAAGTCGTATTTATTAATTTTTGTGATATTTGCATATTTATACGCAGTTCAGGCTGGCGTATTCCTTGAGGAGAAATTCAATGATGGTAAGTTTACTTATTTCTCCATGTTAAATACCGTGATACCGGTGAAGGAGTTCTAGAAATATTCATACACAGCCATAATCTTCATGATCTCTTAAATCTGAATTTATTTTTCAAGACACGTGGGAAAAAAACTGGATTTACAGTAAACACCCCGGAAAAGAATTCGGAAAGTTTGTGAGGACGGCCGGTAAATTCTTCAATGATGAAGATGAGGATAAAGGTATGGCACATTACATTTTTTATATGATTAAACACCTGCTTCTGAAGAGTTTTTTAAGCATGTACAAGTATAAGAATTTATTAGAAAAAAATATAATTGTAAAGAATAAAAGTGAATATGAAAAATGAATATTCATGATTTCATGAAATGCGTTCTATTTATGTACTTACAAGGTATACTCATTCCAGTTAATGATTAATTATATTGTAAATTAGCCAGTATTATTACTTTTATTCTTATGATGTAAACATGGTGAAAAATAAGATATTTTTTAAAATTTTCCCTTTAAAGTACGCATTCCTTATTGACAGGTATTCAGACATCCGAGGATGCTCGTTTCTATGCTTTAAGTAGAAAATTTAAACCTTTCGGTACGGAAGGTAAAGACCTGGTAATCCAATTCACAGTCAAGCATGAGCAAAACATCGATTGTGGTGGTGGATATGTTAAAGTATTTGACTGTTCTTTGGATCCGGAAGATATGCATGGGGAATCTCCATACAGGGTTATGTTCGGGCCTGACATTTGTGGACCTGGCACCAAAAAAGTACACGTTATTCTCAATTATAAGGATAAGAACCATCTAATTAACAAGGATATCAGATGTAAAGTAAGTTTAATTTAGTAGGTAAATGGTTTTTTTTTGTCAGACAGATACAGAAAATATTTTGACAAAAAGTAAAAATTCAAATTGATTATTTTTAAGAAGTTGCTAACTGAAAAAAAATGGAGTATTGGAAAGTACTCATAACAAAAAAATGTATATTTCGTGTTATTTGTTGATTATTACTATTAATCTGAAAAATTTAGTTAAAACCTGGTGACAAGTTGACATTAGGCATGATAATTCAATGTGGCAGCCAACATGTTGATAGCAATAGTCTGATAAGAAAAATTCAAATAGATTGGTTTAATATCTTAAACTGCCAAATTATCTTAACAATGTCTTGTTTTATTATAGGATGATGTATACACTCATGCATATACTCTCATAATTAAACCTGATAACACATACGAAGTACAGATCGATGGTGAAAAAGTAGAAAGTGGAGAACTCGAAGCTGACTGGGATTTCCTTCCACCCAAGAAGATCAAAGACCCAGAAGCCAAGAAACCCGAGGACTGGGATGACCGTGCCACCATCCCAGACCCTGATGACACCAAACCCGAAGACTGGGACAAGCCTGAACACATTCCCGATCCAGATGCCAGCAAACCTGATGACTGGGACGATGAAATGGACGGTGAATGGGAACCACCAATGATCGACAATCCAGATTACAAGGGCGAATGGCAACCCAAACAGATTGATAACCCAGCTTACAAAGGCACTTGGGTCCACCCAGAAATCGACAATCCAGACTACACACCAGACCCGAATATATACAAACAAAAGGAAATTTGTGGACTTGGTTTTGATTTGTGGCAAGTCAAGTCTGGTACTATCTTTGATAATGTGTTGATCACAGATGATGTCGAATATGCCAAGAATGCTTTGGCAAGTCTTAAGGAGAAACAGGAGGGAGAGAAGAAAGCTAAAGATGCTTTAGATAAGGCTGAACTTGATGCTGCAGCTAGTCAAAGTGAGAAGAAGGAGGACAATGAAGACGAGGATGATGAGGATGCAGATGAAGAGGATCATGCACCTCAAGTGGAGGTAAATATATTTAATTCATAAATATATAGAAATAATGTTAGTAAAAATTATGCGGGATGGTAGAATTATTATGGTCATAATTTTAATATGTAATATTTAGGGGGATGGTCGGTCGCTCAGTGGGTTAGCACTTCTTTTCTCACTGAGCATACCTAGTGAAGCTGGTTCGAACCCCACTTACTGCGAAGTAATTTTCAAATATAAATTATCCCCAAGAAGTGGTTCTGATCCCATTATAAACTGTAAGGCTTCGTCTTCTTTACTCAGAAAAATCTAGATCTCCTTTTATTTGAGGAAATGCAATTCCACTGAGAAATTTAAACAAATTTTTTGTCACAACCTTCTATCCAAAAAAGTTGTTCTTAAACATTGTTTCCCAGCACATCTAGCGGGCATCATCATAAAAGTAGTATGTCATTTAGCAATTCCATTCTACAACTATACAGTCAATCTGTTGTAATAAAAGGTGGTAGATCAAAAAAATGCGGGTAGGCTGAATTCTTGATGTTTTTACTGTTGGTCAAAAAGGTTAAAATCCCAAGTTGACATATCCCCACCTGTTTCGGATTCGCCGCCATCTTGAAAACATTTTGGAATCGATTTATCTCGTCTGCTGTTGGTCAGAGGAAAAAAAGTGAAGTTCAAAAATTGTAGAGCTCGAAATTTGCAATATTTTTTTGTCTGAAACCAAACTTTGTAGTTTAGTTAGTTTCCAAAAAGGTACACCATAGTTTCCAAAAATCAGCTTTTCCGTATTTGGACCTTCAAAAGTTGATTTAAGCCGAAAAATTGTTCATAAAACTTGTAGATCTCGAGAAAATCTATTTAAGATATTGTTTATAACTGTTCTCAACTGTCTCTGAGTTACAGTGACTATAAGTTTGGTATGCACCAAAACATGAGTGAAATTTCCCAAGTTATCACAGGATTTTTCGTGTACTGAAATAGTAGAAAAAAAATATGTATACCGAAAGTACTTGTCAATGTGACAGAGATGTATTCAGATTATTTATTTATATTTTCACAACTAAAAATGGATGATAGCCGAGTGGGTTAAGGCGCGAGGTGGCAATCGTGATTAATCACAGGGACATCTCACCACCGGGTTCAAATCCTGGCTCCGGCACTGGCACTGCCGGAGGAAATGATTGTATGTCCGCGTTTTTTCAGTGTTAACCCCGTTCCGCACAAACCTTGGCTTCTGGAATTGGGGGTTGTCTAATTTCTGTGGTGTTTATTATTATTATTATTACATGTTTTCCCGAAAATTCATCATTTTGAATGTTTTGACAGTGAATTCTTGGAAGTTATTTTTAAATTGTGGAAAATGTATGAAGTTTCAGAGGATTAATGAAAAATAAACATAAAACACCACATATTATAGCAGAATTGTTTAAACAATTTTTTAATAAAGTTTTGTCAAAAGGGCAGGTTTTTTGTTCATCGTGCTTTCTAAAAAAAATTTATATGGAATAATTAACATCAAACACGTTAAAAAATTTATCCTGAAAAATTTTTTAGTAAGCAACACAACATGTACATATTTCATACTTTCAGAGCTGGGCAGTACTCGAGCACCTGAAGTACTCAGTACCAGGTACTCATGAGTATTTTTATTTTGATGGTACTGCCGTACTCGGAAATTTCGAGTACTTTACATTCTTGTTGTAGTCAGTACTTCTGACGCCAATAGGTAACGAGTACGCGCGACATAGACAAGTCTTAGCTTGTTTTGTGTCTCAATCTCAATATTATTTGCCATACATTGTGTGCAGTGAAATCACTTAAGCGGTTGCAGCAGTCCTCCTTCAGACACAAAGTACAACATACAGGTGTAAGGTGTTGTGTGATACAGCATGATGGGGTACTTTGTAAAATCTTTCAAAGAATTTGGATTACAGAATTTCACGCCTTTTGTTATATGGACACAGAAGCTGATGGGGAAGAGACTGAGAATGACGACGAAGCACTGGATGTAGACGCAATACAATTTGCTGAGGTCAATTTTGATAATTTGGAATACAGGCAACCACGGCATTTAAGTTGTGCAAGCCATACATTAAATTTGATGTGCCACTGACTCGCAAAAGTCATTAATGCTAATGCAAATATGCGTTGTCGGCACACAAATGTGATATCCAAATGTTCGGTACTTTGGAAGAAGGCAGCAGTACCAAAATTTTCGGATATTATAGAAGGAACATTAGGCCATACGCTCAGTTATCCTGGTCCAACCCGATGGAATTCCTTTTTTGATTCCCTGAAGCAAATTTTAATTAGTCGAGCAAAACTACCACAACTTTATGAAAACCTTTGCATTAAAGATGGTTTAAATGCAAATATTTTATATATGGAAGAATATTCTGGCATTCTTGAACCCATTGCTATGACATTAGACATTCTTCAAGGAAAAGGAAACACATATTACGGTATTTAATTCCCTGTTTATGTTTGTTAAAAAACAAATTAGAGAAGTTAAAACGTAACAGTTTAAACAAGGTGGACTGGCTAGACATTTGGTAGATGTTTGCTTAGATGGGTTATTGCGAAGATCTGATTCTTTTTTCAAATTAGAAAAATCCGTAACTAATACAGTAGTAGCTGCAACAGTTCATCCCAGCTTTAAATTAAAATCGTTTGATACCGCTAAGAAGACTTGTGGATCTGACATAGATATTAATTACATCCAAAAACTAATTATTTATAAAGGTACCAAATTCATAGATCCATTGAAAGTTCAGCTGAAGACAGTCCTCAGAATGATGATGATTTTTTTGATTTTAATGTTGATTTAGAAAGCACGAGTATAAGTCAGTCTCAGCCTTTAAATTCTCTTGGAAGAAGCATAAAAAAGAAAAACAGAATAGAACTTGAGTTCTTGCGATAAGATGACTTAAGAAGCAATTTTTCTATGCTGAATGACTGTCCAATAATAAAGAAAATTTGTATCTCTACAAATACGCCATTGCCTTCATTTGCACTAGTTGAGACATTGTTCTCGTATGCAACCATAATAAATGCTCCGAAGTGTAATGGCTTAAGCGATAAGAATTTTGAAAACTTGGTTCTGTTAAAGAATTATTTTTAATTATTTGTTGTTATACATCATTAGAAGGTATAAATATTTTGTTATTTTCTTATTAGAATTTTAATATTTATTTTCGGTTATCGTCATCTTTATGTATGTATATTTTTATTTATAATAAATGTAACTCTATTTACCTTTATTATTTAAAATACTATAAATTGAGTGTACTTATTACAAGTATACTAGTATTCTTGTTTTTTTTTCTATTCTAATTTGATGTTCTGAAGTACTCGTACTTGCTACTCATTTTTCAACTATAAATTTTGAAAAAGTACTCATATTTTTGAGTACCTCTACTCACTCAGCTCTGCTTACTTTTTACGCCATGTTGTATAGAAGTTGGATTTTATTCATCTCGATTAATGGCGAGTTAATCAAGTACTTTCAAAGTAATAATGTGAAGCTGAAAACTTTCATGAGGAAGCGACATTTCTTTATAATAGTACAATGTAAAAATCCAAATTTCCATTTTGTCTCGATTTCCAACGATTTTTACTAAAATTTACAATGAAAACGTGTGCATGCACAGCTATTTGAATTTGACAATGACCTATTCTACATGTGATTCAGATATTTGTCTACAGAGGTATCAACTGTGTAATTTAAATCTGAATGAAGTTATATAAGAAGTCATACTTAAAATATGAAGGACAATAATTTTTCGTATAAAACATCATTGATCATAGCTAACCATTATAAAAGGAGGATTTTTCTTAGTAGATGGAATATTGACATTCTTTAGTGCGATGTCATTATAATGTTGCATGTTTATACTCTTTAGTAAACACCCCAGACGTAGTTTTAATAATTGCAACAAGAATTGTCACTCACTACTGATTTATTTAACACTAATATAACTTACAATAATTAGTCCTTGTAATTCCGCACTAATTATAGCTTTTAACTACATAACCCACTACTTATTATCACTATACAGTCGGTTCACTCTGTTCTTTCTTACAATCCAATCACTTCGCTTATCTGAACTAGAACTACTATAGTGCGTATAGCTCTTATGATTCATATTCCAGATCCTTCCATCTTATTTGAGTTCATTATTCCCGTCTTATATATATATATATATGTATTTCTCTATGGTAAGAAATATCAAGCTTGCTGGTAGCGCCATCTGTCTGACTGGTGAACTACCCATTCTATTGCTAGCTTCTCTGCACTAAGGGAACTGCCTACAGAGACCTCTGTGTGTAAGGTAGTATACACATAACAAGGAGATGGGCGACGCAAAAAATGCGTGTTTTTCTGAAAAAATAGTTTTGCATTAGGTATGTTTTTCAACCAACTTCAAAAAAAAAAATTTTTCTATGCATTGTTTATATTTACATCCTGGCGGAGTTTAGCTACAGCTACTCTTCCACCCAACCAGGATCGCGAAATGAGATGCCGTTCAACCATCCAAGTGACAGACTCGACCAACCCTGCTTAAATTTGCTGATCGAGGTCTCAGCACTTAAACCGATGACAGTACCTCACTTCACTTGATGTGATGTTTAAAAACGCATGCGATATGAATTAGATAAATGCGTACACATTGTACATAGAAACTACAAATTATAATACAAAACTACTTTTCAAGTAAAATACGTATGTCTTGCTTCAGCCGCGGTATATGACGATTTGGTAATTAAATTTAAAGAAACAATGTTCATTCTTTGAAAAATAATGAATAGATTTTTCGTCGAAAATTTCATCACAAACGAGATCCATGTCGCGAAAATTAGACTTAGATGACACCTAAAACCCGACATCCGCAAAAACTGACAGTACCAAAAAGTTTATATAGCTACAATTTAAATGAAAGGGAAAGCTTATAAAATCTGTTGTACCATGAAAAGTGTTTTTGATCTCTACAGATGAATTGTGATTTCATTCAGACTTTTAATTACATTTTAAATCATTAAATCAATGAAAGAAATCATAAGGTCTATCAAAAAGTGAAGCAAAGCAAGCTTCAGTCAATTTTGACATTTTGACACCCAACACAAACCTATCAATTGAACCGCTTTTTTTTGTTATACCTAAGAATTAGCGAATTTTATACACTACCAAAAATTTAGGCAGTTTTCAACGGAAAATCATTTTAAAACCCTGATTTTGTTACTATTGTCGTTGATAACTTTTTATCGGGACAAAAAACGGCGAAGTATATACAAGGTGTCACACGACGAACGATATCTCGAAAAGCAGACATTGGAAAATTTTGAAAATTTGGTAGTAAACTAATGTCGATGAGGGCAACTCGGCTAAAACATTTTCAAGATGGTAGCACTTCCGGTTATACCGGAAGTAGATGTCAACTTGCTTATTTTAAATGGAACAACCTCTATATTATTACATTTTTGGATTGTACGCAAAATTCTAGGCCGTGTATCATGTCTTATACCTAAGTCTCTCTGTTTTTAACATATTCCAAGTATTATGTGTGTGTCAATGACGTTTGCAGGCCCCAGAAGAATTGAATTATCAATTCTTCCTATAAGGAAGCCTTTGTTATCTAATTTTTGTTGAATTCTTTATTGAAAAGGACCTACTTTAATAGACTTTTTGTAATATTTTAATACTATTTCAAAAAATAAGAATAAAAATGAAATTGAGAAAAATGTCAAAAATCAATTTTTTTTCAAATAGAAACCCCCAATTTTTATAATCTTATCTTATTTTCTATTAAAAATAAGGGTAAGTTTGTTTATGCTATGGATTTTAAGTTCAATTATTCTTAGTTGGCTATGACGGCGTTGAGTGCTAAACAAATATATGTAGCTGTCACTTACCATTTGACAAGTATTAATTATCATACCGGGATGCTTACATTATACGCACAAGGATTATTTAAATTTGTTTATAATCTATGGAGAATGTAACAAAGTTTTATCAAGAACATGTAAAATATTTGCTAATAGATATCCAGAGAAACAAAAACTGTCTCCGAACAGTATTAAACGAATAATGGAGAATTGCAAAAATATTGGCCCGTATATTATATATATATATATATATATATATATATATATATATAAAATAAGTAGAGTGTATAATTCTAAAGCAATTCCAAGTTGTTGCTCCTCATCAGCGTAGCATAGCTTACGCTTTCGCGATTTCAGAGACCTATAAATATTTTGTTCTTAGGAGAACAAATGGGATATTTTATATATCCCCCTTTGCTTCTATAACTACCTGAATCCTTCTTATTTTTATTAATTTTATAGTAATAGAAAGTGATATCTACTGATGGTAGACTTATAATAAAATATGTAATTTATTCTTTGCTGGGTGTAAGAATACCTCGTTCACAAAAATGGACTTGTGGTTTTCAAATAAAAAAAAAAAAAATTATGTCCCTGCGTACTTAGTATATGTATGACAAAAGTTTTTGATAGAATTTATTACATAATTCTCTGCTTATTATGTAGTTTGATATGCTGTTTTTGTAATTAAACATTAGTTTTAGTTTCGTTTTATTAATTAAAATTCTTTTGTTTCAGGAGAATGACCACGATGAGTTATAGAAAGTGAAGTAAATTAAGAGACATTTTTTATATATTACAGTGTGCAGTGTTTTGTTCGATAGCGTGTACTGTTTCTTTGACTGATTTTTGTTAATAATGAGCGTATTACTTCTAATAAAACACAAAATCCTACAAGTTGTTTTTATATTACACATTTTATTTGTACAAAATTTAATAAATTATTATAAGTAATATATTTTGTAAATAAGTTTTTTTTTTAATATTTTTGTCCTTTTGTTTATCTGAAATAAATAATTACAAAAATTGAAAGTGGTTTAAAAGCATAAACTTGTGAACCTCATACTGTGTATTATTCCTAGTTGTTGGTACCAGTCAACAGAAATGAAGCTGTTTCAATATCTGATAACCGATTGAGTTTTCCAGTTAAATTAATATAGTGTATAGACCAAGAGCTATTGATGTTTTAAGAAGTCTGAGAACCTCCTTTTATATTGCCTTTAGTCCACTTTAAGGAAACAACCGTATGTTGGGTGTGCGTCTCGAGGTAGGGGGTCTTTTTGTTTGAGAATTATTTTACTCAAAACAATGTATCAGGATCATTTTCACAAAAAACTTTGAGACTATGCTAGTATATGCTATCCTGCATTTCGCTAACCATGTTAGCATCATCGGAGATGATAAAAACTGATTTCAAGTTTTCCCTCCATGATTAGCGAAACGCGCGTGGGGTAGTGTATTGGGACGTAATATTGAAGTTTTTTGTGAAAATGATTCTCGTACACTAAGATATTGTTTTGTATAAATCTGTTATATTACAAAAACACCCTCTCCCTTGGCTTGGGACGTGGACCCAACATATGGTTATCCCCTTTAACAGGACTACGCTACAGCAGAGTGAGTGAGTTAATGTCTAGCCCTTGCAGACGTATGTCGTGAAATATTAGAAAGGAAAAAACCGTTGATATTGTTGGTGGTGGATATAACCTTGGATTCAAGGACAAGCACAACTGGAGGTATCGACACTATTAGTGAAATTTTCCTCAAAAGATCTTGATAGCTACAGGGTTCATTTAAGAACGCGTGAGGCTCAGTTTGATTTTTCTATTACAGAAAGTTAGTCCATTGATACAGAAGGCCGGCGCCTTACAAATTACCCTTCTTTATCTCACTACAGGAACTTGTTTTCGTACTTCAACTATTAGAGTGCCAGCAAAACCACGAGTACGGCAAAATAGAGGCTATAGAGTGTGATACTGGATGTACACATTTTGACATTTTAAAAAATACAAGTTTAGATCTTTCACTGACGCTTCACTGCTAATGAATCATCCATTTAACTCATCTAAAGTAAGGAGTACCTCTATTTTGCAATTTATTGATCACTGCATGAACCCCAAATGAATACACTTTACGCCTTTCGATTTGTTATTAGCTTAATTATACTAATCTGGAATACAGACACTTTAAATAGGTACTGTAAAATCCTCGTCAATTATATAAACAAGCAACACATTATACCGAGTGACCGGATTCGCTTTACAAGACGCCATTTTAAGATGTTTACAGATATTGCTCATTGAGGGCTGAGGCTCATATTTTCCATGAAAAACCGAAACATGCGTTACCATTTTTTTTTCAAAATGGCTGTGTAAGGGCCCTAGCTTTTTTTCTAAATGTAATATATGGTGACAGCCTGATAGCGTTATTAATGAAACTGACGCCAAACAACTTGTTAAGATAACAAACGAAATATGTGTTCTCTATTAAATTTTCCAAACTTTTAATTTTCATAAAATGGGATACATTTTAGATATTGTTTAAAATGTAGATATTTTTCATAAATTTTCTCGAAAATTTTGAATGGGAACCACTACCTATTTAAACTACCTTTATTTAAATAAAGGATTGCATCCTTTATTTAAATAAAAGATGCAAGGTTAAACACACCTCCTGCCATAACCAACAAACCAACTGATGAAATTTCAGAAATTTTGTCCATCATCACTATCATCAGTTACTAAAGAATCGTTTAGATAGTGCGAGCTGGCATGCGAATTGAGACGGCAAGCGGCAAGTTACTCCATGCCAGCTGCTGTCATCATTTGAACAGATCGTTCGAGTTACTGCCTATGTGAGTTGGCCAACAACTGACATATGCGAGTTACTTAAAAAAATTTTATTTTCACTGACCCCTCGCCTGCTTCCCCCATTTTATTGTATGCCCAGCACTGAACTCTATTACAGTAAACAGTACAGAAGTAATAGAGTTCAGTGATGCCCAGTAGCTCGCATAGTTTGGACGCAGAGCACAGTAACTCGCTAGACAGTGGATAGTAATAGCACATGATTCTGTTTATTTGTGTAACCAGGCCTGCGTATTCAAGACAGCTAATGATAGCAGCTTTTACCTCGCTGGCCCCGTATAAACAGTCGCGTAGCTGACCATTTATTTCATGCCAGTTGTCACCGTCAGCTACTGGGCTGGTCAGAAGCTTGCACTGTGTAAACACGATCCTTAAGATCAGATGATAAACGCTGATAATACAGTATTCCACCGTTTTACTTTTGCAAGAGAGCGTGTCAATCCTTGGGGGGGCGTGGGTGTATCAGAGAGTTGGAATATAATAAGAGTAATAAAGTGGGCGTGACAATTAACTGGCCCCGAGACAAATTTGTTTACCTAAATGAAACAACCGCATCGATATAGCTCTTAGATCAGACAACCAACGACTTTGATAGTACTCCAAGCTGACAAAAGTTAGACTTAAAACACCAGATACAAGGACGGATCCAGCCTTCGAGTCAGGGGGGGGGGGGGGGGTCACATAGTTGTGGCCCAGTCAGAACAGGCTCCAATTCGATTACAATAATAAATTTAAATTAAAAATAAATAGTATTTTACTGTTTTAGTCAAAATAATTTTAATCAAATAACACAATCAATTTTTCTATTTTGTCTTCTCGCGAAACGAGTTATGACTTCCTCCACTTGAATGGGTATGTTTTTGTGAACGTGGAGAGGTGCCAGTCCACTTCGGTGGTCTTCTACCATTGACGCCCTAAGCTAAGCCAAGTTATGAGACTCCTGAGAGTAGAAAAGGGACCTCTTCGCCGTCGTTACACTAACTACTAGTGTAGCAAGAGAATACATATTTTTTTTTTACATTGGGAAACATTTTAGCATCACAATATTCTATTAGATTAGAAATCGACTGCGGAATATTCTGATTCCGTTACCATTTTACCATCCACAGCCGATATTCGTTTATAATTACTGAAACTGGAGTGTTGTCTCTGTCGTTTGCGAGTTGTTTAACAGTTTCAATGTCTTCATTAGTATAAGTATAATCGACTTTTGCAATGAAATCGCCTAGTTGAAATGAATAAGCACTTGAGGAGACAGACGGTCTTGTAGGTCATTTATGACAGAATCTAGAAAAATGATGTATACGACCCTGCGGAAATACTCTTCAGCCGGTCGAGTTGGTTATTGGCACTATGAATGAACTCTGATGCATCATATAATTATAATAACAGCACATAGTCGTATTATACGCGTCGTTCGCGGCGTATGTGTTTGCCATACCATACAAAAGTATTTATTTTATTAAATTTATCAATGAAATTAGAAAAATTATCAGTGGTCTACCTAGACCCAACCCGGGGCGGGGTTCATGACCCCAATGATCCCCCCTCCCGGATCCGCTGATGATCAGATATTTGTTTTAAAATTACAGAATAAAGGACTCCAATGTCCTAGGCAATCATTTTAATGATATGGGTTAAAATCAGACAGTTGGAATAGACTAGAGATATAATCAGTATATGCCGCTACTTGAACCGTTTGGTATACTATATACTATAAATTGAATATATGGAGCTGCAGGGCGACGGCGAAACTATTTTCCTTCTTCTTGTCGTATACTATCGATGTGATTGTTTCAAGTACCTAGGTAAACAAATTTGTCTCGGGGCCAGTTGTCACGCCCACTTTATTACTCTATTCTATTCCAACTCTCTGGTTAAAATATTTACTTTGTTTGCAATGACAAAGTCATAGATAACAAATGTGAGAAAGTCTCATGCAAAGTTTAACACTTGTGCCTTGTGCATAAAGAATTTATATTATATGTAAATTCTTTGCTTGTGCATAGCAGCAAAGATGTTCTGTGTTCTGTGGCAAAGATTAAATATATAAATCTTTGACCATATAAATATTATTTATTTAGGTTGGCATGCCTTGCATTCGTCACATTTCAGAGCAACCAATATTTAAATAATAAATTTTAAAATTGAAGTTCAGGAATCCAAATTATATTTTTTAAATAGGTAATAGCGTAAAACTAACGATAACGATAGCGCCTTGAATAAACTCAATTTGAACTTACTTGGCAAATTGACAATAAAAAATAGATTAAAATGAATTAAATTTGGAAAGGAAAATTGAAACTGTGTAGGTTATGTTGGCGTCTGACACATTATTTGACAACCAACCCAAGAGCTCAGGGTTGAATGTTGAATATCGATTTCTCAAATATTCGGCGAATCTGCATTGCAGTAAGATCTAATAGATTTTTCAGTACAAAATTTGTCTTAAGAGATGGTACCTAACTTTTTTTTTATTAAATATTAACTTATATTGGTTATATTATTGCAAATTGCAATATTTACCACATAATACATTTTGTAGGCACCTATTATATTATTTGATACCTACATCTTTTCTAGGCGGTGTTTAAAGTTACCAAATGTCCAACAGATGAATTGTCATTGTCTAACTGTGCAGTTGTAAATGATGCAGATTTTCCGGGAGCAAAGTAATATAAATTATTTCATATTGCATCGCTATTAATCATAAATCATTTTTATTTTTAAGGCATATCAGTGTCCATACAGGCGGAGGCCAAAACTTTGTGTTCTCAATTAAATCACATCCTAGTATTCCACGTTATCAGGTAGGATTCAGTCTACCACAAAGAAAATGGGCGGTTTTGTCTCTTAATCAGGACATTAATGTGGAACCCTATCATCCTGAAGAATATTTATCTTCTGTTGTTTTGGAAGCTGATTTCATGCAAAAGAAAACGTAGGTATATCTATCTTTCCTACACATATAAAAATTAATTAGTTTTGTAAATTGTAGACAGGAGAGAGAGAATTGAGAATTGGGGCTACTGAAAGTGGAGCGGCATGTGCTTTGTAATGTCTATGGCAGTATGGGCTGACAGACCGACATGCTTCTACACTCTTGGTAACCTTTTCTTTCAATGTCTACGATTTATTAAATTAGAATAAATTATTATATGTTTAAATTGAAACGTTCCGTGATTATATATATAGATATATGTGTGATATCTAAATGGGAATAGCATTTCAATGTTATGTGCACAAAAATTGAGATCATTTCACAAGATATATGAATTCAAGCATTTAAATCAACTCGACTGAATTATTATTTCTTTGTTGCTTTTTATTTGAAGAAAATTAGTTCTAGCCTAGATTGACATATGTGTTCTTATTTTCCAGAACTTCCCAAGAACAATATGATACTGATGAAATGGCGAAGGAATTTTTGTATACCTTCCCCAATCAAACATTTACTGTTGGCCAGCAGCTAGCATTTGCATTTAAAGACAAAAGGTTATTATTGTTAATTGTAAAAGACATTGAAGGTGAGTAAAAAAATATCTAAAGAATATTCCGGCATTGTAAAAAACCAAAAACTATTGTATAAATAAGCAACTTTTTTTTGTATCATTTATAAAATCTTGTTAGGAAAAGTATACTTTAAAATACGTTTTGAATGGCATATTCCACACTCGCGAACCATAATCCTCACCTTCGGCTCGGACTACAAACTTTTCGCTCGTGTGGAATATGGGCCATCTCACAACTTGTAGAATGTACTTGTTCTTTGTTTTTAGCAATGTATTTAAGAGCAATGAATTCTTGAATAAATATTTCTTGACAGAAGGAATAAGGTTGACAACTTTATTTGTGACTTAAGATTTGAACTGTTTCTAGGAGATTAAAAGCTATTGAATTTTTAAAAGAGTATCGAAGACCTTCTTCAACTTGTATGGCCCGTAGTCCTGTTTAAAGAGGCAACCATACGCGAGGTCCATGTCTGAACTGTGGAAGTGTTTTCATATGATGCCTCTTTTTTACACGATTCATAATTTTTGTGTCTTAGAGCCACTTGAAATTTGTGAAGAATGGTTGGTCAGTCAAGGGAGAAATGCTATCAGCCATTTGAGAAAAAATACAATGAGGCGGCGCAGTGGGACACCATTAAACTAAGTGTAAACAAAAGAGTGTTTAAGAACTGTTTAAAATTGATTTCATTATCTTTACTTGGATCAAAAATATCAAGAAATCAAATTAGTTTTTCAGCATCAAAATTCCTTTAAATGACTGACTGCAACTCTCCATTGGCAGACCAATAGATAATTCTTTACAAATTGGGGGATGGTAGCTTAGTGGGTTAGCGCATCTAGCTTTCTCTCTGTGCATACCTAGCAAGGTGTGTTCGAGTCCCACCTCAAAATAATTTTCAAATATATGTCCCCATGAAGTGGTTCGGATCCTATTATAAACTGTCTGCACCGTCTCCTTCATTCAGATGACCTGGAAGGTGGTTAATAAACATTTTTTTTTTTGAAGTGTGAATTTTTATAGTGGGCATCATACAAAAATTCCCCCATGGCTCAGACACACCCTGGTCTTCTTAAACAGGACTATGGCCAATACTAGTTGATGGAGATTCTCAGACACTCTTTCAAAACTTTAGAAGCTCTTGGTCTATAAGGTTTATATGTAACTAGAGTAGATTTAATATACCACCAAAAATTATAACAATGAAACCTGACATTTTTTCCATATTGCCAAATGTATTGTATATCTCTGGAAGCTAGTAGCTGTAGCTACATTTTTAAGTAACTCTTTTTAAGTCCAGTTAATTCGACATGATTCACCCGAAGTTCAGCACTGGACTTAATTTAAAACTACATTCTATTGTTGATGCAAGCACAACCTTGAGATTTATATGAAATTCGGTTGAACTACGGCTGAGTCACAAAGTTATCCTTTCGTTCTCTGCCATTCTTTCCCATTTTTTTTTGAGTCGCTGAGATAAGCTTTGGGTTTTAGCCTTACGGTGAGAGGTAACTTCATCAACTTTTGCTTCAACATGTTCAATCAGACATAAGTCAGAACAATCACGGCCAGTGCCGGCTCGTGCCTTATGTACTTGGGAGGGCGCAGTGGGGGCTCGCAGGTATCAAAGTATAGGGTCAATAAACAAAAGCACCGCAGGCGAAACATTTTTGAGGTTCTAATTAAATCATTAAAAAGTTTACAAATATAAATAGCGATTAATTAAGTACTCACCATTATTGTTTGAAGTGAAATTCCATTCTTCTATTTTTGTCGGAGATAAACTTTTCGATAACTTTTTCGTTAAAATTTGGTATTTCTCGTGCCATTGACTTTTCAATTGAAAGCATTGCAAGTGATGTTAGTCTGTCTTCACTCATAGTATTTCTTACATATATCTTAATTAATTTTAATGTTGAAAAACATCTTTCCATTTCAGATGTCGTTATCGGAATAGTAACCAAAATTTTCGAAACTTTAACAACTTCCCCAAAAACAAGGTCTATACCGAAAGATATGAGAAAGTTTAATGTTTGCAAGCACCCAGAAAAACTTTGAATTTCACTGGAATTTTCTGAATCTTGTCCTGTTATATCTTTCCTGGACTAAAATATACTTAGTTGCATTTTCAGAATTTCCTTATCTATCATAGGGTATGCTTCACAAAATTGGTTGATATCTTGCAAAGGTGGTGTTTTTTCATATTCCTTATACTTCTCCTTTAAAAATAATTTTGCACCACATAAATGATTTTTAAAAGAAAACCGAATTCTCACTTCTGAAGTAATTTGTTATATATATTTGTTATATTTTACAAATTTACAAATTTTACAAATTTTTATTTATTACAAAATAATTTATTTACTAAATATATATTGCTATGAAATTTGACACCTAGATGCCAAAGCATCTGTATGTGTCACAACATCCTAAAGCTCTAAGTATGTATACGATAACTGAGAAAATTTCGATAATAAAAAATAACAGCAAAAAAACAAAACTAACCTAAGAAAATAAAACAGTTTATATAATATATGCAAAATAAAAGTAAAATAAAGTGAAATAACTCACATTAAATTTGTAAAAACATCATTGTTTGTGGTTACAAATTTTTTGCACCTGTCTATGAATTTTTTATAGCTTTTAATCTGCCTAATATTTAAGGGAAGCAAGTTATAGAATTTTGGAGCTAAGTAACTGATGAACCTAAGATTAATGTTTTTATTATTCATTGGAATCTGTATATGTAAATCAGTTTTGTTACAAGTTTCATGTTGGTGTGTGATGTGTACCTTAATGCCCGGATTTTTATGTACATATGAGCATACACTGAGTATATACAACGTACGAATGTCATGGATATCCTCATTATAAAGCAAGCTAGTCGGATATAGTCTGCTTTTCTTAAATATGACTTTTAATATAAAATTCTGCACCACATTTAATTGTTTCAAAGCACTATCATACATGCCACCCCACACCACTATGCCATATCTCAGCAATGATTCAATTAACGTTTTGTACAAAGTAATTAGCAGCTGACGACTAAGTATTTCTTGTAGAAGATAGAATTTATGAACTAAACTTCTGATTTTTTTTGTTACATATAAAGAATGTTCCTTCCACTTAAGGTTTTGGTCAATGATAATTCCAAGGTACTTTGTATGGGGGACTTCTTTGATTTCACCTTGTAAATTATCTACCTTTATTGATTTAAATATTGGTCTGTTTGCGTCAGTTATTGAGAAAGCTACGTAATTAGTTTTTTTGATATTTAGGGATAGTTTGAAATTGTCAAGCCAATTTTTAACCTTATGGAGTCCTGCCTTAGCTTTTCCCCTCACTTGATCCCATGTATCTCCATTTAAGATTAAAGCTGTGTCATCTGCATATGATACAATCCTACCATCTATTCCCAGACTTGTTAAATGATTTATATAAACAATAAACAGTGTTGGGCCCAAGACAGTTCCTTGTGGAACCCCCAGTTGAATGTTAATTGGGTCACTTAGAGTATCTCTGATTCGTACATATTGTATTCTCTCATCTAAATAAGACTTGAAAACATCCAACACAGATCCCCTCACTCCATATTTTTCCAAAACATTAAGAAGCTTATAATGTGAAACTGTGTCGAATGCCTTCGCAAGATCTAAAAATATTGCAATACATTTCTTATTACTATTCAAATCATTAGTTACAGCTTTTATTAATTCATACATGGCATCACTTGTACTTAACCCTTTTGCAAAGCCAAATTGTTGTTTAGACAATATATTATTTGCATTTAAAAAATTAATCAAACGGTCTCTTAAGCATTTTTCAAACAGTTTAGCAAAATTATTTATTAGGCTTATTGGTCTATAATTATTTTTTTTTTCTGATTTCCTGTTTTATGTATAGGGACAATAATGGATATTTTAAAAATATTTGGTACTCTGCCTGTTTTGAATATTAAATTTATAATGTGTTTTAAGGGCTGGATAATGTATTCATGTAAAGATTTTATGATTTTTACAGAGATACCGTCTAATCCTGGAGAGCTGCTGTTTTTTAAACTATTTATATGTATTATAAGTTCATTATTACTGACCGGTTTTAGATACATGGATGCCAAGCTGCTAAAATTATCACTTACATCTATATTTGACTGTGGTGGCGAGATATTGTTCGCCATTTCTAGTCCTATTTTGGCAAAGTATTCATTACAGTGATTTGCTAGCTCAGCGTCAGTCTCAAATTTTTCATCATTTTCATTGCATATTTCTAACTGTGTATTATTTCTCATGTGTTTCTCATTTGTTGCCTCTCTTATAATTTGATATATTTTTTTTAGATCGTTTGAACACTCAGATATTTTATCTTTGTAATAACTATTTTTTGCGTTTTTGATGGTTTTATTTAAGTTATTTCTATAGATTTTGTATTCGCTTTCTTTCCCGGTTGTGAAATTTTTTAACAGATCCTTTTTCATTTTATCTCGATGTTTTATTGAGGTTATTATACCATAGGTGATCCATGGTTTGAGCTTCTATGTATTATTAAACTTAAAATTTTTAATTTTTTTAGCTTGATTTGTAACTCTATTGTGAAGATATTAGCCGCTTGCTCGGGATCCTCTAGATTTAAAATATTACTCCAATCTTTTACTTGCATTAGTTCTTTTAAGAACCTAAAATCTATATTATATTTATTTACAATTTCATCCTGTATCCAGCGTCCCGTATTACAATTTTTAGATATATTTATCATAATTGGGTAGTGATCGGTTATATCATTGTTTATTACATATGGTTGATAATGCATATCCGAAATTTTTAACTTTTTCTTTATAAATATATGATCAAGACATGATGAAGTGTCAACAGTTACCCGTGTTGGTAGGTTTATATAAGGCAAAAAACCCTTTGAAGTCATTACTGAGATATAATCATTTACAATATTGTTGTTATTATTTAGAGTGTCTATATTGATATCGCCAATTAGCATTTCTATATCAGAAGTCATGTTTTGATTTAGGTAATCATCAATATCTTGAATAAAGTAAGAAACATTAGAAGAAGGTGGTCTATATAAAACATTTACCCCATACCGAACATTATTAATGTTAAATATTACTCTACTTACATTAACTTTAGATTTGTTTAGCTTACTATTAGTGACCACTCCTTTTATGTTTGTTTTAACGAAAATAATAGTACCATCACATTTATTAAAGTCTGCATTGTTATAATAGGTTGTATAGCCCCTTATGTTAAATTGAGCACACGTTTCAATTTGCCAACATTCACTTAATATTATAACGTCACAGTAATGCAAATGATATGATTCCAAGAATATTAAAAGTTCATCAAAATTTTTTCTCACACTTCTAATATTAAAATGTAGCACATTGAGTTCCTTATTATTTACTTTAACTTTATTTATGAGATCATTGGCGTTCACCATCTCAGCTTTAATTTCATCCTCGTCTAATCTGTCTATAATCTCCACTTCTTGAACCTTATTCATTAATATTGTAGTCTATTTTATTTTTAAGCAACTTGATGTGGTATTTGTATGATGGACATCCCTTGCTTGTTGCCATTATATCACATACCTTTCTTACAGACATGTTAACATTTTCTTGATTCAGTATACGTCGCTTTTTTGGAACTTCTGTATTCACTGGTTCATTTGTTAAGGGAGGTAGATTATTTCTAATTTGTACAATTTCTTTTTCAAAATTATCTACGCTTTTCTGGACTTTTATAATGTGTTTCAATTTTTTGTAGCTGGCTAAATAAAATATCAACATGTGGCATGACTTTTGAAAAAAATTTAACCAAAATAAAAATGAATCATCTTCTAGCCATTTAATAAATCCAGCCGTTTGAGTCACTGTTTCAGAGTTGTATTGTTTTGGAATTCCTGACATTATATTTTCAAAGCATTCAGTAAGATTGTCTTTATTATTGTACACACTCTGTACTATACGAGTGTTAAAATTCCATCGTGTTTGAGAAGTTCTTAGAATGTGTTTGTCATAAACATGTTGCAAAGCTGCCATTCTCTCTGGCGAAAAAAAAGTTGATATGCCATTCAAATTTGAAAAAAGTATTCGTACACTACTGATGCCTGAAACTGCTTGTTCTAGGATTTTATTAAGCTGATGAGCGTAGCAATATACAAAATGTGCATTTTTGTACTGTTGGCGAATTTTCATATTAACACTACCTAAATGACCACGCATAAAAGCAGCTCCGCCATATGTTTGACAAATCAGTTTTTCTGTGCAATCTGGCAAAATCGGCTAAATTTGTTCTAAAATAGTCCATCTGCATCTTGACTTTTTGGATTTGCAAACCCCCAAAACCGCTCAAATAGTTTTCCATTTAGTTCATAACGTAATACAACTACAGTTTGAGTTGGTACATCTGTAGTCTCATCAGCCATAAGTGCGAGATAAACCGCGAACTTACATTGCAAAATTTCATTCTGAATACATTTTGATGTGCCCTTGAATACTGTTGCTTCTTGAATATGGCTATTAAAGGCACTATCAGCATTTGCTAAAAAATCAACCAATTCCAGAAGTACCCCTCTATTTGAAGAGACTTTTTTCTCGTCGTGACCGCGAAGGGCAAGATTACACATTCCGCACAGTTTTAATATGTCTATTATTTTTGAGAGTACATGTGGATTTTTGATCACAGTCTCATTATGCCTACGAAATTGATCCGCATAAGCCGTGCTTAGAAATGTAGCAATATTAGTCTTTCCTAAATGTTGAAAATTGACAACATTATCTAGATGTTTTGTACTATTTTCGTGTTTTTTAATTTTTATAGAAATGTGCTTTAAATCGTTTACTCCATTTTTTGTCCACTTATCATTGCCCCCAAAAAGCAGACATACAAAACAAAAGAACGAATTTGTTTCCTCGCAACCACAAATCCAAATAGTTTTAATGTATATCTTTTTGTCAAACTTACGCATAAAAGCACTTTTATTTTTGCACTGTCGCTGCTCTTGCACTATATTTAAAACTGGCGTTGAACGGCCGTTTTGTTTTATTTTAAGTTTTTCATTTAAGCTCAAGCAGCTAAATATAAGTTTTTTAATTTCAGTCATTTTCATAACTAATTATGTCTTTTGCACTTTTGCCATCTGGTTTAATGTTTAATAAAACTAAAAAAAATCTGTAATGTGAATTACATTACATTATATATGCAACAAATCGATAAAGTTTTTAAAAAAGCGTGATAACCTCAAAACAATTATATATGTAAAAAAGCAAAGAAAACAGAAACGACGAAGCAATTAATTCCTACACAGCCGTGGGCGGACTAACCAGAGCCCCACTAGATAACGAAACCCCATGTAACCCCTCCCATTCTTTCACTTGTTGCCATGACGACCGCTATACATATTTTAGGCAGAATATCTGGAGCCCATTTCAGCGTTTTTACATGCAATTCGGAAGTTAAATTAAATTGATCGCAAGTGAGGAGAGTATGCCCTTTGTTTTTTATTATTTAAAAAAAATGGTTGTAAAGCAGGTTATCGGGAGATAGGTTATTGTCTATTGTTATTTATTGTTTTAAATTTGGCAGGGAGGGCGGCGCCCCAGAGCCCTCCCGCACCGGCCGCCACTGCAGGTCAATAATCTATTCTCTTGAAATGAGATTCGTTTACTTCATATCATAGAGCGAATTCTAGAATTTGGAACATTATTTTCTTCTACAAAAAAGAAAGAATAATTATACTCATGCTGTGTCTTATGTTTTGATGTCGCATCAGCAACTGATAGTTGCATAGTACGATTCCACTGCAGGCTGTTGTAGGTAAAATTTTTTTTATTGGACATTGATTTTCTTAAGAACCTTCACTTTATTAGATTAAGTAAATGGAATTATGTTAAACAATACATAGTTGCAATTCTTGCCTTATTTTTGTTTGATTTCAATTTTTATGTGATTTTTTGTTTATATCTAAATGAAAACTTAACTAACACTATGCATGATGCAAAAGCAAAACTTTTAAGGAATAATTTCTATTTTAGCTGTATACGGTTATTAATTAAATAAGCTATTGATGAATTACAGATTGTAGGTACTATTTCTTTTTAATCGTCCAATCATATTTATTTATCATTTTAGCTGTTGCCATTGGAGCTATTAAAGAAGGGCGCGAAGCTAAACCTAGAAAAGCAAAAATTGGTCAATTAATACCAAATACTGTGGTACAATTTGAAAAAGCTGAAACTTCATCACTTAACCTTGTTGGGAAAGCAAAAGGGTAAGGATTATATCAAACTAAAACAACAATAATAGCAAAAGAATAGATGTGTTCGCGCTTCAGGTGTTATATACCTGTGAATGTTAAACATTTTAAATAGATAAGTTTTTATTAGTGTCTGCAAACCATCATCTAACAATATGTGTTGGTGTTACTTTCATTTCTATTTATTATTTGCAAGTAATTTGCAGCTGTCTATTTAAATTTATGACCATTTAGGAGAATTTTACAATATAGTTATTATCCCAATACAAACCCATGTACCTGTTGCTACCCTCGTACCCTTTTATGTCCAGTTAGGAAAACTAGAGACCAGACATAATTTTTCTTTAAATTTTGTGAATTCACATTTAGATTCAGAAGGAGAAACACTATTATCTGTCTATTTTTTTATTAATATCAAAACAACAAACCTCAGATGTGGCTTAATCAACAGTCACCAAAAATATACAAGATGGTTTTTAAATCAGTTTTAAAGTTTCTAGTGGTGGTTTCTGATTTTTTCAGTGCTCTCGCCCACCGAATGGCAGCACTATGTAGTTGTACATCTCCCGTGTGAGTGCATTGACCAAATCACTCAAAGGATCCGCACTGGTTAAGATAACCTGTTATTGTTATTTTTCAGAAAACAAATTCGTCAGTCAATAATCAACCCTGACTGGGACTTCCAAAAAATGGGCATTGGTGGCTTAAGCAATGAGTTCAACGCTATATTCAGGCGTGCATTTGCATCAAGAGTATTTCCTCCAGAAATTGTAGAGCAATTAGGTTGTAAACATGTTAAAGGTATCTTACTCTATGGCCCACCAGGAACGGGTAAAACGTTAATGGCAAGACAAATTGGTAAAATGCTAAATGCTAGAGAACCTAAAATTGTTAATGGTCCACAAATTTTGGATAAATATGTTGGCGAGTCAGAAGCAAATGTGAGAAGATTATTTGCTGAAGCGGAAGAGGAAGAAAAAAGGGTGGGTATTATATAGTTAACATTGTTTGTAACTGATAGTATGTATTTTATTAGGCAACATATGATCTCTCTCGTCATTTTTGTCTTTATAAATTTATTTTGTAAAATGTTGTTATTAATTGAATCAAAAAATCAATCAAAATATAATTCTTTATTGTCTAGAAGAAAAGTCTTGTTGACAAAGCATACAAATAGAAATATACATACAGAGCTATAAAATATAAATATATAAAACTGTAAATATATATAAATATAGGATCACATAATGCAAACAAACTACAAATCACATTTTCCAGTCAAACATTAGAAACATATATATCTACATCACAATGTATCGTCAAAATATTCTTTTAAATCATACTAGGGTTTATCAATAAGTAAATTTTTCACTGCGACTTTGAAATCCTGATTGTAAACTATGTCCCTAATATGGCTCGGTAAATGATTATACATTTTAGGACCATTTTAAACAAGATAGATAATCCTGGACAGATGTAGTTCTTGGGGTTGGCAATGTAACATTATCACCTTGTCGAGTGCTATATTTTGAAACATTATTTTTGTATTTATGAATTAAGACTACTGTATTTAATGTAAAAATAGATATCATAGTCAGAATTTTGTTGGTCACAAATACTTCCTTGCAATCGTGAGCCCTAGTCTTACACAGATATCTAATAGCACGCTTTTGTAATACAAATACTTGTTGCATTAGAAATTTACTGCATTCGCCCCAAAAGGCAATCGCATAGCTCAGGTGTGATTCGATTAATGAAAAATATACAGCTTTGGCAGCTGAGTATCCTAATTCATTGGAAACCATCCTGACTATATAGCATCCAGATGCTAATTTACTATTTAAACCAGTAATATGTTCTCTAAATTTTAATTAGCAATCAATATTCAATCCAAAAAATTTCAAGCACATTTTGTCTTTAAGAACATGGTTCCCTACGACAGTAAGTTCGAATCACATCAGTCTTTGATTTTCTCAATGTCTTCGCATATGCTTTCATGCAGAATATTTTTTTCCTTGCTATGCCACAATATTGTGGCATCGTTAGTGAAAACTTTCCTGTGATATTAATTGTAGTTGAGTCATTGATGTTCAATAAAAATAGAATTGGTCCAGGAACAGAACCTTGAGGTACCCCACAGTTTATGTTAAAGTTCATCGGACCTATTTGGATTTTTAACAATTTGCTTACGGCCTGACAGATAGAATTAAAACCGTTCAAGAGTACTGCCTCTAAAACCATAGCGCTCCAATTTTTGCAGCAATATTTCATGTTGAACATAGTCAAAGGCTTTTGACAGATCACAGAATATGGCAGCAGCGAACTCTTCTTCATTTAGTTTGGTGTGAACAGTATTTAGGAAGGAGACCATTACCTCATTAGTGCTTTTATTGCGTTGAAAGCCAAATTGATTGTCACTTAGCAAATTGACAGAGAACAAAACTCAATAACCCTTTTTTAAATTAGTTTTTTTTATAATTTTACCTAATGTGGAAATTAATGATATGGGCCGGTAGTTGGATGGGTTTTCTATATCCCCACCTTTATGTAGTGAGATAATAACTAGAGAAGTCCTTAAAAAAAAACTCCTGATTGAAAAGACCCACTTATAAGACAAACCAGTACATCCAGAGCAGATTCTGGTAGATTTTTAAATATTTTTATAGACATTTCTTCAATACCGGAAGCATTTTCATTTATAATATCCTTAATAATTTCCCTCAATTCAACTATATTAGTATCGTATAAATACTTGACTGTTATTTATTTCCATCATATAACTCAGAGGATTTGTTAAAGGGATTATATTTTCAGTTAATTTATCTGCAAGTGAACAATAATAGTTATTCAGGTCATTTGAATTTATAGTTGCATTTATTGAATAGTGGTTTTTACCTCTAAGCTCGTTTATAATTGCCCAATTCTCCTTAGGCTTATTATTTGCTTGTTCCATTCTAGTATTTTAATAACTTTCTTTTGCCGCTTTAATTACTCGTTTATAGATATTACGGTATTTTGCATAATGATTAAAGAAGAATGCCTCATTTGTGTATTTTCGTATGTAGTGTAAAATTCATATATTTTTGCAGATACTTTCATGCTTTTAGTTTTCCAAGGTTTTTATTTTAATCTTTTGAATGGGAAGGGCCCTACTAAAAGCGTTCATTAAACATTCACAAAACGCCTTAAAAGGTTCATCTTTAATAAGAACTCTTCTCTAATCAGACTGTAAGCAGTATTGAAAAAGCCTATTATAATTTGTCCTACTGTACAATCACCTAAATTTTTGTTTGCATTTAGAGATGTTTGAGTCTATCTGTAAAGAGCAGTAGACAGCTTCATGATCAGACAAGCCAGGTGAAATTACTGAGCAATAAACATTTTGGCTCTCTAAATTACTACAGAGGTAATCAATTGTACTATACAAGTGTTGAGAGAAGCGAGTATAAGATATAACATGCATATTGAGATTGTAACAAGTTAGAAGGGTTGTTGGAGTTATTGTGTCAGTTGACTCATTGTCACTAAAATTAATGTTGGAATCTCCAACTAATACAATAGTTGATTTAGTTGGTAGTTTGAATAAGAGTGTTTCAAGCTTATCTAAGAATAGATTAGACTTGTTTTGGTTCAAATTTAAGAACAGTTCAGAACCGTTTCTGTCTTGCACAGTTTAATAAATTACCAATTTCTGGTCGATAGCCGCGTGGGTTAAGGTGCGAGGTGGCAATCGCGATTAATCACATGGCTGTCGCACCATCGGGTTCAAATCCTGGCACTGGCACTGTCGGTGGAAATGGTTGTAGTCTGCGATTTTTCAACTCCCTTCCGCACAAGCCTCTGGCTTCTGGAATTGGGGGTTGTCTAATTTATGTGGTGTTTATCTATTTATACACAACACATGACTATTTCTTCATTGAGCATGACGGGAACTGTTCCAGAACCGTTCAGTCAGAACCAAAACAGACCTATTAGTATATGTGAAAGGAGATCTATAAATGCATACTATATATATATATATATATATATATTAATCATGCTACAATATGTACAATATACAAAGGACCCTGCACCAAATGCATGGGTAAATTTGTCGTCGACGGAATCATTCCAAAATCTAAGAACAGAATCTTTAGGTCATTCTGAATAAAAGTTGTCATGTACATAGAATCACAAAATGCCTTTATTTCAAAAATACAGCAGGTCGTACTTCCGAAATTCGGTATATAAACCGGTTCATTGATTTTAAGCCAGTGTTCAGTTATTAAAACTAAACAAGTAAAATCAATGTTTTGTAAGAAGATATGCAAGTCATCAGTTTTATTACGGATGCACTGAATGTTCAATAAAACTAAGGTTACCGCATTGGTGTTTTTAACATTACATCTAAAAAAGAAAGAGATTGATCATTGGTTATGATGTTATTATTTCGCATTGTATTATCCATATTTGCTCCAACTATATTATGAGTGTTTGTTTTAATAATTTTTAATACCGTAGATATATACCTATTATTAGAAAGGTAGAGGATATTGTTTTATATTTTTTATTAAACTGGCTTTATACTGTCTCTTATTTTCCATGAACTAATAGATGTGTTTTTTTGTAACTTACAATAGCGATTTATGGCTTGCATGTGAATATTATTTATCTTTAGTACAAGTGCATTCAGATAATATTACTAGATTTGTCATCGTGCTTATAGGAAGAAGATAATGTATTGCCAAATTTAGAGATCGATGGTTAGAAATATTAATTGTGTTGAACATAAAGATAACAAACTCATCTTGACCACATTGCATAGTATTATTAAATAGGGTCTTACTTATGTTAAGTAAATCTACGTTGGGGTTACCAAATCCCTGAATGGAAAATTTTAAATTATCAAAGCGGATCTTTATCATAAAGGAAAAAATTTTTGCTGATTCATCACAAATTACTATGATTTTATTTGCATAGACTTGCTCATCTAAGGCTTCAGGAAATTCTATGGCTAGCAGGAGTTTGTTTGGATACCAATAGCTTATGTGGTTGTCCCATTATCTGACTCCCAATTGTTTGAACTAGGAGCGAGTTGGTATTATTAACTAGATGCAAGGATGGGGCTGTGCTGTTTGTTAATATTCCCTCTCCAGTAATTATTATTAATGCCGCTTTTTTTGTCCATTGTCTAGGTACATACACTTTTTGTTATTTTTTTTTTAGTCTCGTAGTTTCTATTCCTTCATTATGTGTTTGAACAGTTTTTGTGTTTTCATTATCAAAGTTTTTTACTATTGTAGTTGTTTTTATCTCAGTTTGGTTTCAATAGTTTTATCACCGTTTATCGATTTTTTAAGTTCATTTATATACTTTTTTAAATTGCCTAAATCAGCAATTTAGTCTTGAATAATTTTACTCATTTCATCCTCATTTTGTATTGCTTCTTCCACGAAGAAGTTGTCTTCATTTTTAATTTCTTAATGTACTCGTCCTTTTGCTCATTGTCTATAGCTAGTTTATTGACTATATTCGAGATTTCCAGGTGGGTACTCATCAGCATTGTCAGCACTTCCACAGTACTTTTTTTTTTTATTTTCACTTATATAAACTGAACTGAATGTTTATTTGCATGTAGTAAACAACTTTTATGGTAAATACTGAAACATTCTATACATACAAAATGATTTATTTCCTTATTTTTACAGCATTTAAAATAACTTTCATATTCCACTTGCTTATAATTTGTAGTTTATTGCTTGGATGTGAGATATATAAACAAGGCCATTATACCCTAGGACCAAAAAAAGCGTGCGCTTATTATGCCCTCCAATATTCACTTTTGAAAAACACTTAAAATGCAATTTTAATAAAGGCGTTTCTTTTAAAGTTCTTTAATGCTATTAACTAACATAGGTACAAAAAGTTGAAAATTACAATAATAGTTATGTACCAGTTCGTGAAAATAAGCCATTAGAACTGTCTCGCTGACAGTTACAGAATTTCTGTTAGCACATTGTTTAAATTTTTCATATTTTTTCTCATACTGTGATCGAGATTCTTTTGGTAGCAGTGCTTCATTTGTTTTCATGGCCCTTTGGACGAGAATTTGTGACATTTCTTCGTCTTGCAATGATCACTTTTAGAAAAGTTTCAACACACTTTATTACTTCACTGGCAGAAATAAATAAATTAATAGTCACATAATTATGGATACAAAAACAAACTCAAGGATCGGCAAAACCATATCTATTTCATAAATTATTAAACTCATTTATTAAATTTAAATTAGGTAGGTATCTAAAGTAGAGTGAAATATAAAACGTTGTATGCACCACTGGCGATATAGGATGTTTATGCCCTTGTGGGTTCTAGCTCCGACAGTGGCACTGTCGGAGGATACGGTTGTTGTCCGCGTTTTTCAATATGTAGCCCTCTTCTTTACAAGCCTCTGGCTTCTGGAATTTGGGGTTGTCTAATTTGTGTGATGTTTATTACTATTATTCCTGTTTAAACCTAAATGACAATAGGATACAGTGTTTATAATTTAATATAACTTTTCTGTAGGCTGGACCCAACAGCGGCCTACATATAATCATATTCGATGAAATTGATGCCATTTGTAAACAAAGAGGATCAGTAGCTGGAAATACAGGTGTGCACGACACAGTTGTAAATCAGTTACTATCAAAAATTGACGGGGTTGAACAACTAAATAATATTCTAGTCATTGGTAAGCGCACATTAAGGCATAGGAAGTTATTTAAATTGTGACATATTTTGAATTTAAGGTATGACCAACAGGCGAGATATGATAGATGAGGCTTTACTTAGGCCGGGAAGATTAGAAGTGCAAGTCGAAATCAGTTTGCCTAATGAAGAAGGAAGAGTGCAAATTTTGGATATCCACACAGCAAGAATGAAGCACTTCAAAAAAATTAGTCAGGAAGTTGACTTATCTGTAAGCATCAATTTTTATTATTTCAGTATTTAACGTTATTTTTCTATGTAATGTAATGTATCTATAATTCTTCATACAAAATTAGTTGACTGAAAAATCATGCAAAAAGCCTCAAAAATGCTGTTTTACGGACATAGTTTTTTGTCCATATGCTTCTGCCATCTCATCGAAGACATATCTTTAGAAAATTAGACTTCTGAACTAAATCTAATAATCCCTTTTTTGTTAAATTTTTATCATATTGTATTTTATGTGTGATCTAAGAAATTGCTGTATATGTTTTCTTCTTAGTATTATTTAGTATTTGTCTAATACGATGACGCTATTTTTCTCCAATTTTGAGATTAAATGTGTTCTCAAACCATTGTTCGAACATTTTTTGCCGACATATTTTGGTGATAATTCACATTTGACTCTTCTATCATTTTTTATACAGATTCAGGCAATATCCATCCATCCGTTCACAGAACTGCATCGTCATAATTTAAAGACAATAGCAAGAACCGATAGTAAGAATACAGGGTAGGGTGTCCCAGCTCTACTTAGATAAGCATTACTCGGAAACAGTTAGACATAGAAAGAAATGTTTAATAGAAAAACTATTCTGTTTAAAAAGATGAGTTTAACCATTTTATTTTCAAATGTACAAAGCGCCTCAAAAAAACGGCAGGTTATGCAACTTTATTTTGAAACACCCTGTATATTTTGGCATTTTTTGATTCTCCGTTTATTTCTGAACAGATTTTATTAACCATGTCCTATACCTATCATTAACGGTTTACGATATATCAACGGTTTAATCTTGTTTGAGTCATGTTCCATATTCTTAAACTAATAAGGAAGGCCTTGATTACATACAAAAACAAAAATTATTGATTGTTATTCCGTGGCAGTTCCAGTAATAGTTGCTCAGTTTAAGATTCTACTTAATTTTTAAATCAGTAACATGCCGTCACTGTTTACTAGTGTTTACATCTAATGAATATGTTGGTATGTTACTTATAGTCTAGTATACTCTAACTTGGCGTGTGTATGTATGAGTTAATATTTCCGTAAAGTTAAAGCAATAGTCCAGAAACATTGTCTACGGTGGACAATATTTCTGGATCTTTGTGTACAAGAGAAAATGAAATCGTACGGAAATATTAACTCATACATACACACGCCAAGTTAAAGTATACTAGACTATATATATGGTGAGTGTGGAAAAAAGTCATGAGCCGCAGAATGAAAGTATAGAGAAAGATTTCCTAATAGACGTGTACCATCTCGTCAGACATTTAGAAATGTGGAAAAAAAATGCATACTGGTTCCTTTCCAAGCCCCAGAGGAGTTCAGCATGCCCGTCCAGGAACAAAATGTCATTAATGTTTTTGCGCTTATAGTAATCAATCCATATGTCTCTGTTCACAGTATTGCGGAAGAGATTGATATAAGTAAATCTTCGGTGCACAGAATTCTAGTAGATAATGGATACAATCCTTACAAAATCTGCTTAGCTCAAGATTTAAGACTTAATGATTACAATAGACTTATGGAATTCATTGCCAACTTTATGGTACAGTTATATGATGATCCTGTTTGTCAATAAAATTATGTGGACTGATAAAATCCTCGCTGGGTAAGAGAAACCCATTTTCAAACTATTTGGGGAATTAGCGTTTGATGCGGCTTATTTAATGGGCGGATTAATTGGACCATACTTTTATGAAGGTATCATGAATGGTGACAGATATTTGAGGTTTTTAAGAAATATTATTCCTGGTCTTGTGGAAGAAATTCCAATAAATGAGCGCCTCACTATGTGGAGTAAGCAAGACAGAGCACCACCGCATAATTCGAACCTTGTAACATGCTTCCTGATTGAGAAATTTTGAGGGAACTGGATTGGTAATCAGAGACCTGTTAAATGGCCTGCACGGTCATCTGATATGAGCGCCCAAAATTTTTTCTTATGGGGTCATTTTAAACAAGTTGCATAGCTGAGAAACCAAATAATCTTAATTATTTTAAAAATAGGATAACTCATGCTTGCCACCAAATAACCCCAGATGTCGAGAATTCTTGTGCACGAGAACTTTTAAGGAGGTATGAGTTGTGTCAAATAGAATATGGGCAACAATTTAAGCATCTTTTATAATAATTATAATATTTACTATTTTTTGTATTGTAGTATTCCTTATAATTATGTTAATAAAAAAATGTTATCCCAAAAATTTTACTGCAAATATCTCAACAATGGCTAATGATAGTTATAGGAAGGACATGGTTAATAAAATTTGTACGGAAATAAAAGGAGTATCCAAAAATGCAAAAATATACAGGGTGTTCCATTTGAAAAAGTAAAGGTGCATAACCTACCGTTTTTTCGAGGCGCTTTGTACGTTTGAAAATAAAATGGTCAAATGCATCTCTTTAAACTTTTCTATTAAACATCCCTTTCTATGTCTAACCGTTTCCGAGATAATGCTTGTCTAAAGAGAGCTGGGACTATCTATATATCAGAGAAATAATATATTAAAAATTATATATAAAAAAAAAAATTAAAAGAAGTTTTTATTATTTTTATGATATTCCTGTTTAAAGGAGATCGCTCGCGACAAGCTTTTATATCATAAAAAAAATTTATATAATTAACAAAATGATGGGTTTGATTTGCTTAAAAGTTTATTTTCTACTTTTTAGAGCATTTAATAAAAGCTTTAAAAAAAAAAAAAATTATATAATTTTATTTTTTACTTTTTGTCTTTTGATATGCTGTAATCCCCAGATATCGATTTTAAGACGAATCGGATTATAAACGGTAAAGTCGCCCGCCATCTTGAACTAAATTTTTGACTCTGTGACCTCGAAAACCCCCAGATATCGATTTTGATCGATTTGGACCTAAATGGCAAAATTCGTCAGCCATATTTGTGCCGCCATTTTGAATGTCTAAATTTTGACCAAGAATTCATAATTGACGATCTCGAAAATCCCCAGATAGCGATTTTGAGTGGAATCGGATCATAAACAGTAAAGTCGTGCGCCATCTTGAAGCCGCCATCTTGTTTTTTTCTTATATAAAAATGTTATAGTGAATTGTCACCGGGCTTGTATGGTCGTGAGCAAAAAAAAATAGGACGAGTCTTATAACGGTATTTTGCTAAAATCTAGTGTACATCTAACTTTAATTTTTGTGACATTGTCAGTTAGTTGTCATAATTTATTGCAAGTGTGCAAACAACTAATATAGACATAGACATTTATTCCATTTCAATTCATATACATAATGTATAAAACAGGTCACACAAATTACATGTTAAAAGAAAAAAAAAACATTACATAGTAAAAATAGGCAAATAGATATAAAATATAAATATTAATTTGATGGGTTAAAATGCAAATATTCTTGAATCGAGTAAGGTTCAATGTTGCATACATATTGGAAGGTTTGTTTACTAAAACACTTAAGATTGACATTATTCTTTATATCAATGGGAAGTGCATTGAAAAATTTTAGAGCTGCATAAGCTGGTCCTTTTTCAGTGAGTGTCAGTCGGTGCACTGGATAGGCATAGTTGCATTTGTGCCTGGTATCATATATGTGATTTATGTTCACATCAAGGAACTCAAGATTGTTCCTGTGTAGATATACTAAACAAGAGTAAATGTATTAACCAGGTATTGTTAATAATCTATTTTTCCTGAAACAGCCTCTGCAAGACTCATGGTATTTCATTTTAAAAATCACTCTGATTGCCCTTTTTTGTAATTTGAAAATTTTGGGAAGCTCTGTTGAGCCACCCCAAATTTCAATACCATATTTGGCTGTGGAGAGAAAATTCGCATAGTACACTGTTAGCAGAACAGAGACGTTGAAAGAACGCGATAAGACTCTGAGGGCGAAACATGATTTGTTTAATTTATTGATTAAGTCGTCAATGTGTATGAACCATTTGATGTTATTATCTAGGGTTACACCCAACAGTTTTGCTGACTTTATTGTTGATACCGGTACCGCATCGGTTAGATGTTCCGCTACTTGGACATTTGATCTATCTTTTTTAAAACTACACAATTGGTTTTGGATTCATTTAAAACAAGATTATTGAAGTTGAACTAATGTTTTACGCTACACCAGGTTTTCTCTAGCATAATTGTAATCTCTTCAAGATTTTTGCCCATTATCAACAAATTAGTATCATCAGCATAATTGACGATTTTTATTTTTGCGATTCCATCTAATACATGGATTAGATCATTAATGAAAATTATAAAAAGTAGCGGCCCAAGTACGCTACCCTGGGGTACGCCATAGTTGAATTCTCGGTGTTTGGATTCATATTCTCTCCGTTACTTGTGATGCGGGTTCTTTGTTTTCTGTTTAGCAAATAGGATGAGAACCATCGCAAGCTAACACATATAATTCAATTTTTTGTAATTTAATTAAAAGCTTATTGTGATTTAGACTGTCAAATGCCTTGGAAAGTTCCAGGAAAAGTCCACAAACAATTTCCTGCCTATCCAGCGCACTCAACACTGTTTCAACAAAATTAAAAAGGGCTGATGTTGTTGATCAATTTTTTCTAAAGCCATGCTGAAAGTCATTGAAAAATTTACATCTATTGAGAAATAGCAGCGATCTGCTGTGCATGAGGGTTTCCAGGATTTTCAAAAAAACCGACAAGCTCACGGGACGGTAGTTGCTTAAATTATTTACATCTCCCTTTTTATGCAAAGGTACTATGATTGCCGTTTTCAATATATCAGGAAAAATTCCTTGAGACAAGGATGCATTAAAAATATTTGCCAGGGGTGCTGCTAAAGTTTGTATACATTTTTTCAATAAATTTGTTGATATACCATCGAAATCGCTAGAGTTTTTTGATTTGAAGTTTTTAACAATACTACATATTTCTACTTTTGAGGTAGGGTATACAAACATGGATTCTGTGCTGGATGTAATTAAGCTGTCATAGTCAGTTGCAGCATTATCTTTCTCTAAATTCTTTAAAAGGTTAGGAATAACATCAGAGAAGTCCATATTGAAATTGTCCTCCATGGTGTGTGGATTACCCTTCGGCAACTTTGAGTTATTATTATTACCTATGTCGAAGTGATTAGGTTCCACATACATTTGGTTTTATTGTTGGAGTTATTGATCATTTTCTCATAATATTCACCTTTAGCCTTCTTTAATTTATCACAATAAAGCCTTTTGACATGACTGTATGCCGGTCTATTATACTCGGCATTATTACTTCTTATATTTTCTAAAAGTCCAAGCTGATCCCTTAAATAACGCAGCTCAGGCGTAAACCAGTCTGATTTGCGGGATTTCCGGATCTTCCGCTTAATTAGTGGAAGATTAGTGTTAAAGCTGTTTTTTATTATTTCTAAGAAAATGTTGGTTTTCTCATCCACAGAATCGGTGTTGTATACCCTAGACCAATCCGTACTGTCTAAATCAGAAACAAATTTATTTACATTATCATCATTATACAACCTTGTGTAAATATATGTCGGCTTATTTACTCTTATTATAAATGAGAATAGTTGCGCCCTATGATCAGATATAAGAGATTGCAAAACCTGGATTTGATGATCATAGGAGATATTTGTTATTACATAGTCAAAGATTTTCTTACTTGTTGGTGTTATTCTGGTAAAGTCCTTGACTGTCACATGCATCCCAAAAGATTCAAGTAAACTTCACAGGTTTCTTTTATCAGTGCTTTCGCCAGCATAGTCTATATTCCAGTCCCCTGTTAGAATAAGAGCTTTGTTTTCATTAAACAAACCTTCCAAAATAGCATTTAATTTACATAAAAAAGTGTCTATACAACCCTTTGGTGGGCGATAAATATGCCTCATATAAGCGATTTGGTTAAATCTGGAGTTATTGCTAAAGCAGAAGATGGATGGTCAATGAGACAAATTGCACTACATTATAATATTCACAAAAATTTGGTGTGTAACATTTTAAGTAAGTGGAGAATAAACGGTACGATTAGTAGAAATCCTGGATCATTGCGACGAAGGATATCAACTCGACAACAAGATTTACAATTGGTAAATGCTTTAGGAGAAAATCCATTTTACTCAGTTGTTCAGGCTGCTGAAGAAACGAATTTCCTGGATTGAGTAATACTGGTCGCCGGCAAGTAAGAGAATCGGAGCTACGCTGTCATGCAGCAGCACAGAAATACTTACTTAAAGCTGAACATAAAGAAGCTCGAGTAGGATTTGCGCCTTGAATTTTTAGCGCACGATGTAAATTTTTGGAACAATGTAATCTTTAAAGACCACACAGCGGTCGTATTCGTGTTTACCGCCCTCCGAATACTCTATTTGATGAGAAATATATATCTAACAATGATAAAAGTGGTAGATTTTCCGTCAATATGTGGGGCTTGGATATGGGCACGTGGTCATGGTGTTTTGTGACCTATTGAGGAACGATTTAATAGTGAAATGTATATTAGGATTTTAGACAATATTATGCTCCCTTCTGTGTCACAATTATTTCCTAATAATGAGTTCATATTTCAACAAGACAATTGTTCCGTTCATACTGCTCATACCGTAACTAACTGGTTTCAAGATAACATCAATGTTCTTAACTGGCCCAGTCATGTCCAGATCTTAACCCTGTGGAAGAAGTATGGGGTCTACTAGTAAGAAGTATCCAAAAACGAAATGTGAGACCACGGAATGCCGAAGAATTACTGGGAATAGTAAATAATGCATGGGAAAATATTATTACTAATGATTATTGTATAAGGTTATTTAATTCTATGCCTAACAGACTTATAGAAGTTATAAATAGAAATGGTGCAATAACGAAATATTAATAGTTAGTTTCTCGTTAAGTAGGATATCCTTTGTTCTTTGATCCAGGATTTCTACTAATCGTACCGTTTATTTTCCACTTTCTTAAAATGTTACACACCAAATTTTTGTTAATGTTATAACGCACGTATTATTTACACGAAATGTTTGAAGGTAACCATCAGGATAGATTTGGAGTGAATGTGTGGGCTGGAATATTCGGTACAAAAATTATTGGTCCCATACTATTTTAAGGACCATTAACTGGTGCGCGTTACTTAAGCTTTTTGCAAAATGAAATAGAAGTGGGACTGGATGACCTTTCCTTGAAAGATTTCAGAAATATGTACTTCCAACAAGATGGAGCACCCCTGCCTAATGCTGATTTTGTGGGAAATTACCTTACTGCAAAGTTTGACAACCGGGTAATATCTACTAATGGAACTATTAGGTGGCCTGGTAGGTCACCAGACCTAACTCCACTTAATTTTTTTTCTTTGGAGTTATCTGAACGATAAAGTATACTGATCACCGTCTGCAACATTAGAAGAGTCCCAAAATAAAATTTTAAATGCTTTTGAATCTATAACGCCAGTCATGCTACAAAGTGTTATGAGATAAACTATTCGGAGGGTCATTTTGAGCATCTGTTATAGATAGATAGATAGTCTTTATTGGTCTAAATATAGTAACACTGTTACATTACCCAGAGGGTGTGAGACATGTCTAGTTATATATATACACTTACACATATTTCTATATATTTCTCCTATATTAATATTAAAGCTCATGTGTTGGAAGTATTGGAAGATTATATATGTACTCACACACACACATGGAGTAATAGAGCACAAGAAACTATGTTAAAATAAAATTAGTATCACAGTAGAACTCATCCAGAGTATAGTAGGCCTTTTGTATTAGTATACTTTTTAATTTTGGTTTTAAAGATCTTATATTTAATAATCTTAGATTTATAGGAATTGTATTAAATATCTTTATTATTGAATATTGAACATTTTTTTGTATGTAAGTAAAATTGCTTTTGACGTTGTTTAAATCCATATAGGTTTGATATTTAGTTGTGTTGTACTGTTCTAATTATATTTATAAATTTAGTAAGTTGTTGTCCAGATCGGTATCATAACATGTAAATTGGTTTTGATTGTGTGAATTTTCGTTTTTTCGTTAATGATTCATAAAAATTTTTCCTAATTACAAATAACTCATCTGTATTTCATAGCTTTTTGCAAGGTATGGACACATTATTCGAAACGCTTCTATAAAAAGCTGAATATTTATTTTAATTTATATTCAATTTTTAATGATGAAAAACCAGTCTAAAGCAAATTTACCACTCTATCTGATAAAAAAATAAAACATACAGGGTACTAATTGAAAAATTGGAATTATGACAAATTGAATTTCCATGAAATGGAAAAATGGGAAAAACATTTCTAAATCCAAACAAATGAACAAAATATGTCGATTTTACATTTAATTTGTTAAGAAATTTTCCAAGGTTATTTTTCATCCGATTTTAAATCTGAAAAAGCGTTGGAGAGAGAAATTACAACTTTATGAGAAAAGTGACTTAAATATACATTTAAAATAAGAAAGTTGTGGCAATTTCCGGTCATACTGGAAGTGATTTTTTTACCACCGAATGGTCAAAATGTGGCCATTGATCCCTATACTTGATTTGCTAAATTTCAGAATTATACTTTTAAAACTGTAAAAAAAGTGGGGGGAGGGTAGGTACTTTCTGGGTCACTGGGTATACCTGGAACTTATGGTAACTTATAAAACCGTAATAAATCTTAGCAACTTTTTTATATACCTTTATAACCCTTCTATATACTTTATAAAAGTAGTAGTTACTATTAGTAGGGAAAAATGTTTATTGGCAAATTATGTGTCTATTACAAATGATTTACTAATGTTTAAAACACTCCCTAAAGCCATTGCCACAATTATTACATACAGTATAGAAAAGTTTAAGTTTAATTAACATTATTTTTCATATCTTATTAGGAATTGGCCTCTTTGACCAAAAACTTCTCTGGTGCAGAATTAGAAGGCTTGGTTCGTGCTGCACAGGCAACTGCCATGAATAGGTTAATAAAGGCATCAAGTAAAGTAGAAGTAGACCCAGAAGCCATTGAAAAGTTGCTAGTAACTAGGACAGATTTTATGCTTGCATTAGAAAATGACATTAAACCCGTAAGTATAACCTGATGATTAGGGTTTCTGATTTCTCGACTTTTTTCATTCCTGGGAATCAGAAAATAAAAATTGCCATTCCCGGGGTTCCTGGGAAATAATAAATTTTTCATATATATCTTGAAAAACGCAAATTTTTTGTTTCAAAATGACACCATTCAAATATTCTTTTTTAAGTGTCTGTTCATCAGTTTTGTTTTGTTTGATTTATAATTAAAAAGACACAACAACACTAACTACAGGAAATAACACAATAACGAAATAGTGTGAAATAAATTTCTTAGGAATCAAAGATACACGCTTAATCTAATACTCTTAATCATAAAAAACACTTTTACAAAAAATAAAATATACAATAACAAAACACGAAACAAAATAAAACGAAAAAAAATAAAAATGTTTTGTTTTTGCTGCAAATAATGCTTTTAAAAACGTTAAATAGTACGAATGAGTGAGAGCACGTCCGACGCGCATGCTCGGTAAAACTTCGAGAGCGCGCACACACTTCCACGTCTCCGGTGAATTGGTGATTCACTCGTTCCAGTCGTTACAGAGTCGATTTATGAGATGAGAGCACGAAATTTAATATTTTCAAAACTTATTTTTATTTCCGCGGGTCCGGAAAATCCCGACTATTGTTTCCCGGAAACAGAAACGGTAAAAAGTGACATATTTCCCGGGAAATCCTTTCCCGGGACAGAAACCCTACTGATGATTGTCCTTAAAAGAATTTTTTTGCATTTAGTTTGTTTATAGGCATTTGGTACTGCTCAGGAAGTTATTAACCAGTGTTTGGCACGTGGTATTATAAATTGGGGTCCTCCAGTTACAAGTATAATGGAAGATGGCATGCTGTTTATTGAACAAGCAAGAGCTACAGATACATCTGGTATTTTATGTTTGGCTTCTTTATATTATCCAATTATTACTTATGCAATCTGCAAAACGCTAGTTTTTATATAAATCACCACTAATCTGTCTTAGAGACGACATTTGAAATTTATTTAGAATTTTTTTTTGAGCCACATTTGTAATGTATGTGTTGATGTGTTCCAGGATTAGTATCAGTGCTAATAGAGGGACCTCCAAATGCAGGAAAGACTGCATTAGCTGCTCAGTTGGCGAAGAATTCTGATTTTCCATTTGTTAAGGTTTGCTCTCCAGAAGAGATGGTTGGCTTTACCGAAACTGCCAAATGCTTAACTATTCGTAAGGTAAAAGTGCTGTAGTATCTCCACTTTATTTTGAAGTGATACATATTGCAAATTTTATTTCCTTATATATAAATGTCAGTAGTTCATTCGGAGTGTGGGGACAAATCTGGGATAGGGTACAATATTGTCCATTCATTAGACAATAGGTCTGTCCACAAAAAAATTAATATACCTTAAAAGTAGTGAAAAATAAATATTTGTACCCAATAACTTCCACCAGACGAGCCTAAGTCGTATCGCCCCATTAGCTTAACCTCATTTCTCCTAAAAACAATGGAGAAACTTTTAGATCAATATATTAGAAGCGAAATCCTTACAGGAACACCGCTTCACGCTAAACAATTTGCCTATCAACCTGGCAAATTAACAATAAATGCTCTACATTGCCTGGTCCAAGGCATTGAAAAGACATTCACAGCTAAAGAAGTGGCTATGTGTGCTTTCATAGATATAGACCCTCTATATCTTTTGATAACACCTCTATGAATCCATACAAAAAGCCGCGGAAAAAAGGGGAATAGACTCACCTATAATTAAATGGATACAATCCATGCTCAGAAGTAGAATTATATTACCACAAGTGTAGGGGATGAGTCGGGTATGGTGACTGCAGTCAGGGGTTGTCCACAAGGTGGAGTCCTATCGCCCTTGCTGTGGTCAATGGTGGTCGATGATCTCCTCCATAAAATGAGTAATTCAGGCTTCAACGTCCAGGGCTATGCAGATGAAATGGTCGTCACTGTGCGAGGCAAAAATTACGTCATGATCTCCAACCTCATGCAAATTGCCTTATGCCTTCCAAATGCTCGTCAGAGGGGCTCAATGTCAATCCGAGCAAAACAATTATTGTCCCGTTCACTAAAAGGAGAAAACTCAATTTTAGAAATCCTATACTGAATGGAGCGCGATACTAAATTTTTCCAGTGACCAAGTATCTAGGAGTAATCCTGGATCAAAAACTTACATGGAACTCACATCTGGAAAGAACTCTTATTAAAGCAACAGTGGCAATATGGACATGCTGTAGGCTGTTTGGTAAGACTTGGGGTCTAAGACCGAAAATGACACATTGGTCTTATCTTTCGGTTGTCAGACCTATGGTGACCTACGCATTATGCGTATGGTGGCCAAAAACAGAAGAAAAAATAGCACAGGGAAAGTAGCAGAAACTGCAACACCTTGTCTGTATAGGGACTACAGGAGCAACGCTTTCGTGTCCCACAACAGCTATGGAGGCTATGTTTGACCTACTTCCCTTGCGTGTAAGGAAGGAGGCAGCACTCAGTGCCTTGCGATTGCACCAGGCACATAAATTCAAACCAGGCGATCTGGTTGGTCACTTCAGGATTCTCTAGTTAATCCATTTGAAGTCCACAACTAAACCCACTGCCTCAATGCCAGTCAAACAAGACTTTGACTGCCCGTTTGACGTGCTAATTGAAAGTCGTCAGACGAGCAAGATAGAGGCACTGCGATTGGAACAAGGGTCACTCATCCGGTATACAGATGGATCTAAGACGGTTGAAGGGGTAGGAATGAGCAGAGCCTAAATGTAGGCTATCTAAGGCCCTCAGTAACACCCCAACCATCTCCCAGACAGAAATTTACGCTATAGATCTGTGTGCCCAGAAATGCCTAAATAAAGGCATCCGAAGGGCAAAGATCTATATATTATCAGATAGCCAGGCAGCACTAAAAGCTCTAAGGCCCTATACCGTTGAGTCTAAAATTGCTTGGGAATATAGACAATCCCTGAAGCAACCGGCCAACAACAACAAGGTTACCTTGATGTGGGTGCCAGAGCATGAGGGATTACAAGGAAATGAACTTACTGACAGCCTTGCAAAAAAAGAAGCTAATGCACCATTCATTGGACCCGAACCGTTTTGTGGCCTGGCCAAAGAACACATAACGGAGGAGATCCAAGAATGGGAAAAGGACCAGAAAAAATTCTACTGGAGGAATGCTCCAGGCCAAAGACAAGCGAAAAAGTTTATAACTTATTCGACAAAGAATGCCACAAGCGAACTTGTAAAGTCCGAATTAAGGCTAATCACAGGCCTTCTAACTGGCCACTGCCGCTTGAGATATCGTCTCAAGAATATGGACAAGGTAGTAGATAACAATGCAGATATTGCGATACTACAACTGAAACTGCGTAACATATACTTTGTGAATGTAAGGTGTTAGTCCGCACTAGGCTATCATTCCTAGAACAGACTGAATTAACGCCTGAAAACATAGAGAAATTAGTCCTCAGGAAAATCACAAGCTTTGTAAAAAGTCTTGGAATCCTGGGCAACAACTAGACGTACGGTAAATCACAAAACATCTTTTAGCTCAAAGTGAAGTAAGGCTGTTCGAAGCCAAACGACCCCATAAAACAATCTATAAATCTACAAGATAAATGCATATGACGTCAGATGCTTGCAAGCTTGGCAGGCGCCAGATCATCTGTACGCTGCGTTAGGTTTATTCCGTGTCGTTACTGTCATCCTCGTTAGAACAAAGTTTGAATTCAGGGAAGTAACAGTACCTTTGCTATTTAGAACATCAAATAGAGTTTGTTTATTGTTGTCAAATGTGGAGGAGGGTTTCCAGAAAGGAGATTCACATACTCTTCCGAACGTAGATGTGATTATGATATCCGATTTTCTTTCAAAGCACAAATAAATACGACTATGACAAATATCATGACAATCTCCACATTAACTACACCACTATAACAACACCTAGAGTATCGCAGCGCATATCGCATTGCAAGCATATAACATCACTCGCCTAGCCTCATGCCAAGGGAGCGTTTTATAGCCTCGACGCGTTGATATAATTTCTATTACAAATAACGCCAAAAGTAAATGACTACTTTTAAAGAAACTTCGTAGGGGTTTATAACACCCATAAATCTATCATTTCCAATTAAAAACTAAATTTTATGGACAGATCTATGGAGTAAGACATTGTGAGTTCCCCGGTTATGACTACAAAACCATGTAGCATATGGTGTTCTTTTCATTCTAGTTTGAGCCTTGTCTAACACATTACAGTATTGCAATGTAAGAGGAAATAGTATTTTGCAATGTGTATACATTTTGTGCAAACAGAATGTTATTGTTTAAAATTTTATAATTGTCTGAGGTATATTATAATTTACATTAACGAAAGACATTAAATTAATGCAAATATGATTAACTATATTAAATATATCTATAAATATTTTAAAATGAATCTTTCTAGGTATTTGATGATGCATATCGTTCAACTTTAAGTTGTATATTAGTAGATAATATTGAAAGGTTATTAGATTATGGCCCTATTGGTCCCAGGTACTCTAATTTGACTCTGCAAGCATTACTTGTACTATTAAAGAAAGAACCTCCACCAGGCAAGAAGCTTTTGATCTTGTGTACAACAAGCAGAAGGTAAATATTTGTTTTGCCATAGAGTTTTATTTTTTATACAACAATTTTTATTTTTCCCTCTAGACAAGTTTTAGAAGAAATGGAAATGTTATCAGCTTTTACTGCGGTGTTACATTTACCAAATTTGTCCAAATCAGAACATTTGTTGAACGTTCTAGAATCGTCAGATGTCTTTTCCAATCAAGAACTGAAACAAATTGCTCATCAAATACATGGCAAACGGTGAGTAAACCTATTATTGGTTTATATTACTGTCAAAGCAAATAGTCTTTTTTAAGATTATTAAGGAAATGATCTGTAAAGGTAGCTATCTCTAAAATTACAATTTATTTCTTCGAGAGGCCCCTGTCAATTTCTATCACAATAATTTTAAAGACATTATGGGTTTTTATAAGCTTCAATTTTTACTTTTCTTTGTGGTTCCCCATATTTTTCAATTATTTCTGAAAAATTCAGTTTGCCTCAATTTTTTCAAAGTCGTGTCTAAAGCCAGCAAATTACCGAACATAGTGTCAAAATAGCAGCAATCCTCTTTTAAGTAGATGTTTATTTTACTTGACAACAACAAGCGCACACAATATAAGAGATAAGGTATCATTACCTATCAATATTATCGCAATAAAGTATGGACCAGTGGTGGGCTTGTGAAATTTTGGTTATCAATGCATAGTACAGAAACGGTAATTTAAGGTATAACTAAAAGTAATGGAAGAAATTTTACAGAAAAAAATTTACAATTAAAATTGCTAAAGAGATTTACATAAATGGGGTGCAGCACTCCCTGGGCTTTTAGTCCAGCTGCCAGATGCTTGTAGGTTTTGACCTTAAAACATTCCCAAAATAATAATTTAAAGCATCAATTATGACAAAGTTTCTAAAAATGCTTTTAAAACATTAAGTTTCCAACATTTTGTAAAATTAGTAAAATAAGAAAAAATACTGAACAAAAAAGACCATCATCAATTTTTTCCGGAAAACAACCGATCTCACTGAAAATGCGATTAAAAGTTTTTTTACACTCTAGATACATAGCTCATGATGCGTATACAGTAGTGGCAAATTTTGGCCAATGTAAGGTAGACGAGAAGAGAAATGGACAAATAATATTCTGAAAAGAAACTGATATAACCCCCCCCACGCTGTTGCCACTTTTCTCTTTAGCTAATTTAAGTCGCCTAAATAATCCTTCCTCTTATGCTGAATTTTCTTTGTGATACATTTGTATCAACTCTTTCTGTTTCTGTAATTTCTTTATAATTAAACAAAGATTATGTACAACATGGATGATCTGTGGATAAAAAAATGGCACACTCATATTTTCCTGCTGTTCAATTTAGACAGCTGAATGGGAGGCGCGCACGTGTAGTCTATGGGAGGGGTTTCTGACCTGCTGCTGGCAGTGTGCCGAGATTTGACATTGGAGGAGATTGGGGTAACGTAAATTATTTTAGAGTAGGTTCAAAACCTCATGAGCTTTGACCTTCATATGCGCAGAAACATAACCACGACATCGGCTCAATTACACCACTTCCTAAAAACCTTATATCTATTGTTTATATTTATAGTGCATTCCAAGATCTCGCGAAATACAGATCTCCGGTTTTGCGTTTTTTTTTAATTGTTTGAAGATTATAAATACACTAGTATAATAATAATAATTATCATTGCGAAATATATAACGTTGAGAGTGACTTAAATCATATTTTCTTTAACTGTAACAAACACACACAGATGCAACAAATGAATTGTATAACAGTCTGTTAAAATTAAATATAGATACACCTTTTAATATTGTTATGTGCTGCCCTCTAACAGAGAGGAGAGTTGTAATTACTCCCTGGCCAGAAGGGTGGCGCCATCTGTGAGCCAATTGACGAACAATCATCTAGTACATAGTAGAAAACTATGGAGGATTCTAGAAAAGAGTTCTGGAAGGATTCCAAGTGGGTATATAAAGAGGTGAAGCCAGCAGATGAAACAGTACAGTTTAGTGAAGTATAAGGAACAGTTCAGTTTAGTATCCAGTACAGTTCTGGGTAGTCTGTGGTTCTGATTACAGAGACAGTTTGTAGAAGAAGAATTCAGTTGAGTGAAGTAGGCAGTGAGTTCAGTTCAGTGAAGTAAACAGACAGAGAGTTTTTAGGTTAGACAAAAGTTGTCAAGTTAAAGAAGAAAAGTACATAGTGTTTTAAAAGTAGTGAATTCATATTAGATTAAGTTATTATTAGTTGTGTGATTTTTAAGTATTTACTAGTGTAATTTTAGTGATAAATAAATCAGTGGTTTGTGAAGATTCTTGTTGCAAGTTATTTGAATCCACAAAGTGTTTACTGAAAACGGTAAGCACGTAACAATATATTATCTTTGCTCTGCCTAAATAAAACGGAGATTCTACATTGCTTAATATCATTCCTATACAAAAGTGGCAAATAAATGTAGGTTTAGAATTGTTAATCCTTTGTTTAACCTCATTTAATCGATCCGTGGCCTTACCTGTGATGTTTTTTTTAAATGCCTTGACGGGCCCCTAGGCGAGAAGTGTATGTCCTTGTTATTCCTTATCATTTTCAAGTAATTATTATTCACATTAGAATTAGGGTTAGTTCTTTAGCTGCTTCTAAATTTAACTGTGTATTTGGCTGTATTGACTACATCCTAATACCAATAAAAAAAATAAAATAAAAATAATCATCATAATTGAAGCGTGTAAGTAATTTATTTTGTCAAACTCATATAACGAGGCATATGGTAGATAACTGACTCGACTTTTTCAAAACGTACTTATACCGCGGAATAAGCTCCGCCTTCTGCGCATTTCGCGGCTCATCAGGTTTTGAAGTACTCTACCCCATGTTAAAATATGCAGTATAAATCTAAATAAATTTAACAAATCTTGATGTTTCTATAAACCACTCTTAATTAAGTTATTTTAAAAAAAAACAATTACAAATAAAGCCGTATTAATCAATAATTGGATTTGATCCAATTCCTCATTTTCTTATTTATCCCACTTTATTCCATCACTGCAGTGGATACGCCTAGACATCCCCACCTAAAATGACTATGATCTATAAAGGGGACAAATTAGAAGAAAAAATAGATTGTAGCTTTCAGATTTTCATTTTATTTAAGCCATTGCGTGAGCATTAAACTAGTGTTATCTAGGTAACTCTTTTAAAATGACGATTTATACAAGGGAAGAACGAGTGCAAATTCTTAAATGATATTTTGGAAATAATTCGGTTGCAGAAATTGTCGCCTACTTTGTTTTTACATTTGAGGATCGACCCGTTCCGACGGAACAAACAGTTTTGAACATTGTTCATAAGTCAACTTATTGTCTGGATGTATAAAATTTTGCAGAAAATGTAATAATGAATATAATAGAATAGAATGGTCTTTATTAATTTGTGTAAATAAATTACAGTATCCATGAGGTGTAGAACATGTCATGGTGCTTAAAATAATTTTGAAATTAATACCTAAAACCTACTGAGCTTAATGGAAGTAAACTGCACAGCTATAATGAAATAATTTAAAAAAAATAATAAACGGTATGACAAATATCTCGAACATATTAAAATTATAAAGTTAAATAGTGTTAGCTATATATATATATATATATATATATATATATATACTTTTTAAACAGAATAAAATAGAATCTAATTTCTAATTGATAGATTTTAAATATACAGGTCCTTACCCTTGTAGTACTCATCGAGATTGTAGCAGGCCGTCTGCAATAGTAACTGCTTGAGTTTCGATTTTAATTTGTTTATAGTCAAATTTCTCAATTCTGAAGGAAGTTTATAAAATAATTTAATTATTGAGCATTTTATATTTTTTACAATATGAGTAAATTTTGCTTTTACATGTGTGAGATCTGAATATTTTAATTTATAGTTAACCTCCCTACAGTAAATAGAAAGACAAATCCTAATATTCATAAAGTTACTGCTCTATAAGTAATTTATGTTCCATGTAAAGTTGCTATTCCTCTAAATACTTTAATTCCAGTTGGTACTGCAATAATTGAAGACTTTAATTTTTAATTTTCTATTAATGTTAATTTTTCACTAAACTAAAGAATCTAAAAGTAGTAAAAAATTTTGTGGGTGAGGGAGTGGGTTTGCATGCACCAGTCAGTTGCGAGTAAATTTGTAAGTAATCGAATTACATCGTCCTGTCGATAACACAGAAGCCACACTAGTCTAGGCGGCGTACAGGACCGTACAAATGTAATCGCAACGTGATTTTATGTTTATACATTCCAGTTACAAACAAAACCTCGGTGACACACAAAACATCTTGAAGTATTGTGGGTGGCATAAAAGACGAAATATTAATAAATCGCCGAATTTAGCTATCAGGAACACATAACATATTTATTTACATATGATACCGCCACTTGAAGCTCTCAGGCTAAATGAAAAATATGAGCCCGATCCCGACATGCGTTCTAGCAATGGTAATCGCTATGATGCTGCCTCTAGTAGCAAAACGCCCAACTATTTTAGACGAAATTTAACAAATTCGTATTCGACATTAAGCTTTAATAGGAACAAATATTATGCAAACTTTTCACTTTTTTTCATGTTATTTTATTTTATACTATATCGTATTATATTTCATTTGAATATTAAACAATTATACACCCCTGGATGGGATTATTTAAAAACACTATAAAAACTGTGATGCTTGTTTTGCTCGGGTAGCTGGTTTGGAGATTATTCCAGGGTTCAATGTTAATATTAAAATCCAGATCCAAAATAAGACATTTATTTTCCTAATAATTATATGTACAGTGTGGCCATATCTTTTATGGCTTAGGTTGCGACAATCTTGTTATTACATAAGTACATCATAGTAATCGGGGAGAGAGAGAGAGAAAGAGAGTGTAACATATTTCCTCTATGTACGTCGTCGTAACCCCAATTCTCTAATCGAAGTTCCAGGACATAACAGACGCGACTAAGAAATCTGTTTCAGGAGAGATCCAGTTCAACACACTCGAATCAATCTGACAGGAGGTCCAGTTCAACGCACTCGGATCCTCCTTAACAGATACTTGGCCAGCGGCTGCCACGACGCCGGAGAAACTTGAGCTTCCGGTTATCTCAGTTCAACACACTCGAGAAAGGTGAAAGTCAAGCTCTGAATTTACTGGTTTCTGGCTAGCTATTTTATACCCAAAAATCACGGTCACGTGGTTTTGCACTCGGCACGAAATGCACACGGCACGCAAGTTGCAGCCTGGTGAAGTTAGAATTAAAAGTTAACAAAAGAACTAACCAGGTATTGAACTAATCTAAAACTGAACTACTTGATCCATGCATGATTAAAATAAGTTAAAACTGGAATGAAAGTATACAGTATTCCTGTAGTATTGTATACTTCATTACACTCCCCCCTTTCTTCGCAAAAATTAATCTCTCTCTACGAATCAAAAAAAATTATTGTCTAACATATATCTTAAAGCTAAACAGGTAAGTTAAAATTATTTTACATATTTTACATAAACAATAATACAACAAGTGAACAAGTTTTTCGGAATCCATCATCTGATTTCGAAACGGGTCAAAACATTAGGGTGCCCTTCTTAAAAAATTGTAGTACGCCTCTGGTTATATGTACAATGCAGGCGTGGAGTCATCTGTGGGAACAATCTTAAAACAAAGAAACATAGTATAAGTATGGTTCAAACAGCAGGTAAATAAGTTTTTGTTGTGGGTTTTTTTCAAAATAAGCTATCAAAAAAAAAATTCAATAAAACATTTAATTGAGATACTGATATCTTCAAATATAAAAACTATCGTTTGCTTTTAACAAGTTATATGAAATATAATAAATGAAATCTAAGAAATAAATGTGTTTTAAACAGAATGTAAAATTAAAATTAATCTTTTCCTGGCGAGAAAATAAATGGATTTCCGGGGAGACAGAAATGCCGGAGACGAGTGGCTTATAAATTCTCGTTACGGTGCCGTCGGGATTCTTTATACGAAAAGGTCTCCTCCCATGATTCCTCTTCTTTCATGTATATGCCTTTTTTAAATCCTTAACGTGGACTCGTTCCACTTTCCGTCGGGTGGGGAGTCTGATCTCGACTACTACTGGTAATATAATCCGTTCCACTATGTATGGGCCTGAGAACTTTGGAGCGAGTTTTGCGTTAAAACTTCGGATTGCCGAGGACAGCGGGTGCTCTCTTTTCATAACTCGGTCTCCAACACGTGGGGTCCCTGCTCGGGCGCCAAAATGTGATGCCTGTTTTGCTCGGGTAGCTGGTTTGGAGATTATTCCAGGGTTCAATGTTGATATTAAAATCCAGATCCAAAATAAGACATTTATTTTCCTAATAATTATATGTACAGTGTGGCCATATCTTTTATGGCTTAGGTTGCGACAATCTTGTTATTACATAAGTACATCATAGTAATCGGAGAGAGCGAGAGAAAGAGAGTAACATATTTCCTCTATGTACGTCGTCGTAACCCCAATTCTCTAATTGAAGTTCCAGGACATAACAGACGCGACTAAGAAATCTGTTTCAGGAGAGATCCAGTACAACACACTCGAATCAATCTGACAGGAGGTCCAGTTCAATGCACTCGGATTCTCCCTAACAGATACTTGGCCAGCGGCTGCCACGACGCCGGAGAAACTTGAGCTTCCGGTTATCTCAGTTCAACACACTCGAGAAAGGTGAAAGTCAAGCTCTGAATTTACTGGTTTCTGGCTAGCTATTTTATACCCAAAAATCACGGTCACGTGGTTTTGCACCCGGCACGAAATGCACACGGCACGCAAGTTGAGGCCTGGTGAAGTTAGAATTAAAAGTTAACAAAAGAACTAATCAGGTATTGAACTAATCTAAAACTGAACTACTTGATCCATGCATGATTAAAATAAGTTAAAACTGGAATGAAAGTATACAGTATTCCTGTAGTATTGTATACTTCATTACAAAACATTGGGCAAACATATCAACTATGTCCTGGGCATATTCATAACACGCATTGTGAAGATTATTATTCGAGAATTACCATATTTGGGGATTATATACTCTCAAAATGTCCTTGGACCAAATTAATTTGAACTCGTGGTACTAATGGATATTGTTGGATTATATATATTTTAAATATATTCTCTTTTTGTAATGCATATAATATTTTTTATATACCAAATGAGGTATTTTCATTTATTGCTTCTTCGTGTGTTACAATATAAGGGAACCCAAAACTTAAAAATGGAATAGAAATGTCTCATGTCCACTAAAAACAATCTCTGCTCGTTTGTTCAAGTTGCAAATACCCATCCGTACAAAACCAGACATGGGAAGCTCTTAAGTATCCCATCGCATAGAACTACTTCTTTTAAAACATTCCTCACGGTATAACTGCATTAATCTGTACAATGCAATACCTGAATCTGTGAGAGAAATAAATTGCCCCGAGTTATTTAAAAATAAAGTTAGAACCATGCTACTAGAGGATGTTTTTTATAGTGCAGTATGTCCGGATTTTGCTAACCTTATGCATTTAACAAAATTAAAACCTGTTTATACACTATTTGTATATTATTATGTTGTTTGTATCTACAGTATTAATAATATGTGTATGTGTGTATATATATTTACTTATGTATTTTATTTCACTGAGTACTTTATATACTTGTATGACATGCCATATTACTCTATTTATCTTATGTAGTTAATAAAGTTTATTATTATTATTATATACAAAGAAATAATAACCCGTCCTTTTTATGACTTTCGCCTTTCAGAATTTTCATCGGTATCAAGAAATTATTGGCTCTCATAGACATGGCTAGGCAAACTGATGAACGACTTAGAGTGATCAAATTTATTACAAAGCTAGAGGAGGATGGCGCATTAGAAGATCCAGGTATGGCCTAAAGCGATTTTTTATAAAGAATTATGTTGTAATGGGCAGCCATGCACTTTCGTCGGTTAGCAATATTTTGACAAATAGTCAATTGTGGCATTTACTAGAAATGCCTAGGTATTATAAATATAGAAGTATTTTAAATATTATTGCATTTGTTATTATTTATTTTTAGACTGTGAAAAAACAACTGGCTGTTGTGGTAGGTAAAACAAATAATTTTTTTGTGTATAATATTAAATACTTAATGCAGTTGTTAATGAGTCATGTAACAATACATTTAGAAGTTACAGTAGCCGTTACATGAATATTTAAATAAATTTTGAGAATAAGGTTAATTATAGCTTATTAGCATTAGGATAAAAATTGCAGACAGCTGTCTAAAGGAAGAAAATTTGAAAAACATTCTAAAAATCTAATTCAAAATATCTAACAAACTAAAAGTTTTCATCTATATAATATAGGCTAGTACCAGTGGTGTAGCTAAGCTAGGGCAGGTCGGTGTAGCGCTCAAGTGTTACGGCATCGCAGGTGATGGTAAGAAAGATAATACTAAATCACGTTTGAAAATAGTAATAAATTTCTGCTGAACAGTGGAAATCACTTTTTCAAGGTAAGTTGCAAATTCGAATTCAGTAAATTCGCCAGTCAATTGAAATTTTTCTGTAATAAATTGTTGATATTCTATTAATTCCCTTCACCAATTTTTGAAAATATATTAATTTTTGTGGATAATTGCAATATTTTTAATTTATGCATCACCAATTTGGTTAGTGAAACACTTGCCAATATACTTATGCTTTTGGAAAACTGTTTTTATTCATTTTAAGGGTCTCGCAAATACCATTTTTGTATATAACGCCAGTAAATCTCTAGCTACATTACTGGCTAATACTGCCATCTCGAAACAAATGCGAATTTGCATGTGATGATCTCTCTCTCTCAAAATTATTGTTTAATCATTCATATTAAAATTCTGCTAACTCGAATTCTGTTAAGAAAACTACAATTTCTAAAACAGAGGGTAAATAATGATTTATATGCAAATCTCGTGAATTTTATTATGTTTCATATCTAAAGTGAATATTTAAATATACAAGAGTATGAAAACTTTTAGTATTTAGAATCTGCCTCTTAACATTCCTGCTTATTTTCATTTCATTACAACTAGTTGGGCATTTTATCTGAAATATGACTGATTTCCCTCATCCGTTAGATTACTAATAATTATTATTTAAGTACTTAGAGTAGTTAGTTTTAGGTAGTTTTATTATGGAAATATGTATTTCAAATATAATAGCGCCCTTCCCTAAAAGTCAGAAATATATATCATTTATCCATAAAACTCAAATCTTTTAAGCATATTCCTCTACTAATCTCCATCTGTATCATCCAGTTAAGAGGCATATCAGAGGATGAAAATTGAAATTTAACACCACATGACTTCATAATAAGCTTGCCTTCATACACGGTGAATTTGAAATGAGAGCAAAGGTAATAATATAATCGATCAATGTGACAACAGTAGTTTCTTACATATGGCTTGGCTTTTAAGCACATCAATGAAATTGCAAAACTCCAATTTAAAGGAAAAGCTTCAAGAATTTATTTTAGGAGATTCCTCCATATCTAAAACCTACAGTTAATAGTCCAGTCAAAGTATAACTTACACTCTAATTAAATCCAATGTTTTTGATTATATTACATACTTGTTTAGTGGTTTCTAGGGAAGGTAATATCAAAAGTACTGATGAATTGAAAGTGAGCTAAAGTCAGAAATTCAAAAAACTTGAAAAAAGACACCATGTTTTTGTTTTTTGAAAATATCTCAGACTAGCAACTCTAGCAAAATACAAATTTTTTAAAAAATGTCATCTTCACTTTTTTTGTTCCTGTAACAGTTTATGAGATAGTCTCATGTGAAAAATGACATCTTTTTGCCATAGAAATAGGGTTATATGTTTATATGTTGTGAACCTTCTTCGCACGATAGAAATGCTCATAATCAATATTGTGGAGCATTCAATCCTCTATAAACTGTGTACCTTGTAATTTTTTTACAACTACAATTATTTCATAAAAATAGCTAAGTATAAACGTAGAAGTCTGTATGCTGACGCTCTTATACAAAATATCGGAGCAATTTAAGAAGTAATAATTCTAAAATTTTTTCTTTTTAACAATTTATTTAGGACAAAAGAAGCAAAATGAAATAGACATAATCAAAACATTTTATTCTTATGAGATAATAAACTCACTAATATAGTTTCTCGATTAGAATTCTCCCTCAATCACTCATCCATGCATCATTCAAAATGTTCATCTCTACATCGGTAAAACATACTTTAGGAACCTTATTCCTGTGTGTTGTGATAATTATACTGTCACCATAGATCTCCACCAGTTGATAGTCAAATCAGTAGCAGTAAATCTAGTAACTTGTGATTGCAATTCAAAAAGCGAAAATGGGCAGTCATCATTGTTTTCGAAGAAAGAACAAGTTTCTCTCACAGCATCTTCTGCTTAATCAGTTGCGATACACCCTCGTTTACTATTCCCTAATGGTGTATTTGACTTAATGAAATTTCTGTAACAATCATAATGGTAAATCCACTGAACTCTATTACAGTAAATGGAATGCCAATGCCCACAAAAATTTCTACGTACAATTGAATATCGCGCAAGTATGGCGGCCACATAGTAGCGCGCAATCGCACTATGAAATACGTCAGGGCCGGCCTTATTTTTATTGCGTGTTTCATATTTTTAACTTTTTTTAAAAATCGCATAAATAAATATAACAATTTATTTGCCTTGATAGTTATAAAAAAAATCAAAGTTATCGTTATTCCCAAAACAATCATTTTATTTTCAATTTCTTGTAGCAAATGTCGAATATGTATGATCATAAGTTCAATATATAGTTCACAAAAAACAGTCATATATTTTCTATCTCTGGGGTCGAAATATGATTTTAAAATTAATAAAAGCTAAAATTGAGGCCTGAAAAAAACCTATACTTTTTTTCTACGATCAATCAGTAAAGATATGAGTAGGTACTAGTGAATTTTTATTGAAAACTAAAATCATGCATTTTATATTCACAAATATGTTTGAATTGACAAATGAAATGAAGAAAAGGTAATAATTAACTATTTTCAAATACTTGGTGTGGTATTATTATTTGAATTTCAAGATAACTTAGCTTTTTTGTTAAAGATCAAATGCCTTGATATATAAGTGATAGATTGTTTTACTCGTTTGTTTATAAAAATATGACATACTCATGAGACAACGAATTGTAAAAGAATATGTAAAGGTGTTTACGTAAAACTTCCTTCTCTATTTGCAAGAGAAAATTAAAGTATAATGTCCATTTATATTTTGACTAAACGTATGTGGTTTCATCCCCGGTAGTAGTGTACATATACCATATGTTTACTTGCTACATTACATAATTTTTCTGACAAAGTAACTGAATAACTAAAATTCGTAATATACTTCGTTTGAAACGTGGAAAATCTGATAAAATCTTGTACTGTACTTTTGACAAATACAATGTAAACATGAACCAAGGGAAGCAACAATTTTCTTACTTTTTATTAAATATTTTGCAGTGAACTCTATTGCTTTATTTTCCTTGATTTTTTTAACATCGGTCTATTTCCGCTACCAAGGGCAAGAACCAATACCAGGAGACAAGCTATACCCTCAAACTGGAAATTTTACCAAACCTCTATCAAAGAGTAGGGATTTTTTTTTACTTGCCTAGTATTTAATGGACAGGGGATTAACTGTTTTACATACCCCCCCAAAGATGGTATATCCACTACACAATCCCCATCTAGAATTAAATAGCATTTGTTAATACACTGAAATACAAGCTGCTAGAAGGTGAGTCAAGATTGCTGCGTTTCTCTGAAAGTCACCCATTAAAGCACTAACTGCGGCTCCTCTTGCTTTATATTTAGTATCGCAGTACAATGCCATAAAGACAGAGCTGCGCTCGTCCTTAACTGTTCTTTTATAATAGATTTCAGTGGTATCTTGCCATGGTGTGCAAAAAATATTTAAAAATTTTAATAAATGAAACTTCTGCTTAAAAATAGCAGAACTTGTTTTTTGAATATTACAAAATGTCTCGCTAGTAAAATATATAAATTAAAACAAAATTTTTAAATAAATTATTACATAATTAAAAATATAAATTAGTTATAAAATTTCAGGAAATTCTCTTTTTATTCACAAAACGCTTTGTTATATGTCAAACATTGTCATTCTGTTTGTATTTCCATAAACATTTGGCACATATTTGCATTATTTTTAACCGACTGCGCTAAGCAAAGGAGGGTAATGTTTTCCTTATTTATTTTGCATAATACACAAATAATTGAGATGCCTTGCTGCCGCACTCTATTAACTTAGTAGTAATATACTTGAGTGTTCCTATTGTCAACTTTACCACGGACTCATATTTCACAGTTTGAACTTGCTTGTTTCATAAAATTGTAATATTAATTTACAAAAAGTATGATAACGTTATGTGTTTTCAAAAAGATCTTGGAATCAGTATTATTATCCCGAATATGTTGGATATACGAATTTATATTAATACTATTTAGGTACTTAACAATTCACAAATAATAAACTTAAAAATCGCAGCAATGAAAAAATGTGAGGTTACAATATTTTGCATCCTGATATCTCGGGAAGTATATACAGCCTATTTTTAATAAAAATTCGTGTTTAAGTAGGCAAAAGTACTCATTTTAAAAGAAAAAAAATCCAAAATCGGACTGTCTTGCCAATATTTAGATGGTAGCTTATTTTAATACAACAGACAAAAGTTGAATAGGTATACTTACTTAAAATATAACAAACTCGGGATTTCGTTCCGGTTCTTACAAAACAGTACCATACAAGTGCGCACCTATTGTCTTAATTAAGATACACACTGTTTATAAGTCACAAAATTATATACAAAATAACCAATATATCTATCTCACAACTTTTCGCAAACGAAAGGATAAAATCACGAAGACCGACTCTGTAATTCGCATTTAATTTAAGACCTACGCTTTAAAAACAAATAAAACACAAACTTGCGTCAGCGCATAACTTCCGTACACAACTGTTTGAGTCAAGCTCCGACATATTTTTAACCTTAGATTTCCTACTGCGTCGGCGCTTGTCTGTGCATTTTAAATCGCATGATTATCACATTTTGTTTACGCGCATATGCCTATAATGGCGTTCCATTTACTGTAATAGAGTTCAGTGGGTAAATCTCGTTAACAGCAACTAAATCCTTGATATTACTCAGGCAAATTTTCCCTTCTGATCCCCTGTATCGTTTCTTTTATAGGCGCAAGTCTAACTGTATCTATGAACGGTATGTTACGCACTTCCAATACAACCCTATGCCTATCCACTGGTTTCTTTCTTTCTCTTTCCTTGTATTATTCGGCAATCTTTTCAGCTTAGAAAAAGCACTTTGTTTTGAAAGTGAAACCCGGCAATCTTAAACTTACCCTCTTACCATCATGAGTTGATGGACCAGAATCATCAGACTACAGCAGCTGCTATATTGTCTTTCCTTGTGTAGTTTTTCTTGCAAATTGAGAACCAGTAGGGATTGGATTGCTCTAAGGCTGGAGCTTTTGCCGTCATTCCTCGCCTCACTAGCTGCTATCAAAGTGGTGATGCCCTTTTCACCAACATTAGATACATCCTAATTTGTTAAGATTTTTTTTGCAAATGAAACGCTTATTAGCCATAGTGTAAGCACATCAATAGTCACATTTCATAAAAATGTTCGCTAGTGAGCTGACGACACACTAAAAAAGTGGAGACTGGAGGTGACAAGGGAAAAAGAGGTAGGCCAACGAATGAAAGAGAAAAAGGCAGGGAGCAGGCTGGCGAGGGGCGTTCCCTTCTGAAGCCAGTGGTCCAACGCAGAAAGATCCTTTACTTCTAAAGCTCGACTATACCACCCGACACTTCTTTTAGATAGACACCTGCCCCCACATTTCGCAACAAAAACAGGCAGACTTCTAAACTTACTTTTTATCTTAATCATTATGACTGTGTACAGACTTCTAAATTTATACCTAGCTATTTTTACAAAATAATTGCACCTGAAAAAAAAAAATCACAAGGTACACAGAATGCTTTACAATATTGATTATGAGCAAAGTTTGAGTGCGAAGCACGGTTCACAACATAATGTAAACCCATTCCTATAGGACAAAGCATGATAGGACTAAATCCAAAAACATGTTATTTTTCGAGTGAGACTATCTCGTAAACTATTACAAAAATAAAGAATTAAAGACGACTTCTTTTATAGGAAATTTAATTCTCTTTAATTTTGTGTAGAAAAATGTTTTTGCTAGTTCTTAAGATATTCCAAAAAACAAAAGCAACGCTCCTTTCTTCCAGTTTTTTGAGTTTTTGACTTTAGCTCACTTCCAGTTCATCAGGATTTTTGATATTACCTTCATAGATACTACTAAACAAGTGTGTAACATAATCAAAAACATTGGATTTAATTCGAGTACGAACAAAATTCAAGAATATTTTGATTGGAGTATAATATGGAATTTGTTCTCTGTCTTGAATAGCAAGTTTGAAATTCTCACGATTGCATAAATTGCACAACACCCACACAGTGTCTGCTAAAAAATATGATCATGGTTTGTTAAACTACAAACTAAAATCTAAGAAGATAAATAAGACATCCACACAACAAAACTGAGACCGAAGCACAGCAAACTATCTGTACTTGGTGACCACAGAGAGTAGACAGCATGCACATTTATGCATGTACAGAGAATCAATTTTTAATAAAAAAATTTAGATGCTAGCATGTAGGCATCATAAATTATTTAGACGAAAATTCAATGGATTTTTTATTTCACAAGGAATTTTTAAGAGATATGAAGGTCCACATATTCACTTATATTTCGAATTCACCTTGTATACCCGGAGTTTTCAAATTAAAGCAATTGACTACGTGGGGAGAGACTTTTACAAATTTATGAATAAAATTATTAAAATGTTATTCATCATCATATTACTCTAGTTGATGTGCATTCTAGCTGGATACTGCATTATCACTATTCATATATTATGTGTTGTCTATATGTATAAACTCCAACTAATGTATAGTTTTTCAAAATGTGATATGTATATTCTTGCATATTTATAATTATTTTCATATTTTATGTTTTCTAAATGTGTAGGCTAAGAATTTATTAATAATGTTTGTTAAATATGTTTTAAAAAATTATCTGTTAAAACAATTAAAAAATATATATATATATCTGCTATTCGTAAAAATTATTTCTGTTTGAAACATCCTAATTGCCAGTTAAATTAACAGCAACATAAGATCTGCTGTCAAATTGATATTCACCAGTGTACTAGGTATACCGGGCATCAACGGAATCATTACAGAAGCCATAGTTTTTAGAATTTTCAAAGTATGGGACTCAAATTTGGCACTAGTAATATATACCAAAAGCTGTCAGTTTTTCAAATTTGACACTTATTCATCACTTCCGGTACGCCCCAAATTTAAAATGGAACATCCTCTAAAACTTGTTGACAGAACTGCACTTTTTCGCTCACTTCCTCTGCACATTAGCACAGAAATAAACTTACTGCGTCGCTTGACTCAATATGGCAATGTCCCGTTTTTATACTCATCAGAATGTGAGTTGTTGCTTTGGTTTAGAGTGCATTATCGTATTTTGTGAGGTTAAGAATATATTTATGATTTTAAACAAAGTGTAAACTGTGCTTTGGCAGCATTTTAAATATTACCGTGTATTTGTAACATTGCCAAGTCGCAAACTCCTGCTCACCAACTTATCTGGAAGCAAGCCGTAAATGACCGAAAGTCACGAATTTTCAACATATTTTACAGAAAAACGAATATCGCTTGCAGTAATTTTTTTTAGAGAAAAATATTCCTCTCTCTTTCTAATAGCTCTCAAATTTTGAAGAAAATCGTAAGAAAAATATCAAATAAAACGTAAGTGAATATGGGATTTATAAGACATTAGTACGTTAAAATGGGAATTTTAGGTGCTAATATTACAAATTTAGTACCGCAACAGCTACTAAAATTTCTCTCAAATATACAGAACGTTAATAAAAAACATGTATACATATTGTCTGAAGGTTATTTGTGGCATTCTACGAATATTCTTTCCTATTATTTGGGTTTGGGATAATAATACATGTGGTAGAAAACCCAAATAATAGGAAAGAATATAATATGTATATATTTTCAAGATAATCTTAAGAAAACTTTTTTGTTAGGAATGTCCTTAAGTATGATTGTATAGTTTAAAAATTTTTTTGAGATTACTTGATTTTTTGGGCCTTTTTTATTTTTGCATGTAGAGTACAGTAATGTAATGTACTCAAATCAGTCAAATGGGCCAAAATGGTAAAAGAAAAATGTAAATGTGAGATTTTTCGGATTGGTGTAGTAGTTATGACCAACCAAAATTTACGAAATCACTAATTTGTATATAGTAGTAAAAGTGCTTTATTGGTTACGTTACACATGACTTATGTAAAAAGAAAAGACAAATATGTATGAAGTAATTGATTATTTCTTATATTATTTATAAAGTGTAATAAGGTCCTTATCTTCCTTTTAAAAATTATATTTATATATTTAATTATGTAAGTACCTGACTTGTCAGAACACTACGTATGTATTTGTTGACCAATAAAAGATCTATCTATCTATCTTGCGCTAGTGATGTTAAAATTTCTTGAATTGTCTTTAAAGAATGTTTGTATCTTGAACTACCTTCTGACCTAGGTATTAAAAGCGGTTCTAGTTTTTCCATGTTGTGTGTTTGATTGGGTTAGTATTAGCAGTCTTTGGGTGATCGGCTAAATTTTGATTTTATTGTAGAGTAAAAAATCTATTGAATGGGTGATGTGCTGGATGTCGAATTTTTGCGATAGCTCTAAGAGAAGATATTTCTGCAACTTGTATATTCTTTAAAGCCGGGTTTCTGCAGTTCAAATAAATCGTGTGTGTATTCTAGGATTGGTCTGCAAATTGTTGTTTTATATATTTTGGAGGCCACAACGATATTAATATCTTTATCACTAATTTGTAATTATGTCAACTTGTTCAACTGACAACATCTTTTAGACTTTTAGTAGTTAAGTACTAATTTTCAAATCGAAAATCGGTTTGATATTAGCGCAAATGGTGAATCATAATTAAAAAATCGAGAAAAGTGTGTCATGAAAATTGAATAAAACTATATTCTAAGCTTGCATTTAAATAAATTCATTGTTGTTTATTGTTATTGTTTAACATTTATACAAAGAATGAAAAAGTGGACATGTTATTACAACAACAAAAGAAATTTATTGAATCAAAATCGATTCAACAAAATATTGACCGAGGTCCTTCTGCCTATTGTTACGCTATTGATATAACTTACAATTTAGTAAATTATGTTGAAGTAAATGCAGTATATTATACATAAAAGAACAAATATATGTGTACAAAATGACTGATGGCCGAGAGGTGAGCGCACTCGCCTCTCTCTCACCCAAAAGTTCCGGGTCGTGGCAGTGGAAAATACTGTGAGAGGGACTTTTCCACTATACATGGATATTGGGTGTGTGTCCCTTGTCTCTAAATGTGTAGCCCCCTCCGGGCGGAATAACCCTTACCTTTTGCCGTGAGCACATGCACCTTCTCACGAAGAGTGCGGTAAAAATAACTCACCGCACACAAAGGTTGCTTTTGGAATCGTTTGGTTACCCCATCGTCGCAGTCTCCTTCTGTGCCATGGGACCACACCACTCGCCTTCCGCAACCGAGCTGGTCAGTTGCATACCTGCTCCAGCTAAAACTTCAAATGCAGCTTCGTTTTCAGTCGATTAAGGCTTTTAAAAAATGATGGAGCGTTCAAGTGGGACAAAATCATCCGGAGGTAAAATACCCTCCCGATCGGATCTCCGGGGGAGGGTGCCCACAGGGACACCTCATCGAATGTCGAAAAAACACCGACAAGTTAAATCCAACAAAACTAATTCTTTCATCTACGGCGCTTGGAATGTTCGTACTTTGAACGACAGCACTCGCACCGATCGGCCTGAAAGAAGAACTGCTCTAATAGATAGAGAACTTCACCGACTCAATGTTGACGTTGCAGCTCTCAGCGAAACTCGATTTTTGGAGGAAGGCTCTCTCACAGAAAAGTATTACACCTTCTATTGGAAAGGTCTTCCCACCAATTCAAGAAGACAACATGGAGTAGGATTTGCCGTTCGGAATCAACTTGTATCCAACTTAACACAAGTACCACAAGGCCTATCCGAGCGTCTAATGCTGCTACGCTATGAGCTATCAGATGGCAACGCGGTAAATCTAATAAGCGCCTACGCTCCCACTCTGGATGCAAGTCACGAAACCAAGGAAAGCTTCTATCAACAGCTGGAAGAAACCCTCTGTAGAATACCTAAAACGGAACGACTCGTTATTCTTGGCGATTTTAACGCTAGAGTAGGGAGAGATGCAGACACCTGGCCAGGCATCATAGGCAAGAACGGTTTGGGCAACATGAACGCTAACGGTCAACTACTCCTAACTAAATGCGCCGAACATGATCTAGTTATAACAAACACCATTTTCCGACAAAAGGATAAATTTAAAGGCACCTGGCGTCACCCCAGATCAGGTCACTGGCATCTACTGGATTATGTTATCGTACGTAGGAAGCATCTCAAGGACGTCCAAATTACAAAGGCGCGCATTGATAGCGAATGTTGGACCGATCATCGTCCTGTTGTCTCTAAAATGAAAATTGTTATGAGACCCAAACACCGAAGAACTCAAGTAAAACGTAGACTCCGTCTCTGTATTAGTAAATTGCGTGACCAACAAACCGTCGAACAGCTAAAGCAAAAAGTTCAAGAGAATTTGAGTGCACTAGAAGAAACCAATTCTGTAGATGTCGCTGCTACCTGGACACAAATTAAAGACAGTTTAAAAAGTGCGAGTGAGGAAATTCTTGGCACTGCAGAAAGTAAAAAACAGGAGGACTGGTTCAATGATAATGAAGCTTTTATACAAGAACTTCTTGACCGCAAACATATTGCCTTCCAAAACGCTATCAACCACCCCAACGACTCATCAAAAGCAGAAGCTTTTACCCAATCTAAGTATGAAACGCAACGCGAAATCAGAAGAATAAAGAACGAGTGGTGGGCAAGCAAGGCCAGAGAAATTCAAAGGTACGCCGATTCACACGACTACAGGAATTTCTTTCAAGGAGTAAAAGCAGTGTACGGCCCCAGTCGGAAAAATATGTGCCCTATTAAAGATTTAAATGGAAATCTCCTCAAAGAAGACCAGGAAATAAGAGCCCGATGGAAAGAACACTACTCTAACATTCTTAACCAGCAAAGTCAAGCCGATCACGATATTATAAATCTTATCCCTCAATATGACACCTTCGAAGACTTAGATAAACCACTAACAACGGAAGAGATCTTAACCGCCATTGGGCAGCTAAAAAATAACAAATCTCCCGGCGTCGACTCACTCCCAGCTGAGATCTTTAAAGCTGTGTCGTCAGAGCTCATACCCTACCTCAAAAAACTGTTTGATGTCGTGTGGGAAAGTGGTCAAGCTCCGCAGGAGTTTCGTGATACACTTTTAATCAACCTCTTCAAAAACAAAGGGAGCGCTGCGGACTGTGGAAATTACAGGGGTATAGCTCTCCTGGCTGTTGGAGGGAAGATACTCACTAAAGCGATGGCAAATAGGCTAACACCTGTTATGGAAAAGTTACTTCCTGAAACACAGAGTGGCTTTAGACCAAACCGAGGCACATCGGACCTAATCTTCACACTTAAACAGCTTCAAGAAAAAGCACTCGAACATCAAGGAGAAATTCACATGGCCTTCATTGATTTAACCAAGGCGTTTGACTCGGTGGACAGGGAAGTGCTCTGGAAAATTATGCTCCGCTTAGGTATCCCTAGAAAATTTGTGGAAGTATGTCGCAGTCTACATACAAACAACAACGCCCAGGTTATGTATAATAATGAGGCAACCGAACCTTTCCAAACCCTCACTGGAGTTAGGCAGGGATGTGTCTTGGCACCCCTACTCTTTAATTTGTTTACCACTGCTCTAACAATTATTGTTGACAACAAACTGACAGTCAGAGGAATAGGTCTCAGATACCGTTTTGATGGCGGTCTTTTTAACATAGGGCGCTTCAGAGCTTTCACGAAGACACGCACACGATTCATTTGTGATCTCCAGTATGCGGATGACTGTGCACTTTTAGCCTCTACGCCGGAAGAGCTTCAAGAACTTTTAGATGTGTATGCCCAGAGCTACGATTCCTTAGGACTTAAAATCAACATTGGAAAGACTAAGATTATGTCAACTCCTCATCAAGTGAACCAAATAGACATTACACTTAACGGAAATTCTCTTGAAGTGGTGGATCAGTTCAATTACTTAGGCAACGTTGTTAATGACAAAGCAAACATGGACAGCGAGATTCGCAATAGAATTAACGCTGCATCTAGAGCACTCTGGGGACTTAGAGAGAGAGTATTTGACAACCACGACCTTGCTTTGTCAACGAAAATGGCTGTCTACAGAGCAGTTATCATTCCAACACTGCTATATGGATGTGAAAGCTGGGTTACTTACCGTCGTCATGTGAAAGAATTAGAACGTTTTCAGCAAAGACACCTCAGAAGTATGATGAAAATCCGTTGGTTCCATCACATATCAAACGTGGAAGTACTGAGGAGAGCAAACAGCCTTCCAATTGAGGTGCTTATTTCAAGAGCACGCCTAAGATGGGCAGGTCACGTTCATCGTATGCATGATAACCGCCTTCCTAAATGTACACTTTATGGTGAATTGCTAAGCGGTAGAAGAAGGCGTGGCGGTCAACGAAAGAGGTTCAAAGACACTCTCCATGAAAATCTAAAATCCTGCGGTATTGCAGACGAGCAATGGGAACAACTTGCAGCGGACAGAACCGAATGGCGAGGGGTTGTGGCCAGCTATCAAGGAAATGTTGCTGCAAGAAGGCCGAATCCAAGACCTAACCAGGTCTATGTTTGTCCTGACTGCGGTCGACATGTGCTCTCCCGAATTGGCCTCTATAGCCATAGTCGTGTGCACCGTAGATGAATGGGAATTACAATGGACTACACCTTTTGCTTGTTTTTTATTGTACACAATTTATCGACTGTAACATTTTTATACTCGGACTCGAGTAACGGCTAATAATAATAATAAAAGCCCCCTCCCACACAAGACTCTTCTAGAGCCTTCTGGGATAAAGGGGGTCGTCATTACCTATGGTGTATTTATTAAAAAAAAAAGTATTAGACCGTGCGGCGGCTGCAAGAATCGTGTACCCATTGGTTTAAAGAAAATTTCTTTTTTGTAGTAATAGTTTACCATTAGTAGATAAGAGAAAGCTTGGTCGTTCAACCCCTGCCCTGGTGGGATTTGTGTAAGAGGGTGATTACGCCCCTCTCTGCGACTACGTTATAAATACCTATGCAATTAAAAAATGAAATTATGTTTTTTTAATTGTACTTAAGTAGCATAACAAAGTAAAAATGGTCTGCCGTGTGATACCTTGGTGGGTGACGCGAGTCAACCGAAAAGGGTAATAATTTCTAAGAGGTACTTTTCACCCATCAATTTATAGGATCAACTTCATATCAAATTAAAGGTTAAACCTTTAACTTTTTTATCTCGTTGATTTTCCAGGCTACAGTTTGGTGATTTTTTCTGGCCGACCAATTATATGCGTGAAGGTAAGATCACGCGTTATTTATTAAATACATTATTTAATGTATGCAGCTCATTTAGTATGAACGTAAACAAATATAATATTTAAAAGTCTTTGTTTTTTTTATACTAATTTTTATCTTATTTAGAATGTATTGAAAGTATGAATTAATGTGATGATATATTTATTTATTATACTGATAACCCAATAAAATGGGAAAATTGTGATGAAATAATTCAGAGCGAGCTGAAATTTTGGGAACAGGTTTTTTTTTTGATATATCAACAGACCCTATCCATAGGCGCTGGCGGAGGGGAAGGGGGGGAGAAAATAGTTTTAAAAAATCGGTTTTTCACAAGAAACTCGGAAAGTATCAATTTTACTGTAAATATGCATATGAAAATTATAGGTAATAAAAATCCGCACAATTTTGTTTTTTTTTAACTTCGTATGACCTAGGGGTCGTTCATGAATTACGTAAGGGTCCCGAGAGGGAGGGGGGGGGCTAAAAATCTCTACATGGCCTTATACCTGGGGGGGAGGGGGTAAAAGCCATTCTTACACAATATTTTACTACGAATCGAAATTCGCCTAGGAGTGCGCTTCAAACGGCTGGCGCGCGGCAGCACCAAAGCTTTGGCGTGCTGCCGCATGGGTCTTTGGTAGTGCTGCTTACCCAAAATATTTCCAGTGTAGCTGTATGTGTATTTATGTCAAATACTAATGACATTTAACTATTTAACGCTTTTTAGGGAATTCTAGGCAAAATCTTAGAGAAACCTTATGTGTCCTTACATGGGGGTGGGGGGGGGGTCAAAAATGGCCAAAATCGTCCTTACATGATTAATGAATGACCCCCTAGTGGAGAAGAGATAGATTTTTTTGAAATTTTGATAGTTTTGCGACGCAATGGAAACGCGCGCATTTTTCGCTAAAATCTCGAAAATGGTCGTTAGATCGCAAAATGTTTCAAATGAAAGTTGTTGAGAATTTTTTTTTTTTAATACATTTATTTAACATCAGCCTATTTCCGCTACTGAGGCCTATCACCGACGCCTGTAGACGAGCTACCCCCAACCAGGAATTTTGCCGAACCTCATGCCTTAAGAAGAGCAGGGATCTTTTACTTGCCTAAACATTTAATAGACAAGGGACCGCCGGCTTTACATCCCCTCCGAAGGATGGTATATCCCCTATACAAACCTCACCTAAGGTTGTATAGCTTCCGCGCATACACTGATATACAAGCCGCTGGAAGATGTATGAGGCGAGGACGCGGTCTTCGTTGGAACGGTCACCCATCCAACTACTAACTGAGCCTGACGTTGCTTTACATCGCATATCAAAGTATGTATAGAGTAAAGATGCACCTACGCTCGCGCCGCTTGAGAATTTGATTACAAACAATTTCCTTTTATTTTTCATTTCCATTCGATCCATATTGGCAGAGATATGAATATTTAAACATCTTTATAGCCCGCTATCAGAACACTTGTTTCATGATAAAATCGATAAAAACTCAAAAACGATAGATCATACGCATATAGTGTATCTAATGAAAGTTAAAGAGTATCAAATTTTGAATATGTTGGTGTATGTACAAAATCCTTTTGATAACGAGTGAATAGAGATAAAAGGGAAAAACATAAAAAATTGTCATTTTCAAGAGCATTTAGACAAATAGCTGTGCTGTATTTCTGATACTTCAAAAAGGGAAAAAATATTATTAAATGTACTTTTTTGTACTTGAAACATGACGAAGATTGCCTGTTTGCTAAAAATTAAAAATCAACCACATTTTCAATTGTCAGTTCCTTATTGTCGCTACTTATTGAAAATCATACACGAAAAAGTGTTTTTTGTAGGAAATTTTGTAAACTTTCGTTTAGGTCTTATGAAATTTTGTTGTAAAGTCAAAAGAAGAGATAATATATACAAAAAAAGGAATAAAAAAAATTATTGGTTCAATTTTTCTGAACAAAAACAGTATTCAAGAACTTTTTTTTTTTTTAGAAAATATACCTTGCGAACGATTTATGCTATTGCATTACTTGCATATGTATATAAACTAATGAAAATAGGTGAAAACCAATTTTTAAACAATTGTTATGCACCATTCTTGCAGGAAAATCTTAATTTATAATAAAAAAGAAATGTTTGCTCATAGCTTTGAACAGCTGTAACTCGTGAACCATTTATCGTACGAAGGTCACTTGGAGCTCATTTTATAGATAATTTAATTCTCTTCAAAAAACCTTTAGTATCATTATTGGCATTACACGATCTATCATTTTCGAGTTTTCATCGATTCTATAATGAAACAAGTGTTCTGATAGCACGCTATAAGGATGTTTAAAAATTCATATCTCTGCCAACATTGATCAAATGGAAATGAAAAATAAAAGGAAATTGTTCGTAATCGAATTCTCTACAACTTTCATTTGAAATATGTTGCGATCCGACCGACCATTTTCGGCTCCAGTGGGTCGTACGAAGTTAAAAAAAAAAACGAAATTGTGCGGATTTTTATTACCTATAATTTTCATGTGCACATATTTTACAGTAAAATTGATACTTTCCGAGTTTTTTGGAAAAACCGATTTTACCTATTACCTATTTTCTTTTCATCCCTTTAACTTTTTTCGTATCTCCTCAAATAAGGAAGCTATAATCGTTTGTGGTTTTCTTATTTTTCAGGTTTTTGTAATATATCTCACAAAGTAGGCTATGAATTTCAAATTTCTTTGGAAGGAAAGGAAGTCCTTGATAGGAATTATCTGTTGCTATTCTTGACAACTTGGGCTGTCAAAAATATGTCGGCGAAACAAATACTAGGGGTATCTGAGTAAAACCGACAACTCAGTGATTCAATGCTTGTGTTAGGCTTGGAACCAAGGAGTCCCGGGTTCGAATCCTGGCTAGTGTATGGATATTTAGTAGTGTTTTTAATGTGTTACCGAGTTGGTAGCAGTGGACTGGACGGGGTTGTGTGACAACACGGCTAGTTATTGTATCACTCCTGAATTCCAGTCTCATCTGCGGCAGATGGCAATGTCGTAGGGAATAGTCATTGTATAATTGTCTACGTGTATGGGTCCTGGTTGAGTGGTGGAATAGCTAATGCTAAACTACGCCAGGACGTTAATCTAAATAAGGCATTAAAATAAAAAATAAAAATAAGCAAAATACCGAAACTTATAAAAAGAAAATCATAGGCATGAGGACAGAAGAAGAATCTATAATAGGAAGAATAAGCAAAAAAACCGTTTGTCATTAGGTGAGTGTTTTATTCAAACTAGTTTATAGTCTACAGCTCATCTTATTTTGTAGTACTTTTTGACTGATGATAAGCTCACAAAATCAAATATGTTACTTACATGCACACGGTGTTCCATTTAAAATTTCAAAAGTTGGAATTATTTCAAGGGAACTGCAAGTGATGGAAAAGTGTCAAATAATTGTCTAATAATTCCATTGACACCTGAATATGGCATATATTTTGCGGTGCCCACCTTTCAGTTCCGATTATTCCAAACTCCCTCAATCTCAAATGGTCATGCATATGCTACTGCTGAATGGGGAATGGAAGAGAGTGTCGCCTTCAATGCCTATTTTTCATGATGGGGCAATTTGACATGTTTACTGACTTACTTAATTAAATAACATAGTTGTCAATAATTAGGTAATATAATCTACTATTTTCATAATTATGACGATAGTAGATTATGTTTACAGATTGCTAGTCGACAAATGGATTACTAATTGTTTCAGAAGGCGGTAAGTAAATAAAAAATAAATGTATTAATTAATTATACCACAGCAATCCAATATTAGTGATGTATTATATGAAATGTACTGAAATACAATTTATTTCGAATTTTAATTTCTCTTGCAAAAAAATAAACATCCTCATTATTTCTACCTGAAATAATTCAAGATTGTGATATGCAATAATATGCATGTATTTACATGTACTTTAATATAAGCCTCTTTAAAAAAACACAAGCTAGCATATAAGTTCCTTATGGATCTGTTAGAAAGTTTTAATCTGGACTGATGGTCAAGAGGTATGCGCACTTGTGTCTCACCCAAAAGTTCCGAGTTCGATACCCGGTCGTAGTAGTGGAAAATACTGTGAGAGGGATTTTTCCACTATACACGGATATTGGGTGTGCGTCCCTTGTCTCTAAATGTGTAACCCCCTCCCACACAAGGCTCTCCTAGAGCCTTCCAGAATAAAGGGAGTCGTAATTACCTGTGGTGTTATTATTATTATTATTATTAAACAATTGATTGAAGATCCCTCTTGAGTCAAAGATGAATCAGATAACATCATTGACCTCATAATTACCAAAACACACACATCGTCAAAAGTGGTGTTTTGTGTTGTGGCCCAATTAAAACTGATCACGAAGCAGTTTATTGCTATCTAAATTGTTCCAGAATTAAGCTGTCTCATATGTATATAAATATAAGATACTTTAATAATGTAGATATTGTACAATTTGAAAATGATCTTGCAGGTGTGTTTTGGTTTTGAACTATTATGCAATTTTTGACCATTCTTTTTCATGTACGAATGATAATTTTATGGTATTACAATGACAGAAAGTTATGAAATTTAAGCATCAAAAGAAACACTCAATAATCAAAGTAAAGCAACATCAATTGGCATTTTTTCTTTATAAATAACTTACATCATATCTGGAGGCAGAAGCTGAACCTGTGCATTAGTTTGTTCTTGGTTTTTTAATAATTCACATCAATATACAGCACTGGATTTAGGGGGGGACCTGCACCCATCATTTTGGGGCTCCTGAACTCGAAATTAGAACAATGAGAGAATAACCATAAAAATATTAAGTACACATAACACAGAGTCAGAATATTCCTATGTCAGTAAATTCATTGATTATTGGTAAATAAATATATCATAATAAACAGCAAAAAGCATTCCAAATTTTGATAAACGCAATATTGAATGTTTTATTATCTCTTGATATTTTTATGCCAAGTTAGTTTACATTATTTTTGTTATTTGGCGTATTATTTTTTATATGAGGAGTGTTCATATTCTTGTATTTATTACTCGTTTTAGGTGCAATACCTTAAACAAAATATGTTTGTTTTTCTTTTATTTTTATTGTTTGTGTGTTAAACGTAGTTACAAATTGCATTTGTGCTTACTTTTGGATGTATAATTTTCTCGCATCTTATAGGGGCCTAAAACGAAAAGTTAACACCGGATCTATCAATCTCTAAGGTACGGTTTATCAATGCAAGTTTAACACATAACTAGGGTGTAAATGTCAAACAAAACAATAGATCTATTGTTTCATTATGTCAATATGTCTTTGAATAAACAAAGTTAATATATTTATTAATTTTTCTCGTGATAGTTGCATTTTGCAGACAATTGATCCCAAATTATCGGATCACACTGGTTTAAACTTCAGTGTAAATAACTGTAAGCCTCCCCAAATTTTTAAGCAAATTACTTATAAACTTATTTCCGATACAGGTCTATTTCACTTAAATCGATATCTGCAAGAAATCGATTGGGGGTTTACCGACGATATATCCAAAATTTTAAATAATGAGAAAAAACTAACGTAAATTGGTACACTGATGATTTGAGTCTAATGAGAGAGTCATTACACTTCCTTCTTGATACTTATAAGAGTAACCCTTCTGATGATTTGAAAGATTTAATTAAACACAAAAGACGCATTTATAAAAATGAATTAATAAAAGCCAAGAAAGCTGCAAACGACAACTACATACATCAAAACCCCCTGGAGGGTTTGCGAGTCGATGTCACTGATTTAAAAAATTGCTAATTTTGTCTTTTATCCACCCATCAAGTTTCATCCTGTTAAAATGATGCGTTCCTATTTTACAGGGAGGCATTTCGGATTTATTTTTATTGCGACCCCCCTGAGGGTTTGCGAGTCGATGTCACTGATTTAAAAAATTGCTAATTTTGTCTTTTATCCACCCACCAAGTTTCATCCTGTTAAAATGATGCGTTCCTATTTTACCGTAGTGCATTTCGGATTTATTTTAATTGCGACCCCCCTGAGGGTTTGCGAGTCGATGTCACTGATTTAAAAAATTGCTAATTTTGTCTTTTATCCACTCACCAAGTTTCATCCTGTTAAAATGGTGCGTTCCTATTTTACCGTAGTGCATTTCGGATTTATTTTAATTGCGACCCCTCCCCCTGAGGGTTTGCGAGTCGATGTCACTGATTTAAAAAATTGCTAATTTTGTCTTTTATCCACCCACCAAGTTTCATCCTGTTAAAATGATGCGTTCCTATTTTACCGTAGTGCATTTCGGATTTATTTTAATTGCGACCCCCCTGAGGGTTTGCGAGTCGATGTCACTGATTTAAAAAATTGCTAATTTTGTCTTTTATCCACCCACCAAGTTTCATCCTGTTAAAATGATGCGTTCCTATTTTACCGTAGTGCATTTCGGATTTATTTTAATTGCGACCCCCCTGAGGGTTTGCGAGTCGATGTCACTGATTTAAAAAATTGCTAATTTTGTCTTTTATCCACCCACCAAGTTTCATCCTGTTAAAATGATGCGTTCTTGTTTTACAGGGGTGAATTTCGGATTTATATTAATTGCGACCTCCCTGAGGGTTTGCGAGTCGATGTCACTGATTTAAAAAATTGCTAATTTTGTCTTTTATCCACTCACCAAGTTTCATCCTGTTAAAATGGTGCGTTCCTATTTTACCGTAGTGCATTTCGGATTTATTTTAATTGCCACCCCCCTGAGGGTTTGCGAGTCGATGTCACTGATTTAAAAAATTGCTAATTTTGTCTTTTATCCACCCACCAAGTTTTATCCTGTTAAAATGATGCGTTCTTGTTTTACAGGGGTGAATTTCGGATTTATATTAATTGCGACCCCCCTGAGGGTTTGCGAGTCGATGTCACTGATTTAAAAAATTGCTAATTTTGTCTTTTATCCACCCACCAAGTTTCATCCTGTTAAAATGATGCGTTCCTATTTTACCGTAGTGCATTTCGGATTTATTTTAATTGCGACCCCCTGAGGGTTTGCGAGTCGATGTCACTGATTTAAAAAATTGCTAATTTTGTCTTTTATCCACTCACCAAGTTTCATCCTGTTAAAATGGTGCGTTCTTGTTTTACAGGGGTGAATTTCGGATTTATATTAATTGCGACCTCCCTGAGGGTTTGCGAGTCGATGTCACTGATTTAAAAAATTGCTAATTTTGTCTTTTATCCACTCACCAAGTTTCATCCTGTTAAAATGGTGCGTTCCTATTTTACCGTAGTGCATTTCGGATTTATTTTAATTGCCACCCCCCTGAGGGTTTGCGAGTCGATGTCACTGATTTAAAAAATTGCTAATTTTGTCTTTTATCCACCCACCAAGTTTTATCCTGTTAAAATGATGCGTTCTTGTTTTACAGGGGTGAATTTCGGATTTATATTAATTGCGACCCCCCTGAGGGTTTGCGAGTCGATGTCACTGATTTAAAAAATTGCTAATTTTGTCTTTTATCCACCCACCAAGTTTCATCCTGTTAAAATGATGCGTTCCTATTTTACCGTAGTGCATTTCGGATTTATTTTAATTGCGACCCCCCTGAGGGTTTGCGAGTCGATGTCACTGATTTAAAAAATTGCTAATTTTGTCTTTTATCCACTCACCAAGTTTCATCCTGTTAAAATGGTGCGTTCTTGTTTTACAGGGGTGAATTTCGGATTTATATTAATTGCGACCTCCCTGAGGGTTTGCGAGTCGATGTCACTGATTTAAAAAATTGCTAATTTTGTCTTTTATCCACTCACCAAGTTTCATCCTGTTAAAATGGTGCGTTCCTATTTTACCGTAGTGCATTTCGGATTTATTTTAATTGCCACCCCCCTGAGGGTTTGCGAGTCGATGTCACTGATTTAAAAAATTGCTAATTTTGTCTTTTATCCACTCACCAAGTTTCATCCTGTTAAAATGGTGCGTTCTTGTTTTACAGGGGTGAATTTCGGATTTATATTAATTGCGACCCCCCTGAGGGTTTGCGAGTCGATGTCACTGATTTAAAAAATTGCTAATTTTGTCTTTTATCCACCCACCAAGTTTCATCCTGTTAAAATGATGCGTTCCTATTTTACAGGGAGGCATTTCGGATTTATTTTTATTGCGACCCCCCTGAGGGTTTGCGAGTCGATGTCACTGATTTAAAAAATTGCTAATTTTGTCTTTTATCCACCCACCAAGTTTCATCCTGTTAAAATGATGCGTTCCTATTTTACCGTAGTGCATTTCGGATTTATTTTAATTGCGACCCCCCTGAGGGTTTGCGAGTCGATGTCACTGATTTAAAAAATTGCTAATTTTGTCTTTTATCCACTCACCAAGTTTCATCCTGTTAAAATGGTGCGTTCCTATTTTACCGTAGTGCATTTCGGATTTATTTTAATTGCGACCCCTCCCCCTGAGGGTTTGCGAGTCGATGTCACTGATTTAAAAAATTGCTAATTTTGTCTTTTATCCACCCACCAAGTTTCATCCTGTTAAAATGATGCGTTCCTATTTTACCGTAGTGCATTTCGGATTTATTTTAATTGCGACCCCCCTGAGGGTTTGCGAGTCGATGTCACTGATTTAAAAAATTGCTAATTTTGTCTTTTATCCACCCACCAAGTTTCATCCTGTTAAAATGATGCGTTCCTATTTTACCGTAGTGCATTTCGGATTTATTTTAATTGCGACCCCCCTGAGGGTTTGCGAGTCGATGTCACTGATTTAAAAAATTGCTAATTTTGTCTTTTATCCACCCACCAAGTTTCATCCTGTTAAAATGATGCGTTCTTGTTTTACAGGGGTGAATTTCGGATTTATATTAATTGCGACCTCCCTGAGGGTTTGCGAGTCGATGTCACTGATTTAAAAAATTGCTAATTTTGTCTTTTATCCACCCACCAAGTTTCATCCTGTTAAAATGATGCGTTCCTATTTTACCGTAGTGCATTTCGGATTTATTTTAATTGCGACCCCTCCCCCTGAGGGTTTGCGAGTCGATGTCACTGATTTAAAAAATTGCTAATTTTGTCTTTTATCCACCCACCAAGTTTCATCCTGTTAAAATGATGCGTTCCTATTTTACCGTAGTGCATTTCGGATTTATTTTAATTGCGACCCCCCTGAGGGTTTGCGAGTCGATGTCACTGATTTAAAAAATTGCTAATTTTGTCTTTTATCCACTCACCAAGTTTCATCCTGTTAAAATGGTGCGTGCCTATTTTACCGTAGTGCATTTCGGATTTATTTTAATTGCGACCCCTCCCCCTGAGGGTTTGCGAGTCGATGTCACTGATTTAAAAAATTGCTAATTTTGTCTTTTATCCACCCACCAAGTTTCATCCTGTTAAAATGATGCGTTCCTCTTTTACCATAGTGCATTTCGGATTTATTTTAATTGCGACCCCCCTGAGGGTTTGCGAGTCGATGTCACTGATTTAAAAAATTGCTAATTTTGTCTTTTATCCACTCACCAAGTTTCATCCTGTTAAAATGGTGCGTTCCTATTTTACCGTAGTTCATTTCGGATTTATTTTAATTGCGACCCCTCCCCCTGAGGGTTTGCGAGTCGATGTCACTGATTTAAAAAATTGCTAATTTTGTCTTTTATCCACCCACCAAGTTTCATCCTGTTAAAATGATGCGTTCCTATTTTACCGTAGTGCATTTCGGATTTATTTTAATTGCGACCCCCCTGAGGGTTTGCGAGTCGATGTCACTGATTTAAAAAATTGCTAATTTTGTCTTTTATCCACTCACCAAGTTTCATCCTGTTAAAATGGTGCGTTCCTATTTTACCGTAGTGCATTTCGGATTTATTTTAATTGCGACCCCTCCCCCTGAGGGTTTGCGAGTCGATGTCACTGATTTAAAAAATTGCTAATTTTGTCTTTTATCCACCCACCAAGTTTCATCCTGTTAAAATGTTGCGTTCCTATTTTACAGTGGTGCATTTCGGATTTATATTAATTGCGACCCCCTGAGGGTTTGCGAGTCGATGTCACTGATTTAAAAAATTGCTAATTTTGTCTTTTATCCACCCACCAAGTTTCATTCTGTTAAAATGATAAATTTTTGTTTACAGGGGGTGCATTTCAGATACATTTGAATTCTGACCCCTCCGACGCACTGCGAGATGATGCCACTTAATTCTATTACTAAGCATACCTACCTATTCGTTATTCATCCTCCGAGTTTTATTCTGTTAAAATGATACATTTTTACCTTCTTGTATTTTAGCTGCTATCTTTGGCCGCTGTCTTTGGCTGTTTTGGTGCCGCTTTCACACCGGATTGCAATCTATACGAATTGTAACAGATATTTTAGTCTTTCTAATCTACTAGTTTTACAAGTATGTATTACTGCTATTACTTTTATCCAATTATTTCTCCAGAGTTTGTCCGCATGCGCTTAATCAAGACCCCGTTCACTTCTTGCAATGCACGTCAATGCCGATTCGGGTACCTTCGTAGGTTTTGGCTGCTGTTTTCACACGGGTTGGATTTTTCACGTCTTTCGAAAACCACAAATGGGACTAGCTACTACGCATTAAAGTTTTTCAATGTGTCATCGAATGCTATACAGGTACTTGACTGTACACGTTTTAAATCAGTAATTAAACGTTTCTTACTTGAAAATGTATTTTATGATTTTGACGAATTCCTTCTGTCCGATTTTTCTCATTTCAAATTTTAAGCATTATTAATGTAATAATTTTAAATTCTGTTTGTAACGATCATTTGCACTTTTACAACTGTATATACCTTTCAACCAAATCAGCTTTTTTTCGATGAACTCTAGCACTTCTTTTTCTCAGTTCCGCTTTTAAATGATTTAATTACCAACTACCGTAAGTAATCCTTTTTATCAATTAGGCTCATTTCATTTCTCATCTTTTTGCTCAAACTCCTCAGATTAAGAAAGAAACTTTTTTTCTTAGTCTGAGAGAAACTCTGAAATCAAAGGTTACAAGTTGAGAATAAACCGAGTACGCATGGCGTCATCTATTGGATATATTAGGAACTGGCTTCGATTGTTCCTCATTCTTTTTATCAATTATTTGGCTCATTTCTACGAATAAGAGATTGGGAAGCTCTCAGAAGATAGCGAAAGCATTATAAGTAGGGATATCTACTTCGATTGTAGATTGATAAAATCATATTGTATAATAGGTTTGACTTTCTGATGTTAGATGGCGCCATAGTCCAGAGAAAATCTCAGATCTCTTTCTTAGTTTGAGGAGAAAATACGGTGGCGCGATGGCACGACGGCCTCCTAGCTAAAATGATGAGTATGGGTTACCCCATCGAACTCGTCAAACTAGTGAGGTCCTACCTGCACCGCAGACAGCTAAGGGTCAAAATCTCGGACCAACTCTCCACTTACAGGACCGTGGAGGCGGGAGTCCCGCAAGGTTCGGTGCTGTCACCGCACCTGTTCGCTATCTACACCTCAGACCTCCCCAGGACCGACCACACAGCCCTGGCCCTGTATGCAGACGACACAGCAATAATTGCCAGATCCTGGAAAGCCAGGGACGCAACCAGAAAACTCCAGGAAATGGCCACACTCCTAGAAGAATGGTGCACGAAGTGGAAAGTCGCCGTCAACGCCGACAAAAGCCAAGCCATACTCTTCAGACGAGTGCGGAAAGAAATTCCCACAGGACACGTCTCCATGAACGGCGAGGACATCCAATGGCACGACACCGTCAAATACCTTGGTGTGGTCATGGACAAAAGCCTAACGTGGAGACAGAACACGGACGCTATTACAGCCAAGGCGCGGCGCACAAGAGCCCTCATCTACCCGATGATGGGAAACGGTAGCCGTCTCAACCTGAGGAATAAGCTCACGCTTATCAAAACCCTCATCAGGCCGCAGCTGACGTACGCCTCGGTAGCGTGGGGTTACCAGGCAAAGTCCTACATGAAGAAAATCCAGGCAGTGGAAAACATCGCCCTCAGGACGGCGGTTGACGCACCATGGTACGTGAGAAACGCAGACATCGCCAGAGACCTGGAGTACACCACGGTCACTGAAGTCATCCGGGAACGAGCGAAGAAGCTGTACGCCCAAGCAGAGGAGCACGGGAACCCGCTAATCAGACAGGCCACTGATTACGACCCTGCCGACGCCCCGAGGCACAAACGGCCGAGGGTACAGCTTCTGGACAACGGGTGAGTATAACTTATATTTCCCGCTAACCGATCTGTTTCAGATACCCCAGGACAGACCACCACTACCAGAGACATGACGTTTTTCTACCCAAACCCAACCTCCTTGCGGGCGTCGGACAACATACCGTCCAACGCCCGTTGTCCTACCTGCTCCGTGGAGTCCGAAAGTGCTAAAAAAGCACTTAGGGTCTCCACACTCCCGAGCTACACAGCTCATATCCTTACCTTTCCGATGATCCGGGGTAGGACACACCTTTACTGTGTCCTACGTACCGGCAGTCAATCCCAGCCAAAACTTCCTAAAACCCAACTAGACCGATGACTACCCACGGGGGTGACAAGCTGGCGAAGAAAGAAAATATCAAGACAAGAAGAGCGCCAGAAGAGACCTCTGCCAGCGAGGTTGAAGAGCCAGGACCAGGGGAGGTCCGCAGAAAATACCACGACACATCTCGCATTTGCGGGCTGGGTCTGGTAGAAGTAAGCGGGCCCACCTATCACGAAGGCCGGTCCAGGTCTACAGAGATAATCTAGGAGCAAAGAGTAGTAGTCCTACTCGGCCCTAGTTATCGAGACCGTCATCAAGCCAATGGATATTGGCGCGGTGGCGCGATTCTAATCCATTAAGTGGCGCACTCTTACAAATCAGCCAACAAGGGCGTACCGATCGAGTTAACGGTCAGCAATTTTGTGATCACTAACCTATGTCAATAAAATTAAATAACGAAATAGAAATATATTGCAAATCGAAATTTTCACGAATTCATGGTGAAACATAAATTCTGTCTCTATCGACAGTTTTGCGCCCATCAGAAAAAACAATTACTCGGGAAATTTGAAAAGTAAACATAATCTACGACAGTTCGAATAGTCGGCATGTTGTATGACGATTGGGCATTGATGGGCTGCTGCTGCGTAAAAATATCACCCAAAAACTAAGTAAGCCAGTTGGCCACTAGGTACCCCTCCCACCACTCCACAGCTAGAGTCTGGTCATTCGAGTTCGAGGCAGTGATTGGTCCGTATGGAAAGTGGATACATAATGGCGGCACCAATAGGAGTTGCTTTTTTTTTGATGAGCATAGTGTCATTAGACTTAATGTAATAGGTTAAAATTAAAATAATAGTCTATTATGACTGATTTGGCCACGAAACAATTAATGGTAACGTTATTACTCATATTTTTCCACTTTATTAAAACAAATACTGCAACCTGCTTTGGACACTTGGCGATGCGTTGTAAAGGTTGCAAACACACTGATGCACACGCAAACCATAGCCGCCATTATGTATCCATTTGGGTGAAATGGGGACCGAGTGACCAGACTCTACTCTATAGGGACTCTATCCACAGTGGGCTTCACTCGTGATACAAACGGGCCCAGACGCTAACGCAGACATATTGTCATGCAGTAATTATTATTTATTTTATTATTCGCTTAAAACACCTAGTATGTTACTTTATTCTTGCGTAGAAATTAATATCTGTAAATCATAAATATTTCAAAATGTCCAAGTAGAATGCTGAGTCAGCTCTGGTGCGTTTAACTATGCCATCCAGTAACTAGGCCCCTGGATGGAATTGCTGACTCACGAAAATCGGCTAGCCGAGTGGGTTAAGACGCGAGGTATGGCAATCGCGATTAATCACACGGACATCGCACCACCGGGTTCGAATCCTGGCTCCGGCACTGGCACTGTCGGAGGAAATGGTGTTGTATGTCCGCCTGTTTTCAATGTGTAATCCCCTTCCGCACAAGTCCTGGCTTCTGGAATTGGGGGTTGTCCAATTTCTGTGGTGTTTATTTATTATTATTATTAAGAGTAAAGTAACAGCTAAGAGAATTTTGAAAAAATAATTTAGTGGGGTCTCGGAAATGGAATAGAAAAATAGAGATTTTGCAATGTAAAGAAAAGGTAATTTTTGGTACGTGGTGCGTGGCCCAACTCCCCTCTGGTAGGGGGTGGCTCCCGGAGGGTTATCATGTAAGTACAGCATCTGTTTTATTTTTAATTATGTAGTTGAATAAAATGTACTTGTTTTTTATCATCTTGTTTTATTTACCAAGTATTCACTTAGCCCCTAATGTAACATATCAATCAATCAACCAATTAAGCTTTATTCAAGTTAAATTTAAGCAATTGCCTCTCCAGAACTCACTCCGGGACCGACCGTGCAACCGTCGCGTGATTCACGGTCCCGGATTGCGCGGTCGGCCGGATTAGGTCTGGTTTGGCTAAAAATAATTAAAACTTAAACCTAAACTCCTCCTGTTAACAAACAGATTAAAAAGGGTGGTAAAAATGTCTATATCTAAATGAACAGATTTTTTAAAACTTAAAAACTACACATTTTTAAAACTGTCACTTCACTTTTTTCAAATTTTGGTACTGACGCAGACACCTCAACCTAAACGAGGAGCCTTCCGCGAAGTGTGAAAATGCCGGGCTGCGCATAGGCCATCCTAAACTTTGATTTCAATAATTTTGGTTTTTGTTAGAATTTTGGTGAAAAATGAATTTAGAGACAAAAATGTACAAAAAGAAAACAAGAAACTAACAGAACAAAAAGAAGTACCTAAACCGAAAGGAAGAGAGGAACAGGAAAGATTTAAAGATTCAAAGGTATGAAATATCAGTAAAGGTGGATAGGATAAGTGGAGGTAAAGTAACCCCCAATGTGACATATAGTGGAGATGAAAGTACCTAATCACCAATTTGACAATATTTCAAGGACAATACAATCCCAGTTATTAGAACTGTCAAAGCTATAGAGAAATAAAGTATGGTTGTAGATCAATGACTTCAGAATGAAGTCATTGTTGTAGATTGAGTATTTATTACAAACAGAGCAGAGGGTGTATACATGCGTATATTGAAATCATGGACAAAGAATAATAGTTTATCAATAGCCAAAAATAAATTTCAAAAATTGCAAATTAAATAAAAAAATATCTAGTATATATCTGAGTATTGTTCCCATAGGGTATTTTTTCTACATCTGAGACCTCTAATTCTCAAGCGTAAGAAAACGGAAACTTTCACATACCCTGAGCTCTGAAATCGGTATTCTTGAACCTTGAACTCGTAACTAGAGGATAAATGCCAAACAAAACAATAGATACCTTATAAGTATTGTTTCATTTTACGTTAAATCCTCTATAGTTAGAGTTACAGTTAAACCTGTATTGATAAACTGGATCTCAGTTCTTCAAAAAATAGCAGAATAAGTGTGTTCTCTTACTGTCGTGCTATGTGAATCATTAGAGAGTTATATAGGATAATGAATGAATGATCACTTATCGTTTGCGATCGAGAATATGGTTTAAGACCATTCAATGCTGAAAACATAAATAAGTATATGGCTGAAAAGTATATGTGCTATTAAACGAAGCACCCGATATTGACTGTTCCTTGTTCTTAGGCAAATGCATACTGAATTGCGCCTGAAATTTTGAGGAATATTTGATTGATGATAAAAATAATATCTTTATTTTCATAAGGCCTTTATAACAGCCATACAAATATAGTCATAAAACTTACTTACATTAACATTAACAAATTATAATGCAGAAGTATGTTGAAAATATCATTACATGACGACTTCATTCATGACCTTTGAATATAGAGGTAAGGAAAGAATGATTGCCATACAAGCCGTATAATTCTCAAACGACGGAAGTAGCCATTTTGATCAACCAATTATAACTCATACTTGCTGTCATTCATGGTCCATCCGCCATATTGATGAACCATATTACTCAGAATTCTATATACGCATTTCCGTCGCCTTTTATTTGAATTGCATTTCTTTCTTACCTATTTGTTCAAAGTTCATGACAGATGAATTAAAGAAATTAGTCTTTTGCATTTTTTTATAAAATTAATTTTTCTGTCATAAGTCTTTCTTTGTTACTAAATTTTTTGTTTTTTAGCGGTATCGGATTTCTCAGGAAAAACTACGTTGGGCTGGTTATTGAATAAAAATTTGTCTCAAATATATTACCGAAAAAATCGAGCGTAACGTGTTAACTGAGAAACACTGTACACACATACTGACGTAACTATCGATGAAGCCCATGTGCAAAACTGAAAATTATTCTTTTTAACCTCTCCACAATAAAATTATGAGAGGTTACTAAAATTGGTTCAAAAACGAAAATTGAGATAACATCAAACCTTTACGTTTTGAGGTCCTAGGAACCCAAAAAAGTGGTTTTTGAAAAATGTCTCTGTGTGTGTGTGTGTATGTGTGTTAGCACGATAGCGCCGAAACTACTGAACGGATTGGACTGAAACTTTGCATGTGAGTTTCTTTAGTGCCCCAGAACATCTGAAAAGGTGTTGGTTGAGATCGGATTACGTTTAGTGCCGTTTTGACGCAACAAGTTGTTTATTTTATAATTACTTTCAATTTGCAATGGAACCATTGAAAAGCAGTTAAAATTCTAATTTCAACGATATATCACACTTCTACCCTCTCGATTTGGTTTCCGCGAAAAAAATTAAAAACCAAGCAAATATGAAGCATAGATCGCATTTCGCATGACATGATCAATGCGCGTAGCCATTACGTCGTGAAACTCGTCACATCACGTGTCAATTCACGTGTGAGGGTTTCTTCACTGCTCTATAAGTAGAGCGGATTACGTTTAGTGTATATACAGATAAATCGAAGAATTAAACTACAAATATTCCTCTAAAATCTAGTAAAATTACTGAAATGCTAATGTTTCATTTAACAAAGACAGCCGCGAGCGATCGGATTGCAATGAGCAAATTTTGACGATTGTCATTGTCATCGTTTGTCATCCGATAACGTTGGTCTCATGTCATGTTAATAACATTTCGGCATATTTGTAACTTTTAGTGGATTGTCACAAACTTTAATGGTAGATGTAACAATATCAATATCATATGCCTTCTGTACCTTCGTTGGTGAATTTATTATAGATTCACTTTACCAATTTTCAGTTTGTTGCTTTACAAATCTGTAGTATTTAGGATAACTAGACTTTCTTAGTCGTTCATGTTAAAGTTGTTAATATCCTAATACCTAGTATATTATTCAACGAGCGATAATTAATAATTCGCATAGATGATTGTAACACAGACTTGTAAATTCATTAAGTTGAGGGTTTTTTTAGTGCCCCAGAAGATCTGAAAAGGTTTTGGATGAGATCGGATTACGTTTAGTGCCGTTTTGTCACACAATTTAATGCTCTTTTCGGCTTCAAAGATCCACCGAGTGGGGAGGTTCCAGCCGCTTCCAGTATCTGCCGATTTTTTTTTTCAATCTTAGTGCTTATATATGTATATATATATAAGATATCCCGTGTGGTCCTCTAAGCTCTGAGGTCCTTGTGCGCCGCACCACCTCTAGTGACGCTTGACGCTACTGCATATATATATAAAGTTATAAAGAAAAAAATACTGGATAGTATACCACGAGCACTTCGCTCCAACCAAGCTGGCATCATCAGGAGATTATTAAATTTTAAATATAATAATTATAGCTTTATAGGTACCTAAAAAATGGAATTCTTGGAAATAAATTTAGTTGTCGCAACTAGCAACTATAGATAGGAGATTTATATATGTCGTAACGAAAAAGGTTCTTTAATATGTACTATAGAAATGATTTCCCTGATATATTCTGCACAGATTATTAACCATTAACTAGGCACCTACCTAGTGAAATATTATAATATATGGGTGTACCTGGAATTGATATAGTAATATGTATTTATTTTCATTGCATGCATTATCCCTTCTAAAATATGGAGGTTATCGATCCCTTTAGAATTTCCGCACTGATTGTGACGTCACTACGAGAAACTTATATGTATAACTTCTAATATGACGTCATTAGGTTCATTGCTAACTCAAGGTTGGTTCAAGCAACCTTGACCATAGCTCGAGGTTTACGTTTACACTGTTGACGGAGATCAGGATCATGGATCCAGGTTATTGTACGTTTCAGAAGTGGGCGTGTACTGCATCATTCATCAGGTATTATCTTCGGTATTATAATATACGTAAATGTGTAATAAATTTAATATACATCCTTTATAACGTATGAATATCCCGTTTTACACAAAAAAATATCACATAATCGTTTTCATTCCCCTTATATACACTATTAGGTGTATATTTAGATGAAGTTTTTTTTGTAATTTTCAACATTGCAAGCGAATAAACCCGATATTTTATATACATTGAAAAGAGATTAAATAATTTTTTGTATTTAGTGAAAATATTTTCGTCGTGCTTTCAGATCTGCGCAATTACCTAGAGATTCTCAAATTCTATAGAGGCTTAGGTACTCCATTTAATATAGACATAGTCAGTCCTTTTAGGAACATAGGAGATCGTATAATATTTATGGTTCTTTTAATTATAACGTATAGCATTCTAGAAGTTTAAGATCATCAATCATCCATAACTTGGGAGAATGGGAGGAACGACAGTGCAGTCTCAACGAGAATATGGTCATCAGTTTTCTCCATCAATAATCAATAGACTATTTTAGTGTGACGTATAAGCCTCTGAAAATAGGCAATCTAATAGTATATAGAGTCATATTGCCTTCAATGAAAATTTAGTTAATTGGAAGGCCAGTCGTCATAGAGTCAATTCCGGGGTGGATACCTTAGAAAAATTCCGAACTCAATGAAACTTTAGGATGCTGTTTGTGGGTGTTCAGTAGTGCTACACCCAATTTATCCAACAAAGAAACCCTGTGGAATTTTGGGGAGGGGCGAAAATGCCAAAATAAATTTTAAAGGCCCTTGATTCTCGTACGCACACTAAATTCCAATTTAATGTTCTTTCCTATTATTTGGGTTTTCTACCACATGTACTATTATCCTCTTCAAAGCAAATCACCGAATCTACAAAATAATAGAATTATTGGAAAAAAAGCCTCTGCGCCCGTGACGTTTACGCCAAAGGAAAAGTCAGAGGTTATGTTTTGCAAATAATATAAATCGGAATAAACACAAAAATAATGTATTTTGCTGACGTTTCGGAAAGTAATCTCTTTCCGTTTTCAAAGCTATTTTTTGAAGAACTCTTATTTTGCTGTGTATGTCAAATACACAGCTTTAAGATTCTGTTTATGTTATTTCCATAGATACTTACTACTTACACAGAACATAGAACTGATGATATTTTTTAGATAATGTTGAGTTTGTTAAGTTCTTCTTTTAACATTGGTAGCCAGGTTGTACAAATTTCTACAGAACAATTCGATACGCACTTATCTTCATTTAATAAGATTATTGCTGATTCTTTAATTTTTTTTTTTTTTTTGTGTTTGGCGTAAACGTCACGGGCGCAGAGGCTTTTTTCCAATAATTCTATTATTTTGTAGATTCGGTGATTTGCTTTGAAGAGGATAATAGTACATGTGGTAGAAAACCCAAATAATAGGAAAGAATATTCATAGAATGCCACAAATAACTTTCAGACAATATCCAATTTAATGTTTTACTCCCTTTAATAATAGGGTTTTGGCTAATGCCAAAAAATTTTTAGAGTCCCTTGCTTGTCGTATACACGCTAAATCCCAATTTAATTTTTTACTCCCTTTAATAATAGGGTGGGAGTGGTAGAGGTGGCAGCTAACGCCAAAAAAATTTTTTGAGGTTTCGTTCTTGTATATACACAATAAGTCACATTTTAATTTTTTTTACACCCTTTCATAACAGTGTGGTGGTGGTATTTGGGGTGATAGTGGGGGGTGGCTGATGCTAAGAAAAATGTTGAAACATTGATTTTTCGTACATGTCTTAATTGCAATTTTATGGACTCTTACCTGCTTGCTATGCCTATTTACCCTTATTTATCACATTTACCCCCGATCCCTTCAATGGAATTAGATCAAAATATAATCTAGTTCCAGATCTCGTAGCTCGTTATAATACATGCGTACCAAATTTCAAGTCGATAGCATAAACTGTTCCAGACTAAACGTGCGCACAAAAAAAGTTACAAATCGACCGACAGACAGAAATTTTTTTTCCACTCAAATTTAAAATCTCGACGTTTCATGACATTTTAGGGTGGGCATATCCAAGAGAGAGAGGGAGAGGTCCGATAAGGAAATATTTATTAATACATATATTAGTAAAAAAAAGTATAGGACACTACCTAAGTAGTCACTTAATAATTTTAGTAGAGTCAAATTCGCTATGTTTCGGAATAATTACGGGAAGCTTGGATTTCCGTGAAATTTTTTGATAGACACTTGAAATAGTTTAAAATAAAAAATATATTTGCCCGCTAATTGTTTATTAATTGTTTAAACAAAAGAAAAACGTTTTTTACGTAAAATTGTAATAACACAATAAATTACAAAGCAATTATATTCAAATCGATATTCTAGGGGTTTTTGAGGTCATTGAAAAAAAATATAATGCTGAAAAATAAAAATTCAAAATGGCTGATCCAGTATGGCCGACTTTATGTAAAATATTTCCTAAAAAATGACGCAAATCGAAGAATTTCAATAAATTTCGCTTAAATTAATATTAAGGGTGATTTTGAGGTCACCGAAAAAGAATATGATCTTGAAAATTAGGAAATCAAAATGATATGACCGAAATATTTCATAAAAAATGAATTTTAAATAAATGTTGCTCGATTGAACATATAGTTCATTAATAAGTTTTTTTTACCATAAAATTTCATTTTTTTCTGTTATTTACGGTATTCTCGTAATCAATTACTAATTTAAAAAAATATTAATTTCTGTAGTTTACAGTTTCTTCCAGTTATTTACGACTTTTATCAATTAATTTCAGTTATTTTTGTAATGTTTTTTGGCATATAAGCAATTTTCGTATCTCGTGTATTTTATAAATGTGCTTTGCGACAAATTGTTAAACATTACTAAAGACCGTAGTAACATTTTAAAATACAGATATTTACATTTTAATATTTCCGTCGGGAACAATTTGAAAAAATACATAACAGTATTGGGTAAACAGAAATGCTTGTCATAAGAAAAACAATAAAGAGATGCCCCCGCTGAGAGCAACATTGTCTTGAAAGAGGATAGTAGAGTGCCCGGGCCCTCAGGATGTGTCATTCTGTTGGCACCTTAATTTGAAAATGTACTGACCATCATAACTCATTTCTAATACCTCATAGACAACAAAAATTGAAGTTATTGTCAAAAAAATCGTCCTATGCAGGAGGTGAATGGGGTGAAATTAATGAAAAACACACTAAATATTTTTATTGCATAATTTGATCCTTTGAAATGGATTGAATCTCGTAAAAAAATCTGTATCTATAATTATTTTGATATACTTAAAATAATTTATTTCCCGTTTAGATTTACATGTGTTTAAATGGAAATGTCGCCGAGAAAAGTGCTGTTTACTCAAAACTTGTAATGTTGCAATTTCTGATTTTCATTCAACTCGCATTATCTCCGAAATTAGTAATTTTTTCTAAAAATAATCTGAAATAGAAATTATGGGCCGCTCTTTCAGGATGTTGCCAGTTTTTAATTTTTTCAAATTGAAGCAGCGGTTACTGAGAAAATGAATATTTAGATTGCCGATTCACGCAAGCAGGACGCGAAACGTTTACTACACCTCCACTTTCGAGGTGTAAAATAGCTTGTCGATACTAGAAACCAATGCAGTAGGTATTTCTAAAGAAATATAATTATTCACGCTTTATTAATTGGTTCTAGCTTTACTAATTGGTTCTAAATGTTATATAATTGTAATAATCTGCAGATCTGTGGCTATATTGAGTGTGTAAAGGTTGGAATAAATTCTATAAAATCATTAAAAAGCAATCGATAATAAATCGGTTACTCAGGCCGATTTTTAAATATAGTAGGTACATTCATAAAAAAAATTCTAAAATTCTTAGAAGAAATTCTAGAAAAAAATTGTGCTCTTTTAAATGGCACTATCAGAAATTGATTTGCCATTTAAAAAAATTGTTGACAACGTCATAACTTCTAGAAAAAAATTTAAAAGCTAATTTTTTTTTATAAATGCTCTATTAAAAGTTCTGAATATTATAATGAAGAGAAATAAAAAACAATATTTAATATGTCTGAAGAGGTTTCTTCGTCGCTACATTTTTCTTTGCCAAACTGAGTACTATTGCGAAAAGTTAATGGTTGTGCCATACACTTGCAGGATGCTATGTACGGAATTTTCCTCTTTTTACAAGAGCACTGGCGATCATTATAACCTGTAAATATAACTTTCGATAATTACGTTACTGTTAAAAATAAATAGAAACTATATACCTTTTTTGCATTGGCAAGTGACGAAGCAAATAGTTTCGCTTGGTGGTGGAGAAGGTAGTATGGTGAAGACATGGACTAATTTTTCGTCCAAAATTTTCCATCCACATTCAATCGGGTCCAACAAATTTGGCTTAAACAGTTGAACCGAAACTGCGTTTGGTAGTTAACACTAAGGCAATGTTGTCTTAGACTATCCTCAGTCTGTAGAAGCTTGTTTATAGTTCGGGACTATGCTAAAATGCCTCGTAGTTAATTAGTGTCCTTAACTACTCCACTTTTACTAATTTAATGATTCAAGGAATAACTAACCAATCAAATTTAGTAGATGAATCAACGCACATATCTTTTAACACTGGTGACCCCCATAAAATTTATATTTGTAACTTAGATATTGAATTTGACAGACTTTTAGGCGCATATTTTCTTGAACATTATGATGGTGTAGTAAATATTAAAAAACGAAAATTAATCACAAATTTCAAAACTGTCCCATTATATAAAGCCGACGAAGAAAATAATTTTAAAAATGAACACCAATATAAAATACAAACCAAAAATAATTTCACAAATAAAATTTTAATTGAACCCCGAATAGAAAGATGTTTAGCGTACATGGATGATATTATAATTTATTCGGCAACAATCCATGAACATATTTCAAGACAACGAAATTTTTTCTAGATTGCAACAAGTTAACTTAAAACTACAACCAGATAAATGTGAATTTTTAAGAAAAGAAGTAGTCTATCTTGGACACGTTATAACAAAAGACGGTGTAAAACCAAATCTAGAAAAGGTAGAATGCGTACAAAACTTCTCTCAACCAAAAAATCAAAAAGAAATCAAATCATTTTTAGGTTTAGCGGGTTATTACAGACGATTCATACCAAATTTTGCAAAAATAACAAAACCTCTTACAAGACTATTACAAAAAGATATACCTTTAATTTCAATAACGAATGTGAAATATCTTTCAATGAACTTAAACAAGCATTAACAACATCTCCAATTTTAATTTATCCTAATTTTAATGAACCATTTTTACTAACTACTGATGCTAGTGCATTCGCAATCGGAGCCGTGCTTTCTCAAGGCCCTATAGGTAAGGACTTACCAATAGCTTACGCATCAAGGACTTTATGCCCTGCAGAATCCCGATATTCTGTAATTGAACGTGAATTATTAAGTTTAGTATGGCCAGTAAAGCATTTTCGCACTTATCTCTTCGGCAAGTAGTTTAAACTCGTTACCGATCATCGACCCTTAACATGGCTATTTTCAATCAAAGATCCAGGCAGTAGATTAGCTCGATGGAGGCTTAAATTTGAAGAATGCGATTATGAAATCATCTATAAACCCGGAGGAATCAATAAGAATACCGATGCATTGTCAAGAATTAAAGCAAACCACTAAACAAACAATCAGCATGAAGAAACAGAAGATTACACTCAAGAAAATGAAAATGATGAAGAAAAAGAAGAAATCCAAAACGAAATTGAAAATCAAGAAGGAGAAGCCGAAAATGACACCCAAAGTTCAAATGAATCAGAAATATCTTCAGAAGAAATCTCCCAAGAATTTGACACTTTTCAACGACTCACTCATTGATTATTCAAAAATAACATTTTCTAATACCCAATTGCTCGATAAAGATCATAAAAATATAATAACATTTTTTCAACAAAATAAGCTAAAAGACTTTCATTATGAAATAATTCAAGATATATTTGAGGAAAATCCTGATTTTAAGAATAATAAAATTAATATCTGTTCAAGTAAAAAGGTAAAAAATCGTAAATACCGCATTATTCCCTTACCATCTAATGATGAAGATGCAATAATACGCTTATTTGTTACCATTTACAGTAATCAAAATCAAATAGATCCATAAAAAACATACCATGTAGAAAACAATCTAAATTTACCAATACTCTTTTATTTTATCAGAAAAGGAATTAAAATTAGTAATTTGTCAAAACATAGTGCAAATCCCAGACGAAGACCAACGACCAATCATTCTTGATCAATATCATACAGGAAAAAGTCAATTACATCGCGGAGTTAATGAAACTATCAGACGAATTAAGGAAAAATATAACTGGCCGGGAATAACTAAAGATATAGAACATTTCATTAAAAAATGTGAAACTTGTCAAAAAATAAAAATATGTCGCAAAAACCTAGATAGACCAATGGTAATAACTGAAACCCCAAAAACGCCTGTTGAAACAATTAATATTGATGTTCTTGAAATACCAACTAAAAATTATATTTTAACTATTAGGGATGAATTGACAAAGGGCATGTCCTTTGCCAAATAAAAGATCAAAATCAATTGTATATACTCTTTTGCTTTATATATATATATATATATGTATATATCAAGTGTGCTTCTAGAGGGCAGAGATATTAAAACATAATATTTCAGTCGCAAGCTTGGCGCGAGAAATACAGTTCGGGCCCGAAAACCAGTTTTTAAAAAACAATAATATTCACAAATGAATTTAATGTTTAATAATTTTTAGTGCAAGTGACTTAAAGTGACAATAAAGAAAACGTATATAGGTTATAATATTCTCGGAATTCTCCGTAAAGCTAGATAACATACATAGCATAATACAATAGTTTATTATAATGTCGTAATGTGGCACGAATATAACTCCTCCATCCCTAATTCGAGGCACATTGTTTATGGGGAAAAAATGTCCGAGTCGCTGCTAGGGGTTGCACACTCACAGCAGGGGTCTCACTCACAGTGGGGGTTGTAAGTCTTTTGCCTTCAAGTCTCTTCCGGTTAAACCTGTAGGTACAATATAGTCCGGTGAAAATCAGCATAATGTAGATCGGTATTACCCAATAGTTTGTCCACGATTCTTCACTATGCACAAGTTTAACAGGTCCAAGTTGTTGTTGTCGTCTCTGAAGTTCATGGATTTTGTCCAGTTGAACATCCTCGATATTTATTGTTGGTAGGGTAGCCACAGATGACCTGGGTGGAATGTTGATTTCAGGCAGGAGCATCGGTTGGCCATTGGTGATTAGGTCCTCCTTAATGTAATTGAAGTCATTGGTTTGGAATTGGCATCCCGGTGGTAGGGTAATTAAATAAATAAATAATAAATAACACCACAGGTAATTACGACCCCTTTTATCCCGGAAGGCTCTAGAAGAGCCTTGTGTGGGAGGGGGCTACACATTTAGAGACAAGGGACACACACCCAATATCCGTGTATAGTGGAAAAATCACTCTCACAGTATTTTCCACTGCCACGACCGTGGATCGAACCCGGAACTTTTGGGTGAGAGGCAAGTGTGCTCACCTCTCAACCATCAGTCATACAGGATAGTCATATAGATACCATCCAATGTCATGAAGTCGGTACGTCCACAGATCGTCTGAATTTTGATTTCGTTTAGGACAATGGCAATGTAATGTGATTCGTCAATTGGCTGTATCACATTTTGGGCCAGTTGTACTGGCACTTGTTGACAGCTTCCTTAGGTGGATCCTAGTTGTAGCAGTTCGAAAATACAATCTTGGTTTTTCATTCCATACATCAGATTGTTGTCAGGGCAATAGTAATCACGGTGAAGTTCAATACAAGGTGTCGATGTATATTGATAGAAATTTTCGTTCATAATCAGATAGGTATTTTTAGGGATAATTGTTTTTAGGTTTCGACTAGGGATTGAATATAAATGATAGTAAGAAAATGTTTCAGGGTAAACAATTGGAAAGTGAATTATGAAAACAATTTTTGTTCCTGAATAAGAGGCTTCGACGTCTAATAAATCGTAGTACTTATGAGAGTTACTAGAAGTGTGTGGAAAAATTAATTGATCGCTAGAATAATATTTTAAAATAGTTTGTAAAATAGATTCAAGTTCGTCAATTTTTATGATACTATTGTGCAGGGTTTGCATTTTCTATATCGCTTAAAAGTTGTAAAATTACGTTAAGTGTTAAGTTAAGTTGATCTAGAATGTTTCTAGTTTCTAAGTAATCATTAAAATCAAAAATGAATTTATTTAATTCGTTTCGAATTTTGTTCAAGCCAGAAGTTATCACTTGTTGGTTATTTTTTTTTTTTTTTTTTTTAATTAGTGTGATCGTTTTATTGAAATTTTCAATGATTTCAGTGGTGAGAGAGATTTCTGTGTTTAATTTCTGAACAATTTCTTTTTGGTTATTTTCCAAATCATAGATCGCTTGATCATAATGGTCAGTGTGCATCGAGAGGTGACCGAGTGCAGACGTACCGAGCCAAGAAAGTGCACAGTGAAGTGGCAGCCCCACAGTTAGTGTCGTCGTCGATAGTTCTAAGAAGAGGAAGTACACACGTCTTTTTCAAGACGGTGTACTAAAAAGATAAATAAAGTCTCCCTCCCTTGGAGACACCATTTTTACTGTTACTTACCATAACTTTTCCCAATAATATTATAGGTATTCCCTTGCAGGACACCCACAGCGACGTTACCGTGGAGGACGGTAGCATGGATTACAGTGAAGACGAAACGTCCCAGAGCGGTAGCTCCCGAGGGGATACCCCAACCCCAAGGGATGACAGAAGGGACGATAAAGAGACGATAAAACGTCTCACAGAGGAAAACAAAACCCTCAGAAAGAAAATAGAGGAGCTCACCGAGAGGTTGGAGCTAATGCAGAGGGAGCAAAAGTCCCAGCACGAAGAACTTCTGCGTGCGATTCGAGGAGAATCGCAAACGCGGAAGCGGAAAAACCCACCCGCCACTAATACGGACTCCGACGAAGAGGCGCCTAAAGCAGCAAATAAGGTGGCTGAAGAGCCCCTCAAGTGCCCCCAAGAGCCATCCAGACGAAGCAGATCGGGATCTAGAGCTCCCCAGCAGGAGGCTAACGTCCCCAGACAAAACGCCAGGACAGAGGAGACTGAGGCCCCTCAAACAAAAACAAGAAGCCAGCGCATACCGCCGGTAGTGCTGAGAAACAAGGAGACATGGACAACGGTGAGCCGTCGTCTAACCGAAACCGGCATTAACTTTAGCAAGGCTAAAGTTACCGCGGAGGGAATCTTCATCGAGTCCGCGACATCCGAAGATTATCGCAAGATGACTAGGATGTTCGCAAACGAGAAAAGGGAGTACCACACGTACACCCTGCCAGAGGAACGGCTGCTACGTGTAGTCATCTGGGGGACCGGCTGCACCTGCAGCAGTACATTGCACAAATTCCCAGGCTAGATACCGTGGGGGACGTTGAGAGGGCCGTCATTACCCTAGAGGAGCAGATCCTGGGAGCAATAAGGGCCAGCATGACAGAAACAGAAGTAAGAAGACACCCAGCACCGATGGCGAACCTACCAGAGGTCACCAGGCAGCTGATAAGGGATAGAAGAAGCGCCAAGAGACGGGCTCAGAGGACGAGGCTCCCCGCCGACAGAAGGGAGTATAACGTCCTCAGCCGAAGAGTGAAAGCCGCCCTCCAAGAACACCGTCAGGAGGGGTGGCAACGCCACCTTGAGTCACTCGATCCACAGGACAGAAGTATGTGGAATACCCAACGTGCCCTGCGAAACCGGAGGAAACCTATACCCCCGATTCACGGAGAGCGAGGGATCGTCTACACTAACCAGGAAAAAGCCGAGGCGTTTGCCGACAGCTTAGAACTGCAGTGTAGAGAGAACGAGCTCGATGACGAGGACGAGGACTGGGTGGACGATGTCGAGCGCAGAGTACGTAGGATCCACCGCCTGCCTGATGACGACCACATCCGCCCGACTACCCCCGAGGAAGTCAAGGAAATCCTTAGGAGCCTAAAGCCGAGAAAAGCTCCGGGATGTGACAAGATAGGAAACATCGCTCTCAAAAAGCTACCCAGGAAAGGAGTAGCGGCGCTAGTCAACATCGTAAACGCGATGTTAAGGTTACGGCATTTTCCAGCCAGGTGGAAAAAGGCCGACGTCATTATGATCCCTAAACCAGGGAAAGAACTAATTTTCCCGTCTTCTTACAGGCCCATCAGCCTCCTCCCAGCCATGAGCAAGGTTGCAGAACGGGTCATCTTGAAGAGGCTCACAGAAAAGACAGAAGAGCTGAATATCATCCCGGATGAACAGTTCGCGTACCGAACAGGACATTCCACCGAACTCCAAGTACTTCGCCTCACCGAGGAGATTACTAAGGGGTTCAACCAGCGGCAAGTCACCGCGGCGCTGTTCCTAGATGTTGCCAAAGCGTTCGACAGGGTCTGGCACGACGGCCTCCTAGCTAAAATGATGAGTATGGGTTACCCCATCGAACTCGTCAAACTAGTGAGGTCCTACCTGCACCGCAGACAGCTAAGGGTCAAAATCTCGGACCAACTCTCCACTTACAGGACCGTGGAGGCGGGAGTCCCGCAAGGTTCGGTGCTGTCACCGCACCTGTTCGCTATCTACACCTCAGACCTCCCCAGGACCGACCACACAGCCCTGGCCCTGTATGCAGACGACACAGCAATAATTGCCAGATCCTGGAAAGCCAGGAACGCAACCAGAAAACTCCAGGAAATGGCCACACTCCTGGAAGAATGGTGCACGAAGTGGAAAGTCGCCATCAACGCCGACAAAAGCCAAGCCATACTCTTCAGACGAGTGCGGAAAGAAATTCCCACAGGACACGTCTCCATGAACGGCGAGGACATCCAATGGCACGACACCGTCAAATACCTTGGCGTGGTCATGGACAAAAGCCTAACGTGGAGACAGAACACGAACGCTATTACAGCCAAGGCGCGGCGCACAAGAGCCCTCATCTACCCGATGATGGGAAACGGTAGCCGTCTCAACCTGAGGAATAAGCTCACGCTTATCAAAACCCTCATCAGGCCGCAGCTGACGTACGCCTCGGTAGCGTGGGGTTACCAGGCAAAGTCCTACATGAAGAAAATCCAGGCAGTGGAAAACATCGCCCTCAGGATGGCGGTTGACGCACCATGGTACGTGAGAAACGCAGACATCGTCAGAGACCTGGAGTACACCACGGTCACTGAAGTCATCCGGGAACGAGCGAAGAAGCTGTACGCCCAAGCAGAGGAGCACGGGAACCCGCTAATCAGACAGGCCACTGATTACGACCCTGCCGACGCCCCGAGGCACAAACGGCCGAGGGTACAGCTTCTGGACAACGGGTGAGTATAACTTATATTTCCCGCTAACCGATCTGTTTCAGATACCCCAGGACGGACCACCACTACCAGAGACATGACGTTTTTCTACCCAAACCCAACCTCCTTGCGGGCGTCGGACAACATACCGTCCAACGCCCGGTGTCCTACCTGCTCCGTGGAGTCCGAAAGTGCTAAAAAAGCACTTAGGGTCTCCACACTCCCGAGCTACACAGCTCATATCCTTACCTTTCCGATGATCCGGGGTAGGACACACCTTTACTGTGTCCTACGTACCGGCAGTCAATCCCAGCCAAAACTTCCTAAAACCCAACTAGACCGATGACTACCCACGGGGGTGACAAGCTGGCGAAGAAAGAAAATATCAAGACAAGAAGAGCGCTAGAAGAGACCTCTGCCAGCGAGGTTGAAGAGCCAGGACCAGGGGAGGTCCGCAGAAAATACCACGACACATCTCGCATTTGCGGGCTGGGTCTGGTAGAAGTAAGCGGGCCCACCTATCACGAAGGCCGGTCCAGGTCTACAGAGATAATCTACGAGCAAAGAGTAGTAGTCCTACTCGGCCCTAGTTATCGAGACCGTCATCAAGCCAATGGATATTGGCGCGATCATAATGGGCCGCATCATTTGCGTCGAGATTACCTGAAATACTTTTTATAATGGTGCCTAATCCGTCAATTAGACCACGTTTAACTCTGCCAGTTGGGCTTAGAGAATTGAACTTTTGTTGAGCTGAATCTAATTGATAAACTAGGGCTCGATCAAAATTATCTAATTCAAAGAAGTAAGGGTGACTTAAGCTGTCTTTTATTGCAAGGGTGACTTTTGCATATTGTTCTTTTAACATTTTGATTTCGACTTTTATAGGGTTTAGGTCATAGTAATGGATAAAGGTATGAGTCTTAAATTTTGTCTTGGCTGTTCCCAGCTTGTAGGGGAGAATCCCTGGGTTCTTGTCGAGATTCGTTATTGTTATTTCCTGGGGTAGGACTGTCTGCATTGTCGGGGTCATGGTCAGGAGGATCAGGTGGCTCCTGTAACAATACCTTTTGTTAACTTTCTTTTTAGCTTTAGGTCGTCTTAGATTTTGCTTATGTAAGACGTTACAAGTAGTTTTTAATTTTATATTTTTATTTGACACTACTTTATCCTTGGTAAATTTGGGGTTTAGTTTATTCCGGTTTGTAGTTGTGATTTTCCGATATACGTCCGTTTTCATGTGGTTCAGTGGGTCATGTCGGTTTTGTTTTTCGTTTACATTTTCAATAGCGTGTTCTTTTTGCTGACTTAATTTTGTGTTTAAAGCTTTGTAAATTTCTTTTGTTATGTCGCGATGTTCTTGAATATAATTATTTATCAAGGTTTGATTTATATCGATATCAAAAGGATCTTTGGTGTTTAAATGTCCGTTTATAATATCAATAGGTTTTTATTTTGTTGCCGAATGAATTGTTATAACCTAATATCGCGTAGGGCATTTGATTTAAAATATCTATTTTGCCTTTATTTTTGTTTCTAATAATTCGTAGATGTTCGATGATAGTTGAGTGAAATCTTTCTATTGGTCCATTGGATTGTGGGCTGTTAACAGTTATATAATGAGTTTGGACTTGGTGTGTTTTGAAGAATTCTTTAAGTACGGATTTTTTAAATTCAGTTCTGTTGTCCATAACTACTAATGAGGGTAAACCATGGTGGGTCATGAAAATTAAAAGAGCTCTTATAATTTCGGTAGCGGATAGCCGAAAAGAACTTTTGTCTTTGTGCCTGAAAAGTATCGATATGAACAATTTCGAAAGGTTTACATGGTGTAGGGGATAGTGTTAATTTTTGATTAGGAGGGTTTCTGTCATATTTGTTTGATTGACAAATTTCGCAATCATTTATATAATTTGTGATATCGTTTTTAATTCCTGGCTAATAATATGATCGTCGAATGGGCGTTTCTGTTTCTAAAATACCGCGATGGTTGGTTTTACCTTCGTGATAATTTTTTATTGTGTTTTTCTGTTCCTCTTCTTTTGGAATATCCTGTAATATCGCGTTGCACTCTAATAATTTATAAGCGGAATTTTTAAGTGTCTTTCTCAAAATCTCGCAAACTGGCGGTACGTAAAGATCGTTTTCGAAATGAATCACGTATGTAAATTTCGGGTCTAAATAATTTTTAAATAAATCAATGATATCGGTTTCCAAATTACTTGTTGATATTTGCGCATATAGCCGTTGTTTTGTGGGGAATATTTGTTTTATCGTCGGTTTTGAAGGGGAGTATAAGACAAAGTTAATTTTTATCTGATGGTCAAATGAATTTAGGCATCTTTCGGAGGTTGGCATTTCTTGAATAGGGTGTTCGTAACTTGTGTGTACTGTGTCATCCTCATCCTGGTGGATTTCTACGACTTCTTCTGCTGATATCGTCTCTTCTGTGTCAGCTGTTGGTCTTCTTTGTGTCGTTGATCTTTGTTCATCCCTTACGTCATCCATTATCGGTTGGTCGCTAATATTACCAATTATTGATAGATTGTCGGTGTTTTCTTCCGGTGGGTGTCTGACGTTTTGTTCTTGAGAACCTTGGGGTTTCGTTAACGATTTGTTGAAATCTTCCATATATTCAAAGATGTCTTTTGTGTGGATTTCGATGCGCGACAGGGCATCTGCGTTGGTGTTGTTCTTCCCTTTCTTGTACTCGATCTCATAATCAAATTCTTCCAACTTGAGTCTCCAGCGGACAAGTCTCGAGTTTGGCTCTTTCAATGACATTAACCATTTTAGGGTTTATGGTCGGTGACTATTTTGAATTTCCGTCCGTATACATAAGGTCTAAAGTACTTCGTAGCCCATACAATAGCTAAAAGCTTCTTTTCAATGGTACTGTAGTTTTGCTCCGAGTCGTTTAAAGTTCTCGATGCAAAAGCGACGGGTTTATCTTTTCCGACAATTCCCTGCGAGAGAATTGCGCCTAGGCCACGTTGCTTGCGTCCGTAGTTCAAATGAAGTCTTTTGAGAAGTCCGGGTATTGCAGAATTGGTTGATAATTTTTTGCAATCTTCGAAACATTTGATGTATTGGTGTATGCTCAATTTTGGCGTCCTTTTTCAAAAAAGTGTTAGGGGTTTTGTGAGTCTTGCAAAGTCCTTTATAAACTTCCGGTAATATCCGAGTAGTCCGAGAAATCCTTTAATATCTTTCGTTGCTTTTGGTAGGAGAAATTTTTGTATCGCTGCAATTTTGTCGGGGTTAGGTTTTGCTCCCTCGGGTGTTACGATGTGTCCTAGATAAGCGACTTCTTTTTTCAGAAACTCAGATTTGTGTAATTGTATCTTGAAGTTGGTTTCTCTAAGTCGTTGGAATATTTTCGATAGGTTGACCAAATGTTCTTGTAGCGATGTGGAGTATATGATAATGTCGTCCAGGTATACCAAACAAATTTCATTTTGTAATCCGCGCAGGATGTTATCCATTACACGTTGAAATGTAGCGGGTGCGTTCTTGAGTCCAAAAGGCATCCTGACATACTCATAGTGTCCATTTTCTACGTTGAATGCGGTTTTGGGGATGTCTTCCGTATTCATTTCTATTTGATGAAATCCACTGGCCAAATCAAGTGTCGAAAAATAGTTACAACGTCCTAATTTGTCCAAAATATTCATTATATTAGGTAGAGGGTATCGGTCGTCGATGGTTTTTTCATTAACTTTCCTGTAGTCAACTACGATTCGCCATTTTTTTTACCTGAAGCATTCGTTTTTTTCGGAACTATCCATATCGCGATGACCATGGAGAATTGCTTGGGCGTATAATTCCTTGTTCGAGCATAGAATTGACTTGTTGTTCAACTTCCGGTTTATGAACAAAAGGGTACCTATAAGATTTGGTGTAAACCGGTGTTTCGCCTTTTGTTTTTATGCTATGTTTAATTTGATTTGTGAAAGTTAAAGTTTGATTTTACGTGTGAAAAATGTAATGCAAATATTTTTTACATAATTTAAGAATTTGTTTTCTTTCCTCGGAATTCATATGCGCTGTGCGAATGAAATTTTCCATATCCAATTTTTGACCGTTATTTGACGTAGTTACATCCGCATGGTAAAGTTCGTAATTATTTTCCATAAAAGCAACGGTTTTAATCGGGTTTGACATTATTAGGTTAACTTCTTTATCCGTTTTATTATTAATTTCTACAAAAGCTAATCCGTTTTCTGCGGTTGATAATGATTCGGGAATTTCACAATTTTGTGTTTGTTGGTGGGGAACAATTACGTCACCAAATTTTTGACTGACTGGGACTTTCGTCATAGTTCGGGTGTGCGGGTCAATTTTTAATTCCAGCAGAATTTTCTTTCCGGATTCCTGGTAATAAATCGGAATTTTGCATTTTGGCGTTATTAAGTTTGAACTTTCAAAGTCTAAATGCGCGTTCAAAAGCTTTATGTTGTCGAGTCCAATGAGTCCGTCATAAACATTATGAAATTTAAATAGGTAAAATTTTATGCTATCATTTTGATTAAATTCAGGAAAGATTGGAATTTCCGAACAGTAATCGTGAGATGATGTCTGAAATACGTTGGATACAGTAAAAACTTCATAGAAAATTTTATCATAATAATATTTTAAAGCAATTTCAGGACTTAAAAAAGATTTTGTACTGCCTGTGTCAATTAAAAGTTTTAATGGGGGCTTAGAAATTTGGATGTAGGGTAATTCTTTTTTGTCGGTGGACATGTGATATTCGATTATGGCTCGTTGGGTGGATCGGGGTCCTCCTGAAAATTTTCAGAGTAGTAATCTTCGTCAGGATATGAATATTCGTACGTCTGTTCGTCGTCGTATGAATATCGTCAAATGATTGATCGTCAAAGTGTTTAATAAATCAAGTAGTACGCTTTCGTGGTACTGGTACGGCGTTTCATTAATTTTTTGCCTTAAATTGACTAGATCTTGGTTTAAACAGTTTTCATCGCTCTGATCACCGAAATTTTGTAATAATGTATTTTCAATGTCTTCCCAAGTTGTACCACCACTTATAGCGATAACTTCCTCTGCTCGTCTGTTTAACTTATTTAAAATACCATTTATTAAAAGCGTATTTTGAAAATTATCGATATTTGTCATATCATAATAATAATTGAGTAATGACTCTGAAACATTTATTGATCTGCTTAACTTATTTGGACTTCCATCGAAGTTTGGAATTACAGATAAATTCTTAATATCTAATGCAGGTACTGCTCTAGGGGCTGGTACTGCCATTTTTTGTATTTGAAATTAAATTATTTGAATTATTTGAATTACTGTTTGAATTGCTACTTGAGCTTCTTGCTTTGAGTTTTAGCTTGTTGAAAAATGTTATTAATCCTAACTCTATATCTGAATTGTTTTCACTGATTGAAGCAATGGAAATAGAGGAATCTGACATGAACTAAAAAGTCTACTTACAACATTGACACGATGTGCAGTTGCATCGGCTCTCTGGTTACTTGAAGTTCCACAATGGAGTTCACTTTCGTTGCACCTGGTATAAATCGTTTTTTGTTCACTTTTTCGTTAAAGAGTTGAAATTCAAGGATTGTCCACAAGGATTTCCTACGAAAAATCCGTTCCGACTGGCGCCAGAAATACACCTCGGGCCCGAAAACCAGTTTTTAAAAAACAATAATTTTCACAAATGAATTTAATGTTTAATAATTTTTGGTGCAAGTGACTTGCTACAGAGTTATGTCAAGACTCAATATAATACATATGAAATGAAATAAAGAAAACGTATATAGGTTACAATATTCTCGGAATTCTCCGTAAAGCTAGATAACATACATAGCATAATACAATAGTTTATTATAATGTCGTAATGTAGCACGAATATAACTCGCGTTAAGTGTAATAATCGCATATTACCAACAAAACGCTAATGCTTCGATTGCAACAAACACCAGCCGAAAGACTGATCCTACTTAAATAGCTCTCGTGCCAGTCGTCCCATACCACTTGCAGACTGCAGTTTCGAGCTTTTGGTTCTCGTCAGTGCAAGGTAGGCACGTGGTGACGAACGACATGAGCATCCCTTGACTATTTGGTACATCTCGGTATTTTTATGATAGCGAGATGTAAAATAGTAAGCAGGCGCCATCTAGAGGCCCAGTGTCTGTTGCAATCGAAAAATAAATAGCCTGACTGGGCTTAGCATATATCAAGTGTGCTTCTAGAGGGCAGAAATATTAAAACATAATATTTCAGCCGCAAGCTCCTCTATAAAGTTCTTATTTTACTATAGGGAATGTAACCAGACTGCAACCAACAGCTACTCTCCGGGATATGTGCTCCGCCGAGCGCTGAATTAGAAGTTACAAGCCTGGCGCGTTAAGTGTAATAATCGCATATTACCAACAAAACGCTGTTGGTTGCAGTCTGGTTACATCCTTATAGTAAAATAAGGACTTTATAGAGGAGCTTGCAACTGAAATATTATGTTTTAATATATTTTAATTTATGAAACTCACGAGAATTACGCACGATAAATCCTAAAGTTCTATTGGCAGCTGAAATTACTTCATCTATGTGATGAGTAAAATTTAATTTTGAATAAAAAAATACCCCTAAATCTTTGATATATTCTGGTCTATCAAGCAAAATACCGTCGATACTGTATGGAAACATTAACATATCTTTTTTACATGGGTATGTGATAACTTTACATTTGTTTATATTAAGTGGCAACTTATTTTCCCCCAGGATCGATCCTTGAGGAACACCAGATATAGGACTTCAAATTTAGTTGAAGCAAAGCCCCTGTAGCATACGTATTGTAATCGATCAGAGAGATAGGATTTGAAAAGGCTCAATGCATTCTGTGACAGACCGTAATGATGTAAGTACGAACAACTGTACTTGCCGCCATGTTTAAAAACAACACTAAACAATACTGAAAGTTAATGTAGACACGCACTAAACACTTAAGGACTTTTTTGTTTAATTACTTGATTTAGTAATTTGCTTTAGCTACTTTACGCGTGTAAATTCGCATTTAGTGATGCTCGACTATACTCATATATTATTTATAAATAAATAAATTAATAAATAAATAAACACCACAGAAATTAGACAACCCCCAATTCCCGAAGCCAGGGTTTGTGCGCAAAGGGGTTACACATTGAAAAAACGCGGGCACACAGCCATTTCCTCCGACAGTGCCAGTGCCGGAGCCAGGATTCGAACCCGGTGGTGCGATGTCCGTGTGATTGATCGCGATTGCCACCTTGCGCCTTAACCCACTCGATTATCGACCAGATTTGCAAAATATAATTTAATAATTTAATTGAATTGCAAATTGTGGTTCTCTGTTGGATATGCATATGTGTATTGCGCACAATATTAAAAAATTATTACTGAAAATTTTAGCCTCTCGCTTTTAATGGAAGTCTCATAATATGGCAACCCACCGTATATCTATCTACTTTATTCAGCTTGCGCTCGGCAACAGGAAACAGCGAAACATTTAATAGGTAGATTAGTTTAGTTCTTTCGTGTACCAATACCAAAAGATTTATCTTATTACTGAGTGGGTATATAGAGATAGATATATTTGTTCTAGGTACACACATTATGCACCGAAAAGTGCTGTATACCATTATCTATAAATAAAACGTATAATCACTTCTAATCACCACCTAGGTAGGCAAATATACTGACACTACACTATACGCTATGACGATGACGATTAGGCATCCTCACGAGTGTGAAGTGTTATTACTTACAATATCTAATTTTTATTTTGTTATCTAGTGCATGGCAATGAAAAGTGAAATACTAAATAATACTTATTTGGCTGTACGCCTACATACACGCGCGACATATATCAATGAATCTGTTGCCCTCAGAGTATATTTCACGCTCCATTATTAAAATTTACTTTACCTTTTATTATTTGTTTTTCAATATTGCTTTTAAATGCCTCTGCTAGCGGTACATAATTATTGTCTTTAAAATGTTGTGAATCCTAGCATAATTAATTAATAAAATGCGGCAGGTGTGGTGCGTCAGAGAAGTAGGTAGGTATGTATATAGGCACATATACACACATACATATTTTAACTGTAGGCGCAGAAAAACCAAAAACCACATTGACAAAATTCCACTCTGGTCTACAAAATGTAAAAAAAACAGTCTTCAATCCATCCACTTGAAATCAAAGAACATTAATATTCTACTATAAATTTTTATTTTCGATGTGTTCATACATTCAAGAAATTAGCAAGTGCCATTTATATAACAAATAAATGAATCTTTAGGAGTTTCTCGTGCCGGCGCGCGCAACGAGCGAGCTAGAACGCTACAACAACCCTGTCGCAACACAGACAAACCAAACCCGTGTCCGACCGCTTTAACGAATGTCGGTATAAGTTGCGTGAGATGCGGCTGTCTTATCTCTCTGTTTTTTATTAAAATTATGTGACGGACACTTTAAAAAACTAGTGGAAATAATACTTTAAACATTCCTGTGCACAATATACTTCAGTTAAAGACGTTTTGACGGAGATTAAGATCGCATACAGGTAAAATTAACACAAGGTACTTTTGCATGCCTCGTCTTTCTGCGCGCTATGAGCGTTGTCTTGCATTTTATTTGTTGCATTGTTCGCAAGATATTTAGTGATCTTGTGAACAAACTTGTTTTAAATTGGCTTAAATCATTGATATTGTAATACTTATATGTATGTATACACTCAAAACTATTTAGATAAGATAATATGAACTGAATTACTAAAGCGCGACGTGTATACATTTGTATTTTTTCTTAAATTTTTTATATTCAGTGAAAAATGAAATGCGTAATTTTCAAATATAACTTAAAAGAGAATATCAGTTATACTGTCTGCTTAATTGCATGAAAGTGTTTAAACGTAGGTATCTATACTAATAGGCATATTGTTAAGTTTTTAAAGTCCTGAAACTAATAATAATTTCACGTGCACAGCAGAAATGACTTCGATAAAGAACCGGGAACGGATTTTAGAGGCAATTGACCAGTTACGCCGGCGAAAAGCTCGACCAGATATTCAAAGGATATGCAATTATTTATTTCGTCGTTTCGCAGTTAATTCTGCAGAAGCAAGAGCCGATTTAGAATGGTGTGTAGCAAATAATATCGTACTTAAAGTGGAATATAAAGGTAGCATAAGTTATCGAAACGCTGCAAAAAAGTACGCTCAGATGAGGCAACGTGACAGTCATCACCAAGGTGATAATGGAAATGACAGCAATAATAAAATAAATCGACAATTTAGCGAACTTCTAACAAACGCCTTCGGTGAATTAATTGTGGACGAACCAGATTATCTTGAAATAGGTGTACCCGGGCATGAAATAATTAACAACATACTGTCAAAGGATAGCGTGAGGTACACAAAAAAATATATTAGTATTTTACTCGAAAAAGAAGTTGAAAACGGTGGATTAATAAAGATGGAAAACGGTCATTACCTCATGGGCCCTTCGAAGGAAGACGAAGAGGTGCATAAAATGAAAACAGAGAAAACAGATGATTGGAAAAGGGTAAAGACAGAGACCGAAATCAGCACAAATGAGGTGAAAGACGCAGAAGTGAATAATAGGCATGAATATATTATTCAACTTAAACCTAGAAAACGCCCGGGACCAAAAAAGGATATAAAACAGGAACATTTTGAAAATATGGATTCTTCCACAAATTCCGCCGATGAAAAGAAGTCTGACAACGGATCTCTGAGAATAGGGGGAAGGCGTAAGGTTAGTTTAGTTTTTAACTTTCTCTTGAGAAGTGACTGTCAAAATTTCTATTTACATTTTTATAAATAACAAAATATGTCAAAATACAAATCGGTACTTACGCATTTTTATACATATTTTAAATTAGAGTTAATTATAATTAAAATGAATAATGCCATTTAGTAAAAATATTTTCATGATAGGTATATTAACAAGTCAAAAAATTTAATGCATGAAGTGGGTAATTAATAAATGTAGGTAAATCATTATACTGAATATTTTTGTGTATATTGTGTATTTAATATATTTAAATTTATTTTCTGAATAAATACAGTAAAATGATTTTCTACTTTATATGAAAGAAGAAACTAACCTCATTTTTAACTGCAATTTTTAGAGGGCAAAGAAAGTTTTTGATCCGTCCGACACACATGTTCCAAAAAAGAGGGGTAGACCAGCAGGTTCTTTAAACAAAGCAACAATTGAAAAACAATTAGCTAGATTAAGCGATGAAAGTAGACCAGATTCTCGAACCTCGAGCAATGGTCGTGATCAAGGAGGAGTTTGTTCTGTCTGTCATGTTCAAAATAAGAGAGGTCCAAACGATCGTATGGTTGCCTGCAGAGAATGCAGCAATAAAGGTAAGTCGATATTCAAAAATAGTATATTGTTTTATACAGAGTAAAAGTGTAATTTTTTGGGTAATTCTGCAGTTTATCCACTTCTCGATTTTTGAGTTTTTTTTTGTGGATACATTAATAAGAAAGATGATATACGAAGCGTTTGTGACTAATGAAACGTTGTGCAAATGTTTAATAATCGAAGAAATCAATGGAAGTGGAACGAATAAGGGTGCTGGGTGTGTAAAAACGAGTGAAAATAACGGCGTTCGTAGGTCATTTTGAAACGATTAGTATTAAAAAAGTCCTTTTAGGGCAAGTGTAAATAAGAGTCATGGCATTTGATTGTTTATTACTGCAATTCATTTGAGTCCCGTTGTACCCAAATAAACATTCAAATTTGTCATGACGTTTTATTTTCCGTTGCCCTGAAATAATAATAATAATAAATGCCTTTATTTAGCCTGGCGGGCTGTCAGCTAATAGCTGCTATTAATCCCAACCAGGGTTCCAAAAAATACAATAATACAATATATAATTACAAATTAAATAATCTCACAGATATGAGGACGGAAATGATGCAGTGAAGAGACGAAATTGAATATAGCAAGAAACAAAAATTAAAAAAAAAAAAACTGAATTATTTTTTGACAAACAGGGAAAAACAATAGGAGTACATAACAAACTTACTACAAACAAAAATAAATTACATTTTTTAATTATTAGTTAAACGTATCAGAGAGCAACAGGTTTTTAACCTTTTTTTTAAAACTATTGTAGGTCAGGGATTTAATACTCTGCGGCACTTTATTATAATTATTAACTGCGGCATAAGAGAAACATGACTTGAAGAAGGTGGTTCTATGCTGTGGAATGTGTAGCAGATTAGACGTTTGGCGTAAATTTTCACCGTGTAATTCTCTGAATTTAATTTTTACATGCAGGTATATAGGCATGTGGCTATTAAGGATAGAATGTACTAAACAACACAAGTGTAATATCCACCTTTTTTTAATATTAAGCATTTTACATTCCCGTAAAATAGGTGAAATATGTTCTCGCCTATTTGCTAGTGTCGCAAAGCGTACACAGGAATTTTGCATTTTTTGCAACTTAATATTTGATTCGTTAGGCATGGCCCATATACCACGTCCCCGTAAGCAGGCACAGATAAAACAAGTGATTCGATTAACTTCAATTTTACTTTTTGTGACAAAATATACTTAAATTGGTACATGTGTCTTAACTTAGCATAGCATGTTTGTACTAGGTGATTAATGTGATCATGGAAAGAAAGGTGAGCATCAAATATTATGCCGAGGTTTTTTACAGATTTAGAGGACAAAATAGGGTTGTTATTTACATTAAGTTGCATATCATTTTCATTCATTTTGGCTAGCAATGTTTTGCTTCTGATATTTATGGAACAGGTTTTCTTGATATTTAGGACCAAGCCATGATTTACAGAGTATTGGGCCAGTCTCTGCAAGTCTTCATTTATTTTGACACACGCATCGGCAACGTCTGAAGGATAATAGGACAAGGATATTTGCTGGTCATCCGCATACGAGTGAAACATACAGTGGCTAACTTCTTCATATATATCTGCCATATAGAGAACAAATAAAAGTGGCCCCAGCAAAGAACCCTGCGGCACACCAGGTTTAAGTGCAAGGTCAGTGGAAAGAGACATGTCATTATTTGTTACGATTTTAACCTGCTGTCTACGGCTGCAGAGGTACGAATCGAACCAGCTTGTTGCATTATCAGAAATTCCCATAAATGAAAGTTTGACAAGCAATAGTTTGTGGTTTAAGCAATCAAATGCTTTACTGTAATCAAGTAGAACTGAGGTGGTAACTTTTGATTGATCAATAGTTTTCGCGTACTCATCCATGACGTCTACAAGGACAGTAACTGTGCTATGCTTTGCTCGGAAGCCAGATTGACGACATGGTAACAGTTTGTGGAGCATTACAAAATCCAAAAGTTGCAAATAAACAATTCGTTCCAAAATTTTAGAAAGCACAGGCAGAAGGCTTATTGGGCGAAAATCTTTAAATGTTTCGGGTTTGTTGATTTTTGCTATTGGAATTACAGTAGCACACTTCCATATATTGGGTAATATACCTTGCATTAAAGAAAAATTAATTATATGTGTTATGGCATCTAGATAAGCAGGAAGACATAACTTAACCATTTTGAGAGTGATACAGTCAACACCAGCAGCATTAGATTTTATATAAGTAATTGCTTTTGCCACCTCTTCGGAGGTAGCTTCCCGAAATTTAAATAGATTATGCACATTCAAAATGACTGTTTAAATGCTTTTCATGTGAAAGTGACCTGAAATTCTCGTATTTTTACTCCTTTTTGGGTCCTTTACGTATTGGTCATTGCAAACCGAAAAAGGTAGGTTAGGTTAGACCCATTTAGTAGATAATACAAAGTCACTAGAGGATAGGTTGAACGATTAATATTCCTCCGACCTTGTGACGTCACATGTTGAAAGCAAATACGCGGCAATATGTGAAACTAGACATATCTTCTAATTATTTCAAATATATTACGTTTACCATGATTAAATAAACCCGAAATAAACCATTTATGACGAGTATAGATAAATATAAAGGTTTTTTTTTTCATTATTCATTTGCCATCAAATTATATATATGAATAAACATGAAGTTTGAATAGGCAGACCTAAAAAGTTTAAAGGCGAATGTACCTTATTTGAAGGATGAAAAAACTTTATTGCTTTGCCTTAAAAGAATGTAGACATTAAAAAATCCATATTTTGCAAACCATTAAGTAAAAATGTAGTTTCATTTTGGTATAACTATTTTTAATTACAATGTAAAAGACTTTCCCATTGTTTAATATTAATAAATATGTGAGTGCATCTTAGGTATTCATTCCAGAGGCCAGTTTTACTTACTTACAAATAAAATATATAATATAATGCAAAAATATATAATTTAATGCAAATATCTAATGTACGTAGTCAAATGATATGCATTTTTTTGTTTCTAGTAAAACATTTACTTAAATTTATATCGATTTGGTTTAGGTTTTTACATTATAAAAAAGAATTAAAATATCATGAACATTTCAGCTTATATTTGTCTTGTGCTTTGTAAAATTTAGTCATAGCCGATTGAACCCTGTTTTTATTTATTCTTGTATACTGTTTTTATATATTAAACAGGATATTTTGTTACAGCTCATTTTAGTTGCCTCAATGGTGAAGATATGATGTTAAAAATGTACCCTGACAACACGTGGCAGTGCCCCCATTGTAAAACATGTGTTGTTTGTTACGAAACTTCGGATGCGGTAAGTTCACTTTGTAGTTTAGATGCCTTTGAAAAGGTATCTTTTGTACTCTAAACGACAATGTAATGGGCTATATCTTTGTGTACACATGAATTGCTAGGACAGATTCCAGATATACTAGGAATTTGAATTTTCGCAAGTAGATGGAGGAACTATCCTCAAATTGTTCAAGTTGTTCACACTGTAATTATTATTTACAGTTGTAACATAAAAATTTCCTAGCGGTCTGGTGTCATAGTTGTGAACGTCTTCAATAAAAGTACACTCTTCCAATAGATGCTGCAGTAATAACCCATTTTTAATTTTATATAACAGTCATAGCGTTAACAAATACAGTTTGCTTAAAACTCAAAAGTTTATTTATTTATTCACGGGAAAACCCCATTATACATATAATGAAATAATAAATGAATGAATAAATAAATAAATAATAGCACAAAGTACAACATACCACATTAGCACAAATGTAATAAATAGAAACAAGAACAGAAACAGGACACCCGCCGCCCCAACCATCCCATCGCGCTCCCCCTCCAAAGCATCCACTTCACTTCTGAAGAAGATCATGGCAAAACGGCAGGAACGCCAAGTTCCAAGACGGTCCAAGCAGGAGAGCACTCCAAAACCACTCGGGCACGATAATACGTTACACATTAAAAACTCTGTTGTATTCTTTTTTACAAATGCTTAACGAAGAGTCTAATACATTCAGGCAGCTTTTATTGATATATCTCAACGTTCTTGTAATAGGTGAATACATGCCATAGTTTGTAGAATGAAATTCAACATTAAATAATGCATTGTTTCTGAGTAAATGCATTGTACATTGTACATTAAGGCCTATCAATTCAAGCAGCTCTGGGCAAGAGATCATACTGTTTAATAATTTGAACACAAAAAGCAAATCGGTCTGTAATCTTCTTGATTCTAGAGACATCAGGTTTAATCTACATAAAATGCGATTGTAATTGTGATCGTCTATGGTAGGATTTAAGCGAAATGCACAGAATCTGAAGAATTTATTCCGAATGCGCTTAATAGTTGTTTTGTGAATGGCATACATTGGAGACCATACTCCAAGTGCGATCTAAAAAGTGAGGTATAGACACATTTAATAGATTTCACAGAGAATTCTCTACAGTTACGTAAGAGATAACCCAGCATTTTTGAAGACTTCACCGTGATATTATTTATGTGTTCATTAAAATTTAGATGGGTATTAAATGTTACACCCAAATCTTTTACTTTTACCCGTTCGAAATCTGTGTTGCTTAAGCAATAGGATGTGTTGACCTTAATATTACCTTTAAAAAATGATATAAAACAACATTTGTGAATATTTAGATACAGACAATTCTTATTGCACCACTCATTTAAATTCTTAAGGTCATTCTGGACTCATACTGCATCATTGATACATTTTATGGTTTTAAATAGTTTGAGATGATCTACAAACAATAGAAACTGACAACTAGCCATTGCATTGCTAACGTCATTAATAATTAATAAATACGCAAAAAAGAAGAGGAGTACAATGAGACCCTTGAGGCACTCCTGAGCTGACATTAATTTCATTTGATATGAAGTTATCCTGCTTACCCCTCTATACCCCGACCTGTCAAGAAACTATTGAACCATATTAGTAAACGTTCCCTAAAACCTAACTTCGATAATTTATTGATTAATATCCTATGATTTACACGATCGAACGCCTTGGAGAAATCTGTATAAACAGAATCGATTTGAAATTTGTTTTCTATGGCATTCAACAACTTATTCTGATAATTTAAAAGATTTGTCACAGTAGATTTACGATAACAAAAACCATGCTGTTCATTAATCAATACCTCTTTACGGGACCAGCTTAGCTCTTCATACATAATGCTATCGAAAAGTTTAGGTATCCCCGATTGAATACACACGCCTCTGTAGTTTTTCACATTACCTTTGTCACCAGATTTAAAAATAAGCATGACATAGCTGTCTTTCCCCTGTTTCAGAGAGCTGTTGAATAAGAAAGCATAAAGGATTGGTCAGAGTGCATATGCAACTCTTTAGTAAAACATTGGCAATCCCATCTGGCCCCACTGTAAATTTATTAGGTATTTTAGACAGTTTTTCAAAGATATTATGAATAGATAGAGATGGACAGGTAATATATCCTACCGAAGTCGCCTGGATAACGGGTTGGTTATCAGAGTATACTATTGCGAAATAATTTTCAAACAGACCTACTATCTCCTCTCCATTGGAAGCTTCCTCGTCTTCATAGAACATCTTATCAGGTAAACTATAAGAGGACATTTTTTCATTTAAGTATTTCCAAAACAATTTCAGATCAGAGGCGAGACTTAAATTAATTCTATAAATATAGTTAGTATAACACATATTCGACATTTCATTACACCTATGCCTTAGTTGAGAAAATTTCAGATAATCAAGTTCGTTATTGGATATCTTATACTGTTTGTGAGCAACTTTTTTCTCCACTATCAGCCTTCTCAATTCATTATTGAAGTATTTAGGAAAACTTGAGGATTTAAAGTGTTTAAGAGGTACATAAAGGGCTAGGCCTGTGTAAAGAATCTTGTAAAACTGAAGTGTAGCCCGATCTACATCATCAGGGCAGTTCAGTGATTTGTAGCATATATTTTATACTTGAGTATCTATTACATTTCAAAATAGTTTGTATATTACTTATCTCGGTGTTACTCAGTAAGAAAAGAATGGATGCACAGAAGTTAAGGTGTGGCAGAATAATTGTTTTATAAATCAATATTTTAGTCCATGTGCTAGTGACGTATTCTATCTTCCTAGATAATTAACTTTTTTGGCAATTTTATTGGTGATATATAAGGCATGACTGGAGTATGTTAGATTTTCATCAATTTTTACTCCCAAGTATTTCCATTCTCTAACTTGTTCTATTTTTCCCCCGTTGATATATATATCGTTGTGACTGTGTATATCAATTACTTACTTACTTATAATATGTGAATAAGTATTGTTTATGATGTATGTGTAAATATAAATATTTTTCTCTTATTGTGAACATGTATAACAAAGTGCTAAATAAAGGACTGTTATTATTATAATTATGTTATATTTACTACATATTGCACTATATCATTTATATACAATGGAAACAAGTTAGGTCCTAATACAGTCCCTTGTGGTACTCCAAATACACTTTTTCATTGTGGACACATTATTTTTATATTTTGTTATTTGGGTTCGCTCTGTTAAGTATCCATTCATCCAATTATCTTAGGTCCTAATCCAAATTTTTTTAACTTTAATACTAGCAAATTTCTATTTATTGTCTGAAACGCTCTATGAAAGTCCAAAAAAAATAACACAATATTTTTTTCATTTAATGCATTTTTCGATTTAGCTATAACAGTTTGTAAAGCACTTTCACATGAATTTCGCTTCCTGAATTCTGCTTGGTTGATAGTCAATAATTTATTAGTTTCAACATATTCAATAATTTGTTCATTTACTACAATTTCGAGTAATTTTTCATATACCGGTACCATATTTATTGGTCTATGTTGTTCACATTTTATTGTGTCGTTTATTTTTCCAAATGTATAACTGACGATGTTTTCCAAGTCCTGGGAAACGATCCATATTCTAGGCTGTTATTTACCAATTGTAGGAAACGATCTCCTATTGTTTCAAATGCTAATTGTAGAATTTTTTTTGTAATCCCATCTCCGCTGCTTTTTTTACTTTTCATTTTATAAACAATTTTTTTTAACTCGGAGAGCTCTAATAATTTAAATTTTTCTAATTTATATTTACAGTTGTTAATGTTTAAAATGTCATCAATTTTGTTTTGGTTTGGAGAGGTCACTATTGTCATTGTCTCTAAACTGTTTGAAAAGTATATCTTGAATTCTTCCGCTATTTCCTTTTCATCTCTTTTGATTTCATTATTAAATATAGTGCCTTTCTTTTTGTTCCCGGTTTTACCACCTTTCACAAGTTGTTTTAAAGTTTTCCACATTTCCACTGTATCACCTTTAACTTCATCAATCTTTTCATGATAGAAGATTTCTTTCTGCCCTCTTGTTAAATAATAAATAATAATAAATAACACCATAGGTAATTACAACCCACTTTATCCCGGAAGGCTCTACACATTTAGAGACAAGGGACACACACCCAATATCCGTGTATAGTGGAAAAATCCCTCTCACAGTATTTGCCGCTGTCACGATCGGGGATCGAACCCGGAACTTTTGGATGAGAGGCAAGTGCGCTCACCTCTCGACCACCAGTCATTGTACTACTTTATTTATTTGTAGTTTGTAGTTCATCCAGTCTTGTTTGTGTTGTGTAATAATAGCTTTTTTGTACATTTTACCTCTTTCTTTTATTTCTAGTCCTATAGCTGAAGTCCACCATCTTTTATTAGCCCAACTGCTCTTTTCCGTTTTTTTTTCTTCTACAGGTGCATGCTTATTTAATGTACAAATAATAGAGTTGACAAAGGTTTCTGCTAGGTAATTAGTGTCTGTGCTGTTTGGCAGCCATTTGGTTTCTGTTAAATCCAACTGAAAAATTAATTCTTTAAAATTTTAAAAATTTCTACTACTTTGCTTATAATACTTCTGTCTATCCTCACACATTAGATCTACAGTTAGAATACTGTGGTTCTGTTATTTTTGATGTAAGATGGATTTGGCTTGGTATATCTTTTTCGTTAGTGATTAGTAAATCAATAATTGTAGCGGATTCCTTTGTTATTCTTGTGAACGTATCTGTTTTTTGATATAAACCATAATTTTCAATAATACTTTTCAACTTTTTGGAATAATGAATAATAAGTGTTTTTTGCTACATTTATATTGAAGTCTCTTACTAGAATAAACGAACTAGCTTTGGCTACATATTGTTCAAGTATTTCTTCTAATTTTTCTAAAAAATCTGCATCTCTAGAATTTGATGAATGGTATAAGCTAAGAATATTATATTTACGATTCTTTATTGCAAGTTGTATTTCCAGATACCCACATGTTCATATATTTACCGTCACTGTGTACCGGAGTTTTTTTTTTAGTGTAAATTATTGTGCCACCTGTATGTTGGCTTGTTGGATGTGTAGTTATTGTATTGTATCCTTCGATATCTATTTAATTATTCTGTTGGTTAACTTGATGAATCTTGTAGAGAAGCACAGTGATTTTGCTAGTGGATGTTAATAGTCTTATGGGTGTGTATAAATATCAAGTACTCCATTGATTTAATTCACATTCTAAAATATTTCTCACTTGATTAATTATCACGAAGATACCACTAATTTTTCTTAAATATTCACACACAATTTCATGTTTTAAAAAAATTGAACTTGAAAAAAGTTAAAAACCTGTAGAACATTTGCTGCTCCTAAAGATTAGTATCGAATTAAATTTTGCTAAATTTGGTATATTAGTTGAACGTATTACTGCTAGGTGGCAATATAGAAGTTGAGTTGCTTTTTGCAGTGGTAACACTGCTCATTAGAAACAGTAACAACAGATTTGGACTGTTAATTTCTCATTTCTAGTAATTTGAAATAGGGTTTATAAATCCAATTTATTTTCGGATTTTACGAGATTAACAGAAGACAGATTATTATCTTGAGAGATAGATAGATAGATAAACAGAGGAGTTGGTTATTTAGCCTTTACCACCGTGACCTTTTCAGGTCTATTCCAGAATATATTATAGTACCTCATCCAGCTTTGTCCTTTGTCCACAGCATTGATAAAGGCCCTTTAGTATAGCTGCCCGCCTTTAGCTTTCTTCTTCGAGTACTTGGAACCTCAGTCTCGCCAGGCCTTCATAGTGGCTTAGTAGATCTTCCGTGAATTTGGCTGAATGTTCTTTAATGAACTCTTTGGCCTGTCTCTTGTCTTGGGAGATTCCTCCACCATTCCAGAGATTTATTTTGAACCCATTCCTTAGTGGCTGCTTGTATGCATGGCTTTGCCACGCCACAAAAGGGCTCAGGTCCTATTGGGGCTTTGAGTGCACCTTCCTTGGCCAGTTTATCAGCCTTTTCGTTTCCTCTGTGTCCCTCGTGTTCTGGTACCCATGCTAAGGTCACTCTGTTCTGACTTCCTAGCTTTATAAGGGCCGTCAAACAGTCCCACACCAATCTTGAGTTGATTTGCATGGAACTGATTGCTTTTATTGCCGCTTGGTTATCAGAGAAAATGGCAATCGACTGGTTAACAGTGCCTTCTCCTATTACCTCCCTTGCACAACAGTGTATGCCGATTACTTCAGCCTGAAACACTGTTGCGTATTCCCTAGACTTATCAGGATACTGGCTTTTGACCTTGTCTTGTAAATCCTGGCTCCGACTCCTTGTTCTGTCTTGGAGCCATCAGTGTACCAGACTGTTTGTGCTGTTCTGGGAGGACCATTTTTCCAGTCATCCCTGTCAGGTATTACAGTCTAAAAGTTCTTATTGAAGTTATACCTTGGGACCATTATGTCCGTGGGCATGCCTAGAATGCGATCTGCTCTCATCTCCGAGTATAACTTTTGGTACTCTGCCCCGTGTTGCTGGCTAATTGGCGTTTGGCCTTGCATTAACCTGTGCACCACTGACCAAGCTTCGCCTTGTATGAATATGTGTAATGGTAGCAGGTCTCGAGAGATAAGAAGCTACTAATTGTTTCACTCGCTGTCTTGTATATGTTGAAATTGTGCATAATTTCATCATTCACCATGTCGCATGTTACAATACAGTTCATACACCTGTAGCCAAATTTAAATTAGCAAATCACTAGACAGTTTATATGGTGTGGTTTCTGTATTGATAGCAGGAAGATAAGACAAAATAATATTGATGATTGACCTAATTGGTTCTTATTCAAGCAATAGTAGATAAAATTATATAACAGCATTGAGCGATAAATCCAGGACCGGTCCAATAATTACTTTCAGCCTAGGCAAAGTTCAATTCTGGTGCCCCCCCCCCTTTTCGAATCGGTTTGTAAAAAAGATCAAAGAGCAAGGCGATAAACAATAGTTACCTATCAGTATTATAATTTTAAGTTATTGTTCATATTAATTCAATAGGTATTAGAGTAAAACTTAAAGTAAAACAAAGCAGACTTTGTTTTTAAAATTATATTTGAAATGAACTAAAATAACGAAATAACTTTTTAAAGCTAATTATCTAATATAAAATTGTAAAAATTGAATCTGTCTTGCTTTGCGTTTTGCAAATTCAGAAATTAATTCATCAACATTGACACAATTGAGTATGATATTTTCTGTTGCTAAGAGCGAAAGTCCGTTCAATCTCTCCCGAGACAAAGATGATCGAAGGTATAGGTATGTTTTAATTAATTTAAGTTTGGAGAATGACCGTTCTCTTGACGCAATGCTAACTGGCACCATCAAAAGAATCTGCAAAGAAATTTCTAAATTTGGGAAAGAACCAATCATATGTTTTGTTGACTAGAAATTCATAACGTTTCTTGGTGTTCCTCTATATTCTGGTTTTTTATTATACCAGAGAACTGTTATTTCTTGGCATAACTTTCTTATCAGAGCTATTGCCAGTGGTTAGTATAGTTGATAAATTATTGCAGTATTTCAATAAATCTTCATATTGGAAGGGTATTGAGATATTGTAGAGGAAATTAAAAACATCACTGTGCTACTTTAACTGACAGAACCGTTTAGATAGTGAATAAATTGCTGTGTAAGATAATGAAAAAAAAATTTTTGAATGAATTCTCGGGATCCATGATGGTTTCATCTTCAAATATCGACTAAACAACGCAAATAATATCAAAACGTCCAAGTGCGCACATCGCACCACACACAATTGTTACAGCATGCCGTGATTCGTGAAATAAAAACAATTCGCTAGCACCATGTTGCCAGATATGTAATTAATACTGGACAGTGTTGTCGGATTTTTTATTTTTTCTTAATTGATACATAAAACATTTTATTTTTAGTTGTCTACTCGAGATAAAAAATTTGTTTGACGTTTGGCGCCCCTAACTGTGATACCCTAGGCAGTTGCTTGGGCCTATGACCGGCCCTGGATAAATCCTCTAAGAGTGCAACCGTCCAGAGTTCCAGATATTAATGCTGTATTTTTTTAATAAATAAATACACCACAGGTAATGACGAGCCCCTTTATCCCGGAAGGCTCTAGAAGAGCCTTGTGTGGGAGGGGGCCATACACATATAGAGACAATTCAATTCAATATAATTTATTAGCTTAGCTAAAGCAAATACATCAGTTGCTGATTTAAGACAATATGGAAAAATTATAAACGATAACTTAAATTACTAGATACTAAATGTATACACGAGGTACATATACAATGACATACAAATAAAACATAGACTATTAAATTATCACATAGACCATTTTTCTTTAATGTATACTATATACTTTTATACTTAAAAATATTAACAATTTACACTATTTTTTATATCGTTGGGTATTTCATTATACATTTTTTAGACCCTTTATGAATAACTGATTTTCTTCATAGAGAATGTTTGTTCTTTGGATATAGAAGTTACCCTGAGACCTACTGTTGTAGTTATGAATATCTGACACAAATGAACAGAATTTCAACATATGTTTGGGTAGCATATTATTCAAAAGTTTATAAATAAAAATTAAAACATTTAACATTACAGTTTGTTGCACTGATAAGACTTTTAAATTATCCAACATATAACTGACACGATTATACCTATCACAGTTTAATATACATTTTAAAGCTCGATTTTGAATCACTTGTAGGCTGTAATATTCCTTCTTACTGAACATAAACATAATTGTCGGACAATAAACCAAATGGGTGCAATTATAGTTTTATAGATCAATAATTTTGTCCATGTACTTAAAAATTTTCCAATTCTAGGAAGGAACAAAATTTTTTTCAATACCTTTTTACATATGTAGTCACCATGATTAGAAAACTTAGATTATTGTCGATGATAATACCCAGGTATTTAAATTGTAAAACATTTTCAATTTTATGACCATCAATTACATTATTTAATGTTTGGTTATCACAATATTTGAACTTTAACAACATACATTTGGTTTTCTCTAAATTCAAACAAACTATTTTCACCTAACCACTTATAAATACCTACTAATTTCTTATTTAAGGTATGTTCTATATTAATATCATCGCCTACACAATAAAGAAGCGTATCATCTGCAAATAGTTGAATTTGGCATTTTTGTACTACGCTAATTATATTGTTAATATATAAAATAAACAATATGGGCCCCAGTGCAGAGCCTTGAGGTACACCATCTTGAATTTCTCTTAAGCTTGATGTATTATTACGAAATTTCAGTGATTGCCTCCTATTGGACAAGTAGGATTGAAACCTGTTCCTTTTGAACCTAGCTTTTCTATCTTCTTTAGCAACACTTCTCTGTCTATTGTCTCGAATGCGCGTCTGAAATCCAGAAATACCACCCCGATATATTTCTTATCACTTATTACACTTTTCCAGTTCACAAGTACCAACTGTAATGCCGTTTCACAAGTGTTACTTTTCCTAAATCCAGCTTGATGTTTCGTCAAAATATTTTGTTCTATATGAAATTGATTCTTCTGATCTTTTACAATAATTTCCAAAAGTTTTTCGTACGGAGGCAGCATATTTATTGGGCGGAATTTGTTTCACAAAATAGTTTTTTCTCTTTTTTTGATAGGAACAACAGTAGAATTTTTCCATTTTTCTGGTACTATACCTTTTGAAGCGACATATTGATTACATCAAGGAATCTGTTTCCTATTAGTTCAAACGCTAGCCTTAATATTTTTACCGTAATACCATCAGTGCTACTTTTTTTATTGGGCATGCTATTTATAGCATCTCTAAGTTTGGGCAGGTTACACAATTCAGAAGATTCCCAAATACTATCTACTATTTGTACGCTACCTAACTGACTGTTATTTGTGCCATTTCTAGGTAAATTTCCTCTAATATCTTCAATTGATTTAATGAAAACTTTATTAAACTTGTCACATATTTCATCTGTTTCTGTAATTATCTTATTGTTAAACTTTATTTCTTCTTTAAATGTTTCTGGCTTTCCTCTTACTAATTCTTTTAGTGTTTTCCACATTTCGCAGGAATCTCCTTTGCAGTCATCTATTTTGCTGTTGTAATATTTCATTTTACATTTTCTTAATAAACTTACTCCTTCATTTCTTTTGTAATGGTTGCAAGGGACACACACCCAATATCCGTGTATAGTGGAAAAATCCCTCTCACAGTATTTTCCACTGCCACGACCGGGGATCGAACCCGGAACTTTTCGGTGAGAGGCAAGTGCGCTCACCTCTCAACCGTCAGTCATAATAATAATAATTAATAGCTTTAAAGTTATCATCAAGTTTTAGTCTCAAGCTGACAGATTATGAAATTTTTTCTTGGTGACAATCCTCAAGCTATTGGCAAAGAAATATAGTACTAAAATATCAAACCCTAGCCGGTTGGGTCTCTTTTAGGATTTGTTACTCAAGGACACTAGTGAAGTAAAATTAGAATGTTTTTTTATGTCACTCAAAGCCTAACAGGGTGTCTAACGACTGAGAAAACCTGAAACAGGAAATATATTTGTGAGTTTTTTGGTATACTTGAAAATGCGGGAGATTTGGGCTACACTCTTGAAAATTAAAATAAAATTTTGGAATTGTGAAACTTTGGTGAAATCATTATCCACATTAGTGTGTGGGACCTAAAAAACAAGAATGCGGTTGCAGCTGTTTTCCTTGTCATCCTTATAGATAGAGCGGCAACCATAGGGAACCATATGTGATCAGATATGAGTACGAAACAAATTTAAATTAATAATTTAGTTTAAACTTAACATGAAACGACCGGAATGACGAATAAATTTTTGACACGCATTAAGTTCTAATTTGCATATGCAATAAATAATAATAATAATAATAACTTATTAATTCCAAAAGACCAAAGAGGTATAGGAAAAGTCACCGGTACAAATGTACCATTTGAAGAAAATGATAGCTCAGTGTGTTAAGCTTTTCCTATTCCTAGTGATTTACGGTTCAAACTCCAAAGGGAGTGTCATTTATATATCAATGTATACGCTGAAGCTATGCAATCTTGGACTTTTTTCCCACCTTTTATTACAAGTGTCATTAATATAAGACTGAAAGTATCTTTATCCGCCAGTATTCGGAAGTAAGTTAAAAACATTTTCTTTTCAGGCAAAGCCAAAATTGGCACGTATACATATAGTGTTAATTTCAAAATGATAAACGGAATTTCCTTAATATTTTATAGCACATCGGTCAAAATAAACAATAAACCCAATATCCTTAAAATTTTAAACAGGTGGCTTGGAAATATATTTTATTTACAAGCAAAAAAAAATAAAAACATGCTTTTTAAGGATTTTGGATTTTTCCGTTTATTTTTGAAGCATTGTCTATGTTTGTGTCTTAGAGGAAGTTCCTAAAGCGGTGCAACAATGCAAAAAAGACAAAAGCAAATATAACACCAAAAATACCAAGAAAAGGTTAATGCATCTCAAAGAGTCTTAAAAATAAATTGTTGAATGTAAATGTGCTACTGTCGGAGACTCTTCCTCAAAGTATGTTACTTAATTTGTATTACAGGTCACCTTCAGGTGACATTGATAACTTTGTTAAAAATATATCTGATATTTTAGATCATCTATGTACAGCTTCGAGATATATAATATGAAAAAATTCTTGAATACTTTAGTAGTAATTTCACTGTACCAAATCAAAATAGTAATGTCAACTACCATATGATTAGAGAAAATGTAAATTCAATATTCTTACAACCCGCAACACGTAATGAAATATATAATGTAATTACTCAATTACCACCTAAATATTCTTGCAGGATAGACGATTCCATCATACATTCTTAAGAAAATAGCTGATCACATAAGTGATCCTATGACAGATATGATAAATGAGTGCTTGAGAACAGGTATTTTTCCGGATGACCTAAAAGTAGCAAAAGTAATGCCAATATACAAGAAAGGATGAAAATTAGATGCGAATAATTACATACCGTGTCACTTTTACCATCTCCGTCAAGTCTTTGAAAGGATAATATACAACCGATTAACACCATTTCTAAAACAAAATAATTTATTAGTAAAACAACAGTATGGTTTTAGAGCTGGAATGTCTACGGAATTCGCTATTTTCAATGCTATATCGAATGTTATCGAAGACATGGATGTTAGTCAGGGAAACAGTAGCCGGATTGTATTTTGACCTTTCAAAGGCTTTCGATAGCATTAGTCACTAGCTACTTCTAAGAAAATTGGAAGGTTACGGAATCAGAGGAGTTTGCCTTGAACTCATCAGATCATATCTGTCTGGACGCTTTCAGACTGTGTGTATAAATAACAATGGTTCTTATTACCACTCTAAACCAACAGAAATTATCCAATTGGTACCCCAGGGATCCATTCTTGGACCAATTTCTTTTGTACTTTATGTAAACGAGCTTGGTTCTAGTCTGAACATTGATTCAGTTTATCAATTTGCCGACGACACATCTGTGATAATCGCAGACCGTAATATACCCAAACTATCGTGAGGGCTATCACATGTAGCAGACAAGATGGTGAACTGGTGTAATGACAACTTAAACTAAATACAGCAAAAACGGGCTTAATATTTTTCAATAAACTCAGACAATAAAATCCAACTGAATCCCTTTATGTTAGACTACAAAATACATCCATAGAAAATTTAAATAGTATCAAGTTTTTAGGTGTTTTTATAGACATCAATCTAAGTTGGAACATACATATTGAGAAACTTAACTCAAGGCTCAGTTCAATTTGTGGGGTGATACGTTGTCTAAGAGACCAGGTTTCGATCGACAGTCTAAGAGTTTACTATTTTTCTTACGTGCAATCAATTATTCAATATGGAATTACGTTTTGGGGATCGTCACCTAACGCTGATAAAATATTCATAATTTAAAAAAGAATAATAAGGTGTATCATGAAAATTTGTTTAAGTACTTCTTGTAAGCCTTTTTTTTACTGAATTCGGAGTTTTAACTGTTCCTTCATTGTATTTTTTATCACTGGTAATGTTTGCTAAAAAAAAACTTGTTCTTTGAGAAAGGGCCATATTATGCAGCTATCAAGGCATATAGTTCACTACCAGTGCTTATCAGAGACATCGCACATATAAAAAAATTTAGAGCATCTGTTATAAATTACCTAGAAGATAAATGTTATTACTATTTTAATTGCTGGTGACAAAAAAGAGATGGTTGAGATTTCCTATCTCAGTAAGATAAGAATAGTTTTCACTAAAGTAATGGCACTCGTAATGGCAGTCCATTAGAGCATAGTGGCACATTGAATGGTCTAATCTGAAGTGTTTTGCTCATCTAGAATTTGTTTTTGTTACCAGACATGAAATGGACCGGAAATGAATAATTTTATGAAATTACATTTAAAAAAATGACAGCTCCATTGGGATTCAAAACTTAAATCATTAGGAATTCTAAAAGCTTAACCCAATGAGATATTTATATTTATCAGATAAGTAAATTAGAACTTAATGTGTATATGAGTAAATAAAAGAAATGCCTACTGGAAGTAGTTTATTATTCACATTTCCGACCATGGAAAGTTGGGCACACCAGCGGTTTTATGTTATTACTCAATTATTGATTTAAATTTATTTCTTACTGACATCTGATCACATAGGGTAGCCTACGATCGATGCTTGGACTATTATTGCCATTTATAAAATATTTCTGCAGCTTTCTTTTAGCTTTGCGGAGGAAGCCATGAAAGAACAGGCGAGTGCTGACATACAGGGCACGTTTATTTTAAGATTTAATATTGTGACAAAAAAATATGTGGGAGTTTCTTAAAAACCTACCAGAAACATATGGGGATTTTTAGGTTAGGATTCTCTGGACACCCTCCCTAATATCTACACATCTGATAATATAATTTTAAAAAACAAGTTCTAGGGCTTTATTATTTCAAAAAGTATAATAGACCATCTCGGTCACATAGTCCAGCCTTTACATTTGTCAATAATTTAAAATAAATACACTTTATAATTGCCAGCATCTAGCTTTATTATTATTCACATCCAAATTGTTAAATAACATGGTAAATAAAACGTTGCAAATATTGATTTGTTTTCCATTCAGTATTGCTCTGCATTATTTAAAGTGCGTTGCTTCCTTTCGGTTTAGTTTATTGTCAATTTATAGTTATCGAAATGTGACTTTACTGTATAATATTTTGGCACCTCTCAAGAGTTTCAGGCAACTGCTGCAGGGCATCGGCAGTATTCGTAATGGATGCCCTGCTTTCGGTTTTAAATGATTTTACCTTTTTTGCAGGGTTATTTGACGGTGTGCTCGGTATGTGCAGATGGCTATCATGCTGGTTGTCACCAACCAAGGATTACTGAAAAGGTTAGAAATGGCCAGAAGTGGCTCTGTGTAAATTGTCAAATGCCAGACGAGTTGAAGATAAATGAAATCCAGTCGAACATTGGAAACTCTTTTCATCAAAAAAGTAGTCTGCTTGGTAAGTACTGTAAACAAAGAATGTATGAGAAAGTTTGAGCTAGACACAATGACGTGTAACCAGTGACTGGGACTATAATATTTATTTATTTCTTATCATGTGGCTGTATAGAGTGCATATATGAACGTCATAAGAAAGTAAATACACAAAATAGGAATTACAAAGTACATAAGAAAAAAGAAAATTACAGATAAAAATCTTTAAAATATTCCAAAATACATATTTATACATTAAAACCTCAGTTTTCATCATTTATATCACAGATGATTAATTTATACATTTATAATCAAAATATTCATCAACAGAATAGAAGCTGTTTGTGACAAAGAACTTTTTTAGCTCATTCTTAAATTTATCTACCGATGTTGTCTTTTATTTCGATAGCCAATTTATTATATAATTTTATTCCCGCATAGTGAGGAGATGTTTCATATGTTGATCAATTATGATTATTCATTCTTAGCAACTTACATTGTGTGGTATCATGTGAGTGAATGTCTGCATTTACATTGAATTTATCAAGATTTTTTTTTAGTAAACATTAGTCATTAAAATATACACTATATTGTATATTTGTCTGGTCGATAGCAGCATGGGTTAAGGCACGAGGTGGCAATCGCGATTAATCACACGGCTGTCGTGCCACCGGATTCAAATCCTGACTCCGGCACTGGCACTGTCGGTGGAAATGGTTGTATGTCCGCGTTTTTTCAATGTTTAACCCCCTTCTGCACGAGCCTCTGGATTCTGGAATTGGGGGTTGTCTAATTTCTGTGGTATTTATTTATTTATTTATTGTCAAAATTTTGTTTTCCCTAAAGCAATCCTTACAAGTTTCTCTCTACGGCCTAGGATGAGTCTTTTTGCAGTATGAATACTCGGTGAATATTTTTCGCATTTCCTCAAACTAATGGTGTACGAGAGATGGGAGTAAGCTAACAAGTAGTATTTATTCGGCAGGCATTTTTTATTGAATACATTTTTTACTTGGCTTATGGCAAAGTATGCCGAGTTAACCTTTTTACATAAATAATCAATATGTCGTTCCCAACATAGATTCTCGTCTATTGCAGTTCCTAAGAATTTGGTACATGGTGAAAATTGTCCTGTGTGAAGTAGGGGAGCGGGACACCCCCAGAAAGTGGCTTAAAAATAGGAGTAAGTGACCACGCAGTTCTAATGGCTGAATTCAGTTGTTTTTCATGTTTTCGAAGTCGCTGAATACGAAGCTAATATTATTTTTGCAAAAAAATGGGACGTCTATGTATAAAACCGTATTTTTGTGAAAAATGAAAGAAAAAAAATTTCATACTTTTTCACATTCATCTCGCGAATCGCGATATCTCCGACAGTTTTAATTATTTCATTTTGAAATTTTAAGTATTTATTTCTTAAAGTATAACCTTAAAAATAAGACTTGTCCGAAATTCCCGCGACATTTATTTATTTTGCGACGAATTTTCAAATTTGCACTGCCAGGGTTTGCAAATTTTTACAAACCATCGCAAAAGTTGAGCGAGGAAGTTTCGAATTTTAAATAACTAATTATGCAACATTAAAATATAATACATCATGATGTTTTGTGGAAAGTTTCAGTATTTCATATTTAAATAAAAGAAAAGATATGCATGTTCAAAGTTCAGCGTCGAGTCCGAGCGCGCGCGCCTGCTGGGACATTGCTTCAACATTTTGAGAATGAACCTCAACTGTGGTGCGAATTTATACGATCCTAAAAAAAATCAAAAGCAATGCGTACTGGTGTTGACTCCTTGTGTTATAATTTAGCAATCGAAAAAAATCAAAATATCGCTAAACTTTCCCCATCTAAACCAGCTATTTTGAAGCACATTTTGCGAGCTCTTCGACAAGTAAATGAGAAGACGTGACAAAGTTTGGACGATCGATAGAAGGCGAAAAATTAAAGTTTGATTACTACGAAGGACCCACTGCAATAGAAATTTTACAACAAAATTTTGTTCTTGCAGTGGGAAAAATGCTTGCTCAAATGTGATTTGTCCTTGCGTTGTATTTCATCTGAAATGCTGTGATGTTTGTAGTTGTAAGGATTGTTGTAGTAATATTGATGAAATAAATGAATAATTTTAGCGATAAATAGTTTTCATTTGGATAAAATTCAATATTTATGCGCTCGATACATTTTATAAAAATATAAAAAATAATTTATACATATCTATGTGATTTATAATGTAAAATAATAAAAGCCAATCCCCTTCGAAGCAATCAGAGTGTGATGATCGCGCACGCTCGGATTCGACGCTGAAATTTAAACGAGCATATCTTTTTTTTATTTAAATATGAAAGGCTGAAACTTTCCACAAAACTTCATAATGTATTATATTTTTATGTTAGATAATTATTTATTTGAAATTCGAAACTTCCTCACTCAACTTTTGCGATGGTATCTAAAAATTTGCAGACCTGGCAGTGGCTACTTTGAAAATTTGTCACAAAATGAATAAATGACGAGGGAATTTCGGATAGGTCTCATTTTCAAGCTCATACTTTGAGGAATAAGTGCATCAAATTTCAAAATGAAACATTTGAAACTGACGGAGATATAGTGAGTTAAATGTGAAAAAGCATGAAAATTTTTTTTCTTTCATTTTTCAAACACATGATTTTATACAAGGACGCCCCATTTTTTTGCAAAACTAGCTTTAGATTCGTATTCAGTGACCTCGAAAACATAAGAAAAAACTTAATTCAGCCATTAGGACTGCCATGGTCACTATGGGCTCATTTTAGGGGTGCTTCCCGCTCGCCTAAAGGACATTATTCAGATGGTCAGGGGGTACCTTCTGTTTAGAAAAATGTAGGCATTCTGTTTTGTCACACCATTTCTTATAAATTGCAAAAATGATTGGGATTTTAGGTGTTAAGTTCCTCAGGATTTGGGGCTGATTAAAGCTAGTGGTTAGATTATAAGAATCATGTCCCATTCTGCACTTCTTCTCATGCAATCTATGTTGAGATCACCATCAAGAATAATAACTTGATTCTGTTTATTACTAGACGTTATTTTAAGTTGATATTTAGGAAAATTGTTTATTAAATTTATTTGCATAATTTGAGGGGTTTTCTATATAATTTAATAATTATCGTTAAATGTACCATATTAGTGTAATAATTTTTTTTCACTGATGCTAGAAGGCAAGCTGACATTTCTAACGATCCATGCCATGCTTCAACTGCTGTGGGAAAGATGTCTTATCGTATTCACATTGTTGATACATGTACTGAGACGATCTCTAGCAATAAATTATTTGCTACGACTTTTTTAACGAGAGTAGCCATAATTTTAGTTTTTTAGAAATATTTATTCACTCTATCAGAAAAAATCACTTTACTGTGTGTTTGTGTTAGTTCTTAAAAAATTATTTTACTAGAGCATTAGAATATTTAGCTACCATTAGGAAGACAAGAATACAAAAAATTATAGTTTAAAAAACTAAAAAACACGCTTTAATATCAAACCAAACTAAAAAGTAAAAAATAAGAATGAAGTGATTGACAAAAAAAACCATTTTATTGTAAAAAGCGTGGGGTGCTTGATATCAATTGTTATAAATATTTTATTGATAAAAGTAGAATTATAAAAATATAGTAAAAAGCACCCCACGCTTTTTACAATAAAATAATATTTTTTTGTCAATCATTTCATTCTTATTTTTTACTTTTTAGTTCGGTTTGCTATTAAAGCGTATTTTTTTAGTTTTTTTAAACTATAATTTTTTTTAGTCACCCTCTTGCCATTCATTCAATATATTGTATTGGGTGAATTTTAGAATTAGCATCATGAACACTGACACATATAGAAACCAGCTGAACCCGTCTACTTTTTGAAACCGCTGAGTATCCACTAGTAATACATAATTAATATTACATCATAATGTATGTATTAAAGTTGGAACTAGCATTTAATAAGGGCTTATACAGCGGCAAATACGTTATATTAATAACAGCGGCGCCTCCGGCAAAATATCGACAATAGATTAGTCACATTTTTTAAATTTTATTTTATCCTGATGATCCTGGCGAGGACATTAGGACAAAGTTGTCAAATTATTGTATTGTTATCAGTCCTTGATGAGTGTGCAAAGTTTCAGTTTATTCTGACGTTTTGAAGTGGGTGAGAATCACGTTCAAGGATTCCGTTTACAAACAAACAAACATACAGGTGAAGCTAATAAAAGCATGTTAAAAAAGTTTAATTGTGGTAAATAAAACTTTTACAATTATAAAGTTTTGTGTTGAATTACATCACCACAACACCGCCATTCGGCCTCAATCGGTCAACTTTTATTGCAACGAGTTCCTTCTATCCTGATGATTTTGTGCAATTGGTTCATTCGTTCTCATTGCAATATTAAAACTTTAAGAAAACACAATTAAATTAATCAACATAATTATTTTATTTCAAGGTGGTAAATAAAATAGTAAGTTTGATCAATTCAGTCACCCTTTCTAAAGTTTCATATTACAGGAGCCCATTTATTTTTTGTGACTATCTAATATATGTTTACAGTAAAGCTGCCCGTGCAACATAATTTGAGTCTCCGAAGATGCATAAACATGCAACATATGCATTATTATGAAATAGTTTAGATATTGCCATTTATTATGTGCGCATGTTTGTCAATCTACTGTCTGTTAATATGAATAGAACATGAGTGTTTAACCATATGCACTTTTTGCTACAACAATATATCATTTGACAAAAATAGTAAAGCTTATTTTCGGTGGCTATATACGATAAATATTTTATAAAGGATCTGGATTTACTTCCTGTGGATGATGATGAGGAAATTAAGAGCACGGGCAGGGATGAAGATATAGGTTGGCCTTGAACTTTGAATATTGTTTCTTCTCCTGGGCCATTGTTTTTTGTTGAATTTTTATTATCACTTTGAGTATTTTTGTGTGAATAATTTGTAGGGTACTTTATTTTTTCTTTAAGTAAACTACAGTTTTCACTAAGAATTTCGTATTTTGCTTCCATCTCATTAATTATCTGTCTTAGTAATATGTTTTCGATCTCTAATGGGTTTTTTGAACTATTTGATTGCACATCATAAGAATCGTTTTTAACTTCATGCCGAGAACTGGCGTTTTTTAAAGTCGTGGCTTGCACTAAACACGCCGGATGGAATGTTTTCTCACATTTTATACATTTAACAAAATTAACAACAGTTCTTTTACAATTTACATTTGATTTTAGCACTTGCACTCGCAACCGATTCATCATCGGCCGCCATTTTATATAATGTGAAGTAATAGTTGTTTGCGTTTGTATTAAAGAATATAATAAGTTACCAAATCACATAAAACATTCCAACATATCTATTAACCGTTTTTCAAATCTGTGTGTTAAATATATAAGGGTGTTACCTGTATAAAACGTATAAGGTGTGTATAAAAATCATGTAAGTGTATATTTGTATTTTGTTATTTATTGTATGTATTTTTATTATATTGTATTGTACAGTACTTTATTATATTCTACGTAAATGGCATTAAGGTTTTGCCACTTAATGATTCATATTCTCTGTTTGTTTGTTTTCCATCATGAATTTCATCTATTTTGTTATGTATCTACTGTATCTATACTATAATAAGCATTAGAATACTTTTAATAATATTGTGTGTGTGATTGTGCTCTTGCATTAAACTGTGTTTTATGTGGTTTTAAAGTGGTGATCTTTGTTGAAAATTATATCAATTGGATGCTAAATAATCAGTTGTCGATCTGCAAATGCAATTAAAGAACAAAGCAATTTATTAAACAAGTTATTAAATTATTTCATTTTAATTAATTTAAAAATAAACAGTGGTGCAAATAAAAGAATTAAATAAAAACTTCATATTAAAAACTCTGATAAGGTTTCAGACTTTTTAGTGAACAATAAAAACATAACATAAATTATCTGTAGTCAGGGAGTGAATCAGCCCAACTGTACTCTGTTAACTTATTTATTCTTCAACCATGCCTAACTGTGCCAAATGTAAACTCGACATTGAGGACAATGATTCCTACTTCGAATGTGACTCATGTAAGAGACCTATTCATGCTCAGTCCTGCTCAGAGCTAACATCCTCTGAGATAAAATGTATGCAACTAAAAAAAAGGGTCCTTCGCTTCTTATGCAATGACTGCAATAGTGGACTATTACAAATACCGTCAATAATTCAATCTATTAGAGAACTTAAATCTGAAATAGGCCTATTGAAGTCTTCAAAACCAGCAGAACCCTCTGAATCCCACCCGGCTCCATTCACCAACATAAACGAAATAATTGCAGAATTGAATGAGCGCGAACATCGTAAAAAGAATATAATGGTATTTGGACTGTCTGAGCACCAAAATAATACTCAAGCTGATAAGGATATCGGAATCGAGATAATAAAAGCCGCCATTCCCAATGCCTCTGACAATATTAAATTATTTAGAGTTGGAAAACCCAATGTAAATTCTACCAAACCAAGACCCATGAAAATTATCCTCACTTCCCCAGAGGAAGCGATCCAAGTTTTAAGAAATGTGAATGAGATAAAAAAAATTAAAAGTTTCGAGAATCTAATAATCACTAGCGACAAAACTCCAAATCAGACTCTTCATTACAAGCGTATCAAGGAAGAACTGTCCACAAGGACCAACGCAGGCGAAAAAAACCTAAAAATAAAATATTTTAATGGCGAGCCAAAAATTGTAAAAAACTAAATGCATTGTCCAACCAGATTTCACACGATCATATCAGCTGTTATTACCAAAATGTACGAGGACTAAACACTAAAATTCAAGAATTCTACACGTCTGTCGTATCCTCAGAATACCAACTAGTTGCCCTCACTGAGACATGGATTCAATCCAACGTTTATAGCCACGAACTCTTCAGTGATAATTATCTAATCTTTCGTAGTGATAGGAACTTAGAGGCCAACTCAGTTTCACGTGGAGGCGGAGTCCTACTAGGAGTCAGGAATGATTGTACCGCAGCTGCTATTGATTTATCACACTATCGTGATGATTTTTTTAGTATAGATATAGTTGGTTGTAAAATAATTTATAAACATAAGTTAATTTTTGTATTTGTTATATATATACCACCAAATACTAATATCAGTCAAATTCAAAATTTATATAATGCATTGGAAAGCTTGAATTGTCTATATGATAATAGATTACTTATTTTAGGAGACTTTAATGAACCGTATTTCAAAGATGTCAATGAGCTTGCCTTTGCACACAATCAAAATCTTATTAATCTGCATCAACTAATCAGCTTTTATGACTTAAAACAATTTAACACAATAGCCAATAACTCAGGTCGTCTTCTAGATTTAGTCTTGGCAAACAATGAATGCCACGTGCTTCACGACGATCTTCCATTTGTTTCAGAAGATGAACATCATCCAGCCCTAAATATAACATTCAAGTTTTCTAAATCAGAACCAACAATATCTTTCAACACTGATTCAATATACTTCAACTTCCGCAAAGCCAACTTCCCCTTATTATATACTCACCTGGAAATCGTAGATTGGTCTTTTCTAGATAACCAAACAGATGTCAATTTAGCCATTGAAGAATTTCAAGCAACTCTTCACTCAGTGTTTGAGTTGTATGTACCTCTCACTCAGAACTATGTAAAAAAATATCCACCATGGTTTACAAAGGAAATCATTAGTGAAATCAAACAGAAAAACAGAATTTTTAAAAAGCTGAAAATCACAAATTCGGAAGAATACAAACAACAGTTCAGTGTGTTAAGAAAATCCATTAAAGCCAAAATCAAAATTGCATATAGCCATTATATAAATAAAACTGAAAACTCTATTAATTCTGATCCCAAACGCTTCTGGTCCTTTATACATAATAAGAAAGGTACTTCTAGCATTCCTGGGCTTCTATATTATGACGATATTGAATATAACAATCCACCTTCAATTGTAAATGCTTTTGCCGACTTCTTTCAAAGTAATTACAATCCAAGTGACCCTGACAATTTCAACGTGAATGCCCCCTCAACATCTACAAGTTATCCTCAAATATCTGTTAAATCGCTAAGCGAAATAGAAATTATAAATGCCCTTAAACAGCTCAAACCAAAGCTTACGTGCGGATACGATAATGTCCCCAGTTTCCTCATTAAAGACTGTGCACATGTTCTAGCTAGCCCGCTGCAGAAAATCTTTAATCTCTCACTTAACACCAATACTTTCCCGACTGCATGGAAAATGTCAAAAATTTGTCCTATCTTCAAATCTGGTGCCATTAACAATATCTCTAATTATCGCCCGATCACCCTACTTTCCAACTTTGCCAAAGCTTTTGAAATGTCCATCTATAACAGAATATTTCCTAACGTTAAAAATATAATACGGACAGAGCAGCACGGATTTATGAGCAAGAGATCAACTACTACAAATTTAATGTGCTTTTCGCAATTGGTGAGCGACTCTATAGACAACCAACTTCAAACTGATGCAATCTATACAGACTTTTCTAAAGCGTTCGATAGGATAGACCATTCGATTCTGTTAACTAAACTAAACGACTTTGGCTTTGACATCAACCTAACAGCTTTTTTTCAATCCTATTTAAGTGATCGCCCTCAATATGTTGAATACAGAGGTCACAAATCATTTCAGTTCACTGCTACTAGCGGTGCACCGCAAGGAAGTAATCTGGCACCCCTACTTTTCTCCGTTTTTATAAACGATATAGGTGATCATATCAAGAGCAACATACTTCTGTTTGCAGATGATTTAAAAATATTCAAAATAATCAAAACTCCAAATGACTGCAAACTACTACAGAAGGATGTGGACTCGTTAAATGTGTGGTGCCTTTCCAACAAGTTACCCTTGAATATACAAAAATGTAAATATATAACCTATACCTTAAAAAATAATTTTATCCAGTTCAACTACTCAATAAATAATATTCCTCTACACCGGGAACACAAAATCAAAGACCTTGGAATTGAGTTCGACCAAAAACTCAATTTCTCACCTCACATTAACAGAATCGTATCATCGGCCACCCGAATGCTTGGTTTTATATTCAGAAGTTGTAAAGATTTTAAAAATAAGGATTGCTACATGAACTTATACACGGCCTATGTTCGATCACAACTTGAGTACTGTTCTTTAATATGGTCACCCTATTATAATACATACATCCAACAACTTGAGTCAGTTCAACGTATCTTTATGAAGTATATGGCATTTAAGCTAGACGGTATCTATCCCGCACAAGGTATTGACAATAATATTCTGCTATCAAGATTTTCACTTCTGTCGCTTGAAAACCGCAGAAAATACTACTCAGCTATATTTGTGTACAAGTTAACTAACAACCTATTAGACTGCCCTGAGTTATTGTCTCAGCTAAACTTTCATGTACCTCGTATTCACAGTAGAGATGAGAAATATTTTTATCTCTGTACTCCCAGAACAAATTTAATGACTAAATCACCAGTATATTCCATCTGCAACATTCTAAACCAACATTGTAGTTGCGCAGACATCTATTGGCACTCACTTGGCATCTTTAAGAAACTGATTAAAAATCAATTAGAATCTCTATAGTTGTATTCCTCTCTGTTTTTCACTAACTTTGTAAATGTCACTTTGAACCTTTTATATATTTATATTTATACTTTACTTTAACTTACTTTGCTCACATTATATCTCTATGTTATCTTGTCCTGTAATTGGGTATCCAACCTGTTTGGACAATAAAGGATTTATTTATTTATTAGCTAAATAAACAAATTATTAGATACTCCGGTGATTCCAGACATCCCTGGGCTATAAGAGCTGAGCTGGAATAGCGTTCAAAGTATAATGTGTTAGTAATAATTGTTATTGTAAGTACTCCGGTGATTCCAAACGTCCTGGATCACAAGTGCTGAGCTGGAATAGCTTTCGAAGTACAATGTGCAGTAATAATTGTCATAAGAATTCTGGTGATTCCAGATGTTCCTGGCTACAAGAACAATTACTGAACTTCATAGAAACCAATAATATCCTGACAAAACATCAGGCTGGCTTTAGGAAAAGTAACTCCTGTGAAACGACACTTCAGTCAGTGCTAGTAAAGTGGAAAACTGCAATAAACGATAAACAATATGTGGGTCTGGTGTTCCTTGACTTTCGACATGCATTCGAGACAATTGATAGAGAGGTTTTGCTGAAAAACTAGAAAAAATAGGTTTAAGGGGAACAGTGTCACAGTGGTTTTGGTTTCGATCTTACTTGACTAATAGGAAATAAGCAGTAAAGTGCGGCAATATCACATCAAGTTCGCAAGAGGTGCAATATGGAGTACCACAAGGCTCGGTTTTGGGCCCTATATTGTTTCTTTTGTATATAAATGATATAGTTAATGTAGTGCAGGAATGCCAAATTCAAATGTTTGCTGATGATATTCTGTTGTACTGTGTTGGAGTTGGGGATGACATTAATATTATTAATGGTATACTAAATAATGAATCGGAAAATGTTTATGATTAGGAGAAAATATCATAAACTTAAATTTAGAGAAAACTAAATGTATGGTGCTCCAAAATAAATGCTGTGATAGCCAATCATTAAATATTGTCATAAATAATCATGCAGTTGAGAATGTCACCGAATTTAAATATCTAGGCGTACATCATTGACACAATCTTGAGCTTTTCTCAATCCTGTCAGTATGTAGTTAAAAAAGTATCGAAAAAGGTATCTTTTCTTTCTCAAATGTGTAAATCTTGAGGTACATGGACAAAACTATTAGTGTATAAAACTATTATCACACCACATTTTGCTTGTTGCCCGACGATTATGTATATGTTTAGTAATAATGAATTTCATACTCTTCAGGTGATCCAAAATGAAGCGTTAAGATGTATTTTAAGTTGTGATAGGTACACTCGTGTTAGTTGAATGTTGGGAAGTTTAAAAGTATTATCTGTGAAACAGTCTGTAATGTTGAATGTGTTTATTTTTATTTATAAATTATTGAACAATATGCTTCCCAAACATCTGTTGGAATTTTGTACATCTGTTTTTAATATCCATAACTACAATACTAGGGGTCATCAAAACTTCTACATACAAAGAACAAACACGTTATATGGAGAAAATCAGTTATTTAATAAGGGTTTAAAAATGTATAATGAGATTCCATATAATATAAAAAATAGTGCAAACCTTAATATTTTTAAACAAAAAAGTATAAGGCTATGTTAAAGAAAAATGGCCCACGTAATCCATGTGAAATGACCTAAGTGTTATGGTCTATATTTGTGTGATTGTAACAGGTTAGTCTTTTTATTTGTAATAGTTAAGTTTTACATAATCTCGTATACTTTTGTGATGTGGTTGATTATATTTGTATCTTTTTTTAGCTTGAGCTAATAAATAATAATTATTATTATTATAGTACAATGTGCAGTAATGATTGTTGTCGTAAGTACTCCGGTGATTCCAGACGTCCCTAGTTTAGAGAAATCAGAGGGCTCAAGCTAAACCTCAGTCAAGCGCGCATAAATAATTTCTGCCCTCTGCAGCGCGTTTCCTGGCTTTTTATTCAGTTCCTCCAGTACATCAGTTCCTAGTCACAAGTCTAGTTTTCCCATATATCCCTGTCGTGGTATAGTGACTTCATGCTAACTTGCATCTTCGATACATGGGGCTGGCGTCGGCCCGCCCTGCACTGTCTCTGTTCGATACGTATCCATAATCTCCTTTTCACTTGTTTCCCTAGCTTGTGTACAGCCTTCCACACATCCCGAACTTTGCTAATGGGGTTTTTGTGTTTTTAAAATTTCCAAGTATTAAATAAGAAATGATAACTCTGTTTACAAGAGATCTTTAAATTGCCACTTGACATTCGTCTAACATTCTACCCCAATATTTTAAAACGTGTAGGTGCCCTAAAGATTGTAATTATGTATTGAATTTATTTTACTGGTATAATGCTATGATAATTTTTAATTAATGTTGTTGTAAAGCAATGTTTCCCTGACTTTAAAAACAAACATAAGAATTATTTTTTAATATTAGCTACCCTGGTGGGGACGTTTCGATAAAATATATTAAATTTTTTTATACCAAGATTATATTGGATACGATTTTAAGATCAAACTATTAAAAAGTAAATAGATAAATTATGCATTTTCCGTAAAATAATAACATAGTATATTGTTTTTAGAAAATAATGATGTCAGCCCGTCTAATTCTGGTAATTCATCGCCATCCAACTACAATTCTCCACCTCTATCTCCTACTCCACCACATTTGAGCCCTCAGACTACACAGCGGGGAGAATCTCCTGAAGGAAGTCAGTCAGATTCTCTGAGTAATAAGGACTTCGACTTGGATGATAATATAGATCCTTCTATACCAGATGCCACACACTGGACCGCAGATGAGGTCTTTCAGTATTTTGTGCGGTATTTTCCTGAAGAGGCTAAAATATTTAAAGAACAGGTAAGTTTCATGATATTTTGAAGTTATTGGTTATTTTTATTTATTCATGATTTTTTTGGCGAGATTTGAATTGAGGTGTATACAGTATGTCCCAAATTCGATCCCCACCATTGGGATATTAGAAACTATAAGTGATAGAGAGGCAGTTAAATTAGAAAAGTTGTGGCAATTTTCATGGTGGCAATTTTCATGCTGATGTTGAATCCGTCGAGAAATCAGGGCTAATTGCGAATATTGCAATCGTCTTCGAGTTAGTAGTTGAATGGGTGACCATTCCAACGAAGACCGCGTCCTCGCCTCACGTCTTCCAGCGGCTTGTATATCAGTGTATACGTGGAAGCTATACAACCTTAGGCAATTGTTGTATAGGGGATATACCATCCTTCGGAGGGGATGTAACCTTCGGTCCCTTGTCTATTAAATGTTAGGCAGTAAAAGATCCCTACTCTTCTTAAGGGAAGAGGATCGGATTGGGGGTAGCTCATTTACAGGCGTCGGTGTTAGACTTCAGTAGCGGAAATAGGCTGACGTTAAATAAATGTATAAAAAAAAACTTCAGTAACTATTGACTTTTGTGAAAAATTGTGTAAGATATTTCTTCCTTAGAATTTAAGTTTCTATCGATTCCAATAGTTATTTATTTTTTTGATGTGCCATCTCTAAAAAAAGTATGGAACTCACCCCCTAGAAAAAAGCAAACTTTGGATAGGGTAGTGAAGTTTCTGAGACTCATTTGCTACCAATTATAAGAAAAAATGTAAATCCATTCTGTCTTTCATTTTTTCGAAATATCGCATGTTTTGAATACCAAGATTATTACTTATAGTAGAGGAAGTGAATGCATTTAGGTCTTAATCGTTTCGATCAGTGTAAAAACCTTTTGCATTATGTTAAGCTTCGGCAACATATGAAATGTATACCTCAAACTCAATAACTCGCAATGTTTTCAACGAAATCAGCTAAAATTCATATAATGGGGATTTTTAGGGTCGCTGATTGCGAATCCGAAGTGAAAATAGGAAAATTCAAAATGGCGGACTTTAAGAATTAATTCCTGATTAGAAAGGGTCAGGCATAGGGGGTTTTCCATGGAGGAGAAGCGAAAAGGTTAAATAATGTGGTTATCAAAATGGTGTATTCTTATGCAAAATGCATTCTAAACACTTTTCCTCTATATATTTTTCATAGAATCAATAGAATTTTCACTATGGATTCATAATCATCAGTGATCCCAAAAACCCCAATGATATGAATTTTAGCCAATCTCGTTGAAAACTTTGCGAGTTATTGAATTGGGGGTGTAAAATGGGGGCTGCAACCCCCTCAGGGTGAGTGCACTAATTTTCAAAGGTATACATTTCATATGTTGCCGAAACTTAACATAATTGATTAAGAACTTACACCCTTTTTTGCATTCATTTCCTCTACTTGGAAATCATGTTTTATTCCTTTATATCATGAGGAGGTGGCTGTGCAATAAATATGTGCTGTATAAAAACCAAAATATTCATCTATAAATTAATGTCTATTATTTTCAGGAAATCGATGGACGTTCTTTACTGCTGCTTAAGAGAACAGATGTTTTAACTAATCTAAATTTAAAGCTGGGACCAGCCTTGAAAATATATAAGCACGTAGTAAAGCTTCAAGTTCGGAGGGATGATCCAAGACTATATTGGTTGTAGAAATTGTTATTTATTTGTACAAATATTTATTTGTTATTTGTTTTATAAATTCAAAGTACTTGCATCAAACGTGATAATTTGATAATGGTAATAATAAATTTTGTTTTAAATTATGTTTATTGAGCTAATAATGAGAACTATGTAAATTAACTCTCTTTTTTTTGTATCATACTTGAGATCATGTATAATTATATAGATCAGACTTAATTAATTTTGTTTTATTTTATGTGATCACACGTTCTCTGACCAAAAATAAGAAATCAGAAATTTACACGACATTTAAGATTAATGATAACAAACTTTGGTAAGGAAATCCTTTTCCAAAAACATCTAAAATTTTATAGAATAAAATGTCCTAAAATGTTTCGTTTTTAAGTGGACAACAGAATGACAAACAATAACATTTTTAAATCTGTTTTATGATCGCCACTTTTAAATAATAAATCAACTATAACTAATTTAACAATATTTACTCAATTTATATGTGAAGTCTTGGATATGCAGGTGCAGGTGGATGTAATATACACTGATTTCATAAGATTGATCACAGTGTTTTATTAAATAAACTGCCTAGTTTGGCCTAAATATTTCTTATTCCTTACTTAAAATAAAGAAAGCAGTATGTTTCATACGATGGCTATAACTCCCATACTCCCACACTCTCATATACATAGCAACATCCCAAAAAGAGAAACTGGAGTTCTTTTAAGAAAATTTTTAATGTCAGGCATAATTTTATAAGGAGGGGAATACTTAACGTAATCCGACATTAAAACTGTAGAATGGTTGATGTTTATAAAAATTTTAACCATGCCAGTTGTTCTATTGCCAAGCAAGGACCAATGTGAAGGCGTGAGCATATTCCTTGCTGGGAAAGGATGATGACAGGATTGTTAATTAGGGAGTAACAGGTTTAAAACGGAAATAAATAAATAGACTTTACAACTTAAAAATAAATAACTGTTGTAACAGCATAAATAAACGTTCTTGTTAAAATAATATAATAAAAAACAAAACTTACCAACAATAATTTTCCACAATAAATAATTCATAATATCACAATCACTACATGACACTATCACAGATTATCACTCACTCACCACTATTACATTATACTTCTTTCTTACTAAGAAAATTAAGAAAAATGATCTCTGAAAATCCAAATCAACTCGACCCAGTTCATAAATCTGAGCATGGACATTCTCAACCTAGTCTAAGCGAAGGCAGTGACACTAGAAAAAATTCCAAAGATATAATTCAGATTCCGTGCAAGTTAGAAATAGAGCCAAATCCTGCAAAATATTCAGGTGACGTAGACATAAGATATTACATAAATAAAAAAACTAGCCTTACTGATATGGAAAATTTTAACATTTTACAAAATGCATTTGTTCCGTCCGCAGAGTGTAATTTTCCATATTCGGTTGTAAATACTAAAAAGATGTAAAACGTTTTCTATCTAAAAGACATTTTAACATTTTGTTTAATTTCTTATGTTAAATGACAATAAAATTTTGAGATTTATTTTCAAATACTTATAATTTAAAATCTATCTTTATAATTTTTCGTATTCCCCCCCTCCCCCACAAGAAAAATTTATTTACGCCTCTGATTCCGCTGAAGCACCATTGTATGTCATATACAGATTCGGAAGTTGTAGTTCGATATATGTAAACGTGTAACAGCGCAGGTAAACCATGCCTTGTCGTGAATCAACGCAGGGATTGGGTACATGTTCTGCGCCAAGAGGTATTAATTTAGATGCTATTCGTCAATCCATATCTGTTTACTTTTGTAAGGGGAGATTACCTGCGCCAAAAAAAAACCCGACTTTTTCCCTGAAGTTAATAGTTTTAGAGTAAAAAATTCTTAAATGGCTAAAATGACGCTAATTACCAAAAGTTTTGACAAGCTGTATCTCAAAAACAGCCCATAGGATCGAGTTGTGGCAATTATGAATTTTAATCACCATGACTAGAACTACAAAATAGAAGAGTTTCAGCCGATTCCGCCGAAGCTCAATTTTCATGAGGTTTGTTCCGGGATCCTTTTCATGGCGAGTTTCTGGCGTTCCGTATTTTCGAGTAAATATGGCTACTTTCTACTAAGTAATAAATGTTTTCGGTGGAAATATAAGTATTTTTTAGAATCCTTATTAGGTGTCTAAAAAGCTTTGTTAATACAATCGCCTATTAAATCATTTTAATATATTTCACTAATATTTCCTATCAGATTGATGACATCAACAAAATTATTTAATAAGTTATTTAACGAACATATTACTTATTAAACATAATATTTTTAGTCGCAAACTCCTCTATAAAATCCTTATTTTAATGTTAGTGATAAATGTGATAATAAAATTGAATATTACAACAACAACTCGAAAAACCCATTTTTATCATTTAATTTTTCGCTTACTTCTGTTGATGAAGTAAATAAAATTTTACACAATATTAAAACAAATGCGATAGGTATCGATGGCATTTCGTCCTCTATGCTTAAATATTGCAGTCCTTTTATAGATCAATATATAACACATATTATAAATTGTTGCATTGAGGTAAAATATTTTCCTCAGTTATGGAAAGTTGCAGTAGGTAAACCATTACCAAAAAATCATGACCCCTCCTCATTTTCTGATCTTAGAGTTATTAGTGTTTTACCGGCCATGTCCAAAATTTTTGAGAAAATTTTATTTTACCAAATATATGAGTATTTCACACTTAATAATTTTTTGCCAGATTCGCAATGTGGCTTTAGAAAAGGATATAGTACCAGCACCGCCTTAGCTGTTGTTACCAATGACATATTTGAGGCTTTTGATAAAGGGTTGGTTAGTGTGCTGGTGTTACTTGATTTCTCTAAAGCGTTTGACACCATTAACCATAAGCTTATATGTGCAAAAATGAAATTCTATGGTTTTGAACAATCTGCTGTTGAACTTATATCTTCTTACTTAAATGGGCGCACGCAAAAAATATTAATTAATAATGCTTCTTCTCCAAGTTTAGATATATTGTCAGGTGTTCCTCAAGGGTCAATTTTGGGTCCCTTGTTGTTTATTATTTACACATCTGAAATTCTTTGTTCTGTCTCAAATATTCGGATACAAGCCTATGCAGATGACACCGTGCTTTATTCTCATTTTAGTATTGAAAATACGGTAGAGGCGGGTGATATCATAAATCGTGAACTTAATAAAATTATGAGTTTGTCAGTCGAACATGATTTAAATTTAAACTCTTCTAAATCTAAGTTAATGTTATTTGGTAGCATGAATAAGGTTAACGTTGTTAAAGCTAGCCTTGATATTAAAATAAATGGTACAACTCTGCAGGTTGTTGACGAAGCGAAATGTCTTGGAGTTATTTTTGATTCTAACCTGAGATTTAAGAGTCACGTAAAAAAATTGATGCGAAAGGCATATTCTTCTTTGAAGCTAATATTTTCAAATCGTCACATTTTAAATTTCAATCTAAGAAAAATGTTATGTGAGTCACTTGTATTATCCCATTTTAATTACTGTGATTTTGTTTTTGGCTTTTGTCTTGATCAATATGACAAAAATCGCATTCAAAAAGTTCAGAATACTTGTTGTCGCACTATATTTGGATTAAGAAAATCTGATCATATTTCTCATAAAATTAAGGAATGTAAATGGCTTAATATGAATAATCGTAGATTATTCTCTCTACGCCGGAAGAGCTTCAAGAATTTTTAGATGTGTATGCCCAGAGCTATGATTCCTTAGGACTTAAAATCAACATTGGAAAGACTAAGATTATGTCAACTCCTCATCAAGTGAACCAAATAGACATTACACTTAACGGAAATTCTCTTGAAGTGGTGGATCAGTTCAATTACTTAGGCAACGTTGTTAATGACAAAGCAAACATGGACAGCGAGATTCGCAATAGAATTAACGCTGCATCTAGAGCACTCTGGGGACTTAGAGAGAGAGTATTTGACAACCACGACCTTGCTTTGTCAACGAAAATGGCTGTCTACAGAGCAGTTGTCATTCCAACACTGCTATATGGATGTGAAAGCTGGGTCACTTACCGTCGTCATGTGAAAGAATTAGAACGTTTTCAGCAAAGACATCTCAGAAGTATGATGAAAATCCGTTGGTTCCATCACATATCAAACGTGGAAGTACTCAGGAGAGCAAACAGCCTTGCAATTGAGGTGCTTATTTCAAGAGCACGCCTAAGATGGGCAGGTCACGTTCATCGTATGCATGATAACCGCCTTCCTAAATGCACACTTTATGGTGAATTGCTAAGCGGTAGAAGAAGGCGTGGCGGTCAACTAAAGAGGTTCAAAGACGCTCTCCATGAAAATCTAAAATCCTGCGGTATTGCAGACGAGCAATGGGAACAACTTGCAGCGGACAGAACCGAATGGCGAGGGGTTGTGGCCAGCTATCAAGGAAATGTTGCTGCAAGAAGGCCGAATCCAAGACCTAACCAGGTCTATGTTTGTCCTGACTGCGGTCGACATGTGCTCTCCCGAATTGGCCTCTATAGCCATAGTCGTGTGCACCGTAGATGAATGGGAATTACAATAAACTACACCTGTTACTTGTTTTTTATTGTACACAATTTATCGACTGTAACATTTTCATACTCGGACTCGAGTAACGGCTAATAATAATAATAATAATAATAATCGTAGAATTCATCATCTAAGTAATTTTGTGCATAAAACATTGATATCTCCGAACTCTTCCTCCTTTCTAAAAAATAAATTTCATACTCGATCCTCTATCCACACAAGAAATATAAGATTCAAAAACAAGTTCACAATGCCACATCACCAGACAGCCATATTTAGTAGAAGTTTTATCTTTAATGCTATTTCAGTTTACAATCAAATTCCAGAACAAATTAAAGTTTTTAATATAAATAAATTCAAATACAAATATAAAAGTTACCTATTAGGCAAGCAATAGTTCTAAATTATTTTGGCTTTTACTTACTCCGTGTCCAAGTACGTATGCCCAGCTATTATTAATTGCATTGTTTACGTTTACTTTTTACCATTGGTCATATTCTCTTTAACTTGTTATTTTTCTGGTTTAAATTAACGAATTGTGAATGTGCCTCATTGTGGTTGAGTATGAGTAGCTCTCAGCTAGACTTCGCCATAATGGGTATCATTACTTTTCTGCACTATTTTTCCTTTCCTTGTAATTTTTATTTTCTGTGTTTTCTACCTTGTAAACTGTTTACCACAATAAAGTCGATTTATTATTATTATTATTATTATAAGGAACGTAACCAGACTGCAACCAACAACAGCTACTCTCCGGGCTATGTGCCCCGCCGAGCGCTGAATTACAAGTTACAAGTCTGGCGCGTTAAGTGTAATAATTGCATATTACCATCAAAACGCTAATGCTTTGATTGCAACAAACGCCAGCCGAAAGACTGATTCTACTTAAAGGAGCTCTCTTGCCAGCCGTCACACACCACCTGCAGACTGCAGTTTCGAGCTGGTGGCTCTCGTCAGTGCAAGGTAGGCATGTGACGACCGGCACGAGGATCCTTTGACTATTTGGTACATCCTGGTATTTTTACAATAGCGACATGTAAAATAGTCAGCAGGCATGTCGCCAGACTTGTAACTTGTAATTCAGCGCTCGGCGGGGCACATAGCCAGGAGAGTGCTGTTGGTTGCAGTCTGGTTATGTTCCTTATAGTAAAATAAGGATTTTATAGAGGAGTTTGTGACTAAAAATATTATGTTTAATATTCCGCCCTCTAAAAGCACATTTGAACTATATTACTTATTAGGTCACAAATATCCCCTTATTTACATTACCAAATTGTTTCAAATAGGTCACCTACTCCCCCTATTAGGTGACAATAGTTACTAAAATATTTGTCATAACCGATTATAGGGTAATTTCACTAACAATTTACATGTACCTAATAGGGAATATAGCAACTTGACGAATTAAATTTTAACATTACCTAATTTCGACCTGCCTTAGTGGATTTTTCTTTAGCTGAAGCCATCGACATCTAAATTGTTAGCTGGGATTCTATTAAAAGATGTTACATTTATTTCCCTCATTTCTTCCACAGTTTCTCTCAAATAATACTTTTCATATTATCTCAGAAGAAAGACTTAACCTACCTATAAATAAGGTCTGGATGTCTGGACTGTTCATGGTCTTTACCTTCTTTATTAATGTATGCAGGTAGTAAATTTATGTCTAAGTAATAGTTGATGTTGCAGTCAAGTGTGCTAAAGCTCATGCTGAAACCACGTTCACTGATTGAGGGCAAGTTGTGTACCTTCCAGTACTTCTTGCAGAATTGTAAGTACACCCTGCATTTACGCATGGTGGTAGAAAATGAGATTTCAATAAGACTGTACTACTACTATGTCTCATGCTTTCAGATGGACTTTAACAGGATAGTATTGCTCACCAATATGATATGTAGTATTAGAAATAAGTTACTATTGGGAAACAAATACTGGTTGGTTAGGAAAAAAATCTTAATGCCATAACAGCTGTTTATGCAGGTAGTGAGGAAATGAAAGTCATTATTATCAAATGTCAAATTTACAGAACTGCGCCACACGTCCTGTGATACATTTTTGTGTACAGTATTTTTCTACAATTATTAATAAAACACATAATTGATCTTTCAAAAAATGACAGATTATCTAATTATTCTTTCTTCATTTATCAATATGAAACATTACAAATTAATTATAAAATCATTAGTACTCCAACAACCAGTAAAATATGTGGGTTTTTTCAAACATTTTCACACAAGTGCGAAAATGTAATTTAATAGTTCAGTTGCACTAGTATGAAAAAGTAAGTAATTTCCAAACTAATATGACAATCGAAAATGTAGCTTTTAAAAATTGTCGTTGAAAAAAATTGTTACATAAATATTATCGTTAGAACATGTCACTGTGTCATTAATATAGTGGTAGTCAATGTTCTGTAAAATGTATAATACCTTTTTGTGAGAACAATTCTTGTAAATTATTATATCCAATTTAATTTTTGAAAAACATGTTTAAAATATGTATAATCTTTAATATTTCTGATTTTCACTGGAGCCTTGATTCAGAACAGAGTGTAATTATAATGGAATGTTTTCGTATATATTTCATTATGTACAATTAATAATTTCCTAAGTAAACTATTCGAAAATTTTATAACATCATGATATTTTCTGCTACAGCTAAATTAAATAAAAAGTTTTCTAAAGATGGACTATATTTTTTAGCCTTTAGCTCAGTAATGGACACCATCTTTTTATTTTCCATTTGACAAGTAGCCAAGGCTTTCAATTGCTCCAGAATATGACTTGTTTTCACATTTATTTCTTCAATGATTCTTGAGTCACTTAAATCACTTTGTGGTGACTGCACCAGAAAATGTGCCATGTCCCTGTGAATTCTTGTCATTGCAAAACAATCTGAAAAATTGAAACAGTTTTTATTATGAACTACATTTCTTTAGAAAATCAAAAGTGAAGTTTTAAAGTAGGCATATCCAAGAGAGAGAGATCCGATAAGGGAATATTTATTATTTTTGGCCATAATTTTTTTTTATTACATATATTGATATTACGTATATTGAAGTAGTACTATGACAGGTGTAGTGATATGAATTTTCACTAAATAATTTCAAGTTGTTTGCAAAATAGTTAGATTTTATTTTAAAAATTGTCAATCTTCGTATTTCCTAAATTTAAACCTAACTATTTCGCATATGTTTGAAATTATTGAGTGAAAATTTATAACACTATTCTTGTTATAGTTCTACTTAGGTAGTCTTATAGTTTATTTGCAATATGTTTAGAATAAGAAGTTATGCTCAAAAACAATAAACATTTCCCTATCGGATCTCTCTCTTGGATATGGCAACCTTAAGGCGGATTTTTTTATATATAAGGATCATATTTATGGGACAAATGAATAGAGAATATTATGTCCACTGTCCATAAGTAGAATGATTACTTGTGAATGGGTACCTATAACATTCATAGAACATACATAAAAATTAAAAAGAGAATCCAAACTCTCTCAATAACTTGCTCTGAAAGCATATGAAATACTTTCCAAAATATCCCGAAAAGCATTGTTTTAGTTAGAATTATATTTGACAAATATGTTATATATCTGCTCTTATGAACACATTTGAACATAGCGGTGGTTAAACAAATGTTTACCTGTATATCTATCAACAAACACCTACTATAGGTTCGGGCTTAATTCTCAGTTGAAAAACTAATATTATTTTCAGTAGAAAAATTAAAACCAGTATTCAGAAACATTGGTGTCTGTCATCGAGTATTTAGTTCTCTTTTTACAAGCTACACTCTACCTACAGCATATAGGAACAGGGATGTTACAGTTCATGTAATGTGGCATAGTAAGTATTGAAATGGTAGATTTTATTATACTTATGTAATTGTCAACTATAAAAGAATTTATAAAAGAGCAGACTTACCTTTCGCTTCTTTGGAAATTGTTAAATTACGAGTAATTAAATTTACATGCAGGTCATAATATTTTTCATTACTTAATAGGTTCTTATCTGTAGTACCAGCCAAATAAAATGAGTTACCCTAAAAGAATATCAGTTTTTAGTGAATTATATATTGTTTCAAGAAAATCATATCACCCAGAAATAATAGGTAATGCTATATATGTTCTTATGAAGTTTTGTATAGATAATGATCCATAGCAAAGCTATTTTTTTTTAAATATTGGTAGTACCTGGTAGTAAAACAAAACGTGTGTATGAAATATGAAAATATGTGTTATAAAACAAGTACAAACAAATCAAAGCAAAGGAAAAGGAAGAAAGGAAAAAATCGATCTGACACAACTGGGATATACTTTCCCATTTAAAAATGGGTCCAACTACCTGGTACTGGCATTCAAAAATAATTATAAATATATTTTGCTGTTATCATTACATTTTAAATCTGTGTACCAAATTTTATCAAAACCGTTAAGAGCCGTTTTAGAGAAAGAAAATATTTTATTTTTATTTAATCCACACAAACTAGTTCTTCAGTATGTTTTGAGATCATCACAAAATCACATATTAAAAGGGCGGGTAAGTTTGTATTATATCTTCAGACAAGCTCAGAAAATCAGGATTAAATTTTGTTACAAGTAAGTCAGTTAATCTCTAAATTTTCCTTTGCTTGTCCTCGATATAATTACAAATATATAACATTGTAGACGTTTAGAGTAAGTGGTAGCAGTTTTCCAATTTTGTATAAATCTAGCCGGAAACCAGCATAGGGTTTTATCAGAGTTGTTTAATTGCTGCGATATTGTGAATTTTTCTGTTGTTCTGTTCAATCGATCCTTGATGGTGTCTGACTCCTTTCTCGCTTTGTATCTTGTTTTGTACTGAGGCCGCTTGCAGTTTAAAGATGACCTATGTGTTATGCAGGATGCATGGTTCAGCTTCTAGTACTACTGCAGGCCTAAACGTTTTTTTGTTTAAATCAGAGCTTGGCTTTTTAACGGCTGGTTCGTGTTTGAATACTTTGGAAAAGTTTTTATTGAAAAGAACTTTATCTATCTCTAGTGAATCTGCAACTTTCTTGCACTCGGGGTCAAGTGAGAACTTATTTTCCATATATATTGGTAGGGCATTATATATTTCCAAACTACTAACGAGCCTTAGCTAAAATTTTTGCTCATCTCCTGGGAGCAACTTACTCAGCAGCAGCAGCTGGCCTACGTGTTGCTGAAAGGACATTATAAATTTATTGTGTTTCGGGCTGACTTTGGTTAAGCATGGTGAATTTCTTGTGTGGAAAATCTGAAAATTGGAAAAATTATTTTAAAATAAGAGCATGAAATATTTTGCAAAATTTTTATAGTGTAACGCGCATGTTACATAATTCTGGTAGGTATATAAAACCAGGAGAGAAATTCTAGAGCTCGTACCAAATAATAATAATAGTAATAAATGGTCTTTATTTTCAAGATAAGTGTCTAATTTGCGATATCTGGATATTAAAGATTATTAAAAAAAGCCGAAGATCAGATAGTCATGCACAGCACAAATTCTGTGGGGAGGTACCGAGTACTTTTGTAATCTGGTAAGTGAAAGAAACTTTAAACAGTTCCATATGTTGGGAGGAGTGTTTACACACCCCTCCCACCATATACTTATGTATACCTTTGTAACGTAAATTAAGATTACGAACGTCTGTTCTGTATGTTATTTTTTTGTTTAAATAAATAGGCATTTTTTTATCTAATTTTTAAGAAGAGACACGCAGAATGCACTAGACGCCGCTTTGGCATATTTAACCAACCTATCTCATTAAGCTTGTGTGAAATATGATGCATGCGCCTAATACCAAAGATTAACCGTAGGCAGGAGTCTTGTACCACCTGGATTCTATGAATATCCTCGGCGTATATACTTGGTCCGTAAACTACATTACTGAAATTAAATTTAGATAAAATTAAGAACTTACAAAGAATTGTTTTAGTCTTTTTGTTGAGAAAAAAATCTGTTATTTTATATCACTTATAAGTTCATATAGGCCAGACGTATGCAGTTGTTAACATGAATTTTATATCGATGGCGTGTATCAAAAGTCAGTCAAGCATACTCTACTGGAATTACCTGTTGGCCATTTACATTTATATGAACTTGTTCTGATATGGCAGATCTTATCAGCGGTGAACCAAAAACAAGGACAGATGTTTTATTGGCACTGATATGCAATGAATGACGTTTAGATATATTTATAAGAGAAATTACATCCCTATTTATATCCTCTATTGCCTCTGCACAGAGAGTTGGAAGTCTATTTCAACTCTCTACCTCTGCACTATTAGAAGGGTCAAATGTCAAATAGAGCTGCGTGTCATCAGCATAGAAGTGTATGTGACAATGTCGAAGTGCATTTACAAAATCAGATGTATATAATGTATACGGAAGGGGACTTAGTTGAACCCTATGGTACACCAGATGATATTCCAAGGGGATCGGATATATTATTATTGATTTTAATTCTTTGAGTTCTGTTAGATAAATAATTACGAAAAAAGTTTACTACATTTTCGGTCAATTCAACATATTTTAATGCACACAGTAAAATTTCGTGATTTATTGTGTCAAATGCTTTCGAAAAGTCGATAAGCACCAACACACCAAGTGTTCTTCTATCTATTTCCCTGGAATCTCATCTCCAATAATCAGCAGAACCGTTTCACAACTGTGCATAGGGAAAAAACCAGATTGAACTTCTGGTAATATATTAAATTGAGAGATATGTTCTCTTAGCTGCATATCTATTTCTCTCTCTAGTAACTTGGATAGTACTAGTAAAATATTAATTGGACGCAGGTCCTTGGATTCTTCAGGATTGCTGATTTTAAGGATGGGTTGTACTATAGCATCTTTCCAAGAATGCGGGAAAACACTTTTTTCGAGACAAAAATTTATTATATGCGTTATGAAAAGTATAATCGTAGGACAACACAATAGTATTAATTTTATATTAAGATTAAGGGCATGTTGTCTAAGAGCTATCTTGTATTGTAACGCATGTTACATAGTTCAAGCTACCAAGTTAAGAGCAACGCATGTTGTTTAAGAATTATGTTGTATTGTAATGCGTATTGTATAAGTAGTTCTAGTTCAAAATCAATATAACTGACGTAATAAACAATAGCTAGGTGCAAAACTTACGAACTGAGAGTAACGCTTATTGTCTAAGATGTATGTAATGGTATTTGCATATTTTTGTTCCCAAAGAAACTTGAAATGAATATTTCCTACCTGACCTACTGGAAATGGACGATTCTGAATCGTTAGGTTGCAAATGTTGGAATTTTGTGTCAATTTTCTCCATTTTCTTTTTCAGTTTATTGTATTTATTCCTTTTTCCTGAATCAGGCGACGTACTTTTCCTTTTTGACATTGTTCGTTTTAGCATACCATATATCACTATATCACTCGAATCTATTCACTTTATTTTTAATAGATAACATCGAAAATAAATTAATGTTCACTCTATGAGCACAAAACATAAACTGAAGATCTTGTTTGTGATATCTGAAACGCCAGTCCAAGATGGCTAACATTTATTTCTTTAAAGGTTCATGCTAGATGAGTGCGTCAGATGGAAACTACAGTGTATCTGTAATTACATCGAGGAAAAGCGAAGGAAAATTATGATTTCTCTTCTGTGTAACTGTTTCATCATTTGCGTACTAAAGATCAAAGTTTATACAAATCTTTAAGAACTTAGCATTATTACTTCAGTCTAAATACAAATGAAAATTATGTGTAACCTTCAACTCGTTAATGTTATCGATTAGTGGCTGCAAATAATCCTTCGGCTTTCTAATAGGGACCAGATTAGTCATATCCAGCATTTCCTGTAGAAATAGTATATAAATAATTTATGTAATCTTATGTTTGTTTATAACTCACCTTCTGTAATTTTTCAACATCATGATGGAAAACCAATATTCGCCTTTTTAACAAAATCGCGTTGTATATTAAAATTATTTCTAGTCCAAAATTGGTTATTAAATCTGAAAAAATTAAAAAAATTAAAATTCATGTTTAAGTACCTAGCAATACTTTAGAGTGGTAAAGTGATATCCTAAACCCTGATTAATAAAACTTTCCAACAATGATAATAAATTTTGCTGGTGGTGGTGTATGCTTGCCATTTCTTAGGTTGTGGCAGGGGCAGAACTACCGCTGTATCAACGATACAAGGCTCACCAGCTAAGGGGGCACTGCCTACTATTTTTTTTTATTGCAGGGGCCTATCTGACAATACTTGATTCAGGACCCATTAGTTACGCCATTGGGTTGCGGTCATGCCAACATTCTACGTTGGTTTCGCACCAACTTTCAATTGTATGCATATGAGGAACTTTTTTGTTCTCTGTCAGAAGTGTCCAAATATAGTATAGGAGGTAGTGGACATTTTTGACGCTTTTTCATTGCGTCAAGCAAGGGTTAAGCTTTAGAAGAGTTTCAAATATGTTGTACTTTTCTTGCACTCTCTACTAATGAGTACTGTCGTGAGCAGAAAAAATAGGACAACTTTTTTTTCTAATGTAAATCTGTCTCTATTTGAATATGTAATGAGTAGCCGAAATAAAACAGATATCACTTTTAATTTATTTTTTATTTTAATGCTGTAGTTATTGCTATAGTAAATGATGGATGGTTAATGAGATAAATTGCACTGCGTTATAACATTAACAAAAATTTGGTGTGTAATATTTTAAGAAAGTGGAGAATAAACGGTATGATAAGTAGAAATCCTGGATCAAAGGACAAAGGATATCCTACTTAACAAGAAACTAACTATTAATATTTCGTTATGAACCATTTCTGTTTATAATTTCTATAAGTCTGTTTGGCATAGAATCAAATAACCTTATACAGTAATCATTAGTAATAATATTTCCCCATGCATTATTTACTATTTCCGTAATTCTTCGGCATTCCGTAGTCTTACATTTCATTTTTGGATATTTCTTACGAGTACTTAGTCTCCATACTTCTTCCGCGGGGTTAAGATCTGGACTATGACTGGGCCAGTTAAGAACATTGATGTTGTTATCTTGAAACCAGATAGTTACGGTATGAGCAGTATGAACGGAACAATTGTCTTGTTGAAATATGAACTCATTATTAGGAAATAATTGTGACACAGAAGGGATCATAATATTGTCTAAAATCCTAATATACGTTTCACTATTAAATTGTTCCTCAATATGCCACAAAACACCAGGACTACGTGCCGATACCCAAGCCCACATATTGACGGAAAATCTACCACTTCTATCATTGTTAGATATATATTTCTCATCGAATAGAGTATTCGGAGGGCGGTAAACCACTGTCTGTTGACTGGAAAGTTTTTTCGTCTGTAAAGATTACATTGTTCCAAAAATTTACATCATGCGCTAAAAATTCAAGCGCAAATCCTACTCGAGCTTCTTTATGTTCAGCTTTAAGTAAGTATTTCTGTGCGGCTGAATGACAGCGAAGCTCCGATTCTCTTACTCACTGGCGACCAGACTACTCGATCCAGGAAAATTCATTTCTTCAGCAGCCTGAATAACTGAGTAAAATGAATTTTCTACTAAAGCATTTACCAATTGCAAATCTTGTAGTTGAGTTGATATCCTTTGTCGCCCTGATCCAGGATTTCTACTAGTCGTACCGTTTATTCTCCACTTTCTTAAAATGTTACACACCGAATTTTTGTCAATATTATAACGTAGTGCAATTTGTCTCATTGACCATCCATCTTTTGCTTTAGCAATAACTCCAGATTTAACTAAATCGCTTACATGAGGCATATTAAACATAATATTTTTAGTCGCAAACTCCTCTATAAATCCTTATTTTACTATAAGGAAAGTAACCAGACTGCAACCAAAGTTACAAATCTGGCGCGTTAAATGTAATAATTGCATATTACCATCAAAACGCTAATGCTTCGATTGCAACAAGTAGGATCAGTCTTTCGGCTGGTGTTTGTTGCAATCGAAGCATTAGCGTTTTGATGGTAATATGCAATTATTACACTTAACGCGCCAGATTTGTAACTTTGGTTGCAGTCTGGTTACTTTCCTTATAGTAAAATAAGGATTTATAGAGGAGTTTGCGACTAAAAATATTATGTTTAATATTCCACCCTCTAAAAGCACATTTGAACTATGAGGCATATTAGTTTTTTGCTGCAAAAAATTATGATAACTAATTGACAATGTCACAAAAATTAACGTTAAATATACACAACTAGATTTTAGCAAAATACCGTTATAAGACTTGTCCTATTTTTTTTTTGCTCACGACCGTACCTATTATTCTAAAAGACAGTAGAAAAGAAATCTTGCTGATCTACAGATATGATAAATAAATCTGGTATGCAAATTTGCAGTGCTGAAAATGTATTAGATAACGATTTGAATAAATGTAGCAAATAATGGTCTGGTTATTATCACCACCCATGAAAGACTCGCAAGATTGATCAAAAGATGCAAAACCTACAAATTCAGAAGTGATCTGAATATTCTTCATTCTCAGTTGTGCAAAAGCAGCCATTTTAATTGTACATTGTTAAAAATTTATCAGGTGATGTCTGTGCTATAAATTAAGGAATACTCAGTTTGGCTGCTATTCAGACTCACCTAATGCTTCGCTTGACCAGTGCTTATTTCTATATTTTTGATTAAAGACAAACAACTTGCATTCTGCTTTATCATAACTGTTTTTTTTTAATACTTTTGTATATTATCATAGGTCAAGAGATACTGAATTTTTCAATGAACATCTGAGAACCTCCTTCAACTTCTATGGCCCATAGGGCAATCATTGTTTACAAATCGCAAGTGGTTCTCTGAAGCTAAAAAGTATGAATTATGTAAATGTGCGTCATACGAAAACGTCCCCACTGTCAACACCGGGAACCAGTGTAGGGTTGTCCTCTTGAACGGGACTACGGGCCGGGGCATAGAAGTTGAATCAGGTTCTCAGATGCTCATTGAAAAATTCAGTAGTTCTTGGTCTGTTTAAGAATATACTTAAGCTTTGTGAAATGTACAGAACATTATTTAATTAATTAAAAACATTTTTTAAAATTAACTAATCAATTTTTTATAAAACTGAAGAAGTATTAATAAATAAAATTATTAATTTAATTGAATAACATTCTTAACTTTTCGAAATAATGACTATGTTCTTAGCTGGTGTAGTGATATGAATTTTCACTCAATAATATCAGTTGTTTGCAAAATAGGTAGATGTAATTTTAAAAATTAGGTACTATTTCGCATAGGTAGAAGTCGTTTGCAGCGCAATCTGTCAAAGAATAGATTTAGTATTGTAATTCTTGATCACTCTCTCGCTCTATCAAGGTTTATATAGTTTATAACTTTACGCCGGCGGTATTAGTTGTAACAAGTACTTACCAGATGGCACTTTTCGCACACATTCTTTTTATTTTTGAAACAGTTCAATATTATACCGTCGTCAATACACTGTTGAAAATAACGAAAAAATACCTTTGCTATAATTTGTGAATTTCCCCCTACAGACATTCTTATCCGTAAAGCTTTCTTTACACAATTGGTAAATGCGAATTCTTCGCGTGGAATTTATTTAAGTTTATTTTGTTTGCAAACAGTTGCAGAAGCAGTGAAATATATACAGAATAATTTATTTAGTTTTAATTAGCCATTTAAAAATTAAGTTCTCTCGGGATGAATAGTTTAAATTTTAATTTATAACAACTTTCCCACGAAAAATCTGCATTTCGCAACCGTCTGAAGAAAGCGTAAAAGTTTCAAACACAGATCAGATGGTTTATATACTGATGTTTCAAACGCATCTTGAATCTCGATAACGTTAATCACACGACATTCTCCTCGTATTGTTTAAAATAAAGTTGGATTTGTTAACAGTTTTGAATGTTTGTGAAACTATAAGAATTTAGAAGGAACAATCAGCTTCCGATTGGTAAGTAAATTATTGGAAAAACAAAAAATCAAAAAGATTGCAATGAAGTAAAATATTAATATGCAATGGGGAACATTCGTTTTTATTTTATTCGTTAGAGTGCACCTGCACCAGCTCTACTCTAGAGACCCCATAAAGTAGAGATTGGCCACTCGAGTGGGAGGCACTGATTGGTCGTATGAAACGTTGCTGCATAATGGCGGCACAAGAGTTATTTTTTTTTATGTAGCTTTTAGACCTACTCGGAAATATTTTAACGGCAAGGTTTCTTTTATACATTTATTTAACGTCGGTCTATTTCCGTTACTGAGGCCTATCACCGACGCCTGTAGACGAGCTACCCCCAACCAGGAATTTTGCCGAACCTCTTCCCTTAAGAAGAGTAGGGATATTTTACTCGCCTAACATTTAATAGACAAGGGACCGACGGCTTTACATCCTCTCCGAAGGATGGTATATCACCTACATAACCCTCGCCTAAGGTTGCATATCTTCTACGCATACACTGATATACAGGCCGCTGGAAGATATGTGAGACGAGGGCACGGTCTTCTTTGAAACGGTCGCCCATCCAAGTACGAACCGCGCGCCTAACGTTGCTTTAATCGCATATCGAAGTATGTACATAGTAAAGATGCATCTACGCTCGCGCCGCCTCGGCAAGGGTTAAATTCAATATTTTTAACGCACGCATGTAGAATACAACTGAATGTTAATTTGCAATCATTTAACGTGCGGTTAAATTTAACATAATATGTAGATGCAGAATTGCCACTATACTGGTCATTAGACACAATGTAATAGGTTAAAATTAAAATAACAGTCTATTATGACTGATTTGGTCACAAAACAATTAATGGTAACGTTATTACTTACATATCTTGGCTTATTTTCCACTCGGAGGTATCAAAAATACTGCAACCTACTTTTGATACTTGCGATACTTGTAAACACACTTGATGGACATGCGAACACTCAGACCATCGCCGCCATTATGCAACCAGGGATCAGTCTCTACTTTATAGGGTTTCTACTCTACTCGGTTGTTTATCCGTCAATGTCAATACGAAAAAATATGTCTTTGAATAAACAAAGTTAATTAGGATGTAAAATAAAAACTTGTTGCTGTGTACCAGTTCTCTAACACAGGAGGACATTTATTTCCTAAAAATGAACGCTTCCAAGAACTATGATAAATCCATGAACTCTAGCACTTCTTTTTGTCAGCTCCGCTTTTAAACGATTTAATGACCAACTACCGTAATCCATTTTGTCAATTTGGCTCATTTCTACGAATAAGAGATTGGGAAACTCTTGGAGATCGGGAAATTTAAACTATTTAAGTTGAGAATAACATTAAGCCTTTGAATATAGAGGGAAGGAAGGAGTGCTTGCTATACAAGCCGTGTAATTCTCAGGCGATTATTACTCATACTTGCTGTCATTTGTGAAACTACTGTTCTTGCCTGTTGAAGCTGGTTCTCTTATATTTCTGATAAAAATAAGTATATTTATTGAGGTAACTACTTTTGATAATTCGTATATGTTTCTAAAAAGTTAGTAAAGTTTGTGTATTTATTTACGTGTTAGTGTATTTAATATAAACAGTTACGGTCAGCTGTCCATTCGCCATATTGGCCAACCATATTATTCTATACGAACTTCCGTCGCCTCTTATTTGAATTGCATTTCTTCCTTACCTATATATTCAAAGTATTAAACAGAGTACGCATGACTTCATTTATTGGATTGTTTCTCATTAAAAAAATTGGTAAGCCCGACTGCGAAAAAAATTGCAATTAAAAAGAATTAAACACGACTATCAATAATATAAAAATTTATTGGTCAATTATTATTTCATCAGTAGAAATCCCATTAGCCATTAGCTCTTATGGCGTCTACTTTATCCCATAGAGCAAGAATATACAGTCAGTAAGGTGAAGGCAATTAGCCGTATCGGGGAATCGTATACCTTATGTACATGTGCAACATGGGTTAGAATCACAGGATGATATGAAATAGATGGTGGGACATAGGCATGACAGCTGATCGAGCTCGATATGCGATCCGCTGCAGTAGCAAATGTATTTGGAGCGGAAGATGTAGGTGACCGGTCGTCAAATAAGGAATTTACCAATTACCATGTATCATCCCAAACAAAATATTCATTTGTTGAAATTAATTATGGTGGTCAACAAATTACCAAAATAAACAAAAGTATCCTTCTCAAGATAAGTGAGAGTGGGTCGATTTTCGTGCGCTACATTAAATAAATATTTATTGTATTACGCAGTGAATGCCCACCATAGTACAATTTAATTATTTGTATTTTCTCTTCTGTTAAATGAATCATTTTAACATGTTAATATTCTTTATTGTCTGGTCGATAGCCGAGTGGGTTAAGGCGCGAGGTGGCAATCGCGATTAATCACACGGGCATCTCACCACCGGGTTCGAATCCTGGCTCCGGCACTGCCGGAGGAAATGGTTGTATGTCCGCGTTTTTCAATGTGTAATCCCCTTTCGCACCTGGATTCTGGAATTGGGGGTTGTCTAATTTCTGTGGTGTTTATTTATTTATTACTTTGAGTGCAATAATACTTAAATTTTGTAAGGTTACCTGTGACCTAAGCCCAACGGACTCTATATAAAATATTGAAAGACGATGCAGTACCAACAGTATTTTGGTAATCGCAAATCTGCATGCTGTTATGCAAAGAAAAGCGCCATGGAACTAATAATATAATATAATTTTATAGGTCCTAGGTGCGTATTCACTGATTGATTCATCGTCAATCAATCATCATCGATCAAAGGGTATTTTAAAATATTTTTATGCAATGTTTCTAATGAATGTTTAATATTAATTTTAATTTAATTTATTATCCTCAGAACGACAAGTTCTTAAAAACAACAATTTTAGACTTGAGTAATTTTGTGGGACAAGAAAAAAATTAAAATTATAGAATAAATGTGTAATAAAATGAAATTATAAATAAATAACTAATGTAATAAATTGTACTGCAGTACTGACACATGTTTTCAATACTTGAATAAATCTTTGTTGTCGAAAACGATTTCTTTATTTTTCACCCGCAAATACAATTCGTCATAAAAATAATTTATATAATACACATTACTTTTTCATTTTATATAAATTATAAATATTTGTTTAAAGTTTACTAAAATTTCATTCATATTGAAGAAAAATATACATATTAGAAAAGATAATATTGTTAAAAGTTGTATTCATAATTATAATAATATAGGCGGTAAATGAATAAAATAATAACAAAATCAAAGAACTGTCACAGAAAATGCACTTATATTTCAAAAAAATAGATAATATTTATAGTCCATGAAAAAGTTGCAGAAATATACTTAAAACACAAAAGTTCTGCGATAGGGATGCAACATGGATTCAGCGCCCTCGAAAACGGGGGTGTTTTCGAGGGCGCTGAATACGATGGTTTTTAATGTTAATGTCGAAATCTCCTTAAAAACCCCGATCCACCAAATTCCCACAAGCGCATTGTAAAGAAATATGAAAAGGAGGTGGCTATAGAGGTGGAGGGTAGGGGAGAATGAATATTATCATCGTACTGAACAACCTCGAAAACGAAGATTAATAAATTTTCATGCATTTTGATTTTTTGGGGATATATTTAGTATTAGAGTTTCAACCCCGGGGGCGGATAAGATGTTGTATAGTTAAATTTCATGCGGCTTACCGAATCCTGACCAAAAAACCGATCCGCATGCCTACGATGGAAAAAAAACCGAAATAGGGGTGGTTTCTCGAGTTTGCGGGTAGTTGCTGAGGGGTGGGAACCTTAAAAATATAGCACTATCATGTTCAGCGTCCTCGAAAACGGGGGTTACCCATGTTTCATTCCTGTCCTTTTTCATGAACTATCATCGCAGCTTTTAAATTTTATTTATTATATAGATAAGTGTATATAGTATGTAGATGGTAAATGAATAAAATAATAACAAAATTAAAGAACTGTCATGGAAAATGCATTTATATTTAAAAAATAATATTTATCTATGCGATATCCAGTTTATAGATCAGTGTATTTAACAGACAACTGAATTTTCTCTTGTAGATAACATGGATGACAGGTGGTACCATAGAGTATCACCTACTCTGTGGTGGTACCATCGCACTCCTACCAGTAACCCAAGGATTGATATTGTAGTTAACAATCCTTGCCAGTAACCTACGAAATCCAAACGGATCTATGATCGACTAAGACCCCTTTCAGACAGATGCGAAATCCGAATTTTTTGTGCGGAATTTCGGTAAATTTGATTTAAAAGCAATCGAGGCGGAAAATCTTCCAACTTTATTTATGAATTATTCTAAACTACAAAAGCGTATCCATGGGTATAAACAACATTATAATTAAATCCATTTTGATTTGATAATTTCTTGTTTATAAAGTTGCTTGTTCACGGCGCAGTTCAATTTCAAAACTGATATATGTGCCTGCCTAATTTATTAACCAGAAGAAAATCCCACTGACCGGGGATACAGAATCCATTTAGAGTACTGATACTAAAGACTTAATGATTTCTTTAGGGATTTTCAATATGGACTTGTTAGTCCATTGAAGGAGTCGGACGAACTACCGAATGTTTGCGCCTGGGATTAGATAATGTCCCTCCCCCGTTTTCGAGGGTGCTGAATCGATTTCCGGGGTCAAACCAATTTTTTTACCTCGGCAACCCCCTCAAATTGGCCAAGAACCACCCCAAAGCCCCCTTTTCCGTGAACTCGTTTACTTTCCCCAGTTTTCTCGAGTAGAAAGGAAGGTATCTCGAAGGATTTGATCTCAGCCACCCCTACCCCAGACTTTCACCCCTGTAGGGGGTTGGAAACCCGGGAGATGGTTTTACCCTTAAAGGGGGTGGAAATTTTGTTCCATCTATAATTGAATCAATCCCGAGCTTCCCCATGTGACTTATGTAAATTAGTTTTAAAATTAGTAAGCAGAGTATATTATTAGTAAGTAGAGTATATTGTATTTACAGATCCGAAAGAAGAATTTGAATGTCAATGTGCTACCCCCAACTGAAGAGGCGATTTGAGAACAGGCTTTAAGAGTGTATTTTCAATGTCAAGCATGGCTAGGAAATGAACTTTATCCTACTGAATAGGGATGGATATTTACGAAACGGGCGTTTGAAACCGAAATTTTTAGAAAAGACATTGGTACCGGACTTTTTCAAGGATTACAATATTGTGCTTGTAAAAGCGAATGTACCAAGCGGTGCAGTTGCGTAAAGTTAGGTGTAGCATGTAGTGTTTTATGTAAAAACTGTAAAGGTACCGAGTGTCAAAATTGTACGACACAGGATGAACCAGACGTACCACCTGCAAAAACAGACGATTCTTATGATTTAGACATTAGTTACATAAATTTCCTACAGATTATTCCCCATATCAGTATTTCCCCGAGAACGGACGATGCATGCGATATGCAAGAAGAAGACAGCACTGAATGTCACGAAAATTGGAAAGAAAATAAGAATGCAATCCTTCTTGTAAGCGCCTACGATTTTATTGATCTGCTGTCACAAATAAAAAAAAGGTATAAGTATCTGTACACACACCGGGTGTCAACGGATCATGGTAGACCCCCATTTTTTTCTTATTTTTAAGAATATCGGAATAAAACTTGGTAGATGTATTATATGACCAAGAAGACACTTTGTGGCACAACTCTCATTTTTTTGCCACTTCCGGTTTCACCGGAATTGACCCCAACTTTTGATTTTTAAATGGAGCACCCTGTATATTATATTTTTGGAATCTTTGAAAAATTCTGAGTACGGCGATGCCCCATAAGTGACATTTCGACTCCATGACAAAAAATTGACTCGAAATTTGTTGGTACATCTAGAGTGCCATGACCAGAAAAAATTGCTTGTAATGGACCGGTGTGATGTCAGAAAAATCAAATCGAGCATAAAAATTTGAGAACGTGTATTTTGCGGTCCTGAACAGTTTTTTTTTACCAAAACTTAATTTTTTCAAATTCAACCATAATGGTAGAGCACTGCCATAAAATAGCGGATGTTCTACAGAATCGGTGGGTGTGCCCAAAAGCAATTTTTTTTCTTTTAATTTTTTTTTTTTTAATTTTAAGTAGAATTTTTTTCATAGAGTCGAAATATCGCTTATGGGGTATCACCGTACTCAGAATTTTTCAAGGAATCCAAAAATATAATAATGTACATGGTGTTCTATTTAAAAATCAAACGTTGGGGCCATTTCCGGTGAAACCGGAAGTGATAAAAAATGACAGTTATGCAACAAAGTGTCTTCTTGGTCATATAATACATCTACCAAGTTTCATTTCGATATTTTTAACAATAAGGGAAAAAAGCCACCTACCACGATCCGTTGACACCCGGTATGTATTTACACATGTATTCATACACCAATGCCTCTGTGTACAGAATTTATAAAAACAATTTAATAAACATATTTTTTATACTATTTTTGAATTGTAGATGGAAAACAACTTCCTCCCCCTTGAAGGGTGAAAACAACTAACCTATTGGTTAGACACTCCTGGTCACCTACCACCTTCCTCAAAGAGATGCCTCCTATCTTCCGTTCTACTCGAGGGAACAACAATTAGTCAAAAAACTGGGGAAAATAAACGGGTTCACGGAAAAAGGGCTTTGGGGGTGGTTTTTGGCGAATTTGAGAGGGTTGCCGAGGTGGAAAAATTGGTTTGACCCCGGGAATCGATTCAGCACCCTCGAAAACGGGGGGAGACATTGTCTAGTCCCAGGTGCAAACATTCGGTAATTTCGTCATAAATCCCGATTCTTTAAATGGACTATATTAAATGAATAGGTTCGTGGAGCTTGGAGCCATAGCATGAGATTTAATGTGTTCCCTGTATGATCTTCATTTACTATGATTTCAGTAAACATGCAACAATACCCCCAATAATAAGAATTATACTGATGTGGAATGTCTCCTTGAATTATTATCGTCCAATCATCGGCGGAAAATGAGTATATGAACAGTATAAAATGTTTTATCTACGATCGTGTAAAAAGTAACAGTTTTTTACATCATTTCCAGTGTAAAAAGTGGCCTTTTATAAGAAACTATGCAATAAAAAATGTTATTGCACGATTTCAAAAAAATTAAAAACTATACCAGTTTATTTATAATATCGTTTCCTTAGTTACTAAACAGATTTTCAGTCACGACCATGAAGTAACATAATTAGAATGGAGACTTCAACTACAACTCGAATAATACTAACCGTCAAAGTGACATTCACAAAAAATTGATACAGTTTTACAAATATTCATGAAAACTTGCCCATTTCTTACAATAATTGGAACGATCGAAGATAAAACACTACACAGAACCTGTAAAACTGTATTTCTAATATTTCTATGCGTAAGTAACGACGAGACTTTATTTGTTCTGCCATCTATTGCATTATACACAACTAAACACTTACGAAGCCATTCGTAAGGGTCTTGTCGCATCACTTAATATATACACCGTGGTCGTGACTGAAAATCTGTGATGATAGTAACTAAGGAAACGATATTATAAATAAACTGGCGTAGTTTTTAAAATTTTTAGAAATCGTGTGATAAAAGTGTGCAATAAAATTAGTTATTGCACAGTTTCTTATAAAAGGTCGCTTTTACACTGGAAATGATGTAAAAAATTGTTACTTTTTACACGATCGTAGATAAAAAAATGAGCACTTTCTCCATTTAAACTGTCTAAATATACAATAATTCTTTTGTTTTCTTAAGAACACTAGTAATCAGTAATGATTGAATTTAGTAAAAGGACTTATTACAACGTCATAGTCGGGTATTTTAATAAATGTAAAAAGTAACGTAAGGCCGTTTCATATGCAATTTCACTTTCTATAGAATTTATGATGTACCCTTCTGTGGAAAATATAGATACAGGCTGTCGCACTTTTCTATTATTAGCAATAATGATTATTGAAAAATATATATGTAAAATATCGTCTGAGATATAGGTACAACTCGTTGTCTGTTAAGAAGCTTTAGTATGTACGCTCTAGATCTATTCTAAACCATCGGCCAATGGCTTTTTCTGTAGGAGATGAGGGCTCTCAAATTTTAAGAAAGACTACACTTTTATAGATAATTAAGAGCCTCCAATATAAGCCCTCTAGATAGATTACATATCCCCGATTAATAACTTTCTCTGAAAAATTACAAGAGTAAAGTACCCTTAAAACGGAGGTTGGGATGTTAAAAATTTATAGGAAGATGAATCCTTTATAATTAATCAAGAGCCTCTAGTATGAGCGTTCTAAATGTATTGTATATCCCCGATCAATGGGATTTTCTTCTGGTCAATAAATTAGATTTTCCCCTGATATAGGTATACCAACATTACTATATTTATACAGAATATCTGATAAAGATAAAAGCAAATATTTGGAGCACACATTTCTGCATGACTTATGACTAAAATAATTATCTATCATCTTGTTAAATATTATCACTATAACACCATTAATCAATCAATTAAGTATCTAGTACATACCTTTAATTTTAGTTTCTCTTGTATATTTCTTTAAATCAATTAAAGTTTCAGTCCCATTTTCTTGATAGCAAACAGATCCGGATGTAATTAAAGTTAAATACAATTTGACTAAATCTACTGGATTTTCATTTCTCGTATATTTGTTAATGAAAGTATCACATAAAATTTTATATTTGGTAGGTAACAGATCTAGTGCTACCACAATGAGAGCACCAGGATGGTTTTTGTTAATGAATTGTTTTACGTATATCCAAAAACTATTTTTCTTGAGATAAAAGAAGTAATTCACTCTTGGTGTAGTTGGAAAACATTTCGAACTTAAGTATGTTTTTAATTCTTCTGTTATTGTAGGATAGGTCCATGTCATAAGAGTTTGTTGTTTACTTTCCCTTTCTGTAAATCGACAATAATTATTCAAATACTCTTATACTATAAAAATTAAAAGAACGCAATAAATGAATGTAAAGTAATCTACATCTACATACCCAGAATATGAAATGACACTAGGTTTTCTTTTATCATGATTTATAAAATAATAAAGCAACAATATAACACTATGCGGATTCAATAAATATTTCCATTTAGCATCTGTGTTAAAACAGTGGGTACTGAGTAGAGTACTGAGACTGAGTCACACTATACACTCCTGTATCATTCTACTAAATTAAGTGGGACAAAAACCAATCAAAAGTTGCGCTTCATTTCAAAGAGAGACAAAAACATTTCACTTTTTTTAAATGAGAGTGAGAAACACTAGTTTGCAAAATTTTAAGTGCCATAGCTCCACGGTTCTATGCCGTCGTTGGACAGTTGTATTTTAAAATTCAATACCGTCGTCGTGTCATAAGCTGATTTAAATGCAAAACACTAAAGTTAGTTCAATGTATAGTAATTTGTACCACCAGTAAATTCTACGCTTATTTTCAACTAACCTCATTAGTTATTATAATTTGAAAATAACAATATTACATCATTAATGAGCAGGGCCGGGCATACTAGGAAGGCTACCCGATTATCAATTAAAATATTTCATTAGAGAAATTCATTATTTTTATACTTTCTTATTCAAGTACAAGGAACTAAAAACAAAAAAGGGAAAATATAATATTTTTTAATAATAATATAAGCTTATAAAGGTTTTAATGCAATAAAGTGTTATAAGTTTAATCTCCCAAAACGTTGTTTATTTTACTAAAGAGACTAATTTATATGCTGTGTTTTATATCAACTGTTATATTGTATGATTTAGGAAAATTTGGTTAAAACGATCCATTATCCGCTAAATTTTAACACTTTCATAACACTTATTCCAAAATACTACAATGTTTTTGAAATATTGAAAAATATTTTTTCAGCTATATAAATATTTTATCAACCACATAAATATTCTCAGCAAACACCGACAACTAGTCCGTCATTATTAAAATTCATTTATGATAGGAGGATTGATAGGAGGGATGCATATACCAAATGGCGATATCGGAACTATTCCATAACACTGCGTGTTGCATGAATACGATTTACTGATCGGAAACTCAAAATTTACTTGCGCAGACAGTTGTACTGTAAATATGCTAAAATATCTCGAAAAAGCAAAAGCACCTTAACAAGAAGCATTAAAGACCATATTGAAAAATTTACTAAATTACCTTTCAATCTATTAAAACATGGTGACGAGTGCCCATCAGTCGGTATGTTGTACTAATCTTCCACAACATTTCCCTCTCATAGGTGATGACATAAATGATTGCAGGTGTCGCTCACGCAACTCCTACCACTAACAAAATGCTTGGAGATCTATGATTGATTATTAGCTACTTTCATTTAGGGCTGGTTTATCAATGCCAGGTTAACTCGTAACCAAAGGATAAATGTCAAACAAAACAATAATAGATACCCATTGTTTCGTTTGACATTTATCCTATAATTAAGTGTTAACCCTGTATTGATAAACCGGCCCTTCGTATGAAATATTCGGAAATTGTAGTTATATTTTTTGTAAAGCAACAAGCAACGAAAATAGGAACTTGTTTCAATAAATTCGTACAAAAAGCTTGTATTAAACCACATTATTTAATTGACTATTTTTGACAAAAAATAATTATAAACGTAAATGTAAAAAATCACGCACATCAAGTCTAAGGTAAATGTACTTAACAAAACCCAACTTGCAGTATAGTATGTGTTGCAGAGTTTTCAACGCAATTAACTATCACGAGATTTCTGCCACTCAAATCGGCGAAACGTAGCGACATCTATTTGAGCAGAATGCAGGTATACTCGGGTGTATATTTACTGATGAACAGTTAAAAAACGCAACAAAAACTTTATAACCTCATTAAAATGCCGCTAATCTCTGTACTATCTCAGCTGCAAATTGAATCACTATCTTTATAGGTTTTTAATGTACATTGGCTAATTTGATAAGACCATACCGAATTGCGTTTTTTGACTGCCCAGTAATATACACCCGTTGGTTCCATCACATATCAAACGTGGAAGTGCTCAGGAGAGCGAAAAGCCTTCCAATTGAGGTGCTTATTTCAAGAGCACGCCTAAGATGGGCAGGTCACGTTCATCGTATGCATGATAACCGCCTTCCCAAACGTACACTTTATGGTGAATTGCTAAGCGGTAGAAGAAGGCGTGGCGGTCAACGAAAGAGGTTCAAAGACGCTCTCCATGAAAATCTAAAATCCTGCGGTATTGCAGACGAGCAATGGGAACAACTTGCAGTGGACAGAACCGAATGGCGAGGGGTTGTGGCCAGCTATCAAGGAAATGTTGCTGCAGGAAGGCCGAATCCAAGACCTAACCAGGTCTATGTTTGTCCTGACTGCGGTCGACATGTGCTCTCCCGAATTGGCCTCTATAGCCATAGTCGTGTGCACCGTAGATGAATGGGAATTACAATAGACTACACCTTTTACTTGTTTTTTATTGTACACAATTTATCGACTGTAACATTTTTATACTCGGACTCGAGTAACGGCTAATAATAATAATAAAATAATAATAAACACCCGACTATATTGTAACCATTTACTACCCCCTTATTAAATGTACAATAATTATCTACCTCTCTTAAAATGAAATAATCCTTTCTATCACTTATTAAATGCGCGAGAGGGTGTATTGGAATTTTGTAGGTAGCGTTGCTGCTACCAGGTCAGAATAGTTTAATTTTCCGCCTGACCCCGGAAAAATATTGCTTTGGGCAAAATAATACACCATTTTATCTGTGAGAACACCCCGAAAAATCCCTCGTAGGCTGTAATAATAATTTTCATTTCTGTCGGAAGTCACCATCCACCAGCCATGTCCTTCTTTTGCAAAAAAAAAAAAAATTAAAGAAATATCGAATGAAAAGTCTGGAGTAGAATATAGCTGCACCCTATCAGAAATAACGAATGCCGCCGAAAAGGCAGAAGATTTGATGCCCTAAAGAGTAGGCGAAAAACGCAGAAAAAGCGTACAATAAAAATTAGTTTTTTAAATTAAAAATAATTAAACCTAAGAAGGAATTGGCACTTTAATGTTCCAGCCGGTTGGAAAATGGTCAGTTAAAAAACGTCAATTTTCCATTTTTCAAAAATGACAGAAATGCGAATGTTTCACGATTGTAAATAAAAATACTTTATTATTTACAGACATAAGTTGAAATTATATTTTAATATTTTACAAACATTTTGATTTTTTTTAAAACTTGTAAATGTTTTTAAAAATATTTCTAAAACATGAAAATGTTTAAAATATTTTTGAATATCAATAAAGATGTTAAAAATATTTTTTAAAATATTTGTAGAGTCCAAATATAATTTTATATAATTTATTATGTAAGTACCTAATTGAAAGATTTCCTAATAAATAAAAAAGAAGAATGGAATTTGTTGAATACTTAGTGACGCTATACATATTTGTTTTTGTTTATATCATGTTCATATTTTATTCTTTCTTTACTTAACTTTTCTCTGAAAACCGTTTTTGTTTTGGTTATATACATACTATATGAATTGTATTTTTAACTTTCTTTACGAGTACATTTCTAATTTATGAATACCTATATTTTATATAGTTACCTGTACCTAATAAAAAATATAATCATCCTAAATGATGTAACAAGATGTTTTTGTAATAAATAAAATAGATTACGACACCTATACATAGTTGCGCTAATTTAATTATATTATAATATTCTTTCAGAAAATTTCGTAAGATAATTATTTTGATATCATTTGTTACCAAAGAATAGTTATTAGTTATAACCAGAGTGACTAGTTATTTTCAGTGAACTCTGAGTTCACTGGTTATTTTTCCCCAATAGTCAAATAATTACCAATCCGGTGCTGTCAATGAGAAAGAAGTCAACTGATTCTATTATGTCCCTGGGGTGATATCTCTTGCAGATTCAGATAATAAAATGAAAACATGTTAAGTCTTTCCATTCATGTTTTCCTGCTATTACAAATTCAAATTATTTTGCCAAAGTAAATCAAACTTTTGAAAGGTTTATTTTATTATTAACAAGCTATAATAAATATCATTATTTTTAACTACGGATTACCATATTATGCACAATTAATTTTATGTTATTATAATAATATTGGTAATAAATAGAAATAATTAATGGTAAGGGGTAAAATAAAAAATCTTTGAATTGCCGATTGTGTCAGTCAACCTTTTTCTTATCCACAGGCTTGTTTTTAACTTTATCAAATATTTAAAAACCACAACTAGTTTCTGTTTTCCTGTTCGATAAAATGTAACACATAGCGGACAAAATTAAAGTCTATCACGATAAATAAAATTCTAGCATCAGCCGTCGTCATGATAAAACATATAGAAATTTATTATTTAATTAATTAATAATAAATATATCAAAATTATATATAATTGTTTGTTATTCAAATCAAGGATAATTCATAACCCATATTATTTGTAATAACTTTTGCTAGCAAATATTTGTACATACAGAAATTTACCGTACGGAAATGTGTGCTCCAAACCACCAACTGTGAACTTGAATACTTATAAAATAGATGGCAGTACCTGCAGAGCCCTGCAATATGAAGAATAGAGACAAGTAGTCAGCTCACTGAAAGGAGGGTAAAGTCATTGGGTAAACTATATTTAACAATATATAGTTTACGCTCCTTGAGCTCTCACTGTACCAAAGATATATTTATAATATATTATAAATATTTTATATTATTTAATCATTGACTGTACTTTAACATTACATTATTACATATTCCAATTTGCTTTACCTATATCCGTTAAAATAAAAAGAAACATAGAAGATACTGTCAATGAGCAGGGGATTAGTTGTCTTAGTTGTCTCACAGACCAGTAAAAAACTATTAGGGCGCGTTGTACTAACAATTTGATCTCCGGATCAACGCTGATTCGAGGATCAGTGGTCCAGTTTTGTTGTACTATTGAAAATCGGCGTTTTAACGATGGTTGATTCGAAGATCACCTAAATCCAAGGTTTGTAAAGTAGATAGGTAGCATGGTAACTTGAACGGAATGGAGGGGTTACAATGAAGGCGGCCATCTTGCGCGTCATCGTGCCTGCTGAAACTTAATTGTACGTATGCATTTTTTGAGACGTTGCGCTTATTTGTTGAGTTATTTCGAAATATTTGTTGCTTTTGTGTTTATAATCGTGCAGTTATAGTTATTTAGTGTATAATCTAATAGACAATTACTGTTAAAGAGAAAAGACTCATAGTATATAGAAGTTTTGTAACCTGTGTATTTACAGAAATAATTTTAAGGTAAACAGTTTTTATTATTTTCTGTTCATAATAATAACAAATTACAATGTTACATACAATTATTAGATGACTGGAGGAAAGGTTTGTAGTGTAGCTGTTTGCAAAAACAACTCAAAAAAGGAAAAAGAGGGTGGTGAGATGTTGATGTTTTTTCCTTCCCTAAAAAAATTACTTAATACAGGAAATAAAATTAATTTTCATATGATACATAGAAATATTAGAAAAAACCAATGAGTGATTTTTTCTTATTAATTGCTGTGTCTAATATGACATGATAAAATTTAATGGCCCTCTTGTTAAATTTTATTAATAAATTATTGTATGCACATCTAATTCTAATAAAAAATTTGCATTAAAATTTTTTAATACTACATAATTGTAAAGGTTGGCCTGGGGAAAAATGTCTACTCAGTACGTCATAAAATAAGAAACTTTTCTAAGTAACTCTTTTCGTTAGGGCGAAAATTAGTATCATGTATGTTTCTTCATCTATCTTATAACTTATTAAATTCGCTAAGAATTATATAAAGCAATTAAATCAAGACTGAAGTCTCGGGCAAGAAATTGCACACAAGATTAAAAGAACCTACTTCAGTCCCTTGATATAAAATGTACTTCTTTAACTGCATACATTAATTAGTTATAAATTTGATTTATAGTAATGTCAATTTTAAATTTCAAGGAAAACGTTATCGATGTTAATAATCATTAATCAAAAAAGTCAATTTATTAATTTGTGCTTATACATTAAAAAATACGAAATACGGAATTCAAATTCATAACTAATTATACTTCTATACTAATGGTTTGAATGCCAGAAATTCGAATGGGCAGGCAGAGTGACGCGTTCCCGCATTTTAAATAGTGATCTCTGATTCGTCGAAAGTTACCATGCTACCTATCTACTTTACAAACCTTGACCTAAATCCACTATGTTGGAGCTTTAAAACCTGGATCAGTTGAATCTAACCTCACATTTTTCAAATTATTTTGATTTGTGCTCAGCAAACTTCTTTTTGCCGCGGGTTTTGATGTTTTTTAAATTTATTTTTTAATGAGTCGATATCACGGAATACTTTCGCCTTTGGGATTGAGTTCTTTCCATATTTTCACCCAAGCTTGAGCTTTCACCTTATTGATATCGTAGTCCGTCTATTTGCATTCAATTTTTTCAGCGTATTTTTTCATCAATGAGGTCAACAAGACTTCCTCTTCAGAGGTAAAATTGATTGCTCTTTTTGTTCTGGGGCTGGGGTAGGTGGCTTGCATGGTTGTATTGTTTATTGATTATATTATTTATTAAGTAAAAATAATAATTTTATTGTTACATTATCTTAGCAATTTTCTCAACTTGTCACTCTCGGTAATTTGACATGTAAAAGAGAGGTTATAATCCACAATTTACGTCATAGATCAGAGATTTATATTGATTTACGTACTTCTGACAGAATCAGTGATGCCAATATACACAGTCACCCAATTAGAACCAGATCAGCTGATTCTCCGATAACTTTGCTTCGTACAACACAAAACTGTTTTCATCCTCGATTAAATTTAATCCTGGTTTCCGTGATCGTAGGATTAAAAAAGATTAGTACAATGCGCCCTTAAGTGCTGTTGCAAAGAGGTAAGTTAGGTACAAGGAAGGATGTTATTTATTATTACATCCTTCCTACGCTATATGATCCTTAGTTGGGTAAAAAGTATTACGGATACGAGAAATTACGCAAGCAGTTATTCTGCTGTATTCGTTGATATTGTGAACGATCCATGCTAAAGTCAGGTTTATCAATGCAGGATTAATGCTTAACTAATTAAATGGAGTGAATATTATGAACAATTCAAAATTGATAACCCAAACAACCGTTATATTCAAATTGAGGATAGTTTACCTAAGGTCCCTTGGTTTAGACATTTGACAGTAAGTAGAAAGTTTATCACTACTATCTCTAGATTGAGGTTTGGTCATGCTTGTTATGCTCAACATCTGAAGAGAATTGGGGTTGTGGAAACAGATATATGCACAGCATGCCAGGTTATTTGCGACTTGGATCACATTTTCTTTGGGTGTTCATGCCATAATGGAGCGTCTGAGAAACTTGTTAAGGGGTTACTGAAATTAAAGATTCCTCTGCCCACTAATCTGTTACATCTATTGTCACTTAAGAACATAAGTATATATAAAGAAATAATAAATTTTCTGAATAACATCAACATACTGTTATGAAGTACATAGATTAGAATCGTATCCTTATGTTTTACCTTTTGTTTATTATACCTCCTATCCGTGGCCTTTAACCTGTGTGTCTAATTATTAATGCTCTGATGGGCCCCTGAGCGGGAAGAGTGTCACCCTGTCTTTCCCCATTGTGTTGGTCATCTATTAATTTTCCCTTAAAATCGTGTTAGGTTAGCTTCGTATTGGTATTTCTGCGTCTTTTTTTTTATTTATTTTTGTTATTTTTATTTTATTTGCAGAATTAAGTGACTGGCTAATGGATTTCACGTCCAATGCAAAAAAAAAATGCTTAACTATAAGATAAATGTCAAACAAAACAATGGATCCTATTGTTTATTTGACATTTATCCTCTAGTTCCTCTGAAGGACGTTCCCCTGTGATACGTTCGTGTTAACTTAAGACAGACGAAAAATTCAAAATTTAAACTTACTTCGACTTTACTCAATAGTAGAGTGCCCGGGCCCACAGAATGTGTCATTCTGTTGGCACCTTAATTTGAAAATGTACTGACCATCATAACTCATTTCCAATACCTCATAGACAACAAAAATTGTGGTTGTCAAAAAATCGTCTTGTGCAGGGGGTGGATGGGGTGAAATTAACGAAAAACATCCTAAATATTTTTATTGTATAATTTGATCCTCTGATATGGATTGAATCTCGTAAAGAAAAATCTGTATCTGTAATTAATTTGATATACTTACAATAATTTATTTCCTGTTTGGATTTACATGTGTTTAAATGGGACTGCCGCCGAGAAAAGTGCTGTTTACTCAAAACTTGTAATGTTGCAATTTTTGATTTTCGTTCAACTCGCATTATCTCCGAAATTAATAATTTTTATAAAAAATGCTCTGAAATAAAAATTATGGGCCGCTCTTTCAGAGAATGCTGCCGGTTTTAAATTTTTTTCAAATCGAAGCAGCGGTTACTGAGAAAATGAATATTTAGATTGCCGATTCACGCAAGCTGAACGCGAAACGCTTACTACACCTCCACGTTCGAGGTGTAAAATAGCGTGCTGATAGAAACCAATGCAGTATTTCTAAATAAATATAATTATTCACGGTTTATTAATTGGTTCTAAATGTAATATAATTGTAATAATCTGCAGATATGTGGTTACATTGAGTGTGTAAAAGTTGGAATAAATTCGATAAAATCATTAAAAAGCAATCGATAATAAATCGGTTAGAAGAAAATTGTGCTCTTTTAAATGGCACTATAAGAAATTGATTTGTCATTTAAAAAAATTGTTGACGACTCATAACTTTTAGAAAAAAATTTAAAAATACAATATTATTATTCGATTTGATATGCCTGAAGAGGTTTCTTTATCGCTACAATTTTATTTGGCAAGCTGAGTACTATCTGACAAGTTAATGGTTGTGCCATACACTTGCAGGATGCCACGCACGAAATTTTCCTTTTTTTTTACAAGAACACTGATGACCATTTCAGCCTATAAATATAACTTTCGATAATTAAGTTACTGTTAAATATAAATAGAAACTATATACCTTTTTTGCATTGGCAAGTGACGAGACAAATAGTTTCGCTTGGTGGTAGGGAAGGTAGTGTGGTGAAGACATGGACTAACTTTTCGTCCACAATTTTCCATCAACATTCAATCGGGTCCAACAAATTTGGCTTTGGGTTTAAACAGTTTAGCCAAATCTGGATTTGGTAGTTAACCCTAACGCAATGTTGTCTTAGATTATCCTCGGTCTGTAGAAGCTTGTTTATAGTTCGAGACTGTGCTAAAAGACCTCGTAGTTGATTAGTGCTCTTAACTACTTCATTTTTACTATATAAACGTATTGAGAATGATTCCATGTTTCTAAATACTTCTTCGCTTAATTGGGCCGTTTCTACAGTCTTTAATAATTCTTTGCAAACGTCGCCCAACATATATTTTTGCCCATACCTACAAATTGGTTTGTAGTGTCGGAACCTGTCATCGTATGAAACGCAGGAAGACTGTGCAATAATTTATTGGCCATCTCTATATTATGAACTGCCATGAAACGTCTAGAATCCTTTTTCCCTACTCTCAACCAGATTTCCGAAGTAAGTTTATTTTTGAAATGCGCCAGTAAGACCAAGACATCGGTATCTTTGCAGTCTTGTATTATCCGAGATAATCCTTCATTTTTAGTAGATATAAGGTGCAATAATATTCTGGTGTCTGCTTCTTCATGCGATGAACACAAATATTGATCATCACACACATAATTAGTTTCGTATTCATATATATCATTAAATCCATCGTATGTACCAAATTTGGTAACATTATTACTCATAGAATATTCTTAACAGTATTTAGACAAAAAACTTGCTAGTTGACCTTTGTTATATGCATAATGGATAAATAAATGCCACTGTTGAAGAGTAGCTGGGTTATCGATGATTTACTTTACTGTACTGCACTCCACAAGTTAAGAGAAATACTATAGATAAAATCGCTACCCAAGGAATCACTACTTCCACGTTCAGGTTTTGTATCCAAGTCTTATACACACGAAGTCCCAATTTAATGTTTCACTCTCTTTAATAATAGAGTGGGGGTGATAGAGGGGGTAGCTAACGACAAAAAAATTTGTTGAGATGTTTCGTTCTTGTATACACACTATATCACATTTTAATTTTTTTACTCCCTTTCGGAATAGTGTGGGGCTGGTATTGGGGGTGGCTGATGCCAAAAAAATTTTGAGACCTTGACTTTTCGTACATGCCCAAAATTGCAAGTTTATGGACTCTTACTTGCTTGCTTTGCCTATTTACCCCCATTTACCCCCGAACCCTTCAACGAAATTAGATAAAAATATAATGTATTACCAACTGCATTTTGGAACAATAATAGCGATCTCGATATAGGCTTCTTATCGGAGAAGTGAATCGAGTGGGGTCTCGGTTGCCAGCGCGTTCCGCTGTCCGCTTGCGTGCAATTTCGGAGGTAATGCGAGTTGAACGAAAATCAGAAATTGCAACATTATAAATTTTGAGTAAACAGCACTTTTCTCGGCGGCGTTCCCATTTGGACACGTGTAAATCTAAATCGGAAAAAAATATTTTAAGTATCTTAAATTAGTTTTTTTAATGAATAATTTTTTTGTGAGGTTCCATCGATTTTATCTGATCAAATTGTGTAATAAAAATTTTAGGAGTGGTTTTCATTAATTTCACCCTATCCACCCCCTGCACAGGACGATTTTTTGACAACCTTAGTTTTTGTTATCTATGAGGTGTTGGTAATGAGTTCTGATGGTCAGCACATTTTCAAATTAAGGTGCTAACAGAAATCATTTCTAGAGCACTTTTATGCATTTGGGGACTCTACTACAACGATACTCTCCGACAGATGATATCAACTGAAACTTTCACGACACTTTAATATCTAACATTAATTATTGCCTAATATTAGATACAAATGAAAGAGGGATTTAGGTAAAAATCAGTTAGTACATCGGGCCTTTGGACATTGTTAGTTGATGTAATATAATCGAAGAGGCCTATGCAGAACATTCCGGTCTCTAGAGGTGGAAAAATTACAGAGACCAGTGTGAAGTTCGGGACTGCGGAATATTGCTCAACAATCAAGAACCCACTCTACAATTATACTATATTTTGGCGACGAGCGAAGATCAGAACTAATTGTACACAAGCAAACATCAACAACGTGTGAACTGTCAAAAACATTGCCGGTTTACTAGAGTTTGCGGATTCGTTAACATTTTAAACAATATTGTGTACAATTTAACATTTATCAAAATAATAAAGGCCTGGTGTGTTGTAAAACATAACGTGGACCTTAAAGTGAAAACGAACAAACAATTAAACAGTAGTGTGTTAGTGCCTGGCTGCTAGTCTGTCTGACTGCCTGGCTGAGTGGCTGGCTGCCTAGGTGTCTGGCTGACTGGCTAGATGACTGGCTGTTTGGCTAACTTGCTGGATACCTGGTTGGCTACCTGACAGCCTGGCTGGCTGGCTAGTTATAATAATATGTTACTTATCTACTATCTATATGATGCGATAGTTTATAATAAGTTACCGTGCGTAATTTCACGAAGGGTTCACAAGAATATCACAAAATAAGGTAAAATGTGTGTGAACATACGCGTATATCTGTTCGTTCAGTACTTAACTAGATATGTACATATCTATACGTATATATACCGACCCACATTATTAGAATATTAATTGAGTTGAATTGATATGAATTTTACTTACATTTAACATAAACAATATTTCAAAATTTTGAATAGGCAATAACAAAATACATGTTATTAATACTTTAATATATTTAAAAGTAGCCTATTACTTTCACACTATAAATTCATTTTTGAGAGGTCCTGTTGTAATGCCGAGTGCTAGCTCAGTTCTAGTCGGTGAGGGGGTATCAAAACACTATACCTTTATAACTACTGATTTAATAATCTATTTTCAGATACGAAGTTTTCTGGTATAAATTATCGGGAGAACAAGATTGTTAAATTTAGAATCGAGGATAACAAATTTATTGCATTCATTCAATCAATTTAAGTTGGCTGCCTAGCTAGCTGGCTGGCTACTTGGCTGCTTGACTGGCTGAGTGACTGGCTGGCTGGCTACCTGGCTGACTGCTTGAATGCCTAGATAGCTGACTGGCTGCTGGCTGGATGCCTGGATCCCTAGCTAGCTGGCTGAGTGGTTGGCTGCCTGGCTACCTGGCTGGATGGGTGGTTGGCTGCCTAGCTAGCTGGTGGGCTGTCCAGCTGGCTACCCGTCTGCCTGGTTACTTGGTTGCTTTCCTGGCTGCCTGCCTGGCTGAGTGGCTGGCTGCCTGGGTATCTGGCTGGCTGGCTACCTAGCTGACTGTCTGGATGCCTGGATGGCTGCCTTCTTTTTCTTTTTTGAGGACATAGCTGACCCTTGGGTTTCCAGACAACTGGCCCTCACGAAAACACCGCCCCACCCCATCTTATTTCCCCCCGGAATCGTCTGAGACAGACATGCGTCGGTAGGAAATGGGTTACTAACATCCTTCGTCCCATTAAGACTTGTGGCATAAAATAATCCAGGCTTCCATGGGAACACTCCACCCACCTTCGTATATTTGGTATAAGTCTCTTTGTCCATTGCCTAGTCCTCCCGTTGTCTTCCCACTCTGCCACATGGCAATGGCGCATGTCATTTGCTCCTTTCTCCTATCTGAGGTCTGCCCCCCCCCATGTAAAGACGCCTTCTCTCATCCGCCAGTATGTGTATAGACGGTACTCCTGATATTACCTGTAGCGCCTCGGCCGATACTGTTCTATAGGTCCTAGCGATCCTCAGTAACATCTTCTTTTGTGTTTTTGTCAGCCTTCCTTTGTAACTCTTTATACTCATTGCATCCGTCGATAATGTAGCACCATAAAATACAATAGAATCTACCACAACACACAAAACCTCCCTCTTCTTGCTGGAAGGGCCTCCTATATTGGGCATAATTCTGGTTAGAGCGGCGAACCTCCCCTCTGCCTTATTTGCAATCCATTTTATATGCTCACCAAAATTCCCTCTGTCATCCAACCATATCCCCAGATAGCTCACAAACCTCTTAGGGATTATTTCCACATCCCTCATACGGAAAGTTACTTCGTCCCTCCGTCTGGGGCCCTTCAGAATAACTGCTTCAGTTTTCTGAGGTGCTACCTCGAGATCGTGCTGCTCCATCCATACATCAATCCTTATCGACTCCTCCGTTCGGAAAATTAACTCTTCCTCGTCCCCAGCCTGTACCATCAATGCCAAATCGTCCGCAAAACCTATCGTTCGAGTCCCCTCCGTGATATCCAATCTGAGCACTCCGTCGTAGAATATATTCTATAGAGTCGGTCCTAACGCCGACCCCTACCAGACAATCTGGGACCTGTCTTCTTCTCAATTCGTCCATTATCCCTGTAGCATTCTCTCACTACATGCTGAGTCCCTCACTGCTTCACTGCTTGCTGGCTTCGGACTTAGCCAGTCATCTTAAAGTTATGGTTTATATTTTGGTAACCATGATGCGAGAAAAAACAAAAAAATTGATTGTGATACATTATATTTATATTTAAAAAAAAAACTTCAGAACGATAAACTGTAATCAAATCAAATAAAACAATTTCGTTTAATACTTGCTTTATTTTATACCTCAAGTCGATATAAATTGCTGATCCCCACGAGATGTCGTTTCCAGTACAACTGCTAATCCCTTTTAGAACTTTTCAGTTATAAATTGATCCCCCTTTTTGGTTTCCTGTAGTTTCCCGTTTCACAGGATAATCGTAGAAACGTAGTTAACACACATTCATTCACGGAACCGCTGGTTATAGAGGAGAATTCCTGTGCAGCTGTTTCGAGTTTAATCCGAGGTTCCAATCCGAGCGACCATCGTGTCTCAGTGGATCATCAACTTTCAAGATAGCATCTAGTAGTATGAGTTCATTATTTATATTCTCCCTGCATTCTTTCAACTTACTGCCAAGGGATCACTTTAGTTTTTTCTTAATAAATTTCTTATATATATATATATATATATATGAAGTGTTGGTTTTGTCGTAATGCTTTCAATGCCTAATCTTGCCGGCAGATAAAGGCAATGCCACTGTAGTATTGAATAGCAAGGACTACCACAATAAAATAGAAAACTACTGGAAGACACCGCATACCAAGCGATTACGACAGATCCCACTACGTACCTGGAGAAGACCACCAAATCCAAAATTAAAGCCAGCCCTATCGACGATCAAGTGAAAAACCAGATTATACCGAGAGAGAAATCTTCAAGGTGTCCCAAATTATATGGCCTACCCAAGATCCATAAGGAAGGAGCCCCATTAAGACCTATTGTTAGCTCTGTAGGGTCACCGTTACAGGAGTTAGCGAGATATCTGGCTAGACAGATGCAGCCACTAGCGGAAAAAGCAACGTCTTATGTGAAAAACGCACAACATTTTATCGAGTTATTAAACAACGAGACTGTCCAACCTGAAGATATTCTAGTGAGCTTCGATGTAGTGTCACTATTCACTAATGTACCAATAGAGGAGTCACTCGAATTGATCAAACGAAAGTATCATCCAGAGGAGCATATTCTTAGCCTAACTAAACACTGTTTAAACAATACATACCGTAAACTCGGGTGGCTTTGGTCCATTTTCAAACATCAAAGTCATATATCTTATTACTAGATTAACGTAAATTAAACTTCTTAGTCTTGCTTTTCTTGTCTCTATAAATACTTTTAAATTTGAGAATGTGGAGAAAAATAATTAATATTTTCTCCACTTTTTAAAAAAAAAAGTGTGTGGCCAAAGTCACAAGATAAAATCCGGTGACTTTGGCCGGGTATCGTTTTACGATAGAAACGGAATGTACGCCCTGGCAAATGATAACTTTGGCCATCTATAATGTTTTTAAAAAAGGCAGGATAATTATGTCTCAAAAAAAGGAGAAAAATGATTATATTATATAAAAATAAACTTTATTATTCATGACATAAACCATAACATGAAAGTTTCTAAATATAAAAATAAAATAAATAATAATAATAAATATAAATTATAATATTATATTATAATAAAATATCACATTCTAATACCAAATAATTATCTATTACAGTCTCATAGGTACCTATTAAAACAAGCGATTTAAAAAACTATAAAACTAAATAAACTTAATTATCTATCTACCTAAATTTTTCTAGTTCGGGAAGCTTTGAACACTGTGATGGCCCAATTCTTTCCACAATATTGTCGATGTCGTACCAAAGAATGTCTTCAACTTGCGGCCATTTTCACTGGTAGAGACCACTGAGCACCATTGATTTTATTTTAAATCGATTTTCTATTTGTTCAACAATTAGTCCTGGAAAATATAATTTGTTTTGTAGTGTCGAGCGAACAATATTTTTACTAATTATTTATTAAGTGCCTAACTACTTTGTAACATACCTTAGTTGTATGTAGTAAGTGTCTCTTCAACGGATTTCAGCAAATTTGACACAAAAACGTTGTGGCCAAAGTAACCCATGTAAAGCACTTAAAAGCATAGGGTGATTATGGCCGCCCTCTGGCGGGGAGGGGAGAAATTTTTTTGTCAATATGAGCAAATAGAAATCCTCACAAGGGTTACATAGTTTAGTGTTTTAAGTATCAACTATCAGATGGCAGCCGATTTGTCTTGGCGATTGAAGTGTTAGGGATAAAAAAATTGACGATTATTCATACCTGACTTCTATCACAAATACAAATACAGAATAAAAATTCTCAGAGCACTCATTTCTTATTCACAAAACATTGCTGAATCATATGAACACATTAAAATTAATATTATGCATTTCTACATACTGATTATTTAACAAATAAGCAAAATATTAAAATCGGCCAAAGCCACCTAGGCAGGCCAAAACCACCCGAGTTTACGGTACTTTATATACAATGACCAGCACTACAAGCAAACGGAAGGAGCACCGATGGGTTCACCGTTATCTCCAGTCATCGCTAATCTCTTCATGGAGGACCTAGAAGTTCGTGCAATACAAACGGCACCACTCAAACCAAAACTTTGGTTGAGATATGTGGACGACACATTCATAATCTGGACTCATGGAAGAGAACAACTAAATAGTTTCTTAGACCACCTGAATAGCATTCACGACAAGATCAAATTTACCATGGAGGTAGAAACAGAAGGCAAGCTTCCATTTTTAGACGTATTAGTGAAAAAGAAACCAGATAAGACACTAGGTCACACAGTATACAGAAAACCCACTCACACGGACAGATATCTAAATGCGGCATCACATCACCATCCAGCACAATTAAATTCAGTAGTAAAGACACTAGTGACACGTTCTCAGAGGTTGGCAGACGTCGACCATATCAACGAAGAAGAGATGTCTTCACTTCAGAAAGCACTAATGAAAAATGGATTTTCGAGGGACACAATACAGAAGTCGCTGGGGCCATACAGACAAAAACCCAGGAGGAAACCGAGAAACCAGTAGCAAAGGCATATCTACCTTACGTGAAAGGGACGACAGATAAAATTGGCAAACTTCTACGTAAACATAACATAGAAACAATATTTAAAACAGACCGAAAAATCAGTGCAGTCCTTCGTAATCCAAAATCAAAAACTACCCTAGAAAACCAAGAAGTATACGAAATCCCGTGCCAAGATTGCAACAAGTCATACATAGGACAGACCAACAGACGTATTAGTGTAAGAAAGGAAGAACATATGAATGCAGTACGAAAAGAGGAGAAAACATCGTCCCTAGCACAGCATGTAAAATCCACAGGACACAAAATAGACTTCGACAACACCAGAACAGTAGCTAATATCGAGCATTATAGGTCAAGGATTACCAGAGAAGCCATAGAGATCGAAAAAAGACCACAAAATCTTAATAAACGAGATGATACGCAGAGATTGCCCAGTTCCTGGAAGCCCGCTCTTGTAGGAAAATACATAACCGAAGACACACGACGATCCACCGTGGACGAACCAATCACATGTTCAGGCGTTCAGGCATGTTCAAGTATTGACACAAATAATGAAGAAGCACAGCAACCTGCCCGAAACGGACTTATCACGAGGAGTCAGAGCCGAGCGCGGACCAATCAAGGAGAACCACGGCATTCTGCGGCACCGATTGGACACGAGGATGCCCGACCACCGGCGAGAAGTCACGTGGAGCGTGACGTTTCAGCGAAGCTACTTGTCGGGTTGGCTCAGCCGCCCGCTACGCCTACCACGGGTGGTGGGGGACCGGTAAAACGTAGCCAAACGCACAGGCGCGCCTAAGACTGGAGCACATATAAGGAGCCGCACAACGCGGGGAACGTCAGTTCAGTTCGAGCAACGAGAAGCAGCAGTAGGCAGCTTTCCGTGAGAACCTGAAGATGGCAGATGAGATTCTGCCGAAACGTCGTTTAGACAACCGTGACTCCTGGAGGAGTCGATCATCGACGCGGGAGAGCACCCGGAAGTACAACAACACTTCATTTAAGACCCGCGAACCAAGGAAGGTGCTATATCTGGCAAGAAACTACAATTTAAAATATGTTTGTCAGATTGCCTAAATTTTACCAAAATGCATATGTTTACTATGTGGAGCGAACATTATATCCAGTTTAAAAATGACCACCCAGACAATCGGTATACCCAAATTGAAGACATTACAAATAAAAATCCGTGGTATCAACACATAGAAGAACGTAGAAATCTTATTACCACCATTACTAGATTAAGATTTGGCCATGCTTGCTTTCCACAACATTTGAAGAGGATAGGAGTGGTTGACACAGATATATGCATATCATGTGGAGTTCCTTCTGACTTGGATCATATATTTTTTGGGTGTTCGTGCTATAGAAAATTTACAAACGATTTTATTAATCGGCTATTAGAACTGAAGATATCTCTTCCAACTAATCTTCTGCATCTCTTGTCTCTGAAGAACATACATATATACAAGGAATTACTTCGTTTCCTAAGTAATACAAACCTACGATTATAGGATGCTATCGATTTAGAATTGTTCCATTGTGCTCCTCAAACCTCTGTATAATTACCTTTTATCCGTGGTCTTTAACCTGTGTGTTTTTATAAATGCCCTGATAGACCCCTGGGCGAGAAGAGGGTGTCCCTGTTTTAATTCCTATTGTTAGTTGTCTGTAAATTCTCTATTATTTTGTTTAGGTTAGGTTTTACTGTATGTAATTGGCTAATGGATTTTGTCCAATGCCAAAAAAAAAAAAAAAAAAGACCCGCGAAAACCTAAAAAACAACATTTTTTATATATATATATATATATATATATATATATATATATACAAACAATGTTATTATAATGATTTAATGATTGATCAAGACGCAGACTTAGCTCCGCATCAAAACTTTACGTTTGCTGTCAGATTATCACCTGTTTTTGACCTCGCGTCCAGAAATGTGGTTTTCGCAAATTGATTCACAATTCAATTTGGCTCGGAGCACAAGTGACCGGGAAAAATATGACGCTGTCATATCCAGTCTTCCGATGGAAGTCGTTGATATCATCTATGACGTTATGCAAAAACCATGCGAACAAAATTTATGTTAATTTAAGTTACACTATTTTGCTCAATTGTCTTCGAGCGAGGAAAAAAGGCTTGATGACTTGTTAACCGGTTCGCAGATGGGCGAACGTAAACCGTCCGATTTTTATCGCCACATGCTAGGTGTTGTTGGTGGCTCTAAGAATGTAAGCCAGGATTTGCTTATCAAACCTTGGTAACGTAGACTAGGTAGGTTAATAAACAGCTTTCAAACCAAAATTCATCGACTGATCTAAACGATGTATTAACCCGCTTGAACTCATTAGAGATTAAATTTAATCATACCTATAATCAGATTGCCGAAATCAAAGAAACTTTGAAGATGCAAGTTTCTATGATTAAAACCAATTCTTTCTCTGGTAGAGATTTTTTGAATCATCCGTCAACTTCAGCTAGTATTGAAAGAATGCATTATTGTGCAAATTGTCAGAATCGGCCTCGATCACGATATTCCTCTCCCAGTCGCTCCTCTTATAATCCTTCAAATTCGAAAGTTTGCTATTTTCATCAGATGTTTAAGGATAACGCACGAAAATGCACTGGTCCGTGGTGTATTTATAAATCAAATCTCACTAGAGAACATACTATGTTAAATCATTTAGATCAGTCAAAAAAGCACTAGCACTAGCGTTCTAACAATCAATGTTAGTTCCCTCCATATATCTCGTCTTTTCGTCTCTGACGCTACAAATGAGTTACATTTCTTGGTAGATACTCGTGCTGATATATCAGTTATTCCAAGAAACCATTTTACAGATCTGAAAAGGAACTCTGATCTTACCTTAACGGCAGCTAATGGATCAGAAATGTCTACGTACGGAACAGTTAATTTAGGTTTACGCCGTAATTTTCCCTTTGTATTCAACATTGCTGATGTACAAATACCAATTTTAGGCGCTGATTTTATTAAGCATTTTAGTTTAATGATAGATTTACAAAATAAACGTTTAATCGATAACAAAATTTCTTTATCTATTAATTGTATTATTGATCGTACGAATTCTCCAGCTATTATTCCTAAACTGTTTCCAATAAATAACCAGTACACTAATTTATTACTACAATTTCCAAGTTTAATTAGTTCTCCAAATTATTCATTGCCAGTCAAGCATACAGTTGAACATCATATCGTAACGGAAGGACGTTTACCGTTTTGCCGACATCGTAGACTTGATAACGTCGAGTTAAGCGTCGCTAAAAACGAATTCAAATAGATGGTCGATTTAGGAATTTGCACACCTTCTTCTTCATCGGTTTCTTCAATTCTGCATATGGTTGCAAAAAAGGAACCTAACGATTGAAGACCATGCAGTGATTATTGGCAGCAAATACTGTTACAGTCCCAGAACGATGTCCCCTTCCATATATACATGATTTCAATGCAAATTTATTTGGATGCACTATTTTTTTCAAAGATAGATTTAATTCGGGCATACCATCAGACACCAGTCGCAAAGGATGATATTTATAAGACTGCAATCATCACCCCTTTTGGTCTTTTTGAATTTCTTAGAATGCCTTTTGGTTTGCGGAACGCTGGTCAAACTTTTCAAAAATTCATGAATGAAGTTTTGAAGGACCTGTTATTCATTTTCGTTTATTTGGATGACATTTTGATAGCAAGTAGGAATCACGATGAATATTTAGTTCACCTTCAAACCGTTTTTAAACGTCTTGAAGATTTTGGCATCAATAACAAACCTTCAAAATGTGTTTTTGGTGTACCGTCGTTAGATTTTTTAGGACACCGCGTTTCCTCTGATGGGATTTCACCTACCACTGAGCGAATTGACGTTATTAGTAATTTTCCGAAACCGTCAACGCTTAAACACTTACAATGCTTCATAGGCATGGTAAATTATTACCATCGCTTTGTTCCTCATTTCGCCGAAACATTAGCTCCACTTCATACTTTCAGCACTCAATTAGCTAAAGATAAAATTAAGGATATTGATTCTTGGCCAACAGAATATATCGGTAGTTTCATCTTAGCTAAGCAAAGCAAACTATTCTTTCACATCCAGATTACAGCGATAACGTTGTACTTACGTTATCCGTAAACTGTTCTAACGTAGCCATGGGCTTTATTCAGGGGCCACTCCAAACGGTGGGCATAGTGGGCGGTCGCCCAGAGCGCCAGAATTATAAGGGCGACATTTTTGGCGTAGCGATGTTAATATTTTAAAAATCGCAAACCGCTCTTTTAGTTCGCAGATAAAATAATATATATTTTGATCATCATAATCGGGAAAAAGAGAATATTTATATTTTGCTTATAGTGAAGGGAGGGGGGGGGGGGGGGGGGGCGGCAAAAGACCATTTCGCCCAGGACGACAAAAGAGCTAGAGCGGCCCCTGGCTCTATTTTGCAACAGCACTCTGTTGATATTACCACCCCACTAGCATTTTGACTTAATGACGCACAAAGCCATTATTCTACCTTCGATAAAGAGCTTTTATCTCTTTATACAGCTATTAAGCATTTTCGATATTTATTAGAAGGACGTCATTTTATTTGTTTACAGATCTCAAACCTTTAGTTAGGGCATTTTTACGAGGACAGAGAAAACTCCTCGCCAGACTAGGCACCTGGAATTTATTGCCTAATTTACTAATGACATACGTCATTTATCGGGAAAAGACAATGTCGTTGCGGATACCTTGTCACATATAGATGATGTATCATCGATAGAAGCACATTATTTAGCACCTACCTTCATCTCTGCTATTTCAGAACATTTCAATTTAAAGTCACTTGTTAATGCCCAACTAAAAGATTGTGAGCTTACTTCTTTGATTAATAATCAATCTAATTCAAACAAACAATCTAAATACAATTTGCAGCAAATTTTAATTCCCAACTCTGAAGACAAGGTTTGGTATTATATTTTTAATTTTAAATGCCTGCCTTACGTTCCAAAGTCTTTACGACGCCGACGTCCAGTTTTCGACGCTTTACAATCCTTCCCGGAAAACGTGCCACCAAATTCGTCACATCCAATTACTGTATTTTATGGACTAAAACTTGTCTGAGTTGTCAAACTTCAAAAGTAAATAGACATACTAAAACTCCAATTTCAGATTTCTCAGTCCCCAAGGCTCGTTTCGAACATATACATATAGATTTAGTTGGTCCATTCCCAGTTTCACATGGATGCTGTTATATTCTTACGGTTTTCGAGCGATTCACTCGTTGGCCAGAAGCGTATCCTTTCCAATATCCAATTCCAGAAACCGTCGCTAAAGTATTGTTTCAAAATTACATTTGCAGTTTTAGCATTCCTTTCACTACTGATCAAGAAGCACAATTTGAGTTGAACTTAGTTCACAAATTTTTTAGGATTTCATCGAATCCATTCGACTCCGTACCACCCCCAAGCTAACGGTATGGTCGAGCGTTTTCACCGAACTCTTAAGACGGCATTATTAGCCAGGTCCAATTCGTTTCACTGGTACGATAAATTACCAATCATTTATTTTACTAGGTTTACGCACTATGCTTAAAGACGATTTACTCTGTTCATCTGCCGAACTAGTTTACGGTCAGACTTTACGTCTCCCTGGTAATTTTTTTGTTAAATCACATGTCGATATTTCGGTTTCTACATTCATTTCGAAATTGTATACATTTTTTGACAATTTAAACTTCACTAAACCCAAACATAATATTTCACAAAACTTTTTTGTCAGCCCTGATTTTTCGACTTGACTACGATTTTATACGTCAGGATAGGCTTAAGCTATCTTTTACCCCTTCGCACGAGGGACCTTTCCGTGTTGTCTCTGGTACAAACAAAATCATTTCGGTTCTTATACGCGAGAAGAACGTTACTGTCAGTTTGAACAGAGTTAAGCCTGCGTACTTGTTGAATGACATTATGGATCATCCTGTCAACACTAATCTTAAGAAGGTTATATTTAATATTGATTCCTTGGCAGGTTGATTTTGTTTTGCACGGGGAATATATGTAGCGTTCTCTCACTACATGCCGAGTCTTTTAATGCTTCACTGCTTGCTGACTCCGGATTTAGTGAGCCATCTTAAAGGTATGGTTTATATTTTGGTAACCATGATACGAGAAAAAACAAAAAAAATTATTATGATACATTATATTATATATTCAAAAAAACTTCAGAATGAAAAACTGTAATCAAATCAAATAAAACAATTTCGTTTAATACTTGCTTTATTTTATACCCCATGTCGGTATAATCCTCTCCCACGGCGCCGTATTAAACACGTTACGTACGTCCAATGTCATAAGCCTACACCAGTTAGCTCTCTACATTTCCTAAAAGGTTTCCTCACTTCCTCTACCGCCTGGACTGCCAAATGTTCTCTCCGGAAACCGTACTGGTAGCCTGCCAGTCCCCCTTCCCTCTCAACCTCCGCATTAAGTCTATTTCTTAACATTCTCTCATAGAGTTTTACCAGAGTATCTATTAAACATATTGGTCTATAGGCTGATGGACAATCCAAAGCCTTATCTTTCCCCTTCAAGACAAGAATAAGTTTTGCTAGTTTCCATTCCGGCGGAAACTCATTTCTCCTCAGTATCCTATTTAAAATACTCAAGATCATGTCTGGTTCAGCCTTTATCGCCTCGCTCTCAGACACTCCTCCCTTTTATTTTGTATATCCGGGCTCCACCAGTATGACATTTTTAGCTCGCGTCCATCACTGCCTTTAATTACACTGCAGTCATAGACCTCCTTTATCACCTTCACGCAATGGGCCGGTGTTAGTGTCGCCTCCGGCTCTAGCTCCCGCCTCAACAATAGTTTTCGTCTTTTCCGATACCTTCCTACTTATTACAGTTTTCTCGAAGTAGATATATTGGTGGTCACCTAATGTTTCTTCCTCCAGCACCCTCCATTTCGAAATCCTCCTAGCTACTTCTCTCGTAGAACATGTTATACCTATGATAGAACTACTTCCCCTCCTGACGAATGTTGGCTTATCTCCCGATCAAGGATAACGATATCGAGTGTAGCTACCCATTCCGACACATAATCACCCCTTGCGTCTGCCACCGCCGAGCCCCACTGGGAAGGGGAGACTTGGCATTAAAATCTCCTAATGCTATTACCTCCCCCGGGACTGTTCTACTGCCTCTCATGATGCCGTCCCCTTCTCCTTTAAAGTTATGCAGCTGAATATTCGGTGAAATATAACAGCAGTATATAAAACCAAAGGGTAGCTGCAACCTGACGTCGCCGCCCCTAGTTGCTATTCCCTTAACCTCCACCTTCCGCTGTTACCGTAAACAACATATCATGGGCCGCTTTAGAACCATTCAAATTAACTTGTATAACTTTCAGATTACCTCCCCTTCCCCCATGAGCGGAATAGTTGGGTTTCCCTCCCCCGCTGGATTGGAGACGATGTTCTGATCATTCACCACCTTACTCTTTTCCTGAGGCCTCCGTCATGGTATCCAACGTCCTCCTACTTCCTGGGCCCCTACTTCCTCCCACCTGCCTCCTGAGATCATCAAGTAATTTCCTAAATAACGGTCATCTCATCTGGTCTGCTCTGTGATCCTCCGCATCGCACATCAGACAGTAAGGCTTGTTGCCACAATCCTCCCCCTTATGTCCTACTCCCCCGCAATTTAAACATTCTTCTGACCTGTTTTCCCCCTTGCAGTCGCTGAGCCTGTGGCCAAATTCCAGACATCTGTAATATCGTATCACTGCCAATCTCTCTCGTATATTATAACTAGTCCACCCAATCTTTATCTTCCCTTACTTAGTGAGATCCCGGGCCGCCTCTTTGGGCAGTTCTATAGTCGCGATTTGATTTTCCTGCCAGTCCGCTTTTAGAGATAATAGTTCCCCCTCCGCACCTGTACTTTCCTGTGTTGCAAGCAATATCTCCTTTTCTACCATCGTCGCATCTATGCCCGAGGCATATATCTTCGCCAGGTCTGTGCTTTTCATCTGTACATTGATATCTTTCACCTTACTTTGTATCTCCTCCCTTAGAGCCCCGTCCATATCCACTCCTCCTTCCACTGCCAGTAGCAGGTCTCCCCCCCATGGAACTCTTAATATTCTTGATCCTCACACCCACTTGATCTATATCCACTACCTTCTTAACAGACCTTAGTAGCTCTGCGTATGACTTCCCTTCCCATCTAATCACTACCATTTCTGTGGGTTGACGGTAGCCGCTCTATGCCTTTCGCCTCTCCATTCCTGCCTTCAGGTGTCAGGTAAGTGATTCTTATCCCACTTCTTCTGAACACATATTTCAGCATCTTCCTCCCCCAGTCTCTATCTAGGCCGTGTGGTGAGGCAAAAACTATATCCTTCCTATTCTGCTCCTCCATTAGATGCTTTAGTTACCCTAGCATCCTATAGAACTCCTTCGCATCATTTGGTCCCTTCTCTTCGGTAGTGTAAGGAAGGAAATAGACGTACCTCTTATTCTCCTCCACCACCCCTCTACTTGTCTGTGTTTTTGTTATACTGCACAGATACTCCAGACGCCGTTCTTGAACTCCCAGCCTTATCAGATCACCGGCTTCTGGGTACCTATCCGTAATCTCCTTTATAAGGCCTTTCTGCCCTTGGTCCAGTGGGTTAACCACTAATGCTATATCTTCCCCTGCTTCTGCTTAATGGGATTTCCCGACTCCATTTTATTTACCTGGTACACCTCCTCCGACCACTCCACATCCAGCACTGCCGATAGGTCCTCGAAGGTTGTTCCATCCTCAAGTGCGAATTATACGTCAAAATCATCCTTCGTCAGATCCACCTGAATCAGCGGTCGTCACCATCTTTCCAGTGGTTGCTTCCTGTATCACCTTCTCCATTATAGATTTCCCCCCATTACCTGCTCCTTTACCCGGAAACATCCTCAATACCCCACACTTTCTCACCATCACCTCAATTAGTCGGTTTATTTTTGCGACCTCCTTCTTTATCTCTACCTTCGTATTGACATTCTTAGCCACCAACTCCTGCAGCGTTTTATCACTACTGCTAACCCTATCCGGTATACTCTTCAGTTCGTTCCATTCCTTGTTCTCTGTCTCCTCCCTTGGACTCTCAATCCTTTTGTTTTTTGTATCTTGTTGGAGTGTCACCTCTGCAGCACTTTCGCTCTCATCCCTGGTCACATCCCACATATCCTTATCGAGTTTCCCCTGTGTAGAGTTCCTGCTACTTTGGTCCTCTCCTCTCTGCCCGGGGTGTTGCTACCCATCCGGTCGGCCTGTGCCCTTGTTGAGGATCTTCCAACAATACCTTTTCTTTGGAAATCGCGGGTCTCCTCCCACGATACCTGCGTAGTCTACTCCCTCTTGACCAGTAGCATCTGTTATCCCCTCGGCCTGGTTCGTCACCGATGAGACGCAGCAGTTGTTGGCTGATGGTCCAGTGGGGCTTGCTCCACCACCCACTTCCTGGACCGGTACCGGGGATTTGACCCCCTGCACCATAATCGTATTTAGTACTCGTTTATCCATATCCAGTCCTTTGTAGTGTTGATTTTGGTCGGCGCCGGGTATATTACTTCATCGGTATCCGCCGACGTAGCCGGTGAGGGCATTCCCCTATACACCACCCGGGGACGCGCCCGATGGGAAATCAACAACTCCGCACGGGTGACTGGCTGTCTGGCTGCCTGTTTGGATGCCTAGCTAGCTTCCTAGGTATCTGGCTGGCTGTCTGGATACCTGGTTGGCTATCTGCCCGACTGGATAGTTGGCTGGGTGCCTGGGTATCTGTCTGGCTGCCTGGTTGCCCGGTTGACTGGCTGCCTACCTTGCTGGCTGACTGGCTACCTGGTTGACTGCCTGAATACATAGGCTAGCTGACTGGCTGCTTGGCTTCCTAGCTAGCTGTCTGACTGAATGAGATGAGAAATAGACCTTCTCACCAACTGATATACCCCGGACCCATGTTGACTTGCAATATATGTGCACATCAATTACCCAAACGTATTAGGTCATATGTAGTTTTGCATTATAAGATCATAATAGGTGCTCAATGTAGCAAGAGTTGGGTTAAGAAAGAAATAGGCCTTTTCAGAAATTGATTTACCTCTGACCCATGTGGATTTGTATTACATGTGCACATCAATTACCCAAACGTATTCGGTCATATGTAGTTTTGCATTATATGGTCATAACAATTGCTCAAAGTAGCAAGAGTTGCGTTAAGAAAGAATTAGGCTTTCTCACCAACTGATATACCCCGAATCCATGTGGATTTTTATTACACCTGCACATTAATTACCCAAACGTATTCGGTCATATGTAGTTTTGCATTATATGGTCATAACAATTACTCAATGTAGCAAAAGTTGCGTTAAGAAAGAATTAGGCTTTCTCACCAACTGATATACCCCGAATCCATGTTGGTTTTTATTACACGTGCAATTACCCAAACGTATTCGATCATATGTAGTTTTGCATTATATAATCATAAAAATTGCTCAATGCAGCAAGAGTTGCGTTAAGAAGGAAACATACCTTCTCACCAACTGATATACCCCGGACCCATGTTGATTTTCAAAATATGCGCACATCAATTACTCAAATGTATTCGGTCATGTGTACTTTTGCATTATATGATCCTAACAATTGCTCAATGTAGCAAGAGTTGGGTTAAGAAAGAAATAGACATTTTAACCAATTGATTTGCCCCGAACCCATGTGGATTTGCATTACATGTGCACATCAATTACCCAAACGTATTCGGTCATATGTATTTTTGCATTATATGAACCTAATAGTTGCACAATGTAGCAAGAATTGGGCTAAGAAAGAAATAGACATTTTCACCAACTCATTTACCACGGACCCATGTGAATTTTTACTACATGTGCACGTCAATTACCCAAACGTATTCAGTCATATGTATTTTTGTATTATATGATCATAAGAGTTGCTCAATATAGCAAGAGTTGGGTTAAGAAAGAAATAGACTTTCTCACGAACTGATATACCTCGGATCAATGTGGATTTGCAGTATATGTGCACATCAATTACCCAGACGTATTGGGTCATATGTAGTTTTGCACTATATGATCATAACAGGTGGTCAATATAACAAGAGTTGGGCCAAGAAAGAAATATAGATTTTCACCAACTGATATACCTCGGACCTCGGCCTTCCAAAACGCTATCAACCACCCCAATGACTCATCAAAAGCAGAAGCTTTTACCCAATCTAAGTATGAAACGCAACGCGAAATCAGAAGAATAAAGAACGAGTGGTGGGCAAGAAATGCCAGAGAAATTCAAAGGTACGCCGATTCACACGACTACAGGAATTTCTTTCAAGGAGTAAAAGCAGTGTACGGCCCCAGTCGGAAAAATATGTGCCCTATTAAAGATTTAAATGGAAATCTCCTCAAAGAAGACCAGGAAATAATAGCCCTATGGAAAGAACACTACTCTAACATTCTTAACCAGCAAAGTCAAACCGATCACGATATTATAAATCTTATCCCTCAATATGACACCTTCGAAGACTTAGATAAACCACTAACAACGGAAGAGATCTTAACCGCCATTGGACAGCTAAAAAATAACAAATCTCCCGGCGCCGACTCACTCCCAGCTGAGATCTTTAAAGCTGTGTCGTCAGAGCTCATACCCTACCTCAAAAAACTGTTTGATGTCGTGTGGGAAAGTGGTCAAACTCCGCAGGAGTTTCGTGATACACTTTTATTCAACCTCTTCAAAAACAAAGGGAGCGCTGCGGACTGTGGAAATTACAGGGGTATAGCTCTCCTGGCTGTTGGAGGGAAGATACTCACTAAAGCCATGGCAAATAGGCTAACACCTGTTATGGAAAAGTTACTTCCTGAAACACAGAGTGGCTTTAGACCAAACCGAGGTACATCGGATCTAATCTTTACACTTAAACAGCTTCAAGAAAAAGCACTCGAACATCAAGGAGAAATTCACATGGCCTTCATTGATTTAACCAAGGCGTTTGACTCGGTGGACAGGGAAGTGCTCTGGAAAATTATGCTCCGCTTAGGTATCCCTAGAAAATTTGTGAAAGTATGTCGCAGTCTACATCCAAACAACAACGCCCAGGTTATGTATAATAATGAGGCAACCGAACCTTTCCAAACCCTCACTGGAGTTAGGCAGGGATGTGTCCTGGCACCCCTACTTTTTAATTTATTTACCACTGCTCTATCAATTATTGTTGACAACAAACTGACAGTCAGAGGAATAGGTCTCAGATACCGTTCTGATGGCGGTCTCTTTAACATAGGGCGCTTTAGAGCTTTCACGAAGACACGTACACGATTCATTTGTGATCTCCAGTATGCGGATGACTGTGCACTTTTAGCCTCTACGCCGGAAGAGCTTCAAGAACTTTTAGATGTGTATGCCCAGAGCTATGATTCCTTGGGACTTAAAATCAACATTGGAAAGACTAAGATTATGTCAACTCCTCATCAAGTGAACCAAATAGACATTACACTTAACGGAAATTCTCTTGAAGTGGTGGATCAGTTCAATTACTTAGGCAACGTTGTTAATGACAAAGCAAACATGGACAGCGAGATTCGCAATAGAATTAACGCTGCATCTAGAGCACTCTGGGGACTTAGAGAGAGAGTATTTGACAACCACGACCTTGCTTTGTCAACGAAAATGGCTGCCTACAGAGCAGTTGTCATTCCAACACTGCTATATGGATGTGAAAGCTGGGTCACTTACCGCCGTCATGTGAAAGAATTAGAACGTTTTCAGCAAAGACACCTCAGAAGTATGATGAAAATCCGTTGGTTCCATCACATATCAAACGTGGAAGTACTCAGGAGAGCAAACAGCCTTCCAATTGAGGTGCTTATTTCAAGAGCACGCCTAAGATGGGTAGGTCACGTTCATCGTATGCATGATAACCGCCTTCCTAAATGTACACTTTATGGTGAATTGCTAAGCGGTAGAAGAAGGCGTGGCGGTCAACGAAAGAGGTTCAAAGACGTTCTCCATGTAAATCTAAAATCCTGCGGTATTGCAGACGAGCAATGGGAACAACTTGCAGCGGACAGAACCGAATGGCGAGGGGTTGTGGCCAGCTATCAAGGAAATGTTGCTGCAAGAAGGCCGAATCCAAGACCTAACCAGGTCTATGTTTGTCCTGACTGCGGTCGACATGTGCTCTCCCGAATTGGCCTCTATAGCCATAGTTGTGTGCACCGTAGATGAATGGAAATTACAATAGACTACACCTTTTACTTGTTTTTTTATTACACGCAATCTATCGACTGTAACATTTTTTTATACTCGGACTCGAGTAAAGCTCCGCAGATGAACAACTCAAATCCTCTTTGGGCATGGCGCGTATACCTAATAAAATAATTGGCAATTCATCATACCTGTGAATGGTATTAGCCCTGGCTAACAATGCAGGCGTCAGGGTTCTATGGAATCTCTCGACCATACCATTTGCTTGAGAATGATATGCTGTCGTGTGAAACCGATGAAACCCTAAAAATTTTGAAAATTCGCGAAATAAATTTGATTCGAACTGGACACCTTGATCTGTAGTGACAGTTAATGGGACGCCAGAACGACAGATAAAATTTTGAATAAGGCTTTGGCAACGTTTTCAGCAGTCTTGTGAAGGGTACACTTCCGGCCAGCGTGTGAATCGTTCGACCACAGTGAGAATGTAGCGACACCCATTGGAAGGTGGCAACGGTCCAACGAGGTCTATGTGGATGTGCTCGAAGCGCCCCTTGGGAACATCAAAATCTGAAAACGGAGTCTTGGTGTGCCTATTAATTTTAGATGTTTGGCAATTTAAACATGTTTTTGTCCGTAAGGTTCAGTCCGAATTCATTTTAGGCCAGAAATTAAGTAATAAGCTTTTTAGTAGCGCGAATGCCTGGATGAATCAAATTATGAAAAACGTGAAATATTGCACGACGTAAAGATATTGATGCGAAAGGTCGACATTTAGAGTTAGATACGTCGCACCAGATCTTACCAGTGGAACCAAGAATTTTGAGTTGCTGTAAAGAATACTTGACTTTACTGTTTGGGTTGGATTGTTCTGTAATTTAAAATGAAAGTTCGCAATCGTTCGATTGAGCGTCTTTTAAAAGCTGTAAATTGAAGGTAGGAATTTATAGTGGAAATGAAGGTAGGGGTAAAAGTAGAACGAGAATGGATTAAAGAAAGATCATTTACGCAGGATAATGTATCCGTAATGATGTTTTCTTTACCACTAATGTGACGTATGTCACTGGTGAATTGGACGATATACTCTAAATGGCGAGTCTGACGTGGGGTCTTTTCAGCACGTGTAAAAAGAGCCCTAACCAATGGTTTGGGATCAGTAAAATAGGTAAAAATGCGGCCTTCTAATAAATGTCTAAAATGTTTGATTGAAGTATAAAGTGACAGCAGTTCTTTGTCAAAAGTGGAATACCATTTTTGGGTATCATTCAGTTTGTGGGAAAAGAAAGCTAAAGGGGTAATTAAATTAGAATGGAGTACAAATATCCCAAAATAAGGCGATAGAGAAAATTTTACATGTAGCAACGCGACAAAAAAATAAGTTTGTTTTGGTGAGACTAAGAATACCCTGAGTTTTCCGGCTCGAGTAGGTAGGGGAATCCTTTTTTTTCGCGAAAAAGGGGTAAATTGGTCATTTTTAAGGGTGGTTTTTCAGTTTTAATTTATTTTGGATCCTTCAAAATGCTACTTAAAAAATGAGCACGGGAGCTTTTATTGTAGATGATCAAGGAACCTTCAGTTCAAATTTCGTGAAAATCGGTTCACCGCCTCCCACGATATTTATATAAATATACCGAAAAAACGTCAAAAATTGAATTACGGCTAACTTGGATAAAATTAACCGAATTTGATGAAATTTTAGACGAAACTAACCTATATAACCAAGAAATAGGTTGTAAAATTTTCCCAAAAATTATCCAACAGTTTAGTTGCAATTCCATTTTTAGTCCAAATTCCACAAAATTTTCAAAACTTTCCCCAATTTGCCCAAATGGTCGAACAAAAATTTATTTTTCACCAAAATGAAAGTACACTTATGTACTTTCACGTGATGTAACTAAAAAATTACTTTTTTTTAATTTAGCCGATTTTTTGGGTATACAGGGTGGGGCAACCTCGAACCTCGATATCTCGAGTTCTACGATAGCTAGAAATTGTTTAAAAAATTGCAATTATACTAGATAAAAAAGTCTGTAATTGGAAATTATTTTCGAACATACAGGGCGAGCCCAGACCAAATTACAAGACCAAGTACCTTTTTTTAAAATGGAATGCTATGTATATCAGTACATTTTTTTAAATCCTTTTTCTAGGCTCTATTCATTCCTATATTAGCATTGAATATCTCCCATCCACTTGCATGTAATTAATTTTTTTGTTGAAATAATGCAATCTGCAGATGGATATTAAAAAAAATCACCAGTCACAATTATGAGTTTTAAGAAGAACTTATGTGAATACCAGTTACGAGACATCTAGTTAATGTTTTTGAATCATTTTCATTTACTAAAAATGTACAGGGTGGCCAAACATTATTTTTCAATTAAGAACATTTTAAATTGAATTTTCTCAATTTTTTCAAATGTATATTTTTCGACATGATGTAGAAATGAAAAACGGACATTTTTTGTAAGTACTTCCCTAGGGCTAATTCACCATTTTCGTTTTATAAATAAATAACTGTTTAATTCCCGCAAGGCGAAACAATTTTTCATTAAAAAAATTGCCCCAAGAGTGGTTCGGAGTCCACATTAAACTGTAGGGCCTCGTCTCTCTTTACCTAGCACAAGATCCTTGAGATCTTCCAGGGGGTTACTTTCGGTAGCTTGAGAGGTGGTTAAGAAAACATTTTTAAGAAAACATTAAGAACTTTTTAAATTGAATTTTCTCAATTTTTTTCAAATAGAACATGCTGTATATGTTTCGACGATGTGATGTATAAATGAAAAACGAACATTTTTTGTGAGTGATGGCTAAGTGTAACCATTTTCCTTTTATACATAAATAATGTCAAATTCAAGAATTAACTTTAAAAAAGCGGTTCCCTCAAATAATTCATTAGAAAAATTTATAATAGGTGTTCGACGTGTTGCCCATTTTGATTGGCATACGTCTTTATGCGATTTTGAAATGAGGCCATTTAGTGGGATCATTTCTTCCAATCCATTGAAATGAGTAAATAGTATTTAACCGGTCCTTTATTGTAATGTTTTTTTTGTATATTTTTTTGCTGTTTTCTTATTCGACAAGCAATAAAACCTCAGTTTAGTATAAATTGTCGTGTACAAAGGAGTATTTATCACGCTTATCGGTCGTTACAATTTGTATTGAATTTAAAATATTTAAAATTTTACAATATGAATTTTAATAAAGCGGAACTTGTAGACGATGACTTTTGTTTTGGGTGAATCAGACAGAAATTGTTTACTTGCCAATAGAATTTATTACCAACGTTATCCTGAAAGAAGGATTCCTGATGTTAGCAGCTTTCAAAACCTTCTCGATAGATTTCTGGAAACTGGAAATGTCGAATATAAAAAAAAGTGAAAGAATAAAACGTGTTGTGAACGAAGAAAATTAGTTTTCTGTGGTGCTGGCAACGGTTGAGAATCCCCATGTTAATCAAAGAGAAGTGAGCTCATTAGTAGGAATAAGTAGACGGTCTGTGGGTCGAATCTTAAAAACAAATAAGTTGCATGCATATCATATTCAGCACCAGGAATTATCTGATGATGATTTTTCAAAAGCACCTACATTTTATAACTGGGCCAGAGGTGAAATGCAACATGATGTTAACTTCTTCAATACTGTTTTATTCAGTGATTAGGCAACTTTTCGTAAAAATGAATTTGTTAATAGACATAATTTCCATTATTAGGCTTCGGAAAATCCTCACTTTTTTATGCAAGTTGATAACCAACACAGGTGGTCTATAAACGTTTGGGGAGGAATTATTGGAGAACATGTAATAGGACCACATTTCTTTGATGGTACATTGACTGGAGCTATTTATCTTAATTTTTTGGAAAACTATCTGCCACAATTATTGGTATATCTCCCTGAAAGAATTCGAAATAGGATGTGGCTTCAGTAAGATGGTGCTCCACCACATTATTTAAATGCAGTTAAAGACCACTTAAATAATACCTACCCTAATCAACTAAATGGCCTGCTAGATCCCCAGATCTTACAAAAATGGATTTCCTTTTATGGGAATACGTGAAGGAAATTGTTTATAGAGACACACCAACAACAGTACAAAATATGAAGGAAAGAATAATAACTGCCTTTACATCTATTACACCGGCAGTTTTAGGAACAGTGGGAACCTCATTTCAAAAGCGCATAGAGATGTGTATCAATTAAAATGGGCAACATGTGGAACATTTATTATAATTTGTTTTGCTGAGTTATTTGAAGAAACCTCATTTTTAAGTTTATTTTTGAATTTTGTAATTATTGCTCAATAAAACGGTGTTCCATTAGAAAAAAATGAGAAAAATAATGTTTGGCCACCCTGTACATTTTTGGGAAATGAAAATGATTCAAAAACATTAATTAGATGTTTCTTAACTGGCGTTCACATAAGTTTTTCTTAAAACCCATAATTGTGACTGTGGCGATTTTTTAAATATCCATCTGCAGATTACATTATTTCAACAAAATAATTTATTACATCCAAGCGGTTGAGACATATTCAATGCTAATATAGGAATGGATAGAGCCTAGAAAGAGGCTTCAAAAAATGTATTGATATACATAGCATTCCATTTTAAAAAAAGGTACTTGGTCCTGTAATTTCGTCTTGGCTCACCTTGTATGTTCAAAAATAATTTACTTGCAATTTTTTAAAAAGTTTCTAGCTGTCGTAGAACTGGAGATATCGAGGTCCGACGCACTATTGCCCCACCCTGTATACATGCGCCGGCGATTTCCCGTAATTTTCGGTATTATACGTATGCTTGTGCGCGCATACGTATAATACTGAAAATGACAGGAAATCGCTGCGCGCATGTGTATGCCAAAAATGACAAAAAAATGGGATAAATTAAAAAAAAAGTTATTTTTTAGTTACATCACATGAAAATACATACAAATACCTTCATTTTGATAAAAAAAAATCGTTCGACCATTTGGGCAAATTGGGGAAAGTTTTGAAAATTTTGTGGAATTTGGACTAAAAATGGAATTGCGGCCAAACTGTTCGATATTTTTTGCTAAAATTTGACAAGCTATTTCTAGGTTATATAGATTAGTCTCGTTTAAAATTTCATCAAATTCGGTTTAATTTTGGCCAAGTTAGCCGTAATTCAATTTTTGACGTTTTTTCAGTATATTTATATACATATCGTGGGAGGCCGTGAACCGATTTTTATGAAATTTGAACTGAAGGTTCCTTGAAGTTGCTTAAGGGTTGACAGTTTGGGAAAATTGTCAATAATGTCAATGCGTTCACTGGTAGAGGAAATACCGGCGGAAATTTAATGGCCAAGAAAATCTAAAGATGGCATGACAAAAACGCATTTAGATGGTTTAAAGTTGATACCATAGTCTTTAAGGCATTTAAAAACAGTACGTAAATGTGATAAATGTACATTTTGATCTTTACTAGCAATCAATATGTCGTCTAAATAGATAAAAATGAACGGTAAATCTTTAAGAACTTTGTTCATAAATTTTTGGAGGGTTTGTCCAGCATTTCGGACTCCAAAGGGCATTCTAAGGAAATTAAAAAGACCGAAAGCCTAATACGGGGAAGTATCTTAAATTAATAATTACTTTTTACATACGAAGAAGAAAATAAAATACATTTATTTTAAAATAATTTAATGACTTTAAGTACAAAACAATTAAATTACCTATAACTAACAAAACAGTAAAATTTTATTACGCCTAGAAAAAATCACATGAAATTCTTAGCAACTTTATCCCTTCTTAAACTTAAGTATCAGTATACTAATTGTCAGAAATACGACAATCCATATTAGAAGGGAAATAAAACCATCATAAACAACAGGATTGCTTATTTCCCATCCTCTAGCTATGACACATCGAAGACTTTCAGTGGCCTGAGTGAGCGGCAAGACATAAGAAATAAGTCTTAAATAGTCGTTCATGGCTTCTAATGGCCAGATGATTCCACAAAGCATAACAATTGGCAGAAAACTTCCTAAAGCCACGTATGTCGCTGAACGTTCATTATCGCAAATACAGGATACAACAAAACCTGAAAAAAATAATGTAAGTAATTTAAATATCAAAAAGTTGAAGTAATTTGCACACCGAAAAATAACTTTTCGCGCGCATCGTCAACTACGTTGGCTTCATCAGCAGGTGACTAAACTACAAAAGTAAATTCATGTTCTGGATTCAATGAACAATTAAGAAATATTTGGGTCTGTTATTGCTATATATAGTAGTATTTAGAAATGTTCCAATGTAAGTTTAGGTAGTTAAATATTATTTGTTATAATTCTGAACATTAAGTTCTTAATATCTGCACTATAGCACTAAATATATGCCAGAGGTTTATAAAGTTTTCCATATCTAACTTACATAACAGGACGTTCTTGAAATATATGCACATATTCAAATTTATGAGTACTCACATCTTTCTGAGAGACGCAGACATATTTATTGATAAACCGAAAAAAATAAATTTTGAAAATTGCAAACAATTATCTAGTGCGCCAACAAGTATTTATAGTATTTATATTTGCAGTCGACGTCTTAGTAACCCTATACTTGCTCGTCTGCGTATGAACTAGCGCTGCCAGCTGACAAAAGAGCTAAAGAGTACTAGTGATGTTTACAGCTCTTTCCGTGGTAATAGTATTTAATACGTAATGCAAGTCGTTTCCTTTTGAAACTGAAACAAAAAGATATATTTTAACTACCGTTTCGAATCCAACCCGTTCTCGATATGAATTATAACAAGACTGGAATGGGGATTGTCTCCAAAATCCGTTTAGATGACAACAACTTATCTAAATTACAGAGATAAGCCCCAATCATGTAGAAAATCACGAAAATCTCGACATTTACGCACCTAATAATAATTGACGATGAAAAAGAACGCGAAATAGGGAGAGTTTTCGAGTTTAGGGGCAGTTGCTGAGGGGTGGGAACCTTAAAAATATTACGATCGTGTTCAGCGCCCTCGAAAACGGGGGTATTCATGTTTCAATCCTGTCACAGAACTTTTGTGTTTTAAGCTTTTTTCTGCAATTTTCTCATGGACTAATTTCTGGGAAAATGACACAAAGAACAACCACAGAATAGCGGTTAAGTTTACTTTTTTAATATTGTAATACCTAAATTTTATTTCTTTATACCTTTATCCTACCTTAAAAAATTAAATCATAAAGGAATTTGCAAAAAATGCTACATAAAGAGTTTGAATATGCTGTCTTCACATATATTCTTAATCTCTGTACAACAAATTGCTACCTAAATATCGTTTTTTTTTTCAAACCAGCAGCGTGTCTTCGTGCCTATTCATAGGGACCAGATCATCTGAGTACAAATGAATGGGCACGATGATATGGTATAACACCATATAGTATATTTTTGTTAACTAACACATAATTCTTCTATATGTTCATTTAACATTTTTGAATATACAAATTATTATCCCAAAAAGTCCCTGTTTCATTTGTCTTTTAATTTGTGTCTAAAAATTCATTTTCAGGAAGTAATATTAAGAAATCTTAGATAATAGAAGTGTAGTGAAAGTTCCAGTAAATACCATCTGCAAGAATTACTATTGGGTAAAAATCGAAGTAAATATAAAAAGTTCGTATTTCTTCTGAGTTGACCTAACCTAAATAAAAATTTGAACATCCTATTCCTCTCCCTCCTTCAGACCTCTAGATGGATCGTTCGCAAAAATGCGAATGATTTATGTGCGCCGGGATTGGAGGGAAAGGCGAGTCTAAAAATATGCATTTATTTCAAAAACAACCTGTATGTGCTAGTTAAGACCAATTAGGATGTTGCTCAACATCCTGAATATTTGCTTACTTTAATCTTATCTTTTGGATTATCTAAAAGTTGTAATATAATTTTGCGATCTTTGAAACATTTCTAAAAATGCCATGAGAAAACTATGGAGATATTATTTCGTAGTGATTTTAAAGGATTCCGAAATAAATTGTTGGTATAATTATAGACCAGGGCCAAACCGTTTAAAATATCGTAATAGACGATAAATTCTTAGCAGTATACGAATGGTCGGAAAATGTAGTTAATGGTGTAAATAATTAAGGAAAAATCATCCAGACTGAGTAAAAGTTCGGAAAGGGGGGTTGGGGTGGTAATATATACATTTTTAGGGGTTGGTACTCGTTTTTTTCGATTTGCGGCTAAACTATGCATCCTATCGAAAAATGTTGAATGTAAAAGTTGTAGATAATGAAAAAATCTAAAACTTTCATTATTGACCATAACCTCAAAATTATCGAGAAAAATGCAAAAAACCATTTTTTTGGTTTTTAATTTATAACTATCGCAAAAATGTTTATATTTTCATGAAAATTGGTGAAAATGTTCTCTTTTGTGTTTCAAACAAGCCCAAATTTTTTCAAAGCGAAATATTTAATTTTCGATGTTTTATGAAGAAAATAAAGAAAATTTTCAATCGAAAAATTTGGTTAGCAAATTTTCGATTAATGAACTTTACTAGTGCTCATTTTTTTCATTGAAATCTCAACTTTAATATAGAATTAAAATATAATATTGTTTATATACAAAAATATCGTTAAAAAAGCGAAAAACTGAAAAACTACTTTTTAAAAATCGAGTTTTCGGTGAAAATCATGAATTTCTTTTTCTTTATTGTAAATAAACGTTTACATTCATAAAAAGCGTTAATTCTCATACAATATTATGTTATACAAGTAATGTACATGTACCTAACTGAGGCGAATTTCACGAAATATCAGCAGCACAGATGATATGAAAAATTATTTACAGTACGAGCTTGCTCCATTTCCTCTGTCGTTGTTTACAGAGAATGGCTTCAGAAAAAATGTTAAGTCACATTTATATACAGAATTTGCGAGAATCGATTCGTTACCAACTTCGAGCAATATTGTACACGTTGTTGATGGCGGGTTTCTCTTACACAAAGTAATCTGGTAAAAAAACGATACAATTAATGAAATAACACAAAAATATTTACATTATGTACAAAACAACTACGCAAAAAATAGTTATATGAAGAAGATGCAGAGTCCCTAATTATCAATACATCCCTTGATGTAGCAAAAAACTCCGATAAAATAGTGGTAGTTGTTGGTCAAGACATAGATCTTTTAGTTCTTTTAAATCAATGCAGTTCACATGAATTGAATATCTATTTCCACAAACCTGATGCAGGAAATATTAATGATACTTATTACAACTCTAATAGTTTTAAATATAAATCACATAAACATACTGTAGCATTTTTGCATTGTTTTTCTGGCTGCAATACAACTTCCAGTTTTGCTGGGAAAGGAAAAAAAAACAATTATAAAATCATTACGAATAAAATTGTAGTCTCGAGGACATTGAAGACGAAGACAGTACCCACTGTCTAATAAATAATAATAAAAATAATGATACTGAATTCTGGAGATGAAGAATTGACCACGAAGAAAAAAAGATTTCAATAAAATTATTTTACTTTTAATTTTTGTATTTTATAATCAAATATAAGACTTTGACGTGATAATTTGTAAATACTTACGAATCACAAGAAATAATTAACAAATTTTCTTAGTTCACAGGCTTTGTGTTTTTTGAATTTTTACCTATTTAATTGCAGTTTAAATAATGTTTTCGGGACTTTGAAAGTCGAGAATAGTTATGTACATGTACATTACTTGTATAACATAGTATTGCATGAGAATTAACGCTTTTTATGAATGTAAACGTTTATTTACAATAACGAAAAAGAAATTCATGATTTTCACCGAAAACTCGATTTTTAAAAAGTAGTTTTTCAGTTTTTCGCTTTTTTAACGATATTTTTGTATATAAACAATATTATATTTTAATTCTATATTAAAGTTGGGATTTCAATGAAAAAAATTAGCACTAGTAAAGTTCATTAATTGAAAATTTGCTAACCAATTTTTTCGATTGAAAACTAGGTCTTTTTTCTTTATTTTCTTCATAAAACATCAAAAATTAAATATTTCGCTTTGAAAAAATTTGGGCTTGTTTGAAACACAAAAGAGAACATTTTCACCAATTTTCATGAAAATATAAACATTTTTGCGATAGTTATAAATTAAAAACCGAAAAAACGGTTTTCTACATTTTTTTCGATAATTTTGAGGTTATGGTCAATAATGATCAATTAGAAAGTTTTAGATTTTTTCATTATCTACAACTTTTATATTCAACATTTTTCGATAGGATGCATAGTTTAGCCGCAAATCGCAAAAAACGAGTACCAACCCCTAAAAATGTATATATTACCACCCCAACCCCCCTTCCCGAACTTTTACTCAGTCTGGACGATTTTTCTTTAATTATTTACACCATTAACTACATTTTCTGACCATTCGTATACTGCTAAGAATTTTTATTGCCTTAAACAGGATTGGCCCTGGTCTATTAAGAAAAGTTGACATTTAAGCGTTTAATTGTCAAATACCTTAAATACTTTTTGACAATTTTGGCACACATAGTATATTTTGATGACCCCACATTATTCTTCGTTATCTGCTCAGTTGACTTATTTTTTGATTCTTGTGACACTTGATGAACATCATATATTACACTTACCAAAGCACATGCCACATACTCCAGCTAAAACAGTAAGGGCAAAAAGTAGCACCCAGCTTCCCTGTTGCGTCAAATGGAAAATTACAAAAGCGAACACAAGTACCATTATGGTCTGACCAAACATGACAACGAATTGTGTGATGACTTGAGAGAACAGGAGTTCTGTACCATTGATTCCATTTACCAAGGAACGTTCGAGGATTCCTTCGTTTCTTTCAAGCAACATAGCTCCAGATGTTAATGCAACAGCCATGAAAAATATAATTCTGAAAATAGAAAAAGTCATTAGAAAAATAACGGATAGCGTCAATATAATAATATATTTTACGCAAGTTTATCAGCCTTGATGCCATTATTTTTTATAACATAATATTCGATAAATTTGAATTATAATAATAGTTATACCAATGGCAAAACAGACTTTTAGGTTCCATATTATGTTTACTGGTATTTTTCTTTATTGTTGATTACGACTCTGGCCGAAAGAAAGAAGAGTTCAATTTTGAGAAAATAGCAGTTAAAACGTGAAAATACCATTTTTGACATTATACCTACATTAACTGTATCTTTTAACTGATATGTGATACATAGAGTGCTACGAGTGTGCAAAGAAAGTTTTTAATTGCTAGTTCATACAACAAATACGAAAAAGTTCAAAACAATATAATGAAAAAAGACTGCGTTATGGTACGACAGCCCTTAACCAACATTTTCGACTTATCGTCTTATGTCCGTTTACTATTTCTTGGTGTTAATAAATATGCATAGTTTGAAGAAAAACTGGAAACGGGCATTTGTAGTGTTGCGTCAAGATGTAAAGGGTTAAAAAGTTGCAGCCCCCATTTTACAACCCCAATACGATAACTTGCAATGTTCTCAACGAAATCGGCTAAAATTCATATAATGGGGGTTATTGAGACCGCTGATTACGAATTCGATGTGAAAATTCGAAAATTTAAAATGGCGGACCTAAAATGGCGGACTTTAAGAATTAATTCCTGATTTACGCCGTTTCTATTGATTTCACTAAAAATATGTAAAGTAAAAAGTGTTCAGAATGTTTTTTGCATAAGAATTTAACAAATTTTCAGTGATAATGGATCATAGCTTAAATCGGATTTTAAAAAAATGTTTTTTAGCTACCAAAGGTGTAAAAATCATTTTTTAGGTCCGTAGAGTTTATATGTAATTTATGTATTGTTATTGAACATGTCAGGGAATTTTCAACATTTTATTTCATTTTTAGACAATTTTGTGGAAGGGTTAAATGTGTCCTCATAAACGTTTTTTTTAGAACAAAAGGTGTTTACGCTGTTTTTTAAGAAAAATATAAAGATTAAGAAAATGTTTAGAATCCTTTTTTTGCATAAGAATACATAATTTTAAAAATATTAGTCCTTAACCCTTTCGTTTTGTCCTAGTAGGTAACCATGGTAGTCAAAAAATTACATTTTTCCACGACTGGGAGTAGAAATCGATTTCAATGGCATCAAAATTGTGACAGAAGTAAAGCATTTACTAACTAGGGACGAAATAAGATAATATTTCCCTATGGGAGTTTTTATTTCATGCCCAATAGATAAACAAAATGTAATTCTTTTTCTTACACCATTCTCTGAACTGATTGTACGCTTTATCATACAAATTTCTTGATTTTGTGGGTAATAAGTTTAAAACTGCCGCACCGGCAGTTTCAACGATATCTTGCGGTTCTTCTTGGTTTTCCATACCAAAAATGCCAAAACTCAACTTTTGCACTTGACAAATGTATTTGTAAACAAATATCTGTTGCCATGATACGTTGAATGGAAATATTGTAATTTTGCTCTAATTTATTATAATTCTTTATTTATGAAATAAATGTTTCTACTCCCGATCGTGGAAAAAATAGTATATACACCTCGGGAGAGACCGCCATTTTTCCCTCGATGTATTTGTTGCCCTCGGGCCTCAAATTACACCTCAGGAAAAATAAGACGTTTCTCTCCCTTAGTGTATAATGTACTATATCAAAACGCGAATATTTCCGTTAGTATTGACTTTTACTTCATACACAAAAAGAAAAGAAATGATTAGAATTCCATTTTCTATCAGAATACCAATTTTCGAACTACTATCAATTAAATCTTCCATTTTATCTACTTGAATCGCTTTTTGCGTTTTTAAGGATTCATATAAAAACGCGATTTGCGCCGTGTTTACTGATTTTAATGAAAAAGTGTTTAGAATACGATTTTGCATAAGAGAAAAGATTTTTCCCATCAGTTTGTAGTAAAAATGTTGGAAAATTCGTATTTATTTGTGAGGTCACTATATGTTCACCCTCAGTAAAGAGTTGAAACGATTAAGGTTAATTTTTTTTGCTATGTCAACTTAATTAGTCCAATATTATCAAACTATAATAAAAAATTTGAAAAAAATTACGCGGAATCATTTTTTCAACTAAAAAGAAATTGATTCGCGCTTTAATATTCATAAAAATCCCGCCTTTCTTTTAACGGAGGGAAAATAGTTTTACCAACCACTGCAACATTATGGAAGTTTTTGTCAGAGGAAAATAGATTTTGTATTGTAATAAACTGTAGCCTGGTAATCGAAATTGGCATAAGGTGATACCATTTGATCTTGGTACCTGCTGCCGTACTGTAAGGGTAAAAGTTTTCTTTTTTACAGATTTTCTTGCTCACCCACTAAAGCATGGAAAACATCATGCAGGGTTTCCCATTCTCCTTCCAAAAATTGTTGGTAAGTTTGAAATGGAGCAAAGGAATCCCTGAAAAATGAGAACTTCCACCTTTCTACGCAATTTTTGTTTATTAATACGAACTTTCTCGTATTAGCGTTTGCTAATAAAGTTTTGCCTAATACTTTTATTAGCGCATTCAGAAATAAAAAAGAAAGTTCAAAATGTCGAGAAATTGGGAATTTCCTTTAGTGTATTTGTTGATAAGTTTTTAACCTACTGCAAATGTATATTATGTCGATTTAACAGTTAACTGCCAAAAATGAAAATTATTTAAATCGAAAATTTTAATTACTGAAAAATCATAAAAAGTAACACCATTTTGTATACTTACGTTAGTACGACACCAGGAGCAGCAAAATCTGTGAAATCGGGATCCTCATATCCATAAATTGGTTTTTCCCACTAAAAAATATAATAATAATGATAATAAATCTTCAAATAAGTACTTCAATCAACCTTACCCTAATTGGCAAACTGGCAATTTTTGTGTCGATGTCACAGGAAGTTAGGAAAGAAGCGAAGAAACGTTCGAAACCAAACAGCAAATCTCTTGTAAGGAATGTGGCTATATTTTCATCTAGAATATATAAAAATTAATGTAAAAGATACCTGATCATAGTATACAGGGTGTACGAGAACTTCAGCGCGAGAATTCAGATGATGGTAGATGAGTCAAAATAGCGCTAGTATTTAATTTTTTTTCTACAAGCTTTCGTTACTGAGTTCTTCTAAAGTAGAGGAATGAAAATTATTTTTGATTTATAACTTTTAAACTATCATCTCAAACTTTGGTGGTTTACGAAACGGATGAACGTATTTATTTGGCTCTAGAAGTAAGATTACGTACTGTCGTGAGCAAAGAAAATAGGACAACTATTTTTTTCTAATATTTTAATGAGTAGCCGAGAATGACAATGACAATGTCACAAAAATTAAAGTTAGATCTACACAATTAGACTTTAGCAAAAGTACGTTATAAGATTTGTCCTATTTTTTTGCGCACGACAGTGTACCTTCTTTGAATTCGGGGACGGACTAATGGGTTGACACCTCAAAATTTTTACAGGTATCATATTTTCGAACTGTAAATGTCATAAGTATATTCCCAAACGTTTGTCTAACAGAAAAGTACTCTTGTTTCTATTTGATAAAATTAACAGTAACAGAGAATTATGCGCTTTTATTCGATAATACAGATTGCAAAGCGCCTCCACCATTAAAAAAAAATAAAGTCATCGTACTCATCGTTAACAATAATGTCGACAATTGGCACTAAGTAGAACTGCTTTCAGTTTAGAAAGAAAAAATTTAAAATGAAGCAAACTAAAAATTCATAAACTCGGAGAAATATACATTTTTATTTGAAAATAAAATATACGTAAACCCTAAGCGAGATATTTATTACAATAAATGTTTAATGTGCGCTCTTAATTTCACGCACTTCCTAAACCTATGAAGATAATAAGGCCTTTGTACCTGAAATAACATTCCTGGATTATTTCTGATGACTTTACAATGAAAAATTACTCTCTCCAATAATTTTTCCCGTATTTGAATAAGTGTTGAATAAACTAAACTCTTCAGATGGACCCAGAGAAGAAATCAATAGATTTAAAGCTGGGGAACGCAGTGGCCATGGAAATGGGCCTCCTCTTCCAATTCAACTATTTGGAAAAGTGGTATTTATACGATCGCGTATAATATATGAAAATGGAAATATTATTAATACGGGAGCGTAGCGACCTACTTTTTAAATTCTAACTTTCGAATTAATAGTGGGATTATATGTGGAGTGGGAAAATCAACAACACTTATTGAATTTTATGCCGACGCCGACGTTTCGAAAAATTTATTTTTTCATCTTCAAGGCTCACTGCAATTTATAAACCACAATAATTTTCTTGTATATTAAACAAAGTTGTACTTAAATTACTTGCATTCATAATGTTGTTTGTGTCTAAAATACAAGAGTTTGTTACGAAACACGATCTCATAATTATTTCAAATAAATTTAAAATAATTAAAATACTTTTTTAACAAAAGGTTCAAACTTATTGATAAGAGTAGAAGAATACAATACACGAAGGTTGATTTCACCAAAGGAACTCATTAGTTTTAATGTGAATTTATGAATAGATAACTTTATTTAACCTTTCAGCTCAGGCTCTTTTTCAATTAAAAGCTTTTATTAAACTTGCAATTTGCAATGTTTGTTGGTTTATTTAGGTCAAATCTTGCAATCAAAGTTTCGATTAGTTCTAATTAAACTAAATCTTTGAAATTTTCCACATGGGCATAAGTCCGGTGACAATACATTTTAACATTTTCATATAAGAAAAAAACAAGATGGCGGCTTCAAGATGGCGGACGACTTTACCGTTCATGATCCGATTCGACTCAAAATCGAGATTTGGGAGTTTTCGTGATCGCCAATTATGAATTCTTGGTCAAAATTTAGAAATTCAAAATGACGGCGCCAATATAGCGGACGACTTTTGTCAATTATGATCCAGTTCGATCAAAATCGATATCTGGGGGTTTTGGATTCGCCGATTACGAATTTCTAGCCAAAAATTTAGTTCAGAATGGCAACTTCAAAATGGTGGATGATTTTACCGTTTAAAATCCGATTCAGCTCAAAATCGATATTTGGGGGTTTTTGAGGCCGCGGATTATGAATTCTTAGTCAAAATTCAGAAATTCAATATGGCGGCGCCAATATGGCTGACGAATTTTGTCATTTAGATCCAATCCGTTCAAAATCGATATCTGGGGGTTTTCGGGGTCGCGGATTACGAATTTCTAGTCAAAAATTTAGTTAAAGATGGCGGACAACTTTATCGTTTATGATCCGATTCGTCTCAAAATCGATATCTGGGGATTACAGCATATCAAAAGACTAAAAAATAAAAATATATAAAAAAACATTTTTAAAAAAGCTTTTATTTAAATGCTCTAAAAAACATAAAATAAACTTTGAAGTAAATCAAACCCATCATTTTGTTACATTATATAATTTTTTTAATGATATAAAAGTTTGTCGCGAGCAATTTTATTTACATTTACCCTTTCCCTCCCCCCTAATCTACCTAGCGACTTGAAATTTGGAAATAGTACTTAAGTCCTGAGTGTCTATCGATTGAAGAAAAAAAAGTCGCCAAGTTATTTTCTTCCCCGAAAAAAAACGCGAAAACGGCTCTCGGTACGTTTCCGCCGCGCCGCAGCGAAAAATCTGCATACAAATCCGTACTTTCAAATCGCAATATCTCGGGAACTGCTGGACCGATCTTGACGAGTAATTTAGTTTATGCGCATTCGCGAGCCCTTCATTTCATCTATATACACTTTTTCGATCCGCATCAAACTAAGCGAGTTATGTCCGAAAAACTGATTTTCCCTACTATCTTTACATGTAAATTCCCCCCTCCCCCTCCTCGCAAAAAGTTCGACCGGAAAATTTTCCGGATGGGGTTCGACTTCATAACATCACAAAAACTCTTTTACTCTTTAGTAAAAATTGTTCCCGCACTTGCAACTTATGACAGTTAACGAATAATTCTATTTAACGTTTTAGAAACTGGCCATAAAGTCTAGTAAAAGTTGTATCTGCTAGTAGTGAATAATGTATATAATTATAATTGAAGAAGCTCAAGTATAATTGGTATATTATAAAACAGTCGTGGACAAAAACCTTCTTTGGTGTATAACATCGTTATACAACGTTAATTCCGGATGGAGCGGTCCACCTCATATAACTTTTGAGAATATGACATTCTATTATTATATCATCATTACATCATTAGACCGGCCCAACAAAAATTCTTCCGATACTCCTTATGGCCAGGCTGAGCATGATATGTACATGGATTATCGGAAAACCTACGCCATATGTGAAAATTTTATGTTCTTTTTGATGGTGTTTTAAACGAGCAACATCTTGATATTTATATTAACAAAAACAAAATCGATAAACAAAGAGGAAAATTCAAGAAAAACTGTATTTATAGTGTCCCTGCTAGTGTAACAAACTGAGTCGGTGTAATAAACCGGATGAAAACAAAAATGAAATGAAGTTCTGTATTCAAATATATGCGAAAATTGTGAATACGCTTTTGAAAACAGATATAGAATAAATAGGAATTGTATTGCTTAGAAGAGGATATGTGAGGAAATTCTAAAAAGAAAAGTTAAGAGAATGCCACGATTATCTTTTAGACAATATTTAGTCATTATGTGTTTATATTGGCGGCATTTGTTCATGTCCTTGCATAATCAATCATTTTGCATGTTGTATTTGTAAATGGGATAATCTGCTTTAAAAATTGAGTTATTTTGTAATTTAAAAAATATAAATTCAGAAAATGTAACCACAACATTGCCTTGGCTAGACCCTATATTGTATATTTTCAATTATTTGCGCTAATACTGACAAAGAATTGCAGATTGTACGCTAGTTCCTCAAACTTTGGTATATTTATAAATATACTCACTTCCTACGGTGTACATTTATTTTTGTTGTTATTGTAATCTTTGACTCTTTGAAAACCTGAGTATGGGTAAGTATATCATGACTTAGGTTTTCGCTGTGTTCCAGCTGAAATCTTCGCCAATCGATGTGATTCTTTATAATAGATAACAATGCTTAATCAGCATCTTCTACCAACCGTAAAAAGCCAAAAAACTTTTGAAAATTTGATTCCTTAATACTTTCATCTCTAGTTTGATAAACACGCAAGATACATTGAAACTGCACAGACAATTTTATAGACCACTAAATGCTTGTCGATCAAGTGTTAATAGACATATTTTGTAGATAATTCTGTTCTCTATAAGATGCCTAGGACGTGGATAGTTTAGATGTGAGCAGATGCCGAAATTTTTTATGTTTATTTGAGGAGTTCTTTAGATAAAATAAGCAGTAAAGGACGCATGTTCAGCAAACGCTAGATAGGTTGTGAATTTGATTTATTTTATAGTAAATTTAAAGGCTTTTTTATTGAATATTCAATGACTAAGTCTCAACTAAGCACTACTTGAAAGTGTATGATATAACTTACTAGATTTATCTGCAAATACATCAATTGAGGAAGTGACGAGGTCCCAGTCTGGTACATCCCTTCCATTATCTAGCCTGGACCTTAATGAATCGGAGAAGTTGTGAGGGACCACTAACAATGCCCATGTTTCACCTACTTCTACCATCCTTCGACCCTCTTCTTCGGTATTATAATATTGCTAAATAATGATAAAATAATATTAACACATAAAACAGCAACTCTTTTAAAAATCAATTTAAAATTTATAGGTTTGTTAGTAGTTGATAAATAATATCATATATGTAGTCTCAATTAGATACATGAAAGCATGACAGTAAATAGGCACACGTAATTCCATGTGCGATATTGGGATGATTTGGTATCACGATGCGGAAATCGTTTAAAAAAGTCACAGCAATATAATTTATCTCGTGAACAGTAGAAGAAATCATGCAATGAGATGGCGAGGAATACTGGGAGGTTTCAGGGAACATGGAGAGGGCTCATATGTGGGAAATTAAGTTATACATCATACATGAAAGTGAATGCATAACAAACAATACACATCACGCACTTCTTCACTATACAACAACATCGAAACAAAACAACAGAAATTCTATTCTTTCAAGAAATGGCGTTATTAATTTTCGACGTACATTCATAAATGCTCAAAGCTTCGTCCCAACGCGACATATGGAATCTTTTCATGTGCACTGATACATATACCAATGTATAGTAATTGGGAGCCAAAACCCTAACTAAAGTGCAAACCAGAAAAAATCTGAAGGCTCTAGTCTAGGTAGAAAGTTCAGACTGCCTATAAGGCAATAATTTTTATCTATAAGTAAAGAACCTAGAGTCACATGCTACAGTAATAATGAGACCTTTTCCAAAAAGTATGGTATAGGGTATAATTAATAGTAGGATATACAGGGTGGACCATTAATAATAGGCCATAGTTCAGGGGTAGATTCTTTGGGCCAAAATATGAGAATATAATCAAATATGCTTTAGTAAAATATTGCTGTGGAAAAAGATACACGGTGTCAAAGTTCAAATTATTTTTTCGTTTTTTTGCAAACATTCAATAGCCTCTTGACTGATCTTTGCCAAATTTGCTAGAGGAACTTTTTTTATTCTAAGAAACAATAATTTATGTATTACATCACGACCGCAGGACCTGTATCTGATGATGAATTTTTTAAATATTTTTTTTTACGAAACGTTGTGGTACTTCTGATCAGAAAATCTGATGAGGGCGTCGTTTCCACGTATAAAAGGTATACTCGGTAGAACTTGATAACTCCAACCGTTTTCGAAGAAAGTGCCGTTAAACATTTCAATAATTTTTGGAAGACCAATTCAAATTTAATGACACAAAGTGTATTTATAAGTGTGCTTTGGTTACGTTTTAGTTCTGTCATTTACGTCATTTAATCATTTTACTTTGTTCTTGTGTTCCTCGAGCTAATTTCTTTAACTTCTTTATTTACAATGCCTAGACATAATAATTTTTCAAATAGGGAAATGAGGGATATGATATGTGTTTACGCACAAAATAATTTTAGCGGACGTGCTGCAGCGATATTCAAATAGAATACAGCCAGACCATAAGATTTTCAAGATCTGTTTCGTTGTTTGGGAGAAACGGGTTCATTTCACCATAAAAACGATGTAGGACGACCGAAAAGAATTACTCCAGATCAAGAACTAGAAATTTTAGTTCGTGTGGATTTGTTCTAAACAAACACAACAGGGATCGAAATTTTGTTAAGAACACTTTATTTACCGATGAAGCAACTTTTACTCGCCGAGGCGTTTTTAACTGGAGAAATACCCATTATTGGGAAGTAGAAAATCCTCATGCCGTTAAAGAAAGGAATTTTCAGCAAGAATTTAAGATTAACTTTTGGCGTGGTATCATCGGCGATCAATTATTGTCATGGCGATCATTTGTCTTTCCTCCAAATTTTAATAGACTGTCTTGTCTTATTTGTTTTTTCTTCAAAATACTCTTGCTGATATATTATATGGTTTCATGCTAGACATACGGAACAGAATGTGGTTCATGCAAGATGGAGCTCCCCCTCATTTCTCCATTGAAGTCAGGAATTATCTTGATGAGACTTTCTCGCGCAAATGAATCGGTTGACGAAATGAGTTTACTTGGCCACCAAGGAGTCCTGATTATAGTCATTTGGATTATTATGTGTGAGGACATATGAAGTCCTTAGTCTATGCAAATACTATTAACTCAAGAGAAGAACTGTGGGACAAAATACAAAACGCAACGAATTTTATTAGAGGACAGGAAAATGTATATTTATAGATTAACGTTGGGTGTGGTGTCATCGGCGATCAATTATTGGGATCATTTATCCTTCCTCCAAATTTAAATGGACAGTCTTATCTGTTCTTTCTTCAAAATACCCTTGCTGATATATTACATGCTTTCATGCTAGACATATGAAACAGAATGTGGTTCATGTAAGATGGAGCTCCCCTCATTTCTCCATTGAAGTCAGGAATTATCTTGATGAGACTTTCCCACGCAGATGGATTGGAAGTGAGTTTGCTTGGCCACCAAGGAGTCCTGATTATAATTCTTTGGATTATTATGTGTGGGGACATATGAAGTCCTTAGTCTACGCAAATACTATTAACTCAAGAGAAGAACTGTGGGAAAAAATACAAAACGCAGCAAATTTTATTAGAGGACAGGAAAATGTATATTTTTCAATGTAAGAAAATATTTTATGAATAGAATTAGAAAAAGCATAGAAGTAGGTGGAGACTATATCCAACATTTATTTAGTTGCTGCAATGGGGTTTTTGCATGGGGTGAAAGTTTATAATGTATTAAGTCAACTTTTACGTAATTTTTTGGTCTTCTAATAAGACTAGATCCTTATTTTAGATAACCTTTTGATTTATATATTTATCTCAACACCATGAAAATAATCCATTAGTTCATAAGAAAGTGAGAATGAGTTTACGCTGTTATTACGATTTTGTTTTCCCTTATGTTTTGTACTTTTTTCAATAAATACACTTTGCTTCATTAAATTTGAATTTGTCTTTTAAAAAATTATTGAAATATTTAACGGCATTTTCCTCGAAAACGGTTGGAGTTATCAAGTTCTACCAAGTGTACCTTTTATACGTGGAAATGATGCCCTCATCAGCATTTCTGGTCAGAAGTACACGTTTTGTAAAAAAAATATGAAAAAAATTCATCATAAGATACAGGTCCTGCGGCGCCCTCTATGATCTAACGGGATGTAATTATTGTTAGAATAAAAAAGTTCCTCTAACAAATTTGACGAAGATCAGTCAAGAGGCTGTTGAGTTATTGCAAAAAACCAAAAATGAAGAGCTCATGAAAATAAGCAAATTTTGTTCCCAACCTCATCGACGTCAGACCATTGATTCGCAAGATATCGCGAATCCAAGGTGCAAAAATTAAAAAAAAAGAGTTCATTTTTTATCATGAAGGAGTCAATTTTTTTTAAATAAAAGAGTATTGGGAGATATTTTGTTGGGCCGGAAGCTGGGGGCGGTGGGATAATTAGGAGGGGAGGGGGAGGGGGAAGACGAAAATATTTCACATGCTGATAACTCCCTGTGTAATTGACCTATTGCGATCAGACCGACGTACATTTTTTTATTTTTTTATTTGCTGCAACACAGCACTCGCATAAAATGATTTTTTTCGCAAACAAACAGTTTTTTGCTGTCCTCCATCTCCCTTCCTAATCATTCTATCGCGACCAGGCCAGGCGGAAATTAAACATTAATAAGAGAGCTATCAAGTGGCGAAAAGGATTTTTCCCCCACCCTCTCCCTTCTTGCTAAAAAATGAATAATTTTGAATAATTTTCATAAATATATCAGCAGTTCATTATATTGAATTATTTAAGGAAAAATTCAAACCACTAAAAGTTTAATTAAGAGGTAAGTTATAGGGATTCAAGGATACTTCTTTTCTAATAACACTGGGCTGTTCAATTAGCTTGAGATAATTATTTGAAAGATTTTAAAATCCTTGTTTTACGTTAAAGGAAAAAATCGTTTTAAGAAATAAACTTCGCTGCATTTACTTAGAAATTAAATTTAGGGAGGGGAAAATTAAATGATAAACACAAATGAGAAAAGAGAAAATATATGGTGTAATCTCTTAATCTTTTTGTATGATATTCGGTCGATACATGTATGCTCACAACACAAAAAAATTAACATTCAAGAAAGTAGATCTCATCCAGAAAACAATTTGATTCTTTGAAATTTTTAAAATTATTTCATAATAGTTTCTTACCAGATTCAAAGAGTAATTTTTCCTAATGAAATCCAAATAATTACAACTTAGCCTTGAACTGTTACATCCAGGTACTGCTTTACATTGTTCATTTGGGTAGTCGATTTCATTGTTGACCACGGACACTTTTATTCCAAGTGGATCGTGCCCAATGGACCAGCAAAATAGAACAGTTTGAGCTACAAAAATAAAATTTTATAAATATGAAATAAAATATTTCAGATGATAGTTATTATTTTGTGAGCATAGGCATAGAAATATTGAATTTGAAATAGATGAATGATATTCAATAGGTAAGCTGCATATGGCGTATGCAATGTTTACTAGAGGGCATTACCTCAACAAAAAGATCTCCAGAAGCGCACGGCTTTTAGACATACGTTTTTTTTATAATCAGGGTGAACATGTTCAATAAGCTTTATTTTTTACTATACTTGCATTTGTAATCCTAGTTTAAACAACTAAAAAGCGTGTTAAAAATTAAGATTAAAATACACCTTTTTATTTTTCTTTAAACAATTTCACTTAATTTTTTAATTTATCTGTCAAATTATATCAAAATATTAAATTATAATCATTTTAAGTTAATTATACAACGACCATTTCTTATGGCATCACCATCTGCCGCAGTTGAGACTCGAACTCAGGAGCGGTACAGCGATCAGCAGTGTTGCCTATTTGATCTGTAGCCTAACGAATGAAAGAAGACAACTTTATTAACATTAAAATTCCTCCCCAGAATCCATCACGGGACCGACCCTGCAAAAAATGTGATCTCCCCTCTCCTTTTGCTTTAGCCGCCATCTTGAAATTTTTTTGAATCGTTCTATCTCGTGTTCTATTGGTCCCGTCGAAAAAGTTATTGAACGAAAAATGTTGTAAATAAAATTCTACATATTTTCGAGACTTGCCGTGATGCCGAGAAGTTAATATTTTGAGCGGTAGAGGGCGCCGAAGTTATTACCAAAAAACCGTTTTTTTCAAAATTTAATGGGAAATCTAAAATTAATGAAATCGAGTTTATTTGGATATGTGTGTATGGCTAATATTTTTACGTAAACAGCTGGTAAGTTGAATTTCACAACACTGCTTTCTAAATACTGTTTTTGGTAACTTCTGCGCCCTCTACCGCTCGAAATATTAACTTGTCGGTATCGCGGCAATTACCGAAAATATGTAAAATTTCATTTACAACATTTTTTGTTCAATAATTTTTTCCGTGCGACCAACAGAACACGAGATAAAACGATGCAAAAAGGTTTCAAAATGGCCGCTGAAGCAAAATGGGGGAGATCACCTTTTTTTTATACCTTTTAAGTGGTCCTGATAACATTGAGCATGACAAATTCGAATGTGCATTTTTTCAGGTCACGAGAATTTCTGTTGCATTTTTACTGTACTATAAATTAGAAATTATAATAAGCAATAAGGTTAAAAACATCAAAACAGATTTAAAATAATTGAAATTAAAACTATTCACTGTTGGCGCACTATAGTTTTTGAAATTTCCTAGTTGCTGCGATAGTGCAGGCACCTCAACTTAAAACGAGAGGACCCGTCAATAAGATGCACAATGCCGGGTTGTGCAAAAGCCTGAATCTGATAATATATCAAAATTTTGTTTTATTGAAATTTGGGTTCTTTAATGAAATAATGAATCAAGGATTTAATTTCTGTAAGCATTAAGCTACTGTGCCCATATATTTAATGACTGTGTAATATATGCTAACATTAACACACTAGGTATCTTTCTTCTCCACCCACAGCACTAACTTTCCATATTGTGTATAACAAGAATCCCTAAATTTTGCAGAAATTACTTTTAACTTAGCCTCCGCGGCTAAATTTTCGATTTTAAGTGAAAGTTTTTCTTTGCTCATAACCATTTTCAACTATGAAAATTATTAATTAAATGAAGCTTTTAAACAATTACTCTCACAACAATATGTAAGAACATCAGGTGGCCTGTTAATGTATTAAAATTTAAGTGAAATGATTTTGAGTTGATTTTAATTTCCAGTTTTATTTCTCGACTTATAATACTTAGGCCAGTCGTCAGGTAGATTGACATTGTTTTAAATCGGACAAGAGATTTTACTGTTGGAACCAGTTCATTATAGGCCTCTTTTAGACATACTAATTTTTCTCCCTCGCCCGGCCCCCGGAACACCCCCATTTTTGGGGCAATATCGCTCAAAAATAATTTTTTTGCAAATATCTCTAATGTGAATGGTCTTACGAAAAAAGATGGTTATCAAAGTTAAAGATAAGATAATTTTCTATCGAAATGGTTCAGACATATTTTTGCGTAGTATTAATATTATTGGAGTTATAGGCGGGGGAAGTCAAGCATCGTATAGCATATTCCCTCTGTATATCGACACTTTCCTATATTTCCACGCTTTCTACTTGCTATTACATTTAATTTTCACTTTTAAAGTTGCGATACTATGCTAGACTTCTCCCGCCTATAACTCCAATAATATTAATGCTACGTAAAAATGTCTCTGAACCATTTCGATAGAGAGTTTACTTTTCTTTAACTTTGATAACCAACTTTTTTTCGTAGGACCGTTCACAATCGAGATATTTGCAAAACAATTATTTTTAAATGATATTACCCCAAAATTTGGGGGGGTGTTCCGGGGGAGAATAATTAGTATGTCTAAAAGAGGCCTATAATGAGCTGGTTCCAATAATAACAATCTCGTCCGATTTAAAACAGTTTTTATGATGCATTTTCAACTCCCTGACGACTCGCCTAACAGGTATATAAGTGCTTATAAAGCACTTGAATGCCCCACTGTGCCCTAAAATTCGTTATGGGTGCTTTAAAGGCTTCCTTATACACTAAATATTAATTATGAAAAAGATACTGCAAAATAACTTCTGTTTTGTACTTACCAACTGGTAAACCAATTATAAACAGCATTACAGGAATATTCCTCCACATCCATAGAAAGTTTTTCCAAATTAGTGCGCGCATGTGATTCATTTTTATGATTTTTAGGTAGTCCTTAAATGAGACTTCGGGTTCTTCATCAGGAGGAAGCTCAGGATGCGTTTCAGCTGAAGGCTCTGGGGCTATTGAAACTCGTCCTGAAAAAATAACATAATTTCTATATTAGATACATTCTTCCATATAAGATGTTATAGCTTTAGAAAATAATAAAAAACGAGAGCCACAAGAATTTTAATAAAATATACAAAATTAAAATTGTTGTGTCTGATGATGTGAAGCAAATTTTGTTCTCAAAACCGGTCATATAATAATATAATTTTGTGGAATTTGATGCTCTTTTTCTTTCAAAAAGAATTATTAATCTACCTACGATTTAAATAAATATTGTTAGAGTTACCTGTTCTACTTGACATCGATACATTGTCTCCAAATTCTCCAGATATTTCGCCAACTTCATCATCAAGAACTGCTGCATCGTTCACGGCACCTCCAATAGCAGGAACGCGGATGGATTCCGTTACGCTTTGAAGAATACTGGATCGACGACGTTTGCCCATGTTTTGGATAACACTAAGCTTCAGGAACACATCTTCCAAACTGTCAGCGCCAAATTGTGATATTAGCCGTTCTGGAGATTCTTCTGCCAAAAAGTAGCCCCCTCGCATTAAACCAATCTGGAAGTAATTTTTAATTAGAAGTTAAAAATATGGTGCTTTATCGAAGAGGCATGAAATGTATTTTATTATTTTTACATAATAAAGGTGTCTTTTACAAGTCGAGATTGACAATATAAAAAAAGGAATTAATAATTAAAATGTACCTCTAAAGTATAAACTTTAAAATTCTAATTTTTATATAAATAAAACTAGGTTGATCGAAAATGCTAGGACAATATGACTTGACAAATTGTACAAATAAAACCCCCAAATCCAAAGCTAAGGGCTGCCCGGAAGGGGGTTACACATTTGAAAAAAACGCTAACAACTTTCATTGATGCTGTACAACCTTAATCTATTAATCACAGAATCCCTGTTTAACATCTAAAAATGTCAACATCAGTGACGTGACGTCACTAGACATGATTGACATCACTTGTCAGAAGTAGAATATTGCAATGTGGTCTAGCCATCTGTGACATACAAGATTATGCACGTTGCTAATAAATATCACATGAAATCAAGGTATATTTATTTTCAAATTTCAAATAGATTACAACTGTAACAACATTGGAATAAAATATTGTGCAATAAATATATAAAATAAGACGTAAGTGTGCATATACACACTTGATTCTAAAAGCAAGAAAAGTGACAAAAATTATGATTACCCTTCGTTGCCGAAGTGCCGATTTGGTTCACAATAGCATTTTTTATATCTCTTTTATATCTTAGATTTTTCGACAAAAAGTTTCTATAAATAAAAAACTATCTTCAAAATAATATTTCGGCTAAGAAAAAATAACTTCATTTCAGTGCAAACCAGAAGTGGTGTTTAAAATTTACATGCATTTTTTATTTTCGTTTAATAGTCAATTAAGACAATTTGCAATTTTAATAAAATTAGTTTTTAGACCATAACTTTTCCTTTCACGTTCAATGGTTTGTTCCTTTCATTAATTTATTTCAAACACTACTCATTACTGGGAAGTAGAAAATCCTCATGCCGTTAAAGAAAGGCATTTTCAGCAAGAATTTAAGATTAACGTTGGGTGTGGTGTCATCGGCGATCAATTATTGGGATCATTTATCCTTCCTCCAAATTTAAATGGACAGTCTTATCTGTTCTTTCTTCAAAATACCCTTGCTGATATATTACATGCTTTCATGCTAGACATATGAAACAGAATGTGGTTCATGTAAGATGGAGCTCCCCTCATTTCTCCATTGAAGTCAGGAATTATCTTGATGAGACTTTCCCACGCAGATGGATTGGAAGTGAGTTTGCTTGGCCACCAAGGAGTCCTGATTATAATTCTTTGGATTATTATGTGTGGGGACATATGAAGTCCTTAGTCTACGCAAATACTATTAACTCAAGAGAAGAACTGTGGGAAAAAATACAAAACGCAGCAAATTTTATTAGAGGACAGGAAAATGTATTTTTCAATGTAAGAAAATCTTTTATGAATAGAATTAGAAAAGGCATAGAAATAGGTGGAGACCATATTGAACATTTACTCTAAGTTGCAGCAGTGGGGTATTTGCATGGGGGGAAAGTTTATGTCATAACTTTGACGTTATCTTTTGGTCTTCTAATAAGATTAGATCCTTATTTTAGGCAATCTTTTGATTTATGTATTTATCTCAATACCATGAAAATAATCCATTAGTTCATAAGGAAGTGAGAAAGAGTTTACGCTATTATTACGATTTTGTTTTTCACTTTCTAAGTGGAAGTGACGCCCTCATCAGATTTTCTGGTCAGAAGTAACACAACGTTTCATAAAAAAAAAATATGAAAAAAATTCATCGTTAGATACAGGTCCTGCGGCGCCCTCTATCATCTAACGTGATGTAATATATAAATTATTGTTTTTTAGAATAGAAATAGTTCCTCTAGCAAATTTGGCGAAGATCAGTCAAGAGGCTGTTGAGTTATTGCAAAAAAAACGAAAAAATAATTTGAACTTTGACACCCTGTATCTTTTTACACAGCAACATTTTACTAAAGCATATTTGGTTGTATCCTCATATTTTGGCCCAAAGAATCTACCCCTGAACTATGGCATATTATTAATAGTCCAACCTATATATACCCAGGACATATCAACATTTATATGTTTAGCATGTACCTACTACTGTATAGTTAACACATACTTAATACCAAGTTGTATAAAAGTGGATCAGCTAAAGGTCAGTTGAACTTGGTTTAAAATCCAGGGTTACAATTGCTACAACAATATTATCCACGGATTTTGAACCAAGTTGAACTGAACATTCGTTGATCCACTTTTATACAACTGGGCCTAGGTACATATTTTATATGTACAGTGTGTCTCACTTAAAAGTATAACAGCGTAATAATTCTTTTGTTTTTTGTCCGATTTAAATCAAACTAATCTCAAAAGATAGAGGTCACCAAGGTCTATTTAAGACCACAAAATCACTTCCCATTTATAAATACAAGGCCATCTACGATGCTAAATTATATGAAAGAAATCAAAAAATCATAGTGAACATTTGTCAAACAAACAATTTTGTTAACAAAACTTCGAAATCATTCAAAAACCCTGAATCCGAAGTTTAGTTAAATTCTAAAAAAACGAGACTGATGAAAAAAATCATTTTAGGCATTTTAATATAAATTATTTCTAAATTTATTTTTTTGAAACAATATAAGAAACAGATTTACTTGACAACTAATATGACATTTACAAAATTGTCTCAGCATGCTTATCAAAACGAGAAATTTGGTACTGGAATTTTTTTCTATTCTATCAATGAATTTTCTTAACATATATCAGAAAAAATTCATTATCTGAAAAACAGAATTTTCAGAGTAGATCACCTGAACTGCCGCAGGTTCGGAGAGTCCAAAAATTGTGTGAAATCTGAAAATTTTACATCGCATTCGACTGCTTATGAAAATGATGAAAAGTTGTTTGGTACTTAGATAAACAAAACTACAATAATTTTGGTTTTCACAGACTTCCTATTTGAATTTCGGTGTTTATAACTTATACAAAGTAGTCCAAAATTGTCTCCCGATATTTCTGCGGCTGAAAGTACATACAAAAATAATAGTAGTCTTTTATATAAACTTATTTCAGAAAATGAATAATAAGGGAGATATATCCCTTAAAAGGAGGATAATAAATTTTAGTTTCTCTGCCATATCTTCCGACTCCCTTAAAATATAAAATTCATATTTTAAACTTAGTCCGGACACTAGTTTACATGGTATCAGTCAAACCCTCTCTTCTGCTCAAGTGGTAGTGACTGTCAGTATTTATTTACTCTTATGCACAATCTAAGTCTTCTTTCTGTAATTTTTTTTCTTAACCCTTCAATCGTTCCAATTTAAGTATTATAAACTCGTGATTTTAGATAACTCAACACAGTGATATCAAGAGGAGTTAGGCCACGAGATCAAGCAGGCCACTTAATGCATCTGCACCCCGGCCAATATATCTATTAGGGTAGTGGGCGTATAACCCTGTTCTACATGTTTTGGTATAATGCGGTGTTATGCCGTCATGCATAAAAAACATCTTTCTTCTCATTCGCAATGAAATATTACCTAATATTCCACGCAAGGTGTTTTCCAAAAAATCATAATACATATCGCTATTTAACTTTCCAGGAAATATATGATATCCAACTGACTGATTCCTTAGAGTTCCTGCCCACACATTTATTTTGAAGGAATGTTGAAAGTGGATTTGTATTGCTGCATTAGGATTTTCCTCAGCCCAGAAATGCATATTCCGAGAATTAAACATGCCTTGTCGTGTGAATGACAAAAGTATTTTACATAAAATGTCTGGAGTATTTTCCGTTGGTTCAAGCAACAATTCACAAAAACCAACTGTTATTGGCATATTCTTAGGTAATAATTCTTGAGTTTTTCGGTAATGGAACGGGTGCAATTGTTGTTCATGTAGCTTAAAGCGCTTTATATATCCATTCTTAAGCCTATTCTTCTAGTACTTATCGTAGGATCTTCCATTACAATATCTAATATTTATTCTTCAACAGTTCTTGCGTTTCTTGGACAGCCAGCATCTTTGTCTTTCACTTGAAGACTTCCGTTTTCCCTAAGTAGGCGTTCTGTACTTAAAAAAGTTTTGGCATCAGGAGTATGCAGGAGTATGTGTTCGGTAATTTACCTTTATAACATTTCACAGCTGCAGCAGAATTACCAAAACATTCTCCCAAAGTCAAAATCGATCGATTTTGCGACTTCGCCTAGAGGTGTGACGGTCCTGAATATGCATACAAAATTTGAACAAAATCGAGTCGTTTGAGTAGGTCTAGGTGTGACCACAGACGGCAGACAGACATTTTTTAATGCCCACTTTTTTAGTTCAACGGGATCTGAAAACGTGTAAATTCACAATTGCGATATTTTCCTATATGTATACTGCGCATATGGGAAAGTAAAAAAGGAATTAAAGCCATTTGTATACTCTAAAACTTTAAATTTAAGTATCTTTTTTAAAAATAACGGGGAATTGCACTACAGACTTATCAATTTTCATAAAAATTATAAAACCTTACATTTATGCGATGTATAAATTAAATTTTTTTTTTTTGAGATTATCGTCCAGTTTATCGCTAGAGATATAATATTTTTTTAAGCCAGTCTGTTTTCCACAAAATAAAAGAGATATCTAAAATCGGACCAATAAACGGTTATTACCATATGTGTTAAAGAAAATGATTGTGGTGGCCATTGTGTCTAAATAGTGACTTTAGTTTACTTGGAAGTTTTTGGTACTTTTATGTGCTTATCCTACAGTAATGGATTTATCCATTGCGATAAAAAAATAACTCCTTCGAAATATTTCACTAACAACTTAATGTCTCTGGCCTGATCAAAAGTGAATATTGTCTGTGCCTAAGTACATTTTTACGCAACAAGCAAGTGCTTTTATATGCAAAATTAATAATCCAAAGCGTCTATATCGGAGATGGACACGCTCCGCTATATATAAAAATTGAGTTGGTGTGTGCCCCTCTCACTTTGCGATTTTGCTGGTGGATGTTCTCCAGTTTGCGGCAGAGCCCGCGGTAAGGGGTAAGACGGGGGAATCCAGAGCGTCTCTATCGGAGATGGGCACGCTCCGCTATATATTAAAATTGAGTTGGTGCGTGCCCCTTGCACTTTACGAATTTGCTGGCGGATGTTCTCAGGTTTACGGCAGAGCTCGCGGTCGGGGGTGGGATGGGAGGAAGCGGGCCGTCGAACTACGTCCCAAGTTCATATCGGCGACGAACGGATTTACGGGTAAATATTTTTAATTAAACTAATAATGTCAGCTATCTCTTTCCCCACACGTTTTTACGACCCTCAAAAAACGAGTTTGCATCGCTCCTGTCTCGATGACGTGTACGCGGGCGGATTTTGGGTAAAAATTTTCGTTTTTCTTTCGTTCCTGGCGCCTTCAAATTTCGATTTGGCCCATTGAATTTACAACCTGCTTTCATTGCCATTCTCGCCCTTTCAATATCGATATCGTACGGCCGTCTGCGAAGGGTTTTTCGCGAGATGCGAGCGTTTAAAGATTGCGAGAAACGCAAAATAAAAACTCCCAAGGGAAAAGTTTACATATTTATCCTTCTAAAACATCTAGCGAAATATTTTTTCGAGGACCCGTTCGGCAGCTACAGCTCTTGCAAAACTGCCCGAAAACATTGCGTTTCGCTTAAAAGCCGAATATTCTAGAGCGTTTCCATCGCAGATGGACACTTTCACGAATTCGTGCCTCAAATGATTCGAGGAATGTCGTTTCAATATTTTATAACTTATATGAACTTAAAATATATATGTTTGGTTAGATAGTTCCTCATAATTTTCTCAAGTAGACAGAAATTAACAGAACCGAACTCCATAGCATCCAGAAAATTTCAGGTTTTAAAGAGAATACATCTAAGATTTTTTGTTGTTGTTGAAATAAGCTTAAAGTGTCATGAAACGTCATTTTAAATTTGAGCGAAAAAAAAAAAAAACTGTAACTTTTATTGTGCGCACGTTCACTATGGAACCGTTTATGATATTGACTTGAAATTTGGTACACTAAAGAGGATCTGGAACTAGATTATATTTTGGTCTAATTCCGTTGAAGGGTTCGGTGGGTAAATGGGGTAAATAAGGGTAAATAGGCAAAGCAAGCAGGTAAGAGTCCATAAAATTAGAATTTAGGGCATGTACTAAAAGTTAAGGTCTCAAAATCTTCCTTTTTAGGAAACTAAAAAGCGTTCTTGAATTCGACCTATTAAAAAATACTTACTTCTCTCTTTTTCATTCTAGACTTTCCTACGCAGTTGTTCTATGGGGTAACTCCCACCACGCATCTAAAGTTTTTCGAAAATAAAAGAAAATTATAAGAGTTCTTGTCAACGCTAAATTTAGGGAACATTGTCAACCCATCTTCATTAAACTGGGAATTATGCTACTACCTTCACTTTTTATCTACAACACTCTTATCGAGATTCACAGAAATGCATCCGGTCTCTATATTCAGTCGGACTATCATGAGCACAACACACATGCTGCTGGACTTCTTAGAGTACTATGCTATAGGTTAACTCTAAGTGGAAAAAGTTCGCCCAGCTTAAACCTATATAACCATTTACCACATCATATTAGACAGTTAAACTTTAGGTCCTTCAAAAATAATGTAAAACGATTCATTCTTCAGTTTTGTTTTTACTCAATTGATGATTTTCTGAGGACGCCATATTTGGTCACTCCACTTTCGGTTGTCTAATGCTCATACTTGCAGAATGCTTATACTTTTTATAGGTACCTATTTTATAAATTAAACTTTTATATTTTCGTGTTTGACAATGTGTAATCGTTATATACAGTATTTATATGTACTTATATATATTTTCTTGTCTAACAATGTGTTAACGTTATATACAGTATTATGTTCTTTTAATTGTCCTTATTTTATATATGTATTGTATTTCTCAAAAAAAAAATATTATTTTTTTGTAATGCAGCTGCTTGCCTGCTGATTTTCTGACTTGCTGCAAATGTTTAATCATGTAACGTATAGTGGTAAAATAAAGACTATCTTTCTATCTATCTATCTATACTGCAAACGATAAATTATAGGCGAGGAGCCGGTGAAATTGAAAGCCCGTCATACCGGAATGGAATTTTTTTTTATGTGAATTGATAGTTAAAAATTATACGAACAAAATAAGCTTGGATTTAAAAAGCCGAAAAATGTTTTAAAAAATGAATTATTATAAAAATGCAATAATGTTTTATTGCCATCGCGGATATTGATTGGAAAGCTGGATGCCGGATACTTCCGGCAGTTTTTGGGCCCACATATCAAGTTATTTTCAAAGATCACATCGAAATGAACGAAATTATATCCCCTTTCACACACTTCAAATAGGTATGCCAGACCCGTCCGGCCAAATAAAGTGGTTTGTGTAATGTTTGTCTGAAAGAGTACGAAATTTTCTATCGAATACACTACAAATAATCAATACCCGCGATAGCAGTCAAACATTATTGCATTTTTATAATAATTTATTTTTAAGCATTTTCCGGTTTTTTAAATCTACGCATACCACGCTTACTTTGTTCGTATAATTTTTAACTATCAATTCACTTTAAAAAAATTTCGATTCCGCTATGACGGGGTTTTCAGTGTCACTGACTCCGGGACTATTATGTATATACCTAACGAATTACCTGATAATAACTATAATTAAAAATGTCTTTGAAAGGATAAAGATGTATATGCAACATGATGATTATATTGAAATTTTAATAATTTTACGTCACGATTCAGACTATTTGGCGCCAATATTTGGCCTATAATATGTCTATTATCATGTAATCATAGTTTAGGTCCAACCGTTGTCGTTCAAAAGATATCTATTATAATTTATTTTGAAATTATTAAGTATAGAGTATTATTTATGTCCAATACAATTATGTCATTTTTCATATTTAATTGGTATTGACAACTTATTTTAAATGGAAGTTTACCTTGGTCCTTGATCTCTGTTTTTTATATAGCTCCATTGTAAGAATAAGTAATTAAAGTATTGGAAAATTTATACTTCGATATTTTAGCGTATATATACTTAATGAGAATTTGCTAGTCTTATGCTTAGAATATTGACGCGAGTAGATAAAATAATTATCACTCCCTGATCACTCATTGATAATCTCGACATATAGAGATGTAATATTTTTGTATACAGGGTGATTCTGCTAAAACCTCCCAGAACGATTAAATTTTAGCCATAAAGAGGGCAAGTTGGGGTTGTTGGGGTAGAGGTGGGGATGTGGGAGATAGACGTAAAATATAGACTACTAAGGGTTGAAATTTGGGATTGTTATAAAATAATCGACTTCTATATAATATGTAATATAGGATTCCAGATGTAATACAGGAAGTTTCATTTTCATTAGCTGGGAATCAACTTCGTTATTTTAAATAGTAATATCCTATATTTTTCATGGTTTTTAATTGCCCACTTAATTCTTTTCATAACTCAATTATAAAACAGTTATAAAAGCAATTTTGGAAAATGTAAGGTCTACAGAAAAGTTTTTGAAAACTTCTGAGTGAACTTTATACTGAGAATATTAAAGGCTAGCAGATTGGATAAAATGGTCAACGTAAATCTTGAACATGGTATTTATCTGCAGGAACTGCAACTCTTACAGTTAATTATCTAACATAATACATTACTGGGAAGGTAATTTAACAATTCGTTTGCTAACATAACCAAAAAATCTCAGAAATGGCTTCAATGTTCTCTTCTGGTATGAGTTGTTAGTTGTGATAATCAAAATTGAAATTAAAAAATGAAGATGCATGCGTCCTTTTTAATACAACTTCATAGTTATGCATATTGTTATGTATTATTACATCTCGTAGGGCATTATTATTTTCAATTGGGTATTAGGAAGAGTTTTAGCACAACTTCGGTTTCCAAAAGCGTTTTATCTACCATAAAGATAACGCTGAATGCTGCGACACTTATGATCGATTATCCTATGGCTTTTGGACGCGCTGAACCTATTTTATGTCAAACTCTATTTTTATGGTTTTGATCAAATTGGAGTATATTTCTTTAGATACTTCCCGTAAGTGGAAGTCTTAAGCCTCATATTATTGTCAATTTATAAATGCGACATTAATAAGCTTATTAATTATGGTAAAGTTCACTATTCCTCAATTATTTTATAACTTCCGTTATAAAAATTACTTTTGATTGCAAACTATGTTCACAATAATTATGGTATTCAAGGGGAAAATTAATTTCCATCATAAATTATTCTAAGAAGTGATTCAAATTTTATGATAAACTATAGCTTTCTGTCTTAAAAAAAATTGAATTTGCTAAATTTTAGAGGAAGATTGAAGTAATCTGATAGGCGATATATACAAATTTTTAAATAAGCAAAGAATGAAATCGAAAATAAGCCATAAAGCCCACATAAAAATCAGGCGAGTAAATCAACAATATATTTAATTATATTATATGCTAAAAAAAAATAGGAAATTTTATATTTTATGGAGCTATTTTGTTTTCATTATGAAAACATTTCTAGTAGTGGACACGTAAGTATCCTAATAAAACTTTGATTAGGCACTAATTTTCTTGGAATAAATATGCATAATAATTGCCCTGTACATAGACAGACAATTCATATTTACATTTACAAGTATTTCCGAAATAATTGATAAAGGTCAATTATATTTTAAATGACTACTGGGAATTATAATCCAATATAAACAAACTAGATTTATTACTGACCATGAGCAAAATATTGTTACCGGACGCTGGTCATATTTGTTTGTAAAGATTTTGGGAAATCCAATTCAGATGAAGTTTTATAACGATGAATAATTCCCAATTTTATTCTGGTGCAATAAAAATACCTCCAAATTTTAAGGAAAGTGTACTAATATATATAAAAAAATGTATCTGGTAGATGCACCTGGATAGTACTTCCTAATCATTCCATATTCTGAATATACAGGGTGTTGCGTCATGAGAGGGACATAGCTTAATAGGAGGTAGAGAACATCAGTGGTAACCGGAACCTCCCATAGAAATGTCATTGTCATTGGGCCTTCATTACGAAGTTACAGGGTGTTAAATAATTTTTGGCCAAACCTGTTTTTTGTCATAACTTTGACAGGGAATGAAATAACGGATTCATATTTGGTACGGCTAATGTACTAACGAGCCCCAAGAGGTACATGTATAAAAAAAATATATCCAGGTCCGGACTCACTATAATTTATGTTTCTTCTTTGCATCAATAAAACATCACCCTGTATATATTTTTTTGAAATTTCGATACGATATTCCATTTTGGTAAAAAACTGTGGTCCTAATAAGTAATCGGGTATGAAATAACAAAATTTTTAATCAATCACAGTAGGCTTGTTCAAAGAATAAAAGTGACAGATAATTTAAACCATTTAGGCCTAAGCAACCAGTTACTTTGATCAAGAAAATCATCAACATTTTATACTTAATAAAAATTGGAAAAGAGAACAAACTAAAATCTAAATAAATAAAATATTTTCCATTCAATTAACAATAAATAACAAAACAATAACTAAATGTGTTTAAAAATAAAACGTAATTGACACTAACGTAAATTTTCAAAATGTCCTCCCCCACATTCTGTGCATTTTCTTGCGCGTTTAGAAAGGTCACCAATTGCTCGACGTATCATTTCTGGATTATTCCGTATTTCGTCGCAGGTTGTAACGATGCGCTGAATTAAATGTTGTCTACTTTCAATTTCAATGCTATAAACCTCGTTTTTTAAGTGGCCCCATAAAAAGTAATCACAAGGGTTACAATCAGGAGATCTTGGTGGCCATTCATGTGGACCCCCGCGTCCAATCCATCTATTAGGATACACATTGTTTAAGTGGTCTCTTACTTGAAGGTTAAAATGTGGTGGGGCCTCATCATGCTGAAACAACATGCCTCTTATACCGATATTTTCTAACATATTCGGTAAAATGTTTTGAAGAAAATCAAAGTAAATTTCACCATTCAATCTTTCTTCAAAAAAATGTGGCCCTATCAAATGTCTATTCACAAGTCCGACCCAAACATTTACAGAAAACCTGTGTTGCGAACGGCGTTGGCGTACCGCATGTGGGTTTTCCTGTGCCCATTTATGATTATTTCGTGAATTGTTTACTCCATCCCTTGTAAATTGTGCCTCATCCGTAAATAAGGTTCTGTAAATGACTGGGCGATGGTTAGACAACCAATGACAAAATGAAAGGCGGGGGATATCGTCGCCTTGTTGAAGACGCTGTACCTGCTGGATATGATATGGATGGTAACGTTCTCTTTTTAGGGTTCTCCATACTCGCCAATGAGGAATACCAGTTGCCAAACTGATTCGTCTAGTGCTCATATTTGGGTTTTCTTGAACTACGTTTATAATATTGTTTTGTTCCTGCACACCTTGTTGTAAAACACGCTCCACAACTGCAGAAGTAGGAAACTTTCCGTGTTGTCTGGAACACCGTACTAAAGGTTTTATGATTAGGGCATCGACGACCAGGAAAACGCAGCCGATATTCTCTTTCCGCCGACCTACCATTTCCATTACAGATACCATAGATGAATATTATGTCAGCATATTCCACGTTTGTAAATTTTACTGGTATAGTTAAAATATTTTCACAAGTTTTCACTAACTAAATGCGGATTATTGACACATTAAATTACTAACAAACAATTATTCAACTGTTTAGGAGATTTCTTTTTATTATCTGTCACTTTGAACAAGCCTACTGTGATTGATTAAAAATTTTGTTATTTCATAACCGATTACTTATTAGGACCACAGTTTTTTACCAAAATGGACCTTTAAAACGTGCCGGAATTAGGATTCACCCAGACCACCTAGGCTCAATAGAATTTTTGCAAATTTTAGTTATAAAACTATTTATTTCACGTGCCTCTCATTTAATAGGGTTCTGTAATCCATTTTCTTGCACATTTAACAACGTATTTAAATAACCACGAAGGTGTAACAAAAAAATGAAATAGGCCATTTTGTTTGTTTTTTCTTGCTCTTTTCGAATATCGTATCGAAATTTCAAAAAAATATATACAGGGTGATGTTTTATTGATGCAAAGAAGAAACATAAATTATAGTGAGTCCGGACCTGGATATATTTTTTTTTATACATGTACCTCTTGGGGCTCGTTAGTACATTAGCCGTACCAAATATGAATCCGTTATTTCATTCCCTGTCAAAGTTATGACAAAAAACCGGTTTGGCCAAAAATTATTTAACACCCTGTAACTTCGTAATGAAGGCCCAATGAGACATTTCTATGGGAGGTTCCGGTTACCACTGATGTTCTCTACCTCCTATTAAGCTATGTCCCTCTCATGATGCAACACCCTGTATTTTTAAGTTTCTAAACCTTTTTGGTAGAACATAAAGTTAATCTAAACGCAATTTTTCTATGTAACGTTTGGTCTGACGAGAAATTTGCAAAGGGCGTTTTCGATACAATTCCACAAAATGCAAAATTTTTGTTTGAAATATTTTTGAAAATTATGTTTAGTTTTTTGAGGCAAACAAAAAAAATTGAGTTCTCCTGATGCTCTGACGAAAAAATTGAAAACTAACTTTTCGATTCAGTTTTTGATTTGATAATTCTAAAATTGTACTACAATATTACAATTTCCCATAATACTATTTTTTTTTTAATTGAAATACTTTTAAAAATTTTGTAATTTTTTTGAGGGGGTTGACAAAAAACGGTTTTTAGACGAGAGTTTCGTAGAAGACCTTTTCGATACTATTTTCCACTCTTAACAATTTTTACTACTTTTATATTTTTTAATCTGACGAAAAATTGTTTTGGGTCCTTCTTGTAACTCTCCCGATGCTCTGACGACAAATTCTAAAAACATATTTTTTATGCAAAATAATTTCTACTTGAAGTAGTTTTTGATTTAACAAAAAAATGTGTTTTTAAGCCCCCCACAAAGCCGCACCTGGTGCCCTGACGAAAAATTTTCAACAAGCCTTTTTGATGGAATTTTTCACTGAATAATTTTTATTTTAAAAATTTTTCATTCGACGAAAACTTGTTTTTGGACTCCACCTCCACCAACTTGAAAAAGCTTTTTGGTACAACTCTCTATCCTGAACATTTTTTGATTCAACAATGTTTTTTTGGGCCCTCCCTGAAGCTGCCCCTGTGTTTTGACGAGCCTTTTTTGTAATTTTTCATTTTGAACATTTTTTGATTAAATAAAAACTTCTCCATCCATCCATCCTCGAGCCGGCCTTGCTACTTTGGAGGAGAAATTGAAGTAAAAATGTTTTCGTGAATCTGTCCAAACAAAGCCTAGTGTGTGATCTAATTGTACTCATACTCTAAGGTTATAATCGGTGCATTTTTGAATCCGAGGCCCTGATTGGTTTAGAGGTTTTAACGCCGTTTTGTTGAAAGGGAGGACGCGCGCGAGGCAAGGTCCCGTTGGAGTCGAGGTCCTCAAGTGGACTTAAAAAGGGTGCACGCCGAGATCAACAGGTGGAGAGGGGATTTCCGTTGAAGTAATGGGTTCCACCGACAACGGCAAGACGGAACCACTATTAAAAATGGTTAGAAATATGAATTCCAAGTGTGGTATTACCGTGAAATAATGTGTAAAATTAAGTTAATTACTTTTAGATTCGTCTGTTGTTCAAGTCTGTCGATATTACCTTCATAAGTTCCAGTTTAACGAGAAATTTGTGCCATATACGGCACGTCGGCCATATTTATTGTCAAAATTTCATGTTCAATTATGTTATATATGTTTACAGTATTAGTCAAATACTGTACTGTATTATCAAAGTGTAAACTCTACAAACTTTCCCAGCGAAATAAAGACTTTCGGTGGAAATGTCCTTTGTTTAGTGCGGAACTTTTAGTGCCTTAGGGGTTAATTTGTACATTTTCGAACTATTGTATTATTCTGGGTGAGTCAATCTCTAAGAATCGTAATCGACTTTCGGATGTAAAAGAGGCAAGCTCAGCAAAACATTCTGGAAGAGCCGGAGACACACAGAAACCAAACGGAAACAAGAAAGTTTTACCAAAAGGTTAATAACATGAGAAAAGAGTTAAACCAAAGACTAACGCATGTAAAGATAAACAAGGGAATACAGTAAATGGCGAGGATGACATATTAAAAAGATGAGTAGAGCATTTCAGAGAGCCGCCCAATGAAGAAGACCAGGAAGAATACAGTCAGGATCCCTCCTCGGTATACGATGAGAATGATGTAGCCCTACCAACCTTGAACGAAGCAGAAGAAGCCATTAAAAAACTCAACTGGATTATATAAGCATGGAGAACAAAACTTGGCTAATTTCATCTGGGAAATTATTAAGGCGGCCTGGGAGAATGAAGAGATGCTGTAGGAATGGAATATCGGCCTTATCTGTCCACTGCATAACAAGGGCGATCAACTTGAGTGGTCCAGTTAGAGATGAATCACTATCTTTAACTCAGTGCAAAAAATATTCTCTAATATTATAAAATGTCTCCACGGCAAAGCGGTATTACAGGTGTAAATGACAACTTTTTTTGGGTTATACACACAATTTTTTGTTTTCTACCCTTGCTTCACCTAAAAACTATTTTTAGTATGTTGGACTTTAAAAAATGTATAGAGGGCGCTGGTAACAGCTTAAAAATAAAAATAGCATCGCCTTTTCTGTGTGAAATGTTGAAAAATTTTATTAGAAAAACTTGCTCAGAATTAAAAAATAAGACGTATCAAATTACAGAACTAAAAACATTTTTTTTTTTAATATAAAACCAACACAAAGTAGGTGAAATATTATGAAAATAAAAATGTAGTAAATTAAATACTATGATAGACCAAAAATACCACTAATTCATATAAAAGGAACTTAATTCATTGCCACCCATCAAGGTGCACAATGTGCGTTTCCAAACCGATTGAAAATAATGGCCTAAAACTTGCGACATACTACGTCTTCAATGTAGTGTAGGGTTGTCGTGTATTCACTTATGCCGTACTGGTGAGAGCTAATAAGCTCTAAACTAGTCTGCAGCTGATGATACACGACAGCTCTGCACTGTGGTCCTTCCTATAGGATTAATTTGTGCTGGGGGCTTATTGCAATCAGATTTTTGTTTGCGTTTTCCGATTGAAGATGTAATATGTCGCAAGTTTTAGGGCATTATTTTCAATCACTTTGGAAACGCACATTGTGCATCTGGATGGGTGGCAATGAATTAAGTTCCTATTATAGGAATTAGTGGCATTATTGGTCTATCGTATTATTTAATTTACTATATTTTTATTTTCATAACATATTGTTAATTTTTAATTTTTTTTTTAATGTTATAAATGTAATGATAATTTAAATTTATTTATTCTACCCATGTTCCTCCATTTCCAGCACACATCTCAACTGTGCAGTGGCGGTTCCTCAGTTTTTAAACTGGGGAGGCAGAGGATAGATAGGCCTGGGTGGTTCCGAGGGGCGGGAGGTATACACATGTGCGCCGCGATGAAAATTTTGCGAATATCAAGGTCAACTTTTAAACTTTACCATTACACAAATATTTGTAATTTTCTCTTCATGTTAGTCAGCATAATTTGTTTTATGATAAGTATCAAAGTATAAAGTAAAAAACAAATTCTACCGAGCAAGAACCAACGTGGAGGTCTGAATTATATCTTGCCAGGAATGGATTGTGGGGTAGGGGTGCTTTTAATAGGTGAGGGAGTTAATTATTAATATAATAATAGTAATAATAATATGGCACAAATGCTACCACAATCAAAACAATTATATAGTAATATGAAATAAATAATAAACTCTCAAACGATAACATAAATAAAAATATTCTCAAATTAAAAATAGTTAAATAATAACAAACTGAAAAACAACACAAATAAAAATATACTTGGTAGTATACTTACAACAAGTTTATTTTTTAAGTCATATTTTCCAAATTTTTCTGTTAAAAAATTAAATAAATCATTTGCGGTTCGACCTGAACTAACATTGTAAAAACCTGCAAATCGTTCAACCACTTGCCCTTTAATAACATATCTGAAAACAACCGATAACTGTGAACAGCAGCTGATGTCTGTGGTTTCATCAGCTTGCCAAGAAAAGAAAGGTACTTCATTTAATTCGCTTTCAATTTTTTGTACTACAACACAACTAATTGATTCAATTAAATCGTTTTGAATAGCTTTAGAAGTTCCCGAAAAAACTGTAGCTTCGTTTAAAAATTGTTCCATTTTGCCATCGTATCTGCTCAGAAAAGAAATAAGCTCTTGAAAATTTCCTCTATTATCTGAATGCACATTCTCATCATGTCCCCTAAAAGCCAATTCTTGACAACATAAAAAAATTACCGTATCAATTAGTCTATTTAAGATATCTCTATTTTCTTTAACCTTTACATTATGATCTACAATTGACTGTTTGTGCCCTTGATCAATAGAATTTAAAATATTCTGTTTGCCAAATAACTTGAATTTTATTGAAGCAGTTAAATATCCTTTTGACCTAGCATGCCTTTCAATTGATCTGGGTAAGTTTTTTAAATCATTATATCCTAATTTTGACCAAACAGTGTTCTCTGGGTCATTAGAAAAAAGTAAACAATACCAGCAATATAATTTATTTTGTACTGGACATCCAGTTAACCACTCACATTTATCATACCATTGTACACAAAAAGAACGATTATGTTTTGAAGTTACTATGAGATTTTGCATGGTAGGTTGGGGCCTTTTTAAAGTTTTTATTATAAATATCTTGTCATCATATGTTAATTGACTAAAATGAACATTCTTCAAAAGGAAATTTACAATATCATCTACAGATTTAAACACTTCACCGATACTGACATTACCATTGTTATTACTTGTACTTACGTTTAATTCCATTTTTGACGTTTTATCAATATTTAAACAAAAATTTTAAATGAATTTATTGCACTTAATAAAATACAACCACCACAGACACATTTACTTTCAATTAACCTAAACGGTAAACGGTACGACTGTCTGGACTCAGGAAGCGGGAAAATAAAAGTCAGATGTTTATTAATCTTTGTTCCTATTGGTCCGGAGCTTGGCCTCCGGCACGTGGTTTTGAGAGCAGATTTTAATGGGTAGCTTCAAACGTTTCAAATTGAACCATTCTAAACGCGAAAGCTATGTTAGAAGCGTTTGGAGGCCTGCCTCACCAGTCACCATGGATAGAATGTTACAGTTGTGCAGCGTTGCCGGTTATAAAAATAATAGTTTAAATTCGCAGATTTAGGGAATATTTCTGTTAATTTAAATTTGTCGTTTCATAAAGTATATTTATATTTATAATAATGTAAATATGTAAAGTAACTGTAAAGGCAAATCAGTAGGGAGGCCCGGCCTCCTCTGCCTCCTCAGAGAAACCGCCACTGCAACTGTGTTCTTAAATTCTTTGTAGCTAATTTGAATGGCTTGAAAGTTAATTGAATTTATAGCATTTGTAATTCTCTTCTTCAATACATTTACATCCGTTGTTAAATCATGGGAATAAACAATTTTCTTCAGATAACCACATAAATAAAAATCGCAAATAGTCCAATCAGGCGATCTGGGTGGATACGGAAAGGATTCGGATCGTCCAATCCACTTTTTTGGAAAATTATTGTTCAGCCAATTCCTTATTTTTTGTGTGCTGCAGACTGAACAATCATCTTGCTGAAAATACAAACGTGCTCTTCCGTCCAGTGGCAAGGTATGTAAATATTCATGAAGAAATTATTCCGGTACATTTAAATATTTATGCTGATTTAATTTTCCATCAATGAAGTTTGGTCCGATTATACCATGGCAGGATATTGCACACCAAACATTAACTCTTTTAGAATATTACCGGTAGCAATTCTAAAATTTGGGTTTGTATCCCTCCAGTAGCGGCAATTCTGAATTCTGATTAAACACACCATTGATGGTAAAAGTTACTTTATCAGAGAAAATGATATGTCGATGAAAAAACTGGTCTTCTGCAAATTTCCCCCCATTAACATAAAAGAGTATAAGCGCTTATCTTCATCACCGTAATCAAGATTATGCCGAAATCTTGGTTTAAATGCAAAAATTTTGTTTTCTTTGAATATTCTACAAATTAACGATTTACTTATCCCTGTGTCACTAGCGCGTTTTCTTAAAGATAATTTTGGATTCTCTCCGAGAGAGAAGCCAGTCTGCTTATTTGCATTTTTGGCTTTCTTGAATCTTTTCACAACTGTCCATGCCGTATCGTTAGGACGATATTCGGAAACTTTGAAATCACATTTTTCATGCTAGATTCGCCAGTGCCATAGCATAGTACTAGATAAAGTTGCCATTTTTAATACAAACAATAAATTATTCTGACACAAAGACGGATCAATTTCATTTTTATTTCCATGGAATGTTCTTCTTAAAACATTAAAATTTTATGAATAAAAAAAATGTATTTAGTTCTGTAATTTGGTACAACGTCATATTTTTTAATTCTGAGCAAGTTTTTCTAATAAAATTTTTAAATGTTTCGCACGGCACTTTATCTGATGCGGTTTCTATTTTTAAGCTGTTATCAGCGCCCTCTATACATTTTTGAAAGTCCAACATACTAAAAATAATTATTGGTTGAAGCAAGAGCAGAATACAAAAAATTGTGTTTGTAATCCAAAAAAAGTTGTCATTTATACCTATAATACCGTTTTGCCGTGGACACATTTTATAATATAGAAGATTACGCCAATATTCTAATAGGTCTCAAACAATATGAGGCCATGAGGGAACTGGGAATGCCCGCTTAACTAATAAGACTCGTCAAAACAACAATGAATCAGGTAACAGGCAAAGTGAAAGTAAACAACAGAATCTCTGACTCTTTCAGCGCAAACAAAGGACATAAGAGCAAGGGTGTGTCTTGTTTTTAATCTAGCATTATAAAAATTAGTCAGAGATTCAGGGCCGAACAACAGAGGAACAATCTTTAACAAGAGTGCACAAATAGTGACATACGGGGATGATGTGGATATTGTTCTGACAGTGAATCAGAGAAAAACTAATAGTGCATTCTGTTAGTTGGATGGAACCTCGAAAAATATGAATTTTTCTTAGCCTAACAAGACTATGCCCCCCCCCCATTTTCGAGGATACTGAACACGAAGGCTTTGCTTAAATCTTTCTGCGAGGTCACCTCACACCCTAAACGACCAAAAACTACCCCCGAAAGGCGTAAACCGCGTATCCGCCGTCTCCTATTAGCCAAACCTGTGTTACCCCCGTTTTCGAGAATGCTGAGCACGATGGTGAAATCAAGACTCCCCCTCGACCCCCGCCAACTCCCCCAAATGGCCAAAGACCGCCCCCGAAAGGGGTGAAACGTGGATAGGTTGTCTCCTCTCGGCTAAACCCGTGTTTTCGAGGATGCTGAGCATGACAAAAATATCGCGCCCTCTCCTCGCTCAGCAAACGGACAAAAATGTCATTACACTCTTACTTCTTACTAAACGGGCAAAAATTATACCCGTACTTTTTTGATTTTTTTACGTAGGTTATATTGATTGGATTAATATTTCACTGAAAAGTAATGTTATGACGATGTTTTATATTTATATATAGTGAATAATTAATTTTATGCGTTAATATAAGTGTTTTATATTTATATATAGTAAGTAAGTAATTTTATGCGTCAATAGAAGTGTTCATTATTTAATATAATAAACTAAATGAAATTGTGTCAGTGATTGTATATATCTGATTTTCCCATCTAAAGCCTAGACACATAGTATGCACCCATTTTCTTTTCTTCAGTTGAACAGTCAATCAAGATACCTGTAGTCATCATCCGGTACGTATTCAATGATCTGTGAACTTACTCACTTACTTCATAAAATCGCCTATCAAAGGGGTAGTTTTTGTCCGTTTGAGGGGTCGGGTCGCCTCGGGGAAAAAATCCAACATTACTATTGTACTCAGCATCCTCGAAAACGGGGGTATCACAGGTTTGGCTGGTAGGAGATAGCGAATACGCTGTTTATCCCTTTCGGGGTTTGGCGTTGGTGCACAACTTTACTTATTTGGGATCCACAGTGAACAATAAGAGTACTATGTTTGAGTAAATAAAACATAGAATAATATTGGCCAAGTATGCTATTTTGAATTTGGAGAATGCCTCAAAAGAAATTTCAAGTCAATATCATAAACGGTTCCAGAGTAAACGTGCACACAAAAAAGTTATAGACAGATAGATCGACAGACAGACCGGCCGATAGACAGGAAACTTTTTTCGCACAAATTTAAAATCTCTACGTTTCATGACATTTGAAGCCTATTTCAACAATATATATATATAATCAAGGTAAATAAAAAATTTTACTATTACGTTCATAAGTATAGCAAAAAATATAAAATTCCATTAACAGCCGTCCGTGGTGTAGTGGCTTAGTTGCCGGATTTTTAAGCGCTATTACGACCAGTGGATATTGTAAAGACAGTTTTTTAATTCTGCTCTCTGTTGGCAGATAACAAAAAAAAAAAATTAAAGAATCAGCAATAATCTTATTAAATGAAGATAAGTGCGTATCGAATTGTTCTGTAGATATTTGTACAACCTGGCTACCCATGTAAAAAGAAGAACTTAAAACAATCTCAACATTATCAATAAGAAAATAACATCAGTTCTGTGTAAGTACTAAGTATCTATGGAAATAACATAAACATAATCTTAAAGATGTGTATTTGACATATACAGCAAATAAGAGTTCTTAAAAAAAAGCTTTGAAAACGAAAAGGGACTACTTTCGTTTTACGTCAGTAAAATACATTATTTCTGTGTTTATTCCGATTTATATTATTTGTAAAACATAACCTCTGACTGTTCCTTTGACGTAAACGTCAAACGCTCAGGGGCTTTTTTCCAATAATATTATTTTGTAGATTCGGTGATTTGTTTTTGAAGAGGATAATACATGTGGTAGAAAACCCAAATAACAGGAAACAATATTCGTAGAATGCCACAAATAATTTTCATACAATATATACATATCCAAATCTAAAAATTAAATTTTGAAAAATAAAAAGTTACAAGACGTTACATGCTTTTGTATCACCTGGTATACACCTCATAATACCTTAAAGATATAGTGTTATGAGCCCAAATATGCATTTTCAGATATACATATCTTCCTTGAGAAGAAATAATAATGCACAATCTAACAGTTCACTTAACTTTTTAGAGAATGACAATAGAAATGACATCTATTGTGATTCTCCAGCTTTAAAGCGTCTGGTTAGGGTCCACGAAAGGCGCCTCGCAATAATAACTGTTCATACGCTGATAATATTGCGTAAAACATATAAAAGGATTGTGTAGCTGATATACCATACTTCGGGGTATATAAAGCAGTCGGCGCCTTGCCTATTAATGTAGACAAGTAAAAGATTCCTACTCTTCAACATAGAAAGGGGCTTCGCAACATTTCTAGGTGTGTGGTAGTTCGTGTATTGGCATCGCTGATCGACCTTAGTTGCAAAAATAAGCCGACATTAAATAAGAGGAGAAAATTGAATTCTAAAATATTATGTGATTTTCATCTGTAAACATAAGTGCGAATTTATACATAATAGTATAAAAAAGTTAAGTTTTATTAAAAAATTTACAATGAATAATTTCTGCATTGTATTTTGTATTTTCTGTACTTTACACTGTATAAATTAACACCAGTAAATAAAATTACATTGATATTTATTAAGGTAAGACGCATTTATAGCAAATAATTAAATATTTAACCCAACTACGAATACTTGTGCCACAATACTTTATTGTTCAAGTAGGTATTAACAGTCGACAACGCCCAATTGTAACTTTCACTCGTTTGGTTAAAATACCTAGTTGTAACATACTTTTTTCCAGACATATAAATTGCAACTAACTTTATTTCTGTTTGGTTGAAAATATGCCAAAGGAAACAGATACCAAAAAAAAAAAAAAAAAAAAAAAAAAAAAATTAAAGAATCAGCAATAATCTTATTAAATGAAGATAAGTGCGTATCGAATTGTTCTGTAGATATTTGTACAACCTGGCTACCAATGTTAAAAGAAGAACTTAACAAACTCAACATTATCTAAAAAATATCATCAGTTCTATGTTCTGTGTAAGTAGTAAGTATCTATGGAAATAACATAAACAGAATCTTAAAGCTGTGTATTTGACATACACAGCAAAATAAGAGTTCTTCAAAAAAATAGCTTTGAAAACGGAAAGAGATTACTTTCCGAAACGTCAGCAAAATACATTATTTTTGTGTTTATTCCGATTTATATTATTTGCAAAACATAACCTCTGACTTTTCCTTTGGCGTAAACGTCACGGGCGCAGAGGCTCTTTTTTCCAATAATTCTATTATTTTGTAGATTCGGTGATTTGTTTTGAAGAGGATAATAGTACATGTGGTAGAAAACCCAAATAATAGGAAAGAATATTCGTAGAATGCCACAAATAACTTTCAGACAATATTTAGATAACAGGTATGGGCCTAATATAAAACAATGTTTCAGATTTTTAGAAAAATGTTATAAGAAACTAGCCAGATCAGAAAATAGTATAACCTTTTTGTGTAAATGTCGGGAACATGATGTAATTCCGAAGTTTTTACGGCTAAAAGTACCTTTCCAAAATGCGAAAACCAGAAAAATTTTGGACAAGGCAAGCAAGTCCATGGTTAGGGAAAGGATTCAATATCATAGATACCAAAAAGAACGAACTATTGGGGACATTACTTACACGGAGAATGAATTAAGCAGAAACATTATAGAACAGGATTATCAGTTTATAATCCAGAATGTCAGGTTGAGTTACGAAAAATATTTTAATCTGCAAAAAGGTACGCATTTACATAAATTTAGAAACTTAATAAGGGAAAAACAGATTAGGCAATTACAAAATATAAATAATAATCCTTTAATTGACAGGACTGTCATTAATATGTCAAAAAGACTTTTGTCCATTTCAGACAGGCTTGTACTATCAAAAGGTTTAAATTTTGCAATAAACCCGAAAACTGTTCCAAAATTTGACATAGTAGCGGCAATAGAAAAAACGGCTCAAAATTTACCAACAGATAGTGGTAATGAATATCGCATACGGGCAAAAATTGCTTTAGAGAAGCAATACAAAATTAAAGATAATTTAACTCCAGAAGAAAAGTTATCGATAAATTCCTTAAAACGCGATGAAAGTATAAAAATATTGCCAGCAGACAAAGGTAATGCCACAGTCATTATAGATAAAGATATATATAACACAAAAATCATGACTCTTATAAATGAGGGACCCTACTCAAAATTAAACAAAGATCCAACAAAATCAATAGAGAGCAAAATTTACAGAACTTTGTTTAAATACAAACATGAATTTAATGATTTTGAACGAAGGAAACTTACACCACATCATAGTAAGCCCCCTCATTTTTATGGCTTACCAAAGACACATAAACAAAATATTCCTTTAAGACCAATTGTTAGTTCTATTAATTCACCATGTCATAATTTGGCAAAATTTTTACTTAAAATTATTGATCCATTATCTGGAAATACCGATTCATATATTAAAAATAGTAAGCATTTCATAGAAAAAATTTATGAAACCGATATTCATGAATCACACCTGATGGTTAGTTTTGATGTAGTTAGCCTCTTTACCAATGTTCCGGTAGATGAAACATTAAAAATAGTTAAAGACAGGTTGCTAAATGATAATAATTTGGAAACTAGAACTAAATTAAGTGTAAATAGCATAATGGAACTCTTAACACTGTGTATAAAAACAACCTATTTTCAATTGGACAATGAGTTCTATCAGCAGGATTTTGGTATGGCTATGGGGTCTGCATTATCACCAATTTTAAGCAACATATTTATGGAGAACTTTGAGAACACATATGTTCAAAATTGTATAAACAAACCGGTTGTCTGGTGGAGATATGTTGACGACATCTTTGCAATTTGGCCTCATAGTGTTGATTTACTAGATAGTTTTTTAGAAAATATAAATAGTAAGGAACCGTCTATTAAATTCACATTAGAAGTAGAAAGTAGGAATGAACTACCGTTTTTAGATGTTTTAATTAGAAGGATAAATAATACAATTGAAACAAGCGTTTATAGAAAACCAACACATACTAATAGATATCTAAATTTTAACTCAAATCAGTCAATAAATGTTAAAAGGGGTGTTGTAAAATGTTTATACGATAGGGCCAAAATAATTTCATCTAATAATGAAATATTAAATAACGAGAAAAAATTTATCAAAGAGGTTCTAGTACAAAATCAATATCCTGAAGCCTTTGTTGATAGAATTTTCATAAATGTTGAAAATAGGGACAATCAGGTACGACAAAAACCTGAACGTCATTATACAGCAATAATTCCTTATGTATACGGACTATCGGAAAAGCTACGCCGTATAGGTGACAAATTTGATGTTAGGACGATATTTCAAACGGGGAACACTTTAAGATCTATTTTAACAAAAACAAAACCGATAAACAGGGAGCAGAATTCAAAAAACTGTATTTACAATATCCCGTGCGAATGTGATAAATGTTATGTGGGTGAGTCATCCAGACCTTTCAGGGTGAGGTTGGATGAGCACAAGAACTACATTAGAAAGAATGAAATTCAGAAATCAAAGATTTGTGAACATGCTTGGGAAAACGGACATAGAATAAACTGGGACTCGGCAAAAATTTTAACAAAAGAAACAGATACCAAAAAAAGAAAAATTAAAGAATCAGCAATAATCTTATTAAATGAAGATAAGTGCGTATCGAATTGTTCTGTAGATATTTGTACAACCTGGCTACCAATGTTAAAAGAAGAACTTAACAAACTCAACATTATCTAAAAAATATCATCAGTTCTATGTTCTGTGTAAGTAGTAAGTATCTATGGAAATAACATAAACAGAATCTTAAAGCTGTGTATTTGACATACACAGCAAAATAAGAGTTCTTCAAAAAATAGCTTTGAAAACGGAAAGAGATTACTTTCCGAAACGTCAGCAAAATACATTATTTTTGTGTTTATTCCGATTTATATTATTTGCAAAACATAACCTCTGACTTTTCCTTTGGCGTAAACGTCACGGGCGCAGAGGCTCTTTTTTCCAATAATTCTATTATTTTGTAGATTCGGTGATTTGTTTTGAAGAGGATAATAGTACATGTGGTAGAAAACCCAAATAATAGGAAAGAATATGCCAAAGGGTTATATATGGTCTTGAGATATTTCAAAGGCTGTTTTATATTCGACTCTATAAAGTGCTGTAGTAGTCCGGACGGTGCCCCGTCTTAGCCCCTTTTTACACTGGGCGACTTAGTAGTGCGGCTGAGTCAAAGGATAGGTTCTAATCTAAAGACACGAACCGGGTGAGTCGTCGTGGCTACCTGCGGCTGCACGCCCAATCGCGCTGCTAAGTCGCCTAATGTGTAAAGGTATAGGGACGTCACGTACAAATGGTGTGTACGACTCAGCCGCACTACTAAAAATCGCGCTTGAAGCCTTAACTTCCGTCGTAGAAGCAGGTTGCAACCAGTTGCGACAAGTTAATTCTGTGAAAGCTTTTCAAGCGAATATCGTACTAAGTGTTTGTGTTTGAAGTGAAGCGTAGTGACGTGTGGTGTAGTTTGCATCGACTCTTCGGTAAGTTTTATTTGGCTACATCAGTCATGACCGCGATGTCACGCGCGCGTGGGTGACACGCACGCTCCCGGTATTGTAATTCAGGTGAAAAAGGAGTTTATTCGCACAGAGAAATTATTTTAATTTTCCTATACAATACACTAATTTACGTTTTATTTCAGAATGGCACGCGGCTGAAATGCAGGGAAGGCACGAGAATTCGAATGTCACTGTCAACCAAAGTGCCAAAGGAATGGGAAAATTTCTCCGGCATACTGACAATAAGACCGCACTCTATCACCTGCTTGCCACCAGCACTACCGATTTGAACATCCTAGGAAACATATTTTGCAGTTTTGGAAGAGAATGTCATTAAAAGCCCGCACGATGCAGATTGTTCTTCTCTGTCACCATGTAACCACGAGGAGGTGGATACACGCTTATTTATTTGTTCATCTGGCAGACGCTGTGACCAATGGCTGTGAAAAAAATACGATAAGGACATGCGATACGGATGTACTGGTGCTTGCGGTTTTTTTGTATGCAACAGCAACACTTGCCTAACTCAAGGAGCTTTGGGTGCACTTTGGCATGAGAAAGCATGCCAAATTTTTAGCTGCCCATGACCTTACAAGGGTGCTTGGTAAGTCACCACATATAGTTTATATTTTACTCATTTTAGAACGTAAGATGCATTAATTTTGTTCCCAGGTCCTGAAAAACCTCAGTCCATTATAGGATTTCACGCAGTTACCGGATGCAATACTGTATCTTTTTTCGTGGAATTGAAAAGCTCACAGCTATTAATGCCTGGCTGCAGTATCCTGGAGCTACAGAAGCATTCACAGCCCTGCAGACTGAAGATGAAAATGCATTGGAAACTCTGGAAAAATTTGTCGTTTTAACGTATAGCAAGTAATTGAAATGTACTAATAACGAGCAATTTTAAAAACTACATATTATAAATCACATCAAATGAAAAACTATTTTATTTTTCCAGAATCGTGTCTTGTGATACTATGAACGAAAGCCGGAGAGTGCTCTTTACCAAACAAGATCGTCAGCTGGAATAGATTACACCAATAAGGGATGCTCTAGAATAGCATGCCAGGCACGTTTCCCAAATATGGACAGTCGCTTCAGCGGGTACAGCACCTTCCGGATCCATCAAATTTTGGATGGAAAAAATGTGACATTATTTCGGAACCCGTGTGGCGCACAAAGCCTGTTGATTCAGAAGCGTGCGAAGCCTTAGTTAAGTGTAACTGTAAAAAAAAATTTTAAAGAAAAGTTTTCATTTAAAAAATGCGCTAAAAAGTAGAAAATAAGCTTTGAAGTAAATCAAATCCATCATTTTGTTACATTATATAATTTTTTTATGATATAAGCTTGTCGCGAGATTTTCCTGTGTAAAGGAGAAAGCCCGCGTCAAGCTTTTATATCATAGAAAAAATTATATAATGTAACAAAATGAAGGGTTTGATTTACTTGAAAATTTATTTTCTACTTTTTAGAGCATTTCTTTTGATATGCTGTAATCCCCAGATATCGATTTTGAGACGAATCGGATCATAAACGATAAAGTCATCCGCCATCTTGTTTTTTTTTCATATATGAAAATGTTAAAGTGTCGGACTTATACACATATGCAAAATTCCAAAGCTCTAGCTTAATTAGAACTAATCGAAATTTTGCTAGCAAGATTTGCCCTAAACCAACTGACATACATACATTGCAAGTTAAATAAAAGCTTTTACAAAGGGCTGCGTTGCAAATGCTGTAAATGTCTCAAAAACAATCTGAAATGCTATGGTCTACGTAAATGCTTGTGAAACATCTGAAAGTGTATAGTAGTTCTATATGTGCCACTCGAATTAATGCCCAATGCACAGGTACTATTTATTGGCATTGGTATGAAATAAGTGTTATTCCATCATTATTTTAAGAAAACTGGCATATTAACTTATTCGCCCCGTCGTTATTTTCGACCTCACGTACTAAAAACATGATTTTTCGCAATCAGTGACCCCAAAAACATATGAAACGAGACCTCACTCGAAAAATGCGACTTCAAACACAAACCGCACGATATTCGCTTGAAACGTTTTCACAGAATTAACTTGTCACAACTGGTTGCAACCTGCTTCTACGAGGGAAGCGTCAAGCGAGCCAGCGCCAGCTAGAAAGGGGTAGAGCAGTCGCGTCGCGCTCGAACTCGGCCGGAACGCCACACGGCGCCGGCGGGCGGATCTCAGGCCCGCGGAAAGGCATGAAATGAGACCTCACTCGAAAAAATGCGGTAGAGTAAACTTTTTCGGAAAATAACGTTATTTTGTGCATTTCCCCGCCGCCATATTAAAAAAGGAGCCATGGGCCCTGGGACACTTGCTTGTAACCTTAAACATCCAAAATGCTGCATGTGTACCGAATTTCATCCCTAATCGATACTTTTTAGTTCCAAAGCTGTGATGCTTGTTTTGCTCGGGTAGCTGGTTTGGAGATTATTCCAGGGTTCAATGTTAATATTAATTAAAATCCAGATCCAAAATAAGACATTTATTCTCTTAATAATTATATGTACAGTGTGGCCATATATTTTATGGCTTAGGTTGCGACAATCTTGTTATTACATAAGTACATCATAGTAATCGGAGAGAGAGAGAGAGAGAGAGTGTAACATATTTCCTCTATGTACGTCGTCGTAACCCCAATTCTCTAATCGAAGTTCCAGGACATAACAGACGCGACTAAGAAATCTGTTTCAGGAGAGATCCAGTTCAACACACTCGAATCAATCTGACAGGAGGTCCAGTGCAACGCACTCGGATCCTCCCTAACAGATACTTGGCCAGCGGCTGTCACGACGCCGGAGAAACTTGAGCTTCCGTTATCCCAGTTCAACACACTCGAGAAAGGTGAAAGTCAAGCTCTGAATTTACTGGTTTCTGGCTAGCTATTTTATACAAAAAAATCACGGTCACGTGGTTTTGTACCCGGCACGAAATGCACACGGCACGCAAGTTGCGGCCTGGTGAAGTTAGAATTAAAATTTAACAAAAGAACTAATCAGGTATTGAACTAATCTAAAACTGAACTACTTGATCCATGCATGATTAAAATAAGTTAAAACTGGAATGAAAGTATACAGTATTCCTGTAGTATTGTATACTTCATTACAAAGCAAACGAAAATGCAGATTTGACGCTGAAGGTAGGCACTATGCAACATTTCTCACATCGAAGGGTAGGGTCTAACGAACAAGTGTACCAAATTTCAACTCTTGAGCAAAAATGCAAGGTGGATTCCTTTACCATCCGGACTATAGGTTACTTAGAAAGCGTTTAGAGTACATATAAGTTTGTACGATATTTACAACTTAGAATCATTCTTCTCAGTTGAAGTTTTGATACTACAATGTGAAATACACTATGTACAGTTGATAATGTCATTACTGCATACATTTATGTCTAGATATTGTTATGACATGTTTTTAGTATTTTCATTAGGAATCTCTGCCATCTCGGTTATAACACTGTATGAGGCACTTCATATTTATGTTTTTTTAATACATTTATTTAACGTCGACCTATCACCGACGCCTGGAGACGAGCCACCTGGAACCAGGGATATTGTTCTACTCTTCTCTGTCGAAGAGTAGGAATCTTTTACTTTCCTAAAATTTAATAGACCGACTTCTTTACATCCTCTCTAAGGATGGTATGCCCACTATGTAATTATCGCCTAATATTGCATGACTCCTGCTTATACACTAGTAAAAAGCCGCTAGAAGGTGGAGCGAGATCGTTGTATTTCCTCGGTGGTCACTCATCCAAATATTTGCCACGATTAGTTGTTGCTTTACTTTTCGTATCGACGACACGAGTATAAAGTCAGACCTACGCTCGATCCCACTTCATATCTATATGATGACATTTCGTCATTCATCATATTATATGGTTCCATGAAATGATTATAGAAATCAAGTAGGCCGTTGGTAATAAAACTTCGAGTTGTAATTTAGTAGCCATGATACTAGGCCTCTTTAGACCATCGAGATATACCGTTCTTATTTTAATTAATAAATATAAAAGTCATTAAAAAATTAGAAACCTGACTACGTGAAAAAGGCTAAAATGAAACAAACATGACTTTAACTTAAACACGAATCGTGGGCCTCTGGGTTGATAAATAAAAGTCTTAATTGTCTTGGAGGCGGTTTAGCGATTCTCCACGAGGACACGTGTTTGCCCATAATTTCAGCAAGCATCCTGTATGAGTATCTTGGTGGTTTCAGCCAGGTAGAAAGACTAATTTCTTTTAAAAGGAAAAATGGCCTTTTAATCAGTTATTATTTCTCAATTTTAATACAAACGAGAATTTTATTTAAAAATGTTTGCAAAATAATTATTAAAAATCCGCAACGGTTAATTTTTCGCAATGACTAGGTGCACTCCAGCATTGGGTGCACTCCGGCATATTCGCCGATCCTACTATCTGCAGAATAGTGAAATAAATGCGGGGCTACGATTGGTGGGAGCCCACAGAGCGCGGGCACTCCACACTACATCAAATAATATTAACATATTTAACCTAATGAACTAACCTAAAGAAATATTCGTATTACGTGTTTTAATTGTTAACAAAATGTCAAGGGCAAGGGAAATTATCTATCATAAGCAACTATACTACATCAAATAAAAAATAATAAATAAATAAGCACCCCAAATAGTGGAGTCGATCTGGCATTGAAAATGACTTGAAACTGACTCGTTTTTTTCGATTTTTTTTTGTGATGTTATGAAGTCGGACCCCGTCTATGATCCGGAAAATTTTCTGGTCGCACTTTACACGAAGAGGGGGGTAATTTACATGTAAAAATTGGGAAAATCAGTTTTTCGGATATAACTTGTTTAGTTTGATTCCGATCGAAAAAGTGTATAGGGATAAAATGAAGGGCCCGCGAATGTGCGTGAACTAAATTTTGACTCGTCGAAATCGGTCCAGCGGTTCCTGAGATATTGCGATTTGAAAGTACGGATTTGTATACGAATTTTTTCGCTTCGGCGAGAGCAGTTTTCACGTTTCTCTCGGGGAAGAAAGTGACTTGGAGACTTTTTTTCTTCCTCCGATCAAAACCCGAGTACTGTGTCCAAATCTCTAGTCGCTAGGTTGATTAGGGGGGAGGAGGAAGGGTAAACGTAAATGAAATTAAAATCCTCCCCCCTAATCAACCTAGCGACTTGAAATTTGAACACAATACTTAGGTCCTAAGTGCCTATCAGAGGAAGAAAAAAAAGTCGCCAAGTCACTTTCTTCCCCTAAAAAAACGCGAAAACGGCTCCCGCCGCGGCGAAACATCCGTATACAAATCCGTACTTTCAAATCAACATATCTGGGAACTATTAAACCGATTTTGACGAGTCAAAATTCAGTTTACGCACATTCGCGAGCCCTTCATTTTATCCCTATACACTTTTTCGATCCGAATCAAATTAAACAAGTTATGTCTGAAAAACTGATTTTCCATATTTTTACATGTAAATTTCCCCCTCCTCCTCGTGAAAAGTTCGACCGAAAAATTTTCTGGATGATAGAGGGGTCCAACTTCATAACATCACAAAAAAAAAAATCGAAAAAAACGAGTCCGCTTGCAAATCCAAATCGACCCCACTAAGAAATTAGAAAATAATTTTAACATATCTAAACCAACTAACCTAAAAAAAATATTCGTATTATGTATTATAGTTGTAAGGGAAATTGTCTACCATAAGCAACTATACTACATCAAGTAATATTAACATATTTAACCTAACGAACTAACCTAAAGAAATATTCGTATTACGTATTTTAGTTGTTAATAAAATGTAGTAAAAAAAACCATAAAAAGTTGATTCGAACCCTTGACCTCACGTGTGAGGATCGAACGACCATTAATCATTAACCATTAAAATACCTTTATTGAACATTTTTAGTAATTTACTATATATCTTTTATTTCATTTGCCTCATTTATCTTATTTGACAATATTGATAATCTCACCGCGTTACAATATGTTTCGGATACATAGAAACTATGGCAGGTGCTAACCATTACACCATGAACTGCTGATGAAGAATCTACATACTTTTTACTATATCAATCAGCACTACCGCGCACTCTACGAATGACGCCACATCCAAGGCGTTCGTGATCTGGAGTTCACCCAACGCTGAAAATAGCGCGCACCTAATCATTACGTTAATTTTTGCAACTGTAACAAATATAAAACTTTGGAACTGCAATAAAATTTTGAGAAAATTGAAATTGCAATGAAATTTAGAGAATGTGGAACTGTAAAAAAATGTAGGAAATTCAAAGCTGCAATAATATTTGTATAGGTCGGAACTACGTCGAAAGTATTCTATTAGGTCAGTCGTCATAGGGTTAAATCTGGGGGTACCTTAGAAAAACTTCGAACTTAATGAAACTTTGGGATGTTGTTTGTGAGTGCAGAGTAGTGCTATACCCAATTTATCCAACAAAAAACCCTGTGGAATTTTAGGGAGGGGTGAAAATCCCCAAAATGTTTGCACTTTTTCTGTTTTTTTCGAAATATTTCAAAAACGATTGATTTTATTTTATATAAACAAACACGACGGATTTATTTAATATAATGTTTTTAATTATTGAGAGTGTTTGGTTTCATATTTTGAATTAGTTCATTAGTTCAATTCATTGTTTTATATCATAAAAGTTTAGTTGCTTCTACATTTTTATTTTAGACTTTTTAGTCCTCTAACAAAATTAGATAAGATCTCGTATTCTGCTTTAATGATTTTATGTTTTTGTTAAGGTTAGCAAAATAGTGCTCCTTTAACCATTTTTCCAAGTTAATTCCAACTTCCTCCTAGAACTTCAAGACTAACATGATAGTTAAACTTAATTTATATAAAACATGACATCTTTGGTGTCATTATATGATGGATGTGGTTAAAATTCAGTAGTCATTTTAGTATTTTTGGCATTAATAGTAGACATTTGACAAGCAATTGAACATGTCACTTTAAAACAAGAAATTAAAGACTTAAAAAGAAACTGAAATGCATTCTTTATTAGTATGATCACCTCGACATATTCTCGTAAAAACCTTGCAAATATTCTACTTATAATTTGGAATATTTATTTCTGGTGAAAAAAATACTTGCTGCCTATAAAAACATGTAAGAACATATGTTGATCTATAAAAATATTTAAGAACATATGAATCATCATTTGACCATTTCGTGAAGGTGCAAGGTTGAGCGATCGTTTAAAAATACCATAAACTATTAAACTGTAAGGCTTCGTTTTCATTAATGAATAAAATCATGGTTATTTACCAAAACCATGCTTGTCTTAAAATAGACTAAGAAATAAATGATAACTAAAATTTTAATATTCAACACCACATTACATGGCAGATTTTAAAGATGAATTTGCATAAATAGGTAATTTATTATTAATTAGTATGAAATAATGTATTCGTCAGTGTGAAATAAAAAGGAAACAGAAGTTTTATTATTATTTTAAATATATATAAAAATGTACTTTTTAATGCTTCAAAAAGTTTTTGAAAGTTCCACACGTGTTTCGGTTTATTAAGACTTTTTCAAAAGCACAAGAGTTCACGAGCACAAGCTGAGTATTTCTTGTAGTCTATTAAATTAAGAATATTATATGTTACCATCAGTGTAAGATAATCTATGTATGTAAAATACCCCCTCTAAAAAAATAAATAAAAATAAAAAAGGAGGTTTCAATTAACTTGACCCGTATGATTGTTTATTCATTGCTCTAAACTAAAGCATCCAATTCACAGGGGAACATGCTCACAAGCATGTTGGCCAACAAATTTACTGTTTACCATACACCTTAGGATGGAGTCGGTCCAACCGGTCCTGGCAATTTTAGGGAAACGGCCCAATCCCATCGTTACTTTGGAACACCTTCTTTATATCAATGTTCTGGTGTATTTTAGACATAGTTATTCCTCCACTCAAACAGGACACATGCGCGCACAACAGATAATTTACACAAAAACCTATCTCTGCGGCAGAACATCTATCTGCCGTAGGTGATACTTAGAACTCAGGAGAGCTATAGTTCACATCATGAATGTTGAAAATAGAGCATTGCATACACGCTTTTTATGCAATACTTTATTTTCTTGCGAAAGACCAGGCAAAAATCATTCCACTCCTCATCTGCTTTAATTTTAAGGAAATAATTGAGGGACGAGGAGTTAGGTTCCTTGCAGATCTTTTTTTTAAATATAAAGCTCTCTTATTGGAGTTTAGAACAAAGTGTCTGTTGAAGATGTAAAAAACTATCGCATAGAGAGTTTCAAACTCAAGATTATGAGTGCTTTTGGTAACTCTACTCTCCGATGAGGCTCTGGAGAAGTTACTACAGTAATAGAGTTGCCAAAAGCACCCATAATTTTGAGCTCCAAACTCTCTATGCTTTACTTTTACATCTTCAACAGACAGTTTGTGTGTTCTAAACTCCAATAAAAGAGCTTTATATTTCAAAAAAGATCTGTAAGAAACATAACTCCTCGTCCTTCAATTGTTTCCTTAATAATTAAAGCAGATAAAGAAAGAGTGGAATCCCTTTTACCTGATCTTTCTCATGAAAATAGAGCACTGCATAGAAAGTTTTTATGCAATGCTCTATTTTCATGCGAAGGACCAGCCAAAAGGCACTCTTTATCTGCTTTAATTACTAAGGAAATAATTGAAGGACAATGAATTATGTTTCTTACAGATCTTTTTTTGAAATACAAAGCTCGTTTATTGGAGTTTAAAACAGACAAAGTGTCTATTGAAGATGTAAAAAAATATCCCATAGAGAGTTTGGGATTCAAAGTCATGGGTGATTTTGGCAACTCCATTACTGTAGAAACCTCTCCAGAGCCGCACCGGAAAAAATTATTTATGTGCGCGACATAACTAAGTTAAGAAGTTTCGATGATGTCGCGCACAAACAATTTTTGCATTGTACAAAAGGTTTTTATGCAATACTTTATGCGAAAGACGAGACAAAAGGCATTCCACACTTTATCTGCTTTAATTACTAAGGAAATAATTGAAGAACGAGGAGTAGTTTCTTACTGATCTTTTTTTGAAATATAAAACTTTTTTATTGGAGTTTAGAACACAAAAAGTGTCTGTTCAAGATGTAAAAAACTATCGCATAGAGGAGTTTGGAACTCAAAATTATGAGTGCTTTTGGCAACTTCATTATTGTAGAAATGTCTCCCGAGCCGCATAAAAAAAATTGTTCTTCCACGACCGGGAGTAGAAATCGATTTCTATGGCATCAAAATTGTGACAGAAGTAAAGAAAGCATTTACTCCCTAGGGACGAAATAAGACAATAATTTCCCTAGGGGAGTTTCTATTTCATGCCCAATAGTTAAACAAAATGAACTCTGAACAAAATTCTCTGAACTGATTGTACGCTTTATTATACAAATTTCTTGATTTTGTGGGTAATAAGTTTAAAACTGCCGAACCGGCAGCTTCAACGATATCTTGCGGTTCTTCTTGGTTTTCCATACCAAAAATGCCAAAACTCAACTTTTCTTGACAAATGTATTTGTAAACAAATATCTGTTGCCATGATACGTTGAATGGAAATATCCCAAAGGCTTCTAAATATTGTAATTTCGCTCCAATTTATTATAATTCTTTATTTACGAAATAAATGTTTCTACTCCCGATCGTGGAAAAAAATAGTATATACACCTCGGGAGAGACCGCCATTTTTCCCTAGATGTATTTATTGTCCTCGGGCTTCGACGTCGGGCCTCAAATTACAACACAGGAAAATAAGACGTTTCTCTCCCTTAGTGTATAATGTACTATTATGTGCGCGACATCGAAACTTTTGAACTTAGCTAGTAAGGCTGCAAATTTACAAAGTAGATAAATTAGAGCATGTAAATTATGTGGAAGGGGCAGCGGGGACGTTCTGAAGAAGTAGCAGTTAATTATTCGTCTATCTACAGACCGAGGTAAAAAGTTTCACATAAGTTGAAAGAACCACCTCTGAAATGGGAAATGCCACTGACCTGTTGTTCAAGATGCGACTGACGTTTAGACAAAAAAAAAGTAGATGTCTAGTCCTCAGGCGAGCGACAGAGGGGCAGTTTGCTTATATTGTTAATTGTTATATGCCTTTTTATTTAAAAGATACTTTTCAATAATTTGGGACTGAAACAAATTTCAATTCAATTAGTCTTCATCTTATTTATTATTATTCATCTCATTATTGCACTGAATTAAATGTCAAGTCGTGTCGTTGCATGCGAAAGTATCGTTTACAGTATTTATGTAAGTGCCTGTGGATGGCTTTTTTATCCTTATGAAGAGTAGACGCGATTTTTAAAACCAGTTTGTATATAAAGAAAACAATGTCTTAATCATTTTACAGTTTTTGTTTGCGCGCATATATATATATATATATATATATATATATATATATCATGTGTTTAATAAACGCCGTAGTTTAATTAATAAATATCTTTATATTTAACTACGTGAACCACTCATAATATTTCGGTGATATTCAATTAAAAATAAAATAATAAATCGAAAAACAGAAAATTCAATAAATGGTAAAATGCTATTAGTCCGGGCGAAATGTGAGAAAAATTTGTGTCTATTCTTTAAAGCTTATACCACAATATACTGTAGATATATTTTGTTATTCTTTAGATTAAGTGCTTGTTTTTTAATTGTTAAGATATTCGCGCCCGCGCCAGTCAGCCTTACAAAAACTATATTTACAATTGTTGGAGAAAAAGGTGAAACAGCTAATGATGCTAGAATAAATATTATTTCGCGTTCGGGTGGAATAAAATTTAAATTGAATAATATCCCTTGCATGTCAGATGCCTTAACACTTGCATATCTTGAAAGCATCTGCGCAAACATAATTTGGAAAAATTAAATATTTTCCACATACATTGAATTAGATCTAACACGTTTTGGTTACAAATATGAGGACAATATGCATATACCTCTCGATATACCTGTATTTATGATAAAAAATCCTTTGCCATACGTCTTAATAAAAGCGCGTGCGCGCACATCTTAACAATTAAGAAACAAGCACTTAACCTAAAGAACAACAAAATATATCTGCAGTATATTGTGGTATAAGCTTTAAAGAATAGACACAAATTTTTCTTACATTAAAAAACATTAATTTTCGTATAGCTTTTGAGCCCTGAAAACAGCAAATTTCGCGATTTTTGAAATTTAAAGATTTTTTCCTCGAAATCTATCAACTTAGAGAAAAATGTCTAAGAACATTTTTTGTTTATTTTGGTGTGAAAAATACGAACATATTTTTTCCGAAACAAAAATGTAAATTTCTTTCAAAAACCTTTGTTGAAAGAATTCCTGACCACATTTCTACCTGGCAAACTGTATTTTCTTATAAAGGAGCACATTTTGAACAAGATGGCACTAAAATATTCCATCCGAATAAATTTTCCCAGTCGACGACTGACCCGGACTGTATCACAGCTTCTCTCATAACCAAATTCATGGTCTCTTTATTAAATCAGACATATATGCTTACAGGAAGTGTTTCAAATATTTTCAATAATCTGTTGGGTTTACAATTAAACAAAAATTTCGAATTTAGAAGGTTCTGAACCACTCTTGACCTTAGGAGAGATAAAGCGATAGCAGTATTAGACACAGCAACGCTAGCATCGCACATGTAAAAGCCATATTACACGATCCAATAATCGACCGATTTCTTAACCTTCAATTTATTGAGGTGTGTAATGCATAAATTCTGCGGATTTATTGGTCAAGTAAAATCCGGCAATAAATCGGGCAATTTATGTTCTATTTTTCGTCGATTTTATAGGGATTTTCTAGTAATATTTCCTATTTCATTGTATTACCAACTTTCAGAATTGTAAGGTTTGTTAGTAGTGTGCTTATACCGGACCTCACTCCTCCCCCTACCACTTTTCTGTGACGTCACAGGGGCCGGGGGGCGGGGGGGGGGCGGGGCGGGGGGGGGCGGGGCGGGGGTAATTAGGGTGGTGGGGGGTAATTAGGGTGGTGGGGGGTAATTAGGGTGGTGGGAGGTAATTAGGGTGGTGGGAGGTAATTATGGTGGTGGGAGGTAATTAGTGTGGTGGGAGGTAATTAGGGTGGTGGGAGGTAATTATGGTGGTGGGGGGCAATTAGTGTGGTGGGAGGTAATTAGGGTGGTGGGAGGTAATTAGGGTGGTGGGGGGCAATTAGTGTGGTGGGAGGTAATTATGGTGGGGGGTGCAATTATGGTGGAGGGGGTAATTAGAGGGGAGGGGGGTAATTAGAGTGGTGGGAGGGGGGTAATTAGTGTGGTGGGGATAACTCCACTAATATAAATAGAATGCTTCTGCATTACACAATTAAAACCTATCGCTGGTAAGTCAAGGGCTAGCAAATGAGTGTTGTGTAACCATCCGACAGTAAACAATAATAAATTGACAATATATTTTCTGTAAGTCAATAAAAAAAGATTTATCCTTTCTAAATATGTATGTTTAATATGTTTGTTTTATTTTTAGTTTAACGCAACCGACAAAATATGTCGATGCAATATTCAGCGCAACGGTGGGTACCGACAGAAGACATTAGATCGGCCATTGAAAGTTTGTCTTGTAAACTTAATCACTTAATCAAAAATTCAAAGCATTCATTGGTTTATGATACAACTGTCTGCTACGATGTTGAAGAAACTAAACGCATTGAAAAAGATTGCAGGACGTATGCTCTTGGTGCAAATCTATGTTACAGTTATTTCTTTGGCTTTTTAAATTTGGGTGAATTTTTGTGAACATATGGTTACAATAGAATTAAGACACTTTCTATATGACTTAGTGAAGTACCTGCCTAAGAAACTTATTGAAAAATATCAACTCGACCAGTCTGATGGTGATACGGGCAGTTAAATAATTCTTTATGTTGTATTTATTATTAGATATAAATAATTATTATATTGTCCTATTACACAATTATAATATCTTTAAAAAAATTCTTTGTATTTTCATATATTATGGTGAGGTTAGAAATAAAACAAATATTAAAATAATACATGTATTTTATTACCTATCTTGATTACATAACTAAAAGATATATCTTAATAAACCTAAAGTTTTTATTCCAATTTTACATTTAAATCTACAATATATTTTGTAAAGAGAGTGAACATTGCAAGAGCATAATGACTAATTATTATTAACAAGCCAGTATACCGTACCGAAGATGGTAACTCGGGTAATACCGTCACCGTCTATTAGTTCCTATAGTGCGCCTAAAACAGTGTGTACTTTAAGCAGAAATTCGCCTTACTTTAAATTTTCCTCATCATATGTAGTTTCAAAACCTCATGAGCTTTGCCTTCATATGCAAAGATACATAACTTCGGCCATCGCGTCGGTCGACTCAATTACACGAAAAAACATTAGATTTATTGTGTATCCCGAGACCTCGCTGAATACTCATCTCCGTTTTTGCATTGTTTTAAATATTGTTTGAAGACTATATACCTACTACTATATTACTAATAAGTGTGTACTTTAAGCAGAAATTCGCCTTACTTTAAATTTTCCTCATCATATGTAGTTTCAAAACCTCATGAGCTTTGCCTTCATATGCAAAGATACATAACTTCGGCCATCGCGTCGGTCGACTCAATTACACGAAAAAACATTAGATTTATTGTGTATCCCGAGACCTCGCTGAATACTCATCTCCGTTTTTGCATTGTTTTAAATATTGTTTGAAGACTATATACCTACTACTATATTACTAATAAGTGTGTACTTTAAGCAGAAATTCGCCTTACTTTAAATTTTCCTCATCATATGTAGTTTCAAAACCTCATGAGCTTTGCCTTCATATGCAAAGATACATAACTTCGGCCATCGCGTCGGTCGACTCAATTACACGAAAAAACATTAGATTTATTGTGTATCCCGAGACCTCGCTGAATACTCATCTCCGTTTTTGCATTGTTTTAAATATTGTTTGAAGACTATATACCTACTACTATATTACTAATAATCACTGTAATTGAAACATATATGTAATTTATTTTGCCAAACTTATGTAACGAGGTATATGGTAGATAACTGAGTAAATGTTTTCAAAATGTACCCATAACGGGCGCATTTCATGGGGTTTTGAAAGTTCTCTACTACATCACTAAACAAATCACGTTCAAACAAAAGTCAGGAATTAGAAAAGAATATATTTATGCCATTTTGTTTGATACCTGGTAGACGATGCATAAAGGGTTATGGTGTATGTGGTGTATATTGTCTTGGACTATGTTTTCAATACGTCGAAGTCTAGAAAATAAATTATTAAAGGTTTTAAGTGTCAACTAAATTCGTATACATCAAGGCAATTGAAATGGCGAACAAAATAATGGGGTTCCATAAGCCCCTCCTATCTATTGAAAACAAAGAAAATATATGTTTACAATAAAACATTGTATCAGCGTAAACAATAACTAAACGTAGTTTTTTTTTTAAGAATGATATTTTTATAATTTTCAATAGATCCCACTGGATAATTGTGCAATTTAGCTCTTAACTAAGGAAGGTGATTAAGATAGGTAGGTACTTGATTTTTTGTCTATTTTATACATTATAACGCTAGTAAAAACTTTACTGATACGCTTGCGACAAAAATAAGTGAAAAGTACTGAGCTAGAATGCACACGTGCAGAAATTTAAGTACCTCTGCTGTACTTTAGGCTAGAATTATAAGGACAATAGCCATAACAAGCAATAATTGCAAGGCGGCTCTCTACGGTCTGGTAAAAAAGTTGAAGTTTTGCATTTAACGAGTAAAGAGAATTTACTCAATAACTCCAAATCTAAAATGTTATACTTCACTTAACACCCATTTACAATTTGATTTTGTATGTACTTCTTTATATTTACTATTTAAATTCATAATTAGAGGGCAATAGGTATATATCTAACTCGCCAAGAGAGGTATCTCATATTAATGGCATTTCAAAGCCATCCATGACTACAACGCATGGTTTTGGTTCGCTGAAGTCTTTTCAATTTGTTAATGTATTACATTGTACTATATCTTTATCATATGGACAAATCTTTTTACTTTCGTAAAGATGTGGTAGTACTTTATACCACGAAACCAGTAGCCGCCTATTATAGAGTTTGTGAGATAAAGGACCTTTAAATTTTTCTAATTTCCAACCTATAAAAAAATTGTACCTACCCGTAATTTAATAATAATAATAATAATAATTGACTTTATTGATAGATAACCAAATATACAAAGTAAAAATTAATAAAAAATTATAATAGTGGATCTATCAAAGGGCAGCATTTCGTTTTGAGTTGCATTTAAAATCGCATATAATGACAGATAACACAGTAACAGTTGGGGTTCTCTGCTGTTAAATCCTAACATATAAGACCTGTTTACTGCCAGACGATAAATAGAATCACCCTTGAAATCAATAACAATGTTTTTACCTACCTGTTTTTTGCGGACAAAAATTTACTATTGCAAATAACACGTCAACACTAGAGATTTAGCTGTAATGTGAATTCGCAACAAAACGTTACATTTATGTCAAATTACACATTTACAAGCATAGAAAACGCAAGTGTTTAGAAATAATATATTTAAGAAAATGAAGTTCTAAACAAATGAAGTATGAAGTCCTGAAAAGCGTGTGTTATAATTTTAGATTAGAATAGATTTTTTATTTAGCATAAGCTATTCACAATAGTAATATAATTTTGTACGTAGTCATTATTGTGTTGTAATATCTATTGTATATAGTTTTGTAAAACGTTGTACGAGCGTAAAAAATCAGTAAAAGTTGACAATTTTTATCTCATCGGATAATTGTGCAATTTAGCTAGGTAGGCACTAGATTTGTATCTATTTTATATATTAAAACGCAGAAGCCAGGGCTTGTGCGGAAGGGGGTTACACATTGAAAAAAAACGCGTACATACAACCATTTCCTCCGACAGTGCCAGTGCCGGAGCCAGGATTCGAATCCGGTGGTCCGATGTCCGTGTGATTATTCGCGATTGCCACCTCGCGCCTTAACCCACTCGGCTGTCGACCAGACCAGACAACTACATTTATATATATAGAACGAAAAGAAAAAAAAAAGGAGTTAAATCCTAAAGACCTAGTAAATAAAATAATATTTATACAGATATGTCTTAAACAGAAGGACAATTTATTGAATTAGATATAATAGAAGAGAAAAAGTTCTTGTAAATATTGTTATTTATTACAATTAGATAATAATTTATTAGTGTCAGTATTACAAGCGTATTTCACACGGGTCAATAAATAGAAGTTGCATTGTATGTAATACACAAAAAGCGCGACATAAATGACGCAATTTCCCCCGAATTTTTTGTTCATGGGTGGAATCAATATTTTTAATAATCCGTATATTCACGTAATCAAAAAGTCGTGAGTACTTTTTTAATGCCCTCTTGGAACCATAAGTTAAAAAAGTTCTTCTATGGTAAAACGATACATGTCTATAAAAGATGTGTATTTGTAGATAATATCGCAAATATGCACAGATAAAAGGTATGGTCTTAAATGCGCATCTAAATTACAGATTATCATCTAAGGGTTTACTAAAGATGACACCATTGTACTTTTAAATGGATGAGCCCGGTTGTCAAAGGTAGACAATTAAAGAATTTTATGGCATAAAAATTTATGACTTTACGTGATTTTAGAAGTCGTAAAGATTAAACAAACAATGGTTAATTTTCAAAGCGGTGGTACAGAATTTAAGTCCTTTTGTAAGAAAATAGATAAAATTTGGAACAAAGCATGCTTTTGTAGACCTACATTTGAATATAAATATGTGTTTGGCTGTTTTCTTCGGTGAACGCGTAAGCTTTGTGATGTAGTCCAATTGTTTTGTATAGGATGGATATAAAAACGAGCCGCTGGGAATTTATGAAAAAACCAATAATTAACGTCAGCCATTCTGTCATGTCAAAAATGCCAAGACGTTTAAATTACACGCTTGTTTTGTGTGAGCTAATATAAATTACACAATGTGAAGAGGCAATAAGGTAAAATAGTCGTAAATAAAAGAAAAAAAGATTGGTTTTACAACATACATTTTGAATATGGAGGTAGACATAATATGAATGTTTTTTATTTATAATAGTTTTAAATTTTTACAATATTTTCTCAAACAGATATATAGATATTTCTTTTTACTATTTAGTTTTATTTATGCACTCCGGGTAACATATTAAATAATGTTATTCCAGTGTAGTCTATAAACTGAACAAATGCTGTTTTAGTAGATTTCGGGGTTTTACTTGTCTGAGATCGACTTTTATATAAATGTGGATGGACATTTCGCAATTTTTTTTTTATAGTTCAAAGATAAGATTATATATGGCGTCAATATCTAACTGACTCTTCAAATAGTAATTTTGTACTATATTGTTTCGGTTATTTGTGAATAATTTTAATAAAGCGCTTTTGAATTATGTTTTAATTTATCTAAAGTCGTATCATAGGTCGATCCCCCAAATCACTATTCCATCTTTTATTATTGATTCAATCAATGCCTTGTGAACGTTAATTGTAGTTTTTGTATTAAAGATGTTTCGGAGCTGATAAAATTTATGTAATAATTTGTTATTCAGAAATCTATGTGTTGATGCCACTTTAAAAACTGATGGAAGTGAATACCTAAATACTTGACTTGTTTTCTCTATAAATTTGCCGCAATTACAAATTAATATGTTGTTGCAGTCATGACATGTGATATTTATATTGATTTGACCCATTGTATTCTGCGAGAAAGTGATATATTTTGTTTTTTTTTTGTATTTAAGGACAATAAGTTCGAATTTGGCCATTATCATTGCTTTAATTTTAACAGCTTCCCAATTTGAATCTGAAAAGAAAAGTTATAGCAATTGATGCATTTACTTATATATAAGAAAATGAATAATAAATGTGCACTCCATTAATGTTTGTTTTACTTATGTCCTTAATATTGCATGCAATGAAATCTAATTGTTTAAGTAAAAGTTAAATTTATGTTACTTACGTTGCATTGGTCTTTTGATTAGGGAGTAGACAAGTTTGAGAAAAAATCTAATTGTTTAAGTAAGAACATGTAATTGTGTATATTTATGAAATGTACGGTAAAGCATTGAATTGGTTAGGGGTGGGATAATTTGATAACCGAATTTATTCTAAGGCCACGCCTCAGTAAATATCAACATAAGAAAGAATGTAGAAGGGGCGACGCCATATTATATAAAAGCGGAAGCAGTTTTTTACCAAATCACTTGATTTTAAACGTACGCTACGCTACCCCAATAAAATAGAAAGAAAAAAAATGGCAGAATTATCAGGAGAGGAATTTTTAAGGTGGTTGGTTCAAGTGGACGCAGAGGGCGATGGTTGGGTCGTTCCTGAACCCAGAGAGGTAGAAGATCCCGCTGACGGCGTAGACCTGCTGGCCGCCGACGAGGTGGAGGATGGAGTCGTTCCTGAACCAATAGAGGCAGAAGTCCCCGCTGGCAACGTCGACCTGCTGGCCGCTGATGACGTGGAGGATGAAGTTCCCGCCGAAGGAGACGAGGACGAAGGCATTGAAACTGACAGTCCTGGGGATGTCCTCGAAAAATCTAAGGACATAGACAACACTCTTTTTTCGACGACCCAACCATCGCCCTCTGCGTCCACTTGAACCAACCACCTTAAAAATTCCTCTCCTGATAATTCTGCCATTTTTTTTCTTTCTATTTTATTGGGGTAGCGTAGCGTACGTTTAAAATCAAGTGATTTGGTAAAAAACTGCTTCCGCTTTTATATAATATGGCGTCGCCCCTTCTACATTCTTTCTTATGTTGATATTTACTGAGGCGTGGCCTTAGAATAAATTCGGTTATCAAATTATCCCACCCCTAACCAATTCAATGCTTTACCGTACATTTCATAAATATACACAATTACATGTTCTTACTTAAACAATTAGATTTTTTCTCAAACTTGTCTACTCCCTAATCAAAAGACCAATGCAACGTAAGTAACATAAATTTAACTTTTACTTAAACAATTAGATTTCATTGCATGCAATATTAAGGACATAAGTAAAACAAACATTAATGGAGTGCACATTTATTATTCATTTTCTTATATATAAGTAAATGCATCAATTGCTATAACTTTTCTTTTCAGATTCAAATTGGGAAGCTGTTAAAATTAAAGCAATGATAATGGCCAAATTCGAACTTATTGTCCTTAAATACAAAAAAAAAACAAAATATATCACTTTCTCGCAGAATACAATGGGTCAAATCAATATAAATATCACATGTCATGACTGCAACAACATATTAATTTGTAATTGCGGCAAATTTATAGAGAAAACAAGTCAAGTATTTAGGTATTCACTTCCATCAGTTTTTAAAGTGGCATCAACACATAGATTTCTGAATAACAAATTATTACATAAATTTTATCAGCTCCGAAACATCTTTAATACAAAAACTACAATTAACGTTCACAAGGCATTGATTGAATCAATAATAAAAGATGGAATAGTGATTTGGGGGATCGACCTATGATACGACTTTAGATAAATTAAAACATAATTCAAAAGCGCTTTATTAAAATTATTCACAAATAACCGAAACAATATAGTACAAAATTACTATTTGAAGAGTCAGTTAGATATTGACGCCATATATAATCTTATCTTTGAACTATAAAAAAAAAATTGCGAAATGTCCATCCACATTTATATAAAAGTCGATCTCAGACAAGTAAAACCCCGAAATCTACTAAAACAGCATTTGTTCAGTTTATAGACTACACTGGAATAACATTATTTAATATGTTACCCGGAGTGCATAAATAAAACTAAATAGTAAAAAGAAATATCTATATATCTGTTTGAGAAAATATTGTAAAAATTTAAAACTATTATAAATAAAAAACATTCATATTATGTCTACCTCCATATTCAAAATGTATGTTGTAAAACCAATCTTTTTTTCTTTTATTTACGACTATTTTACCTTATTGCCTCTTCACATTGTGTAATTTATATTAGCTCACACAAAACAAGCGTGTAATTTAAACGTCTTGGCATTTTTGACATGACAGAATGGCTGACGTTAATTATTGGTTTTTTCATAAATTCCCAGCGGCTCGTTTTTATATCCATCCTATACAAAACAATTGGACTACATCACAAAGCTTACGCGTTCGCCGAAGAAAACAGCCAAACACATATTTATATTCAAATGTAGGTCTACAAAAGCATGCTTTGTTCCAAATTTTATCTATTTTCTTACAAAAGGACTTAAATTCTGTACCACCGCTTTGAAAATTAACCATTGTTTGTTTAATCTTTACGACTTCTAAAATCACGTAAAGTCATAAATTTTTATGCCATAAAATTCTTTAATTGTCTACCTTTGACAACCGGGCTCATCCATTTAAAAGTACAATGGTGTCATCTTTAGTAAACCCTTAGATGATAATCTGTAATTTAGATGCGCATTTAAGACCATACCTTTTATCTGTGCATATTTGCGATATTATCTACAAATACACATCTTTTATAGACATGTATCGTTTTACCATAGAAGAACTTTTTTAACTTATGGTTCCAAGAGGGCATTAAAAAAGTACTCACGACTTTTTGATTACGTGAATATACGGATTATTAAAAATATTGATTCCACCCATGAACAAAGAATTCGGGGGAAATTGCGTCATTTATGTCGCGCTTTTTGTGTATTACATACAATGCAACTTCTATTTATTGACCCGTGTGAAATACGCTTGTAATACTGGCACTAATAAATTATTATCTAATTGTAATAAATAACAATATTTACAAGAACTTTTTCTCTTCTATTATATCTAATTCAATAAATTGTCCTTCTGTTTAAGACATATCTGTATAAATATTATTTTATTTACTAGGTCTTTAGGATTTAACTCCTTTTTTTTTTCTTTTCGTTCTATATATATAAATGTAGTTGTCTGGTCTGGTCGACAGCCGAGTGGGTTAAGGCGCGAGGTGGCAATCGCGAATAATCACACGGACATCGGACCACCGGATTCGAATCCTGGCTCCGGCACTGGCACTGTCGGAGGAAATGGTTGTATGTACGCGTTTTTTTTCAATGTGTAACCCCCTTCCGCACAAGCCCTGGCTTCTGCGTTTTAATATATAAAATAGATACAAATCTAGTGCCTACCTAGCTAAATTGCACAATTATCCGATGAGATAAAAATTGTCAACTTTTACTGATTTTTTACGCTCGTACAACGTTTTACAAAACTATATACAATAGATATTACAACACAATAATGACTACGTACAAAATTATATTACTATTGTGAATAGCTTATGCTAAATAAAAAATCTATTCTAATCTAAAATTATAACACACGCTTTTCAGGACTTCATACTTCATTTGTTTAGAACTTCATTTTCTTAAATATATTATTTCTAAACACTTGCGTTTTCTATGCTTGTAAATGTGTAATTTGACATAAATGTAACGTTTTGTTGCGAATTCACATTACAGCTAAATCTCTAGTGTTGACGTGTTATTTGCAATAGTAAATTTTTGTCCGCAAAAAACAGGTAGGTAAAAACATTGTTATTGATTTCAAGGGTGATTCTATTTATCGTCTGGCAGTAAACAGGTCTTATATGTTAGGATTTAACAGCAGAGAACCCCAACTGTTACTGTGTTATCTGTCATTATATGCGATTTTAAATGCAACTCAAAACGAAATGCTGCCCTTTGATAGATCCACTATTATAATTTTTTATTAATTTTTACTTTGTATATTTGGTTATCTATCAATAAAGTCAATTATTATTATTATTATTATTAAATTACGGGTAGGTACAATTTTTTTATAGGTTGGAAATTAGAAAAATTTAAAGGTCCTTTATCTCACAAACTCTATAATAGGCGGCTACTGGTTTCGTGGTATAAAGTACTACCACATCTTTACGAAAGTAAAAAGATTTGTCCATATGATAAAGATATAGTACAATGTAATACATTAACAAATTGAAAAGACTTCAGCGAACCAAAACCATGCGTTGTAGTCATGGATGGCTTTGAAATGCCATTAATATGAGATACCTCTCTTGGCGAGTTAGATATATACCTATTGCCCTCTAATTATGAATTTAAATAGTAAATATAAAGAAGTACATACAAAATCAAATTGTAAATGGGTGTTAAGTGAAGTATAACATTTTAGATTTGGAGTTATTGAGTAAATTCTCTTTACTCGTTAAATGCAAAACTTCAACTTTTTTACCAGACCGTAGAGAGCCGCCTTGCAATTATTGCTTGTTATGGCTATTGTCCTTATAATTCTAGCCTAAAGTACAGTAGAGGTACTTAAATTTCTGCACGTGTGCATTCTAGCTCAGTACTTTTCACTTATTTTTGTCGCAAGCGTATCAGTAAAGTTTTTACTAGCGTTATAATGTATAAAATAGACAAAAAATCAAGTACCTACCTATCTTAATCACCTTCCTTAGTTAAGAGCTAAATTGCACAATTATCCAGTGGGATCTATTGAAAATTATAAAAATATCATTCTTAAAAAAAAAACTACGTTTAGTTATTGTTTACGCTGATACAATGTTTTATTGTAAACATATATTTTCTTTGTTTTCAATAGATAGGAGGGGCTTATGGAACCCCATTATTTTGTTCGCCATTTCAATTGCCTTGATGTATACGAATTTAGTTGACACTTAAAACCTTTAATAATTTATTTTCTAGACTTCGACGTATTGAAAACATAGTCCAAGACAATATACACCACATACACCATAACCCTTTATGCATCGTCTACCAGGTATCAAACAAAATGGCATAAATATATTCTTTTCTAATTCCTGACTTTTGTTTGAACGTGATTTGTTTAGTGATGTAGTAGAGAACTTTCAAAACCCCATGAAATGCGCCCGTTATGGGTACATTTTGAAAACATTTACTCAGTTATCTACCATATACCTCGTTACATAAGTTTGGCAAAATAAATTACATATATGTTTCAATTACAGTGATTATTAGTAATATAGTAGTAGGTATATAGTCTTCAAACAATATTTAAAACAATGCAAAAACGGAGATGAGTATTCAGCGAGGTCTCGGGATACACAATAAATCTAATGTTTTTTCGTGTAATTGAGTCGACCGACGCGATGGCCGAAGTTATGTATCTTTGCATATGAAGGCAAAGCTCATGAGGTTTTGAAACTACATATGATGAGGAAAATTTAAAGTAAGGCGAATTTCTGCTTAAAGTACACACTTATTAGTAATATAGTAGTAGGTATATAGTCTTCAAACAATATTTAAAACAATGCAAAAACGGAGATGAGTATTCAGCGAGGTCTCGGGATACACAATAAATCTAATGTTTTTTCGTGTAATTGAGTCGACCGACGCGATGGCCGAAGTTATGTATCTTTGCATATGAAGGCAAAGCTCATGAGGTTTTGAAACTACATATGATGAGGAAAATTTAAAGTAAGGCGAATTTCTGCTTAAAGTACACACTTATTAGTAATATAGTAGTAGGTATATAGTCTTCAAACAATATTTAAAACAATGCAAAAACGGAGATGAGTATTCAGCGAGGTCTCGGGATACACAATAAATCTAATGTTTTTTCGTGTAATTGAGTCGACCGACGCGATGGCCGAAGTTATGTATCTTTGCATATGAAGGCAAAGCTCATGAGGTTTTGAAACTACATATGATGAGGAAAATTTAAAGTAAGGCGAATTTCTGCTTAAAGTACACACTGTTTTAGGCGCACTATAGGAACTAATAGACGGTGACGGTATTACCCGAGTTACCATCTTCGGTACGGTATACTGGCTTGTTAATAATAATTAGTCATTATGCTCTTGCAATGTTCACTCTCTTTACAAAATATATTGTAGATTTAAATGTAAAATTGGAATAAAAACTTTAGGTTTATTAAGATATATCTTTTAGTTATGTAATCAAGATAGGTAATAAAATACATGTATTATTTTAATATTTGTTTTATTTCTAACCTCACCATAATATATGAAAATACAAAGAATTTTTTTAAAGATATTATAATTGTGTAATAGGACAATATAATAATTATTTATATCTAATAATAAATACAACATAAAGAATTATTTAACTGCCCGTATCACCATCAGACTGGTCGAGTTGATATTTTTCAATAAGTTTCTTAGGCAGGTACTTCACTAAGTCATATAGAAAGTGTCTTAATTCTATTGTAACCATATGTTCACAAAAATTCACCCAAATTTAAAAAGCCAAAGAAATAACTGTAACATAGATTTGCACCAAGAGCATACGTCCTGCAATCTTTTTCAATGCGTTTAGTTTCTTCAACATCGTAGCAGACAGTTGTATCATAAACCAATGAATGCTTTGAATTTTTGATTAAGTGATTAAGTTTACAAGACAAACTTTCAATGGCCGATCTAATGTCTTCTGTCGGTACCCACCGTTGCGCTGAATATTGCATCGACATATTTTGTCGGTTGCGTTAAACTAAAAATAAAACAAACATATTAAACATACATATTTAGAAAGGATAAATCTTTTTTTATTGACTTACAGAAAATATATTGTCAATTTATTATTGTTTACTGTCGGATGGTTACACAACACTCATTTGCTAGCCCTTGACTTACCAGCGATAGGTTTTAATTGTGTAATGCAGAAGCATTCTATTTATATTAGTGGAGTTATCCCCACCACACTAATTACCCCCCTCCCACCACTCTAATTACCCCCCTCCCCTCTAATTACCCCCTCCACCATAATTACCTCCCACCACACTAATTGCCCCCCACCACCCTAATTACCTCCCACCACCCTAATTACCTCCCACCACACTAATTGCCCCCCACCACCATAATTACCTCCCACCACCCTAATTACCTCCCACCACCCTAATTACCTCCCACCACCCTAATTACCTCCCACCACCCTAATTACCCCCCACCACCCTAATTACCCCCCACCACCCTAATTACCCGCGCCCTGCCCCCCGCCCCCCGGCCCCTGTGACGTCACAGAAAAGTGGTAGGGGGAGGAGTGAGGTCCGGTATAAGCACACTACTTTTGTTTGATTTGCTTTTAGCTGTAATTTTTGTACCTATAAACAAAGTTGTGATATATTGAAAATTCCATCTTTTTAATGATAAACACTAAAAAGTATTATCTGCTGTTCTGAGTTTTCTAATTTTAAACTTTGTTTTTTGCGACAACGTGACGCCTACATTATTTACGTTGTCTTTCATATCGCCCGAAGAGATTATATACCAAATCTAAAATAGAAACAATGGTTTATGCGCTAATGAACGTGTTAAAAATAGGTGTAGAAAACTCGCAGATGGTGGGTGACACCATGGATTGGTCAAAATATAGGAAATTTACACCTAGTACATAAAGAATTTATGTTTACAGAGTCAGCGCAATTTCAAACTTTCCCACGAACGAATAAAACTTCTAACTTTGATATTTCTATTTTTATAGTCAGAGCTGCGTATTATAAATCTCTGGATACTGTTCATACAATAATAGCAAGTGTTTAATTGCATCCCTTAGGGGCGGGCGTAGATGCGTCTTTACTATGTACATACTTCGATATGCGATGTAAAGCAACGTTAGGCGCGGTTAGTACTTGGATGGGCGACCGTTTCAAAGAAGATCGTGTCCTCGCCTCACATATCTTCCAGCGGCTTGTATATCAGTGTATGCGCGGAAGCTATGCAACCTTAGGCGAGGGTTGTGTAGATGATATACCATCCTTCGGAGGGGATGTAAAGCCGTCGGTCCCTTGTCTATTAAATGTTAGGCAAGTAAAAGATCCCTACTCTTCTTAAGGGAAGAGGTTCGGCAAAATTCCTGGTTGGGGGTAGCTCGTCTACAGGCGTCAGTGATAGGCCTCAGTAGCAGAAATAGACCGACGTTAAATAAATGTTAAAAAAAAATTGCATCCCTTAGTGTACACACTAGTTGATGCACAGCTGCTAACTCTTGAAGTCGTCATCAATATCTATATTATCCTGTATTTTATAGCAGATATGTGAAGGGAATGTTAAAAGTCAAAACACTAAATCACTAAATCAGTGCGACAACCAAACAGAACCGTCTAGGAAGTAACTAAACGGAGGATTGCCGCACTTGATTTAACAACAATAACTCGTATAAATATCGCTCCGTGTAATGCGCTTTCTTTTTACAATTAATTAATCGATTTATTGACCAATTGTTTGGGCGATATCTCAGATGATTAATCGTTTCATGTAATACTGCCTTAAACACTTTGGAGTAAACGCAGAAATACACGTAAATTAATCTTACGATACATTGAGACAAAGCACTATTTGAAACGTGACGTATCTACTGAACAACACGTCAACGCACGTCATATAAAACTGTTCACCGTCTTCAGCTTCATCGTTTAACCCTACACGTTTCCTTGGTGTTTTTGTTTTATTTATATTGCATAATTTTGTAAATAGGACAAAAATTTTAAAAAAATACATGGAGATTATGTTAATGTAGCACCTCTGATAGTTGCAATGATACAATGTCGGGTGCAATCGGTGATCCCAACATCATTACTCGGCTCGATACGCTACGTTATATGTATACGTACAAGTTTACGTTAGGCGTAAGTGCAAACGTACAACAATTCGCTATTGCGTGTGCGTATCTGTCATTTTAAACGTTTACGTCCTTGTTGGTGCTTTAAGCGTCTAACGTCTCACTTAACCGCGTGTAGCCCCTGCTTCAGTCTCAGTAACATATTGGAAATGTCACTAAACATCTATACTCTAGTCAGAATTCGAACCTGGAATTCCTTGGTATTAAACCTAATAGTAAGACGGACTAATCCCAGGCATTCTTTCTCTGTTGCCTCTTTTCTTTGTTTGAAAATTGTGTGTACGTTTGAATGTTCATGCCTTGATGTTTGTTAATTATATTTATGCAGCGTTTATGACTTTCGCCGTTGTCCTTGTCTTATTATGATAATTTACATTCTTGTAACCTGGCTTCAAATATATCCAACATATATAAACAAATTGTTTTGTAACATTAATAATTACTATTATTATTTCAAGTAAGCACTGCTTTTAGATGTTTCCGAATAATATATTTAGAAGTACTCGACGTACGTCTCGGCTTGCATCTTGTGAAGCTTTTATCAGGAGAAAATTGCAAGACGAATGGTATTCGTTTTGCAATTCCCAGTGATTACTTGAAATAATGATTATTTATAAAACATTGTATTTGAATTAAATAATAAAGTAGGATACATTTTATTACACTATCAGATAATTTTCTCGGCCATAATCTTGAATTAGGATAATGAAGTTAGTTAAAATTTCACTACTTAGAATAATATTGTTTAAACATTTTCATTTCAATATTTTAGTAGGGGAATTTACATTTGCTAATATGCAATTCTCTATCACATATATCCTGTATGGTTCAGGGTTATGCAAAGACAAGCGATTTTTATCAATATCTGGCCAACATTATCTTCAAATTCTTCAATTAAAAATAATCGGCTTCCGTGTGCCGCCTGCATATCATATAAGATTTCAGAATACTTTTGTTTTTTGAAATATTCTGTGAGGATTATCACTTGGTAATTCATAAGAGTTTGTTTGATTGTCATATATACATATGTAAATAAATGTCGAAATTGAATTATTACAACGTATAGTGAGCCGACAAAAGGTTGAAGGATTTAAGCTCAGTCAATTGGCCGTTGGTGAGTGTCTCAATTCGACGCTGTTACATCGCGAGATAGTGAACATATCAGACAATGTCTGGTTATTCGTTCAATTGAAAGGTAATACAATATACCCTCAAACTCCACGGAATCACGTTTTGGTGCTATTGACAGTTATACGCAATTTTTTGATTGTCACTTTTGTTTTATTAAACTAGGGAGATTTTCCAGCATTGTATTGAGTGTTTAAACTCTCACTTACAACTTAAAGCCGATATTTCGGTAGCAATAACATTCTTATTGTTATTCACTATTTTCATCAAGATTATACACTATTATATTGTAATCCAGGTGTAATCCGTAACTTTAATGTAGACAAAATAACACGGAAATTCTTTTGCTAGCATGATTGTTGCTATTTGCATAATCTACTCTGAAGTATATATACAGTACATTCACGGTAGAACAGTGTACTAAAGCGTTTGGCTAACAAACTGAGTTGCCTAGCGAAGTGGGTTCGATTCCTGCAAGGCGAAACAATTATTCATTAAAAAAATTGTCCCAAGAGTGGTTCGGAGTCCACATTAAACTGTAGGGCCTCGTCTCTCTTTACCTAGCACAAAGTCCTTGAGATCTTCCAGGGGGTTACTTCGGTAACTTGAGAGACGGTTAAGAAAACATTTTAAGAAAACATTTGAAAAATATTTACTGAAGCAACGTAGCCTTCCCTATATTTCAATCATACGTTTGTTTTAAAATAGTTTGTGACTATTGTTCCAATTTGGCAATATAATATGTACTATAACGGTTTCTGCTTTTTTTTCAGCCTTGATTTTTCAAGAAGTTCAACACGTAAACTGAAATACAAAACGTTAAACATAAATTCACAGGGCAATATTTAGTAATAAAATAGAATCAAAAGCAAGTAAATGATTAAATAAAATTAGCAGTTAGTTAATGTATTAAATTTTACAAAGTTACAAGCAAATAATATCAAAATTAGAATCAAATAATATCAAACTTTGCATACAAGAACCTGGAGTATATAATAATAAAATGGGTTACTACAAACACAATTTAGGCTTAACTTTTGCAAAACTAGACGATTTCGAAAATGGCCAATTCGTTTATTTACCTTTACATAAAATTGTGATAAATAAATCGAATGCTAAATGTCTGAAAGACCCAAGAATATATCGTTAAATGAGTTAAATATAAAATTACAAAACTCGTGCCTAATGATGTTATTGCCCTTGTCTATTAATATTGAACATTAATACCAAATTCTACTTATTGTTAACGACAAAATGAAATTACACACTAAGTACTTTTCTGTGTAATAGGTATTCGTATTTTAGATAAATGTTTCATTAATAATTGATATTTTAAACGAGGTGTAAATATAATTGTAATAAAAATTCAATTACACAAATGATTGTCGATAAGACATCCTTGGCACGTAAACAACACATTAGATATTATTTATACGCAACTAGTATTCAAAAGTATTATCAACATTTTATAGAAAACTTTTGTTACATATATTTTGTTTGATTGTGTTTCCAAGTAAAATTGTAACTGATTTAACAAGTTTCTGAAAGGTATATAAGAAATTAGAGGAACATTTATAAGATCTCATAAAAACGTTTTTTTTCTTTTTATTATCTATTGTACAGGGTGTCCAGTTAATACGTTATGGTCGATTTTATGGGTAGTGCTTGAGATAGTTACATTTTTGGCAGAAATGTCAGTCTGATGTAATTTTTACCGAGAAATTCGATGCCGCTGACAAACAACCAATGAGCATCAAAGAAAAAAGCTATGTCCGATAAATCAATTTTATAAAGCAGTTTAAAATAGCGAATTTTTGTATTTTCTCAATTGACTATTAAAGCAATGTAAAGAAATATATGTAAATTTTAAATATCATTTCCGGGTTTATAAGAAGACTAGCAACATCTTGATCATGTACTATCCTCTTTTTATTTAAATTGACTGCGGAATCAGTTTTTAAAAATATTTTAACCAATTTTCTAATACCATTATGGGAAATGACACCACGACTTTTTTTTTACAGAACTGTGTTTTATGATAATTTTAGATAAGCAGAAAAAATACGAATACCTATAAAATATCGAAACTATGTAGAGTATGTCTCTCAGTTTCAAACGAAGTTTATGTTAGGCTCGGTGAAATATAAACTTTACTTTGAAAGGTATTTTTAATATTTCAAATAATCTATTACAAAATGAACAAGCACTACAGTCTGGCGTTGCCAGATGTGAATACCCGTTTGAATAATAAAACAAATGAAAAAGATATTGGATGGATATTTACTGTCAATACACCACGTAAAAGTAAATTGTGTCACCATCAAGTAAAATGATTAACAATTATCAATACAATACAATTTTACTAAAATTAAAATTTACATTTGCCTCCCCAGAACCCACCCCGTGACCGACCATGCAACCATCGCGATGGCGTATTGTCGGGCTGGGCGGAATGGGACTGGTTCTGCTAAAAGATAACTAAAAACAATTAAAACCTAGGCACCTTCCAGATGGATTAAAATAGGTAATATGGCTAAAAAATATCTAAAAACAGATTTAATAAAACTTATAACTACACATTTTTTTTGAAAACTCACGCACTGTCACTGATTAAATTTTGGCACTGACGCAGACACATCAATCTAAACGAGGTGCCTTCCGCGAGGTGTGACAACGCCGGGCTGCGCATAGGCTGGCCGAAACTTTGATTTTACGAAATTTTGACTTTGTTACAAAATTTGAGTGGAAATAAATTTAGAGACAAAATTGTACAAAAAAAAAAACAAGTAACAAATGGTACAAAAGGACACAAACAGAAAAGAAAGGCGGGCAGAAAAGATTTAAAGTTTCAAAGGTATAAAATACCAGTAAAGGTAGGTAGATAGATACATAGTTTATTCCGAAACCATATTACAGTAGTATAGGGAAAGTCAGAGGAAGTTACTCTGAAGTAAATAGATACATTTCAAACATATCACAGAACAATAATAAATATAAGCTATAGATTTAAAATACCAAAATAGATACAAAATTATCTGGCACAAAATTTAAAAGATGTGTATAAAAAGATGCGTATAAAAAATTTAAAATGACTTAAAATCGATGCTGAGATATAAAACAGTAAGTTATCTAACACAAACATAACTTTAAAATGGCATAATTAATTAAACGACGTACAATACATAAGATACATTATACAAACTATAAATTCGAGTTTATGAATTCAGAAATACTGTAAAACACATTATCAATTAAAATATTATGGATTCTAGATTTGAATGATTTTAGGTTGCTTATATACCTGATTTCTGGACTTAATCTATTGAATAGTTTAACTCCTACATATGTAGGGACCTTTTCATACATTCTTAAACTGTGCGATGAAATTAACAGTAAACGATTGTGCCTGGTTTCATATTGATGGAAGTCGCCATTAGTTATAAACTTATCTAAGTTTGATTTGACGTGTAATAAAATTTCTATTGTATATATATATATATATATATATATATATATATATATATATATATATATATGTATGTACCGGTGAGAGGTAAGTGAATACCCTCATGTGGTCAAATGCTACTATACACCAGACATCATAGATGTCTCCATGGTGTATAGCGACTTGCTATTTTGCAAGTACCGAGAGCGGTGACCTTTAGCCCTTGGTGGACTTAACCCATATACTGTTATTATACATGATTTGCAGGAAACAACTACTCAGCGGGCAAATACCCCGACCTGCATTGAATTATACCTTACAAATCATGAAAGATTGGTAGCCAATGTCATTTGTCAATTCCCCGACCAGACATAGACCGGTTTCGAACTTATTAGTTCTCATCAGTATGCCATAGGCCATGGAACAGACAAATGACAGTGGCCAACCTGTTAGTTTTATACAAACTTAAGTAAATGGTGTACCGGTGAGAGGTAAGTGAATACCCTCATGTGGTCAAATGCTACTATACACCAGACATCATAGATGTCTCCATGGTGTATAGCGACTTGCTATTTTACAAGTACCGAGAGCGGTGACCTTTAGCCCTTGGTGGACTTAACCCATATACTGTTATTATACATGATTTGCAGGAAACAACTACTCAGCGGGCAAATACCCCGACCTGCATTGAATTATACCTTACAAATCATGAAAGATTGGTAGCCAATGTCATTTGTCAATTCCCCGACCAGACATAGACCGGTTTCGAACTTATTAGTTCTCATCAGTATGCCATAGGCCATGGAAAAACAAATGACAAATGACATTGGCTACCAATCTTTCATGATTTGTAAGGTATAATTCAATGCAGGTCGGGGTATTTGCCCGCTGAGTAGTTGTTTCCTGCAAATCATGTATAATAACAGTATATGGGTTAAGTCCACCAAGGGCTAAAGGTCACCGCTCTCGGTACTTGCAAAATAGCAAGTCGCTATACACCATGGAGACATCTATGATGTCTGGTGTATAGTAGCATTTGACCACATGAGGGTATTCACTTACCTCTCACCGGTACACCATTTACTTAAGTTTGTATAAAACTAACAGGTTGGCCACTGTCATTTGTCTGTTCCATGGCCTATGGCATACTGATGAGAACTAATAAGTTCGAAACCGGTCTATGTCTGGTCGAGGAATTGACAAATGACATTGGCTACCAATCTTTCATGATTTGTAAGGTATAATTCAATGCAGGTCGGGGTATTTGCCCGCTGAGTAGTTGTTTCCTGCAAATCATGTATAATAACAGTATATGGGTTAAGTCCACCAAGGGCTAAAGGTCACCGCTCTCGGTACTTGCAAAATAGCAAGTCGCTATACACCATGGAGACATCTATGATGTCTGGTGTATAGTAGCATTTGACCACATGAGGGTATTCACTTACCTCTCACCGGTACACCATTTACTTAAGTTTGTATAAAACTAACAGGTTGGCCACTGTCATTTGTCTGTTCCATGGCCTATGGCATACTGATGAGAACTAATAAGTTCGAAACCGGTCTATGTCTGGTCGGGGAATTGACAAATGACATTGGCTACCAATCTTTCATGATTTGTAAGGTATAATTCCAATGCAGGTCGGGGTATTTGCCCGCTGAGTAGTTGTTTCCTGCAAATCATGTATAATAACAGTATATGGGTTAAGTCCACCAAGGGCTAAAGGTCACCGCTCTCGGTACTTGCAAAATAGCAAGTCGCTATACACCATGGAGACATCTATGATGTCTGGTGTATAGTAGCATTTGACCACATGAGGGTATTCACTTACCTCTCACCGGTACACCATTTACTTAAGTTTGTATAAAACTAACAGGTTGGCCACTGTCATTTGTCTGTTCCATGGCCTATGGCATACTGATGAGAACTAATAAGTTCGAAACCGGTCTATGTCTGGTCGGGGAATTGACAAATGACATTGGCTACCAATCTTTCATGATTTGTAAGGTATAATTCAATGCAGGTCGGGGTATTTGCCCGCTGAGTAGTTGTTTCCTGCAAATCATGTATAATAACAGTATATGGGTTAAGTCCACCAAGGGCTAAAGGTCACCGCTCTCGGTACTTGCAAAATAGCAAGTCGCTATACACCATGGAGACATCTATGATGTCTGGTGTATAGTAGCATTTGACCACATGAGGGTATTCACTTACCTCTCACCGGTACACCATTTACTTAAGTTTGTATAAAACTAACAGGTTGGCCACTGTCATTTGTCTGTTCCATGGCCTATGGCATACTGATGAGAACTAATAAGTTCGAAACCGGTCTATGTCTGGTCGGGGAATTGACAAATGACATTGGCTACCAATCTTTCATGATTTGTAAGGTATAATTCAATGCAGGTCGGGGTATTTGCCCGCTGAGTAGTTGTTTCCTGCAAATCATGTATAATAACAATATATATGTATATATATATACAATACAGGGTAATATTAGCAATCGTAATTTTTTAAAATATGTCCTGCAGCATATTAGATTAGTTTAATGCATTGTCTATATATGAATTCCAAGAAATTTTATGCTATTGACTTGAACGATCGATTTACCCTTTATTTTTACTAATTGACTTTCGTTAATGATACTATTTCTTGGTGTAAAATTTATGAAAACTGTCTTAGAAGTGTTTAAACATAACTTATTCCTATTAAATCACACTACGAATTTATTAATCATCATTGGTAATTTACTAACGTCATCTACCGAGGTTAAATCTTCACACAAATAAGTGTTGTCATCGACAAACATAATGAAGTTATTTACAGAGCTTGTTATTTTAGGAAGATCATTAACAAATACCAAGAATAAGAGGGGACCCAAAATAGAACCCTGGGGGAGTCCGACAGAGGTTGTCGAAAGATCGGTAACGTTTGGTAAATGGCGCATTATGCTGTTTAATTTGTGTTACGTTTCTTGTTAGTGGACTGTCGCCCAGCTTAAAAGAATAGAATTTCCTAGAGACGTTCTGGAGTCCGTTATTTGGGTTATGTCGTGGCAAAGTGCGTATAGGTTTCTGAGGGAGATGGAAGTGTATCTTCCAGAATTAGAGATGATGTGCATAAATTTGTGCTCAAGCACTTTTAGTTTTTCATTGTCGTGGCCGACGTGCTGCACCACGGCGCCGCGTATGTGATGGACGACCTGACCATCATCGTCTACAACAATTTTTTATTCTGTTGGTTAAGTCTATTACCCCCGCCTATGAGCGGATACAGACACCTGGACAGGTAGTAGACCGTCCGTACTGTCTAATTTAAGTACGTGTTGAACGTCAGTCGTTGGCACAGGCTGACCCCAAGTACTCAACGCACCTCTTGGTTGGAATTTTGTTTCCCCGGATCTAGATTGGCATTTGGATTCTATTTTCGCTGAAATGGCTTTTTGGTATCTCCCATAATTCTTTGAGATGTTTGCGTAAAGTTTATTTTTGAACCAGCGATCATGCATTTTCATATAGTGGTTGATTCGTTAACTATATTTGATGTCAAATACGTTTTCATCTATTTTATCTGAACTCGCTACCTAATCTTCCCCTATTTTAGCGAATTGATTTCCATTGATGTAGTTCGCAAGCATGTAGGGTCTCGTTTCGATATATCTTAACTGTGAGATATACATTCCTCTGTTTAATTACAAAAAATATTTCTGGATACTTATAAAGTTCATCTTAAACCTTTTCTTATCTGTTTAAGGGGTAGAATATAATATGTAGAAATCTCATAAAGTTTAGTACTTTACAAAGGTCTGCCAAAATTAAACTATAGACCTAAATTAATTCATGTTGAAATTGTAAAGTCGTAAACTGATGTTGTGGCGGCGTCATTTTGATCATAGTATTTTTTTGCAGTTTTGAAATTTATTTTCGCAAAAAATCAACTTGCTTTTTGGTTTTTCTAATTCGCGTAGACGTAAACTACATTACATATAGTGCACCGTAAAACGGAGAAAAAGTAGCTTCCTTCTTGAAAAAAAAATTTTTTAAGGTACAACCACATGGGGCCTTCATAACATGATAGATGTGGTTCTTGATCATCTGTAATTCCCAATTACAACATTCTTTGGGAGGTCGAACTTTCTTTATTATGAAAAATGCCATAAATTTGTCAAAATTAATTTTTCTTACTTTTTCACATATCTCTCGCCATATCTCCGAACCAATTGAGATAATCAGATTTTTTTTTAGTCGATAAAGGAAACATGAGCGGAGGTCACTGAATTAATTTTGTCTTTATGGAGAACCTAGTTTTTTGTGGATAGGTAAAACATTTTTCTTGCAGCATTTTCTTCAGTAAGCGAAAAACTTTTTTGTTTTAAGAAATCTTGCCATATTGCATGCTTATGAAATGAAGCTAACATATCAAGGAAGTTGTTGAAAAAAAACGCAGTACTTTACGACTTATACGTTTCAAGTTATTGTTATTTGAAGCTAAGTTTCGTTCGTCTTTTCAGTCGACTAATATGACTATCAGTGTCGATAAAATCATGTACCTAAATTGCCGTTACCTCCCCTATTAGCTATAATACCTTGATATTATGACATATTCTTATATATTATTCTAGATCTATTTCCGAGCGACCGACGGCTTTGCTGCAGAAGCACGGGACATTTTGTTGGAATATGGAACTGGCCCTTGAAATATGGGGCAGGTGGAAATACTACCGTTTACAAACGGGACGCAACTACGAACTGTGCAGCATAGGAGCTTAGATATTAGTTTGTCATTTTAATACACAATTATAATATTTAGAGCAAATTATTCAAATATAATACATAATTAAATGTTTACTGTAAATGGTTCATGTGCTTACAGTTTTAAAAAGGATACATTATGCTATTTTCAAATTCATGTGTCATTTAGCAAACACTGTTTCCTTCAAATGTCTTTGCTTAATAAAAGCAAATTTCCTTTGCAACCAATTTGTATAAGTATAACAAACTTAGCATAGTATTAATTGTTTGTATTATGAGCAATGTCAATGTCGAAAGGTGTGTATAAAAATGCAACACAATATAACGCAACACCGATCGTCAATGAGCTGTGCCGAGTGTAACAGAACATGGTATACCCGCATTTTGTCTTTACAGATACATTATTGAAGCTTAGTACATCGCTTATACGTGATAAACGTCACTTTTTGATATACACATTAATTTACTTCTACTTCCGATTTCAGCGGAAATGATAACAGCGTTTGATTTTCAGCTGTAATTTACCGAGGGCGCTGATAATCACACGATAATTTTCTCTAATCATGAACCGAAAGCTTGTTGCTTAGTAATTACCCGACGCAGTAAGGCCGAGGGTAATTACTTAAAGCAACAAGCTTGAGGGTCATTATTAGAGATACTTTTTTGACGAAATAGAAATCCAATAAAATCCGTCCATTTCTAGTCACATGTCAAAATTCATCCAATTATTAAAGGATTACACTGATAATCTCTTATGTTGCTATGCAACAAAAAATTATTGACAATTTTATAATTTATTTAAAATGTCACATTCACGATTTGATATATTATTAGAATTTCAAAAAACTATCTCACCGAATTTACCGCGTGCACTGATAAATCTTTATAATTTTCTCTAATAAAGACCCTCAAGCTTGTTGCTTTAAGTAATTACCCTCCGCAATGCGGCGTCGGATAATTACTAAGCAACAAGTTTTCGGTTCATTATTAGAGAAAATTATCGTGTGTTTATTAGCGCCCTTGGTAAATTACAGCTGAAAATTATAAAGATTTATCAGTGCACATGGTAAATTCGGTGAGATAATTTTTTGAAATTCTAATAATATGTCAAATTATAAAACTGTCAATAATTTTTCGTTACATAGCAACATAAGTGATGATCTCCCTAGAGAGATTATTAGTGTAATCCTTTAATAATTGGATGAATTTTGACATGTGACTAGAAATGGATGGATTTTATTGGATTTCTCTTTCGTCAAAAAATTATCAAATTAAACATCTCATATATTATTACATTTTTGTATTATACATGCTTGTATGAATACAATAATATCAACAGAAGTGGCGTTTCAAATCTCAAACTTTTCTTTATTTCAGTGTTTACTTTTCAGTTTAAGTGTGCCGTGGCTGTTCCGATTTAGTCCAATCAATCCATGCTGAAAAATCGAAAACACGTCGAAAATACTGAATTATGTGATTTGTGAGTTAACAAAAATTTTCAAAATGGTTTTTTGGATGAAACTCAATTTTTTCATACGGAATCATGTCGGTACCAAGGTACCATTCAATGCTACCATTAATAAGGAATCTATCCACATATCTTATATAAATATGCGATTAGTATAATCAAAATATAACTTATAATAATTGCTCAAAATGTTGTTCATTGATGTCAATACACTTCTGCACTCACAGAGCTGTATTTATATCTGAAACCAGAGTTATTGCACGGCTATTATCTATTATACTATTTACTGCACGTTCTACTAGTAGCTTTAGGTTTTCGCGGATTGTAATGGGAGTTTCAAAGGAAAGATCCACGGGTGTCAAGTCAGACAACCTTAGAGGCCACCGTACGGGGTCATTTGTTACAATGATTTTGCTATGGATTCCATTAGTCTCGGGTTGTTGATGTTTTAGCATACTTAGTACGAAAGTGATTACATTATTTTCATATAAGAAAAAATAAGATGGCGGCTTCATGATGGCGGAGGACTTTATCGTTTATGATCCGATTCGACCCAAATCGATATCTGGAGGTTTCCGAGATCGCCAATTATGAATTCTTGGTCAAAATTTAGAAATTCAAAATGGCGGCGTCAATATGGCGGACGACTTTTGTCATTTATGGTCCAAATCGATCAAAATCGATATCTGGCGGTTTTCGGGTTCGCCGATTACGAAGTTCTAGTCAAAAATTTAGTTCAAGATGGCGGACAACTTTACCGTTTATGATCCGATTCGTCTAAAAATCGATATCTGGGGATTACAGCATATCAAAAGACTAAAAAGTAAAAAATTAAATAAAAAAAAGCTTTTATTTAGAAAATGCTCTAAAAAGTGGAAAATAAACTTTGAAATAAATCAAACCCATCATTTTGTTACATTATATAATTTTTTTTTATGATATAAAATATATAATTTTTTTATGATATAAAATAATGTAACAAAATGATGGGTTTGAATTACTTCAAAGTTTATTTTCTACTTTTTAGAGCATTTTTTAAATAAAAGCTTTTTTAAAAAAAAATTTCAAATTTTTTAACAGCTCAATCCGCAATCTTATCCTTATCTGTGTATTTCTAACTTGTTTATATATTTACTTCTTTCTAGCTATATTTCACCCCTATCTAATCTTGATATTTTCTGCTAACCACTGTATACTTGAATTTTTATTAGTATAGTAATTTCTTTTGTATTGTACTAGTAATGAAGTATTCACTTTGTCCTAAGTAAGCTAAAACATAAACAACTCGAGACCAGAGTAACTCGTAGCAAAAAAGGCTTCACGTTGGAAGATATTTTTTGAGGATTCTCGTAGAAAATATACTCCAGGTTATGGTCTACAGTTACACCAAAATATAATTAAATACGTTTAAACTAATGAGAATTTAGATTGTAGACAAAGAAATAAAAAATAGAAAAATTAAGAACATACAAGAGAACGCTATTGGTTAGAGAAATATTAAACATTTAACAAATGAAAGGCATTACTATATGTAAATAAACTTCTTGTAGATACTAAGAATCGACTTATTAAGTTTACAAATCCATCAATGAGGCCTCGTTAACATTTAAATGTTAATCGAATAACAATTTAATAAAATATACTTTTCCATTTGCTGGTAGAAACGAAAAGGACGCGTACCTGAACACCTCAATCTCAAATTGAAATCAGTCGATATGGCTACGATACGAATAATATACAATAATTGATTTTCATTCCCCAGTGAATACCAAACAATTTCAGATAAGCTACCAGATTATATCTTATTATTACAAATTATAATATTTTATAAAACAATCTATTCCCCAAAAATAGCTAGCAACAAATGTAATACATACTGAAGAGATAAGGACATACATTTCAAGATAGTAAGAATAAATATCCAGCGCTTTTCTACGATGTAAGGTAGATTAGTAGGGAATACTCATAGTACGGACGACACTAACAAAAAAACCGCTGCCCAAGGAATCACTACATCCACATCCAAATTTTGTAGCCAAGTCTTATACACACTAAATTCCAATGTAATATGTTACTCTCTTTAATAATAGGGTGGGGTGGTAGAGGGGGTGGTTAATGTCAAAATTTTGTTAGTGGCCTTTGGTTCTTGTATACACTAAATCCCAATTTAATTTTTTACTCCGTATAATAATAGGGTGGGTGTGGCTATGGGGGTGGAAGACGGGGTGGCTAATGCAAAAAAATTTTATTGAGACATTTTTGAGCTTTTATTGATGAAAGTAGGTAAAGAATTTCAAGTATTAATATATTCTTAACCCACTACCGTATATTAAATTAATAACCACCCTCTCTGCATCTCTTGTATAAATTTGCAGCGTTTTGAATCAACTTAACTATAATTATAATTAGCTAATATAAAACTTTGACAAGCTAAATGTTATATTCCACAAAGTAAACCCCAGTTGAGTTATTGTTCATGATGAGTAAAAAAACAAAAAGGTCTTGTTTCACTAAATTATATTTTTCTATGGCGACCGGTTTCGTGAACTACAAATTTTCTTCACATCAGGCCACAAGACTGAAGAGAACTTCCTGTCATTGTTACAGTCTTATGGCCTGATGATGTGAAGAACATTTGTAGTTCACGAAACCGGTCGCCAAAAGAAAATAGAATTTAGTGAGATATATATATATATATATATATATATATACAGGGTGTTGCACCATGAGAGGGACATAGCTTAATAGGAGGTAGAGAACATCAGTGGTAACCGGAACCTCCCATAGAAATGTCTCATTGGGCCTTCATTACGAAGTTACAGGGTGTTAAATAATTTTTGGCCAAACTTGTTTTTTGTCATAACTTTGACAGGGAATGAAATAACGGATTCATATTTGGTACGGCTAATGTACTAACGAGCCCCAAGAGGTACATGTATAAAAAAAATATATACAGGTCCGGATTCACTATAATTTATGTTTCTTCTTTGCATCAATAAAACATCACCCTGTATATATTTTTTTGAAATTTCGATACGATATTCGAAAAGAGCAAGAAAAAACAAACAAAATGGCCTATTTCATTTTTTTGTTACACCTTCGTGGTTATTTAAATACGTTGTTAAATGTGCAAGAAAATGGATTACAGAACCCTATTAAATGAGAGACACGTGAAATAAATAGTTTTATAACTAAAATTTGCAAAAATTCTATTGAGCCTAGGTGGTCTGGGTGAATCCTATTTTACGGATGAGGCACAATTTACAAGGGATGGAGTAAACAATTCACGAAATAATCATAAATGGGCACAGGAAAACCCACATGCGGTACGCCAACGTCGTTCGCAACACAGGTTTACTGTAAATGTTTGGGTCGGACTTGTGAATAGACATTTGATAGGGCTACATTTTTTTGAAGAAAGATTGAATGGTGAAATTTACTTTGATTTTCTTCAAAACATTTTACCGAATATGTTAGAAAATATCGGTATAAGAGGCATGTTGTTTCAGCATGATGGGGCCCCACCACATTTTAACCTTCAAGTAAGAGAACACTTAAACAATGTGTATCCTAATAGATGGATTGGACGCGGGGGTCCACATGAATGGCCACCAAGATCTCCTGATTGTAACCCTTGCGATTACTTTTTATGGGGTCACTTAAAAAACGAGGTTTATAGCATTGAAATTGAAAGTAGACAACATTTAATCCAGCGCATCGTTACAACCTGCGACGAAATACGGAATAATCCAGAAATGATACGTCGAGCAATTGGTGACCTTTCTAAACGCGCAAGAAAATGCACAGAATGTGGGGGAGGACATTTTGAAAATTTACTTTAGTGTCAATTACGTTTTATTTTTAAACACATTTAGTTATTGTTTTGTTATTTATTGTTAATTGAATGGAAAATATTTTATTTATTTAGATTTTAGTTTGTTCCCTTTTCCAATTTTTATTAAGTATAAAATGTTGATGATTTTCTTGATCAAAGTAACTGGTTGCTTAGGCCTAAATAGTTTAAATTATCTGTCACTTTTATTCTTTGAACAAGCCTACTGTGATTGATTAAAAATTTTGTTATTTCATACCCGATTACTTATTAGGACCACAGTTTTTTACCAAAATGGACCTTTAAAACGTGCCGGAATTAGGATTCACCCAGACCACCTAGGCTCAATAGAATTTTTGCAAATTTTAGTTATAAAACTATTTATTTCACGTGCCTCTCATTTAATAGGGTTCTGTAATCCATTTTCTTGCACATTTAACAACGTATTTAAATAACCACGAAGGTGTAACAAAAAAATGAAATAGGCCATTTTGTTTGTTTTTTCTTGCTCTTTTCGAATATCGCATCGAAATTTCAAAAAAATATATACAGGGTGATGTTTTATTGATGCAAAGAAGAAACATAAATTATAGTGAGTCCGGACCTGGATATATTTTTTTTATACATGTACCTCTTGGGGCTCGTTAGTACATTAGCCGTACCAAATATGAATCCGTTATTTCATTCCCTGTCAAAGTTATGACAAAAAACAGGTTTGGCCAAAAATTATTTAACACCCTGTAACTTCGTAATGAAGGCCCAATAAGACATTTCTATGGGAGGTTCCGGTTACCACTGATGTTCTCTACCTCCTATTAAGCTATGTCCCTCTCATGATGCAACACCCTATATATATATATATATATATATATATATATATATATATATATATATAGGAACATACATCACAAAAGGAAGGAGCAAGAAACAAAACATTTTAAAATGAATCGTCATAATATTCACTGAGATTACAATAGTCTTTCTGTATCAATATGTCCTTCATTGCCTCTCTGACTGTCTTTAATTGAGTCATATTTCTGACAGACAGGGGTATGTGGTTGTATATTTTTTTGCTTTCGTATATTACTGATTGCTTCGTTACAGTTGACCTAGTGATGGGTAGAGGCGGTTAAATTTAACGCTTGCCTCGTGTTACGCTCAGGCAGAGGATCAGTATATAGTGTGTTTAGTATTTTCGTATGCACTAGGCACACTGTTTCTAGAATAAAGATGCATGTAAGCATTACGGTTTTGTGAACGATAAAAAGAGGTTTTGTTTTACATAAGCATCTTAGTGCCCTTTTTTCTAACACAAACACAGTATTCTGAAAATGTTAACTGCACATTCCCCAGAAAAGGATTTCGTATCTTATATGGGACTCAATCAGGGAATAGTAAGCCGTTTTTGCTGCCCTGAAACCCAGTTCATTTGAAGTTATTCTCACTGCATAACAACCAGATGCCAACTTTTTACTTAAATTATGTACTAAAACTGTATGTAATAAAACATGTACATCGAATATTAGCTGCTCATGAATATGTAACCCAAGAAATTTAGTATGAGGTTTATTCTAAATAGGTTTATTATTCAAGAAAATATGAGCATAGGTAAACTTGAAAGTAAGTATATTCGTATCGAATACAAGCGAATTAGATTCACACCATTTTTTTTTTACTTTACATATGTCTGACTTTATAATATCTTGTAGACTGTTAACATTCTTACTATGCCGCAGAATGGTAGGATCGTCTGCAACAAGTGTAAAATTGCATTGAATATCAATAGTGGTTAAGTCGTTTATGTATAACAAAAACAAAATGGATCCTAGTACAGGTCCTTATGGCACACCACAGTTAATATCTGCCACACCCGATATTTCTCCGAGGGTTTTTACAACTTGAATACGTTGAGACAGGTACAATTTAATTCAATTAAAAGATTTACCCTTAAAACCATAACAGAAAAGTTTTTGAAACAGTATTTCATGATTTACGCTGTCAAATAATCGCAAAACGCTGCACCGACAGCCCCGCCGGCACCATAAACTAGTAATAAATACTGATTATCCGACAGCTATTGTGTTAACAAATAGAAGGTTGCAATAATTTAGTTATTTATTTTGAAAATGGAAAGAAATCCTTAAATGAAATGAACTGTCGTTCGACTTACCAAATGTGCCTGCCTGGTCTCGTCAATATAATGTGTAGTGATGATAACAGTGGTCCTTCCATGTTTCGTTATTTCAACGAGATGATTCCAAATATTCGTTCTTAAAAGTGGATCGACTCCTACTGTGGGTTCGTCGAGAATTAATAGTTCAGGTTCATGCAGAAGTGTAGCAGCTAAAGATACCCGTCTCTGTTGCCCACCGCTAAGATTCTTTACTTGCCTATCGGCATCAGGTAACATCAAAAAATTAATAAAAAAATCCACTTTGGCTTCTACTTGTGCAGTCGTCATGTTGGAAATCCAACCAAAGTATTTTAGTGTTTCTCTTATGGTGAATTCACCATAAAGGGCAATTTCCTGCAACAAATGAAAAAATACACATAGCAATTACACTCGTCAGGGGTAGTTTGAAAAAAATTAAGAAAAAGAGGAGGTTTTTGATTCGACCCGTATATTTCAGTTCACTTTAAAAGAATATAATTTGCAGAATAATTGTAGGAAACGGTTAAAACCATCATAGTTTAGTATTCAATGATAAAGATAGCATTCGCTAAAAAATATCTTATGATAAATATTGTGTGCTGTAGTGAATGTTCACTATTTTCTTTCACGGAAAAATGTAACAACAATTAATTGGTTAACTGATTTGTTTATTTGATTTATTTATAATAATGATTATGATCATTTCTAAATATTCTTTTACATAAAATTGACAAAATAACTAATATGTCTATTTACTCTATTGTTAATAATATTTACTAACTTCTCGTTACTGTTAAATGTTAGTTATTACATTTAATGCAATTACACGTAGATAATTCAATAAGAAAATGTTTTTCTGGATAAAAATACACAGTTAATTCAACTTGTTTAATTTATTTATAACAATAATATTTGTTGACTGCTCTTATACAGTGTTTTATCAATAGATACTATCTCGGAGATAATGTAGTTAATGTTGCATTCGCTCACTGTAATTTCATCAAGCTACAGGTAGTGTAGGGTGAACACAAATTAAAAACTAAGACTTCTCTTCATATCTTCAGTATCCTTTTTATAGGTCAATGGACAGTAATTTGCATTAATTGGTATCCGATTATTATCTCGTATTCCAAATAAACTCTTGGGCTTTTGCGACTATGTTACAATGAAGCTGAAGCATTCAAATCGATTGAGGTAAGTGTGAAGTAAGTGTGATAGTGAAAAATATTTATATGGCAACAGCATACTTAATACTTGTTAAACAAAAAATGTAGAATGTTAATTATTGCAAAAAACTGTACTCGTATGTAAAAATTCATTTTATTAATAAAAATTGACACAATCCAACACCCAGTTTGGATATCCGACAATTGGCCTATTATATGAATCCTTCTAAAGAAGCTGATAGTATGTTCAGCAAACCCTCAAGCCATGTTTGGCTACCACGGTAAAAATCCGAACGAAAATACTTCACTGGAGAATTGCCTTGATAGCTTGTCTACCATTTGCCTATTATAACTAGCGCCTTCGCCAAAATTGGTACAAAAAATGAAGTGTAAATACCTAAATGAGGAAGTTTTCAATAATTCGATTTGTTTGTATTTTTTAACGGGATTATTCACTCCGGATTCGCTGAAGCTGAGTTCCATGAAATTAAGCAAACATATATGTCAGGATTTTTAGGTTATACCTTGGCAACCACTTAGTCATCTTGATGTAATCTTCAGCATATTAGAGAAGGTTTATTAGAGGGAATCATCTTTCAAACGTGTTAAATATTTGGTATTTTGATGCAATTATAGATATAAAAGAAATTTCAAAATTTTGTAAACAAATTTAATCAACGATGTAATGATTCGTATGAATAGCTTCCAGGTTTCTTTCCGCTACTATATAAGAGGTGAATAATAATAGACCGAGAGTTACCGAAGTGTTGAGTAGTTGTCTAAGAACCTCCTTCAGCTTGTAAAGCCCTCTGCCCTCAATCATTCGCAGGATGCGGGCCCCAAGTATGGAGCCGTTCAATTTTAGTTATCGCCCGATGATGTCAACATCAGTCAACATGGTTAACGAAATGCGTGCCGAGTAGTGTATACGAATTACTCAGAAATTAGTTCTCAGATACTAAATATATTGATTTGTGTACAGCCTCATATGAAAACTCCGTTTGGTGCCCGAACATCTTGTCGGGCTGCCTGCTTATAGAAGAAGGAGATTGTCAGACAATTTCTCAAAGCTTTAGTAACTTCATAAATGTATACAAATAAGAGGCTATTGATTATGTCATATAGAAAGGAACTAAAACGTTCAAGGGTTTTTATTGCATAACTCGTTCAATTGGTCATTTAAGATGAGAAAACCGGGGAGGGGTATTAAATTAAAGGGTGCAAATTGGAGATAGGGGTGAAAATGCAACCCTTTCAGTTTTTTAAATATAACTCGAAAACGAAGCAAAATTCAGGTATAGTTAATAGGAAACTTTTTGTAGAGAATCAAATTTATCATCGAAATGGCTTATTTAAAGAAATAAAAAACAATGTTTTGTGCGAAAAATATAAAAAAAAACAATAAAAAAAAGGAAAAAAAAATTAAATTTGTTGGGTTTTTTCGATTTTCATCGCGTTTACCTTGATAGTGTCTTAAATCTTTTTTTATAACAAAATTAATTTTTACTCAATAAAACAACGTATTTCAAGTTAATTTGTTAATAATGAATAATTATTTTCACAAATGTATAAAACTGGGATGATTCTTTAAACAAAGTGACAATTAATTATGCTAAAATATTGATCTTTTATCTATCTGATATATAGAGATTTGTCTTTTTCCCAATAAAAATATTATAATTTTAGTAAATTTGAGGATTTTATTCAATAGAGCTTGTTCAGGTAAGAATAGTTTATTAAACTATTTGCAAATTATAAACATTTCATTCTATCTCTTTAACAACATTTTCAAATTGAATATCAATATCTTCATCCACGTCTTTAAGGACATCCTCTTCTGCAATCTCTGCTTCTTGTATATTGTCACAATTGACACCCATACATTCTTTGCAAAACATAGAACAAGTTAGTCCTAGTTTCCTGCAATCACAGCTTCCGTGTCAACCTGTGGTACATCCGCAAGTCATTTTTTTGAGCAAAATCTCTGGTGCAAGAGGTTCATTCGTGGAATTAGCTAACAATTCATATTTTGATTTTTCCAACCCCAGTGAAGAGGATTTAAATGCTTACTATTCCACTACTGTATTTGAAAATATGTCCTTAAGCCGTGCTGTTTAGAGGCACCATACGTTGGCGGTAATTGGGCCAGAGAAAATTTTGCACTTTTTGATAATTTGCAAAAAGTTGGAAGCGACAGCTACTAAGGGCCTTATTCAATTTTGCCCCATACAAAGAAGCTGCAATAAATTCTGATGCAAAATCTATGCCTTCTTCAGTTGCATTGTTGCGTAAAAATGTTTCCATATATGATTTTAATCGTACAATATTTTATATATTTTTTTACCAATGTTGAGAAATGCAGACGTAGTATCGCAGTCGCTAAACGCATGTATGAACCCAAGATATTGTTGTTGTTGCGGAAAAATTTGCTGTTTCGGTTTCAAAAGATACACAATTTGATATTGCTCTAGTAATAATGACAAAATGACAAGAAAGAAATCAATTTTGTTATAAAAAATAAGACTTAAAACAATATCAAGAAAAACGCGATAAAAATCGAAAAAAATGGTTCGAGCGACTATATCTCAGTCAATTTTCATCGAAAAAACTTTCTGAGATCGCCATTTTAAAGGAAATTTCATCAATTTTTTTTCTACACAGCAATACCTATGCCTATCTTTGCTCAAAAAAAGTTATAGGCAAAAAAGTAAAAAAACAAAAAATTGGATTTTTGCTTTTTTTTTAATTGTTTTTTTGGATATTTTTTGCACAAAAAATTGTTTTTTATTTTTTTAAATAAATGATTTAAATGATTTTGATGGGAAATTTGATTCTCTATAAAAAATTTCCTATTAACTATATCTGAATTTTGCTTCGTTTTCGAGTTATATTTAAAAAACTGAAAGGGTTGCATTTTCACCCCTATCTCCAATTTGCACCCTCTAATTTAATAGCACTCCGTGGTTTTCTCATCTCAAATGACCAATTGAACGATTTCTTGAACAACCTAGTTCTTTATTTCCTTGCTTTTTATGACATAATCAATAGCCTATAACAATAATCATCATTTAAGTGCCAGTAAGGCCGTACACAGAGGATCTGTACTAAAGTTGGCTCTAAGGTTGACTCTAGTACTTATCATAGGGTATTAAAGGCTGGCAAACTAGCAATTGGTTATGATTTTGATTGTGCCGTATATTGTGCTATAGAAGTAAGAAGCTGCTTCAAGTGTTGTGGTTTTCATCATTTAGCCAGCCAATGCTCAAAAGAAATGCCTATTTGTCCTAAATGCTCTGATATACACCAAGTAAATGATTGTAGAGCACAAAAACTTAAATGCATATGTCGTAGTCTCATGGTGAAATACGGCAATTCATGAAGAGCCTAGGCAGCACATGAACTGCCGGCATATTATGTAAATTCTTAATGTTACACAATCTTCCTAGGCATTTCATGAAACGCCGTGTTCGTCTCGGCACATGATGTTTCAAGTCGTTCTACACGATCTGGCGTAAATTAGATATCGACTGTTCGTGAAGTGACCACAGTGGCCGGCAGATTGTGTTCTCTTATTTATCGTCTATCTTTATGGATGAAATAAAATAATAATACAGGTAAAATACATATATCTTACAACTAAAAAATAAAATTCTCTTTAAAAAAATAAAAATAATCTTCAAACTTGCAATAAACAACAAAACAGAACAACTTTGTACTTTGTAATTTTTTAATTACCGATTTTTCGTCGTTCACTGATATAACGTCATACGTATTTAGTAAATAATAATCCCATCTCGATCTACTGCTACTCATCTTAGCCTTAGTTATTTCGTTAGCAATCTAAAACCAGAAAAGTTCCCCGAATAAATCATAACCTAATCTCAAAATTAATAAAAAAATTTATTGTATAAAAATACGCACCTCCTTTAATTGACTAATGGTATTGGGTCGTTTGTTCGGTTTTGCTCTGTAGTATTCTTTGTAATGCTCACTGAACAGTTCTTTTTCACTCTTACTTTCTATAGTTTCCATTAAACAAAACAAAACAAATAAGCACAAGTAATAGAACACAATCTGCCCGGCAACGGTGGTCACTTCACGAACAGTCGATATCTAATTTACGGCAGATCGTGTAGAACGACTTGAAACATCATGTACCGAGACGAGCACGGCGTTTCATGAAATGCCTAGGAAGATTGTGTAACATTAAGAATTTACATAATATGCCGGTAGTTCATGTGCTGCCTAGGCTTTTCATGAATTGACGTATTTCACCATGAGACTACGACACATACACTGCTTGAGTCTCAAGAATAGTTTGAATGTTGATGTTAGTATAGATCATGCTGCCTGGGACCCTGAATGTCATGTACATAAAAAAAAATTAAGCAAGCTGAAAGCGAGTATTTTAGGTACTGAATAGAAATTACCTCCCTTAGGCACTAATACTTTCAGTGTGTGCAATAGCTTAATCCACGTAAATCTTACCGCTCTGTATTCGCTATTTACTATCAAAATGTTAGAGGGTTGAGCACTAAAACTGTCGACCTGTTCAATAATACGTCCGCGATTAACTATTATCAAGCATTATTATATGCATTGACTGAAACATGGTGCCATGATGGTATATTAAACTCTGAACTTGTTGACCTCAACCGTATGGACGTTTTTAGGACAGACCGTGACTTTAGTGCCACTGAAACTATGAGAGATGGGGGGGTATTATTTGCTGTAAATAGAGAATTTGACGCCGTTCAGGTAGATATTAAATCAATCTGTAGTAACCTGGTTGTGATAAAACAGGTGGATATTTTAGTTGTCCAGGTTAAACTAAACTTTAAGTCCTTATACTTTTTAATAATATACATGCCTCCTTCTTGTAAAACTGAGGATTATGAGTTGCTTTTTGATTCCCTACTGTCACTTCACTTTATTTACAATATCGATTTGATCGTCTTAGGTGACTTTAATATGTCTGAGTACCTAGACTGCAAAAATAATATCATTAATCCAACAGCAATATATAGTTTAACACAAAATTTTTGCAATTTCTTTGAACTGAGACAGTTTAATAATATTTTAAATTATCGCGGCAGATTGTTAGATTTGGTTTATAGTAACAGGAAGTGTGCTGTGATTGTCGCTCCTGAAGTAATTTTGCCGGAAGACTCTTATCATCCTGCTCTATAGGTTGAGTTAGACATCGACAAAATTACCAAGAAAAATTTCCCGCTTCAATCAAATTCAGATTTCAACTTTCGCAAAGCCAGTCTTGTACAATTATATAATGACTTAGCGAGTATTGATTGGACCTTCCTTGGAAATTATAGTGAGGTTAATATGGCTATAGGTGCTCTTTATAAGGAACTAAATACCACATTTGAGAGGAGTGTACCTAAAAAAAAACTAACCTCTAAGTCATATCCACCATGGTTCAATACCCAAATTATCCACAAAATAAAACAAAAAGGCAAGGCCTTTAATAAATATAAGAGTACTGGTAATCCTGAATGTCTGGAAGAATTTAAAGTATTATGAACCCAAATAAAAAATGATATTCGGATTTCCTATACTAACATACTTGCGTACCATTCAGGTAACTTAAAAATAATCCGAACAACCTTTGGGCATTCGTCCAGCATAAAAATAATGTATCCTCTGTTCCCTTAGTAATTACATATAAGGGCAAAATAATTGAGGATCCTCAAATAATAGTGGACAATTTTGCAGATCATTTTTCTCATTCTCTTATAGATCCAGTAGCTGAGGTTTATGATCTAATGGACGATCACAATGTGATGACGTTAGACATTAAATCTGTGTCTGAAGAGGATGTCTTACTTGCTATTAAGAAGATTAAGGCCAATATGACCATGGGGCCTGACTTAATACCTGCATTTTTGATCAAGGATTACTCCTCGGTTTTTGTTAAAGCACTCACTGTCATATTTAACCTTATTTTGAAAACCTCATGTTTTCCGCAGCTTTGGAAACTATCTCGCGTTTGTCCAGTCTACAAGAAAGGAGATAAAAGTGATCTTACTAACTATAGACTAATTACGTTATTGTACAATTTTGGTAAAATTCTTGATTTTTTGCTGCACTCTGCAATATTCAATCATGTATCAGGGTTGCTGTCTACTGATCAACACGGTTTTATGGAAGGGCGATCTACAGTTACGAATCTTGCGTGTAAAACCCGGTTTATTTGTGAAAAACTTAGTCAACATAGGCAAGTTGATGTCATATACACGGACTTTTCAAAGGCGTTCGACAGATTAGACAATGTTATTTTGCTGAAGAAATTAAATTCATTTGGTTTGTCTTCAGGCTTAATAAAGTTGTTTGCCGGTTACCTACACGATAGATATCTGTTTGTTCAGTACCATGGTTTTAAGTCTGTTAATTTCCATCAAAGATCCGGGGTTCCGCAGGGTTCGATACTTGGGCCACTATTCTTTGATATTTTTATAAATGACATAACATCTGACTTGGATGTACAATGCTTGATGTATGCGGATGACTTGAAATTGTACACCGAAATAACATCTTTAGCAGACTGCGAGCATCTTCAAGGTGCCTTAAATTTGATTGAATCTTGGTGTAGCAGTAATAGCCTACCATTAAATGCGCCTAAATGCAATTTAATGGCATTCTGCAGAAAATCTAGTCCTGAAACTTTTGAATATAACTTGGGTGATTCGCTTTTGCAGCGACCGGATACTATCAAGGATCTCGGGGTCATTTTTGACAAAAAACTGACCTTTACTAATCACATTGAGGCCACCACGTTAGCTGAGTTTAAAAGACTAGGTTTTGTTATACGTAATCTTAAAGGCTTCACTGATATGCATACACTTCGTGTACTTTATGTGTCTCTTGTAAGATCTCGCTTGGAATATGCATCAATAATTTGGAATCCTATCTATAATATACACATGGCATCCTTAGAAAAATTCAGAGACTTTTCTTAAAGTCAGCGGTATATACCCTGGATGGTGAATATCCACCCAGAGGTATTTCTCAGGAAACATTGCTAAGTCGTTTTAATCTGACTAGTCTTGGGACTAGAAGGTGTATGCAGTCAGTTGTATTTCTTTATAAACTAGTCAATAATAAACTGGACTGTACAGCCCTGCTGAATCTAGTCATGTATCGCGTCCCTAGAGTGTCTTCACGCCATAATAATATTTTTAACATTCCTATTCCTTGAACCAATATATTAATTGTTTCGCCAATCTATCAAATGATTACAAACTACAGTTGCCTCGAGGACAGTATTGATATATTCCATTCCAGCATATATCAAATTAAGAGAGCTTTCTTAAATAGCTGAACTCTGTTTTAATTTGTTTAGTTTAAAATTTTTGAAATTTGTGCTGTACGTAGTGTAAATGGTTATATATGTAATATTCACTTAAATTTATTTACGTATACCTATGTATGTTTGTTGTTGTATATTACTGTATACCCTTTTTATGTATATTATTGTATACTCTCTTTCTCTACCCTATCATGTAACTGGGCGTTTGCCTGTTGGATCTGTATTGAAATAAATAAATAAATAAAATAAATAAACAAATAAATAATATAAAAGACGTGTCTTTTATTATATTATTACGTAATTTCGACAATTTTAACATGGTTAGCGAAACGTACATCGAGTAGTGTATTCAATTTCATGTTCATGTGTTTTGGTGTTTGCAGAAATAGCATCAAATACACCATATAAACCTCTTACACTTTATTAGGGGGTGGTTATAAGCATTACCAATACAAGTTTTATGACTAAAAAAAAACGAGTTTGTGGCTGGCTAGTACCACAAAAGTCTTGTTTACAGCTCATTTAATAGAATTTAAAGTTAATTTACTTGGATTTACCCAAAAAAACATTTTATCCTCTCCATTCACTTGTGTCGGAGTCGGCCAGACATCCATAACATCAGTCACCTTAGCAATTATCAAACTGGACGAAAGGAGGCCAGGTTAGTCTATAAGGGTATTGAAAATTAATATAATATCGCGGGGTGCAGCATAAATATAAATTATCATTAAGTATATAAAAATGTAACTTAAAGCACTACGTAATGTGGCCAAATAAAGTTGTTTATTTGTGAATTTACCAATAAAAATGTAAAACATTTTTTATCTTTGATACAAATTCTTATAGATAATAACTGCCCTATTAAGAACTTTGTTATTTGTATTGCAAGAAAGTTTAAATTATTTAACGTAGTATCAATATAATCAGAAAATCAAAAATGAACTACTAATTTCACACAGATGTGAGAACAGTGTACTGATAAGTAGAAAAGACAGCATAAGATAGAGAAATTCAGTTAATGGTTATTCGCTGTCAGATGTCTTCAAATAATTGAATATTCTTTGAAAATCAATCTTTTGCCTTTTACGAGGCAATCAAAAAAGTAATTATGACATACTGTAGTGGCATAAATTTACGCTGTTTTACGATATGATTCTTCATAGAAAAGTATGTAGTTGAAGGTTATTTTCAAGGTGACACTTGAAATTTCTTAAATAATTCATCAATAAGACTTTTGAATAATTTACCAAGAATTTCTTTTGGCACAAGGATCGAATTCAATGAACCTAAGTCAGTGTTAATTATAATTATATTGTTATTACAGTTATAAGATGATTAAGTAATAAAAATGCAATCTGCAATCAATATTGATTCTGAGACCAGCGACTTAATCTTATTAGTATGCGATGGTGCATAGTATACAAATACTACATTTTTTCTCTATAATATTTTATTGAAAAATATTACATTATTAATGTTACTAAGTAAACAAAAGAACACGAAACAGTTTGAATCAAATGTTCAAATTGGGCGCCCGTAGCTTCTTGACAATAATGGAGGCGTTGCTGAAATTCTTCTAAAACATTTTGTATCGTTTCCGGGATGATTTGATTAATTTCTTGCCTTATTCTGTCTTTTAAATCATATTTTCAAATTTAATTTGATGAAGAATATACAAAATTCAAAAAACCTCATATTGCTGAACAGAGAATTAAAAACCCTTTTAAATGAGCTATCACACGCACCCTCGTTCCACTAAATGTTTTTATAGAGGTAGCTGTCACTCCAAGGGGGTTGAAGGGGGAGGTATAAAATTGTGCTCAAAGAATGTCATTTTAGGATTAAAAATTGATGTGTTTCAGGGGTTTACTCATAAATTGTTAATTACGTAGATAATGAATTTATCTGTTACTTATGGACCTCACTGTATATACCACCAGACGAATAATACAAAATAGGCAATTACCATGATACTAAAATATGCATTGCTATGTCCTTCTCTAAGGGCTCTTCTAAACAGGGTGCGTTCGGATCGTTCGGTTGTTACATTTGAATTCAGCATATCCACTCCAAAAGATTCGAAAGTGATCGTGGCGATCCTGGTGAAGTGCGAACGAACTCTGTGTGGAGGGGATATACTGAGTACAAAAATGTGATAACCAAACGAAAGAACGCAAGCGTTCGGATCGCGCCCTGTCTGGAAGCAAGTCTGGAAGAGCTAATTAACGACGTAGTTCTGCGACAACTGTCAATTTCACGAGGTGATTATCAAACAAATGACGGATATATAACATATACGATTTGTACAATTGAAGAGTTTTGGAGCAAAACTGAATAAATCCACTCTTTATGAAATTTGAGTTAGCTGCGGATATCGACTCATTTTATTAAAGTAGATAATATAAACTACCTAGTACCGAACAAAACCGTATAAATCCTCGTAAATTTTAGGGTCGACATCAATATTTTCGTGTAAAACCGAATAAATCCAAAAAAATTATGATGTATGGTTGAGAAGTAAATTTGTATTATTTTTAGAATAATGTGGTGCCGTAGGAAATTAAAAATTAACGAGGTCTTAACGTCGTATCGACAACAATATGGGGAAGAGCGGGAGAATGACGAAAATATTGAATAGTACAGAAAACTATTATGTGAATATCGAGGTCAAAATAACGAGGAAATAACTCAGGAACAAGATACAAGTAATGAGTACGACTGCTTAGAGCAGGAGTCTGCACTTCATATTTAAGTTTTTTATTATGTAGTTTAAACCTTAAAAAAAAAGGGGGCGAGAGTAGGTGCATCTTTACTATGTACATATTTCGATATGCGATGTAAAGCAACGTCAGGCACGATTAGTACTTTGTAGATGGGTGACCATTTCCAGGAAGACTGCGTCCTCGCCTCACATCTTCCACCGGCTTGTAAATCAGTGTATGCACGGAAGCTATGCAATCTTAGGCGAGGATTGTGTAGGGATATACCATCCTTCGGAGGGAATGTAAAGCCGTGGGTCCCTTGTCTATTAAATGTTAGACAAGTAAAAGTTTCCTACTTTTAGAAATAGAAGAGGTTCGGCAAAATTCCTGGTTGTCTATAGGTGTCGGTCTTAGGCCTCAGTAGAGGAAATAGACCGACGTTAAATAAATGTTAAAAAAACTTGAAAAGTATCTGTTTTTTTTTATATAATCGTTTATCAAAATTGTTGTTATTTTTTAATCCACAAAATACAGGTTTTTTGAGAATTTACATTTTCATTAAGGGTTAAAAAACCATTTTAGTTTATTTTCATGTTTTGTCAGCAAAACACAGTATTTTTTTAGTTAAAAATAATGTTTTTTTAATGTTTGTTAATAAAGTTTTGGGTAAAACCAAATAAATCCAGTCGTTTTGAACAAAACCGAATAAATCCATTTTTGTTATATTTTTTACAAATATAATTTTTCAAAATTAATATTGTAGAGAAAATTATATTATGGGTATTTACTAACAAAATAAACGAATAAGCTAGTATTTTTTGCGTTATAGAAAAATCGTCTTTTTCCAAAAATCTTTTATAGTGAATTTAATTGGTTTTGCTCCAAAGCACCTCGATTAACGGTCAATGTGCACAAATTTTAGTATATTACAGAACCGGTTGAGTGAATGCTTACGTGTTAAGTTTGCAACCATGGAGTTCCAGATTTAAATTCTGGCTGGGTTATGGATGTTTAGTGACGTTTTTCATGTGTTACCGAGTTGGACTAGACGAGGTTGTATAAGAGATAACATATCTAGGACTCCTGAGTTCGAGTCTCAGTTGCGACAAATGGCAATGTCCTAGGGAATGGTTGTTGTATAATTGTCTATGTCTATAAATAAAACTCCATAATTGGGAACATCGTTCCTATAGAGTGGTGATTAATAAATAAATAAATTATTGTGTTCGAAATTTAAAGAATTTTTAGTTAATTTCTCTAAAACATTGCTATGTGTGCTGTAGTTAACTGTAGGAACAACTATAATAAGAAACTGAAATATCAGAAAATAAATGGCGTTACTTATTATTTCTAAAATGGAAGACGATAGATGAGATATGAGTTCTGAAATGCAATAAAAATTTAACACTATCACCGCAAGAATTTGTTCCATGGATTTGACCGAAAGACTATTGCTTGCTAAGATCTTAAATTATTCTCCAACCAAATAGATACAAAAGCAAGGCTCTATACCATTTATAAATTTACCACATCAAACAATATATAGTAGCTTTTCAACAGAACTAACTTTAAAAAGGCAAGTTGCTTAAAGACTAGTAGGTTTCCTCTATTTTGTTGACCAGGAATATATTTCTATTCTTCTCTTTCTTCTCTATATCTAATCTGGAAGCAAAAACTTAATCTTAAAAAGATTGCTCTATTTACGTCGAATTTAAGATTTATCACAGTTTTCTCAGCGATCCAAGATTATTTCATTTAAAAAGCACAACTCGTTAATGTTAAAGCTATACGAGTAGGGTAGCAATGTTAGGTAAAATTTATTATTAAAAAACCACTGCCCAAGGAATCACTACTTCCACATCCAGATTTTGTATCCAAGTCTACACACTAAATCCCAATGTAATATTTTACTCCCTTTAATAACATGGTAGGGGTAACAATAGAGGTGATAGAGGGGTGGCTAAAGCCAAAATAAATTTTAGAGGCCCTTGGTTCACGTATACACACTAAATCCCAATTAAATTTTTTACTCCCTTTAATGAGGGTGGGGGTGGCAATGGAGGTGGTAAAGAGGGTAGCTAACGCGAACAAGTTTTTTTGAGACGTTTCATCCTTGCATACACACTAAATCACATTTTATTTTTTTTACTCCCTTTTATAATAGTGTGGGGGTGATAGTGAGGGGTGGATCCTGAAAATTGCAATTTTATGGACTCTTACCTGCTTGTTTTGCCTATTTACCCTTATTTACCCCATTTACCCCCGAACCATTCAACGGAATTAGATCAAAATATAATCTAGTTCCAGATCTCGTTATAATGAGTGTACCAAATTTCAAGTCAATGTCATAAACGGTTCCAGAGTAAACGTGCGCACAAAAAGTTACAGACAGACAGACCGATAAGTATAATTTTTTTTTCGCTCAAATTTAAAATCTCGACGTTTCATGACATTTTAAGCCTATTCAACAAAAAATATATATATATTTTAAAAAATATATATTTGCGTTACTATACTTCCACTGGACGTGGAAGTTATTATTATGTAACAGATATGTTACAGAATACACTTGGAAAAGTTCTAAAGTTAAAGTTTAAGTTAATACTCCCAGAACCTCATAATGTATTGATATTCAACTATCACAGAATGAAGTCATGCGCATTGCGCAGTAAATGAATGAAATTGGGAATTTTAGTGTGCATACCTTTATATAAATAAATAAACACCACAGAAATTAAACAACCCCAATTCCAGAAGCCAGAGCCTTGTGCGGGAGGGGGTTACACATTGAAAAACGCGAACATACCATATGTCGCCCTTGACCTCGAAAAAGCCTTCGACAAAGTCTGGCATCCTGGACTTTTATATCAACTCAATTCCGCGAATATCCCGATTCGCATCATTAAGATGATGCAATCATATACTTCCAACCGCACATTCCGAGTTAAAGTCAATCAGGATAGCTCTCCACTCACCCCCATATTATCTGGCATCCCCCAGGGGTCATCCCTTGGTCCCGTCCTTTTCAACCTATACATTAACAATTTACCCCGCCCCCTTGATCACCGCATTACCCTCTGCCTCTACGCAGATGATACCGCCATCCTTTCCACTTCCGTAAGCCCTGCCATAATGACAGACTTATTACAGAAACAAACTGATCTCACGATACAATACTACAACGACTGGGGACTCCACACTAACCTGACTAAGACACAAGCCATCTATTTTTCAAAAAAAAAATCCGCTGTCACCACCTCCTTGATTACTCACGGCCACGCTCTCCCATGGCTCGAGAGTATCACATATCTAGGCGTTATACTAGACCGTAAGTTATATCTAGAAAAACACGTATCTAACGTCACCGGAAAATGCTGGCGGCGTACCTCATCCCTCCTACCCATCCTTAAGAATTCCCCTCCCCATATAGCATCCTTCCTTTATAAATCCTACCTACGTCCCATCCTCACCTATGCATCCCCTATCTGGTTCCCCCTCACCGCCCCTTACCTACAGGCAAAGTTACAAACCGTCCAGAGTAAAATATTAAAAATATCGTTACATCTACCCATATCAACTCGAAACTCCGATTTACATCAATTCACCGGCACTCCTCTGCTGTCAGATTTTATTTTAAAAAAACTACTGCCCGGTTTCGCTCAAACCCTTGTCGACTCCCAAAACCCTACCCTTCTTGATTTCCGCCCTAAATTCTATAACCCACCCAAATACCCCTCCCTCAATTATGTATTCACCCCCTAAATTCTGTAATTATGTTGTTTGAAAAAATTTAAAAAATATATAAAATCCAAAAAAATACAAAAAATCAAAAAAAAACAAAAAACCTTATAATTATACATTTGGTATAATTATATAACAAAAAAAGGTATAACCAAAAAAAATAAACAAAAAAATATACAAAATATTATAAAATAAACAAAAACAATTACACCACTACCATCGCCCTTCAGGCTAGAATCTAGAAAAGAGCCATTTTTTTTATTATTATTTCACAGATTCAATTTTTAAAAGATGCCACAAAGCTACAACCAATTACTAATAAATCCTAACACTAAACAACATCCTAACATAAAATAACCGACACCACACATGCCACCACAATCTACTCAAACATCATGCAACACCAGCCAGCTTCAAAGCACGTCTTTCCATTACTAATATATCCCGCGGCAAGCACCTTCGGGTGGAAAGCCGACGTACCCCCGCAGAAGGGGACAAATACTTACAATGGTCCACCGACAGTGTCAGTGCCGGAGCTGGGGCTCGAATCCGGTAGCGAGATACTCATTCAATTAATCGCGATTGCCACCTAACTATTTAACCAACTCGGCTATCGGCTAGATATCTATCTTAGGTATCATAGGCAAAAACGGTGAAGAAAGTAAAATATCTAGGCACATATCTGACAAATCAACTAAAAAGGAGAGAATCTCTACAAGTACGAATTAAAACCGTATACAGACCGACAAGGTCATTGAGAAAAATACACCAACATAGAATAGAATTAGACTGAGAACATATGCTACCAACAATAAAAACGCGGCAACGACAAGAACCAATGGGAGAAGTTTTGAGAACAATCTAACGGGACAATCGTGCAATTACTCGGAAATCGATAAGACTAGGAGCGACAGATAACGTCAACATTAATAGGAGGGAAAATGATTACAAAAAGGATAGAAATGTACTGAAGAAAGTTCTAATACTGAACAGCGACAAATCAAAACAAACAATTCAGAGAACTATGAATAAACTAGGAATGGACCAAAAGAATTTAATATATTTCTTCTTTTTATGGTAAAGTAGAAAAGAAGGCGTTGGAAAATAATAATATGCCTCATAATTGGACAATTCGTGTTGAAAACTCTTATTTGAGAACAATCCTTCAGCATAACTATTTACTGAACAGCACTGTAGCTCAGTTAGCTAGAGCATGTTGAGTGGCTAACGCAATAATGGAATAGAAACTATTTAATATTTTCAAGATCATATTTTGGGAAGGTATGTTGACGAAACTTCAAGAAATCTGCTTGACTATATCCCAGATTTAGTTTATTATAGACCAAAGTGGAATTAAAAATAAAGGAGATAATAATGAAGAATACAAAGATACATATTTATTCGAATTTCATTTGTTTGTGCTTTTTGTTTTTCCCAAATTATATCACTATTTTGTGAAAAAGTTATTTCTTTCTAAGAAACAATATTTTCAATTTAGTTTAACAACAATTTTTGCCATTAATGAATTAAGGTGGTTTAAAAACTATGGTCAATTTGCCAACTCTTTAGAATCATGAGTTTTAAATATTGATTAACGTGACTTTGTCAAATTACTGTAAAAAGTGACTATAATGATTTCTTCTTAGTAACCTGAGAGCACAATTATATTTGAATTCTGTTATCTAAACCGCATTACCCGTATACCCGTATAGTGTTATTTACAAATTTAGAAAGTTCCATGTGTTTTATCACCTGGCAGAGATAATTATGTAGTAAATATAACTTATTTCTAACAATTCCATATAACAATGTCTTCACTAGGTATATCAGAAAATGTATTAAGAAAATGCCCTGAAAAAATATTAACACTAGCGTCCTATTATTTTTTTAAAATGTTCGATTTTGTAATTTCATGCAATAATATACAAATTTTTATGTTTTCTCATATTTCATATATTTCTATATATTTCTCATTTTTTCTATGTATATAAGTCCTTTCTGGTGCAGTTTTAAATAAATATCTAGTTGTTTTTTCTGGCTCCTTTTGTTGGCATACAATGGTTATACCTAGCACCATCATTTCACTGCAGGTATGGGTATACACAATATTTTTTTAGTCGCCTTATCTATTTTAACGTTCTGGTGGAGTTAAGCAATAGCAAATCCACCATTCAACCAGAACACATATACGTAGACAATTACACAACGAACATTCCCTAAGACACTGCCATCTGCCGCAACTGAGACTTGAACTCAGGAGTGGTACAGCGACTAGTAAGTTGTCCTTCACACAATCTCGTCTAGTTTACTACTACCAACACAGTAACACATTAAAAACGTCACTAAACATCTACTAGCAAAGATTAGAACCCGTGACCCCTTGATCACAAGCCTAACGCGTAAGCATTGAACCACTGAGCCGGCTATCTTCAAAGCTACTACACCTGCAGGCGTGGTTATACAGAGGGTTTATACAGCATGCCCCACTTTGCTTGGAACCACCCCTATAGAAAAATTTATTTAATGCCCAATTTAGATAATTCTTTTTTTAAATATAGATCTTTGAAAAGCGCATCTTTGTGTTATATTAAATTTTACAAAACATAATAGCGTGGCCTACTATGATTTTTTTTCGGGTCAGAAAATGGTGAAATCTTATTAGCAATTTTTTAATTTCAAATCTGAGTGCGCCACTGGATTCAGGAACCCCCCAAATGTGTTTGTACCCAATTTCATTGAAAAAGTCGTATTTTTAGACTTTTCATTTTCGTTCAGCTTTGGAACGAGATTCAAAACCGGCAGGGAAGACAACAGTTATATTTCCAACTAGATGGACGTACCCCACACTATGCAGTAATTGTCAGGACGTGGCTCAACCAAAAATTTTTTCGGTAGATGGATTAATACTATTAATAGCCTGGCCGCCAAAATCACCGGACTCTTAAAAGCAAAGTTTATAAATATGGACCACAAAATAGGCAGGAACTATGTAATAGAATTACACTAGCTTGTCAAGAAATCTCGAGGGAAGAACTTAGAAATGTCATTCGTAATATTTGTGAGAGTATATCTATACATATATTTATCTGAATATATATGGAAGTTGAAGGTGGCTAAGTAGAGATAACCTACATTTAATTGTTCTATTTATTTTGTTAGAGACCGGCAAACGGTATAGCTAATTTCAATTGTATATTTAGAGCTAGTGTGGACTGTATAGTAAGGAATAATAATTATGAATACCAAAAACCAAAAAAATCAGAATTAATGTACGATATTCGGCAGATAACAGTAGCTTACCTATTTCGTGTAGAATTTCCAGGATAATTTGCCCTTCCGGTTTCGGCCGGCGCTATGAAATAGACAGGACATTAAACCAAAAACTTTCAAAAACAGCGTTTTTCTTTCGCTACAGAACAAAATTCCATTAAAAAAAAAATTAATACACACGTGCACTCGGTTTCCACGTAGTCGCCATTCTTTTCTTCGTCTCGTTCTCCCTTAACTCGTGGGAAGCAGTGGCGTACCACTGTAATCTGCTTCATGGCTTCGCGCGAAACAACTTGAATAATAACAATAACAACAATTTAAAAAAATGACAACTAAACATATTTATTTATTTTGTATTATTTTTGGGTAAACTTTTTCGTGTCACTTCTTTTTAATTATTTGTTTGTTAGTCATTATAGTGTGAAAGGATAAAAATTGTTTGTTATTTAAAAATTTCTAAATTGAGCAATACTGTTTTTTTAACAATGAACCATTCAATTGACAGTTTTTCCAGTCAAGGCACTCTTTTCATAAATACACAATCCCATGCAACAGTCAAATTTCTTCGGCAATTTCTGAATTTTTATTTCTCTCAGGAAAAATTCAAAATACGATTTTTTCACCGAAGTTTTAGCACAAGCACATTTGAGGGGTTGCTGAATCCAGTGGCGCACTCAGATTTGAAATTTAAAAATCGCTAATAAGATTTCACAATTTTCTGACCCGAAAAAAAAATCATAGTAGGCCACGCTATGTTTTGTAAAATTTAATATAACACAAAGATGCGATTTTCAAAGATCTTATTTAAAAATATATATATCTAAATGTGACATTAAATAAACTATAGGGTTGGTTCCCAGCAAAATGGGACACGCTGTATATACTTTCAATTTATTTTGCAACATACTTGGCAGAACTATATTCACACCCTTGTAATTAATAAAGTTTCTATTAATTCACAAATATTCGCAAATTACTAGAAGGCAAGTTGACATAAGAGGATGACTCTACATCCAAAAATGTTAAAAAAGTTAATTTGAGCAGGAGTCTGAAAATGCTTCCTATAATACGCCCTGCGAAAATAGCTCCCAAAAAGTAATTTTTATGTAATATGTCCGGAATCGTTTGAGCTACAGCCATGGCAGATGGAATATATATTATCCTTAATTAAAGCTTTCTACAGAAGGTATCCAATGGTATGTATATCAACCAGAAGCGGTTTCCTCTATTTTTTTTATTTTCAAGAAATTATCTGGTTTGGTACATTTATGTTTAATATTCTTCTTGTTAATAACCTCTAGAACTACCTTCCAGAAAACCCGTTTTATCGTATTACTACTCAATCTCGAAGGTCGGGTGTTTTAATTAATATCAAAGTAGCCATACTATACGCAACCGCAACTGACATAGTTTCCACAAACAACAATACACTTGAACGCCACACTCAAATATACTACTGGATGCGTTTGACTGACCACCATATAATGAGATTAGTTTTAACCATCTCTCGATGGTGCTAACACAGTTAGCAAAACCTACAGGACTTCAGCATTTTCAGGAGAGAACCTTCAGTTAATCAGCTGCTCCACTATCCAATTAACCAATATTAGGTATTGGTTATTAAGCTGCAGGAATTTTTGTTAATTGAAAATTCTAAATACATAACATGTGCATGGTCAGTTGGTTTCTAACATGATAGTACATTAGGACACACTATTTTCGTTGATGCTTTAATTTGGAAAAGCCAAGCGTGGTGAATGTTGGAAGGGGGGAGCATATGTTGGTCATTAATTCTCGTAGTGCTTCGAAAACGTGTGCTCTACTTTAAATTATTTCATAACCAGTTAACACGTGCTATTCTATTTGGGCTCTATTAAATACATTAATTTCGTAAATATTGTTTAAAAAACATTTATTAATTATGTTATAGAAAGTGATAGTTTGAAGTGGTTGTGCTAGGATGTACTAGATTGGAGCGTTGTGGTTAGCATACGAAAGCATTTTTTAATATTCCATTTGACGTAAATATGATTTTCATTGACAAGTTAAAAATTAAAAAAGATGTGAGATGTGATCAAAGGCACATTTTTGGTCAAGAGTAACTAGACTGTGTCTATCGTGTGCGAACTACAACGACTGACTAGTTGTGCTTTACATGTTTGCTGTGAACTATGACTGGTATGCTAGAATTATGATAAGAGAGGGGAGTTAAAATCAACTACTAGCGTCTACGGGCCGAGCTTATTTTAGCAAATGGAAAAATGGAATAATACGTAGCGATTTAGTAGTTGGTTTGCATTGCTCATTTAGAGCAATTAATAAAATACCTAGAAATTTAACATTCCTAAGTAAATACATATAATAAATAGCAAAATGTTAGAAATTGTTAAAAATCAGCAGGACCCGAATAGTGCCGGTGCAGTTGGAGATGTTTAAGGAAAAGGCACGTTCGGTGATATAAACACAGCCGCGGAGATCTGATGTTGGATGCGGGGACATTCGGTTACTCACTCTCAAGCAGGATGCATCATGTTATTATTAATAATGGTTGAACGTGTAGTTTCTGCGAATATAGTTTTTGTCAGTAATGGGACTTTTCTTTAAATTCTTACATCAGAAGTGGGATTCACTCATGTGTCTCGTGTAAAATGTCAAACCAGTAGTTGAACAAGTGTGTGCGGACTGAAGCCGAGAGTGACCTATTCCGCTGCAAGATCTATTGTATTATAATGTTTTTATGCTACTTCACTGTAGTATTTCCACCCTGTAATTGGTTACCTTTACGAGTTCTTGCGAAGTGTTCAAGATAATCAATATTGAAGATATAAAACGGTTTGGAACTTTCAAAAAATTAAATTTAAAATACTTTATTCAGTGAAAGATTTGTGGTAGGGTCTGTACGCCCAAAGACGAAGAGTAGGAAAAATATTTTAAAATAATCAACTGGCAGAACAGTTTTGAGAAAGATTATTATTTTAATTTGAGAGAGAGGAGGTAGATGTATTTTTAAACTTGTAGTTCCGTCGATATTTAATATATTTTTGTGTAAAAACCCTTTGCTTTCTTACATAATTGACAACCCCGGTTATCGGGCAAACACTGTCTTCAATAAACCACAATACTAAACAAAACAACGTTGACTATTCTCAACATATTTTATATGAATAGCACATCCGCGGTACCATAACAGCGACAGATTCCAAATTTGATCGTACTTACAAATTGTTGACGTATTTATAAAAATGTTTATTTACACATGGAAACGAAACACGTTACGGAATGTTTAAAAGATGCTATTGAAGCATCTGGTGTTCCCTGACAAATTATTTTAGATCAAAGACAAGCTTATACGTCCATCCATTCTCAAAAATTTGAAGACGCGACTCTGGACTCATCATTTAAACGCCGTTATTAAGCTCAGGGGAAACGAGCCAGTTGAGATAGATAATATGATGCTACTTAAACTCTTTGAGAACGATGAGAACTGACATGAATTATGACCGATGGGATGTCGTTGATGAGAAATGTATAATGCCATGCACAAAGTAGTTAGCTGACCATCCCAGCGAAGTGTTTCGCTTATGAGATGGCGAGTTGGGGTTGATTCTATACTGGAAGCAAATCAAATGAATCCTGTTGTTAAAGTGGATGGTATGGTCCACTGGAGAGGTCCCTTTAGAGTATGAGAGGCATGAGACCAGGGATAAACGAAATGCAAAGGTTGTAAGTTCCATTATGTGGTGTGGAAAATATGAAGAGGAGACCTATGTAGCTAAGTTTGGTTTGTCCAGCATGATACCATGGTCTAGTCTGTCCGGCAAGGTAGGTAAGTTGGGTATGATACCTTTGTCTGGTAGGTGGGGCACATGTTTGTCCTGATCAGTCAAACATGGTTGTCCGGGCTTGACGATCTGATCCATCGGAGCCGGTAGTTGTAAGTGGGCTTGACGACCCGATCAGTCGGAGTCACGGGACCGGAACATGAGTCGGTGTTCTTGTGAAACTGTATCTCCACAAGGATCATGTTGACTCATGGGTACCATAAGTCAGTTAAGTTAGTAGATAATAAGTCAGTTAAATTAGTAGATAAGTAGCAATTAAGATATTGATTCATGTTGAGTTATTTTATTCTTTTTGTTTAATTAGAATCATTAAAAAAAACTTGGCCAAGTTCATTGTTTTCATTTCAGGTTAGGCAGACTGTGAATCATCGCGCTGGGCAATAAAGCTGAAAAACATAGGTTGTATGTGTTCTCTCATGCCTTTGTTTTCTTTTGTAGAAAGACTGTCTCACTCCAATCATCATGTTCACGCGAGGACGCTGGTCGTCAGGAAAGGACGTGTTAGAAATTATTAAAAATCAGCAGGATCCGGATAGTGCCGGCGCAGTTGGAGATGTTTAAGGAAAAGCCACGTTCGGTGATATAAACACAGACGAGGAGTTCTGATGTTGGATGCGGGGACATTCGATTACTCACGTTATTATTAATAATGGTTGAACCTGTAGATTTTAACTATTTCTGCGAATATAGTTTTTGTCAATAATGGGACTTTTCTTTAAATTCTTACACAAATGTGTTGAAATTTTAATATTGATAAAATATGCTGATTATCAAATTCGAGTTTAACAGAATTTTATTTAAAAGTAAATCAACAAAAACCAATAAATCATCAAATGTTTATAATATAGGTACTCGTATAACCAATAAATGAATTATTTTGATACTTAATTTCTTTACATTAAATAGTAGATATTCATGACAAGGGGCTAATAGAACAACACACAATGCAGCATTGTGACAAAACAATCTGCGCAAGTCTCAGAAGCCAAAAATAAAAAGTGATACTCGGTCCGTAGACGCTAGTAAATCAACTCACGCTCTAGAAAATAAGTCGTATTTATTAATTAGATCATAATGCTTGACAGTTTCGAAAATGGTTGAGTTATAATACGCAAGGTTGAGCATTGCCTGACTAACATTAAATCAGGTTAAAATTTAAAAATTCTATGATGAAAAGGTGTATATTTTAGAGATTTTTCAAAAGTTAGCGACAAGTATAATACATGTTCTCATTCCTAGGCGTACCTTAAATTTTCTTCAAGTATTACATCTTTTACAAATATTTTATGAAAATAGTTTACCTGCGGCATATATCCTACACGTGGTCCAGGAACACCACTTCCTCTTGATCCTGGTGTCCCACCTAAAACCCATAATTCACCTGAGTTTAGTCTTTTTCTTCCTACTATACAATTTAGTAAAGTGGTTTTTCCACAGCCACTGGCGCCTAGAAGACCATATCTGAAACAATAAACATTTAAGATATAGACTAATAAGCATTCATACTTTCAACCTCCACCTCTACATATATATACATTGCTATGATATCGACTGACGGTCGCTTAAAAAAAATATCACAGTAAATAATTTCTAATTTAGATCTGAAAGTCGTAAGTTCGGATCATTGAAATTGAACACATTCTAGAAAACACACAGCAATAAAACACATTCAGACCAATTGTAAACAGTGTATTGTGATAACAAACAAAATACGATACATATAAAAGATGAAATAAGATTCACTATCTAACTAAAATATAAAAATGATACTAAAAATAATGTAATTTGGATAATTATTTACTAAAATTAAATTTGTTAATAAGAAAATATAATTAATGATCGAAATTTTCAATTTAAAATATGTCCAATTATTTTCCAAACTATTAAAAGATTTACAAGAAATTTATATGAAGTTTATTACAACTTTTAGTCCACGAAGCTCAAATGAAAGACCTCCAAGCGCACTATATCGATGATCATCTGCAATCTGCTAAGTTCCTACAAAATTCATGTGATATATCGGTTCCACTAGGAATCATTTTCTGCACCTTAAAATAATTTATGATTATCTTCTCTCTCCAACTTGTCACAATTTTGAAAAATTAATTTTCTTTTTCTTGGCTTCAAATTCTTTAACTAGTTGTCTTCCTTCTTCTTACTATACTTTACTTTCACCAACAGCAGCCTATTTTCTCTTATCTTCTAATATTTACTTTCTCTGAAAATGTTCAAACCCCTAGCAACCTCTAATTTCTATTTTTTCACACTCTTATTATATTTCCCGCAAATAAATAAAATCGCCGAATATTGAATATTTCTTGACATCAACTTGATAAAAGCAAATGGTCCTCATCACGTAGTATTGAACTTTTTCCAGTTTTATCACTTTCACGCACAAATTAAATTAAAAATCTGATATCTACATGAACATAATAAAATTCGAAAACAGTTCGAAATGTTATTTTGATAATTAGTAGAACAATAACTAAGTGAATTAAAATAACATAAATGATTCTAATCATCATTAAGTTATGGTTATCTCTAACTGTTTTTAATGCCTAAAATATAAAAATTGCATGTATTTAATAAAAATATCTGTCTCCTATAAAATACTTGTATTTATCAAACAGAACAAATAAACGAAAACAGAAACCATGCATGCAACTCTCTACTCAGAATAAAATAAGATTTTCAATCGTACAAATAATAGTAACTTTTAAAAACAAATAAACAAAGACTATTACTTTGTCATATTATGTATGACCTTCCCGTCGATTATTTGAAAAAAAAACGACAAAAAATGGTGCCGCCCATGCTGAAGCCCAAGCTCTGGGGTCAGCATTGAACGTGTTAATATTAATTTTTTAAATATTTAAAAAACAGCTACATCGTCTTATCTACGTAGATAAGACGATGCAGCTGTTTATGTACGAAACCAAATGAGTAATAATGACTGTTTATGGTTGCCATGGATCAAAATATCAGATAATTGGAATGACATAATGTTTCAGTATTAGCTTAATCCGATATTAATTAAGTAATTAGTTGGTTGAAATATGGGTTACACTAACAATGAATACGCAGATATGCATTTAATGTATGGAATGGCTTCTTGTAATGCCTCGAAAGCACGAAGACTATACGCTCGACGGTATCGCCATCGAAGTGTTCCTGATCGCAAAATTTTTGAACATGTTGATCAACGCTGAGAGAAACTGGTAAAAAATATGATAATTTTTTTGAAAACTAAAAATCTAAGAATTATATCTCTACTTATGTCGATTTGCGCCAAATGACGTAAACAGGGATGCTCCGCGGACAACACGTACTGTTGAAGTAGAAGAGAACGTATTGGATGCAGTCGCTGCGAATTCATCTGTCAGTCTCAGATCAGATCATTATTATTACAAATGAATGTCCCAAAATCGATCGTTGGAAGAATTTTGAAAGAGCAACTGCTTCATCCGTACCATATAGAGAAAGTACATGCCATTAGCCCAGATGACTTTCCTGCTAGGGTGCAATTTTCGCAGTGGTTTATAGAGAAATATGAAAACCATGTCTTCATTCGTTCGGTTTTGTATATGGATGAAGCAAGCTTTGGAAGAAATGGAGTCATTAACTCCCACAACTTACACGTTTGGAGCGAGGAAAACCCACATGCCACAATTCAAACGCGCCATCAAACATCAAAGGCAATTTCATATTAATGTTTGGGCCGGAATTATTGGCCGGTACTTGTTGGGCCCATTCGTGTTACCAAATCGATTGAATGGGCAACTTTATCTTGAATTTCTCCAACAGCAGTTACCACAACTTTTAGAAGACGTTGACGTTGCATCTCGAGAGAACATGTGGTTTATGCATGATGGGGCGCCCCCGCATTTTAGTCTTATAGTGAGGGGCCATTTGAATAGAGTATATCCAAACCGGTGGATAAGTCAGGATGGGCCCGTTCCGTGGCCTCCCCAATCACCCAATTTAAATCCTCTTGATTTCTTCCTGTGGGAGCTTTTAAAGAGTCTCGTATATGCCACACCAGTAGAGACAAGAGAAGGATTATACGAGAGAATTATGTATCATTCAAATGCAATTAGAGAAAACGAAATAATGTTGTGGCGAGTCCAGCGATCGTCAGTTCGTCGTGGGCAAGCATACATTTAGAGAAGGAGGTGCTCATATTGAGCATTTGTTATGAAATTTCATTTTTCCATGTCCCTAATTAGTTTTCTACAGTAAGGTTTCAAATTTTGTGTTTTGTGTGTTCAAGATTTTTTGTTTTTATAAGTTTAGTTAAGCACTTACTACCTCATAGAAAAATAAATGTTGTTTTGTACATAATCCTCGTGTTTATTTAATTTTTAAAAATTACTATTATTTGTGCGATCGAAAATAGCAATTTTATCGTTAAGTGCATTTATCTCGAAAACAGTTCATATTACCGACATCAAACAAGTATATGTTTTTTACGTAAAAATGGCTCAAATATTTGAAATAAACCTTAGAAATAAAAGAAAATACGCTGAAATTTTTTTTTCAACTTATTAAGGCAATGGGTGCTCTGCCCCCGAGTCTCCAAGAATGTTATCCAAGGTTCAAATACACTGACCTAACTGAATTGAAATAATATGATACTGATCAAAAAATGATTAAAATCGATTGAACAATAAAAAAGTTATCGCGAAAGATCGATTTTTAACCTTCAACTTCAAGAGCGAATATCTTCGTAGGTGTACCTCGGGGGAAAGAAAAATATACGAACTTGTGACATTATTTTCACTAGTTCTATTAACTAGTTTTCATTTTTTTTAACACTTTGAAATTTGTAAACATTCAAGTTCTGATTAAATTAATCATTTTTGAAAATTTTTGTCAATTTTTCATAATGGTTAAACAACTAACAGAAATTGAGAAGATCAGAATTGTTTCCAAATTGGGGAATGGATGGTCTATAAGTTCAATTCCTACTAAATACGATATAAATAAATGTACTGTAATGAAAATTGAAAAAATGAGGAAATTAAGAAACTGTATCCCGCAAGCATGAATTTGCTAGGCATCAACAAGATGAAGCTCTTATCAATTACCTCCAGGAAAAGCCTTTTGAGACCACAGTTAATGCAGCTTTGGAAACAAATTTATTTCTGCTGCTAAAAAATACAAATTTACTGAAGAAAAAAGGAGAATGCGTCACTTTTGCTTTCAGCCATATGCTGAACAATGAAGACTTTTGGTGGAACGCCAAATTTTCTATCATGTAATGTTAGACATATTCGTATTTATAGGCCTCTTGGCATAGATACTATCAAAATTTTCCATACGATACAATTAAATCTGGACGTTTTTCTGTGAGTATTTAGACATGAATTAGTCTAAGAGGAATGGGGGTGTGTTCGTTTATTGATGGCCATTTTAATTCCAATAAATATATTGAGATACTTGAAAATGTTATGTTGCCATCAGTAAGGGAAGTATTTCCAGATGATAATTTTATCTTCCCGCATAATCGTTCGGCACATACGTTGCGTATTACAAAACGATGGCTCCGAGATAATAAACTGAAAGAACTACCATGGCTTTCTAAAAGTCCCGACATTAATACCATTGAGTGTGTGCTTGGGGAAATATCATTAAGCATATGAAGAAATAAAATTATCGTCCCCGAGATATAAGACAATTTCAGGTCATGATTGAAGATGCATGGAAAAGTTTACACCCAAATTGCAGATAATATAGTTTTTAGATAAACTGCAAATTTGTTGCCTGACAAGTAATTTGACCCATAAAAAAACCGCTTGTGATTTTGTCAGAAACTCCTCTCGAAAATGCTTTAGCAACAGCTCTGGTAAATTAAAATTTTCTGGACAATTTCAAACTACGTATGATATTATATTAAATAGCAAAGTAAACAAGTAAACTTGTATATAGTTAAAAACAAAGTTTGTGGTTCTGTTTTAAAGGAACTATAATTATCCACTCTATTATGTATATCTTTAAATAAATAATAATGAGAGGTATGACGTCTTTAAAATAAAAAACTCATAATAGCGTGCGAATAATTATAATTCATTCATAACAGGTTATTTCCCCAACTGGTTCTATTTATAATCTGTCGTTTGTTTTTGCATTTTATATTTTTGAGTGAGAGATTAAGCGATAATTTTTGTTTACATTATGGAAATAACATAATTATGGTAATGTGGCATAGGAAATGATGAGTAACAAATAAGTAATAATTGTGTCAATGTTAGTCTGCTGTGAATCAGTAACGTTGTAAGTTTTAGTAGTATTAACTCCTGCATTAATCTGACCTTTGCAAATAAATGAAAAATTATGTGAACATTTTTCAATTATATAAAATAATAATTTGTGGAAGAAATTGAGTATAAACACTATTTATTCTTAGACTTAACCTGAATATTGCCGATTCGTTAAATAAGCCATGAAAAAAAAAATAAGTTTAATTTTGAGACAGCAATATTACAATTAATTGAAGTATCAAATTAAATTGTCCAATTTGTTTTATTGAAATTCCTTTTGTAATTATTATTACTATTGAAAGATAAAACCTTATTCTTTCTATAATTATAAAGAAAATCTTATATGGGCCCTCAGGAATATGTTAAAATTTGAAGAAATGAGGAGTAATTTTTCATAAAAAACATTATTGTTGCGTGTTTACACTATCCAATAAACACCCCGAACGTAAGTTCAATAACACGAATTGTCACTAACCACTGATTTATTTACTAAACTTATAATAACACACTAATTATAACTTTTATTTAATATAGACTCACTACTATAATTCACAATTTGTTAGTGTTCTTTTTCTTATCTGATCACTTGGCTCATCTCAGAACTGTACTGAACTGCCTTCAGCGCGTTGGCTCTGCTACTTATATACTCCATGACTCTTATTGTGTCCAGTCTGTCTGTCATTCGAAACGGTTCTAGTTCTCATCTCTGGGCCGAATGGTGAACTATGGCTAACTTCTTCCTATTACGAGACTGAACCTTTCTTCGTAAGAGGGCTTGGGCATGCACATAATAACATTACATTGCGATTGTGCAAAAATCCGATTTTGTGTTTTGAATGTGTTTACACGTTTTCAGGTCCCCTGAATCCAAAAAAGTGGCTTTTAAAAGTGCTGTGTATTTTCTATCGTTTATCGACTGCAATCTGCCCTCTACCAGCTGTCGTCTATGGTCGCATCTAGAGGTCAAAGTGTTGGACGGATTTTGATTAAATTTTGCATATGTGTTCAGAGTGGCCATGTACAAAAAACCGACTAGTTCGCATAAAATATTTCTTCAGGAGGATTTTCAGGAACTACAACCGCGTGCGACACGCAAAAATGGCTTCACGAAAATATTTGGAAGTACAATAAAAATCAACTTATTTATTATCTCATTCAATTATTAAAAATTACTCCTTTTGAAACTACAACAACGAATGAAACGATTTTCATTACCCTTTCGAATCATTGCTGTATTAAAAACTTTTTAGAAACTATATCAAAAAGTAGTTTCCTACTTCTAAAATAAAATTTCTTTACGAAGTTATGTAGTACTGCAACTTACGCAAGGTACCTTTTACGGGGATTTATATTTCTTCGAGAAAGTCCCTGGAGGAAGCTTTCTCAAGGACGTTAAAAACTTCACGGTCAAAATTTTTCAAATTTACATTGAATTTTGGGGGATTTTATTATGTTTTATGATGGATTTTTCCCATACGTGGTTCCTCAGTGATTCGGGGTCCACTTATTCTTGAATATCATGCACTGTGAGCAAGAGAATCATCATTTACTTGGATGTAAAGTTGCGATTCAAGAAGTCTAGTTCATTGAAATTTCCATTTAGAGTAAAATTGAATTTTCAGGGCCGTCCGCTACCCTATTTAGTCGCCATCTTGAAAATAGTGGTGCAAACACTTTTTGCGTAATATATGTACGTCTTATAAAAAATGTGTAGAAAGGTTTTTTGTTGAGAATCGAATTTTCTACAACTTTTCATGAGTTACTTTTCGTCGAAAATTCAATAATAAAAGTTATAAGGCAAAGAAGATGGAATATGGCAAAAATATTATCTTTTAGTCGCTACAACTTTATAATTATTTTACTAAATTCTTTCTTCTTTGTCTTGTCGAATTTTCGACGAAAAGTTACCTATGTAAAGTTGTAGGGAATTCGATTCTCCACAAAACTGTTTTACAAATTTTTTTGTACAATATCCCATTTTCCCTATCCCTATTTTCAAGATATAACAAGACATAACAAAAAAGTAAATCGTGTCTTACCCAAAAAGGTTACCCTAGCCTAACAAAAATGTAACATTTCAATGGACTAGTCCTATCCACGGGTGAACCCAAAATTATAATAATAATCACGAATAGACAGGCAAACAGAAGCCCCAAAATTGAAAATAAATTTTTAACTAGCCTCTTGTGTCAGTCGGTTGTTCTAACAAAAACTGTTTGATGGTAGTTGGAAACTGTGATTCACAAGTATCTTCTCTACTTACCATGTATGTATGAGACCTATATAATATATTTGATTTATATTTCTTCTAGATGTACAATTTATATTTTTAAACAGAAACAAAATACAAATTTATTTACCAAATTTCCCCTTTCATTTATTTATGTTTCAAAGTTCTATTTTTCAGGAAGTAATTTTAAGAAAGTGTTAGACAACAAGAAAGCCGTGATATAGTATTTAGAAAGTGTAGTGAAAAGTTTCAGTTAATGTTAAAGAACACGCCAAAACCCTCGATAAACTTTTCGAAACTGTAACAAAATCCGATTTAGGAAACATTTCGCATGAAAAGCGTGCTTCACGTAAAAATGCCGTTGGAAGAGATTTTTATATTTTAAACCATATTTTCGCTCTTTTATGCAAAAATTTCAGAAACTCATCAAGGAGTGTAATTTTAGAAAGTGTAGTAAATGTCGCTGCACGGGGACGTAATGTCGCCCCGTCCGCCAAAATTTAGAAAGTGTAACTAAAATCGCAAATAGCGAAAATAGCATTTAGCGACAACGGTCCCCTATCATTTTCTAGTAGTCGATTTTGACGGGAGAATGATGGGTTTTAATGGGATTTGCCCTAAACCGGTTCCTCAGTGATTCGGTGTCAGAAAAGTATAGTTACATGTACTCATATGTGCATAACGTATGAATTTATAATTGTTACAATATAATTCAAAGTCGTTGCGATTCAAGCATTTTAAAGCTCTGAGGAGCGAACCAAATTATAATTGAACTAATAATACGTAAACAGAACAGGCGTGGAACAGAAGACGAGTAAGAAGTTACTTGTAATATAGAAGAAAGTCCTCTGAATGTTCCTTCAAAGGAGCATGACTACTGAAAACTTGAAATTTGAAGTTGGTTGTGTCACTTTATTGTGTTGTGTCACATTGGAACACCCAGCAGGATAATTCAAAACGATTACTGGCCCCACCAATGAATATTTAGCTCTTCCAATCAGAGCTATGATCAATATTCAATGAAAGTACTGGTAGTAAAAAGTATCCAGCAACAAATAATTTTCATTTTACTTGCAGTACTAAGTACCAGTATTTTTTGGAAGTACTTGAAATATTCAGTAAAAGTATTTTCAGTATTTCTAAATACTTAGAATATATTTTAAATAATTCTAGTAGTTTGAGTGCTGCAAGTACCTACTTCAAAAAAACAGTACTTTCAACTACAGTATTTTTAAATAACTGCAGTACTAATATTAGGCAAATATGATTCAAATTATTTCTAGTATTTTAGACTTGTCAAAAATACTTGGTAATATACTATATATTTATTATTACACTACTATACGATTCAAATGTATTGAGCTTTCACTTTGACTGTGAATATTTTAAAAATAGAGGAGAGCAGGAAATGAAAAAAATCTCTATATATGTTAATATATTACATGTAGCCACTCACTGAAATTTTAATAATTTACGTAGAACAGTTTTGAAGATCTGCGAGGTTATGTTAAAAAATATCATAATTTTAATTTATTACTAATTAAATAGTCATGGTAGCACATTTTTGTAAGTTATAACAAACCTTTAGACAAAAAAAATACCACTTATAAAATGAGTTAGTTTTTCATGAAGACAATTTTTCATAAAATTAATACGCGAAAATGACCATTTAAAGTTTAATGTGATGCAAATAGCGTTAAAAGTGGGTACAATTTTTAGTATAATTTAGCAGATGTCAAAACTGTTCAATATAAGTTACTATTCCAGTGAGAGGTTAACAATAAGTATATAAGTGAAAAGCAATAAGCTTTTTAGTAACACCGATTCTTCAAAATTGGCATCGCTGAATGGTTGGCGCTTTGGTGCAAACAAATATAGTTGCTCCACTGAGGCGTATGATAGTAATAATGTTGTACTTTATGAATAATTTCTTTGCAATTTCATAATCATTCAGTATTGCAAGGTTTGCCCTTTTGTTGTTTAAATACTTTAACGAACTCGAACTAATTTTGCAATACTTCATTTGAACGAGGCATTCTAGGTGTAAATGTTTCAATATCATTCTCTTTAAGATCGAAAAAATCTGCCTCCAATATATTCACTGATTACCAACTAAGACTTTTCTAACCCTTTAAAATTCAAAGCAGCTTCAAATACTCAAGATTGAATATCTTTTGCAGAAACTTCAATATTCGTATTTTTGGAAGCTCATCTCATTTGAAACCTTGGGTATGCCAATGCAATTATAACAGCTGTCTTAGATTATATCATAAACAGTCCTTTAAATCGTTTTTGTGTGGACACTAAAATGAAATCTTGAGGCTTAGACAGTTGTTTAATATCACCCCTATATCTTTTATTTATTTTTTCAAGTTTTTAAACGTTGACATAATACTTGGAAGGAGGTATCCATAGCATGTATTCTGATCTCCTTGAAGAAAATTAAGTGTTTCCGTAAGTCGTTTCGTAATTTTAACGTACTCTTCTAAAAATGATATATCATTTTCTGTGAATGCACGTATGATTAATTTATCACAAAGTTCCGGTAATTTTTCATTAGAACACAAGATATTTTGTATGGCAGTATGTAGCAATCGCACCAAGATAACTCAAAGTATGGTCCAAAACTTGTTGAATTATTTCCACTGATTTACATCTTGTTCATTTATTACCTAGATTTATCATTTATTAAATATTTGACAATTTTTACCTCTGAGTTGGTGAGAGTTTTTTAATGAATTGTTGTCGTTGCAAGTAAATTTATTGCATAAATATACACCATAAATGTTCTGGTAAAAAATTATATAATTCAGAGGATGAATTTTCAGGTTCAAATGACTTAGTTACACTCACAGATTGTAGTGGCTTGCTCAGTTTCTTCATCAATTTCATCAAAATCAACATTTGATTTGAAAAACGCTTCCGTTTAATACAATTTTAAATTCTTTAAAACATTTAACAAAATGAACCATTGTCAGTGACAGTTACAGGAATTCTTTTGTTATCCATACAAAAAGCGGGACAAAAATGTATTATTTCATCCAAGAGTTTCTCCATCCTGTCAAAGGAATGAGTTCCTTCAAATCTCCTGCATGACAATGCAACTGAATGTCTTGGGAATGTCTTGAATCTTGGGACATTCCAGGAGAAGTGACCGCTATAATTCCTGTTTTTAGAGTATCAAGCCTCCACTATCACGTAAACGAAACTGCAATTTGGTAGTTTTATAGTTTTATTCATGTATATTACTTGTTGACTTTTATTTAAGTAAAGTACTTGAAGTAGATTATGACTTTGCAGTACTTTTTGAAGTAACAAGTAATACTTGACAGAAATTGTATAAAAGAAGTACAAGTACACAAGCACAAAAGTACTTAAAGTACTCATTATCATATTTGCACTGCATTTTTGTACCGAAGTACTCAACTATGCTTGTAACAAATATTTCATATAGCTTTGAAGAGAGTTGCATTTTTAATATCACATAGTCTTACATAAATGATGTAATGTTAATATTTAAAAGAATACTAACAAATAGGAAGTGATTACCTACTTATTTGGAAAATATTTAGGTGTTTTTTATTATAACTTTTACATTAACTAAGTTCTTTGCAGAAAAGCAAGCAGATTTTTTTAAAGTACTTACATACATCCTTTAGGCACAGTCATATTAAGACCATCCAATATTACGTAAGGGTTACTTTTGGTGCCATATTTCTTGTATGCCCTCCGGACACATACAGCTTGTTGCCTCCGGGTATGGACCGTGGACATTTGACCTTTAAACTGCCTTCTTCGCAGTTCAAGGTCACTAGGACCATCCATCATGTTTGAGAAATATTAATAAATCTGCAACAAAAACAGTTATCATTAACATACACATGCACATGTAATAGTATTTAATACATTTCTATTTTTGATATGTTGGTACTAAAATCAGGACAACTTGAGGCATCATTGTATGTCTTGTATCTAATGAAATTCCTTAATTACTGAGATCCTAGAACGCCTAGCAGAATATCACTTGTCATAATTACACAAAAAATACTTGATTTTATCATTATTGGTTGACATCACTTGCTAAAAAGAGTAAAATGGTGGTAACCCAATGGCCACATGTGACTAATTTTGAAGGGGAAGGGGAATACGATATATTTTACCTCAAATGAACGTAATAAAATACTTTTTTTTCATTCGAGTAATATGTTACAAATAAAAAACTTATATGCCTGCTCAGCGGTTCAATGCTTACGCGTTAGGCTTGAGACCAAGGAGTCCCGGGTCCGAATCCTGGCTAGGGATGGATGTTTAATAGGGTTTTTAATATATTACCCAGTTGACAGCAGTAGACTAGGTAGGGTTGTGTGAGAGACAACACTGCTAGTCGCTGTACCACTCCTGAGTTCGAGTCTCAGCAACGGCAAGGGGATGACCGTTGTGTAATTGTCTATGTGTATTATTGTGTATGTGTCCTGGTTGAGTGGTGGAATAGCTAATGCTAAACTCCGCCAGGATGGTAACATAAGAAAGACGATTAAAATAAAAAAATAAAAATAATTTACACACGTCCACCATCAACCGAAACAATTTTAATTCGTGACGCATATTTACCTATACCAGAAAGGAAACGCAAGTTTTTTATAACACCGAATTGTTTATTGGCAATTTTGCAACATACAAAATTAAGGTCCAAGGTTATTTTTTTAACAGTTATTATTGAATATAAAATTGACGTATTAGTATAATTTACATTCGCTTCTATCTATAAGTAGACATTTGTAGCAAAATTTTAGTATCTAATAGGTATGAAAATTTTCTTTCCGATAAAACATTTTTCAAAATTTTTTTCAAAATGGCAGAAAAACTTCAGTTATTGTTAATTGGATTTTAAACAATGCAAAAATGGCCAAAATACGTTTAAAAAAAATTTTTTTACGGAATCAAATAGCATAAAATGGCTGCCATTTCAAATTTCAAATAACAAATTCAATTGCGCACACTGGGTTTAATAATTTTGCACCAAATTTTCAGGGTGTTTTTGTTAGAGCAAAATTCAGATTTTCTGCAAGTTTGAAGCTGATCAGTTCATCCACCGAACATGTTGCTGGAGGCCACGGCCTATTACGACCGGTGGAACATTCGCTGAGAAGTCGGGGGCAATAGTCTTCACGCATCGCTTTACTGAAAATAAAATTATCACTCCTATTTCGATCCGGGGAAATGAAACAAAATTCCAACCAAAGGATGCGTGAAGTACTTAGGGTCAGACTGGACCAACGACTGACGTTCAACACACGATATCAATGAGACAATACGTACGGTCTACTCCCTGTCCAGGAGTCTGTATTCGCTCATGGTCAGGGGTAGCAGACTTAACAGACATAATAAAAAGCTGTTGTATACGATGGTGGTCAGGCCGTACATCACATACGCGGTGCCGGTATGATGCAGCATACCTATCACGGCAATGAAAAAGCTAAAAGTGCTTGAGCACAAATTCATGCGCCTCATATCAAATTCAGAAAGAGGTACCTATACGAACGCTGCAACGACATAATTCCGATAGTGGACTACGTCCAGCATATCTCTCAAAACTTTTACTCGTTTAAGCTGGGCGATAGTCCGCTAACAAGACACATAACGCAAATTAGACAGCATAATGCCCCATTTCGGATCAAACACCCCTTACCGTACCAGAAGTTACCGATTTTCTGGCAACCACTATAGCCATGTTTCAACAACTACCTTTCTCTAATCCTATCCACCTTCGCTAGTATTTCATACCTTTTAATTATCTTTAACTCTTTCCGTTTGTTTGTTTTTCTTCGTTTCTTTTTGTTGATTTTTGTTTCTAAATTCACTTCACATCATTAACCTTTTAAAAAATTGAAACCTTTTCGAAATCAAAATTTTTAAAATCAAAGTTTAGGCCAGCCCTGCGCAGCCATGCATTGGAATATCTCGCGGAAGGCACCTTGTTCGAGTTGTGGTGCCTGCGTCCAGATACCAAATTTAGTAGTGTTTTTTGTGCGCCAGTGTTTTTAAAAATTAGTGTAGTTTATTAGTGTTGTTGAGCTTGTTTTCAAGCATTTTTGTTAATTTTATTACCTATTTATTTTTATTTTATATTTAAAAATGAGTCTAGCTTTAGGTTTTGTTGAATTGTTGTTTTCGCTGATCCAGGTCTGTTCCGCCCGATGCTGCAATCCGTCACCGCGTTAATGCGGCGGTTGCACGATCGGTTCCGGAGCAGTTCCTGGTGAGGCAACTATTGTATCATTTATCATTAATATACTTTAATGCTTTTTGAATTGAATTGGTTCACCCAACGGCTCTGGGCAGCAAAATGTAAAGAAAACGATTTTTTGTTAGTTTTTTCACTTTTGTAGGTTATGGATGCGCTCTTAAGATCTACACTAAACGTAGATTTGTAGAAAACTTAATTACAAGGATTTTGGTTTCTATTTGTCATGATCGAACCTATATATCTTGAGTTATTCACATTTTCAGGTTGGAAAACGAGGTTAAAAAAATTGAATTGTTAATTACAATTGGAGCACAAGGTCCTTGAAGTACAAAAATGTTTTGGGTACTCCTGAGCACCTCCCCAACAGGATCCAACCATAAAATTGCTTATGGAGAAAGTTCCTTTATATTGATTTTTGTGCTATTTTGACTGCGCTATTAATAGCAAGTATAGATGCACAATTCAAAAAAAATATTTTTTTTTTCTCAGGAAAGGTTTCCTTTCCTCCTTTTTGGGGTTTCGTACCACATACATCTTCCAAAAATAACCAAGAAATCTACAAAATTGCAGAATTATCCTATTATTAAAAATTTTAAAAAGACACCCCCAAAAATGTCACTTTTATTTCATATAAAACAATATTCTATTTGCTGCAAGTTCCATTACAATACATTGGTCTCAAATTGAATAATATGCTTGGGTCAGTATTCGCTTTATAAGAATGTAAACTGGTTACGCAATAAAAAGACATAATTATTTGTAGCTACCCCGCAACAAAAGTAGAAAAGCGTTGCCAACTTGATGCCAACTCCAGACGATTAGAAAAGTGGATTTTATAACCATTCCTGGTTCTTATAATGGGAATTACGATTGAAATATAACAAGAGTTTTTGCAAAATTGATCAGCATCCTCATCGTCATCGTAACTTTGTCACAACACGAACCTTCGCTATCAGCAGAAAAATCAATTCTATTAAAGCATTGGCTTTGAGATCTTCCCCTAACTATTCTTCAAATGTATTCCACATTTATGTTCAATGAGACTGAGATCATAGAATTCAGTATGGCAGCTATAATGCATATTCTATAGTATTGTGTAATAATTTGAGCACATTGAGTTTTGATATTAATGAAGTATAAAGTATATAGCTCTTTGAGTACTTGGAGGTGTTTTTTCCATACATGTGTCTGTTTGTAAGTAGTACTTCAGCACCTTGCTTATGGCGAATTGAACAATATTCAAAATTTGAACAAACATAACTTATATATGAGTTTTCAAGGCAACATCCAACATTGCCACGGAGGCAAACTGTAAGCTACCTGCGTGGAGTTCCATAGCCCAAGGTAAAATACAAAGGAAAGGTGTTATCGCGGGAACAGGACAATAAGTCCACTGACAGGAAGCCAGTTGCACATTTTTTTCCTAAGTTGTGCCTATCCTTTCAACTTAGCTACACCGTGCTGATGAGGACCAAAAAGTCCGAAACACGTGTACACGGTTGCACTATCATTTCTGCGGGCTTGCCCACGAATTTTTTTTTTATATATGTATATGTATCCAGCCATAGTCATCTGATTATCTACATTTGTTAAATCTAAGAAATCTATGTTTACCTTTTATATTTCTATGATAAAAATTTAACATAACAGAGTTTTCGCAAAACTGATCAACATCCTCATTAAATCGTAACTATATACAGAACATCGAGTTACTTGGACCATTCATATTTTGCCCCAATCTATCAGCACAAAAATCAAATTTGTGAATATTTTGTTAGAAATAAATTACTGGACATATGAGATTAGATAGTTCATCGAAAATAGCCTCTTTGCAATATAAGAAATTAGGAGATAAATGATACTTTGCATATATGTTCATTTTTAGTTATTGTTTTAGTTACCAGTAACCCAGCTAGCAAAAAATCATCCACAGTATATTGCTAGGGCACCATTCGTGGACATTCTAAAACAGTTATGCGATATCCCAAATGAAACTGCCCAGGATATTCTCAAAACGTCCCAGAATTTTCTGTTTATGATACATATCGGTATTCTTCCACGATATTCTCATAGATAAATTAACTGGTTATAATTTCAATAACGATAGTGTAACACTCATAGAAACCTACTTAACCAACAGGCGCCAGTACGTAAACTACAATCAATGCACTTCTAAAACCAGGAGAGTTTCTCATGGCGTTCCACAGGGATCCGTGTTAGCCCCTTACTCTTTACCATTTATATTAATGACCTTCCTAATTCTAGTGGTGACACCGATTTCACATTGTTCGCTGACGATACAACTGCACTAAATATAAATCTTTTACTACGGGAACTAAATCAGAACGTTACATCGACAATTGAAAATATTTATGAATGGTTTTTATCCAATCCATTAAAACTAAACCAAGAAAAAACGCAATCACTAAACTTCATGTTACGAAATCTTGATCCAGCAGACCAATTTATTCAAAGTGATGAAGCGGTCAAAATTTTAGGTGTTTATCTAGATCCAACATTATTCTGGGAGCAGCACAGTTTAAAATTATCAACTAAACTCTCAAAAAATATTTACTTTCTACGAAACCTTGTCAACACTTTATCCCAAAACTTTTTAATTATGGCTTATTATGGCTCTTTTCATGCAAATATGTCATATGGTATCGTAAACTGGGGACACTCACCTCATACCACTAAAGTATTTGGTCTGCAACGCAGATGTATTCGGATACTCTCGCGACTAAAGTACAGAGATGAGTAAAGATCAATTTATAAAACTTAAGATTCTCATTTTGCCCTGTGTCTATATCCTAGAGTGTTTAATTATACCTTAAACAACATGAACACTTTTATGTAACGCACAGCCATCTACAGGAGCGTAATACTAGAAATTGCGATAAAATACAGATAAATTTTCTTCGGCTCACCAAATCCAGAAATGGAATGGGCTACTACTCTGCCAAATTCTATAAGTCCTACCTAATTCAGTAAAAAATTTAAACTTCTTGAAATTTAAAATCAAAATCAAAGACTACTTAAAAGGTAAGGCTTTCTACACGTTTAATGAATTCCTAGAGAATGACTTCTCTGACTTAACTTAACTGACCTAAGCACTGTATACCCCTGTAAAATTTGTAAAGCTGTTTGTTTATTGTGTTTTTTGTCTCATTTCAACCTCTCAATCGCTCAACCTTTTTAAAATTGTATTTTACTGTTATCAAGTGTTTAATTCACATTTTCTATTTCACGTATTGTATGTAATTGTTTTTTTTTTTAACTTCGATATTTTTTGACTTGTATATTGGAACCAATAAAGTATCTATCTATCTATCTATAGGATAAAAATTGAGATATTTTGGGGAGGTCAGAAAACTGCGGTAGGACCTCATACAGCAAACATATATTTTTTTATAATAGATCTATAATATTTTTTACAAAATACTAAAATATTTTAAAGTACTGAGATATATATATGTTAAAAATATTATTAAAATATTATCAGGATATATACTGGAAAAATATTGCTACATTTTCAAAATATTCAATTCAATAAAAAGGTGAAGAAGATTTTATCTGCCATCTTCAGGTTCTTGTTGATATATTTGCATTACGCATGCGTAGCCAGCAATACAACTTTTACTAGTGACCACAATATTTACGAAACAAAATTTTACGGAGGTTATCTTTTAGAACTTTTGTCGGTAACAGTAATTAAATAAATATATAATCATTTCGGCCGTGATCCAAATAAAATTATTGCATATGCCGAAACCGGTCAAAAGCAATAACGTGTCGTTATGTAAAAGTTAACCTACAACATAATATCCCGTAATTAAGATGCATTGTTTATTTTAGAAATTCCAGTATTGCTTTAATTATTTACACTTGCAATTTCCCTTTCTCTGTATATACTCATTATGTTTTGTGGTGATTCAAATAGTTGAAAATTGATATTTAATGCGCGGATACCAGGATTGATCAAATAATCAGTTGTTTTCATATAACATAGAACTTTTTATAATTGGTGATTGCAAAATTTTACCTTTTTTACTTGCTTTTCTTCAACTCACAATGTTTCTTTTCCAGTTTTTATGCACAATGTTTGTCTTCAAATTTTGCATCCTTTATTTAACACACTTCCTGACATAATCAATTCATGAAATTTTGCATAGTTATTATAAGATCGGATGATAATACAGTATTCCACCGTTACTTTTGCAAATATCCCCTCGTACGGTGTACGGGGCGTGGGGGTGAAAATTGATTAAATATACTACCCAACCGGCACCTCCGACAAAACGTAGAATACAAAAGGTTTCTTGCCTGATCAGAGACTTCTACGTCCGTTTTTTCCCGTACAGATGGTACAATATTAGTTCCGATGACATAACGAAATGCCGTTAGGCTTATAACTCGGAACCCGTCTTCAACGAATGCATTCATGTAAATTGGTTCTATACGTTATAAATAATTAAAGTATGGCTAAAAAGTAGAAAACAATTTTTTATTAAACTTGCTTTTCTGTAATAAGTCGTACTAAAAAGTAAAAAATAATAATGTACGACTGCAAGAAAAGTAAGGCGTGCGCACTTTGTATGATTGTACGCATGACTGTAAGAGAGGGGTGGAATCTTTGTACACACATTGTTTTTCAATCATGCGTACTTAAAGATGATCCATATACTGAGTCGTCGAGAGACAAGAGCGCAGCAGTGACTTGTAGAACATTTAATTTTCTTTGGTTTGGTTAACTTTGACTATTACTTACACCTACTAAGGGGAAAGGTGTTAATAAATTGTTGAACCATTGAGTTGTTCTTCAATAACTAACTTCATTTTACGACGCACGCCAGAAAAAGTAAGTACTCTTTTGTCCGTTAATAGTGGGGCAGAAATTATTTTTTTATCGTTCGTAAAAGATATAGATTTGCACTATCAAATATCAATTCTGACTCGCATGATTGTAACCAAAGACGTACAAACCCATATTCGTGCAAATCGAAATTAACTCCGTAGGTACAAAAAAATAACGTCATAAAGGTAGGTTTTTCTTTGGTGTGCGTTGTAAACAACCATATAGTTGTCGAAGAATAACTTAGTGGTTCGATAAATAATAATCTATCACAATGTGACTTTTACTGTAGGCGTATATCAATCCTACGAGAAAAACTCTAAGAACAGAAGCTGGAAGACATTTTATTCCGTACAAAATTTTTCATCGTCAATAAACGAGACAATATAACAATGTGCTTTAAGATTTAACATCAACTAATTTCTGTATTACTTGTTTTGGCTGTGTTAATCTGTTAATTTATTATTCATGCACTCCCCTGAACTACTCCAAAAAAATATCATTTCAAGTAGTCAAATAAACCTAAATCTATCTCATTTATCTCATATATCATACTAAACGTCAGTCAACAATAATTAATCTACAGGTTTTTAGTTAGCCTTGGCCATTTTTCAGAAGATAAAAAAAATATGACGTACACAAATTACGCGCATGAATTTTATGTAAATGCACCAATGACGGCAAGAAATTTTTATTTAATAGTATCATATACCGAATAATCAAGAATCAAAGGAAAAATATGGCAGTAGAAAGGAGTAGAAAACTGTTTTGTCTTTCAAAAAAAATATTAAGAAATCTGTCGCGGTCTTCTCCTGTGATTGTGATTTGTTTGACCCATATTCGAACCAAGACATGGAACATGGACATGTTATATTCATGCCACAAATCCATATTTTAGTTTGTCCACAATTTTTTCAACTGGGAGTATTTTTGGGGTCCAGGGGCCATACTCAGTAAAAGTGTAGTGAATTTTTCACGAGACCGTAATATATAGAACTCCGCAATTTGTAGATTCTACGAAATCTACCTAAAAGGATATACAGTGTGACCCATTTCAAACCTTAACACCATCATAAAAGTTGTATTTATAAATCGATATTTACCGGTTTTTTTTTAAAGATACAACACCAAAAACTGCACTTTTGGACAAAACGTCATATTTTATTTTTAAGAATCTTGGCCTACCGCGATTTTTCTAGGGGCTAAAATTTAAGAAATTGTATTAGCGAAAGAATGGGCAATGGTCAACAACAGAATATAATTTAAGGTATCTACACTAAAAATATGTTTCTTTTTTAGATCTAAAAGCTTGGACGTGAGAGTTGATATAGCTTACGGATACTGTTTTCACAATAATAATCAAATAACAATTATGCACTTGGGTATAAAATAGATTGCTATAATTGTGAACAGAAAAAAACAAGCTCGCTATATCGAAATCTTCAAATGCCATTGAAGATGACAATTCGTCTATATTATTTTACTTCCACGTCCAGTGGAAGTATAGCAAGGAAAAAAAAATATATTTTTTTTTTGTTGAAATAGACTTAAAATGTCATGAAACGTCGAGATTTTAAATTTGAACAAAAAAATTCTTGTCTGTCGGTCTGTCTGTCTGTCTGTAACTTTTTTTTTGTACGCATGTTTACTCTGGAACCGTTCATGTATTGACTTGAAATATGGTACACTTATGTATTGTAACGAGATCTGGAACTAGATTATATTTTGATCTAATTCCGTTGAAGGGCTCGGGGGTAAATGGGATAAATAAGGGTAAATAGGCAAAGCAAGCAGATAAGTCCATAAAATTGCAATTTAGGGCATGTACGAAGAGTCAAGGTCTTAAACATTTTTTTTGGCATCAGCCACCTCCCCACACCCCCACTGTCTCCCCTAATATTAACCCCACACGATTATGAAAGGGAGTAAAAAAATTAAAATGTCATTTGCAAAATTTTTTAGCATCAGCTACCTCCTATTGCCACCCCCACCCTATTATTAACGGGAGTAAAAAATTAAATTGGGATTTAGTGTGTATGAGAACCAAGGGCCTTTAAATTTATTTTGGCATTAGTTACCCCTTCCACCACCCCCATTGCCACTCCCACCCTATTGTTTAAGGGAACAAAAAATTAAATTGGGATTTAGTGAGTATACGAGAACCAAGGGCTTCTAATTTTTTTTACATATGCCACCCCCCTCTATTACCCCCAATCTATTATTAAAGGAAATAAAATATTACTTTGGAATTTAGTGTGTATAAGAGTTGGCTACAAAATCTGGATGTGGAAGTAATGATTTTTATACAAATTTTCTTTATTTTTTTATTATTTTCTTCCGTTGTTTCCGTGTAGTCATATACAATGTTACAATGTCGATTCTGTAATTTTGTTTTGTCATTAATATAACATAAATACACTTATTATAGTCGTCATTCACTATTACAAATATTACATTAAATATGTAAACGTTTTCCTTTCACAAATGAAATAACGCACAAGTAATAACTAATACGTAAGTTTATTAAATAAAATCACTTACCGAATACTGGGGCTAGACTGGCTAGAGGTAGCGCGTATTATTTTGTTTTTATTTCGAACACTCTTACAGGCAAACTAAACATTCCAGAAAAAAATGTTTCAAATAAAAAGTTCTACAATTCATAAATTTTACTTTTTCTCAATATTATACCCCTCCCTATATCTCTAATAATAAATAATAAAGTTTATAACATATTTTGCAGTGTATTTTGGTGTTTTTATCTGCTGAGCAAATGTTTTGCCAAAAAAACGACGTTGCTGAAATAACTTTTAAATGGTGAGATCGATGTCTAAAAAACAGATATTTCTAATAGTAAACGAGGTATTGACTGAGAAATCAAAAGTAGTGTTTTTCGTTGTTTTTACTTTGCTCATAATCGCATTACTCCAATTCCGCAATTCTGGGTGGAACGATGAAATTAAAAATTCGTATCGTGCAGAAACTTTTACATAGAAATCCACTTTTGGTTCTTGTATATGCAACAGTTGACTCCCCTTGCTGGGTTTTAGGTCTTAGATGCCCAACAAGCTGGATTGCTAGATAGCATGAGGTTAGACAATATCGGACCTATGCGGTATTATAACTAGTTTATTTAGACATAAAACATGTGTAGGCTGAATGGAGCTGAAACCCTAATATGATTAAACCTGTGTAAAAACTGTCTGAGTTATCTTCGGGATTACAGTATTTGCAATTGATGGAATTATATTGAGTTACTAAAGGTCCATCCATTCCGAATGTTAGTCGGCTTATACTAATAATTTAAGCTGAATATTAAGGTCATTGTGCCAAAACATTGTCGGTATGTCTTATGTCACAGGTGTACCCATTTTTCTTCACATTATAACTTGAACATACATGTAGACATTCCACACATTTCTCTAGTTTTTTCGGAATTCAATTATATCTTCTGTGTACTAATAGAAGAAGGTCTACATGTAGAATAGTGTTCAACTTAGTTGAATAAAATGTTATTTTGTTTAAGGTTTTTCTTTATTTTGCAACTAAACTTTTCATAACTGAAAAAACTTTGTTAAATTAAATTTTCAGTAAAAATGCAAAAAGGTAGTTTGCTTGTTTCATATTTTCTAGTTTTTAGAATACCTTGCAGAATTTACCTTAAGTTTGACAACTGTTTATGACTTTTTCCCACCAAATAAAAAATATCAAAGCTACAAGAGTGCGGTACGCCATCCAGGAGACAGTGTATATTCAACAAATTCAATTCAATAAGTCTTTATTTAAAATAATAATGTTTCTGTGGTGTTTATTTATTTATTATTTATTTAAAATATAATAATAAATACCTCCCCAGAACCCGTCCCGGAACCGACCGTGTAACCACCGCGTTGGTCACGATGGTAGATAGCAAGGCCGGGCGGACCGGGTCTGGTTTGGTTAGAAAACAATTTTTTTAAAACTTAACCTAATCGCCTTTTACAAACAGTAAATAAAAACAGGTAATAACGTTTCTTATATCTATTACAAAAGAGATTTTAAAAAACTTAAACTACACACTTCTTTTAAAAAACTATTTCACTATGCACTTTTTTAAAATTTTTACAGTTGACGCAGGCACCTCAATCCAAACGAGGTACCCTCTGCGAGATGTATGAACGCCGGGCTGCGCAAGGCTAGCGTAAACTTTGATTTTAAGAATTTTTGGTTTCAGAAAGTTTTGATTTGGTAAAAAATTTTGTGACGAGAAATGCATTTGCAGACAAAAATGTACAAAAAGAAAACAAGAGAAAATAAACACGACAAAACGTTACAAATAGAAAGGAAGAGGGGGGGGGCAGGAAAGATTTAAAGGTATAAAAAATATGAAATATCAGTAAAGGTGGATAAGGTAAGCAGAAGTTATAGTTGGCGAAGTTTGACTACAGAGGTTGCCGGAAAATCGATAACGTCTGGTACGGTAAGGAGTGTTTAATCCGAAATGGGGCATTATGTCTATTTGTGTTATGTGTCTTGTTAGCGGACTATCGCCCAGCTTGAAAGAGTAGAAGTTTTGAAAGATGTGTTGGACGTACTCCGCTATTGAGGTTATGTCGTGTTACAACGTGTGTATAGGTCTCTGAGGGAGGTGTACCTTCCTGAATTTGATATGAGGCGCATAAATTTGTGTTCCGAACACTTTTAGTTTTTTCATTGTCGTGACCGGTATGCTGCACCACATTAGCGCCGCGTATGTGACGGACGACCTGATCACTATTGTACAACAATTTCTTATTCTGTCTGTTGAATCTGCTACCCCTGACCATGAGCGGATCAGACTCTTAGACAGGGAGTAGACCATCCGTATTGTCTCATTAATGTGCGTATTAAACATCAGTCAGTCTCACCCCCAGGTACTTCACGCATCTCTTAGTAGGAATTTTGTTTTCCCTGATCGAAATTGTTAAGATTTTTATTCTCTGTGAACCGACGAGTGGAGACTATCGTCTCGGACTTCTCAGCGTTCACCCGAATCTTCCATTGGTCGTGATAGGCCATGGCACGAGCCATGTGCGCGTTTAGTAGTATATTCGCTGCTTGTGCGTTGTGTGAATGCACGTACATGGCTGTATCATGCAACACGGGACTCCCGCGCGAATGTCCCACCGTGTTGATAGTTTGTTATTCACTCGAACCTGTAGGGATCTGCCAGTCAGGAACGAGTGGATGAGCTTCATGAAGTAAGTCGGAAAATTATAGTGATGTAGTTTGTATAGTGGCCCCGGGATCCAGACGCCTTCTCAATATCGAGGGCCACCATGGTGGTGCTCTTCCCGAGGTTGTATTGTATTTTAACGTCGTTAACTATCCTAACGACCTGTTGCACCGTGCGCGTGTCCTTCCTGAAGCCAAGGCGCACTTCCACTGGCTAGGCCAGTGCTTTAGCCGCAGGATCGTGTTAACGATATACGTCAACTGCACAATACCTTTCCTCGGAAGATATTTGAGGAGCTTGTACTCGACGCCGTCTTTTCCAGGGGCTTTGTTGTTTGGTAAGTCTTTGATAATTTGTGCTACTTCCGAGGGCTTGGCCATGACCTTCAAAAATTCTCGTGTTGTCATTTGTACGTCACAACCAATAATTTCGTTAATGTCGTCTTCGATGCGATCGTGCTCTAAATTATTTGGTATGTTGTTATTGTGGATGTTCTCGAAATGTGTAGCTAGGTCGCTAACCTTTTGAGCGTCTGTCATCGACGTCTGTCCGTTCGCGCGCGTCAACGCGGGTATAGCCTCCCGTGTACTTTTTAAGGCCCTCGTCAATTTCCACAGCGAGTCGTCCTGAGGATTTAGCGCTGCCAGTTTATCCCCCTATTTCTGGTTCTTTGCAGTGTTTCATGAGGTTCTGATCTGCCTTTGCAGCCTGATCATCGCGACCATCGCGATTTCGCTGCCAAAGCCGTCTCAGTCTATTTTTTCCCTTATGTCTTGTATGACCGCTTCGTTGAGTCGGTCTCTGTTATCATTCACAGTAATGGTAGTGGCAACAGACTTCTTGGCATCCTGCAGCACTCTCGTGAACTCCCCCACCGCATTTTCTAACTCGGCGGGCGTGCTGATCGTGTTATTTAGCATAATGCTTGTGTTGATGCGTGCTTCATAGAGGTGCCAGTTGGCGCCTCTATATGATGTGACTTTTCGTGTAGTGTCTTCCATTGACATACCGTTCAACGCGAGAACGATAGGATTATGATCAGACGTGAGTTCCTCCAGGACCACAGAGGATGTAAAATTCCTCACACCCTTGTTGACCACTATGTCAAGGGTTGTAGGTGTTGTACCGTTGTCCGGAAAATGTGTGGGATCGTCCGGATACTGCAGGATGACATTTCGACTATTCACACACCTACTCAAACAAAGTGTTGCCGTTCGCATTGTTGCGATGGCAGTTCCAGTTGCGATACCTAGCGTTAAAGTCGCCTATGAGTAGACAGCGCGGGCTCGCGTCCATCAAATTTTACAGACAACTCGCCGTGAAGCCGTTCGCTGGTCTATTGTACGCGGCGATGATTCAACCAGTTCATTATAATATAAGCCTTTGTGTCCTTTACCTACACAACTGTCATAATTCCACCATTTACAAACAGTATTTTGATTTTCATGATGAATAGGTCTAAAATAGTATTTAGGTTGTTTGGGCTATTTTTGATGACTTAGAACGCAGAATAAACCAGAGAGAATGACGGAAAATATATTGTTAGATGCAAACAACTTTAAATAGTATTCTTAATTACATCATAATTTATTTAACTATATTGTTTTTATCCATTTTAGGTGTGAGATATATCTTGCAGAACAGTGTCAAGACACTCATTTTGAGGAAATATGAATATAACTAATAACTATAAACAATCTCAATAAAAATATTTTATCGTTTCTAAAAATTAATAGCAATTCAAATTAGTATTTGTACCTGAAACTACTCTTCATAGTATAACGCTTTTTGAATGTGTAGTTGCTCTAATCAGGTAAAAATATTCCAGTTAGATAAAGAGAAAATTAAAACTTTAAATTGTAACATTGGAGAATCAATTGAAACAATTACACTCCTGGCAGACATTAAAAAGTACTGAATTGTAGGATGCATGAAAAATATTTTAAGTATGTTTATTTAGGATTAAGTAAAAACGTAGAACTGCATTACGTATGAAAATTTTAATTAGGTAGTTAAATATAAATTTTAATTTTAACAAACTCGTTTCTTCCAAACACTATGAAGGCGTTTCTGACATTGACCTACTATTTATCGATATGCAGAAGAACAGCATAATATGGGTTATGTAATGGCAACTTTCATTCATACTCAGAATAGATGAAAAGATTATATAAGCGTAAATTATCTGTTAGTATATTCCCATTCGTAGAAAGTGGTATAACCGGGGAATTCTATCAACTAATATGATCGTTTGCTGTAAATAGTAAATAATTTATTAAATAATACAGATCTGTGTGAAAGAAGAGTTGTTTACTCCACTTATTTTAAACAAATTGCGTAGCTGCACGTCCAAAATTAAAGTTTAATTAATTTTCAATTTATAAATATGCTATTTTATTTCACCAAATAATAAAGTGTCATTTACTCAACACATAAATTATCATATCATCAATATTTGCATTTACTATAATGGTACAAGAGTTAGTAACACAAAAAATAAACACGAGTCTAGCGTGACTAGCGTTTTTATATATCGACGTGGGAAGGTTCAAAGATGATTTTTGTTTATAATCATAAACGCTCCCAATGGGGGCGCCATGGGCTTGTGAGAGACAAGAATGTAAGTAAAATATTGTCACTGAATCTAGCGTGACTGGCCTTTGGAAATTTCAATGTGGGGTGGCAAAGAGATGAATTTTTGTAAAAACTCAGTTCCGTCAACTTGGGCGCTGTGATGATACATGCCAGAAACCAAATGCAAAATTGACCATGAATCCAGCCGTCCTCATCATTTTATCACTTTTGGTATTATAAGTCCATTAAAAAACGCTAGTCGCGCAAGTTGGGCCTTTATTTGTTTATTTAACAATTGAAGTGAAAAAAATGCATTTTTATAAACAATTTTTCAAAAAATGTAAAAAACGATTAACCTTAATATGCATTATTAAGGTGCTACAAGAAATCGACTCATCTCAGGCGATGAGTACGAGGAAGATCACTAGGCTTGTTTGGCGAATTTTGATTGACTTTTTGTTGTATTCATACCATATTCTAAGAATACCAGGCATTATCCCAGGGATTTTCCACAGCGTGTAAACTTCTGTAAGTGTTACCTTCAGAATGTTACACGAAATCCACAGTTTGTGTAACAAATTATGGTAGAAATTATTGGTAATAATCTAATAGGCCTGTTTTTTCTGCCAAGATGCCTTAATGGACAATCTTACCTGCATTTTCTGCAAGAAGAACTACCTGTGTTGCTTGAAGGAATCAAATGTGGAACATGCATGATGGAGCTCCAGTTCATTTCAGTATAATTGTTCGCGACCATTTACATGTGATTTATACTAATCGTTAGATGGGCCACGGAGGACCTCAGCAATGGTCAACAAGATCCCCCGATCTCAATAATTTGGATATTTTTTTGTGGGGTCATCTTAACTTCTTAGTGTATAAAACTGCCATTAACCCTTTAGAAGATTTAAAAGAGTGAATAGTTAGTTGCCCCGTGTGAAACAATACGGAACACGCTGGGAATATTTGAACGAGACGGGCGGAAGCATGTGGCTATTTTCAATAATGTTTATAAAAACAAAATTTATCGTATCAATATTAATAATTAGTTTCAATTTGAATTTAATTGATTTAATCAAGAACTGTGCGTCTGACGAGAAAAACGCAAGAGACCATTTTCATGTAGAATTGACTAGGATAATCAGAAAAAAATATTCACATGGAAAATATCAGTGGCGTACCACTTTTTTGGGAAAAAAAATCAGAGGATATTTTTGCAGGGACGCCACTGGTTGAGCGATAAAATAACTTTTTCAACTAAATTATGTAAGTACACAAAAAATAAGTTTAATTTTTTGATTTCACAAATTTATTTTTGACTTAAAACATAACAATTGTTTCGCCACACTGTGGCTTCTTCAGATGTTGAGTATAATACTAAAATTACTAAGTAAAGCACAGGGTATTTATAGTCTAAAGCAGGTAATTATCTAAGAAGTATGTAAATAGCTTAAGACCTTAATTTAAAAAGAAATCAAATATTAAATATTTTTCTACAATTTATCAATAGTTTATATTCAAACATTAATTTTACTATGGAATACTAATTCTATTAATTTTCTAGATTTAACAATTACCAAAATTAATAAGTCAAATGATTTTGCCATATATCACAAATCTTCATATACATATATTACAATAAATAATTATTCAACCCATCCAGCAAAACACAAACATGCAGCCTATGTTTAATATGCTAAATAGATTGATTCATATTTCCACTATCTACAGAAAATTATAATAAAGAGCTTAATATTATAAAACAAATTGCAGTTAATAATAATTTGAATGAATCTATGGTTGTAGACTTATTAACCAAAATTAATTATAAAAAAGCAATATATCTGGTTTTCCCAAAAGTTGAAGAATAGGTCACTAAATACAAATCATTAACATATATTGAAGTACATACAGAACAAATAGCGTATCATTTAAAGAAAAAACGTAGTTTAAGAATTGCTCTTGGAATATATATTAAAAATAATAAAGATTAAATACAGAAAGAAAATAAGAATGGAGTCTATCAGCTGACATGTAGTACATGCCCTAAAATATACATTGAACAGACAGGCAAGGACTTTTAAAACAAGATTGAAGGAACACGCACGGAGCTTTAATTAAAAACACCAAAGATTTGATGTACGCAAACCGTTTAATTGAAGCAAACCATAGTTTTAAAAATAATGTCGAAATTTTATATCAACAAAATAAAGGACATCATTAGAATCTTTAGAAATCAATAAATTTAAAAATGCAGATGTCATATTAAATGATCAATTAGATTTAAATCGTTCATCATTTTTAAATGTGTTCTGAATTAAAGCCTTCAACTATTATATATTTCTTAGACAATTACAGGTTTTAGACTATAAATAATATACTTTTAAATTTCTTTTTAAATTAGGGTCTTAAGCTATTTATATACTTCTTAGATAATTCTCTGTTTTAGACTATAAAATACCCTGTGCTTACTTAGTAACTTTAGTATCATACTCAACATCTGCAGAAGCCACAGTGTGGCGAAACAATTGTTATGTTTTAAGTTAAAAATAAATTTGTGAAAATCAAACAATTAAACTTGTTTTTTGTGTACTTGTAACATGGAGTTTCACCAAGTAAATGTCCAATCTATCAACTAATCAAATGATGTAGTTTTATATCCTATTAACACATACCAAAATTGAAAATAAAATCTAAAGTACTTTCTGAGATATTAAAAAATAACGATTTAAACAAAATTCAATACCCTGCAGCTAAAAATTTAAGCCGTTGCGGATATATGTTCATACGAACTTTTCTTCATAACATGAATCACACCCTGAAATATTAGTACGTCTTTAAGGAACACCCTGTATATTGTTAAGTATCTAATAATTACCGACATTTACTTATTTTCTAAGAATTTTTCATTTAAAACCAATAATTATAATTCCTTATCGCCTCATCATTAGACAGTGCTAATGAACATAACATTGGAAACTTTTCGTAATATTTTTAACTTTAATAAAGATTATATACACATAGAAATAATATACCTAATTAATAGGTAAATTATTGTGTATTTGTCTGGTGTTTATCAATCCTGTAAGTTGATAACAATTTTCGTTAGTTATTATTTGCAGGGTCTTAGTAAATTCTCTGTAATAATAAGATAATAATAAATATTAATGAAAAATCGTGACTTGCCATTATCGCTTGCGTTATTTTCAGTCTGGTATAGTCGAGTTCATATGTTAATGTTATTGGCACTCAAAAAAACCCAGCAAAAACTTTACGACCTCATTAAAATACCGGCACTCTCTGTACTATTTGTTCGCAAATTAACTCGCTTACCTTTTAATGTGCGTCGGGTTGCTTGATGAGAGCATGCCGCTTGACCCAACGGCGATAATAATTAACGCCGCAAAGTTTTTGCTGCGTTTTTTGAGTGCCGATAACAGATGAACTCAATTTCACCTATACAAATACGTATACTTTAAACGAGGATAATTGAAACTGGTCAGTGTTAAAGCACAGGACCGTGCGCTCTGAACTTGATATTTTATCCTATATATTTAGCAATGGTATCGAGATTCGAATGGTAGTTAAAACTGTGCAGGCGAGTCCGAGACTGGCAATGTAATCAGCCTCAATGCTGTGCTGTTAATGTGCCAGTGCAGTGCGTAAATACCTGTTATAATATCAAGCGTAGGAGTTTAGTTAGTTATTGTTCATATTTATAAATATTTATTACTATATAAAAGGTAAAATATTTTAATTATTTACTAATTTATCATGGCTTTCTGGAGACCATTTGAAACAGAGGATAATATAATAACGCCCGAAAATCTTATCATTTTCTTATGACATGCATTTCTATTTACCTCCGCCCATGTACAATAAAGAGATGCCGACTGTTTTTGCCGGCTTTTAGTTTTTATACGGTTTCAATTAAGTTCGTTTATACTTTAAAATTTTGCATCCTGGCAATATTAACCGATTCCACAGCGTTTTTAGTAATTTTAAATCACAGCACAGAAGGATAATAATGTAATCACAACTATTATTGTAGTTGTTCAAAGGAAAAGTGTAGAAAAAGGATATACAGTATTCATTCTATTAATGGGCAGAGACATGAGTTTCATACATTTAGTTTAGTTTACATTTAGTGCTCTCAGAAACAACAACGAAAAATTTTTGCATATTGTAGAATTAAGGGTACCTATCATAGTTGTGGCTTAGATTGAATTTCGTGATACATAATTCTATGTCAAACATTTTCATGTGTTCTACATTCTATAGTATACAGAAGGTACAGCAGGTGAAAAAACTATGTAGGCGCGACTTGTTAGTAACATATCTGTCAAACACAGTTTGTAAAATATTTCAGTCATAAAATAAAATTCTTCCATTCAAAAGTAGCTTTGAATGGAAGTAACATAGGATGGCAATTCTTTTCACTTAAAACCTTTTTTTTGATGTCCAAAAAAGTACATGAATTTAATTTGGAAATTCAGAAGAAGCTTTTGTAAATTGTTCTAATCCCAAACCCCCTGTAATTTGTTTCGTTGTTTTAACTATTGTTACGTGTTTACACCCTCCAGTAAACACCCTGTATGTAGGTTCAATAAATTACAAAAAGAACTTTCATAAACCACTACTTTATTAACCGCTTAATTACAGTAACTAGTCCTTACAATTACACATTAGTACACACTAATTACAAGTTTATTCTACTATAGTCTCACTACTATAATTCACAACTATTTACTGTTCTCCATCTCATCTTATCACTTGGTCATCTCATACATAACTGTCCTCAGTGCGCTTGGATCCACTCTATATATACCCGCATTGAATGTACTCGATCATTCTAGAATGTTCGAGATCCTTCCAGCCTTCTAGTATTTTCTATAAGGCAGTGGCGTAGGCGTGCACATAACACTGCCTCCTCCTTAAGCCTAACCCTTCCGGTCAGTTAATTCAAAGTCCCCAGCATACTTCGTCAATCTTTCCAACTGCACGATTTTCACTTCGTTGAATCCCCGCTATCGTTCGAGATATTTCCAGTCCTTCTAGTATTTTCTATGAGGCAGTGGCATAGGCGCGCACATAAAACTATTTCATATTTTGAATATAGGTAACCGTAATACATAATACGACTGGATTATACACGAGAATTGTTGTGCCTATAACATTTCTCTTTAGACTGCTGTCGTTTCGAATTAAATTGGGTTTCGATTTTTTTGCTGGAATCAGTTTAGGAGATAGTACCGATTATGAAAATCCATGTTAAACTTTAGTCTTAACCCCGACAATCACAATTGTATAAATCTTACTCTTAAAGTGTCTCCATAAAAATATCGAGTGGAGCAGGGATCAGGGATTTTCCCAGTCAATTAATCTTCTTTTTGCAATCCACCGACTTTAGAAACTTTCGCCTAAATACTACGGAACGGAAAAAACTTGGAGTGAAATCCTTTTGCGGAAAATATAGCTCGTTATATACAGCGTGTCGCAACTTTCATGGAGCCACTCTTATATCACAGAAACTGCTCGTGCAATTTTTTTGAAATTCGGGTGATTGATCACTGCCCGCAATTAGAACTTAATGACGTAGGAAAATTTGATAATCATCATTGGTGTACCTATACAGAGGCTTACGTAAGGGGTGATTTTTCGAGAACTTATATTAGCGATTTTTTAAGATAAAATCTAGTTGGATCTTCTTAATCAGCACCTTAAAAAAATCCTTTGTACCAAATTTCGTTATGATAGGTTCAAAGGTGGATGAAATATAGGTCGCAGAAAAAAACTTTTACAACGAAAATTTTTTTTTATTTGCATAACGGTTACCCAAATGTGAAAAAAATATTCATCATTTTTTGTTCAAAACAATGTATTTTACTAGTGTGATTTGGATTTGAACGATAATTCTTAATTTTTTAATAATGCAAAAATTCTATTATTAACAAATACAAACCCAAGTAGGCAATGAATCAATCACCCAAATTTCAAAAAAAATGCACGAGCAGTTTCTGAGATATAAGAGTGGCTCCATGAAAGTTGCGACACGCTGTACATATATAATAATCGGGTACAGTTTTGGTGAGCAGTCAAAAAACGCAACAAAAACTTTACTAGTTAATTATTAACGCCGGCGCCGGTGAACCATTCAGGATGGTCTCATCAAACAAGCCGACGTACAAAAACCTATAAAGATAAGTGATTCAATTTGCATGCGAGATAGTACGGAGAGTAACGGTATTTTAATGAGACCGTAAAGTTTTTGTTGCGTTTTTTGACTGCCAAACAAAACTGTAACCGACTATACTCCGGTCTTTAATATCTCGCTCCACATATTTATTTTGTGGGCGTACAATAACAACAGTTCGGCAGACATTAGAAGTAGTTGCACCCTTCCGGATGTATGTAAAATGGAACGGATTATTATTTAATTACGTAGGCCTCGAGAAAATAAAGAAAAAGATTCAATATTGTACTTGGGACATTGCTTGCTAAATAATGTGAAAGATTAACTTAATTATATGCATTTAAGTATTTTTACGAAAACAAACATTGCATGTATAAAAACTTATATATCTATTTATTTACATATAACAACAATTTACAAAAAGTATCTAGTTTAGCATTTATTTAGATTATGCTAATTTGCTACACGGCAGCATTCATGTGCTTTTAAATAAAACTTTTGTATGTATAGAATATAGAATTAATTAAAAAAATACGCCACATTAGTTAGTTTAGTCAAAATTAGACGTAAATGGATAATATATTTTTTTCTGGGTGATGAATATTTTTTTATAAGTCAAAAGTATAACAAATATTTTCATTTTTTTCTGTATATATTACTTACAATTTCATGGTAATTATAGCCTTCTCTTGAAGAACAACAAAAACTGATGATAATGATGATAACTGTAGGTGTTCGTAAAATGCCTTGTTGCGTTGTGTCGTGACATCTATGTCCTGTTTTCTGTTTTTGTTTCTAGACCTATTATTTTGAGTCTTCTGTTTCCTTCATTTCTTTCATCATTGTGGTTTCATTATGGTATTCCTTTATTTTTGTTGCTGTTCGTTTTCAGTGTGCTTGGTCATTTCCTGGTTTGTTTATGATTCTTTCGATTGTTGCTATCTACGTGTATCATGTCTCCTTATTTCTAGTTTGTTGCTGTTCAGTATTAGCGCTTTCTTTAGTAGGAGAGTGTTGGGTTGGGTACCTTTTACTTGTCCCCAGTATTTCACTATGTACGTTTGTATTCTTTTATAATTGTGTTGACTACTTATGTTGACGTTTGCTTTCGCTGCTTCTTTATCCTTATCTGTGAGTAGCTGAGGTATTTGCATGGTTTTGTTCTATCTTGTAGGTAAAAGATCCTCTGGTGATAATTTCTCTGGTTTGCTATTTTATTTATCATATCTATAGTACATTTATACGTTGTTTATATGTCCATTTCCCATGCAATATTTCTTCTAACTTCGGCCATTAGCGGTTGATCCTTCGATGGAGGTTTTGTCATAAAAGAATATATTTATGTAGTATTCCAAATTGAGAACTTCAATCCGGGATTTTCGAGACCTTATTTTAGCGTGAACCTAGGATTTTGGAATCCCCGGATTGGAACTACTAATCATAGCATCCTTTTTTGACATTTCAATACTTTAAAGTGACATTATTCCCCTTATTTTTTAAATAATTTCGCAACCCTTAATTCTAAACAAAAAACAAATTCTACGTATTATATTATTTTTTCAAGCATTTATACATCTGTGGTGTCAACAATATCATGCAACTTTCTATGCGTGCGTTCGAAATTTTTTAAAAAATCGCTGCTTTAAAAACATAGACAACGTATTAGTCTGGGGTCCGACGCCCCTTTTTTAAAATGTTTACTAATAGGCTGAATTCTCGTGAGTGGCTTCGTTTTGACGAGTCTTTCAAATTTTTCCTCTGCGAAAATTCTCGGTAGACGTAGATAAAGTTCCACGCAGCCGCTAAACATGTTGATCGTAAAACTGACACTTTCATGGCGTAGGACTGAAAAACCTGCCAAAAAATTTGTAGGATAATTTGACCATTCGATTTCAAAAGTATTAATAAACAATAGACTAAAAATCAGCTCGTTAGTAATAAAATTTTGGACCTCGTTATTTTCACATATTTACATATTTCTTACATATTTATATATCGCTTTTTTAAGACAAGTGCAGCTTCCTGTTTTTTTCTTGTCACTAACGGGCTAATTTTTACACTATTGTTTAATTAATATTTTTGAAATCGGATAGTCACATTGCCCTACAATTTTCTGGCAGGTTTTCCAGTCCTACGCCATGAAAGTGTCAGTTCCACGGTCAACATGTTTACCGGATGCGTAGAACTTTATCTACATCTACCAACAATTTTCGCAGAGGGAAAACTTGGAAGACTCGTCAAAACGAAGACACTCACGAAAATTCAGCCTGTTAATAATCACTTCAAAAAAGGGACGTCGAACCCCGAATCATATATTTAAATTAAATAACTGATCTTCCTCCATAGAAGTTTCAGGGAAAGATAATAATTTTCAAAAGGATTATAAGCGTTTTTTTTTAATGCCTTGTTTATATTTACGTCCTGGCGGAGTTTAGCTACTACAGCTACTCTTCCACTCAACCAGGACGGCGAAACGAGATTCCGTTCACTGAATACGCAGAAAGTGCTCGGTATTAAGATTAGCAGCCTTACGTTGGGCGTATCGAGTACGGACAACGATAAATGCTTTGAGCAAAATAGAGACCCTTGAGCCCCTGCGTGCACTTAATTTATAAAAAAGTAAAGTCGGGAGGTTGCACTTAAGAAGAGTTGGAACCGGAGAAATGGCTCACCCTGTATAAACCCCTGTGGTTGGTTTTGAAGTATTTTATCAATTTATGAAGTTAAATTTATTTCGAACTGAATTTATTTCAAGTGGTAGGTGATTTTGCAACACCCTGTATATGATTCTTGATCAATACACTTCTGTGTGTAAACTTCAAGCAAAACCACTTTCGTTTAATTCGAAAGTTTTATAAGGATGACCAGTTTCTTGGAGCACCCTTGTATATGTTTAAAACAGTTTGTTTAAACGGATTATAACATTTATTATTAAAACGAATACTTGTTTTAAAGAAACTAAAAATATTATCATTTTATTACAGTTACTAATTTCGTAACTTGTCGATAGCGAATAAATTCCGTCTGATCTAAAATGAAAAGTACACGACTGTTTAGGTAATTATAAAGGATAATTGAAAGAAATCTAAATCTGCCTTGGTTTGGAAGAAGTAGCGTAATAAAGAAAGCTAAATATATTGAACCCGTCCTCGTATGGTCATATTCTACGCACTCACGTAATATGGCTATTGAGTTGTCGCGCGCAATGATGTTTCGGGGGTTAATATGGAGTTGAAAGTGTGTTAGCACGTAGAAACTAGAATAAGTCGTGACATTGTTTTGGTTGTTTGTTTAACTTTGGATGGAAAAAGAGTTATAGAAAATTTATGAATAAGAGTTTAGGGTTTATACCAGGGGCATGAAAAGTATGTTGGGTGACGAATCATAGTATACGGTGGCTGTATTTTTAAGGTGAATGATTTGAAAGAATTTTGTTTTGAAATGGACGAATGGAAACTTTTTTGCTGTTTTTTTTTTTGGGTTATTTTTGAATTATCGACGTTTAGTGAATTTTTTCAGATTTCTGATGATTGATTTGTGGTTTTTGATGGAAATGAAAATGTAGATGACTTTTTTATCTGTGTTTGGCCTTTTGGGCCGGACCATTGAATTTTTTGGCAATTTTGACATTTCACTTTTTGTTTGTTCTTATAGGGAGTGGAACGTACTATAACATCACTCATCCAAGTGACGGACTCGACCGACGCTGCTTAATTTCGCCGATCGAGGTCTCAGCGCTTAAACCGATGACGGTACCTCACTTCACTCATTCACGTTTATGTCTTATTTTGATTGTTTAATTGTTCAATTAGTCTATTTAAAGTAAATTGATTGTAAAAGTATTAACTTTTATCAATCACTACTACACACTGGTTTAATGAATGGAACTGTGGTTTATTTTTGATAAAAGGTGTAAAATTAACATTAGTTCTTGAGAATAAACATATCTGATATTAGTGTATTAGGAAATAACTTGGATTGAGTCATATCCTTTTAAAGTAACTCTCTCGCAACAGCACTACTCTTATAGTAATTAGATATAGACCATCCATGGCATTTTGTTTATTAATGTTATGAAACTGAATAAATTTGTTGCGTTAATTATTAACAAGCCAATTTTAATGAGAAGTAAACAATGTGCGCAAGTAGGTTCCTTAGACGGTTTTCACACTATGAAATAAAACCTTAAAAATACGAATATAGTCCTTATTATCTTACCTATCCCTTTTTCTATATCCTGGCCTTGTTTTGCATGAGATGTATACAGAGTAACCCAACAAAAACTTGATATGGGTGTAGATATAAGGATAAGGATATATTCAATTTTATGTTGGAAGGGTGAACAAAATGCTCGAACTGTTAACCTTCAGCTTCCATGCAATAATACAGATTCTGCTAGAAACGTTCTCACACATTTTGAAGCATTTCTGTGTGATTTGGATACATTCATTTGTGATTCGTTGTCGTAAATTTTCCAATGAAGCAGGTGGAGTAGAATAAATTCTGCTTTTTTAGTGACCCCACAGAAAGAAGTCTGGGGTGATTGTGGTGGCCATTTTATGGTACCTCTTCTCCCAATCCAGTAACCTAAAAAGTGGCTGGCAATACTAAAAAGCAGACAGAACATAGTGCAAATGAGCTCCATCTTGTTAAAATGTCAACTGATCTGCCAGATAATTTTGATCATTTTCAAGAATGTCAGTAAACATGGAGTCAATTGTGTTTTCCAGAAGTTCCAAACACATTTCCAATGTTAGATTGCCTTTTAGGGGTTTCAAGTCCATTTGGTTGCATAATTTGCCATACGACATTTTCACGTGTGCGAAAAACAAATCTCGAATGGTGTTCGAAAATACCTCATCAGAACTATAAGCGAAATTTTTTAAACAAGTCGGGTGCCTAGTATTTCGCATGCGACAAATATCGATTGAGCTCAAAAATATGGCCCCGTAACGATAATTATGGCGGTCTACTATACCGTTTAAAAAAAATTAGTAAAACAGATGTTAAAAAGAAAATGTGGATTTTCAATTGTTCGCGCACCTACTACCTTGCAGAATTGTAAACGAAGATCACCATCATCTTCATTCAGTTCTTGTGACGGACTAATTTTATAAGGATGAAATTTGTGGGTTTTCAAAACATGTTGAATACTAGTTCCTGATACACCAGATACAGTTGCCAACTTTCTTATACTTAATGTAGGGTCAAGAGCAAATGACCCAAAATTGCAACTTATGTGCTTCATTTCTTATTGGCGGTTCGATATTCCGTTTTTTATTTGCAACAGATCCAGTGTCTTGAAATTTTTCATGGAATTCTGAAACATGCTGTCGAATATTTCCATGTTGTGGATTGAATAGTTCAGCAGCCCAATTATTAGCATATCGATTATTCCCATAATAAAAATCAATCACATCAACCCTCCGTGCAAGTGTAATTATATAAATCATTGTTGCTTTTTAGATAAATTAAAAGCAAGTCACGCACCACATTATAACCTAAATCACGTTTCTTTATATCTACGCTATTATCACCAAAAACCAGCAGGTCAAGTTTACGTTGGGCTACCCTGTATATGCACTGTAGTGTCATTTATAAATAACTTTTTTAAATGTTAACCTCATTTGGTATAAATCCATACCAAAGTTTATCAAAAGATTCTAAAAAAGATTACATGTAAAAACTGGCTTTAAGGCGTTCTTTCATTCAAGTGGATATTACTTTCTTTTTGTGAATTTAAGTTCCCAAAATTTAAATCCCATTCAAAAATACAAAGCCTGTACAGTTATGGCTGTAATTACTAAACTTAATAATTAACTAGAGAATTCTTACTGCCCCGCACTCTACATAATGTGAATTGCAGAGTGCCATTTGATATGATAAGCACGCCATAATTTTAGAAAATCAAGTAAAGTAGGGCTCTTTCAACAATACATAACCTCACGTAATTTGCGAGATATTTTGGTTTGGGTAAAAGGTGTACATATAATACCAATAATGGTATCCCATTCCCAATTTGGTTTCAGAAAGGGTAAAAACAGAGAAGATGCTATCGCTTTCCTAGTTAGTAAAATATACCAGGCTTTAGATAATAATAATAAAAGCTTAGCTGTATCTATTGATCTAGCTAAAGCCTTCGACACAGTAAGCCACACTGAATTATTGTCGACACTTGAAAATCTGAGTATCAGAAATAATAGTAAACAACTCTTAAAATCATATTTAACAGACAGAATACAATACACGGAAATAAGTTCCGCGAGAAGTAGTCCTGAAACAGTTGAGTATGGAGTGCCACAAAGAACAGTTTTGGAGCCCATATTATTTATAGTATATATCAACTCTCTATTTGATTTACAAACTTCTGTCTCCATAGTAAGCTACGCTGACGACACCGCAATCTTTTATACAGCGCCTAACTGGAAAGATCTGAAAATTAAAGCGGAAAATGATTTGAAGAGCATAAAACAATACTTCGACAGCAAGTTATTAACACTAAACTCAACCAAAACGAAATACTTACCTTTTTATTTATATGAAACATAATAATAGGTTATTTTAAGTTTCTAGGTTTCGGTGCCACTATTATTATTGTTGTGATTATTATTGTTGTAATTATAATTGTGACTATAATTAGGTTTATATAATTCCATAACTTTGTAATTTTTTAATATAGTATCATCACAATATGTCGCAATAACATTATTCGTTTAGAATTACCTATATGTGATTTATGGTGTGTGCACATGATTTATATGTGTACATGATTATATCTGTATATCATACTACATTTTATATTCTACAATCTATATTAGATATTATTTATCTTACAAGTGTCATATATTTTGCATATTTCATATATTTTCATATATTATATATATTTTAAAACTATATTCACATGTGTCATCTCTTTCATGCACAATGCTTTGATGCACTTATATGAAATACCGAGTTTATTTACATGTTTTTGTCATTGAATTGTATATCTTATATTTATCTGATAAATAAACTTGATTCTATTCTATTCTATTCTATTCTAATTATTTTAGCAAATAAATAGATTATTAGTCTCTTTCTGTTGAACAGAGCCTCTTCATAATTTACAGTTAGGTACCTAGTTTCTGAGTTCAATATATTTCGTGTTAACTGTTCCTTTTTAATAATACACCAAAAACCAAACCTGTTCTCCAAACTAGTTTTGACAAATTTGCAACTGAACGGTATAAGAAAAAAAAAAATAAAATGCGGAAATGCAAAAGATTTATTAAAATTATTTAGGAATTGATTAAGTAAGTATAGGAATTATATTTAAAAAGATAAAAATGCTACTATTTTCTATTACGAGTAGAAGTCAAGTCGAACGGTGTTAACTGCGAATACACATTTGACTTGGATATACACAATTCGTTTATATTGGTTGTCTTTGACGTTACATGTTGTACTCATATATAGTTCAAGTAGGAAATATCCGAGACAGACAAAACATAACAAAAACTTTACGACCTCATTAAAATACCGGTAGTTTTTTTATGCTGTTCGCAAATTGACTCGCTTACCTTTGTAGGTTTTTAATGTGCGTCGGGAATGTTTCATGTCAGACTTGGCGCCATGGCCCGCGGCGATATAATTATGTGGTAAATTTTTTTTGCGTTTTTTATTTACTGGGATCTATTTATTTCAATTAGCGTCATGGCCCGCGGCGATAATAATTATGTCGTAAAGTTTTAGTTATGTTTTTTCTGTCTCAGATATATCCTACTTGAACTATACCTGTCTGACTTTTTAGGCGAACAGGTCTTAATGCAATTGTTTTTATCGTTCGGCTGTCCGTACTTGTCCATCTGTAACGGAGCTGTAACTTCTCAACGGTAATAGCCATAATTATTAAAAATTTATAGATCATGTATCACCCACCTGGCTATATCGAAAAAATACCACACTGGGCATGAGTTCAAATATGTGATACTAGAGGACAAAATATTAATTAAGCCTTTGTATCGTGAGGAAAAACCAGACTGCAACCAACACCTATTCCCTGGGCTGTGTATCCATGCCGAGAGCTGTATTACATATATATTTGAACTCCATGTTAAGTCCAATCAGTCTATCATTTTGATTGCTAGGGACACTTGACCGCTAGATGGTGTCTACGCGGTAAACGGCAGCAGGTTTGCTTTGATCACATTAGAAACGCCTTTAACACGGTCTCGTGGAGCTTGATTATCGGAGAGTTTTGTAGAACATTGAGAAGTATCTAGTATATGTACTTTGTCATACTTTGCGGCAGAAAGATAATTATTAGTACGAGGGAGGAGATGATAGTGACCGAGGAGTTTCTCAGGGCTCGGTCTTAGGGCCGACCTTATGGAGCATCGTCTATGATGGTGTCTTGGGACTTGAACCAACTAAAGGCGTCAGGATGGTAGATATTGCCGATGGCATCGTGGTTGCGGCATTCGATGAAAAGGCATTAATATTCAGTGGTGATAAATCCCTATGAAGAATCGGTGGATGGATGGGAAATCATCGGCTGATGGAACTAGCTCTAGGAAAGATCTAAGCAGTTATTCTGAAAGGACCCAGAAAGAGGGAGTTAAATTCCAAAGAAGATAAATAAAAATCATACCACAAAGGCGGTTGCGATACTTGGGATTATACTGAACGACAGAGGCGGAGAGCAGAGCATGACAACCAGTAAGGCCGAATAGAGAGTGTTAACTTTTGCGAGATTATTACAAAATATAGGGGCCCAAGAAGTAAAGAAAGGTATTGTGCGGTGTAGTGCACCCGATCCTATTGCACGGAGCACTGGTATGGTCTGGGGCATTGAGAATATAAAAATACAAGTTAAAAAAATATATTTTTTTTTATTAAAACCTACTCTTCTTAAAGTTGTACTAAAAAGCAAAAAATAATTGCAAGAAAAGCAAGGCGTGCGCACTTTGTATGATTGTACGCATGATGCGATGATGAGAAGTTTGCCCGAGACAGTCGTCCCTCATGAAGTATGTCACGATTGACGATCCCAAGAGGAGAAATGGTGCTTTCAGAAGGGGCAATTGTCCGGTAAACCTTAGGGTGCCGGCTACGTCAAAAAAACGCCTATTGGCGGTATGATATTTCGAAATACTAAAAATTTCGTAATGTACCATTGTCCTCGTATCATTCATCACAGAACCTACCTTACACTTGGGTCTCAGCAGATGAGAGCTAGCATCTCCAAACTATAATCTGCATGTGGTGTGGAACGACTGGCACGAGAGCTTCTTTAAGTAGGGATTAGCCTTTCGGCCATTCAACTGACTGAAATTGGCTCTTTTATGAATTCTAGAAATTTCTAATGTAAAGATGTTTAAAGCTTAAATTAGCTGATCCAAATTAATCCAATTTCAATAAAATGGCATTAAATATTTCAACAAAATGGTTCAAAAAATGGTATTGCGTTTCTTATTGAAACCAGCACATTATTTGCTAAATGAGTATTTAAAAACGCATAGATCTTAAGAGACTTATAATTATTCAATTTATTTAACAGTACACAATACTAAAACGAAAAATCGAATTCGAGAAATAACATCTGCTTAAAACCCCTTAACGATTACCTATCAATACCGGCTTGGCGAAAAAAAAAATAGCCAATAAATAAGTCAACCTCTATGATAATAATAGTATGAAATGTTTCATACCATAAATGTAACTCATTAGCATATCCCTAATTCCTGCATCTATACTCTAACATGTTATAAAATAATACGCGGTTAAAGGCGATCATTCATTTTATCTGTATGATATAATAAAACCGCTGCCCAAGGAATCACTACTTCCACATCCAGATTTTGTATCCAAATCTTATACACACTAAATCCCAATGTAATATTTTACTCCCTTTAATAATAGGGTGGGGGTGGTAGAGGGGGTGGCTAATGCCAAAATAAATTTTAAAGGCCCTTGGTTCTCGTACACACACTAAATGGCAATTTAATTTTGTACTCCTTTTAATAATAGGGTGGGGGTGATAGAGGGGGTGGCTAATGATAAAAAGACGTTTCGTTCTTGTATACACACTAAATCACATATGAATTTTTTTTACTCCCTGGCTGATACCAAATAAAATTTTGAGAACTTGACTTTTCATACATGCCTTAAATTGCAATTTTGTGGATTCTTACCTGCTTGCTTTGTCTATTTACCCTTATTTACCTCATTTACCAGCAAACCCTTCAACGGAATAAGATCAAAATATATTCTAGTTCCAGATCTCGTTATAATACATAAGTGTAACAAATTTCAAGTCAATAGCATAAAAGGTTCCAGAATAAACGCGCGCAAAAAAAAGCTACAGACCGACAGGCAGACCGACGGACAGAATTTTTTTTTGCTCAAATTTAAAATTTCGACGTTTCATGACATTTTAAGCTTATTTCAACAAAAAAAAAATGCGTTACTATACTTCCATTGGACATGGAAGTAATTTTACGCTTTTGAATTAATGAACAGTTTTTGTTGCAATAAAAAGGAATTAATCCATGAATTAGATAAACAACTCATTAATAACTTGTTTATGTAAAGACAGGTTTGAAGGTTTTACATATTTAAGTTAATTTTTATATTAAATAAAGTAGTAACTTAGTCTTTAAATGAGATTCATTAACCCATACAATTTTTAACACTTTTCAATACACAGTCTTGGGTCATTTAGTTATTATTCAGTTTTTGAACATCCTGTGCATAAAATCCTCTGCTAATGCGTTTCTATTATAAAAGTGTGAATAGAAGAGTGTTTTCTCTTCAAGCATAATTCCGAGGGCATACTTTATTATACAAGTACACGATGCTTAAAATGTGCACATTATAAGTTAATTTTGTGAATTTCATAATATAAATGAAACTAACACATATTGTTGGGTTATTTCAATAAACATGAAATTTTGCTAACGCTGCACTGCTGCCTACATTAATTATTACAAATAATAAAACAATGGTATTGCACAGGTGTAACTTTGTAATTGATTAATCAGGAAACTATTTTCTCTGTTATGTTATTCAATGTTTAAATAAATGAGTAAACTGGGTCAGTAGTTGGTTTCTTTTCGCAGAAAATTATTATTCAATGATTTTTTTGTATACTGAAAATATATTTACTCTCCATATGTATATTGATTACCTTACATACTCACAAATAGAAAAAAAGCGCAACGTATTGTTTTACTTTTCCATATATATATATATATATATATATATATATATATATATTGCTATGATATCTCCCTGCAATGACGTCACATAAAATAATTTCTAAATTTGATTCTCAAGGTCGAAAGTTCGGAACTAATGAAAAAGTACAATTATAGAAACATAAAAGTAATAAAACAAATTCAATTCAACTGAACAGTGTATTGTAACAACGGATATTTCATACAAATACAAGATAAAATTCCCTATCTAGCTAAATAAAATAATTCTGATTCTAAAATTAAAATAATTTGGATATGATATGTCAAAAAATGTGACTTCAAAACCATCAATTTTTCCAAAATTCCTAGTCCAATTAGGAAGTTTTTTAACTTTTAACTATACAATTAGCATAGTCTAAAGATATAAGTCCGATCACTCGTGAAATGCAATAAAAATCCTCCTCCTGCCAATTACCAATTAAAAGATTTTTATTCAAGATTATATATCCAACATATTTCATTTAAAGGCATTTTCCCTATGTATAATACATTATTATCGTGCACAGCGTGCGGTATAATTAAAACCTAGCTAATTTTATAAACTTCATAGGTAGGATGGCTGATGTGCTGCCGGGAAAATGGTCACTCCTCCAAGAATTTTTAATTAAAAATCATGTTCTCTATTTTCCAATAAATAAATAGAATTTTATGTCTGTGTCTGCAAAGCAGTTTAAGAAAATAAAATTAAGATAGGTACCTTAATTCGACACCCGTCTCTCGCCCAGAGACTCGCTTGCTCAGCAAGTAGCCCGTCTTTACAGTATTGAACACAGTGTTCTCGCATAGAATTCTAGGGGCGCCAATTAACGTGTTTAAGTGAATATTAATAATTATTGTGATGGCTTACCATGGTTATTATTGTTGTGTCAACGATTTTAATATTAATAAGTACGGAATAATGTTTCGTTTTTTCACATTACCCCCATTTTGAAAATACATACAAGTGATTATAGAAGTTTAATAATATAGGAAGGCAATGCACTTGTCTATGTTAGTGGATACTTTTTACGCAAATGTCTTGTAAAATATTCATGTGACATTTGTTTAGATTATTGCAATATAGCCCCAGACAAATCCACAATATTTTATGAGTTAAAAGCTTACGAAGACAGTCATAGACCATTTGGAGGATTGACAGTCCCTCCAAAAATTTTTATTGAATATCTAATATCTTTAGAAAATGTTTTTATATCAAATTTTAATAGTATATGTATTCATGATGGCGTGGGAAATAACATGATAAAAGAATTTTCTAAGCTTACATTTACACATCCATGTCCAAATTTTCCATATAAATATTTGAACTCTTTATATACAAGAGTTAGAATTTATTATATGCTAAAATTTGCAAATAGAAAAATAAAATCACATAATATACTTGTAAAAAAAATCCAAAATTAAAAATTTATAATGTTTGTACTTTTATACATTGTATTGAGTTTTTGTGTTTTTATTACTGTTATCTAAATACTTTAAGATTTATAATATAGATATCGAATAAGTTGATGTTGTATACAATTTCTAATTTTAACTGTTTAATAAAAAATACCAATACAAATTTATGTTTTATCCAGCAATCTTAATAATCGACCCCCGTAGAAGTACCAACTAGTTATCACTATAATTTGGCTCTCATATACAGCAATTCAGCGCGTGCTGACATTAGTTTACGACGGGATACAAAAAACGCCGGCATTTCCAGCGCGATGAAAGAAATGGCCTACTTAATATATTCTTAGACTATGGTATTAGTTTGAAACAAGACTTGGGTTATTTCAATTTATTTTTCCTTAATTTTTGAAAACGGGACCTTATTATTTAAATTATTCTCCAAAAGGAACTTGTAGAAGTTGGTTTTTGATTCATTTCTATTTTGTTGACACAACTTGCTATACATGGTTCAGCCCACACGTCACGCCTCACTTATTGTCTCTCCTGACCTATTTTTTTCCTCGATAAATTAATATAATGAATATTGTTAACTTAAATTGTTTTGTTGTTTTAGAGAAAATAGAGATTATTGCTTTTTTCGCGTTCGATAATTTACATAAAGGTATTACTCACCTTTGGTCTGGGGAAAACCAATAGTGGTGGCATTTTGTTGGGTTTATATATACAGAATAAAAGTCCGTCAAAAACTCGAAATTGAATTTTTGAGCGATTGCTACTTTATTCACTTCCAGTTGCTACAAAATAATCTTAAACGAAAGCATAAAGAACATTAGTTTGTACTAAAAAAGTGGTTAGCATTAAATCTCCGTTATCAAAATATAAAAATAATTCTTTTAAATAAATTAATTATTTTCGATTTAAAATGCTCGAAATATGCGACTTCCTCATTGAAACGAAGTCTGCAAATATATTTAAACAATAAACAGATTTTATTGTTTTTCTGTCAGTTAATAACAATAAACAAATTTTCGTGAATTATTTAAAAGTTTTTTTAAGCGTGAACAATATAAACATATTTATGCTTTTATATTAATAAATAATCATTTTGTTGATTTAAAATAATGAAGTAAGTATTTAAATGTTGTTTATTGGATATGTGAATAAAGTTTCCTATAGGTTATACTTAAGAATTTTCCATAGTCACCACATCCTTAGCATATAATTTTTCAAAGATAAGAAGCTCATTAATAGAAGTCCATTTATGAATCATAAATATACTTTTCCTATATAAACACCAGATGCGTGTTGGTACACCGGAATATCGTGGGTTTCCCGGTGGGCCATTTCAAAGTGACCCTACGGGGCTCTAGAACCCAACTAAATTTTAAATTACAGAAATATCCCATGTCAAATATTCTGTAACCTGTTTTTAATAAATGTATACAACCTAGAATCATTTCTAGATTATTTTCACGGAAATAAAATATTTCCCGCCCGCACCTGATGAACATCATTTTGTAGAGATATTCTGTGCCATCAGGCGGAGTAAAAAAATAAATCAATCAAACGTATTTTTATTATTTTCATGGCTAACCAAAAAGAGTATTGAACACCATTCTCGAAGATTTCTTCGGATTTTCACGTTTCAAACTATGTAGATTACGAAAATTAAGATCTTTCAATACCGTCGGTTGGTCTGCCTGTCCCTCTATTGGCGCTATACCTAAAAAATTATTTGACGGAGGAAAATAATATTTGGCAAGTACTTAACGCAGTTGCTAAGGAAGAAACCGGAAAACTTTTAGTGAAAATATACAGGGCGGTCACTCAGAAAATAATTAATACACGACATACGTAAATAAGGCATTATGATTTGATATTAGAATTATTGTTCTTGCTGGGTTTCATCACTCAAAAATTGTTAGCTAGCACCCGTTTCAAACACCAAGTACTAATATTTAACACCCATTTGAATATGAAGTTAATCATGATATTTAATCAAGGTATGTATGGTGCTAAAATATTGCCTTTAATAAAAGAGTTCTTTTGTCATATGTTTGAAGTGGATAACAATAATTCTGTTGCACTTGAGAGTTATTATAGTACATAAAATAAATCATTTATAAATAGTTATAAATGTGCGCAATAAATTGTCTGGAAGACTGGAGATCAAATAATAAAAATAAAAATGTGGCGTTAAAAAATATATTCAAGTTATCTTCATAGAGGGGATAGATAAAATCAGTATCAGATGAATATAAGTAGATGCTCTTGTATGAGAGACTATATTGAATTAACTGCCCTTGTAGCTAACAGTTGGATATCGGGGCAGGTTCAAATGAACTAATATTGTAGAAAACTCTTTACACTATCTATTATTAAGTGTTGTCTTTACATTCCCACAATTCATGAAACTAATAATAAGACTGAATAATTGATGTTACTATTAAAATATAACAGCAACATGTAATGCATGTAAAACCCACCAAAAAAGAGAAAGAAGAATTACGGCAACTGTCTCTATATATTGCAATATATTTTTTTTGAGTTTTGAGTGTCGGTGGAAGGGTAAACATAGTTTATGCTTATATTTTGTGAGAGTGCCACTTCTACACAATATTAAAATGATTTCAAAATGTTAGTTATATTTTACGCTACATCCGTTAAATTTTATTTGATATTTTTCGAGGATCTTTTGACGGTGATTCAATTTTCTCACTTTTTTTAAGCGTTGTAAAGTTACAATTGATAATTATATAGGACAAATTTTCATTTACTGTATTATCTCAAATTTATACATATAGATTGTTTTTTGGATAACTGTAATTTTTTAAGTATAACAGAGACGCAGCCCTAATTTTGAATTTTCCTATATGTTTAATATATTTATTAAAAATATATGTACGTGGGTAACTAGCACATGTTTGCCTTTTGTGATACCTCAAATGGTTCAGTACTTATTCATTGTATATGATTTAAGCCGATGATATACATCTACTCTTCCAATCTGTTGTAATTTTAAATTAGAGATATATTTTTAATGCCACAACAACTTTAAAAAATACAGATATGCTTTAAAATGTCGATTACGTATTATGTAATGGGAATTCAACTGTCCTGGTTCCCAGGGAACGGATCATTTCAATCAATAACAAGAAGCAATTGAAGCTAAATAATTTATAATGTACTAATAAATTCTAAAACAACATAAAAACTATTTTGTATTGAGTGCGGCTTTCGAAGTAAAATAGTTAATAAAAGGAAGACTTTTATTATTTAATATACATTTGTTAGACCTAAGGAATTAATAACATGTTTCCTATTTTCTGTTTTTATTTTTGCCATAAGATAATAAGAAAATCATTTCAATCTGAGTTGCCTTATGTCAAAACTAGTGGTGTATATGCACTATTATTGCTGTTAAAATATCTTGTCGTTTATTTTCATCATATATTCATGGTTAATTAAAATACCGCTGTTTTTTACGAATGAAGAATATGCAGACATAATATTTGTATATAGATATTGTAATACCAATAAAAAGGCTGCTCTTGAACTTCGGTATCCAAATAGACGAATACTAAATCATCAATTTATCAACCATTTAGTTCTATGTAACTGCCGATGGAAAGTTTACTCTTTCTATTTTAAACCGTTGAAGGTCAGCAAAATATAGAAAATTAAGAGGCAGTAATTAACATGGTATAGTTGAAGTAAACAGTTCCCGGCAAATAAAAAACGGAACAAAAACTTTACGACCTCATTAAAATGTCATTACTCTTTGTGCTACCCCGACCGCAAATCATCTCCCTTGCCTTTATAGGTTTTTAATGTGCGTCGGGTCGTTTGATGCAGGCATGCCGCCATGGCCCGCGGCGATGATAATAATAATGACGTAAAGTTTTTGTTGCGTTTTTTGCGTGCAGGGAAGTCCTTACTTGAACTATACTAGAAAGTCCTTCTAAAAGCACAAGAAATTTGACCAACGAATTTGGAGTTCTGCTTCTGCATACGAAAATATGGAAGATATTAAATAAATAAAAAATGCTTCCGTATCACTCACAAAGTGCTCAAAGATTAGAACTAGGGAATGACGTTCCTCATTTAAATTTTTGTCAATGGGTTACGGAACATGGAAGGTCGGTTTCTACGATTCTATTTACAGATGTTTATAAGTGACAGAATTTATAATTTTTGAAACTGTCACTTGCGGTTACGTGAAAATCCCAATGTAGTAATACAATAAGATTCCCAATACACACTTGTGGTGTGGTTTATTTAAAAATCAGTTAACAGAATCTGATTTCTTTAACGAAAGACTCAATAGACCAATTTTCCAGAAATTTCTAAAAAACGAGTTACCCATTTTATTAAATCAATTTGAAGATCAAAGTGGTATGATATTTCATGAAGATAGAGCAAGCAGATTCCTATTTTGCATTAAATGTCAGAAAATTTTTAAATAACCATTATCGTGGAAGATGGATCGGCAGAGGAAGACGAATAATTTGGTCTCCAAGGTCACCAGATTTTAATCCGGTGAACTATTTTCTATAGGGCTATTTAAAAGAGAAAATTTACCAAGAAAAGAAAACACTATGAACAAATTAATGCAAAAAATTACAGACAATTGTAATAGCTTCAGAGAAAATGTCGAAATTATACAAAACGCTACAAACAATAATATTGTAAATGTGAATAATCAACGTGAGAAAAATTCCAACAAAGAGAGGAATAGCCACAGAACTACAAAAAAACAACAAAACAAAGCACACGACATGTAGTAAGTAACCCCCAAATCCAAAGCCAAGGCTATCTGGAAGGAAAGCGCAGACTGTCATTGCCAGTGACAGTTCCGGTAATTGAACCCAGAACAGAGCAGAGCCTGACCAAGGGATTTTGCCACTTTACAACAAATTGATTTATATTCTGGTTTCTAATAAGTAGTGATGAACGCCAATTTTAATTTCCATTGGCATAAACTCCCATAAGAGATCTTTAAAAACTTAAATAATGTAATAAAATAAATCATCAAATGATCAAGTTAATGTCTCGATATAGTAGAATGACTTTTTTAATTACAAATTTGTAATAAGGATAACTATGTAAGAATTACGTTATTTTTTTTCTTTCAGATTTTAAAAATGGAAATTATTGACCAGTTCTTATTAGATCAAGTCCTTGTAGATATAGAAGATGCACAGGATCAAGCAGATGAACCAGGAAGAGAATTTATTAAGCGGAGTCTTCTTGTCAAGATGTAATGAGAGTAGCACCGTAGAATTTTTAAGGGCTTCTTGACAATCCATAATTGAGTAACGCTCAACTAATGAAACAATACCAGCAACAGTGATTTTTTTTTAATTTTACAATGGAATAGATTGATTCACTCAATAAAACTCATGACAACTTAACCTGTTTATTATTATATTTAATACAATTACACAATTACATTTTATAATAATATCCGTAACTATAGCAATATATTTGCAGACAAAAACGTGCCACATTTAAATCTGATTCTAATTGGTCCAACTACCAGAGTAAAAGTGGCAACCATATACATTTCGTTCTCTCGAGAACAGGGAAATGATCACATTGCACCAAAGTGATATTTGTTGACGCATTTTGTCTGCCAAGGGAACGTTGTGTGGTGCGATCGCATCGCGTCAACTGCAAATTCATCGCATCACATGAACTCGAGAATAGCCACCCAGAACGGAGTCCACATTCTCGTAGTGAAATAGGTTCGTTAGCAAAGTTTTGAGAAATATCGTAAATTACTTAAATAATAAATAAATTATGGTCGCAACTTGAGAACAACACCCGATCAAAGAGTACAGATGGTGCCTACGTCAAAGAGTAGAGCCTACGTACTAGTGTAGTCACGACAGCGCTATGGATATTATAAATAATAACGTAAAAATGTAGGTTATAAGTTGTAAATCTATGAATTACTTTTTGTACACACTGTTCCCCATTTATTTATACTAAGAAAAGGGAGCCTCGCTCACCCTAGATTTGATCGGAATTGAAGCAATACAATAGCAATCTGAAGTGCATTCGATTGTTTCTTATAGGCGTGCTGCTATATTCGTATTCATATGGTAAACATTTATTGCATATTATTTGTTATTGCTTTATGTATTTTTCGTATTAAAATTTTACACAGGGCTATTTTGATGACAACCAAAATGTTATTTTTCCCAGTCCGAGCCTATATTTTCCAAAAACACAGTATTGTTACGTATAGACCTGAATATCACAGACAGACATGTATGCCAAATTTTAACTTATATGATAAAGAAGTTAAGAAAATATGGCGTCCCAAAAATTAGAAAACTGCCTTAAATATTGTGTATATAATAAAGGACACTAGGAGGTGCATAAGGTGTTTTGGAATCAGCTCGATGTCCTCTAACTCCCATTAAGCTATGTACGTTATTCACAGAACACCCTGTATAATGATAATTTTGATAAATTTTAATAACGGTTGGTTCGGGGAAAGTATTGCTAATTTTTATTAGCATGTGTTAAAAAATATATATGTAAAATATAATTTTTTCGGTAAATAACAATAAGCTCATGTAAGTATTTCATAATATATCTATTTAGAAGCTGTTAAGAGTATCGGAATTCTTATTAGCACATAATACGCAAAATTTACGAAGCATTTGCATCATTTGAATATATAAAAAAAATCGGACGTTATATTCGGTAGGAAAACATTTTTTCATCATGAACCAAAGAAACAATGCAATCATTTATTTTTAGACAAACATTAAAGATGTGGAAATAAACTTGAAGGTAAGGAGACATTAATCAAAAATAATAACCATTTGGAAAATCCTTCAAACATAATGTTTCCAGTAAGGTTGTCATATTCGAGAGAGATATGTCTGGTTAGGAATTATTTATTCTGTTTACACTTCCTTGAGATACTGAAGAAGGGAATTAAATAATGTTTTTAAATGTTCGTGATTGTTTAAATAATTGTAAACATAATTTTTGGAAATAACCCCATTGAATATTATTGTTCGAAACTCCATATTCCGGAAGCCAGTCAACTGTTTTGATGACCAAAAGTGCAAGAGGTGGAATTTTCTTCTATGCTTTATTCGACATTCCACAAGGGAATGGACCATCAACTTGTGCACTTGCGAGGGGTTTAGCTGGAGCAGCCTCCCACATACGTAAAATAATTATTAAAAAAACCTAATACAACAAAAGCCCAGGCTTGTTCGATATGTCCATGATGTTGAAAAGTAACTAAAAAACATAATCAGCTCACTTTAAAGTGGGGGATTATGCTTCAGCTTTCCATGTAAACATGTGGAAAATATGCGTTGAGTATAAAAGCTGAAATGGAACAGTAACAGCTAATTTAATAATTACACGAAAAATATTACGATAAGTGCTCAGCTAACGAGTTTTTTCATTTAACTTATTAACTTGCCTGCTGTATTTTCAAATTTCAGCTTTTGCGGTATCAGATGTCTATTGCTTTTTATCATAAACAATAATCTCTAATCTGATTCTCTATGGTGAGGTCTATTAATGAGTTTTATTAGCTACATTTTTGCAAAAAATTTATTGATTGAATAATTAAATTTTCAGAGCGGACCTATAGCGTTTCGGAAAATCCGTTTTGAACATTCAATTTGTTGTAAACATGTGTTATTAAAACTCATTAATAGATATCTAGGTCAATTTATTTTTTGAAATTGCAGAATTTTTAACTTACATAATTAATTAAAAAAAAATCATCGATACATAAACTAGTCTTTTGTTTATTTTAATACCAAAAAATTATTCTTAATTTTTACACAGAGAGGGTGTATTATGTGTTCAATTTCAATGACGTCTAGTTAAGTACAAAACGACTTTTATTGTTTTCTCCACTGCGCATCGACTGCACAGATCATTAGCAGTTTCTTTATATTGTTATAATCTACGTAAAGTTCATTTGAACCTGAGAAATGCTATAATATGTAATTTCAATATCTTGTACAATCTTCATAATTTAATTTAATGAATCAAAAATCTTAGTAACGTATCAACTTGGCTCTAAAATTGTGATAAAACCTAGATTACACGTAGATATGGGTATAAACCTCTACCGATCCACCCTGTTTGACGGATATATTCTCAATTTCAATAGGGAGTCCAGATACATGCACAGGCATTTTTAATAGACTAGGCGATATGGGCGCAGTCGTTTCGGATTGAATTTTTTTACTCAAATCAGTTCAGGAGATAGTACAATTATGAAGATCCATATTACCAAACGGTAACCTGCGTCGATATTGTTTAAAACAATTTTATTTATAACAAAAAGAAAAATAACATTCTATCAATGGAACAATTTTTTAAAATATTTATTGACCGACTTTCAATAAGAAATATTTAATAACTTTTTCGTAAAGTTAATATTTTCAATGTTATTAATTTTTAAACATTGAAAAAACTGCAATTTCCCGTTTCCTTGACGCTCTAAAAGTATAATAAAAAAATGTTTTTTTACAATACACATTTTTTTATAATATCTTTAGGCTTTGTATGTTAACTTCCGAAAAAGAAAATTGCCGATTTTTTATTTTTTATATATGTAAAAATTATTTATTTTTACTCGCGCGCACTGCCAGCGCCCTGACTGCTGTCTTATGCATATTGTCCGATTTCTGCTGTTTATGTATCGTGATCATTAATTTATTATTAATTCTACTATTATTACTACTAATTAATTAATATCAATGTATCTCATTAACTTATTAAGTATTTAATTTATATACTATTTTCATTAAATTATTACTATCTTCATGAAAGTATTAAAAATTATTTTTGAATATATATTTATAATATTCTGTGAATACATGAAATAGTATAGTTTTGAAAAAGGTATTTAAGTTATAACTAATTTTAATAGAAAAGCGGAGAATTATAACTACAATATTTTGATCGGTGATGAGTATTTTTCGCTTGAATTAGAAGAAAAACCTACTATTGCATGTATTCACAGAATATTGTGATATTAAAAATATAAATAATATTTAAAACGTTCACGAAGACAGCATTCACGAAGACAGCAATAATTTAACGAAAATTCCATATTAAATTTAATACTTAATTAATTTATTAAATAAATTTATAATAATAAATTGAATAATAATAATAGAATTAATAAGAAATTAATGATCACGATACATAAACAACAGAAATCGCACGATGAGCATAAGACAGCAACACAGCACTTGGAGATAGGACGGCTGACACGTGCACGCAAGCAAAAACAAATAATTTTTACATACATAAAAAATTAAAAATAGACAATTTTCTTTTTTGTAAGTTAATATGCAAAGTCTAAAGATATTATGAAAAATTATGTATTGTAAAAAACATTTTTTTAAATTATACTTTTAAGACGTCAAAAACGGGAAATTGGCGTTTTTCAATTTTTTTAAATTAATAAAAATGAAAATATCAACTTTACAAAAAAAGTTATTGAACATTTCTTGCTGAAAATCGGCCAAAAAATATTTAAAAATTTTGTTCGATTGAAAAAATTTTATTTTTCTTTTTGTTATAAATATAATTATTTTAAACAATATAGACCCATGTTATCGATTGGTAACATGAATTTCAATAATCGGTACTGTCTCCAGCAAGAAAATTCAATCCGAATTTAATTCTAAACGATCGCACCCATACCATCTAGTCTATAATTCGATATTCGATAACCATTTCTTTATGATTATTATTAGAAATATTTGTGAGATATCCTATTTGATTGAATTATATAGGACAATAATTTAAGTTTATACTCATAAAAACATTCCTGCGAAAACCACTTTTTATTCTGATGAATGTTAATCATTTTTATCCAGTTACAATATACATTTTTGATTATCAAATTGGGAGCTAAATGTTCATGTTCACATAATGCGTAATAAACATTAAAATAATAATTTCTTTTAATTAATATAAGTATTTTTTTATTAAAACAGAAAAATGATAATCGTAATTGCTTTTTGTTTCCCATTCTTCAACTTCGGACTACATCTAACGGTACCTATGTAATATAATGAATTTTACAACAAATCTTTATAAAATATAAAACACATAGAACATGAAACACTAATCTAAGTAAAAAAAAAACGCTAGTAGAAACCAGCTAAACTTCCATGCCTACATAATTTCTTGCAGGTGATGAACTGTAATGCTATTAAAGTAAACAAACTATAAATCTGTCTAAGCTTTCTGACCGTCAAATCAAATTCCACCTTCTTTCCATATAATAGCCGTAGTAAACGTTTTAAGTTTCGCGATCCTCCCTATATTTTCTAGACTTGCGAAGATATATGGTACTAAATATGCGCTTTAACACTTATTTTACTAAATTGTTAGGCACATTGCAATTACTATCCCCTGCCGTCTGCTTTACCTCAGATGGTACTCAATGTACACTGAGAAAAATCCACCAAATATAATGTTTTGCTAAGATAATCTGCATTATCGTAACTATTTTCTTTGTTAAGACTGCATTATCATCATCTAACCATAAGAAATAATAAGCTAATAAGCTTTTACAATGGTAAATCTTTGACTATTTGTCCCAATAACAGCACTTACTTAAACTACCTAGCTATAATATTTTTTGAAGGTTTTTTTAAATTAGTGCTGACTAAATAATTTCTTACGGTAAGTAAGTGGCTTTAGTTACAATTGACTTTTCTATGGTTAAAAGGCATATACCTTCGGTTGGTAAGCCACCTGTTAACCGTAAATACGTGCTTGCTAGTCCTAGCGTTTTACCTATTTACACTTACATGTGGCGCAAGCACAATTCAATATTTGTCATGATGCCCATGCATTCGGAACACCAGTACCAGTGAGTAATTCGGCATTTGGCGAAAAGGTTGTGTGAGAGTGAAAAGTTTTGTGCAAAGAATTTGTATAACAAACTTTTTTGGTTTTATGTTATTATGTCTTCTTAAGTCGAAGGTAGAAGATTGGGGCTGAAGGAATATGTCAAAGTATTCGAAGATACTAACCGCATAATATGACGTAATTTCATAAATGGACTTAAAACTGCAGCTTAAAATTCAAGATGGTACAATAAAAATTTAGTATATTTTTTACGGTCTTTTCATAATACTCTATGCCCACATTACTAGGACAAAAAAGAGTATTTGTTGTCATTACAGTGTAAGCTGCATAGTGGTTGAATATCACCTATTAGTAGTTAAAAAATCATCTATTAGCGACAGGAAAAGCTTTTTTCTGGTTGCAAGGTAGTAATGGTGCAAAAAATAGGAGCTATTATTAACCTTAAAATAGGGCTCCGAGTAACAAATAAATAATTATAAAGACTTTGTTAACGGTAAATAAGTACGCCTTAGCAAGATCGTTTTTGTTGCGGTTACAAAGCAGTCTTGCTGGAGCCTATTTAATGCAGATATTTCTTAGGGGTTAGTCAATTTTTCTTTATGGTTAATATAAATTTCTCTCAGTGTAGCTACTAGACTTCCAAAAGTGTAAACAATATCCGGACCAAAAATACGTATTTAGCAATCTACAAGTATATTTTGTCTTTGGTTCGAAGATGTTCACTTAAAATTGAAGATACTAAACTTCATTTGCATACTAGTAACACTAATTTGTTAAATATCAAATTAATAAAAATAGGTTATAAGGTAGGTACGACTTTTCGTCAAACTCTCACTAACACTTTATACTTTTTAAGATAAAAGATAACAATAACTTGTAACATTCAATAAAGATTTAGATATTTGCGAAAAGCGTATTTTTAAACTATTTATGAATACGAAAATCCAGATTATTAATAATAACAAAGGTACCCTCTGTCAGATAAAACAGTGGACTTGCACTCTCTATTTACAAAATCCATTATGATTCTGTTCCCGATTCTGATATTTAAAATTTCAATTAATTAATATGTCACATCACTATTTTCTTGAGATATCATCATGTCTCCAAAACACTACTTATAGAAATAGAAAATAGAATTATGAATTTTTAAGTTTAATTGAAATAAAGTTCAATAAAATTGACTGTTTTAAAATTTAAAATTCGTTTTACACGTAACTGACATTGTCATTATTATCGAATACAATTTTGAATCATAACTTCACTTTTAACCATTTAATAAGTTCATTTTTAATCATTGAAACACCGAAAACATATATTTTCGTAATTAATTTCACTTAATACTTGATAATAAATTATTCCAATAAGCAGGTAATGATTTTGACAAATATATTCTAGGAGAGCACTTTTGTGCAAAGGATTTTGTAAACAATAATTTGAAGGAAACCGTAAATTATCCTTACAGGAAAAATGTATAAAAACGCTAGAAAATTTAAATTATTCATTTTAAAAATTCGTTATACATATAAATAACAATTATCATAAATAAAACTTGAGATGACACTAACCTTTAAAAGTGCCAATAAATAATGAAACCCCCACGAAATCACTCACAAACACAATATATCACTCACATTAACCTTTACCGCTTTAACCTTACCGCGTTTCACGAGAGTATCGTGGCTTGTAATTCTGAATTTTTCGATTTGAGTTGAAGCGCCAAGTTTTGCGGTGGGGAAATGTTACCTTGAGTACGTGACTGACGCGACTAGTTAATGCTCTGATATACTATAGGAATACCCCATTGTTCCCATCAATGACCCCTAGTTTAATGCTGCCTGATTTCTGGGTGATAGATTAAAGCAAAAGTTAATGGCTACCATTAAAAATCGTTTACTAACTGGTAAAAGACAGAATGTTATAAAAAGCTTTTTCGAACACCAATGTTGATTAAATATATGTGCATTGTGCATCCTTTAATATACAAAGTAAAATATGATACAATAATATAGTGTGGAACAGTCAAATGGAATAAATTTAGTATCTCAATTATTGTGCATATTTATAAAAAATACCGAAACACGTCTACTTTGGATTCTGAAATAACATCCTGCAACGAACAAATTTCATCCCTAAATTCAACCCCCATTCTGTATTCAAAAATGCTATGGTTTTATTTATTTTATATTTTTATATTATTATTTATTGCAAAAACCGCTGCCCAAGGAATCACTACTTCCACATCCAGATTTTGTATTTAAGTCTTACACACACTAAATAACAATGTAACATTTTAGTCCCCTTCACAATAAGATGGGGGTGGTAATGGGGGTGGTAGATGGGGTGGGGGTGGCTAATGCCAAAATAAATTTAAAAGGCCCTTGGTTCGCGTACACACACTAAATCCCAATTTAATTTTTACACCCTTTAATAATAGGGTGGGGGTGGTAATAGGGGTGGCAGAAGGAGGTGACTAATGCCGAAAAAATTTTAAAGGCCCTTAGTTCTCTTATACACACCAAATCCCAATTTAATTTTTTACTCTCTTTAATAATAGGACAGGGGTGGCAATGGGGATGGTAGAGGGGGTGGTTAATGCCAAAAAGATTTTAGAGTCCCTTGGTTCCCGTATACAAACTAAAGCCCAATTAAATTTTTCATTCCCTTTAATAATAGGGTTGGAGTGACAACGGGAGTGGTAGGGGGTAGCTAACGCCAAAAAAATTTTTTGAGACGTTTCGTTCTTGTATATAATCACATTTTATATTTTTTTACTCCCCTTCTTAATAGTGTGGGGGTGGTATTGGGGGTGATAGTGGGGGGCGGGAGTGGCTGATGCCAAAATTTTTTTTAAGCTCTTGACTTTTCGTACATGCCCTAAATTGCAATATTATGGACTCTTAATTGCTTGCTTTGCCTATTTACCCTTATTTACCCCCAAACCCCCCAACGGAATTAGATCAAAATATAATCTAGTTCCAGATCTCGTAAACGAGTAAACGTGCGCATAATAAAAGTTACAGACCGACAGACAGGAATTTTTTTCTCTCAAATTTAAAATATCGACGTTTCATGACATTTTTTAAGCCTATTTCAACAAAAAAAATTTAATATATTGTTTTTTGCGTTACTATACTTCCATTGGACATGGAAATAATTAATGGTCTGCTAGACGCAATTCGCTACAACAAACGAAAAACATAAAAACTTAGCGTTTTGATCTTGCAAGCTAGCAGAACAACTTCAGTGTTCTTTTTCAACATTATCAAACAAAAAAAAGACATAAAGACATCAAAATTCTTCAGATCTGGCATTGCCAGTTTTATTAAAAACGCCGTAGCGATTGACAGTACTAAATAGTTGTCAGAATTGTCAATAAATCGTTGTCAGTGTTTTGCGAATTGTTTGAGTTTTGCTAATTGCAATTTCTAAACGTGGTTTACTTAAACGAAATGGATAAAATAATAATTTTACAGATGGTTGGTTACGGAGATAGAATGCGATCACAGAAGAAAATTACTCGCCTATTTCAAGAAAAATTTTCTGATTTGCTTCCTATATCCCAAAGTACAATTAGCGAAATAGTACAGCAGTTTCGCGAAAATGGACATGTACGGCAGATAAAAAAGATAGAAGATGCAAAATTAGGTACGCTGTTTGAGAAGAAAAGCCACATTCAAGTCGTCAATTATTCACGTATTAAAAGAAAGTAAAATGCATCCCTATAAAGTGACTCCAACTCAGAAACTTACTGAAGACGATTTAGATAGAAGAACGTATTTTTGTGAACAAATGATGCAAAGGTTAGGTAACAATGTTATCCAACTGGAAAATGTTTTGTTTTCGGATGGGTCCACTTTTACTCTTCATGGCCATGTTAACCGTCAAAACTGTCGCTACTGGGCTGATGAAAATCCTCACTGGATGAGAGAATTACATACGCAAAATTCTAAAAAGGTTAATGTTTTGGCGGGGATAATTAGAAACCATGACATTGGTCCCTTTTTCATTAATGGCAATTTAAATGAAGATAATTATTTAACTCTGCTCCAAAATAATGTCGTGCCAACATTGGCAAACTTATATCCTATTCAAGCAAACCCACAAGTTCGTCGGATGCAATATAATTCCAGCAGGATGGAGTACCACCACATTACCGAGTCGATATCCGGCAATACCTCGACTTGACGTTTCCAAATCGGTGGATAGAGGGGCGAGAATCGCTAGAATGGCTAGCACGTTGTCCTGATCTTATACCCTTAGATTTCCTTCTATGGGGATATGTGAAAAGTATGGCATACAAACTAAGCCACGCGATATAGCTGACTTAAGAAGGAGAGTAACGGATGTGTTTAGGTTGGTCATGCCTCAGATGTTGGATAACGTTAGAAGACATTTTTATTTGCGATTAGGATGCTGCCAACACGTTCAGGAACTCATTTTGAACATTTACTACATTGAAATTAAGTTTTTTTACTTTGCTGTTGTGAATTCATGAAGCACATGAATTATTTTTTTTTACAGTTAATTTTTGCAATAAATATTAAACCAAGCATTTTTGAATACAGAATGAAAAGACCTTTCAAATAAGGTATCACAAGCCCCTACTTCCCATTTAAAAATTTTAGGGTTGCAACTGCCACTCGAAGGGGGTTGAATTTAGGGATGCAGTTTGTACCTTACAGGATGACATTTCAGAATCCAAAATTGACGTGTCTCAGGATTTCTTACGAATATGCACAATAATTGAAATACTGAATTTATTCCATTTGGCTGTTTCACACTGTATATCGGGTGACCCAGAAATTATTTAACCCCCCCCCCCCACTTTTTTCCACAGTTTTAAAAATAAAATTCTGAAATTTGGGAAATCAAGTATAGGTATCAATGATCACATTATTCAGTGGTGGCCGGAAATTGCCACAACGTTCTTATTTTAAATAGCACTCTGTATATTAAGTCACTTTTCTCATAAATCTGTAATTTCTCTCTCCAACGCTTTTTCAGATTTAAAATCGGCTGAAAAATAACCTTGGAAATGGCATTTATTTGCTATTTCTAGTTGACTTTGGAATTCAGAAACAAATTTAAAAAATTTCGAAGTAGGCTTTGAATTAGAATAAAAAGGTATCTCTCAACAAATTAAATGTAAATTTGACCTATTTTGTTCATTTGCTTGGATTTACAAATGTTTTTGCCATTTTTCCATTTCATGGAAATTCAATTTGGCATAACTCCAATTTTTCAAACAGTACCTTGCATATTTCAAATGTGCTTTTAGAGGGCGGCATATTAAAACATATTTTTAGTCGCAAACGTCTCTATAAAATCCTTATTTTACTATAAGGAACGTAACCAGACTGCAACCAGCAGCTACTCTATGGGCTATGTGCCCCGCCGAGCGCTGAATTATAAGTTACAAGCCTGGCGCATTAAGTGTAATAATTGCATATTACCATCAAAACGCTAATGCTTCGATTGCAACAAACACCAGCCGAAAGACTGATCCTACTTAAAGGAGCTCTCGTGCCAGTCGTCACACACCACTTGCAGACTGCAGTTTCGAGCTGTTGGCTCTCGTTAGTGCAAGGTAGGCATGTGACGACCGACACGAGGATCACTTGACTATTTAGTACATTTCGATATCTTTGGGATAGCGACATGTAAAATAGTCAGCAGGCGCCATCTAGCGGTCCAGTGTCTGTTGAAATCGAAAAATAAATAGCCTGACTGGGCTTAGCACAATTCAAATGTGCTTTTAGAGGGCGGAATATTAAAACATAATATTTTTAGTATGCACTGACGGGAGCCAATAGCTCGAAACTGCAGTCTGCAAGTGGTGTGTGACGACTGGCACGAGAACTCCTTTAAGTAGGATCAGTCTTTCGGCTGGTATTTGTTGCAATCGAAGCATTAGCGTTTTGATGGTAATATGCAATTATTACACTTAACGCGCCAGGCTTGCAACTTGTAATTCAGCGCTCGGCGGAGCACATAGCCCGGGGAGTAGCTGTTGGTTGCAGTCTGGTTACGTTCCTTATAGTAAAATAAGGATTTTATAGAGGAGTTTGTGACTAAAAACTTACTTTTATAAATATTACAATTAGAACTAGGCAACGCAACTAATTTCAAAACCTATAACAGGTGCTCAGAATGACGGCCACCCATTTCAAAACACTTGTTCATTCTTTGGATAGTTTCTCTCATAACACTTTGTAACATAATTAGAGTTATGGATTCAAAAGCTTTTAAAATTTTATTTTAGAGTTCTTCTAATATTGAAGACGGCGTTGAGTATAATTTTTTCTTCAGATAACCCCAAAAAAAATTAAAAAAATAGTTCCTTATTAAAGTCAAAATAAATTAAAAAATTTGGAGATTTTATGGGAGTTTGTTTTCGTGAGATAAGTGCGTGGATAAGCGACAGTTCTCCAGTATTAATAACTATATTGGAGTTCAGACAAATCGTAAATGGAGATATTCGTACTATAGGCTGTAATGCAAGTTCGCACGAACATCAATGAGAGTTGCAGCTAAATGTTCCAGTTTCCAAAAGCCAAACCGCAAATTTTAAAAGCAATCCTAAGTTCCCAATTCATCACCGAATAAAACAGTATTGAGGAATTAAAACATAATATTTTTAGTCGCAAACTCCTCTATAAAATCCTTATTTTGCTATAAGGAACGTAACCAGACTACAACCAACAGCTACTCTCCGGGCTATGTGCCCCGCCGAGCGCTGAATTACAAGTTACAAGCCTGGCGTGTTAAGTGTAATAATTGCATATTACCATCAAAACGCTAATGCTTCGATTGCAACAAACACCAGCCGAAAGACTGATCCTACTTAAAGGAGCTCTCGTGCCAGTCGCCACACACCACTTGCAAGTGTAACTTGCAACTTGTAATTCAGCGCTCGGCCGGGCACATAGCCCGGAGAGTAGTTGTTGGTTGCAGTCTGGTTACGTTCCTTATAGTAAAATAAGGATTTTATAGAGGAGTTTGCGACTAAAAATATTATGTTTTAATATTCCGCCCTCTAAAAAGCACATTTGAACTAAGTATTGAAGAAGTTGACATCATGTTGCATTTTATTTCTGGCCTAATTACAAAATTGTAGGCGTTTTTGAAAAATCTGAAGATTGCATTATTTCAACAAAAAAATTCATTATATCCAAGTGGTTGGGAGATATTCAATGCTAATATAGGAATTAATAGAGCCTAGAAAGAGGCTTCAGAAAATGTACTGATATACATAGCATTTTATTTAAAAAAACGCACTTGGTCCTGTAATTTCACCTTGGCCCGCCCTTTATGTTCGAAAATAATTTCCGGTTATAGACTCTTTCATCTAGTTTACTTGAAATTTTTTTAAAAAAATTGTAGGTATCGTAGAACTCGAGATATCGAGATCCGACGCACTATTGCCCCATTTTGTATAATAAAAAAAATTATATGTGTAACAAAATGATGGGTTTGATTTACTTCCAAGTTTATTTTTTACTTTTTAGAGCATTTAAATAAAAGCTTTTTTAAATATATTTTTTATATCATTTTATTTTTTACTTTTTACTCTTTTGATATGCTGTAATCTCCAGATATAGATTTTGAGACGAATCTGATCATAAACGGTAAAGTCGTTCATCATTTTGAACTAAATTTTTTATTAGAAATTCGTAATTCGCGACCCCGAAAACCCCCTGATATCAATTTTGATCGATTTGGACCTAAATAACAAAAATCGTCAGCAATATTGGCACCGCCATTTTGAATTATTGAATTTTGACTAAAAATTCATAATCCTCGACCTAGAAAACCCCCAGATATCGATTTTGAGTTGAATCGGATCTTAAACGGTAAAGTCGTCTGCCATCTTGAAATCGTTATCCTGAACTAAGTTGTTGACTAGAAATTCATATTTGGCGATCTCGAAAACTCCCAGATATCGATTTTGTGCCGAATCGGATCATAAACGGTAAAGTCGTTCGCCATCTTGAAGCCGCCATCTTGTTTTTTTCTTATATGAAAATGTTAAATTGTATTGTCACCGTACTTATACACGTGCAAAATTCCAAAGCTCCAGCTTAATTAAAACTAATCGAAATTTTGATTGCAAGATTTGACCTAAACAAACTAACTAAAATAATAATAAAAGCTTCTAAAATAGTTGTCATTTACACCTATAATATTGCTTTGCCGTGGATACATCGTATAAGATGAAGGCAAGCTCGATGCGAATCGTTTTGCACTTAGCGGAAAGAAATTCAGTAGAATATTTTACACAAGATCAAATCAAATTTATTTTACCAACAGTTATTACATTTCAATTACTTAACTTTAATATAACAAATTGTGTAATTTAATACTATGGCATGTTTGTAGCGTCTAGATGTGAAACTATCGGTATGTGCCGTTTTAGAGGTGTATCTATCACTTAAGTCATTATATTGCACGATAACTAAATATACTTACTTGTATAAACTGCGGAGAAAAGAGATAAGGGAATATATATATATATATATATATATATATATATATATACAAACATAAAATTTATTGAGGTTGCAGTCAGTGATAAGGTATTTTGGCCAATACAAAAAGAAAACTCTTTGTTATTGTCAAGCTTTCGCTAATGTTTATTAGCTTTCTCAAGACATTAACTTGAGGTTAATTTATAAATCTGCGTCGAAACACATGGCAGGAGAATTTTTTAAAACGTAACTAGTGGTCGATCCCACACACATAGCTACACTCCTACTGTTATAAATAACACATTTAACTTAAGTTTAGTTACACATATTAATAAAATCTGATTAAAATTTCATTTAAAATAATTAACAAAATGGACTCAGTTTAAACTATGCTGAATCCCAGAGATAAGAGGGACGGTTAGTATTATTGGAGTTGTAGTTGAAGTCTCCATTCTAATTATGTTACTTCATGGTCGTGACTGAAAATCTATGATGATAGTAACTAAGGAAACGATATCATAAATAAACTGGCGTAGTTTTTAAAATTTTTATAAATCGTGCAATAAAGGCGTGCAATAATTTTTTTTTTCTACTCCCTTATGTAAATTTGCTGTTTTCCATATAGTCTGTAGAATGGATAAGTGGGCCATTCCAGTTAACTGAACGGATATATTTCATATACGTTCTAGGATGGATATGAAATCGACCAATCACAGTCCGTGTATTAAGTACATAGGCAACTATTCGTTTTAAAAAATTTAAGTTGGTGCGTAAGCTGTCAGAGTAATTGTCAGTAGTTGTCAGTGTGTATATTCGTGCAATTTGGGCTAGAAAATAATTTAAAATGAGTGATTCCAGTGAAGAATCGATAAACGGTATACCACCTAAAATTTTATTGAAATTATTATATACAGACAAAATTTTAGAGGTATGTTATGACAAAAAGAAAGTAGCTATATGGGGGGATTGAACCTATGATCTCTTGCTTTTCGAAGCGTAGATATAACCACTAGACTACTGCCACTTTTCTAAAATGTTTTCACCTAGAGCATAAGATTGAGCAGTAGCTAAGTTTGTATATTAAAATTTGATTAAAACTATTATTTGTAGTTTTTTCTTAATCCGGTCGTAGAAAAAGTATACTGTACAACTCGAGTGGATTATCCATATCGCACTCGAAAGATTGAGGCACTCCGCCTACGGCGTCGTGCTCAATTTTCTTTCTCGTGCGATATGGCTATCATATCCACTCTTGTTGCACAAACTACTATTTTCTACTCCCTTATGTAAATTTGCTGTTTTCCATATAGTCTGTAGAATGGATAAGTGGGCCATTCCAGTTAACTGAACGGATATATTTCATATACGTTCTAGAATGGATATGAAATCGACCAATCACAATTCGTGTATTAAGTACATAGGCAACTATTCGTTTTAAAAAATTCAAGTTGGTGCGTAAGCTGTCAAAGTAATTGTCAGTAGTTGTCAGTGTGTACATTCGTGCAATTTGGGCTAGAAAATAATTTAAAATGAGTGATTCCAGTGAAGATATAAACGGTATACCACCTAAAATTTTATTGAAATTATTACATACAGACAAAATTTTAGAGGTATATTATGACAAAAAGAAAGTAGCTATATGGGGAGATTGAACCTATGATCTCTTGCTTTTCGAAGCGTAGATATAACCACTAGACTACTGCCACTTTTCTAAAATATTTTCACCTAGAGCATAAGATTGAGCAGTAGCTAAGTTTGTATATTAAAATTTGATTAAAACTACCCTACGCCTACGGCGTCGTGCTCAATTTTCTTTCTCGTGCGATATGGCTATCATATCCACTATTGTTGCACAAACTACTATTATTGCACAGTTTCTTATAAAAGGCCACTTTTTACACTGGAAATGATGTAAAAAAACTACTGTACTTTTTACACGATCGTAGATAAAATATATAAATGAACTGTTAAGAATTAGACATATTCAATCATCATTCTACGCGTGGCGATTATGAGGTAGTGTTCATAAAGGTAGTTTTGAATGATAAATGGGTTACTTCAGTGTATAAAATTTTTCAGATTTTTTTACTGCTTTATTTCCAGGGGAATTAGGTTATGAGGTGTTTTTTTTATTATTAGAGGCTCCGACATTTAAGGTCATTAACCCTTCATTATTATATCAACCATCCTCATTATGTAAGCATATATGTCGTTTACATAAAGATAGTTGACTAATGAAGAAAAAGAATCTTAGTTGGATAAACAGAACAACATACAAAGTGAATGACGTCTAGGCGCACACATATATTATACGTATATAGGACGATTCACACATAGATATGAATAGAATATATGAAAATAGGAACAATACTCAGACAAATAAATATATACTGCATACACATACACACATATGCGTATTACAGTTTATTAAACAAGCCTATTTCCCTAACAAATTTTAGAATACTTTGTAGATTGTGTCCAGAGTTAGCCAACATCTGATGTATAGCACTTCCAAGGCCATATCTCATTCTTGCTACCGCGAGATTGGGCACTCTTCCAGGATGTGCTTTACTGTAAGGGTGATATCGCAAAAATTGCATTGGGGAGCATCACCACCACGTAGCAGATATGAGTTTGTCATAGCAATGTGCCCTATTCTTAAGCGAGTCAGAACAATCCTTTCTCGCCTGGTCAGGACAACAGGAGGTGTCCAAGGTGAAATCGATGGTTTGATCAGTTTTAGTTTTGTGGTAGAGATATTCCATTCATTTTGCCAGACATCAAGGATGTGTATATTTATGTTATCTCTTATGTGGGCGGGTCTCATTAATCGAATATTGACATATGGGTCTACGCCTGGCGTGCTGCCTTATCGGCTAGGTCATTGCCTCCGATTCCCACGTGACTAGGTATCCATAAAAATGTAATAGTTTTTGGATAGCGTGTAAGCTGGCAAGAATTAGTTGGACGAAAGGGTCATCAGAATAAACGCACTTGATGCTTTGAATGGCACTTGGAGAGTCACACACTATTAGAAATTTTGACTGTTCTATCAACATACGACAAAATTGTAATGACTGCCAGATCGCGTATAATTCAGTAGTGTACACCGATGAGTCAGGCGGAAGTGTCCAAGAGTAAGCCACACCCTCATTTACGAAAGAGCTACCTACCCCAGACTCTGTTTTTGATCCATCTGTATAAATAGTGACTGTATCGTTATATGTATTCAAAATTTGTAGGAAACTAGATCTGTACAGTAAGGGACTTGTATCCTGCTTGTTCATTATAGATAAATCCGGGCGACAGATGGGTTGACGAATTATCCAGGGAGGTACTTCACACCAACTAATTACAAACGTGTCCTGAGGTTCATAATGGAGATTAGAAAGGGCTTGTGAGCCCTTACTCGAGCTGGTCTGGTGATGGTCGGTCGTTGCTCGTATCTTGTTGTCACTACTTAGCAAAGTATGATTGTGATGATTAGGTTGAGCTATAATATTCATGTATGTTAAAAGCATACGATCTCGTCGCAATCTTAAAGGCAGCGTGCCAGAGTCGCAGCAAATGCTGCTTGCCGGACTAATTCAAAAAGCACCGGTTGCATACCGAATACCGGGGTGAATATGATCTAATTGTTTAAGTACCGATTTTCTTGCGGACGAATAAACAACACAACCCTAGTCTATATTTGATAAGACAAGGGATTTATAGACCCTAAGAACGACCTCAACATCAGCACCCCATTTTGTATTCGCAAGACACTTAATTACATTTAGCACTTTCTTGCATCTTGATACCAGAGGCCTTCAATATGCGGATGCCACGTAAGCCGACTATCGAATGTGAGACCAAGGAATCTAACAAAAGGATTACAAGCGATCCGAACCGTGGCCTACGTAATACGTAGGCCACGTCCGAACACCATTTAGTTGCAGACGTGGCCCGTAATGAGGCCTACGCAATCCGCAAAAATCCACGCAAGAAATTTTAGTTTGTTGTTCTTATTTATTTTTATTTCTGGTTTCATATTGATGTGTACTTTATATCTTTAGTTTTTCTTTTTTGTGTATAAAGCTGCAGGCCGATACAAAATATAAAGTTCTAACATTACGGATTTCGCCAGAGTATAGAAGTTCAGTTGAAAATCTCTTGTTTTTTTTGTAGATTATTTTTAGAATATAGTTTTGTATGAGATTTGGTGGAATTAGTGAGTTACTATACATACCACCCCAAACCAATATATCATAATTTTTGACTTAATATTTCTCTAAGTATGTAGAATTTATGTAAAAGGCATCTGATTCTCTTAGTTAATTGTGTGACATGAATATCCCATTTTAGATGTTTGCCAATTATCACTCCTAGATACTTTACGTGCTTTACGTTGCTTCCTCGATCTTTTCATTTAGGTTATCTATTGTAATAGAGTTGAAGTTTGGCCGATTTACATCAGTTATAGAAAAGGCAAAATATTTTATTTTTTTAATGTTCAAGGATAGCTTCATAGTGTGAAGCCAGTTTACAACTTTTTGCATTGAATGAAAATGAAACTAATAATTCAAATCTGTAAAAGTATTACGTCCAAAAGTTATAAAGTAATAAAAAATAAGCATAAGTTAATGTATTGGATAACTTTCTACATACTTAACAAGGGACAGACAGATTCGTAGAAGTAAGTGGCAAAATGCAAAATGCACAAGAAGCGATGTAGTTTTTTATTATTACTATTTTATTCTTTGCTTACCTCTTTCAGTTGACAAATAGATAATTAGTTGAAGTAGTAATTAACAAAAAATGTAAATTAATAAATAACAATAATGTAAAAAATTTATTCAGATGTTTTGTACACATTATGTGACGCAACTAGACTAACTAACACTAGATACTATTTAGCATAAGACGTCAGTATTTTGTTAGTTAAGTTAATTATAATAATCCATTATTTCTTTTAATTGGGGATTATTTCGCAGGTGCATTCAATAGCCACTCCATTTTAAATATGCTAATGGAACGAAATTTTCGTAAAATTTCTGCATATAACTGAAACTAGGTAAGTATGGTATCTTTGCTCGATCGTTTTTTTCTGTTTTTGGTATAGAGGTAGTTTCCGTTTTAAACCGCGTCTCATATTTATGGTCAAGAAGTTGTATTTTTTTTTTTTTTTTGTTCAAATTGGTTTAGAATTAGACTTTAAGAAATAATTGTTAGTTATCAAGGACATCTTCTTCGCTAAATGCAGCCTCGCTCTCATAATGGTAGTTCTTATTTATATGCGATTGCGATTGACGGCGATTTCATCTCGGCTACTAATCTATATCAGTCAATCAATTAAATATGCTTTATTGTTAGAAAAAATACAAATGATTTTTGTTGACAAAACCAAATCTTAATTCTATTATGAATTATAAATATAATAAAATACGGCACGAAAACATTTTGTATATAAAACAGTCACTTATATTTATTGAACGAACAATAAATGGTTAACGAAATGTGTCTTGAAAGAATTCATTCAGTGAGTAATAAGATTTGCTAACCAACAATTTCTTGAGTTCTTTTCTGAATTTATTTTCATTCGCAATTTGCCTCAAATTTACAGGAAGATGATTCAATATTCTTTGACTATTAATTAATTAAATTGAGTTCTTTATCTAAGCAGAAGATAGAATAGGCAGTGTGATGTTACGTGCTAGTCGCGTGTAGTAAACAGGATTAGTATCCATGTCATACCCAAATTTTTTATGCATTAGACATGCGGTCTCAAAAATGAATATAGATGAGACCGCATAATTCTTTGCTTCAAAAACAGTGATTGGGACGGGTCTCTTACACATATTCTTTTAAAACTCTTTTTTGCAGAACAAAACTTTTATTAACTAAATATTGTTAACCGCAACCCCTGAAACAAATGCCGTAACGCAGATACGAGTATCAAAATACGCGTTCCTTGCCGAGTCCAATTTTAATTCGTTTGACACCACTCTAATTACATTTGCAGTTAATTTGTTGCTTAATATATGATTTTCAAATCTTAATTTACTATCAATATGTAAGCCCAAAAATTTACTTTCAGTTTGGTTATTAATAATTTGGTCGTCTAAATATACCGCATTCAGATTGCACTTAAATGTAATAATGTCAGTTTTAGATAATAATATATTAAAAGATAACGAATTAGCATCACATCACTCTTTAATCATTCCCAAATCAATGCTCACGATCTCATGGAGTTCATCAATATACTTGCCATGCCAGAGTATTGTGGTGTCATCAGCAAAAAATGTGAACTTTCCTTGAGTTATAACAGAAATCAGATCAGTAAAATGTATTATATTAATCTGTAAATTTATTATACAATCAAAGACGTTTATTATTATTATTAAATTAGAAACAGTAATGGCTCAAGAACGGAACTTTGTGGCACACTGGACTTTATACACTACATTTCAATGAAAACTATATTTGAATATATTAATTTTTGCAAAGAATGCAAAAACACTTAAAAAAAATAATAGGGACCCACACTTTCCTATAAATATACCTTCGATTAGCAGGTCCGGGTCCTGATGGTGGGGGAGTTTTCGTATGAGGGCTATCTTTCACAAATCATTATCTTTGGTGTTTAAAAACCATTTTTACAAAACGCCACTATTCGAGGCGCTTTTCGCTAACTACTTTAGCATCATCAGGAGATGATTAAAACTGAAAACCAGTCTTATTCTTTTCCTGATGATGTTGACATGGTTAAAACTACGCACCATAAAAGTTGAAGGAGGTTCTCAGACGTTCATTGATAAATTCAGTAGCTCTTGGTCTAATAGTATTGTTGCTAGATGTCAAAGTCTGTTATAGAATTAAAGTCTTTTACAAAAGTCGAAGTTTTTTAACAACAAACTTTGTATGATAATTTTACAGTGGACATCTATAATAAGTGTTTTTGTTGAGTACATGTTTACTTCTTATTAACGGTAAAGTGTCGTGTAGTGTTCCACATGCGGATAATTAATAATTTATTTTGTTTTTACTTTCCCATATACGTAGTACAGTGATCGTGCAAAAATCTATTTTGAGTTTTTGGTGAATTTACAGGTCCCCTGAAGCAAAAAAAGTGATTTTTAAAAAATGTCTATCTGCCTTCTGGTGTCTGCCGTCTGTGGTAGCAATTAGGGCCCAAACTACTTTATCGATTTTGTTCAAATTTTGTATGCATATTCATGACGGCCACACCTCTAGGCGAACTCGATCATAGCTCATTAGCGGAGTAAAAATAGCCCAAAATAAGGCGATAGAGGAAATTTTACCTTTTATTGTAGATGTTCAAGGAACCTTCAGCTCAAATTTCGTGAAAATAGGTTCACCGCCTCCCACGATATGTACATATAAATATACTGAAAAAACATAAAAAAACGAATTACTGCTAACTTGACCAAAATTAAACCGAATTTGATGAAATTTTAGACAAAAATAACCTATATAACCAGGAAATAGCTTGCCAAATTTTAGCAAAAAATATGCAACAGTTTGGCCGCAATTCTATTTTTAGTCCAAATTCCACAAAATTTTCAAAACTTTCTCCAATTTATGTACTTTCACGTGATGTAACTAAAAATTAGCTTTTTTCAAATTTAGCAGATTTTTTGTCATTTTTAATATTATACGTATGGGCGCACAAGTATACGTGTAATTATTCATTATAAAAATTACAATGTTAATAATAAAAAATTATTGTGAGCAGATTTTAAATATTTAGATAAAAAAAATTCTCTAAGGTAAGATACAATTTTTTTTTGAAAATTCACTTGATTTTTATTAAACTTTTTACATATATTGATTATTATTTTATTCATGTTTTCTTTTTCTAGTAGTTGTACTAGATGTGCTACTACAAGAAGTGTCTACTTCCGAATCAGTAACTGGAGTTTGGAATATTTCTTCAACCCCGTCATCGCTAAAATCGTATACATCTGAGATATGTTCTGAAGTACAAACGACTTCTTCATAATTATCATCTTCGAATTCTTCAACATCATAAATATCAGGACTAATTTCTAGTTTCTCAGGCTCTTCATCAGCCACAGCTTCGTCAACAATATTATTTGCATTTTGACACAAAGTATTCTTTCCATTGTGGTATAAATTGCTGCATGTAATGCCAATAGTTTTAGTTTTGCAACCGACCTTACAATTACAAACAATTATATTGAGTAATTTATTAGGAAGAGGAGCTTTATCAGTCCTTATCGGCATCAGTTCATTATCTGTTGCATGCCGCCATCCAAAATCCTGTCAATTTTGGTACTTCAGAGAATATCTCAGATATACACGACTTTAGCGATGACGAGGTTGAAGAAATATTCCAAACTCCAGTTACCGATTCGGAAGTAGACACTTCTTGCAGTAGCACATCTAGTACAACTACTAGAGCAGAATAAAATAAAATAATAATCAATATATGTAATAAGTTTAATAAAAATCAAGTGAATCTTCGAAAAAAGTTATATCTTACCTTCGAGAGTTTTTTTTATCTAAATATTTAAAACCTGCTCACAATCACTTTTTATTATTAAAATGATAATTTTTATAATGAATCGTATACGTATAAATAGTTGTGCGCGCATACGTATAATGCCGAAAATTACGGGAAATCGCCGCGCGCATGTATATACCAAAAATGACCAAAAAAAAAGGTATTTTTTTTAGTTATATTACATGAAAGTACATAATTGCAAAGGGAAATGTCTTGAAAATTTTGTGGGATTTGGACTAAAAATGGAATTGCGGCTAAACTGTTGGATATTTTTTTGCTAAAATTTGGCACTCTATTTCTTGGTTTCTGGCTTCTGTCTAAAATTTCATCAAATTCGGTTTTTTTACGTTTTTTCGGTATATTTATATACATATCGTGGGAGGCCGTGAACCGATTTTCACGAAATTTGAATTGAAGGTTCTTTGAACATCTACAATAGAAGGGTATCGCTCTCGTTTTTAAGTAGCATTTTAAAGGGTTCAAAACAAATTAAAACTGAATAACCACTCTTAAAAATCATCAATTTACCCCTTTTCCGCCAAAAAAAAGGGTTCCCCCACCTACTCGAGGCATAAAACTCAGAGTATTCTTAGTTTCACCAAAACAAACTTATTTTTCTATGTCGCGTTGCTCCATATAAAATTTTCTTTGCAAATCTATATTTACTCCACTACATATGTACCAATAGACAAATATAAAATAATTTTTTCTCAAAAACGGACCCAACGCATTTGACCAAATTAGCATATGGAGACTCCTTTAGTACTAGTATGAGATGTCATAACCTGTTGTATCAAAAAAATGCAGGGACTGAGGTTGTGGAGGATAAGGTTAAAAGAACTAAATTTTTGTTTTTCTGACCGACCGTCATATTTTATTTTAGCAGAATTACAACATGAAGTTATTAAATTTAAAGTTTCTTAAAGATCTTCGTTTTAACAAGGATGGTTGGTGGATAAAACATTTCACCATCATCTTTTGAATTATGACTCATTATTTTGACTTTTTTCATTGGCAACTAATTTTTTTTTAAATACTTAATCAAGTTTTTACACATTTTATTAAAATTAGTTGAAAGATAATGGAGATTTGACGAAATAAAAATGTATTGCGGGGAGAGGGCATGTTATTTCTGCAGATTTGCAAAAAAAAATATTTATTCCTAAATAGAAAAATTTGTCCGAGTTGTCACGTACCGACTTGTAATGTAGGTATGGTGACAAGTCTATCACTAAGCTTCTAGAGTAGACTTATAAAAAGTGTAGATCAATTTTCTTTTGAAGTTTATCTAGGATAACACATTTTATAAAGTATCTTCGGCAAAGCTAACGATTTCTCCTGAAGTATATACAATAAATCAATCTTTTTACATATTAAATATAGCATAGAGTTTGGTACAATTCCTTAAGGAATACACACACATTGATTTCTGTTTGTGATATAACTAGACTTAGCTATGGAGCAGTTCTAGTTCTAGGACAAAAAGCGAATATTTTTCAATCTATTCAACAATCTATTATGGATTATAATTTACACTATCGAAGTCTCTAGCCAAATCAACAAAGAGATAAGATTTTACTAAGTACTAAGTTACTGGTTTTGTTTTATTTTTATGGATTGGCTTTAAAAGATTATATTCCATGAGGTTGGAAAAATACCGACCTCGAGCGGTCCATTTAATATAAAAGCTAAAGAGGCATACGTCATTTGGTATTTTTTCTTTTATACTGTGTCTAATCCAGTCGATATACTAGATTTCAGAGATACAATAATTTATTTGATTTCCATTTGTGTTGGTTTCCTATAGATTCACTAATTTCTATAATTGTGTTGTACTACTAATAACTGATTCAGCAGAATGGAGTGTATCCATTTTCAAATTCATGTCATAATATAATGAGATATACATTCAGATCAAGGATCAAGTCGCCATGTTTTCGCGATAAATGGAGATTTAAGACAGTTGTCAAAGCATTTGCGAGAAATGTCAGTTTAGCTGTGAGCGTTGGTCAAATATTCAGCTTTCTTTTGCGGTTGAAGCTTATGTAAATAATAACTATTCTGTTGTAATCACCCAGCGTTTATTTCGTCATCATGTTCATTTATATCCACGAGATCCAATTCCTAGTAGAATAACAATTAAAAAGTGGGTACACAAGTTTCGCAGTACTGTTTCATGTGCCAAAGAAAAACCAAACGGAAGAACTCGTTCTGTACATACACTTGATGCTGCCATTTTTATTTATTTGGACAATTAATGTAAGCAAATAAAACCGTTTTTCTTCAAATTCAAAGGTGCTACAAAAAATTTAATTACATGGTTTTGTTTAGTCATGTATGGGCTTTTATAATTGGCAGCTGAATGTTAAAAATATATACAGGGTGAACTTCTTACAGGGATAGGAAAAACAAATTAAAAAAGTCCGGCCCTGAAATTAAAAAAAAATTATAATATAGCAATCTATCAACTGTGATAAGTGTATAAAGTGTCTAAAATTTAAACAAAATCCGATCAATAGTAAGGACATTCTAGCCAAAATAAATTTAAATCAAAATCAGTTTATCACCCTATATCTCAGAAATTAAGAGCGACAGGACAATTTCAATGACCGTTCCTGAATACCCAAGTGGTCCTCTATTGCCCCTGGAAGTATTTACAGTTCCTTGTATAGCTCAATATCTATGGCATTTATCCATAGAGGAGGTCCAAGACTCGAATCAAGAGTTGCTGAACCGCATTTCATGCTGTATGAAATAGTAATAAGTACAAATCCATGTTTGTAAAAACCTGAAGTTTGGTCATCCACAGCTATATTGAAGAAACGGTTTTGTAAAATATCTTGGTGCTAATTCGATTTTTTAAAAAGCATCATGAGGGTTTCAAAATTTCCAACAACTTTGGCAGTGAGACCATTAACGTAAGTTTAAAATATTTCTTAATTACAGTTGGTGAACGGTAACTTTTCAAAGTCATCGGCGTCACTTGCAAATTCATATATCTACATCTGCTGCAAATTTGGAAAGATTCAGAGAATGTATCCGTTAAATATTCTAGATGTTTAATTTTGACGTTAGTTTACCATTTAAGTATCAATATCAGGCTAAAGCTTATAAACGTGACTAGTTGCCTCCATAATAATGACGTTATAACTTTCATTAGATGCTATCATTTGCGTATATCTAGTAGGTAGTTATTTTGATACGGACACCCAAAGGTGTCCATAGACATCATGTGGGTATATTTTATGTATATCCAGTAAAGCTCTTAATATTGAACATCCACTGGATAACGTTTCAAGTACATTCAGTATCTTGATAAGGACATCCCAGTACACGGATATATATTTTTATTGTATATATATATTTTTCGTGCGCATCCAGTGAAAGTCTTGATGCGAACATCAACTGGATAACTTTTCAAGTACATAACTCGTCTTGATATGGATATAAATCGTATGTACAAAGGTGTACACAAACCAGATTAATATATTTGTGTTAAGGGTTATATTATTCTCATATATCCATTGGATATCTGGATATGGACATCCACTGTTCGTAGATTAGAGCATATTAATTTGATTTACTTCATGACTGTCTATCAGATCTTGTTGGCCGTACCATAAACCATTAATAGCCATGATCCTAAACTGGATGTCTGCTGTATTTGATTTAAAATGCGAGGTGGGAATATCCTGGAATGAGTAGAAGAAGTATGTTCACAGTATTTATTTCAATACAGATCCAACAGGCAAACGCCCAGTTACAGGATAGGGTAGAACAAGAGAGAAAGAGAGTATACAATAATATGCATAAAAAGAGTATACAGTAATATACAACTACAAACATACATAGGTATACGTAAACAAATATAAGTGAATATAAGATATATAACCGTTTACACTATATAGGTACAGTACAAATTTTAAAAATTTTAAACTAGACAAATTAAAACAGAGTTCAGCTATTTAAAAAAGTTCTCTTAATTTGATATACGCTGGAATGGAATATATCAATACTGTCCTCGAGGCAACTGTAGTTTGTAATCATTTGATCGATTGGCGAAGCAATTAATATATTGGTTAGAGGAATAGGGATGTGAAAAATATTACTATGGCGTGAAGACACTCTAGGGACACAATACATGATTAGATCAGCAGGGCTGTACAGTCTAGCTTATTATTGACTAGTTTATAAAGAAATACAAGTGACTACATACACCTTCTAGTCCCAAGACTAGTCAGATTAAGAAGACTTAACAATGTTTCCTGAGAAATGCCTCTAGGTGGATATTCACCATCCAGGGTATATACCGCTGATTTTAAGAAACGTCTCTGATTTTTTTCTAAGGATGCAAAGTGTATTTTATACATAGGATTCCAAATTATTCATGCATACTCCAAGCGAGATCTTACAAGAGGCACATACAGTACACGAAGTGTATGCATATCAGTGAAGCCTATAAGGTTACGTATAACAAAACCTAGTCTTTTAAGCGCAGCTAACGTGGTTGCCTCAATATGATTAGTAAAGGTCAGTCTTTTGTCAAAAATGACCCCAAGATCCTTAATAGTGTCAGGTCGTTGCAAAAGCGAATCACCAAAATTATATTCAAAAGTTTCAGGACTATATTTTCTGCAGAATGTCATTACATTGCATTTAGATGCATTTAATAGTAGGCTATTACTGCTACACCAAGATTCAATCAAATTTAAGGCACCTTGAAGACGCTTGCAGTCTGCTAAAGACTATAAAGCTATGTACATCCAAGTCAGATGTTATGTCATTTATAAAAATATCAAAGAATAGTGGCCCAAGTATCGATCCCTGCGGAACCCCGGATCTTTGATGGAAATTAACAGACTTAAAATCATGCTACTAAACAAACAAATATCTATCGTGTAGGTAATCGGCAAGCAACTTTATTAAGCCTGAAGACAGACCAAATGAATTTAATTTCTTCAGCAAAATACCATGGTCTAATCTGTCGAACGCCTTTGAAAAGTCCGTATATATGACATCAACTTGACTATGTTGATCAAGTTTTTCACAAATGAACTGGGTTTTACACGCAAGATTCGTAATTGTAGATCGCCCTTTCATAAAACCGTGTTGATCAGTAGACAGCAACCCCGATACTGTACATTACAGAGTGCAGCAATACTCAAGAATTTTACCAAAATTGCACAATAACGTAATTGGTCTATAGTTAGTAAGATCATTTTTATCTCCTTTCTCGTAGACTGGACAAACACGAGATAGTTTCCAAAGTTGCGGAAAACATGAGTTTTTCAAAATAAGGTTAAATATGACTGTGAGTGCTTTAACAAAAATCGAGGAGCAATCCTTGATCAAAAATATTAGTATTAATTCAGGCCCCATGGTCATATAGGCCTTAATCTTCTTAATAGCAAGTAAAACATCATCTTCAGACACAGATTTAATGTCTAACGTCATTATTATAACGTTATTGTAAATAATTAAATATTTAAATTATATACTGTTATTGATAGAAATAGGACTAACAATGTCCTTAAAATATCTCTTCACTGAGGTCCCGCAAACATTAATTTTAATTTGTCTTATATGAGTCATTTAAATACCAATAAAGGAAAGGTCCATTAACCTCAAATGAATATATGATGAATTTGATTTAAGGGACATTTTATAAGTATCCTTAAGAGGAATATTCGCAATATATCTATAGATTACATATTATTTTCGATGAAACTGAACCGCTGATGAATGTTATATTATATTAATTTGTGGACATCACCTGTATATTTTTCTACATTTGTTCTTCCCTTAGTATGTCCCTCAGTCTGTGTCTATTTTAATATTCAATGTTTGCGTCTTATTCACATCCAGATCAAGGTCTGGGACGAGAAGTAAGATATGGACTAAAAAATCGTATATGACATCATGCGTGCTTATGCTATTGAAACCATTTTAGTGTCCGAAAGTAGCATCACAGGGAAAGTACCATATCGACATTAAGTATAAAATTTTATATTTCCATCTATTTATGTGTCTTGCGCTGAAATAATCTCCTTGAGAGTAGAAACACCACTTCTCTGTCTTCGAAAGTGCGACAAACGCCCTTAGAAATAGAAATTGTAAAAGTCAAGTCCTTTAAGTAGGACTTGGACGGATTCTCCATGCTATCTGAGTAGGTATCTAGTTGATGAAATATCAAAGCTATTTTTTAACGTCCGGACATGGAAAATTTGAAGGAATTGTATAACCGATGAATAATCACATATTCTAGGAATTTGTTAATTTAGTGATGTTCTCAGTTAAATTCACTAGTTGGTTAGTTTTACTTTGCACTGTCTGCCTTATTGTGAGTGTAATGCTACGTCATTGCTGAAACGGGAGCTCAAAATCTGATTCAATTCTATTATCCATATTATTGTAGTCTACTGTAAAGAAACATTAACACCTTTTGATGCTCAATGTTTAAATGCCATTTTGCTGCAGTTGGTACTTAATGTATTTTGTTTAAAAAACAATTATTTTTACTAATGACATACCATACCTTTGAACTTTACACAATGATGACGGTAATTTATTATTATTTTTCAATATATTAACATTTAAAATTATCATCTTTATTGTTGTCAACAATTAAAAACACTTTACACTCTTCACTTTATCACTTAAATACATGGCTATAGAAATGTCATTCAAGGATGTTTTTTTTTATTATTCGCATTGGTGTATCATAAAATATTCTGAACAAAAGAAGGAATAATTTGGTAAATGTAAATAATTATTTTAAGAACGAACAAGCATACATAATCTAAGAGCTAGTGAATATTTTTCTACCAAATTTAATTATTTGTGGCAATCTACAGCGTTCTGTAGCACCCAAATCAAATAACATCACCAATTTCAATATACAAGATGCTGTTATATACGTCTTGATGCCGTGAGTGACATTGAGTACAAAATGGTGAATTTAGGACAATATGTTATTAACATTAACCTTTTCAGCTCAGAATTCCTACTGTCGCTTAAAGTTCGTTTTACTTTATATCTATAAAATAGTTTACATGGGCTCTGTATGGTAAGTAATACATCATAAATACTTTAAAAATAAACTTTAATATTAACAATAATTATATTCTAATTTAATCTTTCTTTATTGTGATATATCATGAAACATGGAACAGCGCATAATCCCCCATCCCTTATCTTGCATATAGCGCTTGATTCTCTATGCTCTTTTCTCCCAAAGTTGTTGGACCGCAAATAATACATTTCATTATTGCGCTTGCCTTTTTCTTAGCAGATAGAAACTTTGGAAATGGAAGTGTCTCTCAACCAATCTCTTTTCGTCTTGATAGACAGGATGCCTCCCACCACTTCCTTTAGATGACTCGTTCCAGCACTTAAAAACACAAATAAAGAGTAATGTAAATAAATACTTGTATATATTAATAATATACAACAAGTTGAAGAATAACGTTTAATCAGAATGTTATGGGTAATTTTTTTCTGTTTGTTTTGTTATTGTTCATGGGAATTCAAAAGTCACACATCAATAATTGTGCGAAATAATGTCTTTCTATACTACTTTCCAGATTTTCCTAAGCATTTAACAGAACTGATCTGATAATTGGTTCATCGCTCCTATATTTTCATTGTAGTCTAGGACCCATAACGGCTTCCGTATATATTATCCTATGGTCCTCTCTTCCTTATTTAGTGTCTTTCAGGTGTTCGCGTGAAAATATGTAAGCATAGCAACATCCTTATGATTTTTCCAGTTCAACGTCAATAGATTTTTACATAAATTTTTTGGATATTTTTTACTCTTTGAGAGACTGCTTTAGATTTGATATCTGCTTTCGACGGATTCGAACTGTTCCGCATAAATTGTTTTTGCGGTCAAACAGGTAGGCAGACAGTGTTGAGTTTGAATAATAATTAGTGGTATATAACGTGCAGCTTTCATTGAGATACGTTCATAAGCATTGCAACAATATTTCGAGATATATCAAATCCATTTATGTGTTAACTTTCAAATTTGTTTCCATATAAACCAAGAATCTAACACATGCCCCGTTTCACAATCACATATAGGTAATACAAAAGTGTTATGCCGTCTTTATGTAGGTACTGTTTAAGAAGTAACCTTTCCTTAAAAAGTACCATACTTTCATCAATTAATAGGTTCTGAAAATCTGCTCTACAGATTCACATCTTATTTTACTAAGTATTTGCCATTATATTACCAAAAATTGATGAGTGAGGCAGATGAAATTTTTACCAATGGTCTTTTTAAACCTGTTTATCTCTTCCTTACAGATAATCTCATCACAGCAACAAGAACATACAATTTGTTCACGTCGATAGCCTTCCACCTACGTAAATAGTTCAAAATAGTTCCATTCTTCACTTCAGCAAGGGCCAAGATTGACTTGTTTCGACTTCAATATATTCAATCTGCTGTATCTGCAGCTGCTTAGGCTGCTCCGTCAGTCCACATAACATTAAATGTGTAATTCCATATTAGGGAATTGTGCTAGTTCTGAACCATACAGGGCGCCCCAGAACCTTTACTAAGGCCTTCTTCTTCTTAGCGGTTCAATTATAAATTGCGGCCCAGTGTGCATCCTCTACCTAATCAGTGGATGTCCCATCTAGACCGGACTCCAAACCAAAGGCCAGAATCCTTCCTAGCGGGGTATTCCTTACTTCCTCCGGCATAGAGAAGCCAATACCAAAGTGTGTATGCCTCAAGTTCATGAGACTCCACAAAACCTGCACTCAGGGTTATTAACCACTCCGATCGTGTGCAGGTGTTTCCTGAAAACTGGCAGACAATCCACAGGTATGTTAGGAATGTGCTAAAAGACAAAGAAATAGACGAAAGGAACATAGAGAAAGAAGAAAGACGAAGAAATTGCGAGTGATGAAAAGGAAATACCAATCCGATAATGCAATGCAGTCCCATATCGGAGATGGAAAACGGAGGAGGGGTTTTAGTGGGTAGGTCTATCCCAGGAAGGGAAGGAGTCCCACACTACCCCCACAAATAAAAAAAAAAGAAAGGTTTCCTGAAAGAGCCATGTCCAGTCAAAAGACTTACCACGACCCTAACTTGCTTTCTACCTGCCTAGACGCAGTAATTGTTCCACCCTCTTCGGCAAGGGTCCTGGGATAAGGAGTTTCGCTTGCCGAAGTCCTGGGTGGGAGTTCTAGAGGTCAACGAACTGGGAATGAGACCAGTCCTCTATTGACGTACTGGCGTTTGCTTTAGGGTAAGCCAAGACCGGTTCCGGATCCATCAAGGGCTGCTGAGAGCCCTCTCTGGCCAGAGCATCTACCTGCTCGTTACCCTCAATGTTACTGTTCCCAGGCATCCAGAGAAGCTTGACCCAATTGGACGAGCCAAGTTCGCAGATTGCCTGTGTACAGTCCTAAACCAACGAAGATTTGGTTTTAACTGATGCCAGGGCTTTGCGGGCCGCTCGGCTATCACTATATGAATATGTGTTTGTTAGAATATCTTCTGCGAATATTCTTCTGTACGCAGACCAAAATAGGGAATCTCTCGGTCTGGAATACCGTTGCGAATTTACCCAAGGCATAGAGTTTCTCGCCATATATTCCTGCTCCGAAACCACCCTCAGATCCAGGCCCGTCTGTGAACCAGACGATATCGGTAGATCCGAATATATTCCCGAGTGGGCACCAATCCTCCATTTTCGGGATAATGACCTTAAAAGGTACTGAGAAGGAGAACATGGGGGTTAAAAAGTAACTCCTGGCGTCCAGGAATGAGTGATTCCTCACCGCGTCGGATAGGGCCCTTGTATGCCCTAGCAGTTCCCCCTCTTATTTCCACTGACCACCGTACTTCAGCCTGTAGGCAGCTTTCTGAACCTCGGCCTCGATCAACACGAGAATGGGACACAAGGTCCAGAAGGGCTCCAGTGCGGCCGATTTGCAGGACCAGATCTGAGTCAATTCTGCAATTACATAAGGCATGCAAAGTCGCTCTGCTACCCGTAGATATACGCATAATTTTCCTACTAATGTTTACATTGGTGGTTTCTGTTATCGGTTACATAATTCCCACTGGTTCCACTTGATCTAGTGGGATATGTGCTTAGCGGTATTGTCGAGTGTAGATCTAGTTTTTCTCAGTACATCCCAGCCTCGGAATCACATTCCATTTTTGAACCATCGGTGTAGATCGACGCATCGGGTGCATCATTTCCTGACGTGCTCAGTCTAACTTCGAAGTTCATGTCGCATATATGTGAAGGAGGAATACGATCCGTTCCCATCCATTGAAGAAGTATTTGTATTGTAACCTCCCTTAGTAAACGGGCATGTCTGGAAACTGTATCTTTTATATGCCACCTTAGAGCAATTCTCAACGCCACCTCCTACACATACAGATTCAGTGGAGAAATGCAGAGTATGATCAGGATCATAGCAGCTGTAGGCGCCGTTTTCATTGCACTCTTAACATAGAGGTATGCCAGTCTCTCAACATACTCCAGTTACTCGACTACTGCTAATCATGGTTAAAAAAATTAAAAATCCTAGGAACCTATCTACGATTCCAAAAATATTACATGACACTAGCCCGAACTCGTTTACAAAGTAGTCTTATTATTTGTTAGTATAGTATAGTATATAGTATTATTATTTTTTTAAAGTCAAATAGTTGGAAACCTGTTATTTTAGATAATCCGCAGTATGATAAATGCTTAGAAGAACTAAGCAGATGGCGAGATCTGCCCTCACTTTCTCCAGGAACCAAAACGTTTTAAATAAAAACGGAAATTAAAAAATCAAAATACGACTGCATAAGGAACGAACTAAATGATCCAAAAGAATCTCTCTTTATTTACAATGAAAATGAACGCTGACCAAATTTGATTCAGTGTTCGATTGTTCTTATTAATTTTTAGGTTTTAATTGCCTTAATACTTTTTTGGAATTTTAAGTATTAACTTTTTTATTCATCGCCCAGATAAAAGATGTCAAGTTTTTATCTCAGCATTTGTTTCTCTCCGAACTGTACTCGCCGTTCAGCTCTTCATTCGCCACTCTCAATTTTGGGTCTCAGCTGGGGCAGAACGCAATGTCGTAAAGAATAGTAGCGTCTGTGTATATGTGTCTGGTGGAAGAGCTAATGCCAAACTCCGTTAGGACGGTAATCTGAATAAGACGATTAACAAAAAGTGAAAGTGTTGACATCGTACTCCTTAACATGTTCATTCATTTCTGTAATTACAGAACTATTTGATTCGTATTCAGTATCTTGAGATAGATCTCGAGATTCAAAATCTGCGTATCCTTGTTATCAGAAGGCTTGATATATGAGAGAAAAATACAAATATTCCCGCTCTCACACAATTGCCATAAGTCGAAACAATTTCGGGAATTGTTATCATCCATCCTATTAATATATGAAATTGCTTTCGTATTGTCAATTCTTAATAAGATCTTACAGTTTAATAAATTAGAGCAAACCAGTTCAAGCCAAATATGCTGTTAAAAATTTCAAACTATGTGATTTCTCTTACCATCCACTATTCAAAAACAGTGAGATTTCTTTACTTCCAAAATAATCCTCCTCCCCCAGCCATTCAAAGGAACATCAGAAAAAAATTTCAGGCTGTAAGAGTATAATTTTATTGGATTGGCTTCAATAGCGTTCTCTTTCCGCCAACCAAGATTATATATAATTATCTCTCAAATCCAAGAGGTCAAGGTATTTTGCACGTTAAAATTATTTTTTTGTAGATCTACGGATACTTCACAACGGGACACATAGAAAGTAATAGACCAACAAACTGAGCTTATTCTCTGATTGAACATATGTCGATTGATGTTTCAAATGTTCGTACAATGCACATATTTCTTGTTTTTAATTGATTTCTCAGCTGAGAGTTGCAAATATATCAATGAAGTATTAAAAATAAAACAAAAATGTACAGGTTTGCGAGGGTATTAATAGGCTCTTTCGCTAATTAATTATGAAGCATGAATACCTTAGTAATGAACAAGTATCTCCAACATTTCTTAGATAGCAAATCAAAGGATTCATCTACTTGATGAATACCAACGGTACACTACACAAACAACATTATTCAATCAAAAATTTTCAAATCTACATCGTAAAAAATTCCTATCGTTTGGGGCGGATTGATATGAAACAGTACGTATCCTTTAAGTCAATATTTATTATAATACAATTTTTTGATAAAAGCTTGAAATGATTTGACAGGATTTATTTAAAAATTGATTTTTAAACTTAAAATCAAGCAATCTGAACCATTAGATCTTGGGGCAAAGAAAACAGAAGATACACTAATTTGGCACTTGCAAGGAGTACAACTTGTAATGGCCCCTACATCCACTCGATTTTTTATTGATTTTATTGGTCATTGGTAATGTAGGGTAGGTGATAAGACGACCTGCGCAACTACCCTTGTTAAAAGAAATTTTGTATCCTATAACACATTTTATAATGTTTATACAGAGACATAATTTTTTTCATTGTCCATGGTTTTTGAGGTCCTGATGATTTTTGCTGATTGTTGTAACAATTACTTTGGCAGTGGTTTAGTTGATGGTGTTAAGGATAATTCTGGTTTGATTTTTACGGCTGACGGATTGGACTCTTGAAGTTGAAAGATTTTGAGGTCTTACTACTTTAAGTATTCACTTTTCAAGTCCTGATGAAATCTTGGATTTATAATATGAAATAGTAGAGACTCTGTCCATCCTACTACCGAAATGCATTTGTATAGTTTGGTGCCGATCGTATGCAGTATTGTATATAAGTACGTTTATGTATATACTTTAGGAACAATGGAATCTACCTAGATATTGGTTTTAATCATGATTTACTTTTTAATATGTACAATTTTCTATTACCGAGGGAGCGAAGATTCATGCACTCTGCCATTTTTCTACATAAGATTATTTATTATGTGTTTGATTGTTCACAAATTTTACGTAAGTTAAGTCGCAATATACCAAGAATATTATCGTGATTTCTTGAAACATTCTATCTAACCATTTCACATATATACTTGCTAGAGGCATCTCCAATATTTTAAGCTTCCTCTAGCTATTTGAGAGTAAAAAGCAGTATTGATATATCTGACTCCAAAATAAAGGACATCAAGAACAAACTCTTAAATAAATTTCATGTTCAAACAATCTTACTCAATCTTAATGTTACTGCCCATTTTTATTAATTCTTTTATTTATCTATTATGAAAGATTAGTTGCTAAGTAGTTTGTGTTATTGCTGTTGTTTGACTTTGACAACCACATCTGTTCTGTGTTATATACCGCTAATTATCGTTAATTTATAATATTGTATCGTTCTTCTTATTCAATATTTGTACTATAGATCACATATTTTTGTTTCCTATCCTTTAATTGTAACTCTGTTCTGTAGGATAGCATACTGAAATAAATAAATATTAGAATTACCTCCTGGATTTATGAAATTCCACTGTGGATGGTTCCTGATTTGTCACTGTCTACTTCTAGTTGAATAACTTTTTCCCAAAACTTACATGCTTAATGCTGTCGGAGGAACTTCTGATATACTTACCTTCCTAGCTAGATACTTTAGGGGTGGTCTGGAAAATGAATCGACTCGAATCGGCCCTGTTACTGTTAAAGCCTCGTACAACAATATTTTGCAGAGCACTTTCCTATGTTTTTTCAATAGTTCATAAGAGGAAGACTTTTCCTGACGATTTTTATGATAATATTTTCCGTGCTGTTGTAAAATTTCTTGGCCTTTTAAATTGTATGACATCCTGACATTAGACGAAATATAGGTAAGGAAGGAACACAATTCAAATAAGAAGCAACGGACGTGTCTATAGAATTCTGAATAATATGGTTGATCAAAATGGCTACTTCCTTTGCCTGAGAGTTATATGGCTTGTCTCTATATTCAATGAAACGGAGAGTACTACATAATGATCTGAGGGCAAAGTGAAAATATAATAATGGCCCAATAAAATGGGAAATTTTGAGAACAGGTCTATTTTGTGGTACTTTTTAACATATCAAAAGTCCCCACCCGTAGACGCCGGCGGAGAGGAGTGAGGGAAGGTAGAAAATAGGTAAAAAAAATCGGTTTTTCGCAAAAACAAAAATTTTACTGTAAAATATGTACACATGAAAATTATAGGTAATAAAAATTAGAACAATTTCGCTTTATTTTAACTTCGTACGATCTACTGGAACCGAGATAATTTTTTTGAAATTTTGACAGTTTTATGACGCAACGGAAATGCGCGGGTTCTTCGCTAAAATCTCAAAAATGGTCGTTCGGATCGCAAAATGTTTGAAATGAAAGTTATAGAGAATTCGATTACGAACAATATCCTTTTATTTTCATTTCTATTGGATCAATATCGGCAGATATATGAATTTTTAAACACCTTTATAGCGCACTATCAGAACACTTGTTTCATGCTAAAATCGATAAAAACTGGAAAACGATAGATACATATATAGTGTATCTAATGAAAATTAAAGAGAATAAAATTTTGAATATGTTGGTGTATGTACAAAATCATTTTGAGGGCAAACATGCAGTTCTTGCAGGAAAATCTTATTTTATAATTAAAAGAAAAAGAAATTTTTGCTCATAGTTTTAAACAGCTGTAACTCGTGAACCATTCATCGTACGAAGGTGACTGAGCTCATTTTACAGATAATTTAATTTTCTTCAAAAAACCTTTAGTGTCATTAGTGTATTATCTATAGCCAATAAAAAAATAGCTATTTGTCAAAGTGCACTTGAAAATTACAATTTTTCATGTTATTCCCTTTTATTTCTAATCACTCGTTATCGAAACGGTTTTGTACATACACCAACATATTCAAAATTTGACTCTCTTTAACTTTCATCAGATACACTGAATGCGTACGATCTATCGTATTCGAGTTTTATCGATTTTATCATGAAACAAGTGTTCTAATAGCGCGCTATAAAGATATTTAAAAATTCATATGTCTGCCAATATTGAATTGTTCGTAATCAAATTCTCTACAACTTTCATTTGAAATATTTTTCGGTCCGAACGACCATTTTTGAGATTTTACCGATTTTGCGTCGCAAAACTGTCAAAATTTCAAAAAACGTATCTCGGCTCCATTAGGTCGTACGAAGTTAAAAAAAAACGAAATTGTGCGGATTTTTATTACCGACAATTTTCATGTGTATATATTTTACAGTAAAATTGATACTTTCCGAGTTTTTGCGAAAAAACGATGTTTTTATCTATTTATTCTCCAGGTATATGTTAAAAAGTACCACAAAATAAGCCTGTTCCCAAAATTTCAGCCCGCTCTGAATTATTTCATACAAATCGACAAATTTACAAATTTCGTCCCATTTTATTGGGATATATATATTTTAGGCGATTCAACCAATAAAATTGGAAAGACTTATTTTGAAATATTTGATAGAAGTGGAATTATTATAACTAGTTTTAAAGATTATGTGAACATGCATGTTTAGTATTATAACCTGGCATGACTCTTTGAAAATAATGAATCGTAGAACAGAAGATACTAGCAGCTTAAAGTTAATAAAAAAATATACCTAATACATAATATATAACAGGTAACGGCTCGTTAGCGAATGTGCTTATAAAATAATGAAATGTTTCGCAATATTTTAACTGTTTAACCCCGTCCTTTACCAAAATAAATATGGATATCTTAGTTTGAACAGTAAATAAACATGTCTGGACAATAATTAAAATTGAATTGAAAGATGTATAATTTTCGGTCACGTGCGTTGTTAATTTTCAATTAATGGATATAATATTAAATGCAATAACTATGCGCCTGCTAAATGAGTTTTACAGTCGTTTTCTAATTACTCAATTATTAGTACTTGGTTTTTAAATACCTGCCAGTTAAAGGTTGAAACCATAAATATATGATTGCATTATAGCATATAATTAGAAAATTGAAAATCAATAAAACTAGTCATATTTTCACGTAATTAGATAAATTAAAATCAGCCTTAATACAAAAAATTGAGCGGTCTTCAAAAAAGGACGTTGCTATCTAATAATACGAAAACGCCTTGCCCCAGTGCTTTTTGTCACGAGTGTGCCGATAGCGCCACTTTTGGTAACTGTTTTTTGGGGACAAGAGCGCGAAAGTATTTTCGCGCCCGCTGTCTCCTCCAGGGAAAAAAGCGCCGCTTTCGTCCCTAAAAACAGTTACGAATAGAGGCGCTTTCTGCGCACGTGTGACAAAAAGTCTATATTGAAGTCAGTTAAAAATACATTTGGTTTCGTTACTTGTTATTTTTTATATCGTTTTCAATATCAATATGAAGAAACAAGGTCCAATTGAATCGGTTAACTAGCTGGGCGACTCACAGTGGAATATTTTCCTAAATGGCTGGCCATAGTTCAGAATATACAGCACATACACTAAAATTTACTAAAATTTGTACATCAGATTTCCCTATTTGCAATGATTTCCCTGAGATATCTTCTAGATGTCCTGTTATTTCCCCTTTACTTTCTTCAAATTTAATCTCACTAAAATCAATGAAAAAATCTAAAATATCTCTCTAGACATACGAAGTTATTTGAGACTCAAAATCTGTGCCTCACATCTTCCAGCGGCTTTTGTATATCAGTGTATGCGCGGAAGCTATTATGCAATCGTTGGCGAGGATTGCGTAGTGGATATACCATCAATCGAATGAAATGTAAAGCTAGCAGTCCCTTGTCCAAACTCGTTAGAGCCACTTTTGAAAATAAACTATTTAACGTTTTTCTATCGGTTTTTAGGGGCTAACTTCCCCCACATATGATCCTGGATCGCTTTTGCGACTTCGTCTCGAGGTGTGACCGTCCAGAACAAGCATACAAAATTTGAGCAAAATTGATCGAGTAGTTTGGGCTCAAGGTGTTATCACAGAAGGCAGGCAGACATTAAAAAACAACACCTTTTTCAGCATCAGGGAACCTGAAAACGTGTAAATTCACCAAAAACTTAAAATCGGTTTTTGCACGATCACAGTACTTTCATATATATACCGAGTGACAACGGATCATGGTGGTCCCCCCATTTTTTCCTTATCTCTAAGAATATCAGAATGAAACTTGGTAGATGTATTATATGACCAAGAAGACACTTTGTGGCATAACTGTAAATTTTTCCCACCCGGTTTCACCGGAACTTTTGATTTTTAAATGGAACACCCTGTATATTATTATATTTTTGGAATTCTTGAAAAATTCTGAGTACGGCGATGCCCCATAAGTGACATTTCGACTCCATGAAAAAAATTTGACTCGAAATTTGTTGGTACATCTAGAGTGCCATGACCAGACAAAAATTGGACCGGTGTGATTGTTAAAGAACACGCTAAAACCCCGATGTACTTTTCGACGCTGTAACAAAATCCGACTTAGGAAATACTTCGTACGAAAAGCGTGCTTCACGTAAAAATATCGTGGAAGAGGTTTTTAATACTTGTAATCATATTTTCGCTCTACGGAGCGTTTTTTTTGCAAAATTTTCAATAGCTCCTCAAGGGGCGTCAATTTAGCAAGTGTAGTAAATGTCGCTGCACAGGGACGTAATGTCGCCCCGACACCAAAATTTTTGACTTTAACTTCGAAATTTTCAAGATTAAAAACCCTTTTACGAATCCACGTTGTCAATCACTGCAACTCTTACGAGGTATTAAATATGAGGACAAGTTAAACCAGTCTCTATTCAAAGTATATCGGGAGTTCTAGCGAAAATAGCCCTTAGCGACATGGGACCCCCATCGTTTCCTAGCAGTCGATTTTGACGGGGAAACGATGAGTTTTGACGGGGTTTGCCCTACACCGGTTCCTCAGTGATTCGGTGTCAGAAAAGTAATATTACCATGTACTCATACGTGCATGGGATCCGCCTTGCCTGAACGTAAAAATTTGTAATTGCAGAATACAATTAGAAGTAGTAGCGCTTCAAGCATTTTTAAGCTCTGAGGAGCGACCAAAATTAATGTGAAATAAAAATACGTTTATAAGACAGGCAAGCAAAAGCCCACCAAATTTCAGTAACATTGAACTTTTCTTGAATCTTTTTGTGCATCGTTAGCTTATCAAACCGCATATTGGATGGTAGTTGGTACATTATAAATCGTTCCGTTCCTCACCATGTGTTGTACACGGGCCAGACTAGTGTTTGTTAAATATATTTCTTAAAAGTTGTTGTAAAAACATAAATTTTTTGAAGATTTAATATATACATTTTTGAACTTTATTGTCTTTTAATTGTGCTTTCTAACAAAATCCCCTTTCAGGTATAATTTTAAGAAGGTGTGGTACATCCAGTGTTAGGTTTATAGTGTTACGACGTCCAATTGATACCATTAGAGCAGCAGTTAAGCATAAACGACAGTAAGTATAAATTTTTATATTATTCTCCGTCTGAAACAGTCATCTTGAACCCTAAATTTTGTGAACGTAAATATTCATTTTTGAAATAGAAATAGAGGAAAAAGAATTTTTTTTTCTATTTTTTTTTTTTCTAACTTTTTCAAGAAGAAATATAAGTCCTTCAGACACCCTAAAGATGGATCGTTCACATGATCTCAGAAAAATCAAATCGAGCATAAAAATTTGCGAATGTGTATTTTGTGGGCCATCAAATTTGGCCTGAACAGTTTTTTTACCAAAACTTATTTTTTTCAAATGGAGCCATAATGGTAGAGTACTACCATAAAATAGCGGATGTTCTAAGGAAACGGTGGACGTGCCCAAAAGCATTTTTTTCTTATTTTAAATTTTTAAGTCAATTTTTTTTCATGGAGTCGAAATGCTACTTATGGAACATCACCGTACTCAAAATTTTTCAAGGATTCCAAAAATATAATAATATACAGGGTGTGTTTCATTTAAAAATCAAAAGTTGGGGTCATTTCTGGTGAAACCGGAAGTGGGAAAAAAATGACAGTTACGTCACAAAGTGTCTTCCTGGTCATAAAATACATCTATCAAGTTTCATTCCGATATTCTTAAAAATAAGGAAAAGAGGGGGATCTACCATGATCCGTTGATACCCGGAATCTGTGGAAAAGTCAAAATACGGCAGCTTATTCAAACACTTAAAAGGTAAGCTGGTAAGCGTAGGTTCGAATCCTATATAAGGCAAGCGTAATAATTATAATTTAATACAGGGGAATACAGTAATGTTACAATTAAAATATAATATGACAGAAAAGTAAAATGCAATTATTTATTTTACTTTTAATTAGAAATGACCATTTGTTGATCTAAAATTAAATTATCACACAGATTTTACATAAAAATGCTATGTAACATTACATCAAAAAATAATATATCACATATATAAAAATTAAATGAACGTGTTGAAGACACTTGATGTCACACATACAAGCTCGAACGTAGGTCCAATAATTGCAATACAGATTGTCACTAACCACTATTTTATTATCACCAAATTACAATATAATTAGTCCTTATTGTTACAAACTAATAATAACTTTTATCTACTATAAACTCACAACTGATTATTGTTCTTTACCTTATTTGATCACTTCGCTCATCTCAGAACTGTAGAGAACTAACCCCGATGCATTGGTCCTACTTCTTATATACTCCGTGGCGTTTATTCTCAATCATCCATTTTACTCCAAGCTATTCCAGACCAAGGATTATTAACTGCAAAGGATAGCTCATGTCCATAAGTGTAAAGTCCACGCGCCGTTTGAACTGTTTGTGATGTGTTAGCGGATCATCTCTCGGTGCGACGATAAGATAGGTACGCCATATTTGTGTTTTGGTTCTTTCCACTCTAGTGAGTTTTTGAAGGTGTTTTTTTTTTAATTTGCTTATTATTTCACTTATATTTTTGGGACGCTCAATTCTATTTGAATCGGTCATTTGAGAAACAACACATGTCGATCATATGCCCGTGTTGACATTTTGCGTAAAATTCGTTGCTACGATATAGATCAATAGTTTCATTGAAAAATAGCACTTGTCCTGCATTCTATCACTGTACAAGCTCGACCTACAATATGCATTTATTTGAGAAACAGCATTTGTCCGGGACATGTGTTGTTTCTCTGTAATATATGTATGCGCATGTACGGCTTTTGCATTTGCTATTACGCAGTTCAAAATGGATACCGTACGAAATGCAGCATCTACTTCGGCTGAAAAAGTGAAGCGCAAAAAGGCGTTAAATCAGTTGTTTATAAAAGTGAAAAAACACGGAAAGCTTGAGTAAAAGGAGAGGAATATGTAAATTATAAAGGGAATTGTGTATTGGCTGCTAAGTGGGGAGAAACATGCAAGTAAGTACTCATTTTCTAGGTTAAAACAGTGCACATATAAACGTTCTGTTTTATTTTAGCTGCAAAACAAATGCTTTCAAAAAGTTTCTCGAGAATGTGTAGCCGAAGTCTACACAATAAGTTTAGAAGTTTTCAAACAAAAAACCAGCAGGATGCTTATTTACAAGCACGAATTGATGTAACATCCGTCTCTCGTCGCCGACCTTGAAATAATTCTGAAAAACAAAAACCCCATTCATATTAATTTAAGTATTCTATTTCGTCAAGTACTGGAAAAGTAAATGTTTGCAAAAATGCTTTCAAGAATATCCATGGTATTATCACTGATGCCCGAATTCGCCGGTTAAGTCATCTTGCTGCCCTCGGAACTTCCCCATTGGATTTACGAGGATTAAATACACCTGGTAATAAAAAACCTAAACATTTTGTAGATGAACACATCCAGTCATTTCCCGTGAAAACTAGACATTACACTACCACAGAATATTCTTACTTAAGCGAACAGCTGGACGTAAAAACCATGCACTCTATGTTCTTAAAAAATATCCAGAAATACCCGTTAAGTATGCATTTTATTTAAAAATCTTCAAAGAACATTTTGATCTCACCTTTGGGCGATCTCAGGTAGACACGTGTTGTACGTGTGAACAACTTACATTAAAAATAAAATCAAAAGATTTAAATGACAATGCCAAAAGTGTCGCTACTGCAGAAAAGATTGTTCATAACCGCAGGGCGAAAAAGTTTTATACAAGAATGAAAGAAATTACCCAAATATGCCACAGTGATGACAGTGTGTTTGGAATATGCATAGATTTTATGCAAAATCTTAGCTTACCGTCAATTCCTATACAAGAAACATTTTATCTTTGAATTAACCGTGAATGTGTTCAACATCCACAGCCTTGGAACCGGAAAATCCTTTTTTTATCTGTATCATGAAGGATTAGGGAAGAAAAGCCCTAATGAAGTGTGCTTGACTTTATCAATAGAGAAGTGCCCAAAACGGTAAAACATCTGCACATTTTTTCTGATGGTTGCGAGGGCCAGAATAAGAATCACACGGTAATAAGATTGTGCTGTGCTTTGGTGGAATTAGAACAATTCGACACTGTTGACCAATATTTTCCCATAAGGGGTCATTCTTTTCTGCCCTGTGACCGAAATTTTTCCGTGGCAAAAAGAAAGATACGGCAACATGACCGAATATACACATTAAAAAAATACACTGAACTTATTGTGAGCTCCAGTGCAAAAAGGAATTTTTCCGTTTATCTAATCGATGAAGACAATGCTGTAATAAAAGATTTTAAAGGATGGTGGCCCAAATTTTATAAAAGAAACTGCATTTGCCTTAGCAGCTCGAATAAAGAAGTTTCAAGAGATAAGAAACAACACTTTCAGATATCTCGTTTTAATCATTTTAGTCACGACAAACGCAAAAAGGGGCTTGTAGTAGGCCGAGAATTTATCTGTGGATTATCGGAACATGAATTTCGACTGTCAACGACAAACAACGTTAAGAATTATCCCAAGAATGCTGCGTACCCTAACATTAAACTTCCCATTAAAGAGAAGAAAATACTGCATCTCAAAAAATTTCTACCATATCTGGAAGGTGTACAAGTAGATGGTGTAAAGGAGTTTTATTGATATCTTTGCATGGCCCACAGATAGAGGTGTTGTTACAGATGATTAACAGACAGTAGAATATTTTTTCTATTCATAATTTTTGGTGAATATCCTATTTTTATACCCAAAACAAAACTGTATTAATATTTTCCTGAATAAAGTTTTCAGTTTGTCAAGAAACAACACTTGTCCATTTCTTTTTCCCATACTCAACACAGATACATTGATTTTTAATTTTCTGAAATGCAAGGAATTGATTTCACTAAAGCTATTAAACAAAAGGTACTGTTCAAAATCGCAAACAAAAATACAAGAAAGTGCAGATATGATTTTCTCGATTTTCTCAAAATTGTGATTTCTGGACATATGACGTTTCTTAAATAACCGATTCATTTGTAAGTTTGTTTATTTGAACTATTTGTGAATTTTGAACTTTTTTGTGAATTAAATTTCTAATCCAATTTTTTTGTATGTCTAAGAGATTTTAAAAGCATTTTTTAATTTCAATTTTTTTATTTAAAGTAATGAAGATGCATATAGGCGACAATGTGCTGTAGCATCTTATAAAAATAACAACTTGGCTTTTAAAAAAGCGGGCGCTACGGATATCATTTTCCATTGTTTCCTTGTTGCAAGGAATATGGTATCCAATAGCATCTAGAAAGAATGGATTCGTCGCTGTAAGAAAGCATATACTTTTAATTTAAAAAATGCTTGGGTTTGCTCTAATAATTTTGCCAAACGTGCTTATAAATGGGACCTTAAAAATTAGCTTTTAGGTAAGAAATTTTTTTGAAATTAGGTATGTATTATTTATTTTCTTTTTCTAGGCCTACTTTACGCCGAAAATTAAAAAAAACTCCAACACTAAAATTAGAAGTAATTATTATTGATGATAAGTCAAAAATAAGACTCATATGAAGTTACCCAGTCTGAAATGTCACCTCAGGCCTCAAAGTTTGAGGTTCGTAAACCATCTAACCAGGGACAATAATTCAAGTCAGCAATTGTGACCAACAAGAATGGAGTGGACAAGCAAGACGGCCGCGCACGCGCTGCCATAAGCATACTAAAAGCATGTGCCGCTCCGTCTGCCTATACATGGGTCATCTAGCATTCCTTTACCGACTCGAATTATTGGTTCTAGTTTACGTCAAATTTTTCAAATGTTGAAAACTCGTATGAAGTTTTTAAGGCATAATCCTTCAAAGCAGCGTCAAACCGATTCTTCCTCGAGCCCCCCGCTGGATAATCAGCAAAATTGCCTGTTGAAGGGCTTCCACATTTAGAGAAAAAATGTAAATAATTGCTCAAAAAATATAATTCTAAGGGTGCAATCATGTAATAAAATAAAAAGTTTAAAGAAAACGTTGACATATTGTAATATAAATCCCAATATTATAAGGCTGCAAAAACCCCAATTGCAGAAGAAATGCCCAACTTGTTGGAACCCAAAAATCAAATCGTCTTGCCTTCTAAACGAAAAAAAAGGTAATTTGCACACGAGAAGAGAGCTCAGTGGCTTTTACTATAAGAAATGCTACTTACCTGTATCTGACAGATGAATTAAAGCATCATCAGTTGCCAACATTATCTAGTCCTCTTCGCTGAGCATCACAGTTGTATATAAATCAAGGTGAGCTCAAGAATGTTTTGATGATGACGAAATTAGCTGGAGAACATCTGACTGACTTTGACAAAACTGTAGTAATCCAATTTGATGAAGTCAAAGTCAGAACCATAGAGGAATATGACACAGCCAAAGATCGGATGTAAATTATATATGCTTTCTAAAATCATATATATTGTTAGCCATTCATTGTTTGTTTGTTTTTTTATTTGGGTATTAAGTTTGTAGTTGTAGGTAAGTTGTATTATATTGAATTTGCGTTATTTTATTTTATCTACCTTTTCTCTGGCCATATTCTAATGCCTGCTGAAGTCTATGGAAATAAAGTTGTAGTATTATTATGTTATTATTATTATGAGTAGTATTAAAACTAGCTTTATTTTAAAGAATATCTGTATTTTATTCCTTTTTCCATAGGTGCCTGTACATTACTACCTATTTACTAGTTTCAAAAATATTTTTTTAAACAAATAAAAAAAATTGTTATTCATTATTATACATAATATATACATATGTATATCATAACTGTGTTTTACTGAATTTTTAGTTTACCATTCATAAATTCATAAAATATCGAGATCTATATAGCTAAAAGAAAATAAAAAGAATAAAACAGCATCCGATAAAATGTAGTACCTATAAAAGGACCGTTGGTGCAAGCCGCTTGCACACCGGTACCGGTGTTGACGCCACAAAGTGGCTAATCGCGTATGACCTTGGGTGAATAAATCGGTAGATAAGCTCTCCTTTGTATTTAACAAACCTTGATTCCAGACTACTTCTCCTTCCTTCTAGTGACTCTAGAGTCCCTATAAAGTAGAGTCTAGCCATTCGAGTTCGATGCACTGATTGGTCCGTATGAAAAGTGGATACATAATGGCGGCGCCAATTAGAAGTTGCTTTTGTTTTGACGAGCATAGTTCATTAGACTCAATGTAATACGTTATATTAAAATAACAGTCTGTTATGACTGATTTGGTCACGAAACAATTAATGGTAATGTTATTATTTATATTTCATATATTTTTCCACTTTGTCAAAACAAATACTGCAACCTGCTTTTGACACTTGCGTTACGTTGTAAACACACTGATGCACGCGCAAACTGAAACCATTGTCGCCATTATGCATTTATTTGGGTGGAATGGGGGCCGAGTGGCCACTCTACTTTATGGGGGACTTTAAGTGATTCTATGAAGCAGCGCCACCTCTGGGCTGACTGGCAAACTATTATCCTATGGTAGCTAATTAGGCAGATTTCGCTTTACTCTGCTAGTTGGGATTAAACCTCTCTTCGTAAGCAGAGGGCGTGGGTGTACACAAAACAATAGAGTCCCTGTCCCTATAAAGTAGAGTATAGTGTCACCAGACTCAATGTAATAGTTTAAAATTAAAATAACAGTCTGTTATGACTATGATTTGGTCACGAAACAATTAATGGTAACGTTATTACATATATTTTTCCACTTTGTCAAAACAAATACTGCAACCTGCTTTGACAGTTGCGATATGTTGTAGACACACTGATGCACGCGCGCACACTAAAACCATCGATGCCATTATCCATCCATTTGGGTGGAGTGGGGGCAGAGTGGCCAGACTCTACTTTAAAGGGACTCTACAAAACAATACTCATGTAAACATTGACGACTTTTCAAGTGCTTGAAGCCCTAGATGTTTCAAAATTAATACAGTGATTGGTGGGTAATTAACAGTTGTCAGTTTCCAACTTTCATCAGTCAATCAGCATTCTTGCTTTTAACAACTCAGGGCTCCAAGAATTTGAAGAGAAAGCGGTCATTATGTAATATTGTTTATTAGGATAATTTTTAAGACTTTTCTGGAGGCAGTACAATTTTTTGCAAAAAAAATATCATTCTGTTTAGTGGTTTCTTATTTAGCTTATTCATAGCGAAAAAATATTGTGATATTAGCATACCGGAATCTCAATTAAAAAAAAAAAAGCTACTATGTGGAATACTGGCGCATGCACCAAATTTACGAATATAAAAACGTTCCCTCATCAATTCCAATTAAGTTACCTAGATGAATTTTGCATGGACCTAAGTTGAAGAATACCAAGTCAGATGGCACAGGTTCCACGAAAATCGTTCTAGTAGTTTCACTGATAGATTCAATTAAAACCATTTTGCTTTAAATTGAGAACCTCCTTTGACTGAAGTTCATTAAAAAATACATGGATAGATAAACAAAGGAGCTGGTTATTTAGCCTTTACTACCGCGACCTTTCCAGATCTATTGTGGTACTCCTAGAATACATTCCTTATAGTACCTCAACCAGCATTATCCTTTGTACTAGACTCCACAGCTTTGATAAAAGCCCTTTTGTACAGCTGTCCGCCTTTGGTTTTCTTCTCCGATTTAACTGAATCGACACAAGGACCACAAACAAAATCAGCATACTTATATAAAGACAGAAGACCGCGCAAGAGACTCGCACAAGGTCTGCCTTAAATTAAAGCTTAAAATGTTTGTTAGCATAAAGCAGTTTAAGAGCGCAATATGATTTACGTATCAAACTGCTAACGTGTGCCTCAAATCTTAAATGCGGATCAAACATGATTTTTATGTTTAGTAGTATAAGGCAACAAATCATTATTTATTTTAATTTCAATATTGGGCAAAATCATTTCAATATGTTTACTATTACCGAACAGCATGTAAAATGTTTTATTTGCATTCAGTTTTAAATTATGTGAAACAGAGAAGTCAAATACTGCTTTTACATCGGTATTGATGCGGTTACAGGCTTCATGTATATTATTAATGACGAAGCTGCAATAAATTTGTGTGTCGTCTGCATATCCCTGTATCTTGTATCTTATAATGTTGAACCTCACGATACAAATCAGTGGTGTAAATAATGAAAAGAAAAGGCCCCAATACCTGTAGTGATATTAGATACAGAAGACGAATGCTTACGGTTACTAAAGTAAGAGCTAAATAAATTGACAACAGAATTAATGAGACGATGATCCACCGTATCGAAGGCTTTAGAAAAATCCAAAGTACTAAAGCTGTTATTTGTTTTTTATCCAGTGCCTCAAAAATGTCATCAGTGACATTTAACAGAGCAGAAGTAGTACTGTGGGACTTCCTAAAACCTGACTGACATTCAGAAAGCATATTATTGAGCATTACAAAGTCATTTAACCGTGTATGGATGATTCTTTCCAAGATTTTTGACAATATAGGGAGTATATTTATGGGTCTTAAATCAGTAATAGAAGTCGGACAACTTATTTTTGGAATTGGTTGCACTAACGCCATTTTCCAATCATTAGGGAAATAACCCCGCTCTACGCAACAGTTGATTATGTGTGCGACATAAGGAGCGATGCAAGGGAAACAATTTTGTAACATTTTTAGAGAAATACCATCATTACCAAATGCATTTGATGTGAAATTAAAAACCATATCTTTTATCTCTTCCGGTGAAATTAATTTGAGATGGAAAGTTTTGTCAGCGGGGTGTTATAAAAATTAGTTTTTTCCGCACAATCATTGTTACGGTTGCTATTTACGAATGTAGCAAAAAAATTGTTAGGTTCCTCAATTCCCCAAGGTCAATTAAATAAGTAGGCAAATCGGTATTTTTATTAGCCCGTACTCCCAAGGTTTTTAAACCTTTCCATCCCACTTTATCTCTAAATAGAGCTCTTAAGTAAGCCTTTTTCTCTCGCCGCACAGACGCTAACGTGTAATTTCATAATGTTTTATAATAATTCCAATGCTCATCAATGTTAGTTTCGTTGTATTTGCTTAATGCCTTGTCACGCTCTTCCATAATGGCTTTGAGTGTTTCAGTAAGCCATGGTGCTTTAGGTTTACTTACTCTAATCGTTCGCAGCGGTGCATGTCTATTAAATAAAGATAAAATTGCATTAGTTAAAAATTCAACTTTCATATCAATATTAGGAAGATAAATTATATCGTTAAGCGTGAGATTATTTAAGTCATTCTGAAAATCGTTATAACTGAAATTTTTAAAATCTCTAACTGTTATGATACTTTGACTCTTTCTGGGTGACCTAGTTTTTAAATTACAATATACTAAAAGTGGTCCGAAATGAGATCTGCGTTGATGATACCCCGTGCCGAAACAATACTCGCATCGCTAACAAAAATTGGGTCGAGTAAAGTTTGCGAAGTTGCGGTAACAAGCTGTACAAAGTTATATGAATCGAAGCATCTAGTTAGTATATTATTATGATTAAATAGATTTACGTTAGTATCGCCACACACAGCTACGTGATCCACTGTGGGAATAACATTTGATACAATTTCATCCAACTGTTCAATACAGGTAGATACATTTTTATCAGGTGGCCGAAATATAATGCCAATAGCAAGTTTTTGGTTATTGGCAGAGACTTTAAGCCACAAATGTTCAAAACTATTACCCAGATTAATTACAGAAACTTTACACCATGCGTTATTACTCACGTAGGCTGCTACCCCACCTCCGCGCTGTCCGTTATTTCTATCGGCCCTGTATAGTTGATATTCAGGAATACGCACTGTATTGGAATTGATGTTGGTCGACAACCAAGTTTCTGTTAAACATACAATATCGAAGCCATTCTCCCTAACTAAATTTGAGAAATCACAAAAATTTGGAACTAATGAGCGAACATTAAGCTGTGCAACCTTCATGCAGACCTAAAATAATAAATCATAATTACAAGCATTATCATGAAAAATGTGATATATCACACATTTTTCACTTTTCACACTTTTTTACCCTTCATAACAAACAAATATTAGTTGAGATATATCATATATCTCAATTAATATTCGTTTGTTATGAAGGGTAGAAAAGTAATGAGCTTTATACAATAAAATGTATGAGAATAAGTGAAGAATTAAAGCCGAAGACCGAAGACAAGATAAAAACAGTGAAGAAGCTATAATAAAAAATTAGGTGAGTTTAAGAGAACTGGTTTACATAAATGTAAAAAAACTTAAGCAAAACTAATTACAAAGAAGGATAGAACGATGAGAGCCACAAAAAAAATAGCTAACAAGAGGTATTATGCAGTCGGAGTACTATTCCTCCAGCTGTGATCAACAGCGTTGATAAAATTTCCTAGATAGAGATAATGGTATCAAAAAGTATAACTTTACATATATAGTTAGCATATTTACAAGTTTTTCTATTTTTTTTAAATTATTATTATTATTTTATTTATTTACGAATATTATCTGATAAATATAAATAAATAAGGGTGAAAATAACATTTAAGAGACTACACAGTAAATAAAACTATACATAATCTACATTAGTTTACTAAACGCCAGCAAAGCAAATTATACCTTATACGTCCAGTATTGCTGACATAACTAAATTATAAAAATTATTACAAAGGTAAATAAATAAATAAATAATACACCACAGGTAATGACGACCCCCTTTATCCCGAAAGGCTCTAGAAGAGCCTTGTGTGGGAGGGGGCTACACATTTAGAGACAAGGGACACACACCCAATATTCGTGTATAGTGAAAAAATCCCTCTCACAGTATTTTCCACTGCCACGACCGGGGATCGAACCCGGAACTTTTGGGTGAGAGGCAAGTGCGCTCGCCTCTCGACCATCAGTCATACAAATGTGAAAAATAAACAAATAAATATAAAAATTGCAATATGGAGAAGCTGATAAGTATTGCACTACGTGCGTTAAGCCTCTCGGAGTTGAATAAAACAAGAAATTAGTAAACAGTGTATAAATATACGTGAAAATAAGTACAATAAACAGCTATAAATCCCTCGTGGGCTTCGTGTCCTGGTACACATGCTAAGGTAACTCTGTTCTGACTTCCTAGCTCTCTAAGGGCCATCAAACAGTCCCACACCAATTTTGAGTTGATTTGCATGGAACTGTTTGCTTTTATTGCCGTCTGGCTGAGAGAAAATTTCAATCGACTGGTTAACAGTGTTTGTCCTATTATCTCCCTTGCGCAACAGTGCATGGCGATCACTTCAGCTTGGAACATCGTTGCTTATTTCCCTAGACCTAGACTTATCGGGATACTGGCTTTTGACCTTGTCCCGTAAATCTCGGCTCCGGCTCCTTGTTCTGTCTTGGAGCCGTCGGTGTACTAGACTAAAAAATACATATAAATGAGTAGACATTAACTAAAATCCTATAAAAAGTAAATGTAATACAAATATATACCGAATATGTCATTAAAATTGATTGTTTAGATAAAAGTTGCTTGGCTTCGAATGGCCAACAAAATGGCATTATTAATTTCTGATTCAGTGGATGTTTTAAAAATTTTCCAAGGTCAATTGCTTTTTTCTAATAAAAACCAATATTTTTTCTTATTGCATCTTATTCTTTGAAAAATCAGGTAACTTTTGTAACATCTTTATATCCAACTTCAGCTTTGCAAGTCTTTAAATAGACTAACAAAACTAGAGATTTTTGAAATATTAAACATTTTTACTTAAAACTTGAAACAGCCAAAAAAGTGTTAGAGGTCTGGACCATTTAATCGCATTGCTCTAACGGACTGGCTATTCCTTATACCTTCCAATGTGCTGAAAATATTCCAACATATAAATAAAATACACGATATTGGTTGTCTCTTTGCGGCCGGATATTTTATACCGTGTTTCCGTCCCATTTAAAATGCATTATAATATAGTATAGTACACAACGGATCACTGAGCTGTATGTATACGCTGAGATATCGCATAGGATCTCTCCTCCATACTTTCAGCTGTGCGGTGAAGCGGTCATGTTGTTCCGTGCTGTTGGTGCCAAAATTCCAGACTGTCGGTAAAACAGAGGCGCGTAATTTATAAAATTTAAAAGCTGCAGAAAAATATCATTTATTTATATAAGTGCATTTTCGGTGACAGTTCTTTAATTTTGTTATTATTTTAATCGTTTACCGCCTATATTATTATAATTATGATATTTTACCGATATTTCGGAAAACTGGCACCAAACTGCCAAACAATATGGCAGGATCAGCGCACAGTCGTTTCAGGCCTATGCGATATCCAGTGTATATAGATCAATGCAACGAATGCCCATTACATATTATTTTGTTAAAGTACACCATAGACAATAAATATAAATTAATTTACTATTATACGAAATACACCAATATGTTAAATGTTAATACCGAAAAACGGATGGGAAGATGCTATTGACAGCAATTTTTTGTGTCGCTGAAAGGGCTAAAAGGGAAAAAAATGTGTTTTGCAAGTTTGTCAAAAGCAAACTATTGACCCCTAATATTAACCCCCTCCCTGTTTTAACATAAACATAAAAAAATTCAAAATAATCAAATTCATAACCGTAATTAATGGGGTAGAACCATATAACAACAAAAATTGCTGTCAAGTATTTTAACGTTTAGTTGAGAGCCATATAGAAACATTTTCTTCAAATGTCAGAGAAACATTACTTTCATGACAAATTTTTGGAACTGAAACTGCAATTTCTCTGACACTCTGACCGGTGCGACTTAATAGGTACCTTAAAGTAAACGTAAGTAAGTAAAAGTCTTTTACTATTATAGAGTAAAAAAATCTCTTTTAGACCATTGCTTCTGATATTACACACACTCTGCAAAGAACAGCTTGCCTTTATCTATCCTACAAACACATTTTTGCATATTAACTGTTTTGGAGACACAAAGAATTGCTGTCAATAATAGCAACTTAGCTTTATAAAAATTACTTTTAAGCAATACCTCGATTTTTGACAAAAAAGCTCCATGTGCCACTATAGGTACTTTCGTTCGTCTTGAACAAACTGAACACAATCACTAAACAGCCAATTGAGTTGAGATATTTTTCAAATTCTTAATTTCAATTGGTTGCTTACTAATCACAATCACTTTGTTCAAGACGAACGAAAGCAGCTTATGACACCGGAACCCGTTTTTTCGGAATTTCCATAAGTGCTTATCTGTTAGGGCTTGGAATCGAGGGCCGCCCAGAGTCAGCAGTGGCACTCTGCTTCATTGTAGAATTCTATAGTTCAACTCGAAATTATGGGTTTGGTACTCTATTATACAATTTCTACTCTTGCCATTGGAGAGTTACTTGTAGATTTCTACTATAGTCACGAAGCGATAGAAAGTGAGGTGAAGTGAGGTACCATTATCGGTTTAAGCGCTGAGACCTCGATCAGCGAAGTTAAGCAGCGTTGGCCGAGTCCGTCACTTGGATGGGTGAACGGCATTCTTGTTGTAGTATATTCCCCATACTGCCAAAATGGCCGACCAAAAAATAGTCAAAATTTGCCAAATAAATCGTTTGTCAAGGTCAAACTGGTAAACACCATAAAAAAAGTCCTTAAGACACCTTCCATACCAAAAAACCACAGTTTGCAACTAAAAAAATCTGAGAAATTTCAAATATCCTCGATAATTCACCGACATTCAAATTCTATCACTAAATCAACCAAAACACCCTTTAAAAATACAGCCCCTCAACATCTCAAATAATTCTCAATTTACTCCCCAAACTTCAATCTATCAAAATTTATTTCACTTCCCAAATCATTCTACAAGCCCCCGTATATTAATTTTCGCGTTAATTTCAATTTCCCTAAAATATCTTTAAACATCTTTTAATTATCTCTGCGAGCCGCCCATAAAACAACTTTCTTAAAATCAAGACCAGTTTACGTGTTCCCATGAGTTGCTGGCCACTCGTCCCCATCTTCATTCAGTATCCCACATTCAGCTCCTTTTTTTTAATTAAAAAACCTATGTCCAATTTACTAGTTTCCTTTTGCATGCTGGCAACTTGTCGCCAACTTCACTCCATTATCCTATATAAATTTATTATGACCAAACACAACATCGAACGTAACAGTTAAATGTAACATCAATATGGAATTAAAGTCGAACCCTTATCGTTACTTTACGGGGCCCTTTCCAGACATCGGTCATATCCGCAGTTATCGTAAATATTTCCAAAAGTAAATTAGATTCCGCTGACATTTTTATATCAAAACATTACATTTTTCATAGCCGATTTAACAATATAATTTTCATTTAGAAATTCAAAAATTTAAGTAACTATTGTGCAACATTTCACAACATTACAGCATAATAGCCCAAATGAATGTCCGGTACCCTTTTTAATTCTCATCCAGCTTTCATCCAGCTCTCAGCTACGTCGTGCCCCGTCAATTGTATAAAAGGAGAAGCGTGGCGAGTCCCCTGCCCCTAAATACCCTTCCCTCAACTATATTTTCACTCCTTAATATTTGTAAACATTGTTGTTTGAAAAAAATCTAAAAAAAAAATAAAAATCCAAAAAAAATAAATAAAAATTAAAATATTTAAAAAAACCATATAATTATACACTTGGTATAATTATATATTAAAAAAGGTCGTACCAATAAAACCAAAAAAAACAATAAAACATAATATATATAAAATACAAAAAAAAATACAAAATACTATTTAACATCGTCCCTCAGACCAACTAAAAGAGCCATTATTTCTTTACACTAAAAGATGCCACCTACAAGCACTAACTCCATTAATCCCACATAATAAAACACGCTAACATAACTTATCCTATTACACACATGACACCACAGTCAACATCACAGCATGCTAGTACTAGACAGCTTAAAGCACGTTAAAACACTAACAATCCAACCTGCGGCAAGCACCTTTAGGGTGGATCGCCGACGTACCCCCAGAGGGGACATATACTTACAATGTATGTCCCCGACAAGTTGTGTTCCCGGTGTATCTACGAATAAGTTCTTACTATCCGCGTTACCCTTTGGTCGCCACAGAGCCTAAATCCAAAGCAGTGTTTTCCGGCTTAGCAAACGAAACTGAAAGTGTACCCGCGTCCTCTTCCTAGGCCGCCCCTAGTAAAAAATCGGTGTTTTATATTTTTGTTCAGCCCAAGTGCTATATTTTTGTTTATCGTCCACGCGGCCCTATTTTTTAATAAAAATAAATCGTCTTCGTGACTTTAGTTTGTAAGTGAATTATCTCAGATCTGATTAAACCATAACGAAACCCGCACCGTCCAAGGCAAAATTGTAAGTGTCGATACGTTACCTGAAATGAAAAGGTTGTTAATTTTAATTAATATATATATATATATATATATATATATATATATTATATATATATATATATATATATATATATATATATATATATATATATATATATATATATATATATATATATATATATATATATATATTCAACTCTGTGTTTTAACATAAATAAAAGATTATAATTTCGTGTTTAAATAAAGTGTTATTATTGAACGAGAAATATATGCAGGGTACTCTGGCCTGCCCAAGATTCCAAAAAGTGAAATTAGCTACGAAAGCTTATACAGGGTGAAGCTTTGAGCCCTTACAAAGAAATAAAAAGCAGTTTTACGCTCTGAACTTATACAGGGTGTACCTATTGGCCGAATCCTTCCGTTTAAGGACATACCACACCGACCTAACTTTTAAAGAATTTAAGTGCACTAGGGGCCTCTGGGAGTCTCAGTCGAAGCTAGCCAGCCCAAACTTTTTATTTCCCCAACAAACAGAGGCACCCTTCGGGTTCACGGAGCCCAACGTGGGGCTTTAAATTTAAACCCAGAGACTCCTTCGTGTTCATTCTCTGTTGTAGGGCGTTTCACCTACAACAAAGAAAATAAAAACAAATAATTTCAAAATTAACAAAAAAATTGCATTGATTCACTCATCATGGCAAACCATGAAAAAAAAGCCATCCAAACGCAAAAATTATAGAAAAACTACATCCAAGGTCAATAAAATCTGAAAAATTCACGAACATTCGATAATTCCAAAATAACCTAAATTCATTCTACTCATTTTACAAACAAAACATTATAAAAAAAAACCTTAAAAATACCATCCGCCTATGGTCATCAACAAGATAAAAACTACTATCCGTACTTATAATCACAACATTTTATTTCGTTTCGTTAATTTCCTACAACCTGTTCTCTATTTCAATACTTAGTGACCACCCCTCGTATATTACATTCACCACTTTATTTTTATAAGCAATACTTTCTCGTCGCTCCCCGTATACGACATTCATCACCTTTCTCAATTCTTAGTTAATTTCTTCTCATCCTTACTTTCTCATGTCTTAGTTAACTTCTCATCGTCCCCTGTATACGATATTCGCAGTCATAACTTTCTTATCGCCCTTGTATACGACATTCGTAATTAATTCTTATTATCCATACTTTTGTATCGCCCCCATATTCAGTATCCGTAGCCTTCTTAAAATCTTAACAGATTTGGATACCCCTTACTTCCTCATCACCGAGTGGTAACCAAAGTAGTTATTTTAAAAATGATTTTAAGTGTAATAAGACTAACTGTTGAAGTCTAGCTTCTCAGGCCGAAACTTGGTTAAAAAGAGTAGTTTTAGTAAGTAAATCAAATATCAAATCGCCTTCGCTGCCCCAACAAAAATAAGTGAATTTGTTCAGAACATTTTAGGATAAACTTTTAATAAATATATTTTTTCACAAAATTCATTCACGACCGAATTTGTGCTGTAGAATAGTTACCTATTCCCAAATATTGTTAAATAAAATACAACCCGTTTGAAACTCTGTTAATTTAAACTTAAATAAATAATTTGTTCGTTACATTTAAAACAAAGTGTTATCATTGCAAGAAAAACTATCTACAAAGTGTAGCCTTTGACCCTGACTTAACAAAAAGAACTTAAAAGTGCCAAATAAAATAAAATCTTTAAAACCAAGTGCTGAAACAGTTCCAGGCCATAATATACAAGGTGTAGCAATTGACCCGAACCACAACCACAGAATTCGAACCCTAAGGCTTCTCTCAACAAAATTAAGTGCACGAACGCCCTCTAGGGTCTCTACTCAAGCTCTCTGACTGCAACATTTTTTATTTCCCTAAACTCGAGGGCTAGTTCGTGTTCATCTCATTTCGCCGTCCTGGTTGAGTGGAAAAGTAGCTGTAGCTAAACTCCGCCAGGACGTAAATATAAACAAGGCATTAAAAAATAATAATAAATTGTGAACAGAGTGCCACTCCAACTGGGGCCCCGGGGAAGCGAAATATTACCAAGCCTCCTCAACATCATAACCCAAGAAACCTTCTAACGTCGAACCAACGTTGGGATTCCCAACGAGAAGTCAGTGTGCGACGTATGCAAAACATCGTGCCAACTCATATTTATACCAAATTGGTTAATAAAATATGGGTTGTTACAACGTCGGAAACAGATTTATTATCGTTGCAATCACCGACCTAATTCGCGCCAAATTTTACGTCAGAATAAGTAGAAAATACTTACCTAAATCCGACTTTGAGGTCGATTTAAGACTTTATAGTCCCAAAGTTACCTACGTGTCCGTGCCCTTTTATTACGTCGTACGTCGGTAATATTCGGGCCTCAATCTGGCAAGAGAGTCGGACTTTAGTAAAATCAACCAACTTAATCTGCCTAACCTACTGTCATTTGTTTAGAACATGGATATATCATAAAATATGTTTGCCATTTAGAATAATATGTTAATTTTAACTTGAAAATTCGAGTGAAGGGAAGACCAAAATTAAAACAAAACAAGTTTTATTGATAAATATATGTCAGCTAGATCTAAAAAAAAAAAGTTACCCTTTAAGAATTACGTTTATCCTAAAAGTATTAAAATAATACTTTTATTTTCTTTAAAAAAAAAAAATTTTGTAAAAATATACCTACTTTGAAAAATATCGCATATATAATTGGATGTGGCTATTTATACATACTGTCCAGGCAATTCACGCCGCACATGCGCGATGACGTTCAAACATATTGATATAGTAAGAATTATAAGGTTAACCATCAGCAGTCTGTGGTGTAATACTTAGTGTTCCCGAATTCTCACACGTGAGGTCGACGGTTCGAATCCGCTTGCTACAGTTTTTTTTTTACCACATTTTGTTAACTAAAATACGTAATACGAATATTTCTTTAGGTTAGTTCGTTGGGTTAAATATGTTAATATTTTTTGATGTAGTATAGTTGTTTATGATAGATAATGTCCCTTGCCCTCGACGGCTATACTGTATGTATAAATAGCCAATTTCTTATACATACTGTATGTATAAATAGCCAATTGCGTATACATACTGTATGTATAAATAGCCAATTGCGTATACATACAGTATGTATAAATAACCACATCCTATATAATTTAATGAATAAATAAGTGCTTCTCATAGTGTATTTTATTTTTTAAACTTTAATTGAATGTTTCTAAAATCTTTGCAAACGTTTATCAAACATGGCCGCCTAATCTTGATTTCGATAGAATCAATAAATATGGCGAAGTCGGTATTTATTATTTACGACTAACTTAATTTAACTATTTGTCGTGAAAGTTCCAAATAAATACACTAATTCCGACTTAGGATTGTGACAAATGCAAATATTTTTACCAACAGCGACGTTTACCAACTAACCGACGTTGAAAGGCTACTCATAAGTTAATCAGTTCTATTTAATCAGTTACTATAACGCCTAATCAACGCTGGAAGGTTACTTAAAAACACTGCAAACCTAAATGAGACATTTTCTGACGTCGAACCAACGTTGGTAGGTGTTCCAAACTAAAGTAGTAGGTTTGCACGGTTGCTCCTAGGTCAATTCATGACTGTAAGATCTAAAGTTACCATACGACTACTATTTGCACTAATTTTTACGTTGAAATTAGTAAAAAAGTAGTCGGTAGTCGGTGAAATGTTGCTTGGGAATGGAATTAGGCAAGACACCGTTCAATTTTGTAGTTTTGGCGATATCGGCCTATTGTTTATTTAAACAATGAAATTTTTTAGATCGTGTTTTCTATAGGTACTTTTAAAATGTCTCGAGATATTATAAGTTTTACTAAACATAAGTAAACAATAAAAATTGTGAGTCATGAGTTGTACAACAAATATTATATAAACTAGAATTCGCTCAGATTGTCTTTATTATTGTTTATAGAAATGAAATATTGCAAAATTAGGTGTTTTAAAACGACTTATTGTTTCTCTGAAGAAAATGGCGCCGAGTTCTATATAGACTTTAACAAATAATTTCCAAACAAGCAATTTTTAAACGTCTTCATTACTATTTCATTACGTAAAAACGTTGGTAACTAATTTTTGTTAGTCTATTGTTTGTTATTTATTATTCACTACTATGTTTTTCTTTTTTTGATAGTCTTTCGTCGGCACCAATAGAAATTCAAATTCTTCAACTTGAAACACAAAAATTTGACCAGAAAATTGTCTATAAGTTTCGACATTAATACAGGTTAAGTGAACCATATCATATCTGTTAACTGGCATCAGGATCGGCGATAGAATAGATAATATTTCCGTAAGGCATCAAAAGATTTCTGGAAATAGAAAAGTAGCAACATTGAGCGTTGGTATACCTTGTTTTTTTTTGGATCCGCAATTCTGATTGGTACTTGCTCTGGTATTTGTTGTGCGCATGCGAATAGAAACTAGTGAAGTGTGGTGTGGAGAGGTAGTTGACTCACATGTGACAATTTCTCGTTTAATAACAAGAATCATAAAAAGTAAACGATTATTCAATTCAAACTAAACGGAAACGAATTCTTAAATTCCTCACCAACGTGCGGAGTTAAAATTATTTTACGTTATTTCGGCTTGTGTTAATAATTTCGAAAAATATGTACACTTTCGCCTTATAACCTAAAAGGCATGTCGATTCTATTAAAAGGATATTTATTACGTAAAAATAGTGCAAATCAGTTGAAAATAGTGAGTTTAAGTGTTTTCCAGTAAGATCTCAATGTGCTAGTATTCTAGGTAGAAATAATTTAAGAAAATTAGAAACATCCTTGTTTTGTGAAGTGTTATGCGCGAAATGGATATACATTTCTTCAGAGATAGGAAGCATTTCTTAAGAGATGGGGAGCGTTTCTTCCATTTCGACAGTCATAATTTTATGGTAAGTTAGAAGTTTTCCAACATTGATTCAAGTTATGGAGTGAATTAATTTTTAACCTCAATTTCTTTAGACCAATTATTCAGACGATTCCACTAGCTTGAGTGCTGAGTCTGAACTGTCCAAAAATGGTGCTTTTCACTGGGAAATGAAAAAAGAAGGAGAGTAAGTAGTAATTGTGAATGTATGAAAATATATATTGATGCTACTTTGGTTTAGGATAAACGGAGATATAGCATTGGATGATGTGCCTGAGTCTGACTTCTCGGAAAATGATGCTTTTCATTGGGAAATGGAAAAGGAAAGCGAGTAAGTAGTAATTGTGAATGTATGAAAATATACATTGATGCTATTTTGATTTAGGATAAACGGAGACATAGCATTGGTTCCAGTCTCGAGTAATTGTTGTGATACTGTGAATATTGAACAAATTAGTGAGTCTCCACCATGTAAGGACGACTTTCAAAAGATTATGACTGATTGGCAACAGTTTATATCTTTGGATGTAAGTAGATATAGTTAAAAATTTATAATTAGAAAGCTCTATTTTGAAACGTAAATATTTATTTACTTTTGTATTATTTTGACCAATAGGTTATATTTCTTAGTAGATACACTCATATAATAACATTGAAAACAGCATAAGTACTAGAAACGCAACATTCTGTATAACTTTAGATTGTTTTGATGTTAAAGGTACCAGCAGGTACATTCAGTTTATATAGATCACGTTCCATCATATGCAGTATGCACATCAACTGGAGTAACTGAATCTAACAATGATTAGGATCTTTTACATATATGACCATTTAAACGCATGTGAGCTTGATTGAACAAGATCTAGATTTACCAGAAATTGGTAGTCTAGTGGTGTGAAATACAGTTGTTCTTGTAACTATCGTTACTTTTACTACTTGTATCCGTTAGCATTACTTTGAGTACTTTAGAGTGGCATACATAATTTGCCGGCTTTATGTATATTCATCTGAATGTCTATGACTCAATTAACACTAATATGAACTTACAATATCTATTACCAATCTGTGCATTACATTTTATCTGTTTTTCGTGTTCCAAAGATAATATACATTCTATTTAAAAATGTAAATATGTTACAATCAATTATGCATAATATACGTAAAACAGCAAATATAATAATAGCATCATGCATCATCTGCATTAGATGGGGTATTGCAGGTATATGTATATCAAATGGGTCAGTGTTAACCAATGAAATAATCGCTATTAGGAAGAAATACTTTTTCAATCAGATAATTGTTACTTCACATCTCGAAGAGTATTGGTGACATTTGTTTTTCTTCAAGTAGACATTGATCTAGGAAAATATTTATTTTCTTTCTATTATACAGGGTGGGACAATAGTGCGTCGGAGCTCGATATCTGGAGTTCTATGATAGCTAGAAATTTTTTATAAAATTGCAAGTAAACTAGATAAAAAGTCTATAGCTGGAAATTATTTTCGAACATACAGGGCGAGCCGAGACAAAATTACACGACCAACTGCCTTTTTTGTATGTATATCAGTACATTTTTTGAAGCCTCTTTCTAGGCTCCATTTCTTTCCTATATTAGCATTGAATATTTCCCAACCACTTGAATGTAATGAATTTTGTTGTTGAAATAATGCAATCTGCAGATGGATATTAAAAAACTCACCACAGTCACAATTATGGGTTTTAAGAAAAACTTATGTGAATACCAGTTATGAGACATCTAATTAATGTTTCTGAATCATTTTCATTTCCTAAAAATGTACAGGGTGGCCAAAAATTATTTTTCAATTAAGAACATTTTAAATTGAACTTCCTCAATTTTTTCAAATGGAACACCCTGTATATTTTTGGACGATGTGATGTAGAAATGAAAAACGAACATTTTTTGTAAGTACTTCCCTAGGGCTAATTGCAACCAATTTCGTTTCATAAATAAATAAGTGTCAAATTCAAGAATAAACTTAAAAAAAGAGGTTGCCTTAAATAATTCATTAGAAAAAATTATAATAGGTGTTCGACGTGTTGCCCATTTTGATTGACACACGTCTTTATGCAATTTTGAAATGAGGCCATTTAGTGGGACCGTTTCTTCCAATCCATTGAAAAGAGTAAATAGTATTTAACCGGTCCTTTACTGTAATGTTTTTTGTACATTTTTTTGCTGTTTTCGTTATTCGACAAGCAATAAAACCTCAGTTTGGTATAAATCTTTAATTTCTTAAACAAACCTAAAATATCAAATTTCATAACCAATTAGGAATAAAAACAAACAATGTTCAAAATTGGCACGTGATTTTAATAATTGTTTTGGTAATGTTGGTGAAAATTTACGGAGAACAGGTAGGAATAATCTACAATATAGGGTTTAAATCCGGTAATAGACTGGGAGTTGGCGGACAGGCCACCAGAACCATAAGGTACAAAAGGCTTGACGTTAACCACGAAAAGCTATTTATATAAGAATATTTAAACCGCCCGTCTGCCGAAACTAAATGGCAGCGTTATTGTAGGGGTGTGGAAAACCGGTATAATTTCATCCTAATCCGAATTACAAGGTACAAGCAAGATTTGTGTACATTTCAAATCTGTCTCGACAGACGAAATACTTGACAGCATAACCCAGACAGATGCTTAACAAGGGAGCGCGAGAGTGAGATGAATAAATTCAGATGCTTAGCGTGGGAGTGAGATAGAGAGCTCAACAATTTTTGTTTTTTAAATTAATTTTCACGCAATTATCTTTGAATTAAAGTAAGAATATGTATATAAATTATTATACCAGTTACTTTGAGATAAAATTGTACAATTTTAGTAGTGAATACTTATTGAAAATATAAACAAATATAAAAAATTTAACAAAAAGATAAATCAACTCAATAATAAAAATATATAAACATATAAAACAAATGAATAATTCTTAAAATATATAAATTGAAAACTTCAGCATTCAAGAAACTACTCTTATCGCTATTATCATCACTTCATTATTATAACACACTTAATGATTGAGGCATTTGCAAGCCTTTGAACCAGTCAATTCTATATTTATTGTTTACAAGTTTCCAATCATTATTAACTGGATTGCAAAATAATTCATTCATGCATTATTCCATATTGCTAGCATTTGATTCGTTTTTTAAATTTTATTAATAAATACAGCATGGTAGGAAAACACTGGTATTAAATGTTTTCTTTATTTGCAGAGGATTTTCAGCTGCTTTTGTTTTATACATTTTGATAAAAGTATCCAGTCTTACTTTGTTAATACTAGCATGCTTAGGGTTTTTGTACATAATACAGACAGACAAAAAAAGCGCTACTTAATGTCGGACCCAAGTTGTTATAGATATAACTTATATCAATAAACCTCTGAGAATTGTAAGAAAAGTTACCGACGTCCATCCATACATGTATATCTTTTGATATTTTATTCATGTTACATACAAAGTAAAAAAAATTATTATTATTATTATTAGCCGTTACTCGAGTCCGAGTATAAAAATGTTACAGTCGATAAATTGTGTACAATAAAAACACGTAAAAGGTGTAGTCTATTGTAATTCCCATTCATCTACGGTGCACACGACTATGGCTATAGAGGCCAATTCGGGAGAGCACATGTCGACGGCAGTCAGGACAAACATACACCTGGTTAGGTCTTGGATTCGGCCTTATTGCAGCAACATTTCCTTGATAGCTGGCCACAACCCCTCGCCATTCGGTTCTGTCCGCTGCAAGTTGTTCCCATTGCTCGTCTGCAATACCGCAGGATTTTAGATTTTCATGGAGAACGTCTTTGAACCTCTTTCGTTGACCGCCACGCCTTCTTCTACCGCTTAGCAATTCACCATAAAGTGTGCATTTAGGAAGGCGGTTATCATGCATACGATGAACGTGACCTGCCCATCTTAGGCGTGCTCTTGAAATAAGCACCTCAATTGGAAGGCTGTTTGCTCTCCTGAGTACTTCCACGTTTGATATGTGATGGAACCAACGGATTTTCATCATACTTCTGAGGTGTCTTTGCTGAAAACGTTCTAATTCTTTCACATGACGACGGTAAGTGACCCAGCTTTCACATCCATATAGCAGTGTTGGAATGACAACTGCTCTGTAGACAGCCATTTTCGTTGACAAAGCAAGGTCGTGGTTGTCAAATACTCTCTCTCTAAGTCCCCAGAGTGCTCTAGATGCAGCGTTAATTCTATTGCGAATCTCGCTGTCCATGTTTGCTTTGTCATTAACAACGTTGCCTAAGTAATTGAACTGATCCACCACTTCAAGAGAATTTCCGTTAAGTGTAATATCTATTTGGTTCACTTGATGAGGAGTTGACATAATCTTAGTCTTTCCAATGTTGATTTTAAGTCCCAAGGAATCATAGCTCTGGGCATACACATCTAAAAGTTCTTGAAGCTCTTCCGGCGTAGAGGCTAAAAGTGCACAGTCATCCGCATACTGGAGATCACAAATGAATCGTGTGCGTGTCTTCGTGAAAGCTCTAAAGCGCCCTATGTTAAAGAGACCGCCATCAAAACGGTATCTGAGACCTATTCCTCTGACTGTCAGTTTGTTGTCAACAATAATTGTTAGAGCAGTGGTAAACAAATTAAAGAGTAGGGGTGCCAGGACACATCCCTGCCTAACTCCAGTGAGGGTTTGGAAAGGTTCGGTTGCCTCATTATTATACATAACCTGGGCGTTGTTGTTTGTATGTAGACTGCGACATACTTCCACAAATTTTCTAGGGATACCTAAGCGGAACATAATTTTCCAGAGCACTTCCCTGTCCACCGAGTCAAACGCCTTGGTTAAATCAATGAAGGCCATGTGAATTTCTCCTTGATGTTCGAGTGCTTTTTCTTGAAGCTGTTTAAGTGTGAAGATTAAATCCGATGTGCCTCGGTTTGGTCTAAAGCCACTCTGTGTTTCAGGAAGTAACTTTTCCATAACAGGTGTTAGCCTATTTGCCATCGCTTTAGTGAGTATCTTCCCTCCAACAGCCAGGAGAGCTATACCCCTGTAATTTCCACAGTCCGCAGCGCTCCCTTTGTTTTTGAAGAGGTTGATTAAAAGTGTATCACGAAACTCCTGCGGAGCTTGACCACTTTCCCACACGACATCAAACAGTTTTTTGAGGTAGGGTATGAGCTCTGACGACACAGCTTTAAAGATCTCAGCTGGGAGTGAGTCGGCGCCGGGAGACTTGTTATTTTTTAGCTGCCCAATGGCGGTTAAGATCTCTTCCGTTGTTAGTGGTTTATCTAAGTCTTCGAAGGTGTCATATTGAGGGATAAGATTTATAATATCGTGATCGGCTTGACTTTGCTGGTTAAGAATGTTAGAGTAGTGTTCTTTCCATCGGGCTCTTATTTCCTGGTCTTCTTTGAGGAGATTTCCATTTAAATCTTTAATAGGGCACATATTTTTCCGACTGGGGCCGTACACTGCTTTTACTTCTTGAAAGAAATTCCTGTAGTCATGTGAATCGGTGTACCTTTGAATTTCTCTGGCCTTGCTTGCCCACCACTCGTTCTTTATTCTTCTGATTTCGCGTTGCGTTTCATACTTAGATTGGGTAAAAGCTTCTGCTTTTGATGGGTCATTGGGGTGGTTGATAGCGTTTTGGAAGGCAGTATGTTTGCGGTCAAGAAGTTCTTGTATAAGAGCTTCATTATCATTGAACCAGTCCTCCTGTTTTTTACTTGCTGCAGTGCCAAGAATTTCCTCACTCGCACTTTTTAAACTGTCTTTAATTTGTGTCCAGGTAGCAGCGACATCTACAGAATTGGTTTCTTCTAGTGCACTCAAATTCTCTTGAACTTTTTGCTTTAGCTGTTCGACGGTTTGTTGGTCACGCAATTTACTAATACAGAGACGGAGTCTACGTTTTACTTGAGTTCTTCGGTGTTTGGGTCTCATAACAATTTTCATTTTAGAGACAAGAGGACGATGATCGGTCCAACATTCGCTATCAATGCGCGCCTTTGTAATTTGGACGTCCTTGAGATGCTTCCTACGTACGATAACATAGTCCAGTAGATGCCAGTGACCTGATCTGGGGTGACGCCAGGTGCCTTTAAATTTATCCTTTTGTCGGAAAATGGTGTTTGTTATAACTAGATCATGTTCGGCGCATTTAGTTAGGAGTAGTTGACCGTTAGCGTTCATGTTGCCCAAACCGTTCTTGCCTATGATGCCTGGCCAGGTGTCTGCATCTCTCCCTACTCTAGCGTTAAAATCGCCAAGAATAACGAGTCGTTCCGTTTTAGGTATTCTACAGAGGGTTTCTTCCAGCTGTTGATAGAAGCTTTCCTTGGTTTCGTGACTTGCATCCAGAGTGGGAGCGTAGGCGCTTATTAGATTTACCGCGTTGCCATCTGATAGCTCATAGCGTAGCAGCATTAGACGCTCGGATAGGCCTTGTGGTACTTGTGTTAAGTTGGATACAAGTTGATTCCGAACGGCAAATCCTACTCCATGTTGTCTTCTTGAATTGGTGGGAAGACCTTTCCAATAGAAGGTGTAGTACTTTTCTGTGAGAGAGCCTTCCTCCAAAAATCGAGTTTCGCTGAGAGCTGCAACGTCAACATTGAGTCGGTGAAGTTCTCTATCTATTAGAGCAGTTCTTCTTTCAGGCCGATCGGTGCGAGTGCTGTCGTTCAAAGTACGAACATTCCAAGCGCCGTAGATGAAAGAATTAGTTTTGTTGGATTTAACTTGTCGGTGTTTTTTCGACATTCGATGAGGTGTCCCTGTGGGCACCCTCCCCCGGAGATCCGATCGGGAGGGTATTTTACCTCCGGATGATTTTGTCCCACTTGAACGCTCCATCATTTTTTTAAAGCCTTAATCGACTGAAAACGAAGCTGCATTTGAGTTTTAGCTGGAGCAGGTATGCAACTGACCAGCTCGGTTGCGGAAGGCGAGTGGTGTGGTCCCATGGCACAGAAGGAGACTGCGACGATGGGGTAACCAAACGATTCCAAAAGCAACCTTTGTGCGCGGTGGGTTATTTTTACCGCACTCTTCGTGAGAAGGTGGATGTGCTCACGGCAAAAGGTAAGGGTTATTCCGCCCTTACTCGGTCGTTAGAGCCTCGTTAGTGAGAACAGGGTGCACCAAGTTCAAATTGAACTCATCGCGAAGGTGAGGTTAACAATTGAGTAGGAGAGGCTATAACTTGCGCTTCACTACCCCATTACAAATTATATATTTTGTATGTCTCCCTTACCAAGAAGGATTACAGCTACATCTCTATTAGACGCTCTAACTATTACATTTGATGATTGTTTTACTCGATTTAAATGGTATACGATTCTCGAGTTGGCTTTTTCATGCTCAAAGTACAAATCTTCTGCGAATGTTTTAGTGATTTTAGAATCTTCTCTTATAAATTTATAGCATTTTTGTTTGTGAGTAATGTTGTATATTACTTTGTTACAAATGATAGACGCATATTCATTATTATTCCAGGAGTCATGTAAAAAATTAATTAACTCCTTTTTAAAAGTTTCATTGCTTAAAGACTGTTGTAGAAAGTCGCTGTTGCAGTCCAGAAATCATATAAACTTCAGTTCTCCTACAGTCGTTCTTCATCTTTTATGAATGGCGACAGAATTTGGTCAAAAATTATATGAATTTCTCGTCCTGGTAGAGCATATAATTTACTGAATATGTATTTGGTAACATTCCTAATACAGAAGGTGGATCCTTTAAAAGGCGTAAAAAAAAGAATACATCGACCAAAATCTATATTGATGGGTGGTACGATGGAATTTTGTACTCATTTCTCCAACAATTTAGGTAGTGCAGATTTATCTGTTTTTAGCATCGATCCATCTATATTACTTAATGATACTGGGATGGGTGTAAGTGGATAATTCAGTACCAACTGCAAATCAATCTTCTCAACAATCGCTATTAGCAATATCTCTAATTTTAGTCTGGTAACAATATCTTTTTGTTTTATAGGATATTTTACACTTTTGTTTGCAAAAGTTACTGCTCACCTCTTGATCGGTTCTTCAAATCGATGTTTATCCAAACTACATTCATTGACAAAATTATTGCGTGTTGTCTTCCCTAAAAAGAAATAACCTAAAAACAAAGATAAATACCATCTGTTTATTTTCCAAAAGCTATCATTTTTGTAACATATTTTAGCAGCTTTCTTTTGGTATTTTAATCGACATAAATTATGGTAGCGATAAAGTCTACATCTGAAATTTTAATTAAAAAGGTTTCATCCTATAATAGTTGGGCATAGCTTTATAAATTCTCTTTTAAAATTGTATGTAGTCATTTGAGTAAGACTATATTTTTCCTTTTTTTTTTTTGTATATTTTTTTTTCACAAAATACGCATATTTCTTTAAAAATTCCCTTAGGATCTGCTATTGTTTTTTTTAACATTTCTTGTGTATTTTCTAGTGGGGTAAATAGGACTGTTAGGATTTTCTGTAACATAAACACATAAACTACGATATACTCTTCTATATTAGTGTTACTCTTATTCGAAGTGTTTTCAAAATAACTTTTTAACTGTGGTATAATATCTGTAGCATATGATACAATAACCACTTTCATTGCCAGAGATTAAAGGTAAATTGAAATTCTTACATTTTAAGTTATTAATCATACGAACACCTTTAATTTTTTGACATTTCTCTAAAGTGTCCGCCGCGAATAACTTGAAATTTCGATCTTCAGTTCTTGAAATGTATTTCTGAATATGAATTACATATTTTACTTTTTTGGTGGATGATATCGACAGCTGAGAATAAAATTATCCTAGAAAGAATATAATTTTTGTTTAAAAATCGCAGAAAAGTTCTTTATTTCATAGAAAACCGAATGATTACAAATGATAATGTTTGTTTGCATTAAACAAATGTACATGGAGTACAAATTAAATTAAAGTACACATTTCAATAATATGTAAATAAATACGGGAAACCCTCAAAAGAAATCTTGTAAATGGGATGATTAATGTCCAGTTAATATTTCAAACTAGCCATAGATATAATTTGAAATGAAATTAGATTACGAATAAATACGAATGAACAAAGGCACTATTTTAATGTTTTATAGTGTGTAATTTTTTAAAGACAAATATCCCTAACGCATGCAATACTACTACTTACGATTTTTACTTTGTTAATAATGTAAAATAATTGAAAATTAAGAAACACTCATGTTTAAAAGTCCACTATAATATGCACGTTTGTTAAACCGACCTAACTTAGCAACTTGTGATATAATACCTATCAGTTTTGAAAACATTTACATTAAGACTGCCTTTATATAAAATATATTGTCTATAAATTTGATTTATATATATAGCGGCACAACATTACACGTAACTTATATTAGTACATAATACTTTTGTTTTAGATGAAAAACATTTAAATATAAAATTGACATTAAATTTGTATAACTTTTCTTCTTTACATTTTGAATACAGGTAATTAAAATTTTATTTAAAAAATAAAAATTGTCACCAAAAACATCGAGCTACATGTTTATCTCCCTGTCTCACTTCCATACTAAGTATCTGTATTTATTCATCTCACTCTAGCGCTCCCTTGTTAAGCGTCTGCCTGGGTTATGCTGTCAAATATTTCGTCTGTCGAGACAGATTTGAAATGTACGCAAATAAACAAATCGATTAGTGTACCGATATTTCTTGTACCTTGTAGTTAAGATAAAGTTTTTTGTCAAATTCAATCATGTGTGTCCAAGTTAAGCTGCCGATCAAATAGTTTGTCATTATAAAACAATGCAATTTAGAGTTCCCTACCAAATGGTGTAGTTTGATTGCTTGCACCTTGTAAATCGGGTTAGGATGAAATTATACCAGTTTTCCGTGCCACCTCTACAATAACGCTGCCATTTAGTTTTGGCAGACGGGCAGTTTAAGTATTCTTATATAAATAGCTTTTCTTGGTTAATGTCAAACCTTTTGTACCTTATGGTTTTGATTGCCTGTCTGCCAACTCCCGGTCTATAATCCATTTAATATTGACGATTGTAGACCCATTGCCTTAACTTCCTTTTCTAGCAAAGATTATTGGAAGGGTATTCACTTTCTATATCATGAAGTAGATTAAAAAAAAAAAAGATTTAACTTATTTGTAGATTCGCAATTTCTATTCAGGAAAAATCGAAGCACATCTGATACTTTACAAGTGTTGATAAACTTCGTAAGGAAGGGAGGGATTTGAAAATAAAATCTCTAGGTACTCTGTCAGAATTTGTTGATCTTAACTTAACAAAGCATTATTTGTGTTTCACAAAATACATTTTTTATATAAGTTAAAGCCCGGTAGTACATGACCAGTCAGGTGCAACATTTTTAAAATGCATGCCAATCATATATATGAATGTAATTAAGTACCATGATTATGCCAGAAACGCGAGTTTTAGGCAGTCGTCGCGTGCAGAAGGGTGTGCAAGTCGATTTTCTGTTTGCATGGAAAATCAATATCTGTGAATGATTTTAAAATGGATGCCAATAGTGCCAAACGAAAAGCCGTGAAAAAAATCCAGCATAAACTTATTAGCATTAGTTTCAGCGCACAACAAATTTTGGTATGCACATTAAATCGTAAAAAATTTTTGTATTTTCGAACAAAGTTGAAATGTATGCCAATATGTTTTATGATAAACTTGCACTGCCAAACGACGATTTACCTATTGGCATACAGTTTTCTAGTGCAGAACGTTATTAAAAGTTATTACTAAAAATGGAAAAAATTCATGTATCTCCGAACGAATTTAAAATGCATGCCAATATATTCTGTGATAAATTTGCACTACGAATCGACGATTTACCAACTGGCATGCAATTTTGTAGTGCAGAACGTTATCAACAGTTATTGCAGACTGTGCAAAAAATTCCAGTATCTCTGAACGTTTTTAAAATGCATGCCATTGCAGTATGTTGTAGGTAATGAAAACAAAAGATAATATTAAAAATTGGCATGCAGTTTCAACATGTACTAAAGTGTGTTGAATCCTAAAAAATTATTGCGAATTTTGAAATGCACGTTTTCAAGTGCGCCTTAATTTTCTATACCTATATTATATGGAAGAAAGAGATGTAATAGAAAAGAAAAAAAATGAAGTGATATAAAAACTTATTGATGGAAGCTTGCAGAAACAACAGTAACAGTAATAATAATAATAATAATAATAATAATATTAATAGACTAAGTGAATTAATTGATTCAAACAATTAGTTAGTAGGTTTTAATAAATTATATTTAAAAAATATTTTAAACCAAAATATAACAATTTATTTTTATTCAGCGTTCAATTCCATAAGCATGTTTTCAGTAGTATCATCTTCAATGTCAAAACCATCATCCTCCAGAATATTTTCATCATCATACCTATCATCATCGTAATCGAATAGTTGATCTGCTTCGTCGTCATCATTTTCCTCATCATCATCATTTCCGTTACTCTCTTCGGAAGTCTCGATAGAATCTATAATTACAATAAGGCATTTTCTTAGCAAATCAATGAACTAAGAAATTTGTATTAACAAAATGATTGATAATGAAATTAAATAACTTATTTAATTAATTAAAGAACAATAGATAGATAGATAGATAGATAATTCAATTTATTTCAAAACAGTTTTGGTTTAACAAATTTGAAACAAGTCAGGATACAGCTAAAAGACATAAAATGGAGTAAAATGAAAGTATAAATATAATACAATAAACATGACACAAAATAAAATATAAGTGTAGTGCAACAAAAAAAAGTAAAATATATTTAAAATAATCTTAGCATATATAAGAATCTGCAACAGCATTCGAATACTCACAATCTTGACGATCAATAATATAACAGACAGGTATGTCTAGGGTATACAGGTGGCAACAATTTATGGGCTTTAGGTGAGTAATAGAAATTCGCCAATTGTGTATGGTTCAATATCACAAATATACTTGAACAACTCAGTTTTAAAATATTTAAAGTTCTTTATATTTTTTATGCGTTCGGGCAGATGGTTATAAAAATATATACAAGAGTAGTAGCTTCCTTTTTCAGTTAGGGTTAACGAATGCAAAGGATAGTTGTAATTAATTTTCCCTCTAGTGTTGTATTTGTGGTTAATTAAGTCAATATTAAATTTTTTAGGATGTTTCTTTAGAAAGATTATGCAATGAAATAGATACACACCTATGACCGTTAGCAACTCATGCTGCCGAAATACTCCTCTGCAACTTTCTGAAAAATTCATTTTCAGCATTATGCGAATTGCTTTTTTCTGAATTTTAAATATTTGCTGTATATCTGATGAACTCCCCCAAAAAAGTATGCCAAATTTTAGTACAGAGTAAAAGTATCCATAGTAAACTAATTTAACTGTTTTATAATCCATGTATTTGGTTAGAAATAGTGAATTAAAATAGTCTAATTAACAGAAAATGCATATTTTTATTAGTTATACTTCAGATTTTAACCCTGAAATTGGGGGGCGATCGTAGGTGCGTCTTTACTATGTACATACTTTGGTATGCGATGTAAAGCAACGACAGGCGCAGTTAGTACTTGGATGGATGACCATTCCAACGGAAACCTCGTTCTCGCCTCACACATCTTCCAGTGGCTTGTATATCAGTGTATGCGCGGAAGCTATACAACCTTAGGCGAGGGTTGTATAGGAGATATACCATCCTTCGGAGGGGATGTAAAGCCGTCGGTCCCTTATCTATTAAATGTTAGGCAAGTAAAAGATACCTACTCTTCTTAAGGGAAGAGGTTTGGCAAAATTCCTGGTTGGGGGTAGCTCGTCTACAGGCGTCGGTGTTAGGCCTCGGTAGCGGAAATAGGCCGACGTTAAATAAATGTATAAAAAAAAAAACCTGAAATTGAGAATTTTAGAGTTTGTATTATTATTTTGTTGTGCATTTTACCTTGCCCCGCACTTTTCTCTCATATTACATCCATCGCACTCTCCGGTATCGCGTCACCTTTAAATCATTTGCATCACATGAATCCTTCATCGTTAATACACCAACCACAGTCCAGCGGACTCAAGTTGGTCGGATTTGACTTTTTTCTTGAACGCTTCTTTGTCGGTATATTTCATGCAGTAGTTGCTAGTAAACAGATGTAGTCGAGCCTCGTCAATGCTCGATACTTTCAGTTTATTAGTTTTTGTAGAATACATTTTACACCCAAAGCATTCCAGATCTATAATGGCCGATTGTGATTTTTCTGGTACAATGATGTTGAAAAATGCGTCTTGGTTTTCATTTCCAATTAATAAGGTGAATGGCTTTGCTTTCCATTTCCTGAAGAAGCATGGATTGAAGTCGCAGCCTGTGAATGCGTGAAACCTAGGTAGGGCACGGCATACCTTTTGTCCAAGAGCATGGAAAAACTTATTTAGATCGATGAATCTTGCATGATTACCAGTTCCAAACTCAATCCATACTTTAATCTCCGAGTAAAAATTTTCCATGTTGCTTAATAATAAGATCTGTGTCCGAACAGCCAATAATTACATCGTTAACATCTTGTAACTGCACAACAGAAAATGCAATGAGTTTTCGCAGTCTCAGAGTCATCCAGTCCCTCCATCTTGGATTTTCTTATTTTTTTTTTAATTGCTCATACCTTGCGTTATAATTATCCCACAGCAATAAAACCGACGCTGTTGGTAATTTACTTTATAGTGAAACTCTCCGATGCACTGAAAAAAAGTTATTAGCAGTAAATCATTGTTTAATAGTGCAAATTATTCATGAAACTGATTAATGTAAAATGTACGTTAATCAGTTTCATGAATAATTCGTTTGGAGAGACCTGAGTTCTTGCATTTTAAGGAATAACTTTTAATAACATTCTACATTATAAAACTGCATAGTAATCGGTATATCATTGTTTGGCGAATTTATCATAAAACATATTGGCATACATTTTAACTTCGTTCGGAAATACCAAAAAAATGTTACGATTTACTGTGCACACCAGAATTTGTTGTGCACGCGGAAACTGCAAGCCAATAAGTTTCCGTTGGATTTTTTTCGCGGCTTTTCGTTTGGCACTATTGGCATCAATTTTAAAATCGTTCACAGATATCGACTGCACGCGATGACTGCCTAAAATTCGCGTTTCTGGCATATTCATGGTAATTACATTCATATATGTGATTGATATGTATTTTAAAAACTCTGCACCTGACTGGTCTATTATATCTTTATCTATTTATTCATAATGGAAAATTTATATGTGTGATAAAGTAAAACTTGGAGTTCCGCAAGGTAGTGTTGTCTGACCACTTTTATTTTCAATTTACATCAATGACTTCTTAACAAGTGAAAATGTACTAGGTCTTAGAATTTTTAATAAGCTGCTTGTTTCATTGAAAGACACTTTCTTATAGAGCGAAGTAAATAAAACCTCTGTTTTTGTTCACATATATATCTCATATTTTATAATAATTTTTTATGGCTTGTCAAAATATCATAGCATATTTGTGACTAATAAACCATATATCTGTCTACCACATTGGAGGTTCGAATGTTTAGATGAGCACAGTGGTTTTGAGCGGCTCTGAATTTAACACACTAAGGAATTTAAAAAAAATACTCATTCACTATAAATGAAAAACAAGCGAATTCATTTGAATGACTTTAAAAGCTCTCTTTTTGCAGTTTTTTTTTATCTCTGGAGTATTTAAAAGGTAAACATTAATTATTAACCCATTATGATTAGAATTTCAAAATTCGTGAAGAATTGCTACCTAGTTGGAGAAGTATTCAATAATTCAGTGTAAACCTTACGTCGCTTCATAACATTATTAAATTCTTCTTCCATTGCAGTCAATTGCACATAAGGGGTAGAATATAGTGGAGCCTTGCTTCAAGCTTCAACAAAAATAGCGACTTTATTTTCTAAACACGAAAGATTTATTAAATATATATATATCTGCCTTAGCCAATTAATACTATGGGAATGTCTGCCTGTAGGCAATCAACATATAGTTCAGTTTATTTATTTCCTTGATTCAATAAATGCAACAAAAACATTAGAACCTTTAATATACCACCACTCTTTGTGCTGTCTCGATTGCAAATTGATTCGCATACTTTTATAAGTTTTTAATGTGATTCGGGTTGTTTGATGACAGGCATGCCGCACGGTCCGCGGCGATAATAATAATAATAATAGCTTTTATTGCCCAACAGTAACCCATTTACAGGGCAAAAATACAAATAGAAAAACAAAGTAGAAAATAAAATACAAAAATATAATACTGAAAAATTTGAATGAACATTGACACATTCACATATAATAAAAGTTTTGATACATTACGCTTTCAAATTATGCCGTATATAAACAATTCATCATGCAAGTATTGCACTGCTATATGTAAAAGTTCCTTTAAACTACAAAAATGTATATCACATAAGTAACACAGCTTATTGAAATTGCTACACATAACATAAATAGGAGATTTAAGCAACATGTTTGTTCGATGTGTGTTGCAGTAAAATGTTACATTGTGCCTATTAAATAATCTTGGTACAGAAAAATTTAATTGACCTAATAGTTCAGGTGAATCAATTAGATTGTGTAAGAGCTTATAGAGAAAAGTAAGGAAGGCACATTTTCGTCTTATGTCTAAACTAACCAAATTGAATCTATTAAGAAGAGGGGTGTAAGACACACCTCTTGCAAGGTAAACCCCATCAACTTTAAAGAACTTTAAAAATTTTCGTTGCATCCTCTCGACAATTATTTTATAACTGCTATAATAAGGATGCCAAATTATAGAGCCATATTCAAGTTGCAACCAAACATAAGAAAAGTAAGTTTTTAATGCGTCGATGTTAGTAAACGATATACAGTTTCTGACAATAAAACCATACATTCGATTTTCTACATCAGTTTTTAGAGCAATATGTTGCGTATAAGTAAGTTTATATCAAAAAGAATACTAAGGTCTTTAGAAGTATCAGAACGAACAAGAACTGAATTACCAATTTTATAATCATAGCGGTATATTGATTTTTTCCTGCAAATGACATAATCTTGCACTTAGACGTATTTAAATGCAATTTATTTGCTTCTAAATGATCAAGATCAGATTGCAAGGCAACGCAATTCTCAGTACAGTTAATGTCAGTAAACAGTTTTAAATCATTAGCGAAGAAGAGTTTATGACACATAAGAATTTCACTTAAATCATTAATAAAAAGGAGAAATAATAAAGGTCCAAGATTGAACCCTTGCGGCACTTCAGATGTTGATATGTATGTGAAACAGTTATAGCCAAAAACAATATTAATTTTATCTAACCTGAATAAAACGTTTGAAATTTTAAATTTGATAATAATTGTCGTAAAGTTTTTGTTGCATTTTTTGAGTGCAGGGAATAAATAAACTGAACTATACCAGTACCTAGGCTCATTAGTTTATAGATCTTTATTGCCGATTAAACTAGCACTTTCTTCTACCTTATATGTACAGACATTCCCAGTACACCATAAGTGTCATCAGATTTTTCTTCTGTACGAAAAATACTGCTGACTCTAACACTATTATATATTCTTGTAACTGCATCTAGATAAAGCTGTTTTAAAAATGGATATTTTCAATGTATTCTTCTATATTTTCAGACCGGTTGTGAGGAATATCCAATTGATGATCCTATTATTATACCGGAAGTAAATTATGATGTGACATTTGAAGAAAAGAACTCCCCTTTCCATGAAATATTAAATTTACCTTCTAGTAGCACTTTTGATATTACATCCTATATTAATGAAGAACCTAAACCTGCACCAAGCATACCAGTAAGAAAACCCAAAGCAGGTGTGAAGAAAATAGATTTAAAAGCTCAGAAATATATCGTAGAAGAAGACGACGATGATGTTGATGTCGAAACAATATCAGAATCTGAAAACTCACCTGTTCTTGAGGCTGGTGATCTGGATAGTCTCCTTGAGCAGTTTGAGGCTACAGAAATGCCAGAGGTACCATTTAATTTCTTGGAAAGTAATTCGGATGTGAAAGTCGAATACGAAGAAGTGACTATTAAACAAGAACCTCTTGAAATGTGTATAGAAAATAATTTCATAAATACAAGTAGTATTAAATGCAAACCAGAAATTGTCAAAGTGAAAAAAGAGCATATAGAAAAAGATGTTGTTAAAATTAAAAAGGAAGCTACAGTTGACGTTAAAAGCATTAAAAAAGAACTGAAAATCGATACAAACTGCATAAAGAAAGAAAGGAAAGTTGAAACACAAAAAGAGGTCTGTAAAGTAAAACATGAATGTAAACCGATAAAAATGGAATTGGTACCGGCAAAAATTGAACATGGTAAGTAAAATTGGTTTTATTTTAAGATGGAATAAGAGTATATTAATGTCATTTCGTAAAAAGGATCCTTTTTCTCCTCCTACTTAACCTTTTTCAAGTAGGTTTCCCTACACTTTTTCTGATCATCGTTCGCATCCCATTTATTCTTGTTATTATAGGTAAAACTTAAAAAACACAAAAGATCAAGAAGTAATGTTTATTAACATCTTTACTTTGTGAGAAGTAAAACTGCAGGGTGTTTCTTAAAGACGTGCTAGTATTTCAGGATGTGATTTATGAAGAAAAGTTCATATGTGCATATATGCGCAACAGCTTAAATTTTTTGCTACAGGGTGTTGAATTTTTTTTAAATGTACGGTCTTGTACGCCGCCTAGACTAGTGTGGCTTGTGTGTTATCGACAGGACGAAGTAATTCGATTACTTACAAATTTACTTGTTACTAACTAGTGCGTGCAAACCCACTCTTAAAGTACTCATTTAATTTTACCACCATGTCTCTGGCTACTGCATTCGGTCTTTTATCCACTGCACACGACTGTATTGACAGGGAAATGACAGAATGTTGAATGTTAATTGTGGCTACGACTAACGCTTGTAGTATTCATTTGTAAAACATCGTTACGCTCGAAACTTCTGTCGTAGCCTCAGCAGACTTGATTTTCTGTTATTTACATCCTATTAGCTTTGTATTTACAAAGATAGGAAAATCACATGTCATTGATAAGTACATAAATTGATGACGTGCACGACAACATTCGTGATTTCAACTATACTTTAGATATTATTTTCAATTTTGGTATTTGTTAATAGGATATAAATAAATAAATAAACAACACAGACATTAGACAACCCCCAATTCCAGAAGCCAGAGGCTTGTGCGGAAGGGAGTTACACATTCAAAAAACGTGGACATATACAACCATTTCCCCCCACAGTGCCAGTGCCGGAACCGGGATTCGAACCCGGTGGCGTGATAGCCGTGTGATTAATTGCGATTGCCACCTCGCGCCTTAACCAACGTGGCTATCGACCAGATATAAAACCACATATTTTAGTTAGAAAAGTTATTTTCTCGTTTCATCAGTAGTGTTCCTGCAAACATATTCTCTGATATTTTTTACTGAAAAATTGGTATGCCACTGACATTTTTGTGGATATTTTTTCTGATTCGCCTTGTCAATTCTACATGAAATCAGTCTCTTGCGTTTTTCTCGTCAGACGCACAGTTTTTGATTGAAACAATTAATTTCAAATTACTTCATTTAATAGTATTGACTAATAATATTTTTTGAACACATAAATCTAGTTATCCTGGAATAAATGATGTTTTTACAAACATTATTTTCAAAACAATGGCATAAGGTAAGTTATTGGTGTTCAAAACCATCTCATCATTTTATTTCTTCGATTTCTAATGTTTCATTTAATTAATTTTATTTTTTCATTGTAAGTGTTTGTTCTTATTGCTTATTCCACATGTTGGTCTTAAAAATAAAAGAAATAAACCTGGTCTGTATTGAAGGAAATATTAATTAAGATATGTGTGACATTGTAATAAAAAATAAAGTTAGTTTATGTTTGTTATTTGTCATGGAACTGAGTATTTATGCATATACATATGTCACTGGGTCCATAGCTCCCTTAAGTTTGGAGATGTGTCAAATCAGTTTCTTGATTTCAAAATGGCTGCCGTTCAGATTTTTCAAAGAATTCTCAAATTTTTTTTAAACTAAATATGCACATGCGATGATTCATTAAGTTCTACAACTTTTGCGGAAACAGAAAAATGAGAAATGACCCAGACAGATTTTTAAAGTTTTTTTATGACTGAAAATTCTTTTCTACTGGTTCATTCAGCCTCTAAAAGAATAAAGATTTAAAGCAGTGCAAACGTTATTTTTTTCAACTGGTTTCTGCCACTGAGGTTATTAATTTTTAATCTCGAAATATCGTACCACTAAAATAAAGTTTGATATAGGTATTGGCTTTTTTCTATGTATTTAATGGAATAATCAGTATCCACATGTAATATAATAAATCCAACTTAATACAAGTTCATTGGTGAAAGTGGTAGTAGTAATGGGAAAATAATTAGTCAAATTCCCTAAGTTGTTAGGCATATCTGGTGTTTGGACATATATATTTTGTCTTATCTTTGGTGGGTGTGTTTAATTAATAGATTTTGGTACATAATAATTTATTTCAGATGCCCTAGAAACTAATCTACCTCAATTTATTTAGAAAGGTAATTAAATTTTTTACTTGGGATAATTTTCTTTGTATATCTGTAGGTATATTAGTTGCACAAAGGAAAACATTTCAATCATTACAATCGTTTTTGTCCTAAAAAGTACTTGTATGTGTTTTGAAAAAAGAGCTCATTGCCTAAAAAACTATTTTTTACCCATTTTACACTTAATTTTAATATACTAATATAAAAGATCATATAGGTATATACTTCAGCCATATGCTAGGTGGTACTTGGATACGGATAAATAATGGAACTTTCTATTTACAAATATTGTTCATTCAATTTTAGAAGTACCAGATATTTATTTCTTGTTCTACCTAGTCAATCTCTTAGCCCGTTTTGCCAACATTTTATAATTCTCAATATCTGAAGTAATAAAATGTTTTAAACTATTAGGCTAGTGTTCATACTGAAGAAATAAACTGAATAAACAGTCACTCATTTTGCCCTTATTAATTTCCCAATTCCCCATTCCTTATTGGAAAAAACTTTCTTATTCTCGATATGGCCTATATTTGTATATACATATCCTATTTTTATTAAAGATTGTTTTCTTTTTATGTAATGAATAGCAAAGTGTTAAATAAAGAAATATTTAAAATATATTGAATATAATAAGTGTTGCCATTATTATTCTTAATTACAACAGTCCATCAGTAGATAACTTGGGTATTGTTAAATAAGTAATGGTATTTTATTTTATGGCCCATTCCCTGAATAGATTTTACCATTCAGTTGAAATTTGTAATTTCCTGAAGGGTATATTAACATAGGTCTTACAGTATGCAAAATTACTACCTGCTCTTTAGCATACCCAGAGTTTAAATTCATATTAGTCCCTCTAAGTAAGAAACTATTCCTAATATTGATAGTAGCAACCCTGTTTTGCAAATTTATTTAAGAAAACTTTAAAGCCACTGAAAATTTTCATAGCCTGGTCTTATTTTATGATTATATGTTTTTAAGGTATTGTTGACAATGGAGCCTAACTCCATCCCTTTTAGCAGGTATATTTTTGCAAAATTTTTCAAATCAGGGGCATCTTGTTTAAGTTACTTAATTATAATTTAGGGTGATGAATTAAATTCTATGTCCTTTGTATGTATTTAAATTATAAAACCTTTGTTAAAAAAGAACTTGCATGTATTTTTTTAAGATTGTAATGGGTGGCTAATTGTCCATATAACTATGGTATTAATTTACATCATTTAAAAAATCCAAAATGCAAAACAGAAGACAATTTTCCTAATTACAAAAAAGTATCTTGCAATTTTTTTTTACAAATTGCATCATTTATGAGATATTAATGAGAAATATGAAACCAAATCCAAAATACTGAAAATTTATGAAAATAGACCAATTGTTAATATCAATTTCTTCAAATTCAAGATTGCTAAAGAATTGACACCATCTGCTTATGAAGTGTATAGTTTATGGAGATATGCCACTTTTATCTCAGTTTTTCCTCTTTTTTATTTTTTATTTATGATTTCTAAAAAGAGGTAGTTTTTCAGTGCAGAATTAATGTGTTAATAAAAAAATTTAAAAAATGAAATGAATTATAATCAAGATAAATTAACATTCTTGGGTTCAGTTGAAAGGTTTTTAAATCAAATCATTGCTTAAATAATTTTTTTACAAAAAATTATAAAGAATCGTCCATGTTTGCAAATAAAAATCCTTATTTTAAGTAAAATAACGAATTTCGATGAATCAAATCAACAATCGAATTACATGTTAAAACAGTGATAAGAAACTTTCTATAGATTTTTTTCATTAAATATATTATTAAAAAGTTATTTGACAATAACAGTTTGAGACTGTGTCATTTTTCTGATTCTTTGACCATAACTTAGTAGATAAATAAATAAATTTTGGTCATATGAAGATAAAGATGAAAAAAACAAATTGTTGATAATATTTTTTGGCGAACAGTTAAAATGCAATTGTTTTCAAACAAAAGTGCAAAAAACTCATTAAAAAAATAGCGAAAAACCTGTTTTTTTTAACTTTGAAGATATATGTTTACTCAAGCTTTTTGGTTTAAAGCAAATTCAAGAGCCCAAAAACTGCAAAGGGACTATTTTACTGGGCAATTTATTTCAAATATAATCTGATTTATCATTTACATATTTTAAGCATTCAGAGATGAACTTGTATCAATAAATTTATTTCTAACACTTGCTATAACATGACGTATCTATGGCTCAATGTAGAATTGATGGGAATAATGCAAAGTATACTTTTAGCAATACATTTAATGATAATATGTAAGATAGATTTGGCAGTGTTTAACCATATTTGCGCATGAGCATCCCTTGTTAGGACTGAGACTATCTCTAGGAACTTTTCTGGTGTTCAAACTGTGCTATTGTGCTGCTGTTCAAACTGTGCTCTCGTAGAGCAAATATGTAGTCAGTTTTTGCTTGATTTAAACTAATTTACTTGTATCAAACCAGTTTTTAGCTTTGCATCGTATTTCACACAATTTACTTTCTAGGGATATTTGGTTTTGGTTGGTACTGTCATAAGCAGAATAAAATAGGACAACTTTTTTTTTTCTAATGTAAATCTGTCTATTTGAATATGTAATGAGTAGCTGAAATAAAACAGATATCACTTTTAATTTATTTTTTATTTTAATGCTGTAGTTATTGCTATAGTAAATGATGGATGGTTAATGAGACAAATTGCACTGCATTATAACATTAACAAAAATTTGGTGTGTAACATTTTAAGAAAGTGGAGATTAAACGGTACGATTAGTAGAAATCCTGGATCAAAGGATAAAGGATATCCATCCTACTTAACAAGAAACTAACTATTAATATTTCGTTATTGCACCATTTCTATTTATAACTTCTATAAGTCTGTTTGGCATAGAATTAAATAACCTTATACAATAATCATTAGTAATAATATTTTCCCATGCATTATTTACTATTTCCAGTAATTCGTCAGCATTCCGTGGTCTCACCTTTCGTTTTTGGATAGTTCTTACGAGTAGTCCCCATACTTCTTCCACAGGGTTAAGATCTGGACTATGACTGGGCCATTTAAGAACATTGATGTTGTTATCTTGAAACCAGTTAGTTACGGTATGAGCAGTATGAACGGAACAATTGTCTTGTTGAAATATGCACTCATTATTAGGAAATAATTGTGACACAGAAAGGAGCATAATATTGTCTAAAATCTTAATATACATGCCGATATTCAAGCCCATGTATTGACGGAAAATCTACCACTTTTATCATTGTTAGATATATATTTCTGATCGAATCGAGTATTCGGAGGGCGGTAAACACGAATATTACCGCTGTGTGTTGACTGGAAGGTTTTTTCGTTTGTAAAGATGATATTGTTCTAAAAATTTACATCATGCGCTAAAAATTCAAGCGCAAATCCTACTCAAGCTTCTTTATGTTCAGCTCTAAGTAAGTATTTCTGTGCTGCTGCATGACAGCGTAGCTCCGATTCTCTTACTCGCCGTCGACCAGTACTACTCGATCCAGGAAAATTCGTTTCTTGAGCAGCCTGAATAACTGAGTAAAATGGATTTTCTTCTAAAGCATATACCAATTGTAAATCTTGTTGAGCTGATATCCTTCTTCGCCCTGATCCGGAATTTCTACTAATCGTACTGTTTATTCTCCACTTTCTTAAAATGTTACACACCGAATTTTTGTCAATATTATAATGCAGTGCAATTTGTCTCATTGACCATCCATCTTCTGCTTTAGCAACAACTGCAGATTTAACTAAATCGCTTATATGAGGTATATTAGTATTTTGCACACTTGCAATATATTATGACAACTAACTGACAATGTCACAAAAATTAAAGTTAGATGTACATAACTAGATTTTAGCAAAATATACTGTTATAAGACTTGTCCTCTATTTTTTTGGTCACGACCGTACTTGCTATGTGAAATGTGGTATTATCGACAAGAAGCACAACGCGTCTGTGTCGGTGCACATGTTGCCAAGTCATTTATATCAGTAGGATATATTTAGGAGACCCAACACAATCCTTGTGGTACTCCATATTTGACACTGATCGATTTGATTATTTGTTATTGAAATAAATTTGTTGTTGACGATCAGTTAGATGATCAAATTAATTTAGCAAACCAACAGTTTTATCCTGTACATTTTTAGTCCATCTAATAATAGGTATATTATGTTAAACACAATTAAGTCTTTTTAATGTCACATAGAGTACACACCTCGGTACACACTACAAAAAAAAGTATGGTTGTTTAACCACTCATTTATTATTGTAATGATTTTGTCTTATGAAAAAATTTCAAAATATAAAACGTTACATTTTTTTTAAAAGCTTTTCTTAAATTTGTATCCTAATCAATTGGCGAAAAATTTTGACGTAGATTTCCGACCTCCTAAATAAGTCTTATGAACATGACCAAAATGGACAGTTTTTAAGATGGAGCTTGTGCAATCATTATACTCATTACACACAATCAACAATTTTTTATTTTTAAACCATTATCTTTAGGAAAAGTGTTTGTTTAACATTAAAATTAAATCTCTGTCTCTGGAACCTACCACTGCAGTCCAGGCTCTCTTCATAAGTAAGAAGTGTACAGGGTATAAGTATTTAAAATGTGAAAGTAAAATTTTCCTTGACACCCTTAATTCTTTGGTATTTTAGTAACTTGAACATTCACAAAAATTTATTCCTTTATTATACCTAATTTTATTTTTTACTGTTTTTAATTGCAGCAAATCCACCAGAAAAAAAAGAACATAAAACAGAATACTCAATAGGAAGTCACGCACCCACGATATCAACCACTATAAAATCATCAAATGACAAATTGCCGCCTGCCATACCAAAACATGAAAAAAGCCCACCACAATCGATACCGTCCAAAAAAAGTAAACCCACAAAAATATTACAACCCCCCAAAACATCTACCGAATCAACTACCTCTGTCACACTAGACTCTACAAAAAACAAACAAATTATGGATTCGCTCCCTGAGGAACTGATAGCTCGTATTAAAGAATGTGGAAAACGTAAAACTATATCTGTGATACCGCCATTTCCTAATAAGAAACGCGGAGGGGCTCGAGCACAGGAAGCTGGGCCGCAACTTACCCGTAATAACAAATCGATAGTTAATCCCGAGACTGTACAGTTAGACCATGATTATTGCAGTTCAAATAGCCAACAGGTAAAACGCCCGAAAAAGGATTCTGGTTTCGAATCAGGTGAAGAGGACGATCGTGCTATAATGAGGAAACAGCCAATGGTTAAGAATGCTGACGGAAAGTTAATGGTTTCTCTGTTAAAGGTATTGTTTCAGTTATCCCTTTACCAGATGTATTTGTGTATGGAAAATTATTTAACTGTTTAATTAGATACCGAAAAAAAAAATGTCATTGTAATGTTAAGGAACAAAGACATTTTGGATAAGGTAGTTTGTTAAAAAAATACTCCTTAAAATGTTTTTTTATGGGTGTTTTTAATAAAAAAAATTGCAAATGATTTTTCACCAAAATGTTAATAACGTGAGCTACTCAAAAATGAACTCTTCTTTGGGTAAATGTTCTCCATGTTGCAAAATGGCAGCCAAACAAATTTATCTGAATTTTACATGTTTTTACATTTTGAGACGTTTAAAATCAGTTTATTTGAGTTACACCATTGATTAATTTTATCTAAATTAAATTGCAGGTGTCGGCAATCATCTACAATACAAATTGGGGAATAAATTTTCAAATCTTCAGCAAACATTAGTCTATTACAATCTAACAACTTAATTAAATCATCAATAAATATAAGAAATAGTAATGGGCCAAGATTGGACCCTTGCGGAACTCCAGATGTTGATATAAACATTTAAAACCGTTGTAATAAACAGACATGATTCTAATAACATCCAAAGATTTAAGCTAAAACTGATTCTACCCAGTTTTTCTAACAGGATATAGTGAATTTCTCGGTATCCATTTTTCCGGCAATAAAATTATCCCAATACAAAATTAATGGACATATAATTCTCTAGTAAAAGTTTCTTTTAATTCTTTCTAAATTAATTAAATTATTATTATTAAACATTTATGGACATATGGACAATTTATGTAATGCCCAATTTTTAGTTATATTGTTTTTCATTTTAATTTAGTCTTTCCAGTCTAACAGTGATAGTCAAGCAGCTAGGTTGTATTTATTCTGTGCAGATTTAACTATTTATTTCAATCATTAAACATGTGTGACGAAAGTGATGGAAATGAAATGGATTACAGTGAGAGTGAAAAAAGTCAAGAGGAATGGAAAACAGCAAAGAAAAAAAAGAAAAAGAGGGAGCTGGATTCTCCACCAGTAGCAAAAAAGAAAACAAAAACAATATCAAGGGAAGATATAAATACTATTATCATCGGAAATTCAGATAAACAAAACACTACAAAAACTATTCAGTCTAACAAAAACCAAACACCAAATAAAAATTATACAAAAAACAATAACTACTCTGCAAGAATGACTGAAATAAAACAAAAACCGTATAATAATTTATACTACATCAATGCAAATGACACACTAAGCAGAACACAAATGGCTGACATTTGGGTAAAGGAAAGGCCTTCAAATAAGGACATTATATTAAAAACCAAGAAAGGCTTTTTGTTGAAATCAGATACCCCTAAGACCATACTAAACAACACACTACGGAAACTCAAAGCAAATGAAGTAATTTTAGATTTTGCAGAGACCAACCCATCAGATAATATTCCACAAAGATCAAACACAATCCAGAAATCGTTTTCTTGTGTAATAAATAGCCTCTGTGGAACTAGACATCAGTGACGAGGAAATTAGCAAATATCTCTCTGATCAAAACATAGATCATAGATACTGCAAAAGAATCATTGCAAAAGCCACCAACAAACCTTGCTTTTACATAAGGATAATTACTGCCTCAATTGCGGCATATGAAAAATTACTAAATGATGGTCTCTTTTATAAATGTAAACATTATTCGGTATACCCCAGCACCCCTCCACCACCGGCACCATTGCCCTGTAATAAATGTCTAGAGTTTACACATACAACAGAAAACTGCTCTACGCCCCCAAAATGCACAAAGTGTGGTGATAAACATAATACCACTAATTGCAAAAGTAACCTTCCCCCTAAATGTAATGCATGTGGGGCAGAAGATCACCAAGCCTGGTCATTTAAATGCCCTAAACGGCCAACCAATCCAATTGAAGGAATCCCAAATATACCAGTTAAACACCAAACAGAAAATCCAAGGATATTACAGACGCCCAAAAGAAAAACACAAAAATCCATAGTGCAATCACAATCCACGACATAATAATTAACACTTGTGTGAACAAACCCAAAAACTCAAACAGGGAGGAATTACTACTGAAACTGAGGAAAAGATTTATCACAGAGTACAATATTGACACCACAGTCTCATTCTTTTCAGGAAATAGAATTTATATTCTGATGTTCGATATGGACCTAACCGACAATGCATCACCCACAGAACCTATACTAGGAGAAAATAATGTTCAAGTTCACATCTAAACTGAATATTTTATACACAAATGTCAATAGTTACACCCCAAAGAAACATATTATTAACCATACTATTGAAAATCACAACATCAATTGTGCCCTATTTGTGGAATCCAAAACAAAACCAGAGGCAAATACTAACTACCGAAACTGGCAAATACTGAGAAGTAATGGTAATGTTTTAAATAATAATATACGAGGAGGAAGTCTTGTACAGGTGCACCCAAATCTAAAAATGGGAAATGCTCCACAAATAAACAACCCCCTTAATAATGCAATGCACTTCACAATACCATTTCAAGGTGACAAACTGCATATATTTTTAATTTATATCCACCCATCATCAAAAATCGATGAAAATGTATTTACCATGGCCATGCAATACAAATATGCTATGATCATTGGAGACTTTAATATCAACCCAGCCAAGAAAAAACAACTAAATCAATTCTTAAAAAACTCACACTTTATGAAAGTTGATACACCCCCAACGTTTATCATGCCCAATAATCCGGATTCAACCCCCGATATTGTACTACATACTAATAACATTTCCAACAATTTCATAGAGGTTGAACTAATTCCAGATATTGGATCGGACCATTTATCAATTAAAATTGAATTCGACTTAAATAAAGTGATCGCACCAACTACCGAGGAAAACAATGCTAAATATAAATTTGACAAATGTGACATGGAAAAAGTAAATAACAAAATGCTTGGGTACATATCGAGTATGGCAGACAAAGCAATTACCATTGAAGCATTAAAGCAATTTAATATGACACTAAAAGAAACAGTCCTAGAGTACACACCCCTATATACAAGGAAAAATTTTTTGCACGAACTGCCGCCATACATTATTAAGCTAATTAAAACCAAGAGGAAAATGTACCGTGAATATCAGCAACATCCCTTTCCAGTAGGTAAAACGAGAATAAATGAACTAAGTAAAAACATACATAACATGATACTGCAGTATAGAACAAACAAATGGTTAGATGCATGTGAAGAAATAAACAAAGCACGGGGAAAAAATTTCTACCAACAAATCAATAAACTGACAAAATACAATAATAAACAGAATGTACCCACTATCCAGGAAAATAACAAGGAACATCACACAGATCAAGAAAAAGCAAAAGTGTTTGCGGAGAGATTCGCAACACACTTTTCAGATACTCCACATCGCAATTACGATCAGGAACATTTTAACCCAGTTAATGATTGGTACAACGATTACTTTCGAGATCAAGATCAACTCACACCCGAGGAAATCAACGTTGACGAAGAACTATACTTTAAAATTCGGCCCAAAAAAACTCAGCACCCGGTAATGATAATATACCATGGAAAATAGTAAAAAAATTGGAATACACTATTCATTTACACATCATCAAAATGTTCCAATTCTGTTTATCACATGCATATTTTCCTGATGATTGGAAAGAAGGGCAGATCATAGTAATTCCAAAACCTAACAGCGATCACACCAAAACTAGTAATTATAGACCAATTACACTATTACCCGTCCTCGGTAAACTACTGGAAAAGATCATTAAGCACAATATTTTGCAGTCAGTAGAGGAAAAAATCCCCCAACACCAATTTGGCTTTAAAGCAAAAAGCGCTACAATACTTCCCCTCACGGCTCTGGTCTCCAATACCCAATTGGCCAGACTAAATAATCTCAAAACAGCAGCTTTATTCCTCGACGTCAAAAAAGCATTCGATAGCATATGGCACAAAGGATTGCTATATAAATTAAAGAAACTGGGTACTCCGGATTATCTCATTCTAGTCAAAAACTTCTTAGATGCCAGGAAATTAAGGGTTAAAATAAACAATGCATTGTCAGAAGAATTTGTTGCCGAACAAGGAGTGCCCCAAGGATCTCCACTCTCCCCTCTATTATTAAATATTTACTGTTATGACATATTCACCTACACAGAACACTTTAACAAGACAGGATACATGTTGCAATATGCAGATGATACGGCTTTGGTGGCACATGATAAAACATCGAGCAAAGCGATAAAGAAACTACAAAGGCTTTGTGATGAAACTTTGATATGGTTTAATGAATGGCTGCTCCAGATAAATCCATCTAAATCACAGCTGATGATATTTAACCACACACCATCGATCACCTCTCCAACAGTAAATATTTCCAACATCACAATTCACCCAGTAGCAAATGCTAAATACCTCGGAATTAACTTAGACAACAAACTAAACATGAACCTACATACAAAAATTATGAAAAGAAAAGTAGTTTCCAGAGCAAAACATTTAGGGCTTTGACATACAAAAATAAGGGGATTAATATCGCTGCTGCTTCTAAAATATATAAATCAATTTGCAGACCAATCCTAGAATATGGACACACGATTTACCTGAACTGCAGAAACCCGGCTTTAAAGAATATACAAGTAGCAGAAACATCAGCTCTTAGAGCTATCACAAAAATTCGACATCCAGCAAATCCACTACATCACCCATCCAACAGATTACTCTACAATAAAACCAAAACTCATCCGATCACCCAAAGACTGCTAATTCTAACCACCAAATTTGCCAAGCAAACACACAACATGGAAAAACTGGAACCACTATTAATACCTAGGTCAGAAGTTAGGCCAAGATGCAAACATCCTGTAAGAACTATTCAAGAAATCCTAAAAGCACTGACGCAAAGAAGATAAGGAACTATTTCACTGAATAAAATACATTAGAAATGCTCAATTACCGCATATATCATGTCAATTTTTTTTTTTTTACATATGTAATGTATTATAGAAACAAAACACATTGTAAATATTATAATAAACTATAGAAATGTGTAATTCACACTGGCTGAAGGACCTCGGTCGATGGCCATTTGGTTGTTGTAACGTAACCAATAAAGCACTTTTACTACTACTACTTAGTCTTTCCTGGATAGAATTGTTCTTCCTTTCAGCAACTTGGATATTTTTTTAATGGATTTATGGCAGTTCAGGTACAAAGTATGTCCTTATTCCAACAATGACTAGCAAATAGATTTTTATATTTTAGCAGTGGATTGTATTGATTTCTAGGTTCAGGAATTTTGTATATTATTTCAGATTACATTTGTGATCTAGTTTAGGCGCTCACACATGAATTAGATTAAATTCCTCAATTTAGTATATTGATTTATGGTGTACCAAGGACAATCTATGTTTATAAATTAGAAAAAAGAGAGCATATTATTAAGATATTTGGGGATTTCTAGTTTTTTTTTGACTTGTTAAGGAAACTCCAAAGCCATACATTTGTCAAATGCTTTTTTAATGCCTGACATCAGAAAGTTATCCAATCCAAGCCTAATCTATTTTTTATTTTCTCGAAGAGTTTCCCAAGAACCTTTAGTGAACTAATTGATTTATAATTATCTGTTTGAGAATTACAATTATTTAGCTTATTTTCCATTCCGAGAAAAAATAGTGATGTTTAGACAGAATTCATAAACTTTTGAAATACAAACAAAGATGGATGTTGTAATTTAGCTTCTTTATTAAAGACCAAGTGATATTGTCGATACCTAGTGCTGTTTTCTTGTTTATTAAGAATTTGCAAATACTCCACGTTAATTTCTGTATTCATTTACAATGAGCAAAAATCTAATTATGAGACTATCACAATAATAATGTAATTCATTTTCCTCTATAGTTGAAATGAGAAAATTTTGTTTGTATGTAGTCACTTTGTTGAGAAAAATTTCTCGCGTTTTGATTTATTTACCTCCTTGTCACTTAAATGCATGATCATATTATCTAATTGTTATCAAGTTCGTTTAAGTTCTTTCTAAGATCAGTGTCTTTATTGATAGTTATTCACTTAATACCTATTGTTGCAGGAATAATAAGTTTGTTCTCCTTGATATATCAAAGCAATTCAACCTTACTTTTCAATATCACATTTGTTATATAAATATATTTTTTCCAATATTTTTGTGCCTAAAACTAAAACATGTTTATGAAAATACTGAAAAACATGAAAAAGTGCAACTATTTTGTTCTGGCATGGTATATAAATGAATCATGACTATTGAAAACAATTTATGTTATTATTTATTTATTTATTTAAGTATGTAGATTGAGTGCAGTTGAAAAAAAATATTGTGGGATTGAAACATAAAATTTGGCCATTTCAGTTCATGATTGGCTCTAGGAAAAAAAATTAAAATTGTATGTTTTAATTTTGCATTGGCATATTTTTCTTTCTGAGGTAGGAGTACCAAGAAAGATTTAAAAGAACTCCGTCTTGTTCCATGGGGCGTTGGTGGATTTTGAATGTAATTCTTCCCATGGTATTAAAATTCTGGTGTAAAATCATTTGTAGGTGCAATTTTTCAAGGTCATGCTAATTTGGTTTCTTACTATAATTTGAAAAGTTGTAATTAGAAACTGACCAATTTTTTAAATTAATTTTTGCATTTATCTAGTAGTGTGTATTTTTAAATGCAGGTTAATACAATACGTAATACTGATTCGTGCCAAAAGAAGAAACTCAATTTGGAAGAATACAAGAAACGCAGGGAAGGCTTCCTAAAATCACAAAGCAGTTCACAAAATTGTTCACCAATCAGTAGCACATGCAGCTCACCAGTAACTGAGGATGAAAACACGAGACGTATAAAACATCAAGAGAAACTTATGAAAATGGCAATGGAAGTACTGAACACTCCTCCTAAGTCTGAGAGAAAATCTGATCCACCGCTTCTTGTTACTCCCCCTCAACCAATTCAAATACCATCTGATATGGAAAAGAAAACACTAGTAAGCATCGGAATTAATACCGATTTCAAAATATGCAAAACTATGAACCCCGTAACCCCCGTAGAACAACTTGAAGAGATCAAACCGCTCCTCAAGAAAGCCAGCGCCAAGATTAATTGCAACTCACTTATAACCTCGCTTATAGAGAATATTCCCAAGGTTATAAATAAGAGTGACCCTAAAGACTTAAAAGCTATTGAACAGGCAAATAAACTTGAACATGGTGAAGATAAGACAATAGTATATTTGCCTAAGAATAGAACAGCTCTAAAGACTAACAGCGTTGAAGTTCAAACTAATATATCACTCATTCAACAAAGTAAACGGAGTAGATATAGAAGGAGGAGAACTTCTTCGAGCTCTTCCAGCAGTTCTAGTACTTCTTGTGATAGCAGAAAAAGTAGGATATCACCAGCATACAACAGGTTGTCTATTGCGATGTATAAGTTTTTTCTTGTTATGTTTTATTTTTTTTTAGCAGAAGACCGAAGCAATCTGATTGTTCTTCTGGCAGCTCGAGAAGTTCCAGAACTTCCCGCTCTGAATCTTTTTCATCTTCTTATTCTTCCAGGTAAATCTAATTATATCAAATTGATTTAACATGGGTTGTGTTAAAGTTTTACCTTATGGTAGTATCATTTTAAGGTAGTATATTGAATAACATATAAAGTATGTTAGGACTAGAAGTGGAACACTAGTTTTTCTCAAAATTCATTTAGCTACTAAATATTTTCGACAACCATAACAAAAGTAAGTTTTTCTACATTTATTATGCAAGCATTTAAACTTGAACATTAGGCCTCCATACATGGAAAGGAATTTTAAACGATTTGTCCCGCTAGGGACCAAATCTGTTGTCGATGCTTCGATCGATGTTTACGTTAGTGACATGTGACGGATTTGATCGGTGAAACATCCGATGTGTGACAGGGTAGATCGTTGCAGGTTCAGTCCTGTCGGTACACATACACGGAGATATCAATTCCGTTCAAATAATAAAGGTGTCAATAAAACATGGAATATGGAAAATTATTAACCGATTTTATAGATTTATATAGGCAAAAACATGTCTGTGGAAAATTAAAGACAGTTCGTACGTAAATTAAAATATGAAAGGAGAAGCTTATGACGATTTGCTTAATTTTTTGAGAAACTTGTACTGGCATTCGTAAATAATTTTTGTAAATCATCCTGCTCATTCACTCTTAGTTGTCGAATTAAACGCAAATGTCCATATATTTTTTTCTCCTGAATCTAAGTTTTCATTCACTTGTTCGATTTTTCTTCTTTTCGTATTCATAAATTTGCCAGATACATAGTCGGAAAGAGTCGAAATTTATAACGAAATTACCGAATGTCTGTGCCTCGGACAAGACAATGTCCCTCCCATCCGTTTTCATGGGTGCTGAATCGATTGCCGGTGTCAAGCCGATTTTTCCACCTCGGCAACCCTATCAAATTGGCCAAAACCACACCCAAAGTCCCCCTTTCCGTGAACCCATTTATTTTCCCCAGTTTTTCGACTAATTGTTGTTCCTTCGAGGCACTCAGCCACCTCTACCCCAGGCTTTCAACCCTTTTAGGGGGTGAAAAATTGATATTTGTTTTTCTGAGAAAAAAATGGTAATTTATAGGAGGTGTTTCTTTGAGGAAGGTGGTAGGTAACGAGGGTTATGTACCCGGCCCTGGGGGTTGTTTTCGTCTTTCAAAGGGGTGGAAAATAAATTCATAAAAAAACACTTTAATAAACAAATTTAATACCATTTTTCAATTATAGATGAAAAATTCCACCCTCTTGAAGTTTGAAAACAATCCTCGGGGATGGTTACACAACCCTGGTCACCTACCACCTTCCTCAAGGAAACGCCTCCTACAAAATATTAATTATTTTCTCACAAAAACAAATATCACTTTTCCACCCCCTATAAGGATTGAAAGACCGGGGTAGGGGTGACTGAGGCCAAATCCCTCTAGGGATCTTTCCGTTCTACTCGAAAGCTGGGAAAAATAAGCGGGTTCACGGAAAAGGGGACTTTGGGGGTCGTTTTGACCAATTTGAGGGGATTGTCTAGGTGGAGAAATTAGTTTGACCCCGGGAATCAATTCAGCACCCTTGAAAACGAGAGGAGGGCATTGTTTAGTCTGAGGCGCAAACATTCGGTAGTTTGTCCGACTCCTTCAATGGACTAAGTACAATTTTTCTTCTTTTTTGACCTCTGTTCATTTTTACTGACACAATAAATCCCTTCTGGATTTTAAGCACGCCTAAAGTATCCGAACGCTCATTCAGTCCCCTCGGAGGCCTCAGAATTTAAAGAGGATTCACCATCAACTGAACTGCCCGTCCCTTCAGCGACTTGAAATTTGACGAAAATAAATGATGCGAACTTTACGTGTGTGGAGACCAAAACATCTGTACCCTGAGAGTCGGCAGATGCGATTTGGCAGACCTGGACGGAGCGACAAATCGTTTAAAATTCCCTTCCGTGTATTGTGGCCTATTAAGGTGCGTATAAATCTGGCAAGCCATGCATAAGCAGAATATGCAGTAAGCATGGTTTATGACATTTGTACATACCTGCTGTAGCGTTTGTGACCGCCACTGTATATTTACTAAAAGAAATCCAGGTCAGGCACCAATGAGACGTTTGTGGGGTAGATGGTTTTAATTCACATAAAAGAAATCCTGGCAATTATGTCACCAGTAAACTTATTACTATTTATTTATCTGAAGGATAAACAAATAAAATTGGCCATTTACATGATCTGCGTCAAGTTTTACAAAGATAGGACCCAAATTTCATTGTGTGTTATAATTACCCCAGGTTCTTTTATATAAAGTTTAATATTACTTGTTTCTATCTGATACTTTAGAAAATAAATTACTCTGCTAATTTAAATACCTGGTGAACTTGAACACACTGTCTATTAATTGAGAGATCTAGTTAATTATATATACACATATATATAATTTGTGTGGTATTTTATTACTTCAGATTGTACTGTACATTTATAGTTGAAGTTTGTTTTCTATTTTAATTGATTTGAAATGAATCCATTTATTTAGTTAATTATTTGTATGGTTAGAAAGGTAAATAGGAAAGAAAAAAACAACAATTGAATGGGAAAAATAGTCATAAAATACTCATTTAATTTCATATAAATTGATGTAGCAAATAGCTGTACTGAAATCAAAAATAATTCAAATATTTGAGACAATTTTCTAAATATTATAATAGGCAAATCCATGAAGTTATAGTAATGACCATACTATAGGTAGGCTGAGTGTTTTGATGCAATAACAAGAACTGAGTTAAACAAAGGTATTCTGCAATAATGATAATTTATAGTTAGAGCTGTTAGCAATTGCTAGGTAATAATGGTTTATATTTAAAGTTGTTAGCAATAGCTAAATAATAAATCGAATACAAAACAAAGGACAAGAATCATGCCATGTTTGTACATCATCATTCTGCAGCTGGAATCAAAGCTGCGGCAAATAGCCAATTAAAATATGATTGCACCTGTGATATTAGCAACAACTATGACGAAGTGGCAATGGCCTGGTAATGATGATTTATTATTAGGGTTGTTAGCAAACGCTAGGTAATAGTGGTTTATAATTATTAAAGTTGTTAGCAATTGCTATAATTAAATTAAACTTAATGTAAAACAGAGGACAAGAATCATGCCATGTTCGTGCATCATAGAATATAAGTAATAAATGAGAATTGAAGACTCATGTATAACATCAGAGATTGTTGAAGAAATATCCTTTAATTAAGTACACTGTTTATTGATTAAGAGTAGAGTATGAACAATAGTTCAAATAATCATATTAATCTGGCTGAGGTGAGAATTTACACTCACGTAAAATATTTTAGAATGCTGGGGAAACCTCCCTATAGTAATTAAATAGAAGAGCAACCAGAAGATTGTCTATGATTGTCAATCATACGAATCCGCGAAAGTAAGAAAGTGGTATTGCATCACCCTTCAATTGAACAAGTGACTAGACAACTGCCTGAAATATTGACATCCCTTGTTGTAACGGAACCCAATTGAGAACCGAACCAGCCAATTGACCATTGTCAATGTTTCAAACTTTTGTTAACGCATAATTCGCCGAATTCATGTAACTATAATATTTTAATTGTAGGTAAAATGGTCAACAATCAGACAACCTTGTGGTTACAGTAGGAAAATATTCCGAGTGTACTTTAAATATAAAGCATTCTTGAACAACCCTACGTGAGATGTGGTGGAAGTCAACTGTTTGTTTTATAAAAACTGCAGAACAATGATAGACATGAAGTTTGACTAGTCTATGATAAAGTACCTTGTTATTGCATAGCTCTAACTATATAGTTCTTGAATATAAACTTGTTATTTTGCAAACGCAAATTTCCCTAGTAAAATATTCAGCAAGTGAAATTTTATGAATTAAAATTGTGAATGAAATCATAACTGAATAACTGGTAATATAATATTATCATAGTTAAAAATCAAGGCTAATATTTCATTTAAAAAAATCTAATATTCTTTTAGTACCACAAATGCGTCAATTTTCCCTATTACCTCGTCGAAACCAGAATATGAATGCAATCGCAAATAATAAAATATAGTCTCGAAATAAGCAAGCGATCACCTTTAGAAATTTTTGCCAGCTGGATTTCTGTGCGCTCTGTACAGCGTTATATCGCCCGTGTTTAACGTCCTCTTCGAGCATGTCGGTGGTTGAGAAGAATGTGTTAAAATAAAATGTTGTAAAATCGTTTGCCTAGTAGTTTAGACGGCTGATTTTGTGAAAAATAATCACAAAATAATTTATTAAGCTCAGCGAAAAACTCGCGTAGCTTAGAATAGATTTCAATGGCAAATATAAAAGTTCGGCGAAAAATATCGCGACGTAACTTCGAGGTGTTTCCAATTTAATTTCCAAAGCTCGGCTAAAATATCGCGACGTAGCTTAAAGGGTTCTGCCACAATTTACATGGGAACTTCTAACTCTACACTGTACTTTGGTCTCACATTCTGGATTGTTTACATTTCAATTTCCAATGCCTATATGCGTCTTAAGATTGCAGCGCCCTAGTAGCAAAATTTCCATCACTCTGTCCTCTATACGCTTAAATTAGAATACGACAGGCGATTTCACCCTATGGGAAGTAACAGAAGTACTTGATGCTTATCGTGTCCATTGTAAACAAACTCTGTGGGTAAACTCGATTTTATGTAAATTCTTTCGTAAAAATGTATTGTTTCTGTTGCTTTAAAAGAACGTAATTTTAAAGCTGTACGTGTTCAATATTTAATGGCTAAATAAATTTAAAAACGAAATGCCTTATTACTTGAATTTGGAAAATAAATAAGAAAAAATTAAATTTATAAATGGGGTATATACAGGGTACTTCACTGCTGCAGCAGCCCTTCACGTAATAGGCTCGCAAGCCTCTTAGTGCCTACAAAAGAGGAGTGTTCAATCAAATAGAGGTGTCTGAACACAGTAATTTTAAGAAAACTTTTAAAAACTGCCCTTTCTTAAACTCTTAAAGATTTTAGTTCTCAAACTTTTCCTATTGCTTCATTCAACAGATTTAGGATTCCCGAATAAAATTTTTAACGATTTTTCTGACAACAAAAATAAAAATGGATATATCTGGTTTTGTCAGCAACTATTTTGGACACTTCTTGTTTAAATTGGGATAAATCATAAAAAAAAATTAAAATGTGTTTTAAAAACATGGTTTTAGTATAAAAAAAATGAAGAAACACATGACATTAAAGTAGGTATTTTTGTGTCATCGTCAGAGATCGGTTCGATCGTCTTTCCAGGTTTGTACTACCATGGTAGTGTAAAAATGCGTAAATTTGAAAATATCTGACCAAAAATCATATTTCTACACTTTTTAGATTCAATATCTTTTGAAAATAAATTTTCTTAACTCGAAAAATAATGTAATAATTTTTTTAAAATTATTGTTTTCAACTTGTTCCAATGAAGATTCAATATCCTTTTATGTATAGAGAACAATCTTGCACAATCAACTGTCGCCATAGAAGTCATTGGGTTTATCTTGCCCTTGTGGTAGGGGCATCCTAATGTCAGACGTGTGAGCAGTATTCAATCTCATTGTGCAGCCGAACAATGATTTTTTGGAAAAGAGTTTTGAAATTTCTATGCATAATTACTTAAATCTGAAGCTACATCTAATCTTATAATTCATAGTCTTAATGTTAGTGCTAATTCTCGCACATGCCAGAACATGATCTGAAGTAAAATGTTTGAAGTAAATAAAAACATCCTCCCTATATTACTTTCTTAGCCACTCTCTTTGGGAAATGCAAGAAATTAACCATTTTATTATTTTTCTGAAGCAGGTATAAAACAACAAATGATATTAAGTGTACTTTTATTACGTGCATAGATTTCTCAGTTTCGGTTAAAATTAGAACACACTGAACTTTTCGATGAGCCTAACATATTAAGATCTGACATTGAATATTTTCTTCGTATAAATGACTACAAAATGGCAATATTTCAACCATTGTTAAGTGTGATAACCGGGCAAGCTACATATTTATAAATTTTGATTCCTACCAAGAATTTCACTCGAATTTCTAAGGTTTACGCTATTATTAAACATTGATTTTTGTAAAATATTTTTGCAATAAACACATGCTGTTGAACACTTTGGCTTACCATTATCAATGTCGTCATCTAATTTATTCAAAGGTCAATTTATAATTAGCCTTTTACTAAAAAAAGTAACAACCAATTAAAGTCGTAAACTTTTTTTTAGCTGCAATATGGTGCATTTTTTATGTTTGTTCCAATGCTCGTTAGTGATGTTTTTTCTTAATAAAACCATCACCTCCAAAACATTGGTATATTAACCGATATTTTATTTAAATAGTTTGAAATTTCTCTATTTTTCTTACTATCTATAATTTATCGTACAGATTTGTTATAAATTTTTTTAATCTAGTAGTTTAATTGTCAGCTTTTTGCCATGCATATGATTGTGCATTTATATATGTATTTTATATATGTAATATATAATACGTTGATTTTTAAAACAATCCAAAACGACAACAAAATTATTAAGTTTCATCATAGTTTAAATTCGTCAACAGTTACACAACCAGTGACGAAATGATTCTAGCCATATTTTTTGTTTGGCTTTCTTGTGTTGTTGTATAATGTGCTATTTACATGAAAAAAAAAACACAAAAATTATACAGGGTGTTCTGTATCTCTAGTCCCATAACAAATGCACAAATTTTTGCAGTTATTGTGATTTAAAAGTTCTAATTTCTAATAAATATATTCCTAAAGTGATCTATTTCGGAATTTTAGCCAAATGATAGAAAATATCATAAACACACTGAACAGATCTATGTTATCATTGCAAAAGTTATAAAATTATTGAATGTCAGTGATTAAAAAGCAAAAACTAGATGTTCCAATGAAGAATATGCATGCATCAGTTTGGAAGTATGAACCACTAAGGTTTCCTTATCGTAGATCACTGGATAGACGAATATTTAATGAAGTTTATTAAAGTATTGAACAATTTAGTTGAGTGCAGAACAGAAACACTTAGACAACATTTCCATGGTACATCAAGTGAAATGAAGATTTGGAGATCATAGGACATTAACATGCAGTGATTTTTGTTTGTCTTCTCGATTGTTGCTGCTTTTTAGTAGTGATAAGGAAAACCAAATAACACTGGTATATATTTTTTTCAAGACCATTGTATTCGGGCTTTACAATTTAATGATTACTTTTTGAAGAGGAATTTTGTTATTGAATTTTGCCCAATCAACATCTTTGTGGCAACATTTTGTTTACTGATGAGGCTTATTTCAATACAAACAGAACAACAAATAAAACATTCTTTATGCTTTCTATTGCAAATCAAAATAAAAAATGATTTGGAAGTAATGGAAATGTGTGTTAGTTCCATTTATACAGAGTTAAATTGTGCAATGAAGTTGAGGGTACTTATATGAGCCAATTTGCATTAAAATTAGACAAAAGTGTTTACAAAGTTTAAATAACATAAAGACCTTGAAGTTTTAATTTGTATAATTCTAAAACGGCCCACCTTAGGATATATATTTATTAGGACGGAATTGAGAATATGTGTATTTCTTATGGTCCTTAGGTTACGGAGTGCTTAGTACAGTAAAGAACATAGGTACTATCGAATCTGTATCATATAATAATAAAGTTTTGAAAATAAATCCTTATCTATTTATTTCATACTTATTCCTTTTAATAAAAAAATAATTGTGACTATATTAATAGGTCATCTTCTCCACTATCAAGATCTCGATCAAGATCCCCACGATGCACTCGTAGAGAGCGTGAACGTCTGCGTGAAGTAGAAGAACGTCGTGTAATATATGTAGGTCGAATTTCGTCCAACACTTCAAGGGAAGATTTGAGAAAGAGATTCCAGAGATTTGGTCCCATCACAAACGTCAGCTTGCATTTCCGGGATCATGGGTACTTGTAAGGCTTTTTATTTAATTCAATTTCGTTTTATAGTCAAGTTGAATTATCTAAACAAGTCATCATTACGTGAAAATTCAGATATATTCTGTACATGTTGAATTTTTACTAAACAGGAATTTTACGTAAATTTACACATTGTCAATCACCCATAACATATATGCCATCACATTTTCATAACAAAATTAGGATAACATATATGTGGCACTGCACAAATGCTACATATATGAAATTATGTTGTGGTTTTATAGAATCAGGCAAGTTTTATTTACATTTAAATCAACAATATTGATGTTTTAATTTTTTTAATAACATATTTCACTGGTTATTGTTTTAAAAGTGAGTACAATATTTTATGTAGTAGTTGAAGGTTGTCAATGTGTTAAATGGTAAGTAGTTAAAATTGGCACATTCCGTGAGGTTCAAATAAACCTATTCGAGCCAATGAGATGTCCTTCAAAGGGCATGAAAAAATGTCAATATGTTATTTTTGAAGCTAATGTAAACAAATACATCGGTGAATATGTGTTAAAAAGCAGGTTAATGACAGGGATAATAAAAGAAGCACCACTGTTTTCTTCAGCGCTAAGAGTAATTAAGTGTCGAGTTATTAGTGGGGACGCCTTTCATTTAAAACGAAGCTTCCACAATTCACAGTGGGTTTATATAAAACATTTTTAATACAATATTGTCTGTAGCCATAGTACTAATTTCTCTTTTGTCCTATCTTTGGTTTAGTCCTAAAAGCCATAGGGAGATAAGCATGATGAATCGGCCCCCAGCGAATATTTTATTCATATCCTCATGACAAAGTAGTGGTATTAACTGAGAAACAAATGACAATAGAAATTTTTTGATAACGCCAACGAAAGCACCTTAAAAAAGTGTCACAATGTGTTTATTAAAATATCATCAGATATAAATTAGGCAGATACAGGAAGTTTTTTAAAATGCACCTTTTCAGTGTATTTTTAATATTTCGGAAATGAAGATAGCTAGGCTAAATTTAAAAACGGCATCGAAACAGTCACAAAATTCTTCAAAAAGCCCCCATTTAACCGTTTCTTGATCTCTAATAATAACAATGCCCAATTTGGGACACAGCGTATATTGTATTTATATAATAGCTTTCTAAGACCAAAATAAAAGATATGGAGGATCATATAAATCTACAAAAAAAACTGGAAATTGTAAATTTGTACTTTTATAAATATTTATTGTTCTAATATCAATTCCATTAATCTTCGTCGCTGTCTTTGTTTATTACAATGTGTACGTTGTCTTTATCAAACTATTTTGTGAGTATGGTAGCTTGTCTTAGAATTTTTAACAGATGTCTTTCATATGATAAGTAAAAAATAATTGCAGCGATGTGTGAACAACACCCAACAGTTCTAAATCTGTTGGCACATTCACAACAATATCTACTTATTCCTTTATCTCTGATAGTGTTTGGTGTTTATCAAAAACATCTAAACACTTTTCTCCCAATATGACGAAAATGAACCTGAGTTTTCAGTATATCAGTATTATCTTTAACGAACTGAAGGATTTTATGGTTCATCATTACCTCCGCTAAATGGAATATAGCTTGATTATATTGATATGATCCAAGAGACAATATGCAGGTTAGTTCCCTTTCCGTCATTTCTGGAAAGTTCAGTAAGTCACTCGAAGAAATCTTTTGAAAAACCAGTTCTTTTTGTTGCCAACCATTTCTCGCCATTTTAACAGCGAAAGTGTATTCAGTGTTTCTTCTAGACCTCATCATTTGTAAAATATCACCTCAACATTCCACATCAGACGTTGACTGTATTTGTTATGAAGAAATGACTAATGTACTAAATTTGAGAGCTTCTATGTTGAATGGAATACTGCAGTGAGGTTAAGTATCTAGGAGTAATCCTGGATCAAGATCTTAACTAGAACTTGCATTTGGGAAGAACTGTTACAAAAGCAACAGCGGTTGTTTTGGACGTGCCGTAGGCTGTTTGGTAAGACTTGTGGTTTGCAGGCGAAAATGACAAAGGATTCTGCCGTTTGGTTGTCAGACTCACAGTGAAATAGAAGAAAAATTAACACAAGAAAAGTCACAGAAATTGCAATGCCTTGTCTGCTTAGGGACTATAGGATCTTCTGTCCCACAACAGCTATGGAGGCAATACTCGACTTACTTCCTCAGCATTTGTATGTGAGGAGGAGGGCAGCACTTGGTGCCCGAAGATTGCATCAGACACTTAAATTCAAACCAGGCGATTTGGTTGGTCACCTAAGGATTTTGAAATTTATTCATTTTGAGTCTATGACCAAATCCTCTGACTCAATGCCAACTAAGCGGGACTTTGACTGCCCCTTTGATTGAAAGCTGCCAAACGAGCAGGATTGAAGCACTGTGTTTGGAAAACGAGTCACCGATCTGGTACACATATGAATCTAAAATGGCTGGAGGGATAGATGTGGACGTAGCAGGGCCTAAATGCAAGCTATCTAGAGCCCTTGGCAACACCTTTACCATCTTCCAGGCAGAAACTTACACTGTAGATCTGCGTATCCAGGGATGCTTAAACAAAGGCGTTCAAAGGGATTGGTATCTATATACCTTCGAGTCTAAAACTGCCTGGAAATAATAATATGACTTTATTAAGGATTAAGGATTTAATACTAATGATACATTATAGGATTTTTATCATTTTTACTGACAACGGTGATATTTAGATTAAGTTTTTAAAACGATATTTTACTTTCATTTTAAAAAAACTTAAACTTCTCATTTTATAATTTAGTGGTAGAGAGTTGAACAAAGATGATGCATAATAAGTAAAAGAACTTTTGTAGACAGTCTCTGAAGCAACTGGCAAATAAAAACAAGGTTACCTTGATGTGGGTGCCGGGGCATGAGGGAATAGAAGGAATTAATTAACTGAGAGCCCTGCAAAAAAAGGAGCTGACGCACTATTTTTCGGACCCGAACCGTTTTGTGACCGATTCCAGGCCTTCTAACAGGCCATTGCTCCTTGAGATGCCATCTCAAGAACATGGGCAAGGTAGTAGATGATAAATGCAGATACTATGATGCTGCAACTAAGACTGCAGAACATATACTTTGTGAATGCAAGGTAATAATCCATTTAGGTTGAAGTATCTGGAATAGGCAGAGTTAACGCCTGAGGACACAGGGAAACTAGATCATGGGAAAATCACAAGCTTTATAAAAAGTCTTGGAATCCTGGGCATCAATTTGTTATAGTGTAATTAGAAAAAGATCTGAGCCAAGCTACCTCTTAAATTATTTACAATCTATGAAGAAATAAAGCAATTTTATAGTAAGCAATTCACAATTCTGGAAGTATTTTGTTGTCTAACTTTTAATTATAAGTTGATTTCAAAAAGTAATAAAAAAAATTACTTATTGATAGGTGGTTATAAATGATGTTTATTTTTTTTAACCATGGCGTACTTCAACGAAAAATTTCAAAATAGTATGTCTTAGGCGACTTCCAGGGCTTACAAGAAAATATTTTTATGGTAGTCAAAAAAATTTTCTTCTGAAGGTTTGTATCTGTCATTTTGATCATAAAACCATTTATATAAATGCAATACATTAAATGTTTAGCAAACTTAGTTAAAACATTCGTGAGAATTTTTTTTTCAGTTTTTGTTTTATTTACTTGGAAACCAATGAACCTAAGTGTTTGAAATTTTGGTAAACTTAGTATTTTAATGACATGAGGATATGAATAAAATATTCTCTGGGGCTGATTCACCGTTCTTATCGTCCTATGGCCTTCCTTTGCTAGCTTTGAGTTATTGTTAATGTAAAATGGAGTAAATAGTTACATGAGCATTAATAAATACAAGATGTTTTCAAATAGAAGTAATGTATACTTTTGAAAAAGCCGACGTAACTCTTTATTTGCAGTAGAAGTTCTGATTTTTCTTTAGTGAATAATTTTGTATAAAAAAAAATAAAAACTTAATATTAGTGAATGTACATAAGGCTATATTGCATCCACAATTTGAGACATTGACAATTCCAATTTTTTTCAAATCTACTTCTGTGAGGTAAGCTCCCTAAACACGAAATAAAATAGTGTTAAATAAACTCATTTTATTAATATTCATAATTAAGCCCGAAGTCAACAAATGAAACACAAGTATGCCTAAATATGAAAAATTTTATGGTCGTATTTACATAGATTCAAGAAATTCAAAGTAATTTAATGTTTTTGTTCGTTTTTTGTATCTTTTTTTCGCTCAAGTGATTTCTTGATGCAGGGAATTTTCACATAACTGTCAATTCGCTTTACTGTCCTCGTTTTCTTTGTTAATTAAAGATAGCGTGCCTATGTTATGTTGTCATTTAGTTGATTTTTGTATTAGAACATTGAACAAATAAATATTATTTTGATATAAATTATATACAATGGTATCTCGTAATTCGAGCTAATTGGGGCTGAAGTTAACATACACTGCATACTTGTCACAGACATGGACTAACATTGCTAAGTTAAGTGACACATTTTATTTAATTTTGAATGCATTTGACCAGATAACTTAGCTGTCATTTGGAAAGATGCAACATTAGTAATATTTCGATAAACCATGTTTTTCGAAATAATAGATATATATTTATCAGCTTCACAAGGTATGAGCTGAAAAACATTTAAGTATGCTTCAGTATGTAATCATTAACCTGATGCTTAGCACATTCATTTGCAAAAAAGAGTAAGGTGTTTTGAAAAAAAAAGAGTTTTTTTTGCCTTTTTTGACAGAGATAACTATGGGTTTGTTACTTTTGCCAACAAATTGGATGCATATGAGGCCATAGAGCATGGTAATGATGATCCCTACCATCCGAAATATGACTTAAGTTTTGGAGGACGTAGAATATTCTGTAAAACAACATACTCTGATTTAGGTAAGGTTAAATAACATTTTGATTAATATAATTGAAATAAAAATAATACTTTTGCAGATAATATGCGAGATGAAACTACCTACTTTTCACCCCGTGTTGTAGAAGATTCCTTTGACACTTTATTAAGAGAAGCACAAGAAAAATTACGTAAGCGTAAAGCTTGACATATATTAATTATATTTGAAATTTTAGACCAAGTTTTGCATTTCTTTTTACATTATTGAATCATCTTTTTAATTTTCTCATTCATTATTATGTAACAATTATAGTAATTTATTCGTGTTTCAGTTAAGTTTAACAGGTATAAACATGACAATTAGTTTGATTTTTTAATACATTAAATTTCTTACGCTATATGCTTATACGTCGTGTGATTTTTAATACATACTTAATTATGTTTTTCCCATATTGGGCTGTGTATTTTGTATTAAAATATTTTTGTTAAAGCTAAATAAAGATAATATCAAAATTTCATATCATTTATTTTAAAATGCAGCACTTCAAACTTTCTATTGTTAAAATTATTATACTTTTCGTGGAAGAGTATTGTATTAGCCAAACTTTCTAGATTCGGAGAAAAAAATTCATATTAGTAATCGCATTCTGAACAGTTGTCTGTCTGTCTTTCATCCATTATAAGAACAACAACTGCAAAATATTTGGACAGTAACTTAATTTTAGTGAGGGGACGAACCTTATTTTTGAAGAAAAAAGCATCAATAAATTGACGAAAAGTATAATTATACATATGGTTTAAAATGTTAAATAGCTAAAACTTTGCCCCAAAATCTGTTTCTTTCGGTGATTCAAAGAATACAAGTCATAACATCCATTGCAACTTTTAGAAACTTTCAAAAGCTGAGTGATCGTAAAAGTAAAGCAGCCAATTCATTTACAGCATTTTGTTTCAATAGTTAAAAATTAATAATGATTAGCCGAAGTAGGAAAGAAATCAGTGCTTGGCAAATATTTTATCAAAAAAAATAAGAGGAAAACTTGCCTCTCCTGCAGTATGTAAAAAATGCACTAAAGAATCGCAGGGTCGAGTTATGATTCAGCATTTACCGAGAAAGTTACATAAACCAATCTAATGAAAGTGACTATTACAAGGAAATCTGGAAACAGTGTCCCAACAAATAAGAAAACACTAAAAACTAGCAACTGTAGTAGTTGTGGGTTTCGAAGTTTCTTTGTCATAAGAACATCAAAAGGTAAGGAAATTTTTGCAACAAATTTTTCTTTGAGTGAAAAATTACATGGCATATTAGTCTGTATGCCTTGTAGTTGGTCAAATGTGCATAACAAACCAATAGTGTGTGCAATTTTGACGGAAGGAAATATAATACTATATATCCAGGACATCCACACACTGAAGATTTAACTAGCATAGCCATTGTCCTAATCAGCATAACTGTAAGATAATTAGTTTTGTCACAATGAATGAAATGAAAAAAATATTAATGAGGCCACGGTTTATGCTATTATAACATATTGATTTTGCCCATACACTAAATATTTAGTTTGGCTTTAAAGCAAAGAAAAGCACAACATTGGCAATAAATATCTTAATAGATTTAATAACAAGGCACTTACATTTTACATTGCCTCTTATACATTAAAGAAAATCACGATAATACGTAAGACCTGACCTGTTACATTCCCATTCAACGGAGCAGTAATAAGAAAATCAACCATAATTTTCTTCGTTTGTCGAAGACAAGAAATGGCTCAGGTTACTATGCCATAAGATTTTTTAACATACTGCCGGAGAGTATTCAAAAACTACAATATAATCGTTTTAAAAGAGTATTAAAAAAATATCTACTTGAAAACGCTTTTCATGATCTTAATGAATATTTATTATCTGACTTGTCTTGTATAACTATTTGACGTTGTTCCTTACATTTATTTGTTATTTTATTTAACTGTCTTTACATATTTGTTTTTATAATAATATGAATACACAGATAGGTAAAAAAAATGTTGATATTAACTATTAAACCCATAATATACACACATATTTTTTTCAAAGTTTTCTTCTGAGAGTTAGGGTTTTTTTTTGCTATGTTTTAGTTTGAATGTTTAAACTGTTTCATCTTCTTTTGTTTACTTTAACATTAAAAATGTAATATTTTTCAAGGAAAAAATTAGAAAAATTCAAAAAATCTTATATTGTTGGATAGAGAATTAAAAACCGTTCTTTCAAATGAGCTATTACACGTACCCTCGTTCCATTTAAACATTTTAAAAGGGTAGCTGTCACTCCAAGGGGTTGAAGGGGAGGTATAACATTATGCTCAAAAAGTGTCATTTTACAATTAGAATTTCACTCACAAATTGTTAATTACGTAGATAATGAATTTATCCCTTACTTATGGACCTCACTGTATATAAGTATATATTTTTCTATACATTTATAGAACACACATTTTTGTTTTATTTGTACAATATATATTTTTAAAACCTACTTAAAAATATGGTTAATTATTATATTTGGATATGTACCACCAGGGGCAGGGGCGCATTTAACGTCGGTGCAACCGGTGCAAAACACCGATGGGCCCTAACGCTCACAGGCCCTTTCATAAGAAGTCTGAATTTCCAAAATCCATAAATAATATACTTTAAAAAAAAATACTTAATCCAAAGAATATAACGCAAAAGGGCAACAAATATTGCAGAATAATTATTATATTCTGCTCGTTTAGTAATCTAATCTCTTATAACACATCGGTAATAATTATTATAATAATATGCAATGCCTCGTCACTGTGAAATTCAATAGCGATTTGATTTTTGATCAATTAATGCGTAATTTAACGCCACGTGCTGCGTTCTTCCTAGACTCGGTGTTTTGTTTTAGATATTTGCATATTTATCAGTAGTTTTACATATGAATTTAGATATTATTATTAAATTGAATTATTTTTATGTTGATCAAATGTGCTTTTAGAGGGCGGAATATTAAACATAATATTTTTAGTCGCAAACTCCTCTATAAATCCTTATTTTACTATAAGGAACGTAACCAGACTGCAACCAACAGCTACTCTCCGGGCTATGTGCCCCGCCGAGCGCTGAATTACAAGTTACAAGTCTGGCGCGTTAAGTGTAATAATTGCATATTACCATCAAAACGCTAATGCTTCGATTGCAACAAACACCAGCCGAAAGACTGATCCTACTTAAAGGAGCTCTCTTGCTAGTCGTCACACACCACTTGCAGACTGCAGTTTCGAGCTGTTGGCTCTCGTCAGTGCAAGGTAGGTATGCGACGACCGACATGAGAATCCTTTGACTATAGTACATCCCGGTATTTTTTTACAATAGCGACATGTAAAACAGCCAGTAGACGCCTTAACGCGCCAGACTTGTAACTTGTAATTCAGCGCTCGGCGGGGCACATAGCCCGGAGAGTAGCTGTTGGTTGCAGTCTGGTTACGTTCCTTATAGTAAAATAAGGATTTATAGAGGAGTTTGCGACTAAAAATATTATGTTTAATATTCCGCCCTCTAAAAGCACATTTGATCTATGCTAAGCCAAGTCAGGCTATTTATTTTTCGATTGCAACAGACACTGGACCGCTGGATGGCGCCTACTGGCTGTTTTACAAGTCGCTATTGTAAAAATACCGGGATGTACTATAGTCAAAGGATTCTCATGTCGGTCGTCGCATACCTACCTTGCACTGACGAGAGCCAACAGCTCGAAACTGCAGTCTGCAAGTGGTGTGTGACGACTAGCAAGGGAGCTCCTTTAAGTAGGATCAGTCTTTCGGCTGGTGTTTGTTGCAATCGAAGCATTAGCGTTTTGATGGTAATATGCAATTATTACACTTAACGCGCCAGACTTGTAACTTGTAATTCAGCGCTCGGCGGGACACATAGCCCGGAGAGTAGCTGTTGGTTGCAGTCTGGTTACGTTCCTTATAGTAAAATAAGGATTTATAGAGGAGTTTGCGACTAAAAATATTATGTTTAATTATTTTTATGTTGTTTGCACTCCCCCCCAATCGTGATCGAGTTGGAAGACTGAAGCTTGATAAAATCTTAAAAAAACATGGAATTTTAAAGACATCAAGCATTTTAGACGAATTGCATAAATAATCTCCAGTGAGAGTTTTTTATTTAGTATTTGTTGTATTGATTCATACAAGAACATTTTAAATTCCAGATGTAGGACACGGATGCTTTCAACAAACATGTGCTTAAAAAAATGACCATTTTTATGACTTCTCCAATTTATCTCAAGGAACTGTAGCTAGACCGAAAATAATATACGATATTTTTATTTTCACGCATAGTTGTAAAAACCAATAATTAAATCTTATAATAGTATAAATACAAACAAAACCCCAATTTCTGTTTAGTTTTTGAATAAACGCGAATCGAAAGTGTCTTATTATGAGTTTTTTCAAAAGTGTACTGGTAAGTATTCATAATCTTTAATTGATAATGTGGATAATAGATCTGCTGCTTGCATTAATGGCGGCAGTTTTAATTAAATATAACTTGTAAATAGAGATTTTTGATTGTTTACAAAAAAGGAAGGCTATATTAACTTGCTTGGTAAGCTAATAAGCTTTTATAGTACCTACCTAGTAAATTTAAGAGATAGATATAAAAATCTAAGAATAAAAGTGCAATGCAACATTATATTTTGCTGACGATACGCGCCAAGTGATAAACAAATATACAGTGTGTCTCAGTATGTGTTACACTATTTTTAGATAAATTTTTGGTTGAAAATCCAGTCTGACTTAGTTTTTTCTATAGAATCCGATGCCGTTTGAAAATAGACAATAATAAAAGTTATGACTGAAAAATCGATTTTTAAAACTAACTCGGAATGGCCTACGTTTGTATAATTTTAATTGACTATAAAAGAGAAGTAAAAACATGCATGTAAAATTTTAAATATTTGTTAATGCTTCGACCAAAGCAATAGGGCGATTTAACAAGAAAATTTAGAATTTTTTTTTATCAAAATTGAAAATTTTGACTGAAACAATAGAAACGCCCAACTTAAAATGTAATAGACTGCATTAACATCATTAAAACAACTTCACAGAATTGCGGCTGGTGCCGGATTATAAAAATTTAGTGCCATTGTTTTTGCAATAAATTAGGTACTGATCCACATGCAGATTTTTTAAAATATCACAGACGCAGAGTTTTACCAAAGAAAATTGATGCAAACAGTGATTCCGCTGCTAACCTGAATTTAAAAAGTTTTCATAGACGAGAAAGAAATTTTGGATACTTCATCAACAATTTTTATATTCCGTTCTAAAATTTCTTCTTGTGTCTCAGAAAAAAATAAGAATCATGCGCAATTTTTCCTGTTTCAAATGATTTTTTTTTTAATCCGTCAAGCCGTTCCTGGCTAAACGAAAAGTTGTTTCCCCCCAAAAAATAATATGTGTGTTGCCGCGGACTCCTATAGCGTTTGAATTTGCGCCAAAAGTCCTTAAAAGCGCGCCTGATGTGTACCACCGCATTTTTGCTTCTTATCTGATGGTCACCTTAGTTTTTGCAAATCTGTGATTTTTAAGATTTATGGATTAGGTAGGTATTTATTCTAAAAACTCGGGTATAATTTAAAAAATATCACATCTCACTTCCATATTTTCTGTCACACAACCAACGTTGCATCAAAGAAGATTTACGTATAAACGAACAAGTCTTTGGTTTTGGTAGCACAGAACCAAGGATGGTAAACTAAAGAAGGATAGTTTATTGTTTATTCCCATAAGACTGTATGTTAGCTCTCCGATCGGCTCGCGATCTAGTTGGTGACGTCACCGTCTGGCGGTACCAGCTTTGTTTATGCTTGCTTGCTTGCTTATACGACACGTGTGTTTAGCCGTGTTTTAGAACTTTTAAAGACAAAATTAACTCTACTTTGTGATATACAAAATATATTTATATAAAATATAATAAATTTAAATAAATACATAAAAACTGTGCCGAATCTGGGTGACCATACATATTACATATAAAATAAAAAGTGACCATAGTTACAATATCCATTCTTGGGTGCAACAGCTTTCATAGGGAGGTCTTATTAAGCCTACAGAAAACAGTATTGCGATGGAATGATTACATTGTAAAATTCCACGGTCAATCTTACAGAAAGAATGGAACACACAAGTTGTTAAAAAAGTAGCTATAATAGCAAAAAAGAAAAAATGCCGTTTAATTTAGTTTACGACTTTTGCAAATTAAGGACAATTATGAGAATGAAGTACAGAAATCTTCAAATGATAGAGCATCGAATTTAAAAAGAAAAAGGTCCAACGATGAAAACCGCAGAACATGTAAAAAAATAAAAAAGATTGTTAATTAAAGAACATTTTATTATTTTATTTGTTGGTAATTAGTTTAATAAATAAGCTTAAAAAACATTTGCTTTCTTTAGTTACCTACCTTTCTTATATTAGCTGTGTGGGGAAAAATTTATTTATCATCTAACTAAACAAGTATTTTTTTCGTACTCACTATAAAGTTTAACATAGTTTTGCCGAAGAAATATCATTATTGCCTTTAAATTCAAAGCTTAGTGGTAAATATTTTAGTTGTGATTTTATAAGTAACTAAATTTAAAAAAATTGGTATTACAAAGTGCAATTCATCTTACTATGAATAATGGTCGTCTTCCTAATTTTATCAGGTCTTTATTGACTAATATTTTCGTCAAATTTGTAAGACATGAGTAGTCTTGACTTTTATAAACTTTTAGTATTTTCCTGAAACTAACAATTACAAAATTCCTCGACTTTCAGATTTTCCAGATCTCACTATATTTAAACTAATTATTCCTTACGTCTATATACATATTTTAAACAATAATATTTATATTCGGACTTATATTTTTATAATATCCATAACACTTATTACCTTTGATTTTTATATTATGTTAATATACTTCTGCTACAGCATGCAAGTCAAAAATTGCAGTTTATTAGTCTATATAATACTCTCTGAATTCAAATTCTGGCCAGTCGCCTACGTCATCATAGCCACGCCCACTCGCCGATAAAATAGCGTTTATAAACTATCCTTTAATCCAAGAACTCTACTATTCGTATTTTTAGTCGCCATTTGACAGTTGTTACTATTATTTCTTCTCACTGTTAGGTGGCAGAAAGAGTACCTATTATCATTGTACGAGTGGTCCAAAAACAGCTGTTCCTACTTTGTTCAATTTTCGTGAGTGAAGTTTTGTGTTGATAGTGGTTTATTCTTTCTATTATTTGTTCATGTAAGTCAAGTCTAAGTACGTATTATGATTATTAATTATTTCCTTATTTTACTTCCAAACGTCAGTTTAAGTGATTTCACACGTTAGTTTTAGAGAAGTATTAAATATCTATTATATACCTACAATAATTAAAAATACATCTTTCTTTTGACCTTATAATATGCCTATAAATAACTTTAATGAATGTGGCAATATTTTGACTGTTTGTTTCATTCGCAAAAGACATGACAGTTCTATTTAAAAATAACATTTTATCGAATGAGGTTATGTTTTTAACAGGTAGCTGACCTTATTTGGTTTTTGTAAATAAACCATGTACTTAGGAGTTAACTTATTAAAAATTGTTTGTTTTAACACAAAGTTATAGCTTAGTAAACATAGATTTATTTGCTTTAATTCCTAATTGCGTTTAATTTAAATTGATTTAAGTTTGTCTACAAACTTACAAAGTTAATTTGAGAATTGCAGAATTCCTTTCGGATGAGTAATTTCCTTTTAAGTTTTGCAGAGGTTTCCGATATTATTTTTTAACCGTATGTGGATATTTAATGCGCCATAGATAGTAAAATAAAAATTATTAACAAGCTCTATTGTGCTTCAATAGTTACCTATTAAAATTATTAGTTAAATTGAGCAATTTAATGAGCTGTTCCTTTTGACTGCATTTTTATAATAATATAATAAATTAAATAATAAAGATCGTACGTCATCATTCATCATATATTATTTTCTATGATTCTATGATACCTACGATGATTTAATAGATGATATTTGCAAATTGTATAATTGAAAATTGTAATTTTCATTGGTACTTATTAGTGACATTAGTGTACAGTAGCGCGAATAGTGATTGTTAAATTGGTTTGGAATAATTCCAACAACACAGGAACAAGTAGGTAGGTATATTCCGCATATTTGCAAATGTGTTAAAAATAAAATTGTCGGCAAATAAAATTGTTGTATAGGTATGGTTTATTTTGTTTACTTAGGTATATGTTTAAAATTTGTAAATAGATTAGACGTTAATGAAGAGTACGTTAGGTATTTTAAAATGGTAGCTATCATGTACTTAAGTAAGTATCTTTACCTAGGTAATTTCTCTTTTTGGGACGTTTTACCTGCTTCTGTGCATCCTCCAACCTTTTATCTTAGTTTCAATAATAGTAGTTGCATGGCTACTTTTTGATTCGAATAACTGCAGAAGTTTTGAAACTTTTAGTATTTGTAGGCTTTGAAAGAAATACAAAAAAAATATTTCGCTTTGGGTGCGTCTTGCGTCTTATAGCAGAAAATGTTATTATGCAATTGAAGGAGCAGTAAATTTGCTACAATATGTGTCCTATCCTATTTTCTTTTTACAAGGGCGTAAAGTTTTGCAACAATTACGGTTTTTAGCTGTTTCAATGCTTATTCTGATTTGAAACCTTAGTTAAAAATGGAACTTTGTAAAACTCACATTTTCCCTGAATTTGATTGGAATTTGCCCATTCTCTTCAGAGAAATAATAATTTGTTGGCGTACAAATTTATGAAACTTTGTTTGATGAAATGGTGAACCTTGAATTTATTACCGGTGAAGAACAAGTTATTATTGTAGGGGACTTCAATATATTTGAATATGCTAATTCTCTTACTAATAACTGTAATAGCAATAACATCTCTACCCTAAATAATTTTTGTGAATTCTCAAATCTTATCCAGTATAATAGAATAGTAAATACAAACAACCGTATCTTAGACTTAGTCCTTAGTAATCATAAAACAGAGGTAAATAATTCTACTGACCACTTACTACCTGAGAACGATCATCATCACGCTCCTCTGGATATCTATTTACAAGTACAACAAAAACAAAATAAAAATTCTGTTAATTCTTCTCCCATGTATAATTTTAGAAAAGCTAATTTCCATAAGCTCTACGAGGACTTAACTTTGCTAGTATTGATTAATGTAAAGATGTGAATGAGGCATGTGATATATTGTATTCTATCTTGGACTCCGTTTTCATTGATAGCGCCCCAAAAACTTACCTTATCTTAGTTTAATGGTAATATCATTCGCAATATAAAGACAAAATCAAAACACTGGCTCAACTTAAAAAAAGGTAATCATATTAATTGAATCAATTTAAAATTCTAAGAGCAAACATAAAAATCGATATTGATAACGCGCACAAAGAATATTTTATCAATATTGAGAACCATATTAAGTCCAATCCAAATCACTTCTGGTCATATGTAAACAGCAGAAAAAATATATCCAGTATTCCTAGCGTTATGACCTATAATGATTCCATATTAAACGAACCACAAGTAATAGTTGACGCATTTGCTAATTACCTTCAAGAGTCATATTTCGCATCTACAAACTTTTCTTATGATATAAATAGCACTCATTGTAATACTAACAATTTATCCATTCCCTATATTACCGAAAATGACGTACTCAAGGCACTTACGAAAATTAAATCCAAAACCGCTACAGGTCCTGATGGTATTCCGGCCTTTCTCCTTAAAGATTGTGCCATTTTATTTGCAAAACCGCCAGCTAGTATTTTTAATTTGTCTATTAAAACTGCTACTTTTCCAGAAGTCTGGAAAATATCTAGGATCTGCCCGGTATTTTAAAAAAAATGATAGATGTGCTAATGAAAACTATAGGCCAATAGTAATATTGAGCAATTTTAGTAAATTATTTGAAAACGTAAGTAAATGTCATTTATACAGATTTTTCTAAAGCCTTCGACAGATTGGACCACGGAATTTTGCTGAACAAATTATCCGAATTTGGACTAACTGAGCACTTCCTAAACTTTTTTGAATTCTACTTGGTAAATAGACGACTAAATGTACAATACCGTGGAGTTTCGTCTATGGATATCTCAGCGACATCAGGTGTTCCCCAAGGTTCTATGCTTGGGCCATTGCTCTTTAAGATTTTTATAAATATCAACATTACTTAATGCCGATGATCTAAAAATTTTTACATCTATCACTAGTGCAGAAGACTGTGTTGATTTGCAAAGCGATCTTGTACAATATGGTCTTGGTGTAGCGTAAACATTTTACAGTTAAATATCTCAAAGTGTAGCTTTATGACATACGCTCGTGCACAAAATCCAATAAAATGTATCTATACAATTAATGATGAAGAACTGAAGAGCTGTGGTCATTTCAAAGATCTAGGAGTTATATTCGATCCAAAGTTATCTTTTATGAGCCATATCAATCAAATCATCACTAATTCCTTCAAAAACGTAGGCTACTTTATCCGTAATTGTAAAGAATTTAACGAAAATACACTGAAACTTTTCTTTACTTCATTTGTGAGATTTGTGAGGTCAAAATTTGAATATGCTTCAATAGTCTGGAGTCTTGGTTATGAAAATCATAAATATAGCATTGAAAAACCTCAGAGGCGTTTTTTTTAAATACCTCTGGTTCAAAAGCTCTGGGAATTATCCATTTGTGTGAACTTAGCAGAACAACTTTGCAGAATTAAAAAAACTATAGGCCTATTATTTGCCGTTAATTAGCCGCTAATTAATCGTGAAAGCAACAATTTTACCGTTGTTAATTTTTTAAAAATTTTCGGGTGTTCTGCTAACTTCACATGGAAGTTAGCAGAACATCTACAAAAAAATTTTTTTAATTAAAAGTAAGTAGCTCAGAATTTGCCGTTTTTTAACCGTAAGCGAATGGTGAAAATGAAATTTAAAAAAAAATAAAAATTAAGGCGATAAAACAAAAAAAATCATTTTTTAGAATAAGTAAAAATTTTGCAGAAATAAAAACCCATAGGCCTATTATTTGCCGCTAAGTAGCCGCTAATTAATCGTGAAAGTAACAATTTTACCGTTGTCACTTTTTTAAAATTTTTTGGGTGTTCTGCTAGCTTCACATGGAAGTTAGCAGAACATATACCAAAAATTTTTTTAAATTAAAAATAGGTAGCTCAGAATTTGCCGTTTTTTAACCGTAAACGAATGGTGAAAATGAAATTAAAAAAAAATAAAAATTAAGGCGATAAAACAAAAAAATCATTTTTTAGAATAAGCAAAAACTTTGCAGAAATAAAAACCCATAGGCCTATTATTTGCCGCTAAGTAGCCGCTAATTAATCGTGAAAGTAACAATTTTACCGTTCTCATTTTTTAAAAAATTTTCGGGTGTTCTGCTAACTTCACATGGAAGTTAGCAGAACATCTACCAAAAAAAATTTTTGATTAAAAGTAGGTAGCTCAGAATTTGCCGTTTTTTAACCGTAAACGAATGGTGAAAATGAAATTTTAAAAAAATAAAAATTGAGACGATAAAACAAAAAAATCATTTTTTAGAATAAGTAAAAACTTTGCAGAAACAAAACCCATGGGCCTATTATTTGCCGCTAATTAATCGTGAAAGTAACAATTTTACCGTTGTCACTTTTTTAAAAAATTTTGGGTGTTCTGCTAACTTCACATGGAAGTTAGCAGAACATCTACCAAAAATTTTTTTTAATTAAAAGTAGGTAGCTCAGAATTTGCCGTTTTTTAACCGTAAACGAATGGTGAAAATGATATTTAAAAAAATAAAAATTAAGGCGATAAAACAAAAAAATAATTTTTTAGAATAAGTAAAAACTTTGCAGAAATAAAACCCAAGGGCCTATTATTTGCCGCTAAGTAGCCGCTAATTAATCGTGAAAGTAACAATTTTACCGTTGTCACTTTTTTAAAATTTTTTGGGTGTTCTGCTAACTTCACATGGAAGTTAGCAGAACATCTTTTGCTTATTCTAAAAAATGATTTTTTTGTTTTATCGCCTTCATTTTCATTTTTTTAAAATTTCATTTTCACCATTCGTTTACGGTTAAAAAACGGCAAATTCTGAGATACCTACTTTTAATTAAAAAATTTTTTTGGTAAATGTTCTGCTAACTTCCATGTGAAGTTAGCAGAACACCCGAAAATTTTTAAAAAATTAACAACGGTACAATTGTTACTTCCCCGATTAATTAGCGGCTACTTAACGGCAAATAATAGGCCTATGGGTTTTTAATTCTGCAAAGTTTTTGCTTATTCTAATAAATTATTTTTTATTTTATCGCCTTAATTTTTATTTTTTTGTAAATTTCATTTTCACCATTCGTTTACGGTTAAGAAACGGCAAATTCTGAGCTACTTACTTTGATTAAAAAAAATTTTTTGGTAGATGTTCTGCTAACCTCCATATGAAGTTCTCAGAACACCCGAAAATTTTTTAAAAAGTGACAACGGTAAAATTGTTACTTTCACGATTAATTAGCGGCTACTTAGCGGCAAATAATAGGCCTATGAGTTTTATTTCTGCAAAATTTTTACTTATTCTAAAAAATGATTTTTGTTGTATCGCCTTAATTTTTTTTTTTTTTAAATTTTATTTTCACCCTTCGTTTACGGTTAAAAAACGGCAAATTCTGAGCTACCTACTTTTAATGAAAAATTTTTTTTGGTAGATGTTCTGCTAATTTCCATGTGAAGTTAGCAGAACACCCGAAATTTTTTTAAAAAAGTGACAACGGTAAAATTGTTACTTTCACGATTAATTAGCGGCTACTTAGCGGCAAATAATAGGCCCTTAGGTTTTATTTCTGCAAAGTTTTTACTTATTCTAAAAAATTATTGTTTTGTTTTATCGCCTTAATTTTTATTTTTTTAAATATCATTTTCACCATTCGTTTACGGTTAAAAAACGGCAAATTCTGAGCTACCTACTTTTAATTAAAAAAATTTTTTGGTAGATGTTCTGCTAACTTCCATGTGAAGTTAGCAGAACACCCAAAATTTTTTAAAAAAGTGACGACGGTAAAATTGTTACTTTCACGATTAATTAGCGGCAAATAATAGGCCCATGGGTTTTGTTTCTGCAAAGTTTTTACTTATTCTAAAAAATGATTTTTTTGTTTTATCGTCTCAATTTTTATTTTTTTAAAATTTCATTTTCACCATTCATTTACGGTTAAAAAACGGCAAATTCTGAGCTACCTAATTTTAATGAAAAATTTTTTTTGGTAGATGTTCTGCTAACTTCCATGTGAAGTTAGCAGAACACCCGAAAATTTTTTAAAAAATGACAACGGTAAAATTGTTACTTTCACGATTAATTAGCGGCTACTTAGCGGCAAATAATAGGCCTATGGGTTTTTATTTCTGCAAAGTTTTTGCTTATTCTAAAAAATGATTTTTTTGTTTTATCGCCTTAATTTTTATTTTTTTTTAATTTCATTTTCACCATTCGTTTACGGTTAAAAAACGGCAAATTCTGAGCTACCTATTTTTAATTAAAAAAAATTTTTGGTATATGTTCTGCTAACTTCCATGTGAAGCTAGCAGAACACCCAAAAAATTTTAAAAAAGTGACAACGGTAAAATTGTTACTTTCACGATTAATTAGCGGCTACTTAGCGGCAAATAATAGGCCTATGGGTTTTTATTTCTGCAAAGTTTTTACTTATTCTAAAAAATGATTTTTTTTGTTTTATCGCCTTAATTTTTATTTTTTTTTAAATTTCATTTTCACCATTCGTTTACGGTTAAAAAACGGCAAATTCTGAGCTACTTACTTTAAATTAAAAAAAAATTTTGGTAGATGCTCTGCTAACTTCCATGTGAAGTTAGCAGAACACCCGAAAATTTTTAAAAAATTAACAACGGTAAAATTGTTACTTTCACGATTAATTAGCGGCTAATTAACGGCAAATAATAGGCTTATAGTATTTTTAATTCTGCAAAGTTGTTCTGCTAAGTTCACACAAATGAATTATCCACCTTGTGACTTATTACATAGATTCAACACGAGTGATCTTCAACTACGTCGGGCGTATCACTCTCTTGTATTCCTTTTTAAGATTTTAATTGGCACTGTTGACTGCCCTGAAATACTTAGTTGCATTAGATTTCATATTCCCAATTTGCAGACTCGCTCGCATTCGTCTCTATTCTATTTACCTCGTCCTACCGAAATTATTCTATTAGTGGACAATAATATTGTTTTGCAGGGCATATCCTGATGAAGATGAAGTTGAAGAGAATTGATAAAAACTTACTAATAATAACAACTTCGTAGTCATTTTCCACATCGCATAATTAAGTTTTTTGATGATATTATGTTATTTTTTCTCCGAAACTATAAATGTTAGGGATATCGCTCTATTTTTCCTGTAATCTTTACTAGACCCTCTATTAGTGTTTCACACCTTGAATATAAAGAAACAACATACTTTCAAGTAAATTGTTTAGCTATTGTATTAAAAACTGCGAAACTTAAAATGAAAGGAATATCCTTGTGAAATTTGCAACAAGCGTCCTTTCATAAAATACTGCATTTGACCTGGAAGGAAAAAAATTTCACTCTTGAAAAGACAAGCTGGCAAACCAGTTTTATAACTATGCTAAATTTGCAGTTCCTGAGAAATTAGGCTACAATATAGATAATGAACTCTTACCATAAAGGTTTCTTTTTCACCTTTAAAAGTATGAAAAAAATAGAAGAAATTTACAATTCTTTTCTGCAATCAAAATTTGATATCTGCATTACACCCTGCATGGCAAAAATGAGGAAAAAAAACAATAAAAATACTAATATCAATATTTATAAAAATATTTTGGTTTAAATTTTTAAAATCGGTAGAACTATTTACCTTTCGTAAAACTTCCTTCCTTATTTCTCTTGATTGATATATTTTTATGGTGATCACTTTGTCTATTGCCACTAAAAGTATATCAATTTTTCTTCCTTGTCAGTAGTGAGTATTGCTATTTAGCGTTTTAATTTATATAATAATTTGCAAGACTACCGTCTGCAAGTTTTATCCACTGCAACTTGTAGATCTACGAAAATCAGCCTATTGAAAGTATTTGTAGAGAAGTTAGTACTAAATAAGAAAGGTCCTTATATTATTTTTGTTATAGCGTCAACGGTTCGCGAGATATTTACGTTCCAACTTTTTGCAAAGATGACAAACGTAGATGCCCCGCCGCGCGCCAATATCCATTGGCTGGATGTCGGTCTCGATAACTAGGGCCGAGTAGGACTACTACTCTTTGCTCCTAGATTATCTCTGTAGACCTGGACCGGCCTTCGTGATAGGTGGGCCCGCTTACTTCTACCAGACCCAGCTCGCAAATGCGAGATGTGTTGTGGTATTTTCTGCGGACCTCCCCTGGTCCTGGCTGTTAAACCTCGCTGGCTGAGGTCTCTTCTGGCGCTCTTCTTGTCTTGATATTTTCTTTCTTCGCCAGCTTGTCACCCCCGGGGGTAGTCATCGGTCGAGTTGGGTTTAGGAAGTTTTGGCTGGGACTGACTGCCGGTACGTAGGACATCAATTGATATCCTACCCCGGATCATTGTAAAGGTAAGGATATGAGCTGTGTAGCTCGGGAGTGTGGAGACCCTAAGTGCTTATTTTAGCACTTTCGGACTCCACGGAGCAGATGGGACAACGGGCGTTGGACGGTATGTTGTCCGACGCCCGCAAGGAGGTTGGGTTAGGGTAGAAAAACGTCATGTCTCTGGTAGTGGTGGTCCGTCCTGGGGTATCTGAAACAGATCGGTTAGCGGGAAATATAAGTTATACTCACCCGTTGTCCAGTAGCTGTACCCTCGGCCGTTTATGCCTCGGGGCGACTCCGTCAATTTTGCAAATTTCTCAGAAGGCAGTCTTGAACAGTTTAAAGAAAGCAAATTACATGACACTATTTTTACATTACGAACCAGTTTTTTTTACCTATTAATTGGACTAAACTCCTCTTGAATTTGGTAAATTTAAATGGCTTAGTTGACATGGCGTTTCATTAGTAAGTAATTCAGGTGGCAATATGTTATCAATAGTCACAATTTAATTAAAAAATGCACCAATGACAACTGAATAATGAATGGGTTAATCAGTGTTTCAGTGCACACCACTACCATGCCATTTCTAGTCTCCATGCATTCTGAATATGTGAGCGCATTCATAATTTATTAGTGCATTTACGTTCAATAAATCCTAAATACCACGCGTGGACTGTGTGGATGTAATAAACGATCTATCGACATCCCATTTCAACATTTCTCAGAATCGTCAATGTACATGGTGTTATGTTATGTTTGAGTTAGCCCTAAGTACAATAAAGTAGTATTTAAAATAAAATATGGTTCCTCATTTGACGCTCAACTTTCTCATATTTTCCATGCCTTACGGAACCTTCCCCTTTCGAATCATGCAAAAGGGCATGATATTAATATATATTAATGCTCGTTTGTATCAACTTTTGTGTAGGAGTATAATAGGTAACTTTAATTTAGGTTCTCCATAAAATCACACCTTTCGAAGTTAGTAGATTCCTAGCTAAGAAATGAAAAAGCTGGAAACAGCACAAATTTTTGGTATATATTCTTCTTCTATTATAGTTGCCTAGCTGATAGCTGCTGGTTACAGCGCGAAGTGGCAATCGCGATTATTTCAACTGACATCGCGCTACCGGGTTCGAGTCCCAGCTCCGACTCTGGCATCGAATTTGGGGGTTGTCTAATTTATGTGGCGTTTATTTATTTATTATTTTATTTTGATGTTAATATTGTCAACGTCATTTTGAATTTTACAAACACAATTTTCTCACGTAGGTAATACTTAGGTAAAGGATTTAATTTAGTTAGGGAGCCTAGGGAAGGAATATAACTTTGTTGTAAACGGAATTATTGGATACCTAGCTCAAATTATTCTTTCCTTAGCGATAAGGGCCTCCTAAGAAGTTGATAGAAATGGGCATTAAAGGAGATAGGAATTTCCTGGCAAATGTTACAAGGATGGCGCACCTTAAATTACGTAATTTGCACCTTTTCATAAACGTATCACACACAGGCGGCATGTCAATTTGGATATATTTGGTATGTTTTGACTTTAAAACGGCCACTTTCATCAAAATCCAGAATTTGAATTTTTTCACGACTCCAATACTTTATCTATAGATGATAAAGTAAAAGCTTAACTTAGATATTTTAAAATTTTATTAATAACGGATTCATACTATATATGCCCATGATTTTATTAGTATCATGCTATATACGCATGAAATAGTATTATACTATATATACCTATAAATGGCCACAGGTATTGAAGTAGCTACAAATCGAATTAAAGCTTTCTAATTTGACATTTGCAGATAATACCACCCTCGTTGCAACCGGTTAAGATTAGTTATCGTAACCGGGTCAATTGTATACTGAAAGTTTTACTCCAAGCAAGAGCAGAATCAATAGTTATTAATAAGTGTTGATACTCAAAAAGTTTTTTTCTCAACACTAATCCAGACATTAGAGACCAGGACTTGTAAAAATTCATGGTAGTTCTGAAAATGGGCCTACTTCACGTTTTTTGGAGCGCTGAATCCGAATTTTTAACTTCCCATCAAAAATTCCCTCTGCAACCTCTCAAAAATTTGAAAAATAAAACCAAACAATCTTTTTTTTTTAATATTTTTTTTTTTCGTTTTAGGAAAAAAACACCTAAAAATTTGGAAAGTAGCCAGAATTTGCAACAAAAAGGCCCTTTGACATTTTAACGTAGAACGAAAGGGGAAGCCCTGGCACGCCTTAAAACATGAGCCTCGGTGCCGCGGGGCTGCATGCGCTATGTTACGCAACTCTTCTTAACCACTCACGTCGTTTACGTTCTTTCAGTCTAAGTTGAAGATTGAAATTTTGAAATTTACGGTAAAAACAAACAAAATGCATACGCGCAACATGTTACAAGGCAGTTGCAACATGATTTTCGCTTGACTGCAAACCAGCGGTGGACTAACCTGCGACGGGGTCCTAGGCTATAAACCGCTTTTGGGACCCCTCCCATCTCAAAGAATCTCATTTTTAAAATCAAGTTAGGTAGTCAGGCCAAGAAAAATAAAAGATGTACAAGTATAATTACTTCCACGTCCAGTGGAAGTATAGTAACATAAAAATAAATATTTTTTTTGTTGAAATAGGTTTAAAATGTCATGAAACGAATTTTAAATTTGAGCGAAAAAAATTTCCTGTCTGTCTGTCTGTAACTTTTTTTTGTGCGCACGTTTACTCTGGAACCGTTTATGATATTGACTTGAAATTTGGTACACTTATGTATTGCAACGAGATCTGGAACTAGATTATATTTTAATCTAATTCCGTTGAAGGGTTCGGGCGTAAATGGGGTAAATAAGCAAAGCAAGCAGTAAGAGTCCATAATATTGCAATTTAGGGCATTTACGAGAAGTCAAGGTCTCAATTTTTTTTTAGCATCATCCACCCCCTACTATCACCCCCAATACCACCCCCCATACTATTATGAAAGGGAGTAAAAAAAATTAAAATATGATTTAGTGTGTATACAAGAACGAAACGTCTCAACATTTTTTTTAGCGTTAGCTACGCCCTCTACCACCCCCATTGCCACCCTGGGCTCTGGATCTTCAGGTTCATATGGTTCCTCCAAATTGCTCTCATCACCTTGATCCATCTTCTCGGTCAACAGTTCGAGTTCCACTTCTCGCGAATCATCTTCATCTAGATTCTCGAGGATATCTTCAGGAATGTTCTCACATCAACATTTCAACCCATTGTTTTTGCAACTACAGGCGCGGCAGCCTTTTTTTCACCTGCAGGAGATAAACTTTAGAAATTTTGGTGGAGCAGGAGATTTTAAAGTAATGACAGGAGAAAGTCCGTAGCTGGTTTTTTCCAGCCTAATTTTTCTGGTTCGATCACATTTCCGTGCTAAAGTTGGACTTGGACAGCAATTTCAGTTGAGGGTAAAGAGGCAATATTGTGTTTACTATTGTACACGGTCTTGATGAAACACTGATGTCTAAAAACTGTTCAAAGTCATGTTTTCATCCTTGCAACCATACCAGCAAAGTAAAAATTGATTGCCAGTTTTTACGATAGCTTGTGGATTTGTATCTGAAATCCGAAAAAGTTGAGCGAAGAGATGCAAATCTGGATTTCGGACGAGGACTTTTTGGTTTTTCCGTGGTCGAAAATCGCAGATGTAGAGCCACATCCGCTGAAAGCGTGTAAGAATAATATATTTTTTAGGCAACTGTGACAAAAAGTGACGATTATCGGATCTGAGAGCATTCCTAAAGTGTCATCTCTTTTTACTCATTTGTCAATCTTATTTTTTTGGCCGCTTTTACTTCAAGGTCGTACTGCACGGCCTCATGTGTTACTTGATCATCATTAATATTTGAAATATGTCACGACTTGTCAGTAAACTATGCGGTGATGTTTTATTTTATTTTTTTTCGTTTTAAAAATATTATATTTTACTTTTTGAGACAGTTGCCTAAAAAATGTGTGCACCTCTGTCAAATGATTTATCTCGGTTTTTCCGAAGTTTGCGACCGAGGCACAGCTGAGATCAACTTTACGGCCTTGATACACAAATAACTATTCATCCGTATGATACGTAACTACGCGCGCGGCGCCGAGGTGTATGTTTCTAGGCCCACTCTCTTCCCTTCCGTTCGTCGTATGTCAAAATGGCAAAGGACTTTTTTGTTGCAAATTTTGTCTACTTTTTAATGTCTGGATATCTTTCTCTCTAAAACGAAAAAAAAAACACTATAAACCAAAAAACAATTTTTGGGATTTTTTCTCAAAATTTGAGGGGGTTGCGAGGGGAATTTTTGGTGGAAAGTTAAAAATTTAGACTCAGCGAATCAAGAAACATAAAGTAAACCTATTCCCAGAACTAGCACGAATTTTTCCAGCTAAAATTTCCTAATGCCTGGAGTATACCTCTTATGCTATTTCCTCGCGGATATGATGTATATCAACTGTCTTGGAACATTCTATACTAGTAGTTTGGAAATTAGTACTATAAAATATAGAATGTAAATAAATTACATAGACCTTAATGTCGACCATGTCGCTTATTTCTTTCAGAAGTTTCATGTTGCCGTTTAAGAAACGAAGATGAGTGAAATGAAGCCAGACAACAATAACACACCCGTAGATACTAGTTTACCAATCAATAACAATAATAACAATGACTCTAAAGTTAGTGCAGAAAATGTAGAAAATTTAAATTCGGATTCTTTAACCGCGAGTGTTTCATCCACCGAGAACGCTTCGTCTTCAGGTGCTAAAATAGCTACTGCACCGAAACCAACTGGAATCAAACCACCTAGTAGAATAGGAAGACCTTGCGGCAATCAACATAAACCTGCCCTTCCAACGACGCCTACGAAAAGTAGTGAGTAATCGTTTGTTTTTCATAGTTTTATGATTTTAGATTTATATTGTGTTTGGCTTGTGTTTGATATGTATCTGCAATTATCGTATTATTATGGTATATTGCGAAATCCCTGTTTAAACATCTTCCCATGTAATTTCGTCTTATTAAACGGATGTGAATGCGCACGATTTTTCTACTTTTTTTCCGGTAGACGTGATAGGTGGTATCGGTTTTTCCTTGGTTAAAATCCATGAATGGCGTAATGTATTAACTTTAAGAAAATTATACAGTTATTAGACAAAAATCGAGGTAATACTGATTTAATTATATCGGGTGTCTAGAAGCTCTCCTGATAATTGAAAATTATGAAGATGGCACCTCATCAAATTTTTTTAAATATCTTCATAACGCGTTTATTTAAAAATATAAGGCTTGTTACATACCGGGTGTTAGAAAAGTATGGGAACGGTGGAAGATCTCGAACAGTTTGCATCAAATCGAAAAATAAAAAAAATACGTGTTAAAAATTTTTCAAAAAACTATCTACTGATACCAAAATGACCTCCCCACCCACCACCCTGTGGGTGGGGTGAGGGGCAACTTTAAAATTTCAAATGGAAACCCCTATTTTTTTATTGCGGAATCGGATTCTACGGCAAAAAATACGTACATTTTATTCCGGACATTTTTTTCGATTCTTGAATTTTGTAGCTGTAATCGCAAAAAATGAAAAGAAAACATTACTGTTTCAAGAGTAGCGTCTTGTGCCCATAAAAAAAACGTCCGATTCAAAAACTGAAAAACACGTATTTGTTATTTTTAAGAAATCAATCCAATGACATTGGATTCGTCTCCCACCCCTAACCCAGTGGGTGGAGCGGGGGGAAACTTTGAAATTTATAATGAAAATCCCTATTTTTATATAGCGGATTCGGATTCTACGGCCAAAAATACGTGAATTTTATATCGGACATTTTTTTCGATTCTCGCAAGGTGTCGTTGAAATAAACCTTAAGCGTCCATAAGTTTGTAAATATTTACAAACTCTAGCTACTCGTGTTGACAAAAGACATTCAGTTTAAAAAACAATATCTGTGATATCTTGGTTTTTATGAATGTATTTTTTTAATGTTCTTAATAATAGTATCTGTTTTGTGAAATTTCTACGAGAACGTTCAGTTCCTTCCAACTTTTGTAGAGGCAGGAGAGCACTTTTGTACGGAAAAAGTTATTTAATTTTTCATTAGTTCTCGCGTTTTTTTCTGCATAATGGCTACTTTAACAGAGGAAGAGAGAGTTTCTCTTTTAATGATGCGAGGGTGGGGCGATAAAGAAAGGTCCTATGATGAAGTTGTGATTTTATTCAACGAAACTTTCCGTGTAGATCAAGTGGGAATTTCGAAATCTACTGTCCCGTACCATCAAACGATTCCTAGACACAAGGACAGATAAGAATCGCCCAAAATCTGGAAGACCAAAATCTGAAACACCGGAAGCTCGACAAATGGAAGTGGCCCAGGCATTTGTTGAAAATCGAAGGTTATCAATCAGAAAAGCCAGTCAACAGCTTGTTATGAGTGCATTTTCAGTTCATAATTCAAATGATAAGAAGTGCTATTGAAAATTTTTACGTTCGTCTCGGACAATGCCAAGAAGTCAATGGGCACCATTTGAGCACCTGCTATAATCTTGAAATTAAAACTTGCTAGTATAGCAGTTAAGCTGAAAACTAATTGCCTCAACTGGCCGAAATCCTCACCTTGCCTTCACTGGCTGGGATCAAGAACTTGTCTGAAGTGCCTTAATTAAGAGATAAAAAAAATTGTTAGTTTTTTTTTAAAATCGAGTTTTTTATTGCCCTGTAAAAAGTGTAAATTGAAAATAACTAGCTGCTAATAAGTTTACAGAATGTTAATAGTTTCACTCTGAGATCAGTAGTTTTACTTTTCGTATTTTTTTAAGTATGCGTTCAAAACTTTCATGTTTTCACTCAATTTTTTGCGATTGCAGCGACACCTTGCGAGAATCGAAAAAAATGCCCGATATAAAATTCACGTATTTTTGGCCGTAGAATCCGAATCCGCTATAAAAAATTGGGATTTTCATTATAAATTTTAAAGTTGCCCCTCGCCTCATCTACAGGGTGGTGGGTAGGGAGGTCATTTTGGTATCAGTAGATAGTTTTTTGAAAAATTTTTGACACGTATTTTTTTATTTTTCGATTTGATGCAAACTGTTCGAGATTTTCCACCGTTCCCATACTTTTCTAACACCCGGTATATTAATCTAAAAATGACCCATCGTTTGCTGTAAACATTGTATTTTTTTAGATCATAAATGTTTCATTTGGGAGGAGGGGAGGGCGAAAATTGTAAATACATTTATTTTGTTCATTTTCCAAAGCCAACATTTCATTGTTAGTAATCATTGGGGAATTTTTAAATCATATTTTTTCAACTTTCGTTTTTTGCATACAGAAGTAGCTTTAACGCGGCCCCTAAAATGGTTTAGTTTTTTTAAATAGTAGATTTTGATAATATGTATATTTCTTAAATTACAATTTAAGATAAAAACTCAAGACATTCCTCCTTGATATTTAGCGAAAGATTTACAATTATATTTAGTCATTAAATTTCAACCATTCTATTTGACTTACAGTGCCCCAACTAGTGTTTACATTTTATTTACTCATGGATGCGCTTTATTTTCACCAATTTGCGTGAAATTACTCTCGCTCGCGAAGATATTCAATTTTTAATTTTTCATTTTTGATGTTTGTTAATTTTTTTCAAGTTGACGGAAAATCGGCTCCCTTTCTTGAACTATATAGTCTTTGGTAATTGGAGGTTATTCAAATGTTGTTGTTTATAAACGAATGCCATATTAAATTTTATGAATATGCGAACCGACAAGTGGTGGAAGCTACGAGTATTTAGGTATTTGTTTTTAAATAAAATTATTTGCATAAACAGAGACATGTTCTCAATGGGAATTATGAATAAGATTGAGGAGGTTTTTTTTATTCGGCATTTCAACGTCAAATTTTCTTCTATTTACAAACAATACCAAAATGGTTTATCTGATGATATTTATTTAAAATTCGTGACAGGTTGGCCTACTATAATTACATAGTAACACCATTTTCGGATGCACACTGTGTCGGTAATTTCTACTATTATTCCTTATTAACAAACCAAGTTAAAACCATCGGTTCATTCAACTTTTGCTATAAATAAATAATAGTATAGGATTAGCAAATGTTATGTTTTTGTCAATTGCCACAATTGATTTTAATTATCTCATGTGCACAAATTTACCTAAGTAATTTCAAAACAATATTTTCCTCGACAGAATTTAGTTACATGAACTTTTGAGCTTGACACGCGTCATTCAGCTACATCTCAAAATATTGGCTATGTGAACATTTATATTACAAGATGGATATTAAACATAGATTATAAGAGCGATGAGAAATAAATATGAAGGATGAGTATCGAATAGTTATCGACTCGACGCGAGTTGTCGAATAGAATATTATTGATCCAAAAATATCTTACAATCCCGTGAACATCGTGATTTCAATGTTTAAATTTAGCTAATGGTTTTATTATAAAATACTTCCTCTTGATGTTATGTATAGTAGGCGCCAAAGATATAAACCATTTATTTACGCAAGTCATCAAACTCGCTGTCCTTTGAAACTTGCCGAAATTAATGTCAACGTGTTCGCAGTTGTAGATTGTATAAGCCAAAGAAATAGAACTCAAGTAGAGAACTACTTAGTGAATGTATGAAACGATGATGAAAACTTGCATCCTGGATTGTTCATTAATACTAAAAAATGCGAGATGCCCATTGTGATATTAGATGAAAAAGGATGGTAAATAACAACATATTATACACTTTGTAATAAAAATCTTCTCTAGCCTTTCAGTCTTTACACAAGAGCTGTTTGCAGTGAAAAATATTATGCGTACGTTTATGTATTATAATCATACATAAAGGGTGTATGTGTGTCGAATACACCCCGGTATGTTAGTTATTTTTAATACCGAAATTTATCGATTTTGTACAGTCCGTGTGTCTCCTTAGAAACCGCGGCATCTCTCGTTCCCAAGCGTTGGTGATTCTACTGTTCCTACTGTTCCATTTTGGGGATGTGGCGTTGTAATTTCCCAGGGCGATGGTCTGTCTTCGTTCCGGAAGGAGGGCATCCAAGTTGACGTCCAGGAGTGGTTCGCGAGGTGGCTGGTAGTACGAGGTGACAGTAATGTCCCTGTTTCGTGCCGTGGACACTACCATGGAGTTGGCCTCGATGTTTTCCAGCTCCGACGTCACAGTTTGGTGTTGATCTAAAGTGTTCTTGACAAGCAGTGCAACTTCTGTTACTACTAACCCGTCGTTCCTGTAGATCGTGTAGCCTGGGAAGTGGATTTCCATGGCCGATGTCAGCATAGTTTCCTGCAGTGCCATCACATCCACGTTGAACCTACTTAGATGTTCATCTATTTCCAGTTTCCTCGCTCGCGGGTCATTAACGTTCCATGAAAATGTTTTCAGTGATTTCGGCTTCATCAGTGTGTTTATCTATTTAGGGTTAAGCAAGTGGCATCTGCGCGAAGAATACACTCATTGCTGAGAACATCTGCATTTGGACTAGTGGTGCTTAAATCTCCGTGGCCGAGATCATAGTTGGGAGGGTGCTTTTCTTCTGGCTTCCTTTGGTTTTACCTGACTGTCTGCACTGGTGTAGCTCGTGCCTGGGTTCACCTTCTTGACGGGCACCGCTGGGGTGGTTTTCTTGGCTTCGTTGGTTGGAGGATCGCTCGTCTTCTTCGGGCAGGCCGGGCATCTCCTGTAGTTGACAGGGTGGGCTCCTTGGCAATTGGCTGATCTGGCTGGCGTTTCTGGCATTTTCTTGCACTCTACGAAGTGGTGGGCTTTGCCGCACTTCATTCACTTGGCCTGAGCAGTGCATCGACTCTGGGCATGACACAAACTTTGGCAGCGGTGGAACTGGGAAGGCCTCGGTCTTGGAACGCAGTCTCTGTGCTGACGACCAAGTAGCAGCACCTGGTAACTTCCAGGATCCTCTCTTGGTTAAGAGGGACCTGTACTAACTCCAGAGGGGTCCCTTGCCTAGTCTTCTTTGACGTCATCTTTTGGACGGAGGTTGGGGTGAATCCTTGGCCCTCTAAGTCCTTCTTCACCTCCTCATAGTTCGTGACACTGGATGACTACCCGCAGTAGTCTCTCCTCCGGCACGGAGTACGTGTAGTACTTTTGGTTGGCGAACAACCTCGTCATACAGTCGTCTTCGGACTCTGGCTGGATGAAGATGTCTTCTCCAATGGCTTTGGCTTTGCCGAAGTTGATCCTGACTTCCTTTAGCTAGGCGCTGACGGTCGACCAGGTCTCCTTCCTCTGCGGGACCACTGGCAGGATCTTCATCTAAAAGGCGGCTGCTGCCTCTTGGGGGTTCCTGTCTTTGCTCTGCTCTCGTAGAGAAGTTCTCTCTGCAGTGGTCCTCCTTTTCGGGGTGGCAGCTTTGACAAGAGCCTTCCTCGGCGGCCCCGTTCTCTAATTTTCTTTTTGGGACTTCCTGGCAGCCAGGGGTGACCTCCCTCCATCTGAGCTCCTGCATGACTAATAATAGCCGACTGTCCTCCGATGACTGCCAGCAGTTCGATGTGTATGGTCTCCATATTTTGAGTCGTCACCTCCATAATCGCTTGCATTTCTCTGATCTGGTGTCTCAGGGCCGCATTTTCCGGTTTTAGCTTCTCGTACGAGGAGGGCTAGGGGTGGAGCATCTATTTCGACTCTTATCAAAACTGTCCATGGGAAAGTCTTGTATCTCCTTAGACTATTCGTCTACTTGGCCACCCACCGTGGCAGTAGCGTTTAGATTTCTCCCTGAAAGGCAATACCTATAATATTATGGGGAAGAAAAACAAATTAGCAAATAATAGTAAAAATAAAACGTCTCCAGGCGGGAGACTTTTATTCATCTTTTTATACTACTGCCTTGAAAAAGACAAATAGTATTTCTCCTCTTCGGTGCGATGCTTCCGCTTCATAGTGCTCGATCGAATGCTGGCTGTTGCGATTGCTGCAATGCACTGTGTTCGGTGTTTCGACTCACTACTGATGACTGGCCTCGAGTGCAGCTCGATATAGACTTTTTATATAAAGACTCCCTAACGCGTGAAGGAAGAAAACATAAAGCCCTTTGTTGTTTATAGCGGACTTTATTTGTTCATTTCACACTTGTTCATGTCTCCCCGTAGCGTGAGGCAGCGGGCTTTTTGAACGTTTAAAAATATTGATCAGTATCAAATAAAATTAGTATTTTCCTACTTATATAAATGCATGCACTAATAAAAAATATATTCATGTTGTATTTGAAAATTGTATTCAGAAATATGAATAACATGAAGCAAATAATATTTTATCCAAATAAATCACATTAAAAACTTATATTCTGTTCTGAATTTGAAAAATATTTTTGTTAGAATGTGATTTTGGATATATGTATCTTCTATTACTCATCGACATCATTGCATGAAATAGCTGTTAAAAATTAAATAGACTTGCAGCAAATAATGTCAGATTATGTTTTATCATGTATCCATGTTTTCAATACAGTTTTTAAATATTGATATTTTATTTTCACTCCTTAATTAACGCTGCTCTCAAATTACCGAAATTGCCCTTCCCAGACTACAGTACTTTGATTTGCTAATTAATTGGTTAGGTATAGCGTTTTACTGATGTTTATATTTTGTTTGAAGTTTGGTTTGAAAGTCGTATTTATTTTTTATCACTGCATAAAGAGAAGAGTTTTTGCAGTGGTTTGGATAATATACCTCCATGGTTATATGATTTTATACGTGTAAAAACAAATTCACAATTTCGAGTAGTTCACTCAATTCATGATATTGGCAGTATATTTGTCGATCGTACTCGGCGGTTAATTATGAGATTAAAATTTTTAGATAAAAATGCGTATTAGAATTCGTTTAACTCACTGAAAGTAGTTATTGCAATAAATGATTGTATTTGTAACATTAGTAATGTATTATCCTCATCATTCTTAATTTTAATCGACACAAATGAATTTTATTCGCATCAAATATCGTTATTTTGTACAATATACATCTTGTCGGCATCTGGATGAAATACTCCTGCATGTTATGACACTTTTTTCGGGGCGGCGTGCGTCGCTTGAAGACTATTTTACTAAAGTAAACTATTAAATAACAAAATATAAGGCCAACGCGATGTCTGCAGTATCCAAACAATTATTGAATCACCCGGTATATGATTTTATTCAGGAAACGATTCAGTTACAAAATTAATTTAATACGATACCTTAAAGTAAACCAAGTTGCTGATTACAATGTAGCGTGTGCAAATCCAGTAGTCACCAAAGTTGCACACGGCCCGCTAGTTTGAGAAAGAAATGATGATTGTACAAGTACCGGGGAAAAGGAAATTGAAAAAAGTAAAGTAAGTTAGTTGTCTTCTGGGTTTTAGCGAGGTAGGTTCTCGGTGGTGCGTGGGGCAACTCCTCCCCAGAGGCCACGCCTCGGGTGGCCAGACCTGTTATCTTTTGTAAGTACACACTTTGATTATCTTTGTTTTACTGTTTGATTTCTTTAAATAAATGTTCAACCTGTTCTGTTTTTATTACTATGTTTCATGTAAGTGTTCACTTAGTAATCTAAATTTATCCTCTCGACATGCCAAGCGAATTGAAGTGACTAGCCACGGTTATCATCGGAACTTACCCTCTACAGGGTGATGCTGGTGGTACCTGTGGACGCTCCACAAACCCCACAGTGGTCTTGACAGCGAAGTGGATGAATTAATGCAAAAATAAATATGTAGTAAAATACATACTACGATAGACCAAAATTCCACTATTTCCTATAAATGGAACAAAATTCATTGCCACTCATCAAGGTCGATTGAAAATAATACCCTAAAACTTGCGACATACTACGTCTTCAATCGGAGAACGCAACCAAAAATCTGATTGCAATAAGCCCCCAGCAGACAGAATAATCCTAAAGAAAGAACAACGCTAAGATTGCAATGACCAGGCTGCAAAGGCAGATCAGAAACTCCATCAGCATTGTGAAAAAACAGATATGGGGAACAAGCTAGAGGCGTTGAACCCTCGGGACAATTCGCTGTAGAAGCTGACGCGGGCATTATGAAATGCGCGGGAAGCTATTACTGCGTTGACATGTGCTAATGGACGGACGCGGGCGCTCAAATTCAAACGACTTAGCTAATCATTTCGAACAAATACATAACAATGATATACCCAACAACCCGGAGCACGACCGCATTCAAAGCACCATAAACGAGACTATTGGCAATGATATACAAATGACGCGACGTGGATTTCTGAAAGTCATGGTCAAGCCCTCGGAAGTAGCAGAGATTTTCAATACTTTACCAAACAACAAAGCCCCAGGTAAGGATGGCATTGAAAATAAGCTGCTCAAATATCTCCCGAGGAAAGGTATTGTGCAACTAACGTATATCGTTAATGCGATCCTGCGATTGCAACGATGGCCAAGTCAATGGAAGTGTGCTGTGGTTGTGCCCAACCTGAAACCGAACAAAAACGCGAAGCTTGCGGGCATCTATCGCCCAATTTCGTTACTGTGCGATCTCCAAGTGGACGAAGAAACTCATCCTATCCAGATCGGACGCTGCCCAGGATGAACTTCATAATGATGAATGTCAGTTCGGTTTCAGGAAGGATCGGAGCATAGTGCAACAAGTAGTCAGGATAGTTAACGACGTTGAGGTGAAATACAACTCCGGAAAGAGCAGCAGCCCTGCGATGCAACAAAATCATAACTACAATTTCCCGATGCACATCATAAAACTTAATTACTCGTTCTTGACGTGTAGGTTCCTGCAGGTTCGGTTGAATAACAAACTATATACACAGTAGGAGTTCCTTAGGGGTCGTGTATGTCTCCTAAGCTGTACAACACATACGTCTCCGACCTTCCAGAGTTCCCATGTAACAAGCTAGCCAAATACGTCGACGACACGGCCTTGTATGCGCATTTTCACAACGCTCAAGCCGCATATATTGCTGCTGAAAGCACACGTGGTTTGTGCCACGGCGTACTACGACCGGTGAAAGGTTCGGGTAAATGCCGAGAAGTGGGAAGCGATAGCCTTCACGCGTCGGTTCACTGAGAACAGGGATCTAACACCAATCGCGATCCGGGGAAACCAAAGGTGAGTGAAGTACTTGGTGGTTAGACCGGACCAGATACTGTCGTTTAATACGCACGGGAATGAGACCGTACGGACGGTCTACTCCCTATCAAGGAGTCTATCCGTTCATAGTCAGGGGTAGCAGATTTAAGAGACAAAATAAAAAACTGTTGTACATCATGGTGATCAGGCCGGCCATCACATACGCGGCGCCGCTGTGGTGCAGCACATCATTCACAATATGCGCCTTATTTCGAATTTTGACGGCACGCCTCCCTCAGAGACCTCTATGCAAATTCTATCTTTCAAACTGGCTAATAGTCCGCTAACAAATTGTTCAGCATAATCCACTTTTTGGGATGAAGCACATATTACCTTACCAGACGCTGCCTATTTTCCACCAACCTCTTATAGCCACACTTTCTACACACACTAAGTACTATAACTTCCTCTTACTCTATCCTACCTGTTAATACTTTGCATATTTGCTGTCTCCTTTCATCCCTGTTTGTTTGTTTTTGTGTTGTTTGTTTTCCTGTTTGTTGTTCGTCCGTTCTAAATTCTTCTTCAACAGCTGAAATCCCAAAAATCATTTAAGCCCAACATTAGAAAATGAAAGATTAGGCAGCTTCAACGCAGCCCGCTGTTGGAATTCCTGTAACGGGTTCTCTCATTTGGATTGGAGTACCCGTAGCAGCAGCCAAACTTTTTTAGTGTTTTGTGCCATTAGAGTGTTTTAATTGTTTTTAGTCATTGTTGACATTCATGGATATTATTACGTATTTTAATTGGTTTTTAGACCCTGCATCCACACGCGATACTTGATGGAGGTTGCAGGGCCTGGTGGGGCGAGACTGGTACGGCGAAAAAATAATAAAACTTAACCTACACACCGCAACGCTCATTTTCAACCTTAAAAAAACCAAAACCTACTTTAGAAATACAATGAACGAAAACAGATTAAACGACCTAGCACATTTAAATATCCATCGAGAAATATTAGTTACAATGGATGAAGTGATTCACGAACTTCAACTCTGAGGTATACGACGACTTGAAAAAGGCTATGTCTCATTTTAGACACTTACGATAATGCGCAAACAACCTTTTTTGACAGTTGTAGAAAAAACAATTTTCACGACTTTTACTTGAAACAACCTGTGTTACGAAAATTACGCCTTTCTCGATTCATACCTATAGCATTTTTTATTATTTTGAAAATTATATTACTTGGTAAATGCAAATTGGCCTATGCAATTCCGAACACTCTGTATATTTCATACCTACATAAATCTGTAGCTCAGTGATAGTGATTTTTTCCTTCGCAGCTGAGTTTTTTCTTATTCAGTACTATACTATGGCACAAACCTTGTTTCGAAAACTGTTTCCAGCCACATAATATAATTTTAAAAATATTTTTTATTTGTTAGTTAATCGAACGTAGGTGAGTAGTGCTCATTGTAAATACACCGATATTATTATTTATGACAAATGTAAACATATTTTTATTTATTTGAATGATGAAATTAAGTCAGCTGACATACACCTACAAAGAACTGTGATTGAGCAGGTGTGGTGTGGGAACTGTACCGACTTCAATTAATCAGTAAAACATATTACTGTTAACATTAGAAAAAAAAATACTAAAACCATTCGTTATTAATTATATTGAAATATTTACATAATAAGTGAATAAAAACATCAACTTAATTCTAAGTTTTCAAATTAAAGTGAGCATTAATAAAATACATACAGATGATGGTAACCCAACAGGACATATAAATAAGACTCTAATATTAAATTGTAAATTGTACACATTCGAGAAGTTGTTTACGGCAGAGATGTGACATTTTTAACTGAAGAAAAAATAAGCTATGTCCTATGTATTTGAGCACAAATTAAAATTATTATTATTATTAGTTCCTCGAGTATGGTCGGCTCATTGTACATTCGGAACATGTGAGATCGTTTAAAAGAGACTGGTGTTCTCCACAAAGGATATCAGTTTGTTATCGGTGTGAAGCTGGCAACGGCCGTTTCCAGCAACGGCACGAAAATCAACCACATCGATAAAGTCGTGGGATCCTCGGCAATATAAAGTATTATAATATGTAGAAACGCCCAGCAACGGCAATGAAAACAATGGAAATGACAAATTTGTGGTTTGATTTTCATCTGGCATTTGCGATATGCTTTTCCTAATAGATATATGAAGAAATACGTACGTACTTATAAAGGAAAAAAGCTACAATTTTTCAATCGGAAGTTGTCGATTAGGTTTTATTACGTAAAACTACTTATTACAATGTCCTTTAACTACTGTATAGGACCAAATCATTTGTAGGTCGGAAACAGCGGCGTACGTCGCATGAATTTAATAAAAATAAAAATATTCGCGATCTTTTTGATCAGAAGTTGTCGATTAGATTTTATTACGTAAAACTACTTATTGCAATGTCCTTTAACTACTGTATAGGACCAAATCATTTGTAGGTCCGAAACAGCGGCGTACATCGCATGAATTTAATAAAAATAAAAATATTAGCTATCTCTTTGATCGGAAGTTGTCGATTAGATTTTATTACGTAAAACTACTTATTGCAATGTCCTTTAACTACTGTATAGGACCAAATCATTTGTAGGTCCGAAACAGCGGCGTACGTCGCATGAATTTAATAAAAATAAAAATATTCGCTATCTCCTTGATGGGAAGTTGTCGATTAGATTTTATTACGTAAAACTACTTATTGCAATGTCCCTTAACTACTCTATAGGACGAAATCATTTGTAGGTCCGAAACAGCGGTGTACGTCGCATGAATTTAATATAAATAAAAATATTCGCGATCTTTTTGATCGGAAGTTGTCGATTAGATTTTATTACGTAAAACTACTTATTGCAATGTCCTTTAACTACTGTATAGGACCAAATCATTTGTAGGTCCGAAACAGCGGCGTACGTCGCATGAATTTAATGAAAAAAAAATATTCGCGATCTTTTTGATCGGAAGTTGTCGATTAGATTTTATTACGTAAAACTACTTATTAAATGTCCTTTAACTACTGTATAGGACCAAATCATTTGTAGGTCCGAAACAGCGGCGTACGTCGTATGAATTTAATAAAATTAAAAATATTCGCGATATTTTTATCGGAAGTTGTCGATTAGGTTTTATTACGTAAAACTAATTATTGCAATGTCCTTTAACTACTGTATAGGGCCAAATTATTTGTAGGCCCGAAACAGCGGCGTACGTCGCATTTATTTAATAAAAATAAAAATATTCGCAATCTTTTTGATCGGAAGTTGTCGATTAGATTTTATTACGTAAAACTACTTACTGCAATGTCCTTTAACTACTGTATAGGGCCAAATCATTTGTAGGTCCGAAACAGCGGCGTACGTCGCATGAATTTAATAAAAGTAAAAATATTCGCTATCTCCTTGATCGGAGTTGTCGATTAGATGTTATTACGTGAAACTATTTAATGAAATGTCCTTTAACTACTGTATACGACCAAATCATTGGTAGGTCCGAAACAGCGGCGTACATCGTATGAACTTTATAAAAATAAAAATATTCACCATCTTTTTGATCGGAAGTTGTCGATTAGATTTTATTACGTGAAACTACTTATAACAATGTCCTTGAACTACTACATAGGGCTAAATTATTTGTAGGCCCGAAACAGCGGCGTACGTCGCATTTATTTAATAAAAATAAAAATATTCGCAATCTTTTTGATCGGAAGTTGTCGTTTAAATTTTATTACGTAAAACTACTTATTGCAATGTCCTTTAACTACTGTATAGGACCAAATCATTTGTAGGCCCGAAACAGCGGCGTACGTTGCATTTATTTAATAAAAATAAAAATATTCGCAATCTTTTTGATCGGAAGCTGTCGATTAGATTTTATTACGTAAAACTACTTACTGCAATGTCCTTTAACTACTGTATAGGGCCAAATCATTTGTAGGTCCGAAACAGCGGCGTACGTCGCATGAATTTAATAAAAATATTCGCAATCTTTTTAATAGGAAGTTGTCGATTAGATTTTATAACTTGAAACTACTTATAACAACGTCCTTGAACTACTACATAGGGCCAAATCATTTGTAGGCCCCCGAAACAGCGGAGTACGTCGCATGAATTTAATAAAAATAAAAATATTCGCAATCCTTTTGATCGGAAGTTGTCGATTAGATTTTATTACGTAAAACTACTTATTGCAATGTCCTTTAACTACTGTATAGAACGAAATCATTTGTAGGTCCGAAACAGCGGTGTACGTCGCATGAATTTAATAAAAATAAAAATATTCGCGATCTTTCTGATCAGAAGTTGTCGATTAGATTTTATTACGTAAAACTACTTACTGCAATGTCCTTTAACTACTGTATAGGGCCAAATCATTTGTAGGTCCGAAACAGCGGCGTACGTCGCATGAATTTAATAAAAATAAAAATATTCGCTATCTCCTTGATCGGAAGTTGTCGATTAGATTTTATTACGTAAAACTACTTACTGCAATGTCCTTTAACTACTGCATAGGGTCAAATCATTTGTAGGCTCGAAACAGCGACGTACGTCGCATTTATTTAATAAAAATAAAAATATTCGCAATCTTTTTGATCGGAAGTTGTCGATTAGATTTTATTACATAACACTACTTACTGCAATGTCCTTTAACTACTGCATAGGACCAAATCATTTGTAGGCCCGAAACAGCGGCGTACGTCGCATTTATTTAATAAAAATAAAAATATTCGCGATCTTTTTGATCGGAAGTTGTCGATTAGATTTTATTACGTAAAACTACTTACTGCAATGTCCTTTAACTACTGTATAGGGTCAAATCATTTGTAGGCTCGAAACAGCGACGTACGTCGCATTTATCTAATAAAAATAAAAATATTCGCAATCTTTTTGATCGGAAGTTGTCGATTAGATTTTATTGCGTGAAACTACTTATATTGTCCTTCTAATTATTATTTTTCCACTACTTTCAACATCCCAAAATCTATTTTCAATCATTTTTTTTTTTACTCAGGAACCTCCTTCTTTTTCTCTCTTCCAAAATAAAACAAAATACAATACTTTATTTTTAATAAATTATTTGAAGACACTTGTATCAACATAAATTCAAATTACCCCGTTAATTTACACTAACATAACCTTAGCATCAATCAGTACACATAACTTGTTTAACATAGTTCAACTTATGAAATTGACGTTAAGTCATGATAACTTTTTAAAATTACTGAAATGTCAGGATTTTACATAACCCATGAAATTTTTAAATGGCATTGAAACATATTTCAAATTTTGAAACAGCCATAAGTCATGATAACAATTCAAAACATAAGTCACTATTAACTTGATATAATCTATGAAATTGTCAGAAACAGAAATAAAAAACCGCTGCCTAACCGCTAATGCCAAAATAAATTTTAAAGGCCCTTGTTCACATACACAGACTAAATCCCAATTAAATTTATTACTCCCTTTAATAATAGGGTGGGGGGTTGGTAAAGAGGGTGGCTAATGCCAATAGCTATTTGTATGACAAGGGATAAAAGTGCATAATTTCCTCCCGCGGATGGTTTGATCAATATCCAAGGAAGGAAATGGGACTTTGCTCCTGTGTAATACATATGATTTTTTCTACGACCATTTACAGTGTTTTACATTGGTTTTACATATATTTTTTTATATTTTCTTATGCATGACAATCAAAAAACCAAATATGTCAGAATGTCATAATAGATATTTAGATAAGGAAATATTGTTAAAAATCAAAGTACCTGGAACGTTGCTAAGGTTGCTTCTTGTTTACAAAATAAACAAACTTCCAAAAAGTTTACAATAATGTATTCCGAATGTGAAGATGAAGTTCTTCAAGATATTCTGGAAGAAGCAAACGTGGTTTCGTTAAATCTATTACCGTTAAAGTCTCGTGAAAAATATGAAAAAGTGTACCAGCTATTTAAATGTTGGATGGAGACTAGGCAAATAAGAAAAATATATCAATAAAAGAAGTCTATACACTACCATTACAGCTATTTGAAGTTTCTACTTGTTTGCTTTCAGAGGGAGCCAAAGTATTTTCCTCCCGAGGGAGGCCCTTGATTATCGTACACTCAGTAAATTGTAATTAAATTTTTTACTCCCTTTAAATAATAGGGTGGGGGTGATAGAGGCGGTGACTAATGCCACAAAAATGTGATGCCCTTGGTTCTCTGATACACACCAAATCGCAATTTAATTTTTGCTCCCTCTAACAACGGAGTGGGATGGCAATGGGGGTGGTGGAAGGGGTAGCTAACGCCAAAAAATTTTTTGAGACATTTCGTTCTTGTATACACTAAATCACATTTTAATTATTTTTTACTTCTTTCATAACAGTCTGGGGGTCTTATTGGGGCTGACAGACCTTGGCTTTTCGTACATGTCCTAAATTTCAATTTTATGGACTCTTACCTGCTTGCTTTGCCTATTTACCCCATTTACCCCCTAACCGTTCAACGGAATTAGATCAAAATATAATCTAGTTCCAGATCTCTTTATAATACATAAGTGTACCAAATGTCAAGTCCGTATCATAAATGTTTCCTGAGTAAACGTGCGCAAAAAAAAAGTTACAGCGAGACCGACAGATAGACAGATTTTTTTTCGCTCAATTTTAAAATCTTGACGCTTCATGACATTTTAAGCCTATTTCAACAAAAAAATATATAACGTTCCTATACTTCCACTGGACGTGGAAGTAATTATAGACTAGTCATGATAGATATTAAAACATAAAACACCAATAACCGTAAGGTAGGTCTATCATCACAATACACACCACATATAATAGATAACCCCAAAATCAAAAGTTAAGGCTATCTATAAGGGAGTTACATTTATGAAAAACGCATATACAGACCCATTATCCACCAACGTTGCCAGTTTCGGAGGTGGAAATCGAACCTAATACACGATATAAGTGTGACCAAACATGATCCTCACCACGCAACGCGATCTTGCCCACTGCGCTACCCTAGCCCATGTACTTTTATTTTCAGTAAATTCATACTACGTACGCCGCTATTTCGGACCTACAAATGATTTGGCTCTATGTAGTAGTTTAAGGATATTGTTATAAGTAGTTTCAGTTAATAAAATCTAATCGACAACTTTCGATAAAAAATATGGCGAATTTTTCACTTTTATTAAATATATGCGACCCACGCCGCTGTTTCGGACCTACAAATGATTTGGCCCTATGTAGTAGTTCAAGGACATTGCTATAAGTAGTTTCACGTAATAAAATCTAATCGGCAACTTCCGATCAAAAAGATCGTGAATATTTTTATTTTTATTAAATTCATACGAAGTACGCCGCTGTTTCGGACCTACAAATGATTTGGCCCTATGTAGTAGTTCAAGGACATTGTTATAAGTAGTTTCACTTAATAAAATCTAATCGACAACTTCCGATCAAAAAGATCGTGAATATTTTTATTTTTATTAAATTCATACGACGTACGCCGCTGTTTCGGACCTACAAATGAATTGGCCCTATGTAGTAGTTCAAGGACATTGCTATAAGTAGTTTCACGTAATAAAATCTAATCGACAACTTCCGATCAAAAAGATCGTGAATATTTTTATTTTTATTAAATTCATACGACGTACGCCGCTGTTTCGGACCTACAAATGATTTGGCCCTATGTAGTAGTTCAAGGACATTGTTATAAGTAGTTTCACTTAATAAAATCTAATCGACAACTTTCGATAAAAAATATGGCGAATTTTTCACTTTTATTAAATATATGCGACCCACGCCGCTGTTTCGGAACTACAAATGATTTGGCCCTATGTAGTAGTTTAAGGACATTGTTATAAGTAGTTTCACTTAAGAAAATCTAATCGACAACTTCCTATTAAAAAGATTGCGAATATTTTTATTAAATTCATGCGATGTACGCCGCTGTTTCGGACCTACAAATGATTTGGTCCTATACAGTAGTTAAAGGACATTTCAATAAATAGTTTCACGTAATAAAATCTAATCGGCAACTTCCGATCAAAGAGATTGCGAATATTTTTATTTTTATTAAATTCATACGACGTACGCCGCTGTTTCGGACCTGCAAATGATTTGGCCCTATGTAGTAGTTTAAAGACATTGTTATAAGTAGTTTCACGCTATAAAATCTAATCGACAACTTCCGATTGAAAAATTGTAGCTTTTTTCCTTTATAAGTACGTACGTATTTCATATATCTATTAGGAAAGGCATATCGCAAATGCCAGATGAAAATCAAACCACAAATTTGTCATTTCCATTGTTTTCATTGCCGTTGCTGGGCGTTTCTACATATTATAATACTTTATATTGCCGAGGATCCCACGACTTTATCGATGTGGTTGATTTTCGTGCCGTTGCTGGAAACGGCCGTTGCCAGCTTCACACCGATCAGTTTGTTCCGTGGTAGATTCCACGGCTCTATAAATCCTATTTCGAGATATATATATATATATCCATAGGCGCAATTACATACAATGTGGGAAATGGTTTTATTCATCACTCGATACATCTGACAAAGAGGCCTTTTTGAATATTTTAAAAAGTTTCAACTTTTATCAAACATTAGCTTAATCTGATGTGAATACAAGACATGTACACACGTACTCATGTCTTGTACGCATATGTGATAATAAATAATAATAATAAATAAACACCACAGAAATTAGACAACCCCCAATTCCAGAAGCCAGGGGCTTGTGCGGAAGAGGGTTACACATTGAAAAAACGCGGACAACAACCATTTCCTCCAACAGTGCCGGAGCCAGGATTCGAACCCGGTGGTGCGATGTCCGTGTGATTAATCGCGATTGCCACCTCGCGCCTTAACCCACTCGGCTATCGACCAGAAAAAGAAGCTAATGTTTGATAAAATCCGAGACTTTTTAAAATGACATTCCTATATTACCTTAACTAAATGTAGAGGACCTAACTGGTTAGTAGTGGTTGGTAGCTCAAAATTTTGTGGTTTGCTACCAACTATTGGTGGCCAACCAGGTAAGAACATGACTAAAATTTCAAATTTGACAAAATTTTGTAAATAACACAGGTATACACACACACAAAAATTGTCTATAACCACCATATCCCACCATGCATGTGGATGCGCCGAAACTAAATCCAGCATAAAATTTTCCCCATCACGAGAAATTTGTTTTTAACTTTAAAAAATACCTTAAAAGTGAATTTTTTTAAAGGTGCCTGAAAATATTTGTAACCACCTGCACTCTATGAATTTTGAGTATCAGAATCGAACCGAATCGTCAGATTCGCACCAGGTTAGAATTTTATGTAACTTCGCAGATTCGCACAAAATTTTTTTGTAATTGATAAAATTAGAGCAGGATATGTTGCATTATATAATTCTCTTCGTTGCGATGATTGCAAATCTGGAGCCAGACTTGCTCACTGAAAGACTTACGCAGCTCCGTTCTTTATCTTTCCCCCTCTCTATTTTTTGTTTATCTTACTTCAGAATCCAGCAGTAAAAATTAAGGAAGACTTGCGCTAAAAGTACTAAATAAAATTGAACTGCTTTCCCAGTTTTACATAATGCACCTATCTATTTATTAATGGACGGTAAAACAGAAAATTGAACCTTATGACACTATATTAATCAGGGCTACCAGACTTTTTCTCGCAATTGATGATGTCGCCATTGGACAGTGAGGTATATTTATATGTCATTCAAATGTTCTTTACGTAAATGATTTCGCGGCTCAATCGCAGAGTTTTGTATTTATATAATTAGTTGTGAATTAATAATGGCTGTTACGGATCTATGAAAGTGGATGCTCAGATGCTCTCAAATATGAATGTATATGAGAAGGTGCGAAAATCTGTAGAAACAAACAATAATTTATCGAAAGGTAAGACTAATAACTAGTTTATAAAATCATGTTTATTTGATTTACTACGTGTATTATGTTGATAATATACAGGGTGTCCCACGACGAACTGCGGCGATCGATATCTCGAAAAGTAGACATCGAAAAATTTTGAAAATTTGGTATTAAACTAATGTCGATGGGGGCAACTCGGCTAAAATATTTTCAAGATGGTGGCACTTCCGGTTATACCGAAAGTCGATACCAACTTGCTTATTTTAAATGGGACACCCTATATATTATTACATTTTTGGATTGTACGCAAAATTCTAGGCCGACTTTGTGTATCATGTCCTATACTATAATGACGTTTGCGGGCCCTAAAAGAATTATCAATTTTTCCTATAAGGAAGCCTTTATTATCTAATTTGGGTTCGATTCTTTGTTGAAAAAGACCTACTTTAATAGAGTTTTTATAATATTTTGATAAGTATTAATACAGTGTTCTAAAAATAAGAATAAAGATGAAATTGAGAAATTTTTTCAAATGGAAACCCCCAATTTTTATAATCTTATCTTATTCGCCATTAAAAATAAGGGTGAGTTTGTATGTGTGTCTATTCCGAAAATTTTTAGTTTTCGAGATATTCCCAATTCAATATTTCTATATGAGTATTTTGTTATGGATATTAAGTTAAATTACTGTTAGTTGGCTATGACGGCGTTAAGTGCTAAACAAATGTATGTAGCTGTCACTTATCAATTGACAAGTATTAATTATCATGCTGGGGCGCTTAAATTATGCACACGAGGATTACTTAAATTTGTTTATAATGTATGGAATATGTTACAAAGTTTTATTAAAAACATGTGAAATATTTGCTAATAGGTATCCAGATAAACAAAAACCGTCTCCGAACAGTATTTAATGAATAATGGAGAATTTAAAAAAATTTGGCACTGCAACAGTTCATAAAATAACTAAACAAATGTAACTTAGATACAAAAGGTTCTTACATAAAATACTAACAGTATAACTACTTATACTCAGGAAAATATTTCATTTTAATAAGTGTTCAATGTGTCCACCCTGAACTTCCAAACATTTTTCGCACCTCTTGATTAGTTCGTCGTGGGTGGCCGCTCTAATAGAACCTGGAGATAATCTTTCAAAAGCATTCCTTACTCTTGCCTGACAATCTTCCATTGTTGTGACTGGATTAAAATAAACCATATCTTTTATTGTTCCCCATATAAAATAGTCTAAGACAGACAGATCAGGAGAACGGGGAGGCCACAGAAAAGGTCCATTATTAGCAATTCACTTATCGTAAAAAGTTTCTTCCAAGAAGTTGTTAACTATGAAGCTGCTGTGTGGTGGCGCGCAATCGTGTTGGTAAAATATTTGCCTATGTTCAGCTAGCGGTAAATTGTTCAAATATTCATTATCTAAATCTTGTAATATATTCAAATATCTTTTACCTAAAAAAAAGTTTATACTTAATTTGAAAAACAGAAACTATTTAAGTATTAATTCATTACCATTTAAGTTTTCTTCATAAAAATTAAGTTTTACGACTCCATCATTTCTCACAGCACAGTACACATTAAATTGCCAGATTTCTTGATAATTTCACAATCTGACGGCATGGGGATTTGAATCACACCAAAAGTAGGAATTATGTCTGTTGAAAAGTCCATTTTTCGTAGATTTTGTCTCGGCAGTCCAAATCATGTTGTCCAAAAATCGAAAGTCGCCTTGTAGCATTGTTAAAATAAATCCGCAAAAGTGAACTCTTCTGGCCAAATCGGTGTCCTTTAGGTGTTGAACCATAGAAATGGAATAGGGATGGAATTTGTGTTTCAAAAGAATTCTACGAATAGAGTTCTTGGAGATTCCTGTTTGTAAGGCCACTTGTCTTAAGGATGTCATAGGATATGCCGCAAAATATCCCAATTTCGATATTTTCATCATCGACAATTGGTTTTATTTTATGAACTGTTGCCTTAACGGTGCCAAAATTTTTGAAATTCTCCATTATTCTTTTAATACTGTTCGGAGACGGTTTTTGTTTAGCTGGATATCTATTAGCAAATACTTCACACGTTCTTGATAAAACTTTGTTATATTCTCCATAGATTATAAACAAATTTAAGTAATCCTCGTGCGTCTAATTTAAGCGTCCCGGCATGATAATTGATACTTGTCAAATGGTAAGTGACAGCTACGTACATTTGTTTAGCACTCAACGCCGTCATAGCCAACTAAGAGTAATTTAACTTAATATACATAACAAAGTACCCATATAGAAATATTGAATTGGGAATATCTCGAAAACTAAATTTTTTTATTTTTAATGGCGAATAAGATAAGATTATAAAAATTGGGGATTTCCATTTGAAAAAATTGATATTTGACAGTTTTCTCAATTTCATTTTTATTCTTATTTTTTGAACACTCTGTATAAATACTTATCAAAATATTATAAAAACTCTATTAAAGTAGGTCTTTTTCAACAAAGAATCGAACCCAAATTAGATAATAAAGGCTTCCTTATAGGAAAAATTGATAATTCTTTTAGGGCCCGCAAACGTCATTATAGTATAGGACATGATACACAAAGTCGGCCTAGAATTTTGCGTACAATTTTCCGATGTCTACTTTTCGAGATATTGATCGTCGCAGTTCGTCGTGGGACACCCTGTATTTTTTCTGTGTGAACAGACTTCAGATTATTATCGTAACAATAAATAACAATAAAATAAAGAACATCACGACAGCATGAAGCAAATACGTCACGGAAAAATATTTCGTCTAACCCAAACACCTTCTGGTCCGATATTAATAGTATCAGAAATATTACAGCTATCCCTAATGTTATGACTTATAATGGAATCACCATGACTGATCCACAACAAACTGTACTCATTTGCACAATTTTTTGAAACCGCTAATATATTCCCGCAATTTAATCAAATGATGAACCAGCATTTAGTGCTCCTATTTGTGCGATCCAGCAATTTACAGAAGCTCTCAAAAAAATGAAACTTAAACTTACTACTAGTCCAGACTGCATCGGCATTCCTGCAATCTTAGTAAAAGATTGTGCAACTATACTTGCTCTTCCTTTGTCCATCATATTTAACCTATCAATCAAAACTTCCACATTTCCAGAAGTGTGGAAGACTTCTAAAATTTGTCCGGTCTACAAAAAGAATGAAAAGCAAGAAGTCAGTAATTATAGGCCCATTGTAATTTTATGTAATTTTAGTAATAAGGAATTTGAAATATTACTTCATGAATCTGTATTTTTTCAAGCTAAATCACAAATATGTATTAATCAACCTGGATTTATGCCAGCCCGTTCTACTTCGACCAACCTATTTAATATAACGCAGTACATTACTGAAGTGTTAGATATGGAGGGGGGACAAGTTCGTATACACATAATTTTCTAAAGCGTTAATCGCCTAAACCATGACATATTGCTTACAAAATTAACTTTTTTTGGTTTTGCTCCCAGTTTGATTGAATTTCTTAAATCATATCTAACTAGAAGGCATCAATTTATCCTCTATAGAGGCTTTGAATCCAACATAATTCATGCAATATCTGGTATACTTCAAGGGTCGGTGGTTGGGCCTTTACTTTTTAATATATTTGTAAAGGATATCATCTCCCAGCTTAATTGCAATTCATTGTTGTACGCCGATGACATGAAAATTTTTACTATTATTTACTTTTAATAGCGAGGACGACACTAAGAGATTACAAAATGGCTTAGTTAACCTTCGTAATGGCGCGACAAAAACGAGCTACCCCTAAATATAGACAAATGCTACACTGACTTTTAGCAGGATCTTTCATTAAATGAATATGTCATCAATAATACGAAAATACAAAGATGCGACATACTGAAAGACCTTGACGTTACTTTTGACACTAAATTCACATTTAGTGATCATATTTCTGAAATAAGAGTTGTATATCCCTGCCTATAATTGGTTTTTCTGTTGGGCAGTGTAGCAATAAATAAATAAACCGTTAACATCCAAACATTTGACGGATATTTTATTCACCAATAACTCCATAAGGCGAGAACGAAAATGGTAGCCCACATTGAAGGGGTGTAAAAAAATGAACAAATAACCTTACCAAAATTACGTATGTTTTTGCTAACAGTTCCGTAGCTTTTATATTTAAATTTTTTGATGAATATGGTGAAGCAAAATTGTATCAAATCATCATGAGAGGTGTGCGATGAAGGAGGTGGATTATTGCTGTCAAAATGGCGCTACGGTCAGATATAAACACCCACGGCAAGGGTTTCGAATCAACCATGGTTTTTTATAACCGTAAAAGCTATCAACTCTCGTTTAGCTTCTTGAACGTAAATAAATTTAAAATTCGTGTTTAATTAAACATCGATCCGATTTGACATCAAAAGTAAGCTTATAAAGAGTAAATTTTAATTAAAAGATTTGCGCTCTATATTCCATCGTACGAACGTTTGTACCTTACATCGATAACTTGCAGTTCTAGCAGCCTCTGAACGTTTACAGACTTTGACAAAAGCCTTTTGTCTTGTTTCCGTCCTGAAACTTCGTAAACCATAAGATTTGGGAAACTACGCTTCGTATTGCAGATATTTCGTGACAAATTTGTTCAATCAATATGGGTCTTTTAAGTTTTGGAAGTAATACGTTACCATGCAGGCTTCTGCTTTAGACAGATCAAGTTTACCGAAAGTTGAAGTTTGGAATCAGGATCGTATTGCACCATTTGTAAATTCATGCAACTGAATTTAGCTTCTATTTCTATTAACTTATTTCAAGAACTCTACAAAATTAAATTAGGCGATTATAAGCAACTTACACTGTGACTTCATCAATAGACGTATGTTTTGACTATTTAGTTGATTTACGCTTACTATTGGGTATTAAATATTTTTTAATCATAAATTATATTGCAAGTGAAAATGTTTTATTTCATTTTTACCAGTGGATATTTTCGTTACGACTATATGAATCATGAAAGTGGAGGTCGCGTGCTATAGAAGCTTCATGTAAGAAGATTTTTACGTTTACGCCGCGCCGCTTTAATTCCAAACTCTACTGTAATTAAAAATGATACTGACAATATTTGCCAGATTTCAGAAGTTGTCTTCAGTTTAAGAAATATAACTTAAGAACGATAACAGTAAAGATACAATAAGATAATATCCAATACATAATATAAAATGGCGCGAGATAAATGTGCTCTACGCTCGCGTGGATCTTCCACCTTTGTGCTGTTCTCCCCAACTATCTCACTACCGTCTTCCACACTTCTACTGTTTTCTTCAACCTCTTCCCAGGTTCCCAGCATTTTCTCACACAACAATCACGTTCCTAACACCTCCTTTGACTCACCCATGATTTCTCCAATCTTTCCACCACCTGCTGTTCTCTTCCTACCACCGGCACCGCCTCTTGCCTTTTCACTGTTCTTACCTTTACTCTTCATCTTTCCTCATTTTTCCCATTTCCAATATTTCACCCTCCTCCCATCTTTCCCCACTTTTTTGCCACCTTCGATATGGAGTATGGTAGTGACAAATTAATGTCCGGGCCGTCGCTATTTTTCCTACATCAAATTTGTCGGAAGCGGTTGCATACGTCACTTTTTAAACTTCAAATATTTCAGCTCTTGACTGCGAAAAATGTCTGCCGATTGGATTTTCGTGTACCAAGATGGTGAAATAAGGCATATAAAACATTGTGTCCGATACTTATTTGTCTCTGGGACTGGACTGGAGGCAGACGTACTGCCTACATAATGGCGACAAATTTGTATATGTCTTAAATTTTTAGTACGCGTTTTTTGACCAGGCAGTCAAGGGCAGAAATAGACTGCAAGTTTTACAAGCGGCAAATAAAAATTTGTCCCAAGAAAAATAGGTGTCTTTCATTGAACTAACTAACGACTGATAATATTTCAGCCGGATATTAATTTGCAAGGGGCTAACAACTCATACAGTTAGTGGGACAAAAATAAGTATAGTAAAAATAGTCTTTGTGTTGTTAAATTGTTATTTCCGCTCCAAATTAACTATGTGGAGCTAATTTTATTACAGGAAGACACTTATGGTATTTGATGATGAGTCTTTGTATAGCAACTACCCATGTAACATTTTGAGTCTTATAAGAAACGTGACGACGTCGTTACGATGTAATTTACGACTTACCTTTAGACGTGACGGCCTTGTTAAAACCCCTTTATGACCAAATTTGAACGGTTAGGAAAGGGTTGTCACGACTTTTCATACAACTTTTATATGACCTAATTGAATTCGACCTTTTTAGGGCCACTGGTTCCTGAGAATTAAAAAACTTGTTAACGTCATAAAGAAGTCATTACAAGACCGTAACTACCTTTATTAGGACCTTCATACAACCAGATAGTCATACGAGTGGAATGCAATATATTGCCACGACAAAAGAACATAACGAGTCAATATATGTTCTATATATTTTTTAGTCGTTTGTTTAAGGTTCAGTTAAGTAAAACGCCAACAATCAAACTGCCAAGTATGAAACCAAATATGTGCTGTTGTTTAACAAAATGTTTTAAATTTTCAATTTATAGCCAAGTTGTTGCCAAAATCGCTGTGGATTATTTTTTATTGTAAAGGCGTTGAAGATACAAAAATATAATTCGCCTTCAACATATGAAAACTAAAGAAAATGTGAAAAATCATAAAAAATTAAAGATTTCTAAATACAACTTTGAAAGAATTAAAATGTATACAAACTTATAGAGCATGTTTGAAAATATCAAAAAAAATATTTTCAAGTAAGTTTCCATATAATAAGCCTGTAAATTAAATTTTAGTTTTTAATATTTTTGCTTGTAAAACCCCAAACCCTAAACTTGATTGAATTTCCAACAGAACATATGGCCGAAACCTGCTTACAACCTACTAGTTATAGATTTAATTGTGAAACTACCAAGTAATCGTAAAACTTTTTAAATTAATCAGGAGTCATTTTATATTTTAGAAACCAGCATAGTTTTATTCATCGGTGTATTTCATACTAACTCGTAACTGAACCAATGGTGGATCTACGAGAGGGATTCGGGTTCCCCCCTTTCGGACTCTGCAATTCTTTAATTTGATTGTAATATGAATGCATGAGGAATGAATACTTAATTTTATGAAAGGTAGGTAAGTTTGTGCTTGACAATAATGAAAAATTGAGAAAACATCAGTTTTCGTTTTTATATAACAGAAAGAATGCGTTAATTTTAATTTCGTGAGAATTACAATTTAAGAAGATAGACTATGATGGTTATTGGGGTTCAAGTTTTTGGGATTTCTTATTTTATGGCAAAATATATTGACTCCATGTCAGTATCTAGAAAAAAAAAATCGTCTAAAACCACTCCTTGACGAAATCCTGGATCCCCCACTGAACTGAACTGTCGTTTCATATGAATATAATTTCATCATTTTGCATACTTTAAACTATAAGTTTTATTTTTACATTAGCCACCAGTTTCCTGATATACTATCTGGTTCATTTGACTTGTTCATATATTAGAGCATTCTGTGTGTTGGATAGAACCTCGAAAAATATGAATATTTTCTAATCTAACGACGCTATGTCTTTCCCCGTTTTTCGAGGATACTGAACACTATGGCGGTGGTTAAATTTCTCTCCTAGATCACTCCACCCCCCAAACGGCCAAAAACCACCCCCGGCAAGGGTAAACCGCGTATCCGCCGTCTCTTACCAGCCAAACCTATGTTACCCCCCCATTTTCGATGGTTATGTCGAGACCCCTCCTCGACCCCCGCCAACACCCCTCCAAACGGACAATAACCACCCCCGAATGGGGTAAACCGCGGATAGGCCGTCTTCTCTCGGCTAAACCCGTTTAGGTCGTATGGGGGTCATACTCAAAATCAATATAGCCTCTTTTACGAGATACTGTTTCGTGTCAAAGTCCTATTGAAGTTTTATCATGTTTTTTAGTAACTTGTATAGCTATCTCTGTGCAAGACATAACGAAGTAATATTATTTTTTTTATCGACTCTTATATATACAACCATACTCTTAAGACTTGTTAAACGTTGTAATGTAGATGATATCAACCTCTTTACGACCTAATAACGACCTTTTAAACACCATCTATTTTTGGTGTCCAATTAGTCGTTTTATGTTTATTATAAGACCCTTATACGACAAGGAATTCGATATTCGTGTGAATACCTTTATAACGACTTTCATGCGACCGTATTAAATTTATTTTAAAGACCATTTTACAACCATTACACAACTAATAGGACATGTACACTAAAAATTATAACTCAAAATTTGGGTACTGATCGGAAGACGTCTCGGTAAAGTTTGTGCACCGAATGAAATTTGACACTTAGACTAAGCGCACATTGTGCCGCAGGCGGCGCAGAGCAGCACGCGCCAATATCCATTGGCTGGATGTCGGTCTCGATAACTAGGGCCGAGTAGGACTACTACTCTTTGCTCCTAGGTTATCTCTGTAGACCTGGACCGGCCTTCGTGATAGGTGGGCCCGCTTACTTCTACCAGACCCAGCTCGCAAATGCGAGATGTGTCGTGGTATTTTCTGCGGACCTCACCTGGTCCTGGCTGTTGAACCTCGCTGGCTGAGGTCTCTTCTGGCGCTCTTCTTGTCTTAATATTTTCTTTCTTCGCCAGCTTGTCACCCCCGAGGGTAGTCATCGGTCGAGTTGGGTTTAGGAAGTTTTGGCTGGGACTGACTGCCGGTACGTAGGACATCAATTGATATCCTACCCCGGATTATCGGAAAGGTAAGGATATGAGCTGTGTAGCTCGGGAGTGTGGAGACCCTAAGTGCTTATTTTAGCACTTTCGGACTCCACGGAGCAGGTGGGACAACGGGCGTTGGACGGTATGTTGTCCGACGCCCGCAAGGAGGTTGGGTTAGGGTAGAATAACGTCATGTCTCTGGTAGTAGTGGTCCGTCCTGGGGTATCTGAAACAGATCGGTTAGCGGGAAATATAAGTTATACTCACCCGTTGTCCAGTAGCTGTACCCTCGGCCGTTTATGCCTCGGGGCGTCGGCAGGGTCATAATCAGTGGCCTGTCTGATCAGCGGGTTCCCATGCTCCTTGGCTTGGGCGTACAGCTTCTTCGCTCGTTCCCGGATGACTTCAGTGACCGTGGTCTACTCCAGGTCTCTGACGATATCTGCGCTTCTCACGTACCATGGGGCGTCGACTGCCGTCCTGAGGGCGATGTTTTCCACTGCCTGGGTTTTCCTCATGTAGGACTTTGCCTGGTAGCCCCACGCTACCGAGGCGTACGTCAGCTGCGGCCTGATGAGGGTCTTGATAAGCGTGAGCTTATTCCTCATGTTGAGACGGCTCCCGTTTCCCATCATCGGGTAGATGAGGGCTCTCGTGCGCCGGGCCTTGGCTGTGATAGCGTCCGTGTTCTGTCTCCACGTTAGGCTTCTGTCTATGACCACGCCAAGGTACTTGACGGTGTCGTGCCATTGGATGTCCTCGCCGTTCATGGAGACGTGTCCTGTGGGAATTTCTTTCCGCACTCGTCTGAAGAGAATGGCTTGGCTTTTGTCGGCGTTGACGGCGACTTTCCACTTCGTGCACCATTCTTCCAGGAGTGTGGCCGTTTCCTGGAGTTTTATGGTTGCGTTCCTGGCTTTCCAGGATCTGGCAATTATTGCTGTGTCGTCTGCATACAGGGCCAGGGCTGTGTGGTCGGTCCTGGGGAGGTCTGAGGTGTAGATAGCGAACAGGTGCGGTGACAGCACCTAAACTTGCGGAACTCCCGCCTCCACGGTCCTGTAAGTGGAGAGTTGGTCCGAGATTTTCACCTTTAGCTGTCTGCGGTGCAGGTAGGACCTCACTAGTTTGACGAGTTCGATGGGGTAACCCATACTCATCATTTTAGCTAGGAGGCCGTCGTGCCAGACCCTGTCGAACGCTTTGGCAACGTCTAGGAACAGCGCCGCGGTGACTTGCCGCTGGTTGAACCCCTTCGTAATCTCCTCGGTGAGGCGAAGTACTTGGAGTTCGGTGGAATGTCCTGTTCGGTACGCGAACTGTTCATCCGGGATGATATTCAGCTCTTCTGTCTTTCCTGTAAGCCTCTTCAAGATGACCCGTTCTGCAACCTTGCTCATGGCTGGGAGGAGGCCGATGGGCCTGTAAGAAGACGGGAAAATTAGTTCTTTCCCTGGTTTAGGGATCATAATGACGTCGGCCTTTTTCCACCTGGCTGGAAAATGCCGTAACCTTAACATCGCGTTCACGATGTTGACTAGCGCCACTACTCCTTTCCTAGGTAGCTTTTTGAGAGCGATGTTTCCTATCTTGTCACATCCCGGAGCCTTTCTCGGTTTTAGGCTCCTAAGGATTTCCTTGACTTCCTCGGGGGTAGTCGGGCGGATGTGGTCGTCATCAGGCAGGCGGTGGATCCTACGTACTCTGCGCTCGACGTCGTCCACCCAGTCCTCGTCCTCGTCATCGAGCTCGTTCTCTCTACACTGCAGTTCTAGGCTGTCGGCAAACGCCTCGGCTTTTTCCTGGTTAGTGTAGACGATCCCTCGCTCTCCGTGAATCGGGCGCATAGGCTTCCTCCGGTTTCGCAGGGCACGTTGGGTATTCCACATGCTTCTGTCCTGTGGATCGAGTGACTCAAGGTGGCGTTGCCACCCCTCCTGGCGGTGTTCTTGGAGGGCGGCTTTCACTCTTCGGCTGAGGACGTTATACTCCCTTCTGTCGGCGGGGAGCCTCGTCCTCTGAGCCCGTTTCTTGGCGCTTCTTCTGTCCCTTATCAGCTGCCTGGTGACCTCTGGTAGGTTCGCCATCGGTGCTGGGTGTCTTCTTACTTCTGTTTCTGTCGTGCTGGCCCTTATTGCTCCCAGGATTTGCTCCTCTAGGGTAATGACGGCCCTCTCAACGTCCTCCACGGTTTCTAGTCTGGGAATTTGTGCGATGTACTGCTGCAGGTGCAGCGGGTACGATTCCCAGTCCGTTCGTCGCTTCGTGAAGGTAGCGTTGTCATCACCCGCCTGTCCTCCTAGAGTTAGGAAGATCGGGTTGTGCTCGGTAGATCCCTCCGTTCTGGTAGTGATCTCCGCTTCGAGGGTCATCTCCTTTAGGATGGCTATATCCAGTACGTCGGGCCTGTGTCTGCCGTTGTCGAAGGTGGGCTGGTCCGGTCCTACCACCATCAGTTCGCCGGCGTGCTGTCCCAGGAACCGCAGCAGTTCTCGTCCTCGAGTGTTAGTTATGCCGCTGTTCCATTGCTGGGATTTGGCGTTAAAATCGCCAATTGCGACGACCTGTGTCCTGGCGGGCAGAATTGTGTCCAGATCTCCCTCGGTAAACGTGCTGCGGGGTGGCCGGTAGCATGAAACCACTTGGACGTCGCCGTTTCGTGCTGTGGACACTACTACGGCGGTGGCATTCATGTTTTCTAGCTCAGGCAGTACCGTCGGATGGTGGGCTATGGTCTTTTTAACGAGTAGAGCCACTCCTCTTGCGGGTCGCTGAGGTATGTTTACCCAGTCCATCCTGTACGTGTGGTATCCTGGGAAGTTGATCTCCTTGGCCGGGGTCATCTTGGTTTCCTGCAGTGCCATGACGTCTATATCGTACCTGGTCAGGAGCTCTTCGACTTCAAGTCTCCTTTGTTGCAGGCCGTTTACATTCCAGGCCGCCATCTGCAGCAATTCCGGTTTAATCTGTAAAGGCATTACAGATTAGTAAAGTTTGGCATTTGAGCAAAAAATGCACTCATCGCTGAGCACATTTGTTGCATCTGTGCTAGCACCGCTGTGAGGTTTTTGGCCTCTGGCGATGCTTGTTGTTTTGAGGCAGGGACGGTGTTCTGTTCTGCCTTGCCCTGGGCTACTTTTGCGTAGCTCGTGCCTGGCGCTACGCCGCCCTTCTTTGTTGAGGTCATCGTCGGCCTCTGTACCGGCCTTTGAGTGGCGTTGGCTGATTGCCTGGGGTATTTTGGACACCCCTTGTAGCTGGCCGGGTGGGCCCCTTGGCAGTTCGCGCACTTGGCCGGTTCGTCTGCCTTCTTCTTGCATTCTGTCGTCCGGTGTGCCTCGCCGCATTTCACGCATTTCGGCTGCGCGGTACACCTGGATTGTCCGTGGCCGAAACGCTGGCAGCGGTGGCATTGGGATGCCGCTACCTTGGCTCTCTGTCTCTCTGTCCTTACGACTAGAGAGCAGCACCTTGTGACTTGGAGTATCTTGTCCTGGTCCTGTGGGACTAGGACAAGTACGAGGGGCACCTCCTGTTTCGTCCGTCTTGACGTCATCCGTTGCACCGCGGTGGGTGCGAAACCTTGGTCTTGGAGGTCTTCTGCCACCTCTGTACAAGTAACGCCGCTCGGGATCCCCCTGATGACCACACGTAGCTGCCGTTCCTCTGGCAGGGCGTACGTGTGGTACTCCCTTTTCTCGCTAGCGAACATCCTAGTCATCTTGCGATAATCTTCGGATGTCGCGGGCTCGATGGAGATTCCCTCCGCGGTAACTTTAGCTTTGCTAAAGTTGCAGAGCAGCACAGCACTGGTTTTGTATTCAATAGGTTTAAATGCACGTGCACAAATTAGGACGCAAAGCAGGTCAGGGCATAATTACGTCGCGAAGAACCTGTTCTGTTTCGCTTAGTGTTCGGAACACAGTTTACCGTGTCACGTGCCATGATCTATTTTCTTCTTTTTGCCATATAGTACACTAAAATGTTTATTTTAATTTCTGCATCAGAATCTGATTCGAAATTTAGATCAAATTGTTCAGCCATTTAAATATACTTAATATTTACTTTAAAATCGAATGCATTTTCAACAAGTCAACACAGATGACACAAAACTGTTTGGCAATATGCGCTCACACTGTGTGGTGAACCTGCGTGCAGTTATTTCCCGTACTGTGATGCCCTGCACCGCCTGCGTCGCCTGCGTCGCCTGTGTCTCAATATGCGCTTGGCCGTATTTCCCTTCAAACTAGGAATTTAAATTGATGAATAAAAAGACAAATAAATTAAAACAAAAATTGCCGAATGCTCATTGTAGACACCAATATATATATATATATATATATATATATATATATATATATATATATATATATATGTTGTGGTCACATGGTGAAATACGGCTTTTCGGGAAAAACCTAGGCAGTTCATGAAGTGCCGACCGATAATGTAAAACATCTCATGTTACATCATGTGACAAGGCTTTTCATGAAGTGCCTTAAAATTTTAGTATTTTGGCGTAATGAGAAGTTTAACAGAATCTGCCGTGATTTAGGCCATCGGCATTTCATGAAATGACGTGATGCCGGCATTTCATGAACTACCTAGACTTTTCCCGAAAAACCTATGTCATAGACACATAATGCGATACGGCTTTTCGGGAAAAGCCTAGGCAAGTCTTGAAATGTCGGCAGATACTGTAAAACATCTCGTTATATCATTTGATTAAGCTTTTCATGAAGTGCCTTAAAATGTTAGTATTTTCGTGTAATGAGAAGTTTAACATGATCTGCCGTGATTTAGGGCATCGGTATTTCATGAAATGCCGGCAGATAGTGTGAAATTTTTATGCTACACAATTCGCCTAGGCTGTTCATGAAGAGCCTGGTTAGTCAGTTAATGTTATGATTCGTGCTTTATATGATCTGCCACCTTCATCGCTAGGCTCATTCACAATATGACTAAATCACGTCATTTCATGAGATGCCGATCGCCTAAATCACGGCAGATCATGTAAAGTACGAATCATAACATTAACTGACTAAATAAACCAGGCTGTTCATGAACAGCCTAGGCGAATCGTGTAGCATACAGATTTCACATTATCTGCCGGCGTTTCGTGAACTGCCTAGGTTTTTCCCGAAAAGCCATATTTCACCATATGACTACGACATATATATTTTTTGGAAAACTTTAAAACTTCTCCTGTTTATGGTCTTGTGTAGTCGCCATGTAATTTATTGTAGTTAGCATGCAGTCCCATGTAAAATGCAATTTTCAAGTGATAACCCCCTCGATAATGATCACCAAAAACTTCACTAGCTATCTACCTAAAACTCGCGACACAATTTACGAATAATATTACTTGAAAATTCTACTAATTAAACTAAGGGAAATGCAAATCTCTGTTAGAGATCTGATATTTAAGATTTTAGATAGACGGTTGAATATTATGGAATGCGAATAAATAAGCCATAGTATTTCTAGATTTGTGAAATTAATAAAATGAGACGAAATAAATAACTGTGGGTGCCCAGCGTAGGAATTAAAGACTTTAATAATTGTAGAGTTGTATTCTGACATTTGCTTTTGTTTATTATCAAAAAAGTCGCCTAGCTCGTAATTGAAATAAATTGCTGTTAAGTTCTACGGTGTCGCTTATTATCACATGTTCGTTGCACTTAGTTAACATGTGACATGTATTAAATCTGCCGAATGAGGTACGATGTAATAATTTTCACGCCAACTATTTTTGTCCATGAAATCACTGGAACAAATTGGCAATTCTTTTTTTATCTGCAATTTGTGCATGCTCAATTGAAGAACGTTTTTATTTAGTGAATTATAAATAGAACGCACATATATTCATTGTAAAAAATTATCATTTAAAAACATATTTATACTAAACCGATTTATCTCTTGCAATGTTATCGACATTTCAGATATATTTAGTAACAATAAGTCGTCGTTGGATATAAAATATTTTATTTGTAAGGATCTCGTAACCTATAAATATATAAATAATTGTTTGTGTATCTTTTGGTCAAAAATTATTTAAAAATTACATATAACATTGTTTAATGTGCTCCTCTTCTAATCGATTTCTCTTTACTGGCACATCTAACAGCATTACGCCATCTGTCACGGTTGCATGTTAAACGTACGGTTTCAACGGGGTTCTTTCCTATAAGTTTCAACATCAGCCCAATGTGTTGCAGAACGCCCTTTTTGTCTCTGACCATTTGGTTTTCCCTGAGTCATGAATTTTTCTATATTGTACTTTCTGTGGTTGGTATGATAAAAAAATAATAAAATACTCGAAAATAAGATACTGTAGAGTTGTATTGGGTGTGTATTTCTTGGAAAATTTTCCAGACCAACATATCGAAAGCATTAGTATACTCCGTCTGAGACGCGCTGCGTTGTCTATCTGCCTCCTTAACAGTTCGCCCCTCAGACACATCAAGAAGTATGGAGAAAATTAGAACGCAAACAGGGTTGGTCTTTGTGCGTTTCGTGATAATCCCATCATGCCAAATTTTTTGTCATTTGGCAAGTTGTCGATCTTATTTATGTTCTTCGTCGAATCTCATAATCGCACCTACCAGTTACCGGTATTGTTAACAAGGACCTGAAGGTATACCTTCTTAGTTATAACCTCACACTGATCAATCTTTAACGAGTGAATGGTATTCATTTGCTCGGGCTATAGTTATAATTGTCGTTTTGTTGTATATACATTTAAACCATACTCAGAGTTTATCAACTTAGAAATCCTGCCTCACCTTTAAATTTGCTGAAATTAATGTCGTCGACTTCCACCAAAGCAGAGTTTTTTGCATACAAACGCGTGCGGGGATGATTTTTGGGCTGCTTTTGCTTAAAAATTGTGTGCTGTTTGCAGATGACACAACATTCATAAATTCTGACAAAGATTTAAATCGTCTAATAGAGTCATCAAATGACGTTGTCTCTCGAGCTGAAGAATGGTGTATCGCCAATAGACTAAAAGTAAATTAGCGAAAAACTCAAAAACTTAAATTTTCTTCACACACGGATATTGTTTGAGTGCCAAATTACTGGACATCGTCCTGGACGATAAACTAAACTGGTCCAGTCATGTCGAACAATTAAGCCGCAAACTCGCTAGTGTGTTTTACTCATTCGTCAGTTTAAGAATTTATTGAATTTTGATATTCTTAAATCTACACACTTTTCCTTATTCCACAGCCATCTAACTTACGGTACTGTACATTGGGGAGATTCACGCAGTGCACAAACAATTTTTCGTTTGCAAAAAATGGTGAGAATAATGGCAGGTGCTGATATAAAGGATCATTGACATCCTTTTTTTGTCACTTTCGCCATAATGCCTCTTTCATCTCTTTTTATTTACTCCACTTTCATAAAAACATTAATAACTATGACATGCAGTCGAGTTGTCATGGTTTTCTATTAAAAAAGCTTAGATTAGCGATGTTTGAGAAAAATTGCATTAAATTAGATTTACATAAAAAATGAGATCCTTGAATTTCCACTGTTTTAAATATACATTGAAATATTAATATGAAGTTCACCTCTTCTGTATTCTTTAATTTTCTTAATCTTCTTTAATCAAGATAATTACTTAACACCTATGTTATACTATATTTTATATGCCTACTTTTAACATATTTGTTCTTGTTACTCCTCACTCTTATTTATTTATTCATTCTGCTTGCATTGTTTCCACTCATTTTTAAGGCCTTGAATCTAAAAAAATTGTTTTTTTCTTTTTTATGTTTGTTTGTAATATTGCTGTGTATTGTATATTTTTATATACTGTACTTTTCTTTTAACCTGCTACAAATGTATACTATATGTAATGTAGTTAATAAAGTTCTATTCTACTCTATTCTACTCTATTCTACTGTATTCTATTCTAATCTTAGAAATGGCCGTAGATTGTACTAGGGGAATAATTCTGCTAGGCTCTGGGGCTCTTTTTGATAACTTTATGAAGATTCTCCGGGAAGCTCCCGTTTCCCGGTGGACCAGCACGTGCCTGTCTGCATATAGTTTATCCCCTTATATTGTTAAAAATCGTTCGGTAGTCTACGAAACAAAGGTAATATTGCGGCCGAAAAAGTAATCGACTGATTTCCCCGTTGTAAATATGGTTCTATTCAGTTCATCAATCACAATATTATGTTTTACTGTCAGTGTCATTGTCATATTAAGTAAAATATATTTTTATTATTATTTACTATTTTATTATGCTTTACCATGTGCTATGTGAAACAGAAATAGTTATATTATCGCTAAGCTTGGACAAGGTTGATCTCAACAACGCATTCAGTTTAATTTTTAAATCGCGCCTATACTGCATGCAATTGATCTCATCTGCTATGCATTGTTGGGACCAACCTTGTCCAAGTTTGGCGATAATATAACCTTTTTCTACAAGAAAATTACTGAACTGTTTATTAGTTAAAAAGTTAAATAGGACTCTCACAACGATTGCTTATTAAAGTAATATAATTGACGTAACTGATGTGAAAACTCCCATTGACAGTGCATATTTTTTTCAAAAAAACATACTACTACTTGGTAAAAAATACATTGCATTTTTTCTGTCGCTGTACGACATGAACACGTAATTTTCCATTGAAAAGTATGAAGTGGTTTTTTTTGTTAAATTAATTGATCATTAACTGATATATGGTGTTTTTTGCGATGTGTTTTTCTCCACCTCAGCGGGCGATGAGGAGAAAACGGATCACACTTTAACACCCGAGCCTCGGAAATGGGCATTCGGTACGGTACGGTTTAGCTCGGGCTGAAACAACACTATCCACAAGCCGGATACGCAAGGCTGAGTAGCTCAAGTGGAGAAACGGTAATCGAGCGGGCCAGTCGGGGATATTAGACTTTCACATACACATAGCAGTAATACTTACAATTCGGTAAATGTTTTATTCAATTATGCCTTGTATGTACAAAACTACTCTACTCCTATTATTTATACAAACAACCCATAAAAAGTTGCTAAGTAACAGTTAACTAGTTTTGACGGAGGCAAGTGATCATAAAAATAATACCAGATAAGACACAAATGTCAAGCGGAGATTAACAAGTGGTAGTTACTGTGGCAGGTGCTGATTAAAACGGTTTAAACGGAAAACGGTGGTTAACGGTGATCGGTGATAAACGAAGTGTGTAAAACGATAAAAACGCAGCAGACGGTAAAGCGGTAAAACATATGGCAGACAAAATACGGATACCAGGTATGAGAAACAAAACCGCAGATAAATATACAGTGCAAAATTATAGAGAAGCTATATATAAGGGAAGCTTTGCTAGTGCACGGAGCGGTAAAGCAAGTAGCTACGGGCCTAAAAAAGGCTCTGGAAGGGTAAAGTATGATTAGTAATGTGATTTATAACTTTTTAGGATCTAAGAGAGGCCCAAGGGTCAACAAAATACCTTCAAATTATAAAAACCCAGTAAGCAATAACAGTGAGCTAAAAGAGCTAAAAAGTACAACAAAGTCAGCTGATATTGCTTCTGGCGGCAGTCCACGGGAACGGAGCTGAAAAGAGGAAAATAATGATTAATAATCCTGGCGACGCGACGGCATCCTCAGGAACAGAAGCTGCTGGACTCTAGTAGGCTGGTGGGACTGATTGGGTCCCTCGCGATCGTCGGAAAATGCCGACGGTTTTGCACTAGCCAAACTTTTCAATAAATTCACCTACTTCTCTATGGTTACGGTTAGAATCATCTGCTGTGATCGGGACGGATATAATTCGGTTGGACACATCTGCTGCGGCGGAGCGTCTCAACAGAATGTATCTGGGCGATGTTCTCGGATCCTTTCTACACCGAAACTTTCACTATAGGCTAGGGAATAGTCCCTAGGCGGATGAGCGGCTTTTTGATGACGTCTTACAGAGTTTGCCAAAATTCTGCGGTTCGGAAATAATATATGGCAATAACGGTATCTTGGTTCGGTTCAGATCTTAGGTGCGGACACTTCTGGTGTCGACGACACTCTGGCGAACTGAAATGTTGGACGGCTTCCACTGTTTCCTTCACTATTGCAAGACTGAGGGAATGGCGCTAACCAGATGCGCCACGGATTTTAATGACGTCAACATAACTTAGAAAATAGTTCAATATCAGTTTACGGAAAATAATTCTATCACCTCGATTTACAGACTTACAATATTTTCGTGTTGAACGGAACAGGTAGCGGGAAGGCACGTCTAACTCTTGAAACAGTCATTTTCTAGCTCAGTGTCCAGGGCTCTCGCTGATAATTTGATCACACCTGGGTATATGTGATATCCCCACTTGCGGTCGCCTCCTGTCACTTGAGCACATGTGCACTAATGCGGATTTATTCATTTGATAATAATTATAATTACATACATAATAATTATGGCCTGTCAATACGGTTCGGTTGCAGGCGGTGCAATAAATAATTTAACACTTATTCTAGCAGCAATAAAGTAAAAAGGTATAAAAAGAGTATAAAAATAAAGATACATATCCTAGGCAGATTCTCAGAACGAAATTACTTCGTTACATGCTTCGGGTCTCATCAGAAGTGACATCAGTACTCGGGTTTTAAACTTAACACCCTGTATATTATGGCCTTTTTGGATTCTACATAATTTTTAATTCATTGGTAAAAGATAGGTGAATTTTCATTTTTAAAAGAAATATTGGTGTCCGTTTCATTTTTTAAATAAAAAATGCCGTAATTAATTAATTAATTTTAATCGACGATAGCAATGCTAGGATTATTAAAGGCACGCCTAAACTTACTATTAACGAGCAGTTTTTATGGCTTCGTTATTTTATTATATCTATAAATGCAGTATACCATAATGGTATGAATATATTGTTAGAAGTACAATAATTAATAAGAAATTTGCTTTCTTTGTCTGCGGAAAGAAAATAGCGAAATATTCGATTTAGGAAAAGCCAATAATAACATTTTATTCCACTTTAATAATAATAAGTAAGGTGTCAGTGTACTTAGTTTGCTTATTTACTTACGTTTGATAGGTACGTTTAGTGTGTAAAACATGAAAAATTTATGTAAAAATAAAAAATCCTATTATTCTCTGTATTGCATCACGAAAAACATATATATGTTAACTAGCTAAGGTTTCAGATTTATTTTGTTTCTGTATGAGAATAAATCAGTTTTCATCACTAACCTGCAATTATTCTACTTTGAGTTCCACTTTACATTATTGGGAACCTGAATCCAGTCCTTTTAACAGTTGAATTGTAGGTAGATATTAATTGCATTTAAAATTGAATATATTTTAATTTACAGTTGTGGGAATTTCTCCCCATATCTGTGAAAAGATCTTTAGAGCAAATAACAGTAAATGGATGTTTATTTGAAACTGTATTTTTAATTTGCAACCAAACAAGTCAAATTGCAGGAAAAAACATTATCTTCCTCATTTGAATTTATTATTTAAGCCAATTGTTCTACTTTGGCATTATGTTAGAGGAAATGACAAAAAGTGCTTTCCTGGTAAATAAAGTTCATCCTTATAGTGTCCAGTTGATCGACTTTTTCCGATTGCCATGTGTTGTAGGTGTTTATTATTTAATGTTGGTTAATAGGAGTTGTGACGTGCTATGTAGGCAAACTAAATAATATTTCTGATGTGGTAAATTTCAACTCAGTGTGTTAGATTACATATTGGCAGTTTATTGAATAATCTTATATGCAGTTCTTTTTGAAGTTAAAGTAATTCTGTAAGAAATGAAAGCAATACAATTAATTACCGGTTAAGTGACGTAGACCTTACATGTTATGTTTACGAATGAAAGCTCTATCATCAGCCTCTCTGATGGATTTGTATCAATTAATTCACTGTGAATTTTAGCTCACTTAAGGTGACCAGATTTCAGGAAGTATGGATGATTTTTATATGTGGGTTTCTTAGACTTCGCATTTTACCTCCCTCCATGCCGCGGTGGTTGCGGGGGTGTTTGTTCCACCACAAATTTAACAACAATTCTATAAATATGTAAAAATTATCCAGAAATATTTAAAAAAAATTATTATAATGTGATTTAATGTATTTATTTCTAAATACAAACGTTTTAACACAATGTTCTAATAACAAAAATAAGTAAATCTCAAATCTAACGGAATTTAAAGGCAAATAGGTAACTAAATTCTAAGTATAAATAATTAGTTTGCATTGAAACCATCGAAATAAATGATTTGTACGTGGCCAATTACATAACTATAACCATAAAAATAAAGTAACTCTATTTGAGATGTCAGAATCACTGTAGATTTACGAAATCTTGTTTTTGTTCCATTTCATTCGAAAAATGTAGTTTTTGGGGGAAAAAATTCTTAAATGCGGGATGTTTGCAGTGTGGAAAGAATTAGCTTTGGGAAAGTGAAAGTGAGTCATTAGTACCAGAAATATAACATCTTAGAAATAGGGTAAATTATATGTCGGCTACTTGATGTATTGTGAAATTTATTGGGAAGTCGAGTGGTCAACCGATAAAAAAATTGTGCTTGTTAATAATATTTCATACTTCAACTATCCTTCATCGTCTAATCTTATGTTTATTTGTTTTCTTAAATATTTCACAAGTACTTCAGATCATCTTTACACATTGTACAGCCGTTACTCCTCGTTAGAAATGTTCGTGCTTATGGCCTGTTTCTCGAATCCCATTTTTACGCCGTCAAATGTACAGTATTTCTCAACCGATCTTGATGAAATTTAAAACATTTAGTTTTCAGGTGCGCCTAGCTTCATTTCTGTATATAATTTTGTAGTTTTTAATATCTTTAATTTTATAAATTTTTTAACCTCTACGCCCTACAACGTCCTCACGTATTTTCTAGGAGCAACTACTTATGCCATTTTATTTCTACTGGGTTTCTTAAGGAACCATATCTTCCATATCCATGTGTCAAATTTAATCAAAATCGTTAGAACCATTTTGGAAAAAAAATCTCTTGACTACCTTCTACAGCCTCTGTCCTTGTATTTTTTAGGGTAATTGCTCATGTCGACTCATATTAGTACTGAGAAAGTATCCATATGTTATATTTTATCATCTAGAGAAAAAATATATTTTCCATATATTTTCCCGGTTTTTTGGAGTTCCTCCCCTCACAGTTAACGTTAGGACCGAATTTGCATTTTCGTCTCGAGGTGTGGCTGTCCTGAATACGCTTGCAAAATTTGAGTAAAATCGATCCAAAAGTTTGAGCTCTAGGTGTGGCCACACAGGCAATGGCAGAGTGCAGATAACAGACGATAGATATACATTTTTTTAAAAAACTATTTTTGGAGACAGGGGACCTGAAATCGTGTAAATCCGTTAAGATTTCAAAATCGATTTAAGTCGCCATTCTGAACTAAATTTTTGACTAGAAATTTGTAATCGGCGAGCCCGAAAACCTCCAGATATCGATTTGGACCATAAATGACAAAGGTCGTACGCCATATTGGCGCCGCCATTTTGATTTTCTAAATTTTGACTAAGAATTCATAATTGGCGATCTCGAAAGTCCCCAGATATCGATTTTGAGTCGAATCGGATCATAAACGATAAAGTCGTCCGCCATCTTGAAGCCGTCATCTTGTTTTTTTCTTATATGAAAATGTTAAAGTGTATTGTCACCGGCCTTATACACGTGCAAAATTTCAAGGCTCTACCTTAATTAGAACTAATCGAAATTTTGACCTAAACAAATTAACTAACAACTAACATTGCAAGTCTTCATTAAATTGTTGAAGAATAGCATCTACCGGTTGAACTGGAAGCTATATTTTTCACTTGATAAGGACAAAATTGGACTTTTTGTGTCACAAATGATTTGCCAAAATTTCAAAATTTTATTTCCAACATCACCTTGAAATTGGAGCAGAACTCGTCTAGTTGTCATCCAGTATACTGCAAATGTAAGCTGAAGTTCTCTTTAAAATGTTTCTTAACTAACTATTGATTGCGTTTTACGTCAGAAATGTTGAACTTATAAAAAGGAACTTAGTATTTTTTTCATGCAGAATTATCTCTTTCATTTGGCTGCAGACATTGTTTCGCATTTTTTGGATATTTCAGCAGAAAATCTTTTTTTGCGATGATCCCACTTTTCTTCATAGTTCCGCTTATGGTTCCCATACAAAATTTTTAATTTTTTCAACCTATCAAATATTAAATGTTAAAAAAAACTCACAGTTTGTAATCAATAAGAAGTTTAAGTGCAATTCAACTAATTTATAAAAGTAAAATGAACCTGTATACAATTTCTACGACCTTATTTAACATAACTCATTGGTTAAAACTGTATCAGTATCTCGCATAGTAAGGTAGCTTAGATGAAACTGTATTTTTAGATGTAAAAGTTAATTTAAAGTAATTTATCATAACCACGTTATCTATCTACTTATCGGTTATCGTCACTGATTATATTTTACCATTACCCCGCTTGACCCCACGTTTATAAACACTTTTGTGGGTTTTAATTCCTTGTTATTTCTCGAATATCTTCTGTGCGGTAACGGGACGGCTCAGTCCCTCCATTTACAGCATCTCATTCATTTGTTTTGTTCTCTCAGCCTACTGTGTGGTGAGCGTGTTGTTTGCAGCATTCTCTGTGAAGCACGCTTGAGTGCTGCTGTTTGTCTTTTGTTTATCCAGAATACGGCCCACTGATTTTTTTTCATGCCTTCAGTGGCGTTTACAGAACCGGATATGAGTTATTGTGGTGAGTGAATTTTTTGTTTTTTTTTGCGCTCTGGCAATTTTTTTGATGAAGATAAGTACCTGCTTTCTTGAAGCCATTCCGAGTTGATTTTTATATTAGAAATATACATTTATGTGTAACTTACGTATTTTTGTGTATATTCACATGATAATAACGGGATGAACTGGCTAAAGAAAATTTATGTTTTATATTTTGCAAAGAAAATGGAGTATACTTGAAAAATAGTAAGATTGAGGATGTAACAGTATATGCATTCAAATTTTATAAATAAATAAAAAAGTAAAAAAGTTTATTAACACACAACAACAAGTGGTTGATCAAAGAATGAAGGTATGTTTTTAATATTCCTACAAAAACGGTCAGTAATTGTTAGTTTTGCCAAAATACGAATATCTTCGAAGTAAGAAGTTTTGAGAACTGTGTGTTGTTTTTTCGTATGTGTTTTTTTTAGCTCGATACTTTCTGAAATGAAAAAGGATACTAAAAATGAACATGAATAAGACAAAAATAATGTCGTAGTTCTTATCTTTAGATCTTTCATACGATATCCTGTTAGCCTGCATCATAAAATTTTTTTAAAGTCTCTCATTTTGATATAAAAAGGTATCTGGAAATATTTTTGTGGCATCGGCTTCTGAGACCTTCTTGTGGAATGTATGTATATGTGGAATTTGGCGTTTCTAGCTACAACTTTGGATATAAATCACTGTGACAGACAGACAGGTGTGTCGTGCATATTCTGTTTTCAGTTTTGGGCACGGAGCTCTAAAAAATCGCAAATTTCTGTCGAATATCAAATATGTATATACGAAATTTGATATTTCTAACTACAAGGTTGGAGATAAACCACTGTTACAGACATACGGACCAGACAGATGTGTCATCCTGTAGATGTTCTGTTTTTAGTTTTTGGCACAGAGCCCTAAAAAAGTCGCCAATGGGTTTGTATCAACAATTTGACGTTCAGTCAGTCATCTAGTATTATTTTGATCTGAATTTATTAAATGTGGAAATGATATTAATGAAATTTAAGAGGCTGGAAGTATAATGCATGAATGTTAATATTGGGAATCGACTTATTGACATACAGTAATAGAATGAAGGGCCGTCTAGCTCGTAAAGTCTTGAGACCAGTAGTAAGATTATACCGGCTATGTTGCCAGACAACTTTTGCTTAATTGAAGCCAGTGGCGGTCTCAGAATTTCGACATGGGGGGGGGGGGGGGGGCATCGAAGATGGGCAACACAACTGTGTACACGTGGCGTCAGCTGCCAGGGGATTTAATGATTAACACTTAAATAGTCGGAGACAGGACAATAAAAAAAATATTTTGTCGGTGTTTCGTGTATTTGACACACACTTCTTCAAGGTTTAATAGTTATAATACAACATCTTTAGGTACAACAATTTCTCATTATTGATGTTGAATATTGGTGTTGATGAAATTGTTATGCCTACAGATGTTGCATTATAACTTAGGGTGACCATTTTTTTTCCAAAAAGAGAAGTACAATGATGAAAGTAGTTTTTTATCAAAGTTGAGGTTGCAGGGTCTAAAAATGCGCCGCAGGCGAAAATTTAAGATTTTTCAAGGTCAAACGGCCTTAAATGAAAAGTTAGAAGGCTTAAAAATATAAAATACCAAATATATTTGTATCAGGTAAAAAGACCAAGTATTCTATATTCTAATACATAATATAACAAAATAACAAATAATATGCTCTTCAATTTTCCCTCGACGTGCCTGCAATTACAACACTTGAATCATCGCGTTGGTACCAGTCGCACTTTTGGGAACTTAGATTGCTTTCAAAATTTGCGATCTGCCTTTTGGAAACTGGAAGATTTTGCTGCAACTACCATTGATGTTCGTGTGAACCTTGCATCACAGCCTCTAGTGTGAATATCTCCATTTACGATTTTTCTGAACTCCAATAGTCATTTATATTGGAGAACAGTCGCTTAATCAACGCACTTGTCTCATGAAAACAAAAAACAAATTCCCATAAAATCTACAAATCTTAAAATTTATTTTGACTTTATTCAGACTCTCGAGTCAGGCCAGCGATCTTCAGTGCAATAGTGCAAATATTTTCGGAATTCTAGCCAGCAATTTTATCTTCTGCAACGTTGGCTTGCATCAGACTAACTTCGCCGAACAGTTGGTCTTCATTCAGTACCAGTCCTATGTAGTCCTTGGAAGCCTCACATGAACAAAAAAAACTTGATGTCATGAAACTTATCTTCTCAAATTCACACGTTCAAAGACGTTAAGTTCATTTAAGTTCGAACTCCAGTTTTGCAAAAATAAATGAAAATTTATATTTCGAATTTTTTGTAACTCAAGAAAAAGAAGTACATTTAGGTGTACTTAATGAATCTTTTAAGGACAGTAGGACATTACCCGAATAGAAAGTACTGTCTAAAATAAGTACATACGGTCACCTCAATTATATCTATTAAACCCTGAAGAAGTATGTGCCAAATAATCGAAATATCGGCAAAATAGTGTGTTTCTTTTTCACTGAGAAAAAGTGCTTAAAATTTTCGAGCACTAAGCACTGTTAATAGTAAAGTGCTTAAAATTCACAAATACTAATTATACAGAACTAGCGACCGAACCGAGTTCGCTGGCGATTTACTACGCTTTAGGCAGCATAAGCCAAGAAAGCGCTCATACGACCCGACTTGCTTAATTTAAATCGTCACTGATAGGCTTCCACTTATCCAAAATTAATATTTTATACACCTATACTTTTCACAAGAGATGATCTATACAATAGTGAAAACCGCATAAAAGTCCATCCAGTGGTTCTTGAGACTAGCCATTTCGAACAGACAGACAAACGCGCCCAGGTGGGACTCACCATAGCAATATTGCTTTCTCTACTTAGAATGTTTATAAGACTTTTAAAAAAATGATTACATGCTTCCACAGGAAGAACACGAAGGCGATAAAATTTTAGTAAAAATCAGTTTAATGATAATGATTGTTTCGTACTAAATTTCTGTTTTGAGAACTGTGAATCAACCAGAAAATCAGTGAGAGCAAAATAATAATAAAAAAACACAAACCTTCCTAAAAAATCGCCTTAATTTTTTCTTTGCCTTACTGTGCAATCTTTGTTACCAAGTTTGAGTCAAGAAGATACATTTCAATAGTAAATCAAGAATATTATTGCAATAGCAGTGATAAGTGATCGTATGGGTAATTGCTATTTATCAGTTGACTCTCTGAATGTAATGAAAATTTTCAGAAATATGGATATTTTTATTTCCTTTCTATAAATCGTTATGTTTATAAAACGGTTTGAAAAACACCTGGTTGTACAACTAAGTTCGACATAGTTTTACATCACGGTCATGAGAGTGTTCTAAAAATGAACCTACACAAATTCCACAGGTGACTTAATTTGTATAAATGCTTTTGGTCATCATTTTCAAAATATTCTTTAATATGTTTATCCGACATCATATCTTTTGCCATTGTTTAGAAGTCAGATAACATTATAAAGTTTACTCTTTAAAAAGAATGTGAATTAAATTTCGACAAATACATTTTAATTTAGTTAAAATGATCTTGTCTCGGTTTGTAAGTGCGTTAGATAAGATTAATTGTGGTTATAATAATAGTTTGTTATTAAAAGTACGAATCGTTTAACAGATCATTTGAATATTAATAAATGTCAATTTTTTAATAAAATTACCAGGTGAATGTATATCCTTGTAATTATGAAGAAATGTTTATGGTTCTTAATAAAATTAAATTCGAACGACTTCCCTTTTAAAATGAAATTATTGGTGGCATTTATGCACGGTAATTTTAATTTTATTGTACAGAACTTTACTAAATGTCAAATTATGGAACTAAAATTGTGAATTGAAGAATTTTTATTTTATTTTTTTTACATTAAAATCCTGGTTAGTTATTCCACCACACAACTAGGATATATCCATATACAACTACACAACCAGTTCCTGTTACATTGCGATCTGCTCAATCTGAGACTCGACCTCACTAGAGGGGAGCGACTAATCGTGTTGTTTCTCACACAATTGCTATCTAGCCCACTGCTACTATCTTGGCATCACGCGAAAAACGCCACTAAACATTCATAGCCTAGTTAGAATTCAATTGCTAAACTCTTTTAATTAATTTTGCTACTTTCTTTCCTTCCTAACCGATTTGTTCAAAAACTAAACCTACGAAACTAAACAATGTCAACATTGTTGATTTCGTCTATAGCTGTACACGGCTAGGTTACCGATGTTCCTCTCCATCGTCTTTTCATGACCAGGCCACAACTTGAAGGTTCAATTGCAATATAATACAAAATATAACTACTAAATAATAATATAATTTTGTTAATTACCTGCAAGGTTTATAATAATGTATATTCCATTGTTTAAAAATTATTCGAGACCAAAATTGATTAACAACAACATTAAAAACTGTTGTAATAAAAAATGGAATAAGAATGTATTCTAATAATAAGAATTAGGTTTTTGTATAAAAAAAGTGAATTTTTTGTTGATGCAGTTTGATAATCTATACTTTTACCTTCCAAATAAAATATTGAGATCAATTATTTTGACATATTTTTTTTATAAAATACCATATATTTTTTCTACCGTCACTAAATTTTTTTTGGAAAACCACTAATAACTTTACGCTTTCTTTTTTTATTTCATATGGATTAATTAGGGTGGTTTTCTGTTCTTGTTGATATTTTGTTTATAATACATCAATATTTCATGTTTCATGATTTTTATTATTCTTTTTGTAAAAGCAAATAATTGCCAATAATGTATTGTTCCTGTATTTGTCGCTTTTGGCAAGCTTTTCGTTTTATGCGTCTGCAAGAACCAAAGCAATAAAGGATATTTTTTTTGACATATACTTTTGCAATGTATATAAACAGGGATTTTGAGAGAAATAAAACAATACGATGACTGGACTTTTTTTACAGACACACAGACATCGTGTCCAAAATGTGGCATAATATAGTACACAAGATAGAAGAAGCTATCTATCTATGTTAATAACTCGAGCATTTTGAATAGTGACTTTTGCACAGGAAAATGTCTGGGTAAATTTGGAATTAAACTATGTAGGCCATATAAGCTTCCGAATTTATTATATGCCAGTTTTTAGCATTTTACCTTAAATTAATCCAATTAGATGAAAGTCTTCACTATGTTTACAGCGCTTTTCATTTAACAACTTTCATTTTCCCTTTTACAACAATTTAGAGCACAAGTTATATTTGTTATATTATATCCATTTTATATCCATATCCATTTATCGTATTCACATAGTGAAGCTGTCTCTGAAGTGACGGTCAAAATTTGTCGTAGTTACTGTTGAAATTCCAAATAACATTAACGAAACAAATCTCACTCGATTTTATCCAGTCGAAGAATGTCATATTATAACTTATCTGTAATAATTTCCGTAGCCTTTGTCTGGTTTTATCCACATCACTATACAATATACATGTAATATATAGAGCAATAATAAGATGACTGTGTTTGGCTAGTAAAAAAATTAATTGTGAAAATGTTGAACGTGCTATTAAGTGGAGCCTGCAAGCTGTGTACCATTTTAAGTTCATTTCTATTAACATTTAAATATGGTGTACTGCATTTTCACAATACTTATTAGGTTTATAGCAGTAATGATATTAGGAAATACAGTGACGTTCAAAACTGACATTTTATAATTCCTTTCTACGTATATAATAAGTATTTACATACGTGCGATATATCCCTGTCATGAAAAATCTTGGACACATTATTTGGAAAGGTACGGAAACCATAACAACGTGGAAGTAATAAAGTATATGAAATTAATTTTGCTAAACTATTATTACTTTATTATTAACTACTTAGGATACATAATTTGTACATGTACTCCAGTAACTATAAACAAACATTGGACCTAAGAGTGGAATAAAAAACCGATGAAACACATTTCATGTTCTATGGGATGCCAAAATAAGCATAACTCTAAGTTTGGCCTAGCGTCGCCATATTGAATAAACGGTTTAATAAAATTTCTCAACTCCCGTTGATGCTAAATCGATTTTCTCTTGAAATTCTCTACAAGTTTGTCCAATTGCTTGCGTCATTATTGAGGGTTTAAATTTTTGTAAATTACAGCCTGCGAAAAGTAAGAATTATAAAAAAAATTAATAGAATATTTGTAGACCACTTGATGGTGAAAGTCTTTTGAGGTTAGGTCCAAGTGCATTAAAGAAAACTTAAAAGTCCAACACAGAAATAGACACAAATTGTTAAAGTTACAAATTAATAAATATTTGTCGATATCTTGGTCACTGATGAAGCTATTTTGACACGTAATGGTATAACCAATCTACATAATATGCACGCTTGGACCATTGAGAATCCTCATCCAGTAGTTCAGAATCACTTTGAACATCGATGAACGCCCAATTGGTCCGTTCATATTGCCAAATCAGATGGATGGTCAGCAATATCTGCAGTTTCTCCGTAATGATCTTCCTGGTCTTCTTGAAGATGTGCCCTTGGAGGTCCGAAGTCGGATGTGGTTCTACATGATGGTGCGCCCCCAAATTATCTTTTAGTAGTCCGACGTTACTTGACCCAATTAAACGGAATGCGTTGGATCGGACGGGATAGACCTGTAGCTTGGCCTCCGCGGTCCTCGGATCTAAATTCTCTTGACTTCCTTTTGTGGGAATATTTAAAAAATGAAGTCTACCAAACCGAACAACAGCTGTCTATAATCTGCGTCTTCGGGAACAGCAGGAAGGCAGAACACTTCAGCTAGTGTGACAAAATTGGATTAGACGGGTTCAGGTGTGCTTGAATGTCAATGGACAGAACTTTCAAGAGTTTTATAGAAATAATATGTTATTTTAACATTTCCATTAATTTGTAATTTTAACAATTTGTATCTTTTTTGTGTTGGACTTGTTTAAGATTTTTTTAAGAAATCGATTCCTTATTTAAAGGTGCATGTATAGTTAAAATTTTTCGGGTAAATTGCGTTACACCTTGTATATATTATAAAATTGTTTATGTACATAAAAAAATAATTAATTAAAATTATATAAGCATACAAAATTATCCAACATAATAAGCATTAAGATAATACTTACATTGAAACTTAGTTTTCCGTGTATAGCATAAAAATAAATAAATAATGTACTGGAACATAATAGATACGGGTTTAATAAACATACAGTATATAACTAAAATTACTTATTCTTGCGAGGAAAGTCGTGTCGCTGCTATCCTCGCAAGTTCCGGATAATTATTGCTTCAGCTTTTACAAATCACTGAGCATTGGATTTCTGCTTTTCGGCATCCACAAGATTTTCCAAATTTTGTAGAGCATTTGCATGAAATTATTTTTAGTAACGCAGTGTTCAGAATCTGCGGCGGATCCGAGCCATGTTTGCAGTTAAGGATATTTTCTGTTGATGTGTTGTCTTGCCGCTTCTTCTGTCGGCTGTAAGTTTGGAACTTGCAGTTTGTTGTGGACATTTATTTGGCGAAACATCGATAACGAAGTGAATTAATAGATTGTACTTTCGTATCCTCTCCATAGAGGGCGATCAGAAA